>CM076584.1:834228500-835598034 GCA_034641835.2 Pinus albicaulis | reverse complement strand
CCTCTTCAAACTTCAGATCGAGAAATCTCAACCTATATCTACAATACCTCCAGTGATCCCGCCTACAAATGAATGATAATGCAAAAATATGCCATTTGGGGCACACCCAACATCGGATCTTAGGGTGCATAACACTGAATGGATTGGTACAATTATAAAAAGGGTGAGGAAGAGGATGACAGAGAAAGGAAATATTAGGATTCTTTTCACTGGGTTTCTTGCCTACACTACAGCAGCCTCAAGCTCCAAGAACTGGTGGCCGGGCACTGGCATACCTCTGCAGAAAAGCAGAAAAATGAGACAAGAAACCCCCGTAGATCCAGACCTTTCACAAACCAATTCGAACCTAGTGTTTCCACTGACCTCATGGCTACCCACACCTAGTCATGAAGGCAATGCGAATGTGAAGGTTGGGATGGGGGTTTTATTCAGTGAAGGCCCTTGCACAGGTGCTACAGAAGGCGATGATGATGATGGCACCAAACCCCATCGTGAGGTTATATGCTACATTTCCAGGCTAGGTTTCAGTGGGTGTGGCGGCGGCTCACTTGAGGCGGCAGCGTTTAGGACGCTCAACCCTCTGCCCCTACCAGCACCTGTGGGTCTCCACTGTTGGAACCTATACAGGGTCACATATGAAAACCTCATGCAATTGGATCTTGCCTGGTCCCCTATGCCCCATTTGATGACACTTACCCCAAGCACCCTTAGGCATCCTCAATGCAAAGGGAGTCCCCCATTTCGGAAGAGCCCAGAATCAACTCTGGCCAGAGATTACAAAAAGGCAACAACAACCACGAACCAGGTAAACACAAACGCATTTCAAATTTTCATTAAAACCCCTGTTGGGAAGAATATAGTTTTATGGATAGAGGAAACATAATAGGTCATAGATCTCAAAATTAAAATCACACAAGCTTGGGGATACCCAGTACCAATAAAATCATTTATACATGAAGGCAGAGCACTTCAATACTACAACACCATAAAGGATTACTCCATAACCTCTGGTTCCACCATTATTCTAAACCTACGGCTACGAGGAGGATGAACAGGGGACCAGGGAAAAACCAAAATCTTTGGTGGGGAAGGGGGAGGCAGTACCGCAAAACAGAATCACAATAATACAATGCCTTCTTTCAAGAACATTGTTGAGTCCCGAATTTGTCTCTTTTCCATACACTTTTCCATATCTCTTTCACTCACCTAAACCTCCAAAATTGTCAATATCATGTGCAAAAGGGTATCTAACATGGTTTTTAATTATGTTTGTGTGTTTTCTATTTGATTTAGATTTTGTTCATACAACTGCGGAAACTTGTCACTTTCCGCAGCTGCTGCAACTTTCCGCAGCTATTTTGTGGAAATCGATGTTACAGGTGTCTACGAAGGAAACGAGCCACATGGGCAGGCTAGGAATGACAAGGACATGGTTCGTGTCCTATCGGTTCAAGTAAATTCGTCAAAGAAAGCCGCGGTCAAAGCCATCCACGTGGAAGTCAACTATGGAGTTCTATGTCGGCTGGACTCTGTTTCGTGGCATATAAACATCCATACGGCCGTTTCCAAGCTTGCGGAGGTTAATTGACATCTGTGCAAAGTTCTCGAGTTGAATTCAAGCGCCCACCTTCCATAGATCCGTTTTCCAACATGGCCATACTCCTATATCCGTGGCCTTAGTGGTCTACGTGCTGGCTGCTATCATAAACTTCAGGAGACAGTTACATTTTATTGCTTTATATAAAGCGTTTGCATACGCACGTAGAGTTAGTTGTTGAGTTGTTAGTTTATAGTTGATGTGCGTACTCTGTTATGTTAGCTTTGTAGTGATTACGCCGCCTTGAGCCGTAATACTACCAGTCTGTAATGAACTGCTTTTTAATGTGAAAAGACTCTGTTTTCAACTTAATTCGTGTTTGAGGATCGTACCAGAGCTGTGTAGAGGGCCCCTGCTCAGCCGAGGTTCTGTGTATTAATGTATATATATTTCATTTCATTTCTTAAAAAGTCATTGTATCATAATCCATTACATGTTCATATTTCATAGTTGTTTCATTTCTGTTCATACATTTCTATAATTTCCATTGCATTCTTGTCTTTCATGTTTTTATGATTGTTAAATCACTGATCAATTTTCTTGTGCAGGTTTTAGGTAGACAGCCCGGGCATTTTCATAGTATTTTGGCTAATGATATGAGACTAACATTATTCTGCTGCTAGTTTCCTTTTCATAGTATTTGTTTAACTTCAGTCTTGCTTTGTACATTTCAGTTTTGTTTATCTGATTCAGTAGTTAAATTTAAATATATTAAGCTACTCATAGTGTCTTCGGTTACCTCCGAAAGCCACAGCTGGACTGATGGTGAGGGGCTGCATGATGAAATGTGTAGTTTAGTATTAGTTTCCTTTCTGCAAAATTATATATATTAAGCTGCTCATAGCGTCTTCAGTTACCTCCGAAAGCCACAGCTGGACTGATGGTGAGGGGCTGCATGATGAAATGTGTAGTTTAGTATTAGTTTCTTTTCCGCAAACTTAGATATATTAAATCATGTATGACATCTTCAGTTGCCTCCGAAAGCCACAGCTGGACTGATGGAGAGGGATTGAATCATGTGTGTATGGTTTAGTATTAGTTTACTTTCTGCAAATTAAATATCAGTTACACAAGTTGTTTATGATTACTTCCGCAAGTCATAGCCGGTCTAATGATGAAGGGTCAGAAAATGAATTGATGTAATCTGATTTAGATTTATTTCATTGCAATTTTGAATTTCCATAAGCGTAGTTTCTTTTGTGTTCAGTTGGCAGAAAGAATAGTTTAGTTTTCATGTTCACTAGTTTCCTGTTTTGATTCATTAGATTAGCAACATCTTTTCATTTCAGCAGTACACTTTTACTTTCTTTCAAGTCTTGTCATTTTAATTTCAATTTTCTTTTAAAGTTTCAAGATTGGTAAATCATTATAGGGGATATCACTTCCTTGAACAAATATAACCAAGCTTGTTTCTCATTTTAGAATTTCCATTTCACCTTAGAAAGACCAAAACGACAAAAAGTTAAGAAAGAGGTTATCTTGCACATATAGTGCGCCGCACTTCATCAGCTTACGATTCCCGGATTGACAAATTAAATGCAGCAATTTAGGACACACTAAATTGACCAAACATTTTGGCGCCGTTGTCGGGGAAGTGTAACTAGGTAGCCAATTTCTTAAAAAAAAAACACATAAAATCATAAAAGAAGGGAAAACTTGATAACTTCTTGAAGTATGCTCTCCTCTTGCACCTAGTGTGATCCGGAGGATCAGAAAAGAGAGTTATTGGTTTAGTAATTTCTTAAGTATGCTCTCTTCTTGCACCTAGTGTGATCTGGAAGATCAGAAAGAGAATTATTAGCCCAACTTTTTAAAAAAAATAAAAAATGACATGCATAGAGCAAGAGATTCTAGGGGAAGGTTTATAGCTAAAGCCAAGAGTTCGATTTTCATAACTCCATCTTCTTCAAGGCATAGACCAGATTCACCACCATCTACCCCGAGCCTTAAGATTTTTGGAAGTCAAGGAACAGCTGAATTAGAGGATTCTCCTATACCACCTACTAAAACCCACTTAGAAAACAAAGAGACTTTCTCTCATCCTTCCTTGGTAGAAGAACTAGAGGAATATAAGGACTCTAAAGAAACTATCATGGCAGAGGAAGTAATAAATAGAGGTGGAGATAGAAGAGGAGGAGATAATGAAGATAACAATGGTGAAGGAAATAACGGTAGAAATAGGGACAATTTGCTTGGATTCCCTATAGTTGATGAGGAAACTCATGCAACAATGAAAAATATCTCACCATCTGTTCTCCCTAACTTTTATGGATTGCGAAGTGAGGATCCCGAAACATTTCTGTTTGAGTTTGAAGTTGTGTGCCGAACTTATGACTATATGGAAGATTCTCAAAAACTCAAACTGTTTCCTTCAACATTGAAGGGATCTGCTTTGAAATGGTTCATGGGATTAGCCACTCAATCTATCAGGACTTGGAATGAAATGAAACAAAATTTTTTGGATAGATACTTGGACTATTGTATGCCCACCAATCATAAGGATGAGGTATTCAAAATGATGCAAAAAGAAGATGAAAATTTGGAAGACTTAATTGAAAGATTTCAATACAACTTGAAAAGAGCAAAGATGAGCAACTTAGATAACGAAACCTTGAAAGCCCTCCTATTAAAAGCCATTAAAGATGAATGGATAGACATTTTAAACATGATGGGAAAAGGAGACATCTCTCAACTTCCATTTCATGATATAACAGAACTATGTATCCATCTCTCAAGGGGAAAATAAAAAACTGGAAAAGGGCCTAGGGATTCTTCTCTTATTAGGGCTAACAAATCTGCAACTGGATCAGTAAGTAGGGCAGAGATTGGTAATATGCTTGATGAGTTTAAAACTGATATCTTAGGGGGTCTTAGTGAACAACTAGACACCCTTAAAATCCAAAACAAGCAGAAAGCAAAAACAGATGCTTTAGCCATCTTTTGTCCGAAATGTAGAAAGAAACATGCTTTAAGGGAATGTCCCTTGGATGCAAAAGTTGTAGAAACATGTATGATTTGCTCAGAAAATCATGAGATCAAGGATTGTCCTTCAATCCCCGGACTCAAAGCTGTTTTTCAAGAAGATCCAAATTCAGTAGAATCTCTCTGTTTTGTCGCAAGGAGACCTTGGCAGGGACAACAATCTCAAGGGTTTAATAACCCTATGAATCTTCAAAACCCACCAAATTGGAATCCTTGGCAACAACCTTGGCCCCAACATCAAAATTCATATCAGCCATGGGTACAAGGGATGCAAAATCCTTATGGGAGATTTGCTCAATTTTATCAATATCCTCCATCTTTTCAAAATCAACAAGCTCCATAATTTCCAAGCCAAAATCCACAACAACTTTCATTGCCATTTCCACAACATCAACCTTCTCAACAAAATACAAATCCTCAACTCATGCTCCCATACCAACAGAAGAAAAATCAACTTCCAGCTCAGCCATTGCCAAATCCTAACAATAAGAATCCTCAAACTACTTATATGGTAGAAGGACAACAATTTCCTACCCATATGATTGTTCCTCTCAACGATGTACAACTCAGATCTGGTAGAGTTTTAGAAAAACCTTCTATAGACATTCAAGAGCAAGATACCTCTGAGGAGGACTCTCTTCAAGTCAATAAGGGTTCTGAGGAAGAATCTCTTCAAAATTAAAAAATTCAAAAAGAAAAAGAAAAGCTAACATCCACAACTCCTATAGTTGAGCAACTTGTATCTTCATCTACACCTCCTTTTCCGGAAAGACTACAAATTGATAAGGGGGTGGAAAAACAAATCTTGTTGCCTAACTATGACTTTCTAGATGAATTGAAGAATGTTTGTATCAAGATTCCATTGCTACAAGCCATTCGAGAAATTCCTATTCTAGCAAAACCATAAAGGAGTTGAGTTTCAAAAGACCAGGAAGGAAGCTAAAGGACACAAGAAGAATCCACCTGGTAGGAAAGATTGCAGACATTATGATGGGAAAAATTACCATGCAGAAGTATGTAGATCCAGGAAGTCCAATTGTCAAGACACATATAAATGGGATAGAAATTCTAAACACATTGATTGACTTAGGGGCTGCTATCAACATTATGAGTAGACAGACTATGGAACAGTTAAAACTTCCTAACCTTCTTTTTACACCTACTTTATTGCAACTTGCAGATCGATCGTTTATTAAACCAGATGGTGTATTAGAAGATATTTCAGTCTCCTTAGATTCTTGGGAATATCCAGTAGACTTTATGATTTTGACTCCCAAAAGTAATCTAGGAGGACATCCAATTATTTTAGGAAGACCTTGGTTGGCCACAGCTGATGCTTTTATTAGTTGTAGATCTGGAGACATGTACATTTCTAATGGTAATTCGACAAAGAAATTCAATTTGTATCCTCCCGCAAGAGAAATTACAGAAATAGGAGACAATGAATGGGTCGATGATGAGAACACTATACAACCTGTCTTTACCATTTCTGAAATTAGTGAGGATAGTCAAATTCTGAACACATTAGTAAATTTTGAGATAACTTCAGAACATGACCCCACACAATTTCAGTTGGAATCTGACATAGAATATTTATCATCAAGACAAATGTCTCTTTACTCTATGGAAGAGTTTGGTAATTCTGCTATTGAGATTTTTCCAGAAAAGACATTGAATATCAACAAACATCCGGAGAAGTCACAACAAGAAGAACTAACCAGAATCTTGCAAAAACATTCTACTGCATTTGCATGGGAGTATACTGACATGAAGGGTATTGATCCTAAGACTTGCATCCATCATATCTATATTGAGGAAAACAGTAGACCAATCAGACAACCTCAAAGAAGGATGAATCCAAATCTTAGGGAGATAGTGAAAGAAGAGCTCCAAAAAACTTCTCAATGTAAACTTCATTTATCCAATTTCAGATAGCCGATGGGTTTCTCCTTTGGTTATAGTACCTAAAAAGAATGGTAAATGGAGAGTATGCATTGATTATAGGGAATTGAACAAAGCAACTTTGAAGGATCACTTTCCTTTGCCTTTTATTGATCAGGTATTAGATACATTAGCAGGTAAAAAGTACTTTTCATTTTTTGGATGGTTTTAGTGGTTATAATAAAATTCAGGTAGCACCTGAAGATCAAGATAAGACCACATTTACTTGTCCATGGGGAACTTTTGCCTACCGAGTGCTTCCTTTTGGGTTATGTAATGCACCAGCAACATTCCAAAGAGCAGTACTAGGAATTTTTTTCTGATCTAATCCATGATTGTGTAGAGGTTTATATGGATGATTTTACAGTTTATGGTAATTCATTTGAAGAGGCATTAGAAAATTTGAAAAAATTTCTTATAAGATGTAAAGAAACAAACCTTTCATTAAGCCATGAAAAATGCTTTATGATGTTTACTGAAGGGATTGTTTTAGGACATCATATTTCAGGAGATGGAATTAAGGTTGATAGATCAAAAGTTGAAGTCATCTCCAAGTTGCCTATTCCCAATTGTCAAAGAGATGTTAGAAGTTTTCTAGGATTTACTGGTTACTATAGAAGATTTATAGAAAACTTCACTAAAATAGCATCTCCACTCTTCAAGTTGCTTACAAAAGACTGTGAATTTAAATGGGATCCTGATTGTCAATCCGCTTTTGAAACTTTGAAAACAAGAATATCCGAAGCACCTATCTTGAGAGGACCAAATTGGAAACTTCCTTTCCATATTTCTACAGATGCTTCAGATACAGCTCTTGGAGCTGTGTTGGGTCAAAAATATTTAATTCCTTATGCCATTTATTACACCAGTAAAAATTTGACTCCCACAGAGTTGAATTATACTGTGACTGAAAAAGAGTTCTTAGCTGTTGTTCATGCAATTAATAAGCTTAGACATTACATAACAGGCTATGAAACTTTTATTCATACTGACCATTCTACAATTAGATATTTAATGAACAAACCTGTTACTAATGGCAGAGTGCCAAGATGGCTTTTACTTTTGCAAGAATTCAATATTACTGTGTTGGATAGACCAGGAAAAAAAATACAGTAGCTGATTTCTTGTCTAGGATTCAGAATACTAAAGAAGATTCTCTTGTAGAGGATAAGTTTCCTGATGAATACTTGTTTGAAGTAACTATTAAAACTCCTTAGTATGCAGATATTGCTAACTATTTGGTTACAGGGAAACTACCTTCACATTTATTTTCAAGTGAAAAACGAAAAATTATTCAGGAGAGTTCAAAATATTCATGGATTTTTAACGAATTGTTTAAAACAGGGCCAGATCTTGTGATCAGAAGATGTGTCAGGGAAGATGAAATGCCTGATATTCTTAAGGCATGTCATGATGAACCATGCGGCGGACACTTTGCAGACAAAAGGATGGCCTATAAAATCCTCTCTTTAGGATATTATTAGCCTTCCCTCTTCAAAGATGCAAAACAATATGTCAAAAGGTGTGACAGCTGCCAAAGAGTAGGGAAACCTACCCTTTCAAATGAAATGCCATTGCAACCACAGGTACTCATCGAACCCTTTGAAAAATGGGCTTTAAATTTCATTGGACCTATTAATCCACCATCTAAGCAAAATAAGTATATATTGGTTTGTACTGATTATGTTACTAAATGGGTAGAAGCCAAAGCATTAGTATCTGCTACTGAAAATTCAGTTGTTCATTTTCTTTATGAGGATATTTTTACTCGCTTTGGTGTTCCAAGAGAAATTGTGACAGATCAGGGGAGCTAATTCACATCCAATTTGGTGGAGAAGTTGATGGAAGAATACAAAATCAAGCACAGAAGATCTACTCCTTACCATCCGCAAGCAAATGGTCAAGTGGAGTCTACAAACAAAGTTCTTGAAAGCATCATCACCAAAACTGTTCATCTACATAGAAGAGATTGGGCAGAAAGGCTTCCTGAAGCCTTGTGGGCCTACAGAACTACATGGAGAAATACAACAGGACATTCTTCCTATGAACTTGTTTATGGGAAAGAAGTCTTGCTCCCCATTGAGTTCCAAGTCAAGACCTTCAAGATAGCAGTTCAGTTGGGGATGGACTTATCAGAAGCCCAAAAGCATAGAATGGAGCAGTTGAATGAGCTAGATGAGATCAGACAAGAAGCAATTTTAAGAACCGATCTAGTTCAATATCAAAGAGCTAAATGGCATGACAAGTACATCAAAGAGAAGAAGTTTCAAGAAGGAGATTGGGCATTGTTATTTGATTCCAAGTTTAAAGATTTCCAAGGAAAATTTAAGACTCATTGGCTTGGGCCATATGAGATTGACAAGATCTTTAGCAATGGAGCGGTAAGAATCAAGACCATTGATGAGTTTCAAACTCCTCTTATTGTGAATGGCCATAGATTGAAAATTTATCATAAGCCACTCTCAAAAGAGGATTTTGTCAAATTGTTTCAAGAAAGTTCTGCAATCAGGCTGGTACAGAAGAATTCTTCTTCTTCACCAGCCTAGCTTTTGTTCTTTTCAGTTTTTTAAAAAAAAAAAAAAATGGTATAAGCCTGAAAACCAATCATTGATTGGCAGTCTTATACAGAAAATATAGGGTGAAAATCAGGAACACCTGACACTCTATATTTTCCAAAAAAAACTCTCTCTTTCATTTCACAAGTTTTGTCACCACCCACTCCATTTCATTCCACTTCATTCCATTTCATATCATTTCATTTCACTCCATTCCACTTCATTTTATCCATTTCATTCCATTCCATCAATAAAAATCTTTTTCATGACCATTTCCATCCTGTCCCTTGTCATCTCGCTCATCTCCTTTCATTCATAATAGTCATGTCGGGCTTCAATTCGACATCCGTCAAGACTGACTTCCATTTACAAAATGGAAGATTCGCACTACAACTCTGCTTTCAAAAGAATGTATTACCATACATTTCCATAATCATGAACAAAATGCAAAGAGAGGATAAAAATGAAGGCATGGATATCGACACTACCAAAGAGCAATAGTTGAAGACCAAGGGCAAAGGCAAAGATTCCAAAGGGATGAATAAAATTTATTTCAAATAGTATTGAAAAACACATTTTTATATAGTTTTGAACCATGAGCTCTATCCATTACGCGCAATGATTATATTGACAGTTCCGTAACCTTTCACTATCTCCATATTATCCTCTTGCATTTATTACTCTTGTACCAGCCTTTGAACACAACTTCGATCTTCACTCATGTTCCAATATTCCACCGGTGACAATGAGACGTATTTGATTTGACCACGGACTCTTACAGCCGCATAAATCCATAACCGTTGTTGAAACGTGCTCACATTTATTTCGCAGCCACAAAATTTCAAAACGCTGCCGGATGTGTTATACTCTGTTAATCTCACAGCCATATCTCTATCGTGCTCTCTGTCGTGCTCACGAAAACCCCTCTCTGTTCTGTTCACTCCATTTCGTTCTCTACTACGCTATAGTCTGTATACCACTCTCTGACATTTACCCACAGTCATTGTGCTCATCTCCGTGCATTCAGCCATTCTATTTCCATTAAACCCTCACGTAGAAAAATTTGTGAAGAGCAGAAAGAAAATGGGTAAATTGCTAAGAGCATAACCGGAAGGACCTAAGTTCATGGAGGGATATCCGCAAGTAATGGAGATATTGAAGAAATCAAATTGGTTGCGGTTTATCCAGAAATTCAGAGGTTATCATAAAGAAGTTGCAAAAGCATTCGCAAGGTCGTTTAATGGCTTGGAAGCAAAGATTGGAGACCTCAAGTTTGCAGTCAATGAAGCATCTATAGCAACAACAACGAAACTTCTTCAGGAGGGTGAGCATTGGTTTAAGATTAAAAGTATCAGTGATGAAGCATGGAGAACAATCTTACGAAACCAAGGTATGGACATAACTGTTTTTAAAAGAGGAATTCCTGTGCATGCATTGAAAGAGGAATGGGCTACTTTGCTACTAGTTGTTCAGAAATTCATTACATGTGAAGGCCGTTTTGGGTCCATGTACATGCCCACAGCCAAAGTTACCGATGAATTTCTACATAATCAAACTCCTAATTCCCCATATTTTGTACTCATAGTTTGAAAAAATGTCTCTGTGGATCGTTCTTAAACATTTAGACATGACCACATCTATATCACTACGGCCTTGTAAAAATTTTGATTGAAAAAGCAGCTAAAGGGAAAAGGAAGACATGGGAACAATTTAGTTAGAATTAGGCTTTAGGGACGAGGTATGAAGAAGAAGAAGTAGGAGAAAAGAAAAATTTAGGAACTAAAATACTCCTACTACTACAATTAAAAGAACTGATAGGGAAGAGATATTGTCAAAGAGGAAGAAGAAAGAAATCAAGGGTAAGAAGCTAATAACACCAAAAGAGAGGAAAACTATTGAGGCTATATATCAAACTCCTTCTTCCGAAGAGGAAGATCATCAAGTGTTATCTGAAAGATTAGTTTATCTTAAAAAACAATCATCTTTGGCCAAGAAGACAGAGAAAAGAAAACAAAAACAAAAGGATAGTGTACCACAGCGTGTGAGAAGAAGCAGCAGACTTAAAGGGAAATTGAGGAAAACGCAAATGAAGGGTCCTCATTTCATTTATTTGGGAGAGGAAACATCTGAACAGTCCCCAGCTGACCATAGTCCATCTCAGTCAGTTAGTGAACCTGGTTCATTTCATTCTCAGTCAGACATTGACCATAGTCCATCCCATTCTCAGCAAGATGTTGATGTGAGCCCTCCTCAGCCAGATTTTGAAGATAACTCTCCTTCACGGCATTTTGGGGACAGCCCAATAAAAATGACACCTGATATAGACCCCAAGCAGCAGGAAGTATATGACTATATAGAATATTTGGAAAAGGCAGCTACAGGTCCAAGTACTTCGTCCATTCAGCCTCATATAGTACAGGATGATTTAGTCCAATCACTAAAACATGAAATTTTTGAGCTAGAGCTTTTAAATAGGCACATCAAAAATGAAAATGAGACATTGAAAGAAAAAGGCAAACTGGACAAAATCATCCATGATAATACCATGCTACATCTGGGAATATGGCAGAAGAAGAACAAGAAATTGAAAAGGAAATGCCAGAAGTTGAGCAGCGCACTGATTAATATCAAATTTAGGTGCTTAATGAAGAAACCCAGAATGTTGGCAGCTCCAAGGAAGAGGAGGAGAGGATTGGATATGCTGGCTGAAGTGTCAAGGCATATGAAATGAGGAAGGATTATCAAAATTTTGGTTGCATGAGGACATGCAACACCTTCACAGTGGGGGTATGTTGAGTCTCAATTCTGCATCTTTTCCATACACTTTTCTATACCTTTTTCACTCACCTGAACCTCCCAAGTTGTAAATATCATTGTATGTTAATTGCAAAAGAGCATCTAACATGGTTTTTAACTATATTTTTGTGTCTGCTGTTTGATTTAGATTTTGTTCATTTAGCTGCGGAATCTTGCCACTTTCCGCAGCTGCTGCAACTTTCCGTAGCCATTTTGTGAAACTCTATGTTACAGGTGTCTACAGCAAAAACGGGCCACATGGGCAAGTCAGAAATGATGTGGACATGGTTCGTGTCCTATTGGTTCGAGCAAACTCATCTAAAGAAGCAGCGGTCAAAGGCGTCCAAATGGAAGTCAACCATAGAGTCTCACGGTGACAAGACTCTGTTTCGTGTCACGTGAAGGTTCATATGGCCGTTTCTGAGTTGCGGAGGACAAGTCGACATCTGTACATGGCTCCATAGCCGAATTCAAGCATCCACTCCTCATAGATTTACTTTCCAACACGGCCATGATCCTAGATCCGTGGACGTAATGGTCTACGTGTTCTACACTAGCATAAACTTTAGGAGACAGTTATATTTCTTTTGTTATATATAACGCGTTTGCATACGCATATAGAGTTAGTCTCGATTAGTCTCTGTTATCTTTTATTAGTCTGCTCTGTAATGTAATTACGATGCACTTGTGCCGTAATACCACCTTACTGTTATGAATGCATTTTAATATAAGAAGACTCTGTTTTCAACCGTAATTCGTACTTGAAGATCATTGCCAAGGCTGGTGTAGAGGGCCCCTGCTCAGCTAAGGTTTTGTGCATTAGTGTATAGTTCTTGTTTTATTTCTTTAAAGCTCATTGTGCCATAATCCATTCATATGTTTATACACTGCATCTCTCATGGTATATATGTTTCATTTCTGTTTATAAACTTTCATGCTTTCTATTTCACTTCTGTATTTCATGTTTTATGTTATTAATCACTGATCAGTGTTCTTGTTTCAGGTTATAGATAGGTAGCCCGGGCATTTTCATAGCTTTTTGACTAATGACATGGAATTAACATTGTTCTGCTGCTAATTTTTTTTTCTTTAGTTTCTGTTTAATTTCATTACTGCTTTGTTTAATTCAGTTTTGCTCATTTTCTTCAGTAGTTAAATTTAGATATATTAAACTGCTCATAACATCTTTAGTTGCCTCTGAAAGCCACAGCTGGACTGATGTTGAGGGATTGTACTATGAAATGTGTAGTTTAGTATTATTTTCCTTTCTGCAAATTTAGATATATTAAACTGCTCATAACATCTTCAGTTGCCTCCGAAAGCCACAGCTAGACTGATGGTGAGGGATTGTATTATGAAATGTGTAGTTTGGTATTAGTTTCCTTTCTGCAAATTTAGATATATTAAATTGTGCATGACATCTTCAGTTGCCTCCGAAAGCCACAGTTGGACTGATGGTGAGGGATTGAATTTTGAATGTATGGTTTGATATTAGTTTACTTTCTGCAAATTTAGATATATTAAATTGTGCATGACATCTTCAGTTGCCTCCAAAAGCCACATCTGGACTGATGGTGAGGGATTGAATTGTGAATCTATGGTTTGATATTAGTTTACTTTCTGCAAATTAATATCAGTTACTCAAGTTGTTTATGGTTACTTTCGAAAATCATAGTTGGACTAATGATGAGGGATCAGAAGACAAGTTGATGCTGTTAAACACCATGTTGAAGCACACACATGGTGTATGAGAAGAAGAACACACACACACAAGAGACTTAACACAATGAAAGATAAGCGTGAAGCTTTCTTATTTTCCATTATACAAAGATGTACATTTATAGTACAATGGTGTGACTCTTGGTTTCATATTCCAAGGTCACTTGGACTCCATTGTGAGTTTTCGTATTCCACACCTACCCATGTAGGATTAGGTGTTCCAACATCCCCCCTTAATCCGAAGTGGTATGTGTGAGTCCAAGAAAAGAGTTGTAATACAAATATGCAAAGTATACATGGCAGCACTTGGCTGAATCAACTCTCTGAAATGTTGGAAAAAAGAGGTGGTTTTAAGATGACCACAAACACTGGAACGCAAAACTTGTTGTAGTTCCCGGAACTCTTCCAAAACTGGCAAGAAGCTAAAAGCTTCTGCTAGAGGAATTGTCCCTCATAAATAAGGGAGACCTTCGACCTAAAAGAATGGAGGTCTACTACCTGTGGTGGTTTTAGGTTGTCCACCAACCAAAGATGATGGTTTTAGGTTATCCACCAACCGAAAATGATGGTTTTAGGTTATCCACCAACCAAAGATGATGGTTTGAGGTTATCCACCAACCTAAAACATGGGTTTTAGGTTATCCACCAACCAAAGATGATGGTTTTAGGTTATCCACCAACCGAAAATGATGGCTTTGAAGCCATCCACCAACCGAAGGCATGCTCGCGCAATCCGGATTCCAAGCAGATCTTCAACCGAATGACGAATTGTGGCTCAGGCTCGCTTGAACTGCTGGCTACAACTCTGAACATGGAATGAGAGATTGTGGCTCAGGCTCGCTTGATCTGTCGTCAAAGCTTGTACATGACCACCATTTTCCCCCCTGTCAGGGACAAGGTGAGATGATGGCGAAAACTCAACTGCAAGTTTGCTCAATATCCGTGAACAGGTTCTAACATGTGTCGTAAACATCTTCTTGGCTGCTGATGCCCATTGCCAAGAAGCGATCCATCCAAGATGAATCTTGGTTCTTGTAGGAGGCTTGTTTCTGAAGCATCTGTCTGAAGAATGAGTGTGGCGACCGCAGTGCTTGCATGGATGAAGATCAAAACAGTGATCTTTCATATGGCCAACTCGATCACAGCGTTGGCATTTCTCAATCTGTTGTGGAAGTGGAACAGGATCTGGAATAGCTGCAGGTGAACTGTCATACAGGAATCCAGCACTCTGAAATTTGATGGGCTTTGTGTAGTCTGGAATATGAAAGGTCACATCCTTGTCATATCCAAGACCAGTTCTATGCTTGTTGTGGACAAGCTCTTCCCAAGGTCTGATGATGGGCTTAGGAAGTGCAGGCTGAGATGCTGCATCTGCATGTACATCTGCTCTAGTACAAGGCACTGAATGGGAATTGACTTCAACTTTGCTGACTTGATGCTGATGGGAGTCTTTCACAATGTTATGAACAGAAACAGGTTCAGAATGGTGACTCTTTTGCTGAATTTTGTCTTGTTGGAGCTGAGATTCCAACTGCAAAAACTCAATCTTTTCTTATGCATCTTGTAAACAAGTCTGAATATTACAAAGAGCATTCTTGCTCATTTTTATCATGTCATCAACATTGGAATGAATGAGGTTATTCAAAAACATTAATACCTCATTGATTTTAGCCATTTCAACAACTTAGGCTCAAAAATGAAAGGGTGTCGGCTTCAACCGAAAATGCACCCATTTACAATGTGATTCAACAACAAATACAAATGACTCAAAGTACAAAATGTGCTCCTCAAATGATGGAGGGCAATCAATAATGACTTACATCAACAACTCAAATTCACTGATTCCAACTATGAATGAAGAGGCAAATTCCACTCAAAATACAATGTCAATATCTCTGCACAAATAATTTGTAAATGTGCAGCTGAAAACACTATGCAAGGAGTCTTTAAGGCAGCTAAATTTTCCTTCAAAGAGCTATTTTCAATGATGCCAAACTTGTCTTCAAATGTCAATTTCTTCAAAAAAATCACCCTTATGTCAATGCCACAAATCACAATGTAAAATCTGCAATTTTCTTGTCATTTCATCATTTTCTCATTATCCCATTTCTTCTTCCTTTCTGTTGTCTTCTTCCTCTCTCTCCTCTCTCTCTGCTGTTTTTGTTTTTATTTATTTTTTTAATTAATTAAAAAATGGGAATAAGTTAAAAAGGGATTTAATTTTAAAATGGGAAGGAAAATAATTAAAAAGAGGAAGGGGGTATTAATTATATGGTGGGGGAGGGATTAATTATATGGTGGTGGGGGGTTTTAATTAAAAAATATTTTAAAATGAAATATGGGAAAAGGAAATTTTTAATAATAAAAAATTAAATGAAAGTGGAAGGGAAAGTAATTTAAGGAGGAGTCGAATATTAAAATTAAAAGGGAAGAGTATTATAAATGGGATGGGATAATGGGGATCGAATTAATGGATGGTGGTATTTAAAAAGAGGAGAGGGATTTATATGGAGGGGAATTAAAAAATTTAAAAAATGGGAGGGGGAGTCGAATGTGAGTGGGAGTGGAGTCGAATGTGAGTAATGGAGAGCCGTAAGGGAGAGGGAGTGTATGCGTGGAGGGTTGTGGAAAAACGCAGGTAGGGAGGCCGTAGGTCGTGGGTGAGAGTAGTGAGGGGGGTTGCGGTGTGAGGGTAGTAGGATGAGTGCGTTTGCAATCTCGTGTGACAGAGAGAGTGTATATTACAGTGAGGAGAGGCCGGCCAGAGCTCGAGTGTAAGGGGAGTGTGCAAGGGATAGGCGGCCAGGTTAGGGAGGGCCGTGGCCTGGGTAATGTGATAGATACCATACCATGCAGCAAGAGTATGGGGGAGCGCTGTAAGGGTTTATACAAGGGTCGAGTGAGCCGTGGAGATAGGTAGAGGGGGCGCGGTAGGCTGTAGATTGGATTGAGGTCGAGTGTAGGGATGTATGGGCCGTGAGAGTTAAGAGTGAGGTGTGTATGTAATAAAAATACAGGTTTGGAAAAAGGGAGAGGGGCCGAAAGCCTGAACCAGAAAGTTTTTAATTTTTTTTTAATTTTTTGTTTTAAAACAGCAGAGAATAGAGAGAGCAGAGTATTTTTCCTTCTAGCAGCAGATATTGGATAAAATGTAGAATTTTCCAGATTATTTCAGCAGTAAAACCCAGAAATTAGAGAACTCAAAAATCTCAGAAATTTCCATTAGCTCAAAAATGCAGAGATGAATAATTTTCCAGATTATTTCAGCAGTAAAACCCAGAAATTAGAGAACTCAGAAATCTCAGAAATTTCCAGTAGCTCAAAAATGCAGAGATGAAGAATTTTCCAGCAGAAAAAACTCAGATTTATTTTGCAATAAAAACCAGAAAATTCTTCTTCTTCAGAAACTCAAATTAAACACTTTTCAGCGGCTCTTTCAAAATGATGCAGATTTTAATGAGAAGAAATTACAGGAAGAAATAAACCTTCAGATATGCACTGCTCCTTGCTGCTCTTTTTCAAAACAAATGCTGAATGCTGCCAATTTCTGAATGCTGCTCCTTCTCCAAAACCACTTTCTGAATGTGGCAAAAAGACTGCTACAAACACTTGAGTGCTGCAAAAAAACCAACAATTTTTGCAGATATGCATAGGCCATAAACACAAATGGCTCACTCAAAGTGGAGGAGGGCCAGCAATCGCCCACTCTGATACCATGTTAAACACCATGTTGAAGCACACACATGGTGTATGAGAAGAAGAACACACACACACAAGAGACTTAACACAATGAAAGATAAGCGTGAGGCTTTCTTATTTTCCATTATACAAAGATGTACATTTATAGTACAATGGTGTGACTCTTGGTTTCATATTCCAAGGTCACTTGGACTCCATTGTGACTTTTCGTATTCCACACCTACCCATGTAGGATTAGGTGTTCCAACAGATGCAAATTGATCTAGATTTACTTTATTGCAACTTTTGGATTTCTTTCAGCATAATTTATTTTGTGTTTAGACAGTAGCAAGAATAGTTTTGTTTCATGCTCACTAGTTCACTGTTTTGATTTATTAGATTAGCAGCACCTTTTCATTTCAGCAGCATATTTTCATTTCCCTTCAAGTTTTGTCATTGTAATTTTCAAATTCCTTTTTAAGTTTCAAGTTGGTAAATCATTATAGATGATACCACTTCCTTGAACAAACATATCCATACTTGTTTTCATTTTAGAATTTCCATTTCATCTTAGAAAACCAAAAACGACAAAAAGTTAAGAAATAGGTTATCTTGCACATATAGTGCACCCCAGTTCATCAGCTTACAAATCCCGGATTGACAAATTAAATGCAGCAATTTAGGACACACTAAATTTACCAAATACTATTCTCAAACTTTAAATAGGTAAGAGGGTGTGGTTGTTCCATTGAGTCGTGCAATGGAATCAAGAGCTCCAAGTGGGCCATTTTTGGTAAGCAGAACTGGCGATGTGGGATGAACCGAAAGTTGAGTTACGGTGCTAAATTACACATTAACCTAGAACCCACAAAGGGTGTTGGTTGATTAATACAGCAGGACGGTGATCATGGAAGTCGAAATCCGCTAAGGAGTGTGTAACAACTCACCTGCCGAATCAACTAGCCCCAAAAATGGATGGCGTTGAAGCACGCAACCTATACTTGACCATCGAAGCAATTTTCTGGCTTTGATGAGTAAGAGGATGTGGGGGTCATTTAGAAACATTGGGTGTGAGCTTGGGTTGATCGTCCCCTGGTAAAGATCTTGGTGGTAGTAGCAAATATTCAAATGAGAACTTTGAAGACTGAGCTGGGGAAAGGTTCCATGTGAACAACACTTGGACATGGGTTAGTCGATCCTGAGATATGAGGAAGCCTTGTATCAAGGGTACACTCTGCATGAGCATCGAAAGGGAGTAAGGTTAATATTCCCGAATAGGGACATGGCCGCGGGTGACAACATTAGGAAATCCAGAGGCATCGTCGGGGGCCCCGAGAAGAGTTATCTTTTATTTTTAACAACTTTCCCACCCTGGAATCGGTTCACTCGTTGATAGGGTCCAGCAACTGGAAGAGCACCCCGCGTCTTGCGATGTCTGGTGTACCCTCGGTAGCCCTTAAAAATATGGAGGCTGAGTACTGTTCATGCCCGATCATACTCATAACCGCATCAGGTCTCCAAGGTGAATATCCTCTGGTCAATAGAACAATGTAGGTAAGGGAAGTCGGAAAAATGGATCCGTAACTTCAGGAAAAGGATTGGATCTAAGGGTTGGGCCTAGGGATCTGTACCCTCAGCTCGTGGGCTGTCAGTAGTCTTCTCGAGCTACTCTCATGGTGAGGGCAGGCAGTCGCATGCTGATTGGGCTACGGGCATAGAATGCCCCCTTGCGGGGGATTTTCCCTAGGCGACGTACAGTCGACTCAGAATTGGTACGGAAAAGGGGAATTCGACTGTTTAATTAAAAAAAATCATTGCGATGGTCCATGGAGATGTTGATGCAATGTAATTTCTGCCGAGTGCTCTGAATTTCAAAGTGAATAAATTCAACCAAGCGCGGGTAAACGGTGGGAGTAACTATGACTCACTTAAGGTAGAAAAATGCCTCGTCATCTAATTAGTGATGCGCATGAATGGATTAACAAGATTCCCATTGTGCCTATCTACTATCTAGTGAAACAACAGCCAAGAGAATGGGCTTAGCAGAATTAGCGGGGAAAGAAGACACTGTTGAGCTTGACTCTAGTCCGACTTTGTGAAATGACTTGAGAGGTGTAGAATAAGTGGGAGCCTTTTTCAGCGTAAGTGAAATGCAACTAATTTTAATGTTATTTTACTTATTTCTTGGGGCAGAGACGTGGCACTGCCCCTTTTTTTGGCCTTAAGGCATGTTTCAGCAGGTCGATCTAGGTGGAAGACATTGTCAGGTGGGGAGTTTGGCTGGGGAAGCACGTCTGTTAAATGATAACAGCCATGTACTAAGATGAGCTCAACGAGAATAGAAATCTCATGTGGAAAAAAAGGGTAAAATCTTATTTTATTTTTATTTTCAGTACGAATACAAACCATGAAAGCGTGGCCTATCGATCCTTTAGACTTTTGAAATTTGAAGTTAAAGGTGTTATAAAAGTTACCATAGGGACAACTGGCTTGTGGTAGCCAATCGTTCATAGTGACCTTTCTTTTTTATCCTTCTATTTCGGCTCTTCCTATCATTGTGAAGAAGAATTCACCAAGTGTTTGATTTTTCACCCACCAATAGGGAACGTGAGCTGGGTTTAGACTGTCATGAGACAGGTTATTTTTACCATACTGATGAACCACACAACAATAGTAATTCAACTTAGTACGAGAGAAACCATTGATTCACACAATTGGTCATCGCGCTTGGTTGAAAATCCAATGGCGCAAAGTTACCGTGTGTCGGATTATGACTAAATGACTCTAAGTTAGAATCCATGCTAGAAGTGGTGCATGTCACTCTTTGAATGTATCTCGACCCACAGTAAGGGCATCTCTTTGTCACCCCCAAGGGTCTGTGTCATTTGCAAACCGCGATCGTGAAGCATCTTGGTCGGGGCAGCTTTGAAGTTCTATTGAACGATCGTTGAGAAGAATCCTTTGCAGATAACTTAAATACATGACGGGGTATTGTAAGTGGCAGAGTGGCCTTGCTAGCATGATCCACTGAGATTCAACCCTTGGTTGGCTCAATTCAAAGCTTCGCTCTTATCAATTTTTTCAAAATTCGGACAACTATCACCGTTGCACCTTCTGCCCCCCATCCTTTTCATTCAAACATCATTTCTTTTGTTTGCATCTCAAAAATGAATTTCTTGCCTAGGGGTGGGAAATTTTGGGTTTCCATGCCACGACTACGAGAGGGGTCACCAGTCTATGGAACTTGTGACGGTGGCATGGAAACCCTAAATTTCCATGCCGTGACTTGGCATAAAACTAGCCCAGGCCTATGGAACTTGGGGTTTCTGTGTCCTCCCGCGCCCCCAAGGGAAAAACGCTGGGGAAATTAGGGTTTCCATGCTGCGTCACAAAAAAGACCATTGTCCAAGTCCGAGGAACACGGAGATTGGGGATTCCATTTCATGGCACACAATGGAGGGCTGGGCCTGAGCCCGGGAAAATTGAGGTTTCCATGTCCCGCCCCATAAGGAAACCGCAGGTTTCCATGTTTTACGGCACACTGAAAACTTAGGGATTTCACCGAATCCATGGGGCAGGGAACTTGGGGTTTCCATGATGATGGAAACCATCGCCTGAGTCTAGGGAACTTGTGGAACCAAGCCTCTGGGGAACTCTGGTTTTTTTCCATGTTGCGGCGCATATAAACCCACCGCCCATTTCAATGAAACTTGGGGGTTTCCATTTCACCACACGATGGACAACCGCCCAAATTTGGAGAAACTCGAGGTTTCCATTTCGTGGCACGGTAGAAAATTTCCCAAGTCTGGGAAACCTAGGGTTCCCATGTCTTACCGTGATTGAAACTGCAACCCCAGCATCGGGTACTTGTGGGTTCCATGCCACAATGTGACAAAAAATTCCGCCCAAGTATGGGGATCTTCGAGCTTCAATTTCATGGCACGACGGAAACCATCGCCCGGGTCTGTGGAGCTTGGGGGTTCCATTTTTTTGCAGCACGATAGATACTGCCCAATTCTGGAAAACTTGGGATTTCCACATCCTACCACGACAGAAACTATGGCCTCTATGCAAGGAGCTCGGGTTTCCATTTCGCGGCACGATGGAGAACTGCCCAAGTCTGCGGAACTTTGGGGCTTTTGTTTCATGGCATGAGGGAAACCACCTAGTTCTAGGAACCTTGTGGTTTCCATCTCTTGCATTGACTAAAACCATACCCGTGGTGAGGGGAACTTGGGTTTCCATTTCATGGCACGACTGTAATCGCCCAAGTTTATGGAACTTGTGGTTTCGGTTGCGCGGCATGGCAAAGAACTACCCAAGTTTGGCAAACTTGGGGCTTCCATTTCCTGGTGCGATGGAAACCGCTCCCCTGGTCTGTCTCTGGAACTTGGTGTTTTAATACCTCGCCACGATGGAAGCTGTCTGAGTGCAGTGAAGGCTGGGTTTTGTAAGGTCCCAAGACTTCATGAGGTGCATTCGAGGTAACGGGTGCGCCGATAGGGTGAACCGTCGCACAGTAACCACACGGGTGCGAGTGTGTGGTAGTAAGAGGCACGAGCTTGTCACACATAGCCAATGGTGGCGTTGGAAAAAGCGACGTTACAGGAAAAATGTCACACCATATCCAAAGTCATAAAACCGACGCACGAGTTGAGCGGCCGATGCTACATGAGTGGGCAAACAACTAAACAATGGGGGTCAGCTCGAGTCCACTGAGTGACCCATGACACACACATGATACGTGTATTAATGTGGCGTGCTAATTATGGAGAAGTCATACAACCAATGATCAAGCAAGAATCTGAGTGAGACTGCATTAGAGCACCACGAGCTAAGCGAATAGCTCGTTGGTGAAGGAAACATGATGACAGTGAACGCAGGGCGAGCGTGGGTCAAGTTGGGTTGTCGAGGTGCAGGGTGTGAATAGGTCGAGCCAGGTTGTTGACATGCAGGGCATGCAGAATTCCCCCGCAGGGAATCCACACCACAGGACGGGTCGAGTTAGGCAGTGCGCAGGTCATGTCGTGTGACAGACATGTAGGGCATGTAGAACTTCTCCGCAGGGCATCCGCAGTGCAAGGCTAGGTCGGGCAGGGCATCCACATGATATGAGCTTCACGGGGTGGAGCTAACCACGTATTGATGGGATAGAACTAACCACGTAGCTGGGGAGCGGATTGGAAACACGGAGAGCTCGCGAGGAGGTCTGAAATCATTTGCAGTGCTGACCCGAGTGACCCGGCAACACTTGGGTAGTTTTATGTGGGATATTCCTGAGGTGAATTCTAATGTTATAAATGATCTTTGTGGGTTAGTTAATGATTTTCAAGCATTTTAAGATTGGACAAAAATTGAATTGCCTTGCCAAAGAGCAAAGGAGGTCTTTTGCTGGATTGGATCTTATATTGTATTTCATATTTATGAAACATATTATCAGGCAGACTCATTATTAACTGGGATTTTCCCCTCCCTTGTATGTACAGGCGTACACTGTGGATATGATGATGATGATGATACTTATGTTTTCCACACATTGAAAGAACATTTGATTAACTAATTTAACAAGTGTTGCTAAAGGCATAGTCTACGTACTTGAGTATTACAAAAAGTAGAAGTACGGTAGTGTCGTACCCCATATATAGCATGGTTGAAAGATCACCGAAGGTCTAGGGGCGTGACAGGTTTCCTCACCCCATTGTGATGAGAGTCGCCCAAATGTGCAGAATCTAAGGTTTCCATGTCCCTGCTCAATGGACACTGCCCAATTATATGTCCACTGTGACGGAAGCTACCCTTGTAAGACCCATGAGCCGAGGATGGTGACAGAGGCCATTGGAAGCATTTGGTGGACATGCAATGAACAATGGACGAAAACATCATTAGGCTATTATGCAACATTATCATCATGACTGTGCGACGTTTAGGAGCGACGTGCGTAAATGATTCCAAAAATGGCTAAGTGTTGGCTTGGAGTTTTATAGGCTAGGTGTGGTGCCAAGCCAACATTAAGGAGGAAATGTCACATCGTAACCAAGGCTTTATTGTCATTTAGTGGGTTGGCCTTATATGGGTCAAGCCCCACCCATGGAAGCAATGTATAATAAAATGCACATACAAAAGAAGGACATGCGATGGATGATAAAGGAAAGCAAGAAGGAAATCAACATCTTGTTGATTCCACCATTGGAAAGCTAATGTGTGGGCTAGAGTGAAGGTCAAGGGTGGAGGACGAAGCCGCAGCAAGGAAATGCAGTCGGGGTCAAGTCGGGTAAAAACAGGTTCGGCGTTCACCCGCAGGTCGAGTTGGGTTCTTTCCGTAGGGTGCATGTGGTGCAATGCTTAGTGCATGTTCAAGTCAGGTTCCTTCCATAGTCCGCGTGCATAATAGTGTTCAAGGTGGGCGCGTTTAGGCCGAGTCAGGTTCGTGCAGCGTGCCTGCATTCAAGATGCGTGTAACAGTGTTTGAAGGCGCGGAGTTTGTTCAACAGGGTTGGGTCCGGTCAAATACGACTCGAACGTGTTCAAGAAATGCGTGCAGATCGTGAACCTAGTGACCTGCGTGCAGAAACGCATTTAGGGTGTCGAGGGCGTCTATGACCCAAGTGACCCACTTGAACCAGAATTTGCGCAGACTTCATAAACATGTTTTTAAAGGGAATTTTGGGTTTCCTTTGGATTGTTTTCACTGTTGGGAATTTTTTAAGGTTAGACCAAGGTAAAAGCACATTCAGCAAGAAGAATAAATGGTTTATGAAGGCTTGGTTGTATAATTAATGCATATTGTACATATTTATTGAAGCATAATAGCGAGTAGACTTATTGATGAGATTTACCCCTCTCTTGAATGTATGGGTGTTCATGTGGTTTGATATTGATATTTATTGCTTTTTTATTTCCGCACAAGAACACTTTGGAAGATTAATTAAACAAGTGTTGAGTTAATCGTAGTCTAATTATTGATTATTTGAAAAGAGAAAAATAAGGTAGTGTCGCACCCATATATAGAGTGATTGGAAGACTACCATAGGTATAGGGGCGTGACAATTGGTATGAGAGTTACATTTTCGTGGATTTTTTATCATTAAGCAGGGATAGAGTTGCAGTGTTGTAGGTGGTATTGAAGCTTGATGGATGAGTTTGTTTCATTGGAAATGAACTTAAAAGAAATTAAAGAGAAGTCAAAGGAAGTGGAAAAGGATTTTGATGAGGAAAGTTGGACCATTGATACATTGTGCAAGAGGAGGACATCTGGCATGAGAAAAGATGAAATGTTTCGAATTATAAAGAAAGTGAGAATTGTCCGAGAAGAAATGGAAAAGGTGTAATAAGAGCGAAGGAAGTTACTTGATAAGCTTCTCAAACCTAGAGACCTTGGAAAGATGAAGCATGGTGCCATGAAGCCCACTATTTCTGAACCAAAGGATGTTATAAATTTTATTGAAGTCGAGGAAGAACTTGATGAAAAAGTTGGACCAAGATAAAGCACATTGCAAGAATTGATGGTGGATGATTCTCACAAGGATGTTGCAGATGTGGTATAAGTCGAGGACGAACATGATGAACATGTTGGACTAGGGCCAAGCACATTGCAAGCATCGGTGATGGATGATTCTCGGGAGGATGTTGAGGATGTGTATATGATCGAGGAAGAACTCATGGAACGAGTTGAACCTGGACCAAGCACATTGCAAGTATTGTGGGATGAACCACATGAAAATGTTGCAGAAGTGATAATGATCGAGGAGGAACTTTATGAGAAGGAGGTACCAGGATCGGAAGCATTGCAGACACTGATGATGACAGAGGACACTTGCTTAGAGAGTCTTCATGAAGATATGACTCATGTTTCAATTGAGCATCTGGGATATGGACTGTATGTAGGGATGGGAAAGAAGATGACTTCTTTTACAATACCATGGAGGACCTTTCCTCAGATGACTATGATGGAACTTTGTACATTGGAGAAGCAAGGAGAATTTCTTGTTGTAGACCTTGATAGGGAAATTTGTGACCTCACTATAGTAGATTCAAATTCCTGTGACAAGGGTGGAACTTGATGATATTTATGATAAATATGGGTCTTACATAGCCACATGGAAAATGGATAGGTGCTCCGCATGACTCATGGACTTCCTTGGTGGTAGGGCACATTGTTTGGGTAGACTTCTTCATGGCTTACAACCAAGAAGGAACTCTTGGTGCACCTTTAGTGGGGGAGAAGCCTTGGAGGAAGTACCCATGATGATGATGGTAGAAGTGGCTGAGGGAACTTAACTTGTACACTATACACATAATGGTCACTAGAGTTTAGATGAGTCTACTCTTGATGGACACATGGGAAACCAAAGTCATGTACAGTGACATGAGGGCATGGTAGGACATTATGTGGAGACATTTTGCAAGTGCACTTACTAGGTTCCACTTACGAGCATCATGGAGGAGTGTCAAGTAGGAATATGTTGAGCATGATAAATTTTTGGTGCTACATGGAGATATTTTATATATGGTTTGATGGATGTTCTTCACTTTGAGCAACAAGACATTGGTTGGATTAGCACATTCATATGACTTGCAGGGTGAGAAAAACTTGTCGTGGAACTCATGAGCAATACAAGTATGCTTGCCAATGCTTTGGATAGGATGATGCATGGGAATTCATGATGGATTTTCATTCATTGGAGGCTTCATACTACAATGATATTTTAGTATCTGCTTCACTGAGGAGCTGAGATCGAGACTGGTCTTGATTTTGATGCACCATGGGATGCATACCTTTGAGCACATTTATGGGGCGTGTTTGTGAGGATTCACTTGATGGAGATGATCAACGAGATGAATTGGAGGTTGATGGAGATGTGGCAATGGGATGCCTTGGTGGTATACACTTAGGCATGGGTTGAGCCTTCTTAACTTACATCTGGTATGCATGTTGGATGCATATTGCAGATGGGATGAACATAGCTTCATGGACCTGAATATGGAACATTGTTGACAGGATGTTCTTGACTTGATTTGAGGAGGACCTTTCACACGTGGATGATGCTCAATATTTGTGGCTATCTTTTGAAAAGCACATGGAGATTGGCATCATGGGCAACACATTTCAGATAGAGATGGCTTGTTGGAAGGACAATGTGTTGTGGATGAGACAGATCTCCATGGATTACTTTACACTCATATGGGACGGATCCTTGATTGATTTGATGGGTGTGATAGGATGCGAGAGGGACAAATAACGCATGGTATGAGGATGTGAATTCTCACAATGAGAATGTATGGTTGGTTTGATCACCCGACTAGTTCAATTTATGAGGGCTATAGCACTGTGCAGAGTTATACTGGATACATAGAATTTTTTGTTACGTTGAGTTGGTTGGAGTACTTGATGCAGATATTCACATGATATTGACGATATATGATGGGTTGACATGATATATGTTGCAACAACATGTGGCCATGATGGAGAGATTTACTTCCCACGATGGTATAAAATGTGGTGATTGTGACGAATGTGTTGATGACCATGGATTGGGGAGATATTTCCCTTGGATATGCTAGACATGAACCTTGATGGTTTATGCGACGATACTGGGCGATAATACATTGCAATGAAATTTACAACGATGATGGTAGCACTATTGGGGACGATAGTATTATTTTAAGTGGGGGAGTATGTAAGACCCACGAGTTGAGGATGATGATGGAGGGCATTGGAAGTGTTTGGTAGAAATGCGAAGAACAACAATCGATGAAATGACTAAAACATCAACCTACAAAAGGTCTAAAAAATCCTCCCTTGACATTATTCCCAACTTTCCATGTCTTGTTATGTAGCTTTGACCCTGACCAATGTCTTGCCCATGCCAATTTTTTGCCGAGACCAACCAAAATAATTTCCAAGCTTCGATACCAACTGCAGCCCTATCGTTGTATTCCTGCTTCAATATTCAAACTTCAAAAAAGCTCAACTCTCCCTGAATCGAGCTATGATACCATCTGTCATGAAGTGATAGTGATGCCAGTGCTTCGCCCATGTGAGGTCACCCAAGGAAACACGTTCGGGTGGGTCGGGTTGGGTCGTGTCATGTCCTGTGAGGGTTGCCGTGTCAAAAATGATAAGTGGTGATCGCGGGTGTGCCTTGTGCACGTTCGGGTGGGTCCGGTTAGGTTGTGTGAGGGCGACTTTATTAAAAATGATAAGTTCTGACCATCTATGTTCCTTGTGCATGTTAGTGCGACCTATTTTCAATTTTCTCCCTTGTGCCTTCCTTCCATCGGGTTGGATCCCGCCTTAGGAGGGCACCCAAGGAAACGTGTTTGGGTCAGGATGGGTCATGTGAGGGAGGCCATATAAAAAATGCTAAGTTGTGACTGCCCCTATGCCTTGTGCACGTTCGTGAAACCCATTTGTCATTTGCCCCCTCATGGCTTCGTTTGAGTAGGTCGGGTCGGGTTGTGTGTGGGTGCCCAAGGAAACGTGTTTGGGTCGGGTCATGCCATGTGAGGGTGCCCAATAAAACACGTTTGAGCGGGTCGGGTCAGGTCGTGTCATGTCGGGGCACCGAAGGAAATGCATTCGGGCAGGTCGGGTTGGGTCGTGTCATGTGAGGGTGCCCAAGGAAACGAGTTTGAGCGGGTCGGGTCATGTCTTCTAAGGGCATCCAGGAAAACGCATTTGGGCAGGTCGAGTCAGGTCGAGTTGTGTGAGGGTGCCCAAGGAAACTCGTTCAGGTTAGGTCATGTGAGGGAAGCGGTATAAAAAATCCTAAGTTGTAACCACTCGTGTGCCTTGTGCATGTTCATGAGACCAGTTTTTCATTTTCTCCGTTGTGCCTTCATTCGAGCAGGTTGGGTCGGGTCATGCCTTGTGAGGGAGGCCGTATAAAAAATGCTAAGTTGTGACTGCTCGTGTGCCTTGTGCACGTTCGTGCAACCCGTTTTCTGTTTGATCCCTTGTGCCTTCATTCAGGCGAGTCAGTCATGCTGTGTGAGGGCGCCCAAGAAAACGCATTCGGGTCAGGTCATGTGAGGGAGTCCATATAAAAAATAATAAGTTGTGACTGCCCCTATGCCTTGTGCACATTCGTGTGACCAGATTTTTGTTTTCTCCTTTGTGCCTTTGTTCAGGCGGGTTGGGTCGTGTCGTGTAAGGGCACCCAAGGAAATGTGTTCAGGTCAGGTCGTGTGAGGGAGGTCATATAAAAAATGCTAAGTTGTGACTACCTGTGTGCCTAGTGTACGTTCGTGGGACTCGTTTTCTGTTTTCTCCCTTGTACCTTCATTCGGGTCAAGTCATGTGAGGGAGCCCAAGGAAATGCGTTTGGGTCAGGTCGGGTCGGGTTCTTTCATTTGAGGGTGACCATATTGAATTTGCGAAGCTGTGACTGCACGGGTGCCTTGTTGTCATGCCCCTATATGTTCGACGGTCTTTCAACCATGTTATAGATGGGGTGCGGAACTAACGTACTTTTTCTTTTTGTAATACTCAAGTATGTAGCCTACACCTTTAGCAACACTTGTTAAATCAGTTAATAAAATGTTCTTTCAATATGCAGAAAACATAAAAATCATCATCGTATCCTTAGTGTATGCCTATACATACAAGGGAGGGGAAACTCCCTGTTAAGAATGAGTTTGCCCGATAATATGTTTCATAAGTATGAAATACAATATAAGTTCCAATCCAGAAAAAGGCCTCCTTTGCTCCTTGGAAAGGCAAGATACCTTTTGTCGAAGCTTAAAATGATTGAAATTCATTAACTAGCCCACAAAAATCATTTACAACATTAGAAATCACATCAAGAATTTTCTGCATAAAACTGCCCAAGTGCTACTGGTTCACTCGAGTCACCGCCTGCCTATGAGTTTAGACCTTCCCATGAGCTCTGTGTGTGTCCAATCAACTTCCAAGCTATGTGGTTAGCTTTGGCCCGTCAATATGCACTTGCTAAAACTTTGTGGCACTCAATTCCGACCTACAATGACCTCAAAATGAGCTCTAAACTGAAGTTCATACCTCCTACAGATGCCCTGCCCGACCCGACCTACACTGAAGAAATGCGTTCGGGTCGGTTTGTTTCATTTGAGGGCGGTCGTATTAATTTTTCTAACTTGTGACTGTCTGGGTGCCTTGTGCATGTTCGGGTGGCCCATTTTCCATTTTCTCCATTGTGCCTTCATTCGGGTCAGGTCGTTTCGTTTGAGGGCATCGCGCCATGTGAGGTCGCCCTACCAAACGCGTTTGGGTTGGGTCATTTCGTTTGAGAGCGTCACGCCATGTCAAGGTGCCTGACCAAATGCATTCAGGTTGGGTCATTTCATTTGAGGGCATCATGCTGTGTGAGGTCACCCAACCAAATGCATATAGGTTGGGTCATTTCGTTTGAGAGCATCGCGCCGTGTCCGATCGCCTGACTGAACGCGTTTGGGTTAGGTCGTTTCGTTTGAGGACATCACGCCGTGTGAGGGTGCCCGACCGAACGCATTTAGGTTGGGTCATTTCATTTGAGGGTGTCGCACCATGTGAGGGCTCCTGACCAAACAAGTACAGGTCAAGTCATTTGGTCCGAGGGCGCTCGTGTCAGATTTTCTAAGTTGTGACCGCCAAGGTGCCTTGTGCATGTTCGAGCAGCCCATTTTCCATTTGCTTCCATGTGCACCCATTCGGTCGGGTGCACTGTGTCACGTCGTGTCAGGGCACATGTACAAATGCGTTCGGGTTGGGTCGTTTGGTCAGAGGGTGCCCATGTCAAATTTGCTAAGTTGTGACTACCCGGGTGCCTTGTGTAGATTCAGGTGGCCCATTTGCCGTTTTCTCCCATGTGCATCCATTCGGTCGGGCACGTCATGTCACGCTGGGTGAGGGCACTCGACCATATGCGTTCAGGTTGGTTCATTTGGTCTGAGGGTGCTTGTGTTATATTTTCTAAGTTGTGACCACCCGGGTGCCTTGTGTACGTTTGGGCAGCCCGTTTGCCATTTCCTCCCATCTGTGTCCATTTGGTAGTGCGCGACATGTCGCGCCGTGTGATGGCACCTGGCCAAATGCGTTCAGGTCGGGTCGTTTGGTCCGAGGGCACCTGTGTCAGATTTGCTAAGTTGTGACCGCCCGAGTGCCTTGTGCATGTTCGGCTGGCCCATTTTCCATTTTCTCCCATGTGTGTCTGTTCGGTCAGGCATGCCATGTGGCATCGTGAGAGGGTGCCCAGCCAAACGCATTTGGGTTGGGTCGTTTGCTCCGAGGGTGCCCGTGTCATATTTGCTAAGTTGTGAGCACCTAGGTGCCTTGTGCATGTTAGAGCGGCCAATTTTCTATTTTCTCCCATGTGCTTCCATTCGTTCGAGTGCCCCATGTCGCACCGTGTGAGGACACCCAGCCAAATGCGTTCGGGTCGGGTCGTTTGGTCCGAGGGCGCCTGTGTCAGATTTTCTAAGTTGTGACCTCCCGTGTTAGATTTTCTCCCATGAAAATCTGTTTGGTCGTTCAAATATCCCTTTCTTTTCGGGGGTAGGAGTTGGCGTTGCGTGTGAAAGGTGGGTTGGTAATTGAGTTGTTTTATTTAGATTTGCCTAAAGAATGGCCTTGGGTCATTTTTAGTGTCATTGAATTTCCTCTCTCCATCACCACTCGGTAGCATATGAGTGGTAATTTTGTCCATTCTCATCCTGGGGGGCATGTTTGAACAATATCTCCCGTCTGCTCTATTTTCTTAGAGTTGGATGGGGTTGTTACGTGTGGCTATTTGAGACAACTGGTTGCTCATTGGCTTAGGGGTTAGCTTTTCATGTGAAATGTGGGTTGGTAACTGAGTTGTTTTGTTCAGTTGTGCCTGAAGAATGACCTTGGGTCATTTTTACGGTCATCGACTTTCTTCTCTCCATCACCACTTGGTAGTATATGAGCAGTAATGTTGGCGACTCTCATCTTTGGAGGCATGTTTGAACAATCTCTCCCATCTAATCTATTTTCTTGGAGTTGGATTGGGTTGTTGTTTGTTGCTCCTTGAGATCAATGGCCGCTTGTTGGCTTAGGGGTTGGCTTTTCGTGTGAAAGGTGGGTTGGTAATTGAGTTGTTTTGTTCGTTTGTGCCTGAAGTCTAGCCTTGGATATTTTTTAGGGTCGTCGACTTTCTTCTCTCCATCACCACTTAGTAGCATATGAGAGGTAATGTTGGCCATGCTCATCTTGGGAGGCATGTTTGAACAATCTCTCCCGTCTGCTCTGTTTCCTTGCAGTTGGATTGGGTTTTTGTGTTTGGATCCTTGAGATGACTAGATGCTCATTGGATTTGTTGAAACCGACTCTTCGGTATCTCTCTCTCGTGGCCATTGGTCACACGTTTTCTCCATTTAAATCAACTTTTCGATATCTCGCTTGTTGGCTTCGTTGATGTTGGCTCTTCACTATATTGTTCATCTCCTCCCTTTTTTCTTGTGGGGGGATGGGTTGGACTTTCATGTGAAAGGTGGATTGGTAATTCAGTTGTTTGTTCAGGTGCGGATGAATAATGGCCTTGGGTCATTTGTAGGGTCGTCAACTCTCATCTTCTCTCCATCCCCACTCGGTAGCACATGAGCGGTAATGTTAGCCATGCTTGTCCTGCGAGGCATATGTGAAAAGAGTTACCCTTTCGCTCTGTGTTCTTAGAGTTGGATGAGGTTGTTGTGTATAGCTCCTTGAGAGAAATGGCGAGTTGCCCATGTCGCTCTTCTGCCCCTTGGTCACTCATTGGCTCCGTTGAAATTGGCTCTTCTCTATATTGTTCACCTCCTACCTTCTTGGTGGGTGGGAGAGGTGGGATTTTCTCTCCTTGTATTTTTGATTTTATCTCCTTGGCTCTGCACTATATTGTTCACCTCCTCCCCTTTTGGTGGGGGGAGGGGTTGGATTTTCGTGTGAAAGGTGGGTTGGTAATTGAGATTCTTGTTCGGGTGTGCCTGAAGAATGGATTTGGGTCATTTGTAGGGTGGTCAACATTCATATTCTCTCCATCCCCACTGGGTAGTACGTGAGCGGTAATGTTGGCCATGCTCATCCTTGGAGGAATATGTGAACAATTCCCCCTTCACTCCGTGTTCTCAGAATTGGATGGGTTTTTGTGTGTGGCTCCTTGAGATGACTGTCCTCTTCATTATTTGTCTCTTTATGGTGCTAGTTTCTTGTGCTTGTACTCTTTCTATGTCAGCATTGTGGGTTGAGATGCATACATTTAAGAGGAATGTGGAAGGGTTTTGGTTGTAAGCCACCCCTCTTGCTTGCTTTTTCGATTGGGTGATGTGAGGAGAAGTTCTCCTTGTTGTAAAATTAAGGTTTGGAATTCCTTTCAGAGTGCACATCGTTTGTCCCTACGTTCGCTTTGAGGTTTTGATAGATGTGTTGGCCCATATGTTTGATCATGCAGTCGGATTTTTCCTTGCATATTGCATGCATAGTAGAATTATGCGGCTTGGAATGTTGAGACACAAGGTGATGGGTATTTTCTGTTTTGTTGTTCACGTATGCGATTGTTGTCCAATCGGGATGAGGCTTGCTACATTGATGGTGAGGGCTATATATAGAAGGAGGACTTCAAGGTGGAATGCTTTGACCTCCCTCCTCTATGTGGATGTGGCTATAGGTGAAAAGTATTCATTGTCCAGTTGGTAAGTCAGTGGGGAAAGCTTCTAGGTTGCTTATATGCAGGGTGTGTGGGGTGCGGGGCTACCTGATCCCTCCTCCTATTTGGATATGTTCATGCATTTTGTAGTGAGCCTATTTATTTTCATTTATTTTCTTCCTTTTCCTTTGCATCAAGGTTGGTGCAAGTGATCAAGTGATCGAGGTCCACCATTGCTACTGTCCAGGTGGACACCTAGGTGGTCTCGGTGTGGGCTGGGGAGGGTTGGAGGTTGTTATTTTTAAGAGAGGTTTTAGGATCGGTCGTTCTTGTTTTATTTCCATCCCTTTGCATCGAGGGTGTCACAGGCGATCAAATGATTTAGGTCCATTATTGCTGCTGACCGGGTGGACTCCTAGGTGGCCTTGGTGCGGGCGGGGAGGGTCGGGGTGGAATTTCTAATAGAGGTTGTCAACTTGGTCATTCTCCTTCTACTTCCTTCTTTTTCCTTTGTAGTGAGGTTGCTGCAGGAAATCAAGAGATCAAGTTATTTTTTTGTTGCTGTCTAGGTGGAATCCTAGGTGGCCTCGCTGCTGGGCGAGAAGGGCTCTAGGGAATTTTTAAGAGACGCTGAGGGGTCGATTGTTCTCCCTTTATTTACTTACTTTTCTTTCACATCGAGGTCAATTGTTTGGGTCAGGTTGTTCTATTTGAGGGCATCACGCTGTGTGAGGGCACCCAACTGAACACATTTGGGTTGGGTCATTTCATTTGAGGGAATCACGTCATGTGAGCGCACCCGACTGAACACATACGGGTCGGGTCGTTTGGTATGAGGGTGCCCCTATCAGATTTTCTAAGTTGTGGCCACTTGGGTGCCTTATGCATGTTCAAGTGGCCCATTTTCCTTTTTCTCCCATGTGCGTCCATTCGTTCGGGCACACCATGTTGCGCCGGGTGAGAGCGCCCGGCTAAATGCATTCGGGTCGGGTTGTTTGGTCCAACGGAGCACGTGTTTGATTTGCTAAGTTGTGACTGCCCGAGTGCCTTATGCACGTTTAGGCAACCCATTTTCCCTTTGCTCCCATGTACGTCCGTTCGGTCGAGCACGCCGTGTCAGGTTAGGTGAGGGTGCTCGGCCAAACGCATTCGAGTCAGGTGGTTTGGTCCGAGGGCACCTGTGTCAGATTTACTAAGTTGTGACCACCCGGGTGCCTTGTGCATGTTTGGGTGGCTCATTTTCCATTTGCTCCCATGTGCGTTCATTCGATCGGATGTGCCGTGTCATGTGGTGTGAGGAAGCCCGACCAAATGCATTCAGATGGGGTCGTTTGGTCCGAGGGCGCCCGTGTCAGATTTGCTAAGTAGTGACCACCCGGGTGCCTTGTACATGTTCGGGAAGCCTGTTTGCCATTTTCTCCCATGTGCATGCATTTATTCGGGCGTGCTGTGTCGCTCCAGGTGAGGGCGCCTGACCAAATGCATTCTGGTCGGGTCATTTGGTCCGAGGGCACCCGTGTCATATTTGATAAGTTGTGACCACCCGGGTCCCTTGTACAAATTAAGATGACCCATTTGTCCTTTTCTCTCATGTGCATCTATGCGGTCGGCCACACCGTGTCACGGTGTGTGAGGGTGCCCGACCAAACATGTTCTGGTCAGGTCGTTTGGTCCGAGGGCACCCATGTCAGATTTTCTAAGTTGTGACCACCCGGGTGCCTTGTGCACGGTTAGGTGGCCCATTTGCCTTTTGCTCCCACGTGCCTCCATTCGGTCGGGCATGCTGTGTTGCGCCGTGTGAGGGCGCCTGGCCAAATGCATTTGGGTCGGGTCATTTGGTCTGAGGGTGCCCATGTTAGATTTTCCAAGTCATGACCGCCCGGGTGCTTTGTTCACGTTCAGGTAGCCCATTTTCCGTTTTCTACCTTGTGCGTCCGTTCAGTCGGGTGCGTCGTGTCGCACCAGGTGAGGGCGCTCAGCCAAATGCATTCGGGTCGGGTCGTTTGGTCCAAGGGCGCCCGTGTCAGATTTTCTAATTTGTGACTACCCGGGTGCCTTGTGCATGTTCGAGTGTTCCGTTTGTCGTTTCCTACCATGTGCATCCGTTCGGTTGGGCATGTCATCTCGTGGCGGGTGAGGGCGCCCGACCAAATGCGTTCGGGTCGGGTGATTTTTTCGAGGGCACCCATGTCAGATTTGCTAAGTTGTGACTGCTTGGGTGCCTTATGCACATTCGAGAAACCCATCTATCATTTTTTACCATGTGCGTTTGTTCGGTTGGGCATGGCGTGTCGCGCCGGGTGAGGGTGCCCAGCAAAACGCATTTAGGTTGGGTCGTTTGGTCCAAGGGCGCTCGTGTCAGATTTGGTAAGTTGTAACTACCCAGGTTACTTATGCACATTCGGGCGGCCCGTTTTCTATTTTCTACCATGTGCATCCATTCGATCGGGTGCGACGTGTCACTTCAAGTGAGGGCACCCGACCAAACGCGTTCGGGTCGGTTCGTTTGGTCTTAGGGCACCTGTGTCAGATTTGCTAAGTTGTGACTGCCCAGGTGCCTTGTGCACGTTCAGGCAGCCCATTTTCTGTTTTCTACTGTGTGCATCCATTAGATCGGGCGTGGTGTGTCGTGACAGGTGAGGGTGTCAAGCCAAATGCGTTTGGGTCGGGTCGTTTGGCCTGAGGGCGCCCCTGTTAGATTTTCTAAGTTGTGACCGCTCGGGTGCCTTGTGCACGTTCGGGCAGTCCATTTTCCATTTTCTACCGTGTGCGTCCGTTCAGTCTGGTGCACCGTGTGGTGATGGGTGAGGACGCCGGGTGAAATGTGTTCAGGTCAGGTCATTTGGTCCGAGGGAGCCATTGTCATATTTTCTAAGTTCTGATCATTCAAATGCCTTGTGGACATTCGGGTGGCCCTTTTATTGTTTGCTACCATGTGCATCCATTTGGTCGAGTTCGTCGTGTCACGTCAGGTGAGGGCACTCGGCCAAACGCGTTCGGGTCGAGTTGTTTGGACCGAGGGAGCTCGTGTCAAATTTGCTAATTTGTGACTACCTGGGTGCCTTGTGCATGTTCAGGCAGCCCGTTTGTTGCTTGCTACCACGTGCATCCGTTCGGTTGAGCTTGTCATGTCATGGCAGGTGAGCATGCCTGGCCAAATGCCTTGGGATTGGGTCATTTGTCCGAGGGCGTCCGTGTCAGATTTGCTAAGTTCTGACCACCCGAGTGTCTTGTGCACGTTTAGATGACCCATTTTCCATTTTCTCCCATGTGCATCCATGCAGTCGGGCAGGTTGTGTCACGGTGTGTGAGGGTGCCCGATCAAACGTGTTTGGGTTGGGTCGTTTGGTCCGAGGTAGCCCATGTTAGATTTGCTAAGTTGTGACTACCTGGGTGCCTTGTGCATGTTCAAGCAACCCATTCGCCTTTTGCTCCCATGTGCCTCTGTTCGGTCGGGCGCACTGTGTCCCGCTGTGTGGGGGCACCCGGCCAAACATGTTCGGGTCGGGTCGTTTGGTCTGAAGGCGCCCATGTCAGATTTGTTAAGTTGTGACCACCCAGGTGCCTTGTGCACATTCAGGTGGCCCGTTTTCTGTTTTCTACCGTGTGCGTTTGTTTGGTCGGGCGCGCCATATCGTGCTGGGTGAGGGAACCCAACCAAACGCGTTCGGGTCAGGTCATTTGGTCCAAGGGTGCCTGTGTCAGATTTGCTAAGTTGTGACCGCTTGGGTTCCCTATGCGTGTTCGGGTGGCCTGTTTGCCGTTTTATACCATGTGCGTCTGTTTGGTCAGGTGCATCGTGTCATGCTTGGTGAGGGTGCTCAACCAAATGAATTTGGGTCGAGTCATTTGGTCCAAGGGCGTCGGTGTCATATTTGCTAAGGTGTGACAGCCTGGGTGCCTTATGCACGTTCGGGCGGCTTGTTTATCATTTTTTACCGTGTGCGTCTGTTTGGTCAGGCATGGCGTGATGCGTCGGGTGGTGGCGCCCTGCCAAATGTGTTCAGGTCGGGTTGTTTGGTTCGAGGGTGCCCGTGTCAAATTTTCTAAGTTGTGACTGCCTAGGTGCCTTGTGCACATTCGAGCAGCCCGTTTGCCGTTTACTACTGTGTGCATCCATTCGGTCAGGTGTGACCTATCACGCTAGGTGAGGGCACTCAGCCAAACGCGTTCGAGTCAGGTCATTTGGTCTAAGGGTGCCTGTGTAATATTTTATAAGTTGTGACCTTCCAGGTGCCTTGTGCATGTTTGGGTGGCTTGTTTGTCATTTTCTACTGTGTGCATCCGTTCGATCGGGTGCGTCATGTCACACTAGGTGAGGGCGCCTAGCCAAATGCGTTTGGGTTGAGTCGTTTGGTCCGAGGGAGCCCATGTCACATTTGCTAAGTTGTGACTACCTGAGTGCCTTGTGCACGTTTGGGCGTCCATTTTTTCATTTCCTACCGTGTGCGTCCATTTAGTCGGGCACGTCGTGTCGCGCCGGGTGAGGGCACCCGGCCAAATGCGTTCGGGTCGAGTTGTTTGGTCCGAGGGAGCCCGTGTCACATTTTCTAACTTGTGACTACCTGAGTGCCTTTTGCACATTTGGGCAGCCCGTTTGTCACTTGCTACTGTGTGCATCTGTTTGGTCGGGTGTACCATGTCGCATCGGGTGAGGGCACCCGGCCAAATGCGTTTGGGGTGGGTCATTTGGTCCAAGCGCAACTGTGTCAGATTTGCTAAGTTGTGACCACCCGGGTGCCTTGTGCACGTTCAGGTGACCTTTTTGCCATTTCCTACTATGTGCATCCATTTGGTCGTGCGCGTCGTGTCTTGCCGGGTGAGCGCACACGGCCAAACGCGTTCGGGTTGGGTCGTTTTGTCCGAGGGTTCATGTGTCAGATTTGCTAACTTGTGACCACCTAGGTGCCTTGTGCACATTCAAGCGGCCCATTTTTCATTTGCTACTCTGTGCTTCCATTCATTCGGGTGGGCCGTGTCGCGCCGGGTGAGGGCGCCCGACCAAATGCATTCAGGTCGGGTCATTTGGTCTGACAGCCCCCATATTATATTTGCTAAGTTGTGACTGCCTGGGTGCCTTGTGCAAGTTCGGGCAGCCCATTTTCCATTTTCTACCATGTGCGTCCATTCTATCCAATGTGCCGTGTCACACTAAGTGAGGGCGCCCGACCAAATGGGTTCGAGTCAGGTCGTTTGGTCCGAGGGCGCCCATGTCATATTTTCTAAGTTGTGACCACCCGAGTGCCTTGTGCATGTTCGGGTGCCCTGCTTGTCATTTGCTACTGTGTGAATCTGTTCAATCGGGCGCGCCATGTCACGTCGGGTGAGGGCACCTGGCCAAATGTGCTCGGGTCGGGTCATTTGGTTTGAGTGCGCCCGTGTCAGATTGTTGAGTTGTGACCACCTAGGTGCCTTATGCACATTTGGGTGGACCCTTTAGCATTTGCTATCGTCTGCATCCATTTGGTCGAGCGTGCCATGTTGCCCCGGGTGAGGGATCCCAGCCAAATGTGTTCGGGTCAAGTCGTTTGGTTTGTGAGTGCCTGTGTCAAATTTGCGAATTTGTGACTACCCGGGTGCCTTGTGCACGTTCGGGTAGCCCATTTTCCGTTTGCTATTGTGTGCATCTGTTTGGTCGAGCATGCCATGTCATGCCAGGTGAGTGCGCTCGACCAAACAATTTTAGGTTGGGTATTTTGGTCTGAGGGCGCCTATGTAAAATTTGCTAAGTTGTGACTACTTAGGTGCCAGGTGCACGTTCGAGCAGCCTGTTTGCCATTTTCTACTATGTGCATCCATTTGGTCAGGTGTGCCATGTCGCGTCGGGTGAGGGGGCCCAGCCAAATGCGTTCAGGTCAGGTCGTTTGGACCGAGGGAGCCCGTGTCACATTTAATAATTTGTCACTTCCTGGGTGCCTTGTGCACATTCAGGCAGCCCATTTGTTGCTTTCTACCATGTGCAGCCATTTGGTCGGGTGCGCCATGTCACACCGGGTGAGGGTGCCCAGCCAAACGCATTGGGGTCGGGTCATTTGGTCCAAGGGTGCCTGCATCATATTTTCTAAGTTGTGACCATTGGAGTGCCTTGTTCATGTTCGGATGACCCATTTGTCGTTTTCTCCCATGTGCGTCCATGCGGTCGGGTGCGCCGTGTCACGTTGTGTGAGGGTGCCCGACCAAATTCGTTCAGGTCGAGTCGTTTGGTCGAAGGGAGCCCATGTCATATTTGCTAAGTTGTGACCACTCGGGTGCCTTGTGCATCTTTGAATATCTTGTTTTCCATTTTCTCCCATGTGCATCCGTTCGGTCGAGTGCGTTGTGTCGCGCCGGGTGAGGGCGCCTGGCCAAACGCATTCGAGTCGGGTTGTTTGGTCCGAGGGCACCCGTGTTAGATTTTATAAGTTGTGACTGATCGGGTGCATTGTTCACGTTTGGGTGGCACATTTTCTGTTTTCTCTCATGTGCGTCCGTTCAGTCGAGTGTGATGTGTCGCGCCGTGTGAGGGTGCTTGACCAAACGTGTTCGGGTTGGGTTGTTTGGTCCGAGGGCACCGTTGTCAAATTTGCTAAGTTGTGACCACTTGGGTGCCTTGTGAACTATTGGCTCAAGGGGTCCTGACCCAGGTTTAATACACAAGGTTTGCCAATAAACCCCTATACTACAGGCCCTTTGGGTAGTGACCTGCTTACGCAGGTCAAAGTCTCACCCAAAGTAGTATGGGTGGGTGATGGAACTAGGTTTCCGCACCCTGAGAAAGGATGGGTAAAGAAAGAAGAGCAGTGCTAGATCGTATAATCCCTGATTACCTTATTCTACATAGAATTAAATATATATTCACATCCACGTGCACTAGATCTATATTTATACACTTGTTATATCATCAACACATCAGTACATAAACAGAACATAACAGATCTAGATCCAAGAACACAATACACAGATCTTTCACAGCTTAAGGATTAAAAACACACAATAAAGCAATTACCAGTAATTCATATAACATTACTAACAAGTTCCATTCTCTAACAATATTTTTCATTCATTCATTCATAAATTCTTCCTTACAATTCCAATTCCCTTCCCAACTTGCGCACACAGTAGCAGGGTCCGCACACAACTGGACTAGGATCTCCGCACACACAGCCAGTAGGATTTCGTTACCCAAAGCCCAAAAAAATAGCTTAAAAAATAGATCGCATCAATAGATCATCATTTCCTATCCTTTACAATATAAAATGCATCTCTATTTATGAAAATCTAGCCTCAACTTTCCTATGCTCCACAACCCATGGTTTTCGGACCCCTAGTTTACCCTTTGATCCATTACAATGCATTCGGGGCTTTGACCCACCCCAAAACCCCTCTGCTAGGCTAAATATAATCAAAAATATCAAAATTGTACCAGTTTCGTAGCTTGTTAGGAGACCCCATTCCAACAGTCCCCCAACACAATCTTGTGACTCGTCTCGAGTCACTATAGTGGTGCGGCTTCGACTTGCACGTGCAATGTAGCCAGAATGAAAAGGAGTGGAGAGAGCACTTCATTACTATGGGCCATATCATGTTGCATAATGTTGACCATTTTCAGGGAGGTAGGGCCATCAGGATCCACAATGATCTGTTCCAACAACCAGTGGAGGCGCACAATGGCAGACTGAGCATCTTCGGTGAGCTGGAGTGCGGTATCAGCCCATGGATTCAACCGTTTACGAGTGACATGCTTGTTGTGGTGAAGGTTCTCAATCCTGTCCAGGATGGCTAAATGTTGTGTGGAGAAGGTGGAGGGTGAGGAGGCTCTGACTTGATCCAGAGCAACTTCTGCCTGTTGCAATTCCATCTGGATATGCTGAAGCATGGAATGGTGCTGGATGGCCATCCATAGTTGGGTAACTACTTCGACTAGTTGTGCACTCTGTGTCAGTTTTTCTTGAATAATCTGTGTTGCCTATGTGACCACTACAATCCATTGATCCCGTACTTCCTGAGTACATTATACTATTATTGCCTGGCTCGGTCACAGTGGCGAATTTTGTGTAACACTCCGATGTGCAGTCCTTGTACCTTTGTGCGAGATAGTTGTGCTAAATCAATTCATATGTCCCCAGTAGTTGGATCAGGATAACTGGGCCATTTTTGGTAAGCAGAATTGGTGATTCAGGATGAACCAAAAGTTGTGTTATGGTGCCGAATTGCATGCTAACCTAGATCCCACAAAGGGCGTTAGTTGATTAAGACAGCGGGACGGTGGTCATGGAAGTCTAAATCTGCTAAGGAGTATGTAACAACTCACCTGCTAAATCAAATATCCCTGAAAATGGACGGCGTTGAAGCACACAATCTATACTCTACCATCGGAGCAATTTCCTAGCTTCGATGAGTAGGAGGACGTGGGGGTCATTGAGAAACCTTTGGCGTGAGCTTGGGTGGATCGGCCCTCGGTGCAGATCTTGGAGGTAGTTGAAAATATTCAAATGAGAACTTTGAAGACTGAAGTGGGGTAAGGTTCCATGTGAACAAAATTTAAGCATGGGTTAGTGGATTCTAAGAGATGGGGAAGCCTTGTATCAAGGGTGCACTCTGCACGAGCATTGAAATGGAATCGGGTTAATATTCCCAGACTGGGAAATGGGAAATCTGGAGACGTCATTGGGGGCCCTAGGAAGAGTTATATTTTCCTTTTAACATATTTCCCACCCTGGAATCAGTTCACCTAGATATAGGGTCTAGCAAATGGAAGAGCACCGCATGTCTTGCGTTGTCCAATGCACCCTCAGTGGCCCTTGAAAATCTTGAGGACCGAGTACCGTTCATGCCCGGTCATAATAATAACCGCATCAGGTCTCCAAGGTGAACAACCTCTGGTCAATAGAACAATGTAGCTAAGGGAAGTCGATAAAACAGATCTGTAACTTCGGGAAAAGGGTTGGCTCTCAGCCCTGGGCCTAGGGGTCTGCGCCCTCAGCTGATGGGCTATTGGCAATCTGCTCGAGCTGCTCGTGTGGCGAGGGTGGGAAGTCACATGTCGATTTGGTGATGAGCATAGAATTCCCCCTCGCAGGAGATTTTCCCTAGGCGGCGAACAATCGAATCAAAACTGGTATAGACAAGGGGAATCCAACTATTTAATTAAAAAAAACATTGTGATGGTCCCTACGGATGCTGACGCAATGTGGTTTCTGCCTAGTGCCTTGAATATCAAAGTGAAGAAATTCAACCAAGCACAGGTAAATGATGGGAGTAACTATAACTCTCTTAGGGTAGCCAAATGCCTCATCATCTAATCAACGAGGAAAGAAGACTCTGTTGAGCTTGAATCTAGTCCAACTTTGTGAAATGACTTGAGAGGTGTTGAATAAATGGGAGTCGTTTTTGGCACAAGTGAAATACCACTAATTTTAACATTATTTTACTTATTCCGTGGGGCGAAGACGGGGCACCACCCTTGTTTTTGGCCTTTAGGCATGTTTCGATGGGTTGATCTGGGCGGAAGACATTGTCAGGTGGGGATTTTGGCTGGGGCGACACATTTGTAAAAATATAATGCAGTTGTCCTAAGATGAGCTCAATGAGAACATAAATCTTGTGTGGAGCAAAAGGGTAAAAGATCATTTTGATCCTTTGATGTCAGCCCTTGTTATCATTGTGAAGCAGAATTCACCAAGTGTTGGATTTTTCACCCACCAATAGGGAACATGACCTGGGTTTAGACCTTTTTGAGATAGGTTAGTTTTACCCTACTAATGAACCGCACTACAATAGTAATTCAACTTAGTATGAGAGGAACCGTTGATTCACACAATTGGTCATCACGCTTGGTTGAAAAGCTAGTGGCGCGAAGCTACCATGTGTCAAATTATGACTGAACGCCTCTAAGTCAGAATCCATGCTAGAAGCAGTGCATGTCACTCTTTGACCGTATCTCGACCCATAGTAGGGGCATCTATTTGTCGCCCCCAGGGGCCCGGGTCATTTGTGAACCGCAATCGTGAAGCATCTCGGTTGGGGAAACTTTGAAGTTAAATTTCAACCGTTGTTGAGAAGAATCCTGTGTAGATGACTTAAATACAAGACGGGGTATTGTAAGTGGCAGAGTGGACTTGCTGCCACGATCTAGTGAGATTCAGCGCTTGGTCACCTCAATTTAGAGCTTCTCTCTTGTCACTTTATTCAAAATTCAGACAACTATCGCCATTGAACCTTTTGCCCCCTGTCCTTTTCATTCAAACATCGTTCCTTTTGTTCGCATCTCAAAAATGAATTTCTTTCTTGGGGGCAGGAAATTTGGGGTCTCCATGCCATGGCTACGAGAGGGGTCGCCAGTCTATGGAACTTGTGGTCAGTGTGGCATGGAAACTCCAATTTTCCATGCCACGACATGACATAAAACCATCCTAGGCCTACGGAACTTGGGGTTTTCATGTCCTCCCATGCCCCTGAGGGAAACACGTTGGGGAAACTAGGGTTTCCATGCCGTGTCATGGGTAAGACCGTCACCAAAGTTTGGGGAACATGGGGATCAGGGATTCCATTTGGTGGCACACGGCAAAGGGCCACGCTTGAACCGAGGAAACTTTGGGTTTCCATCTTCCACCCCCGACGGAAACTATGGGTTTCCATGTTTGACGACACAATGGAAAGTTGGGGTTTTCACCAAATCCAAAGCGCAAGGAACTTGGGGTTTCAATGATGATGGAAATCATTGCCCGAGTCTAGGGAATTAGTGGTGTTTCAAAACCGCGAATCCAAGCCTCTAGGGAACTCCGGGTTTTTTCCATGTGGCGGTGCATACAAAACCACCACCCAAGTCAATGAAACTTGGGGGTTTCCATTTCACCACACGATGGAAAACCACCCAAATTTGGAGAAGCCTGAGGTTTACATTTCATGGCATGGCATAAAATTTCCCAAGTCTGGGAAACGTGGGGTTCCCATGTCCTGCCACAATGGAAACCGCAACCCCAACACAGGGTACTTGGGTGTTCCATGCTGCAGCGTGACGAAAACTGTTGCCCAATTATGGGAAACTTCGAGTTTCCATGTCATGGCATGACGGAAACTGCCACCTGGGTTTGCGGAGGTTGGGGGTTCCCCTTTTTTGCGGCACGATGGATACCGCCCAGTTCTGGGAAACTCGGGGATTTCCATGTCTCGCCAAAATAGAAACCATAGCCTCAGTACGAGGAGCTCGGGTTTCCATGTCGTAGCATAATGGAGAACCACACAAGTCTGCGGAACTTTGGGGCTTCTGTTTCGTGGCATGATGGAAATCACCTAGCTCTAGGAACCTTACGGTTTCAATCTCCCAACCTGATGGAAACCGTGCCCTTGGTGAGGGGAACTTGCGTTTCCATGTCGCGGCACAACTGTAATCACCTAATTTTATAGAACTCTTGGTTTCCGTTGCGCGGCACGATGAAGAACCGCCCAAGTCTGGTGAACTTGGGGCTTCCATTTCATGGCGTGATGGGGCTTCCATTTTGGGTGCCCGTGTCATATTTTTTATGTTGTGACTACCCGGGTGCCTTGTGCATGTTCGAGTGGCCTGTTTTTCATTTGCTCTGATGTGCGTCTATTCGGTCGGGTGAATAGTGTCGTGCCGGGTGAGGCCTCCCATCCAAACATGTTCGGGTCAGGTCATTTGGTACGAGGGAGCTCATATCAGATTTGCTAAGTTGTGACCACCCAGATGCCTTGTGCACATTCGGGCAACCTGTTTGCCATTTTCTCCCATGTGCATCCATTCCGTCAGGCGTGTCGTGTCGCATTGGGTGAGGGCTCCCGGGAAAACGTGTTTAGGTCGGGTCATTTGGTCTGAGGGCACCCATGTCAAATTTGCTAAGCTGTGACCACCCAGGTGCCTTGTGCATGTTCTGGCGGCCCATTTTCCATTTGATCCAATGTGCGTCTGTTCGATCGAGAGCGCCATGTCACATCGGGTGAGGGCGCCCGACCAAACGCGTTCGAGTCGGGTCATTTCATCCAAGGGTGCCCGTGTCAAATTTTCTAAGTTGTGACCGCCTGGGTGCCTTGTGCATGTTCGAGTGGCCCATTTGTCATTTTATCCCATGTGCATCCATTTGGTCGCGCGTGCAGTGTTGCATCGAGTGAGGGCACTCTGCCAAACACGTTCGGGTCAGGTCATTTGGTCCGAGGGTGCCTGTGTCAGATTTGCTAAGTAATGACCTCCCGGGTGCCTTGTGCACGTTTAGGCGGCTTGTTTTCTATTTGCTCCCATGTGCATCCGTTAGGTCGGCCGTGTCATGTTGCGTTGTGTGAGGGCGCCGGACCAAATGCATTTGGGTCAGTTCGTTTGGTCCGAGGGTGCCCATGTCAGATTTTCTAATTTGTGACTGCCTAGGTGCCTTATGCACGTTCAGGCAGCCCATTTTCCATTTTCTCCCATGCGCATCTATTCTATTGGGCGCGTCGTGTCGCACCAAGTGAGGGCGCCCGGCCAAATGCGTTCCGGTCAGATAATTTGGTCCAAGGGCGCCCATGTTATATTTGCTAAGTCGTGACCTCCTGAGTGCCTTGTGCATGTTTGGGAAGCCCATTTTCCATTTGCTCCCATGTGCATCCATTAGGTCAGGCATGTCGTGCACATTCAGGTGGCCCTTTTTTACCATTTTCTCACATGTACGTCTGTTCGGTGGGGCACGTCATGTCACAATGGGTGAGGGCGCCCATCCAAATGCATTTAGGTCAGGTCGTTTGGTCTGAGGGTTCCATTGTTAGATTTTCTATGTTGTGACTGCCCGGGTGCCTTGTGCACCTTCAGGCAGCCCATTTGTTGTTTGCTCCCATGTGCGTCCATTCGGTCGAGCACGTCATGTCGCGCCGGGTGAGGGCGCCCGAACAAACGCGTTCAGTTCGGGTCGTTTGGTCCAAGGGAACCTGTGTCAGATTTGCTACGTTGTGACCACCCAAGTGCCTCGTACACATTCAGGTGGCCCGTTTTCCATTTGCTCCCAGGTATGTCTGTATGTTTGGGTGCGTCATGCACATTTGGGCGACCCGTTTTTTCCATTTGCTCCCATGTGCGTCTGTTCAGTCAAGCGCGTCGTATCGCGCCAGGTGAGGGCACCTGGCCAAAAGCATTTGGGTCGGGTCGTTTGATCCAAGGGCACCCATGTCATATTTTCTAGGTTGTGACCACCCAGGTGCTTTGTGCACGTTCAGGCAACCTGTTTTCCATTTTTTCCCATGTGCGTCTGTTCAGTTGGGCGCGCCATATTTCACAGGGTCAGGGCACCTGGCCAAATGAATTTGGGTCCAGTCATTTTGTTCGAGGGCACTCGTGTCAGATTTGCTAGGTTGTTACTGCCCGGGTGCCTTGTGCATGTTCAGGGAGACCATTTTTCTGTTTGCTCCAATGTGTATCTATTCAGTTGGGTGTGTCGTGTCGTGCTGAGTGAGGGCGCTCGGCCAAACGTGTTCGGGTCAGGTTGTTTGGTCCGAGGGCACCCATGTTAGATTTGTTAAGTTGTGACCCCCCGAGTGCCTTGTGCACATTCGAGTGGCCTGTTTGTCGTTTTCTCCCTTGTGCGTCCATCCATTCGGGCATGTCGTGTCGCGCCGGGTGACGGTGCCTGGCCGAACGCGTTGGGGTCGTGTCATTTGGTCCGAGGGTGCCCGTGTAAGATTTGCTAAGTGGTGACCACCCAGGTGCCTTGTGCACATTTGGGCAGCCTATTTTCTATTTTCTCCCACGTGTGTTCGTTCAGTCAGGCATGTAGTGTCGCGCCATGTGAGGGTGCCCGAACAAACACGTTCGGGTTAGGTTGTTTGGTCCGAGGGTTCCCGTGACAGATTTGCTAAGTTGTGACCACTCGAGTGCCTTGTAGATGTTCAGGTAGCCTGTTTGACATTTTCTCCCATGTGCCTCCATTTGGTCGGGTACCCCGTGTCACGCCGGGTGACAGTGCCCAGCCAAACGCATTCGGGTCAGGTCGTTTGGTCCGAGGGCGCCCGTGTCAAATTTTCTAAGTGGTGACTGCCTGGGTACCTTGTGCACGTTTGGGCGAACCGTTTGCTGTTTTATACCATGTGTGTCCATTCGGTCGGGCACGTTGTGTTGCGTCATGTGAGGGCACCCGACCAAACACGTTTGGGTTGGGTTGTTTGGTATGAGGGCGTCCATGTTAGATTTGCTAAGTTTTGGCCACCCGGTGCCTTGAGCACATTCAGGCGGCCTGTTTGTCATTTTCTCCCATGTGCGTCCATTCAGTCGGGTGCACCATGTCACACTGGGTGAGGGTGCCTGGCCAAATCCGTTCTGGTCAGGTCGTTTGGTCCGAGGGAACTTGTGTCAAATTTGCTAATTTGTGACCGCCTGGGTGCCTTTTGCACATTCGGGTGACCCGTTTGCTATTTTCTCCCTAGTGTCTCCATTTGGTCGTTCAGCTATCCTTTTCTGGTCGGGGGTAGCGGTTGGCTTTTTGTGTGAAAGGTGGGTTTCTAATTGAGTTGTTTTGTTCGTTTATGCTTGAAGAATGGCCTGGGGTAATTTTTAGGGTTGTCGACTTTCCTCTCTCCATCACCACTCGGTAGCATATGAGTGGTACTGTTGGCCATGCTAGTCCTGGGAGCATGTTTGAAAAATATCTCCCATCTACTCTGTTTTCCTAGAGTTGGATAGGGTTGTTGTGTGTGGCTCCTTGAGATGACTACCTACTCGTTGGCTTACGGGTTGGCTTTTTGTGTGAAAGGTGGGCTGGTAATTGAGTTGTTTTGTTTGGTTTTGCCTGAAGAATGGACTTGGGTCATTTTTAGGGTCGTCAAATTTCTTCTCTCCATCACCACTTAGTAGCATATGAGCGGTAATGTTGGCCATGCTCATCTTAGGAGGCATGTTTGAACAATCTCTCTCGTCCACTCTATTTTCTTGGAGTTCGATGGGGTTTTTGTGTGTGGCTCCTTCAGATGACTAGCAGCTCGTTGGCTTTGTTTAAATCGGCTCTTCAGTGTCTCTTTATCATGGCCCTTGGTCACACGTTTGCTCCGTTGAAATCAAATTTTCACTATGTCACTCGTTGGCTTCGTCAATGTTGGCTCTTCGCTATATTGTTCATCTCCTCCCTTTTTTCTTGTGGGGGGAGGGGATGGATTTTTGTGTGAAAGGTGGGTTGGTAATTTAGTTGTTTGTTTAGGTGTGCCTGAAGAATGGCCTTGGGTCATTCATATGGTCTTCAACTCTCATCTTCTCTCCATCCCCACTCTGTATCACATTAGCGATAATGTTGGCCATGCTTGTCCTAGGAGGCATATGTGAAAAGAGTCACCCTTTTGCTCTGTGTTCTCAGAAGTGGATAAGGTTGCTCTTTGTGGCTTCTGTAGAGAACTGGTTGGTTGCCTATGTTGCTCCCGTTCCCCTTCGTCGCTCGTTCACTTCGTTGAAATTGGCTCTTCGCTATATTGTTCACCTCATCCTTTTTTGGTGGGTGGGAGAGGTGGGCTTTTCTCTTGTTGGCTTCGTGAAATCGGCTCTTCACTATATTATTGACCTCCTCCCCTTTTGGTGGGGGGAGGGGTTGGATTTTTGTGTCAAAGGTGGGTTGGTTATTGAGATTTTTGTTCGAGTGTGCCTGAAGAAAGGCCCTGGGTCATTTGTACGGTGGTCGACATTCATATTATTTCCATCCCCACTCAATAGCACATGAGCGGTAATGTTGGCCATGCTCATCCTTGGAGGCATATGTGAAAAATTCCCCCTTCGATCCGTGTTCTCGGAATTGGATGGGTTTTTGTGTGTGGCTCCTTGAGATGATTGTCCTCTTCATTGTTTGGCTCTTTATGGTGATGGTTTCTTCTGCTTGTACTCTTTCTATGTCAGCATTGTGGGTTGAGATGCATATATTTAAGAGGAATGTGGAAGGGTTTTGGTTGTAAGACGACCGTCTTTCTTGCTTTTCCATTGGGTGATGTGAGGAGTGGTTCTCCTTGTCATAAAATTAATGTTTGGAATTCGTTTTAGAGTGCACATCGTCTGTGGTTTTGATAGATGTGGTGGCCCATATTTTCGAGTGGTCAGCTTTTTCCTTGCATCTTGCATACACAGTAGAATTATGCAGCTTGGAATGTTGAGACACAAGGTGATGGGTATTTTTATTTTGTTGATTGCATATCTGATTGTTGTCCAATGGGGATGAGGCTTGCCACGTCGATGGCGGGGTCTATATTAGGAAGGAGGACTTCAAGGTGGAATTCTTTGACCTCCCTCCTTTGTGTGGAGGTGGCTACAGGTGAAAAGTATTCATTGTCTAGTTTGTAAGTCGGTGGGGAAATCTCCTAGGCTTCTTATATGTAGGGTGTGTGGGGTGTGGGGCTGCTTGATCCCTCCTCCTATTCGGATATGTTCATGAATTTTGTAGCGAGCCTTTTTATTTGCATTTATTTTCTTCCTTTCCCTTCACATATAGGTTTCCACAGGTGATCAAGCAGTCGAGGTCCACCATTGCTACTGTCTGGGTGGAATTCTAGGTGGTTTCGGTGCGGGGTGCGGAGGGTTGGAGGGGGGAATTTTTAAGAGAGGTTATAGGATCGGTCGTTCTTGTTCTATTGCCATCCTTTTGCATCAAGGGTGTCGTTGGTGATCAAATGATTGAGGTCCACTATTTTTGCTGATTAGGTGGAGTCGTAGGTGGCCTTCGTGCGGGGCGGGGAGGGTCGGGGTGGCATTTCTAATAGAGGTTGTCGACTTGGTCATTCTCCTTCTACTTCATTATTTTTCCTTTGCAGTGAGGTTGTCATAGGCTATCAAGTGATCGAGGTCTGCTATTGCTGCTATCCGAGTGGACTCCTAGTTGGCCTCACTATTGGGCGGGAAGGGTTGGAGGGAATTTTTAAGAAACACTGAGGGGTCAGTTGTTCTCCCTTTATTTACTTATTTTGATTTTACATCGAGGTCTCCGCAGGTGATCGGGTGATCGAGGTCCATCGTTGCTGCTATCTGGGTGGACTCCTAGGTGGCCTCAGTGAGGGGAGGGGAGATTTTGTGGGGTTGGTTTTTCTCCATTTGTTTCCTTTGTTTGCCTTTACACCAAGGTTGTCGTAGGTGCTCAAGGTCCATTATTGCCACTGTCAGGGTGGACTCCTAGGTGGCCTTTGTGTGAGGCGGGGAGGTTTTGGGGGGAATTTCTAAGAGAGTCTTGTTTTTGTTTTCTCCCCTTTGTCTGTTCATTGTGACTATTATGGGTGATAAATATTTTTCCATCCTTGCTGGTTGGGGGGTGGTTAGGAGCTCCTAGGCGGTCGTGGTGCAATGTGACTCAGCGGGGTGACCCGTTTTTTCGCTTTGTGGATCTTGCATCCATCGTCAATTATGTTTGATGTCTTGCATGTCCTTGGCATGTAGTGTGTGTGGGCTCTAATCCCTTCTTGGGGATGCAAGAGGTGCAAGGTATAAGAGCTTTACATGATATTTTGACCTCTCATTGACTTTATGGGTGTTCAGGCTAGCTCTTTGTAAGAGAGAACTTTGAATTCCCTTTGAAGTGGGAGGGTGCTACCTGGTTGATCCTGCCAGTAGTCATATGCTTGTATCAAAGATTAAGCCATGCATGTTTAAGTATGGACTAATTCAAACTATGAAACTGTGGATAACCATAGTAATTATAGAGCTAATATTTGCACCAAGTCCCGACTCTTTGGAAGGGATGCATTTTTTAGATAAAAGGCTGGCGTGAGCTTTCCCACTTCTCTGGTGAATCATGATAACTTGACGGATCACACAGCCCTTGTGTTGGCAATGCTTCATTCAAATTTCTACCCTATCAAATTTAGATGGTAGGGTAGAGGCCTACCATGGTGGTGATGGGTGATGGAGAATTAGGGTTCGATTCCAGAGAGGGAGCCTGAAAATAGCTACCACATCCAAGGAAGGCAGCAGGCGCGCAAATTACCCAATCCTGACATGGGGAGGTAGTGACAATAAATAACAATACTGGGCTCATTGAGTCTGGTAATTGGAATGAGTACAATCTAAATCCCTTAATGAGGATCCATTGGAGGGAATGTATGGTGCCAGCAGCCGCGGTAATTCCAGCTCCAATAGTGTATATTTAAGTTGTTGCAGTTAAAAATCCTGTAGTTGGATATTGGGTCATAAAGGTCGGTCCGCCTAATTGGTGTGCATCTTCCCTTCCTTCCCTTTTTTCAGTGGGGTGCTCTTGGCATTAACTAGATAGGTCGCAGCTCCAGTGCTGTTACTTTGAAAAAATTAGAGTGCTCAAAGAGGGCTTATGCTATGAATACGCATGGAATAACGTGATAGGAGTCTGTTCCTATTTTGTTGGCCTTCAGGACCAGAGTAATGATTAATAGGGACTGTTGGGGGAATTTGTATTTCATTGTCAGAAGAGAAATTATTGTATTTACAAAAGATGGACCACTGCGAAAGCATTTTCCAAGGATGTTTTCAATAATCAAGAATGGAAGTTGGGGGCTCGAAGACAATCAGATACCGTCCTAGTCTCAACCATAAACAATGTCGATTAGGGATCGGTGGATGTTTCTTTAAGGACTTTGCTAGCACCTTCTGAGAAATCAGAGTGTTTGGGTTCCGTGGGGAGTATGGTAGCAAGGCTAAAACTTCAAGGAATTGACGGAAGGGCACTACCAGGAATGAAGCCTGCAGCTTAATTTGAATCAACACGAGGAAACTTACTTGGTCCATACATAGTAAGGATTGAAAGATTGAGAGCTCTTTCTTGATTATATGGGTGGTGGTGCATGGCCATTCTTAGTTGGTGGAGCAATGTTTCTGGTTATTTCTGATAACGAACGAGACCTCAGCCTGCTAACTAGCTACGCAGAGGTTCCCCTTCGAAGCTAGCTTCCTAGAGGGACTATGGCCATTTATGCGATGGAAGTTTGAGGCAATAACAGGTCTGTGATGCCCTTAGATGTTCTAGGCTGCACGGGCGCTACACTAATGCAGCCAACGAGTTTTTCTTCCTAGTTCGAGAGCATCGAGAAATATTCTCAAATTGCAATGTGATGGGGATAGACCATTGCAATTATTTTTCTTCAACAAGGAATTCCTAGTAAGAACGTGTCATCAACTTGTTTTCACTACGTCCCTGCCCTTTGTACACACCGCCCATTTCTCCTACCGATTTAATGATCTGGTGAAGTGTTCAGATTGTGTTGACGATGGTGGTTCGCCACTGTCGATGTCATGAGAAGTTAATTGAACCTTATCATCTAGAGGAAGGAGAAGTCGTAACAAGGTTATCGTAGGTGAACCTATGGTAGGATCATTGATAGCAGGGTTTTGTTTATTCGTTTGGGTTGTGCGGGTTTCGATTTTATGTAATCTAGGAATGTGTGGTGTGTCTCTAGGAGAGCGAGTTTGATGCTTGTCGAGGTGGTTCCTCTTGCGAAAGAGACTTGCAACATTTTTAGTTGCTTATCTTGAGTTCATGGTTGTTGTTTCTTGTACTTGCAAGCAATGCTTATGCTTGTCCCACCCTTTTTTATTATTTCCCCTAATGTGTTTTTTTTATGGGGTTCAGAAGCTCGTTGCTTGAGAGCCCCCTCTCCAAAGCTATGTTCGGCGGGGCATGGTTGCTACAGTCGAGTTTCTTGGGAAATACTATGGAAAAATTTAGAATCATTCATAGTGGTGGTGCTCGGTCCTTTTTCCATTGGAAGATGTGGACCTCCATATTTGGTTCTCTGCAAAATACGATGGTGGTGGTTTATGTGTTTTCTTGGACGAGCCTTTTTGTTGGTGGTTGGTTCAAGGGAGTGGTTGTGCATGCGATTTCTACCTCGAACCTTTAGTGAGGTGAAAATGTTAGGGTGGGGTCAATATGGGATGGATGAAGAGTGGTGCAATCCATTGGGCTGGCCACCCTAGTCCTCTCGACTATTACTTGACATGCGATCACAGAAGGGTTGGGTCTAGGTAATGAAATAGCCCTCCCTTGGTCTGAGCTCCATAAAAATTTCAAGTTTCCACATTAATGGGAATGAGGTAGCATTATTTTCTCCTACCTTTGGTGTTGAGGGAATTCCTTGTCCTTTCGTGAGCCACTACCCCTTCCAAGGAAAGTAGGAAGTAGGTTATGTTCTTTTCTCACCATTTGGATTGTGGGTTTTTTGCGTGACTTGGTAATTTCTTGGATGTTTCAATTGTTGAAATAGCGTTGTGGTGTGAGCTTTGGGGGCTTCCGTCCTTTTAGGATGTGACATTGCACCACCAACGTATTTGTGGCCCTGGGCTTTATCCAGCATTGAGTGTCAGCCTGCGATAACTCCTCTTTGGAGTTATGGTTATTTGGGCCCCTTTACATTTTTGGCTCGAAAGGTTGTCGGGTGTCCTGTATATGGAGGGGTTAAATAGCGGGGTGGGTTTGCTATTAGTGCATTTTTTGTTTGAAGCCTTGTGTTGGTTGGGGGGTCTTTTACCTTTCAATAGTAACGTGCTCTAGGCACTTGTCTCATCGTGGCCCTCGGCTTTTTAATTGGTTAATTTTAGGTTGTGGCTTGTCTACTTGGTTTTTTGATTATCGATTTTTATGTCGTGTAGATAGAAAGGATGTTGCATCATAATGTATGTGTAAGGGTGCGAAAACGTGGGATTCTTTTGATTGGGTGCCTTGTTTTCCTTACTTTTGGTTAATCCAACATCTCCTCGCATGGCGGTGGCCCTCTTTTTTTTCTAGCTAGCGTTGCTTGAAATTTAGCCCCCTTTCTCTCAAATTGGATTTTTGTCGTGAGTGTTATGGTGGGTGATGTTTGGCTTTTCTTTCTTTCATGTAATTTTCTTCCCTTCTGGTCCCTAGATTTATGGAGGAAAGTGGGAATTTTTGTGGGTCGGTGTTGGAGAAGGATTAAAAGCAGTGAAAACTCCTGGGTTGGCCACCTTAGTACTTCTCGGTCGTCATTCCTTGCAGTTCCCCCCCTTTTGCTAAGGCACAGAGCTTTGAAAGCTTGTACCTTGTTTGAGCCTCCCCTTGTGATTCATTTTGGTCCCCCTAGCTTTACAGAGAAAAGGTGGGATTGCCCTGGATTGACGTTTTTGGAAGGATGATAAAGCAGTGCAAGTTCCTACTGGGGTGGCTACCCTAGTCCTTCTCGATCACCGATCAATGAAGGTCCCACCTTTTTACAAGGGCACGGGGCCTTGAAAGCCTATTTTGTGTTTTAGCCTTGTCTTCTCTGTTGGCATCCATGTTTTGGTTCTCTTTTTCTTTTCTTTTTTTCGGTTTCTTTTTTCCCTTCCTCTTTTTGGCCCCTAGCTTTATGGAGAAAAGGGTGAATTGTTGAGGATTGGAATTCGCGAAGGATGAAAGGAACTGTGAGCTCTGAGGGTGGCCACCCTAGTCCTTCCTGATAATCTTTCCTTGTGATTCCCCCCTTTTTGCGAGGGCGTGGGGCTCAGGAAGAGTTTGTTAACTGTTTGGGAATCCTCCTTTGAGCATGTGGACAATTTTGTTTCTCTTTCTTTCATGTGTTTTTCTTACTTTCCTCATTCCGACACCTATCTTTACAAAGAAAAAAGGGGGAGTTGTAGTAGCTTGATGTTCATGAAGGACAAAAATAAGTGTGACTTTCAGGGTGGCCACCCTAGTCCTTCACGGTCATCGTCCTTTACAATTCTACCCTTTTTGAAAAGTCACGGGGTTTGGAAAGCAACTCTTCTTATTTTTCTTCTTGATATTTCCCTTGTGAGGAGGTGGGAGCCACCTTCTCTTTCTTTTCTATTATATGCATATGTGTTTTTTTCCCCTTCCCTTCCTCTTTTTGGCCCCCAAAAGTGTTACAGTGAAGAAAGGGGGGAACTGTTGTAATTGGGCCTTCGAGAAGGATTACAAGTAGCGGGAGCTTCTGGGTTGGCCACCCTAGTCCTTCTCGATCACCATTCCTTACAGTTCCCCTCCTTTTTTCAAAGGCATGGGGTCTGGGGGGCTTGTTTGATCCCCTTCCCTTTAGTTAGTGGGTTATGGAGTGTGATTATTTTGAGGGGGAAGGGGGCTTGTTGCTTGATGCAATGCATTGTATGTTGGGTTGGATTTTAGCCATTTCTCGTGCGGGTGCACTTTTTTGGTAACACACAGAAACGACCCTTGGAAACATGTATATCAGCTTTTGTTACGATGAAGAACGTAGTGAAATGCGATAATTAGTGTGAATTGCATAATCCCGTGAATGATCGAGTTTTTGAACGCAATTTGTGCTCAAGGCTTTGGTCAAGGGCACATCTATCTGGGCATCGCATCCCAATCAAACGCACTCCTTGCAATATGTTAGGGAGCAGTGAAGGTGGTTGTCTATGCCCAATGTGGTGCAGTTGGCTGAAATGTGGCAGGCGATGTCTTATGGCATGCGTCAGCAAGCGATGATCTTGTCCCCTTGGTTGGGAGGTCGGCGTTAGCCGATGCGGGCTCTGTCTGGCATCCCTGGAACTTGCTTTTCTCTCTCTTGTCCTCCCATTAGGTAGGGTGGATTTAGCTCCAACTTACGACCTCATATCAGGTGAGATGACTTGTCGAGTTTAAGCATATAATTAAGTGTAGGAAGAGAAACTTAAAAGGATTCCCTTAGTAGCGGAAAGTGAACTGGGAAGAGCCCAAAATTAAAATTGGGTGGCAGCGTCTCCTGAATTTTAGTTTTTAGAAGCATTCTCAGCATTGTATGTGGGGAAAGTCCCTTGGAAGGGTCCGCCTGAGAGGGTGACAGCCCCGTCAACCTGGGACCCTGCTGCATCACGAGGCGTTATTGGTGAGTCAGGTTGTTTGGGAATGCAGCCCTAATTGGGTGGTAAATTATGTCCAAAGCTAAATATGGGCGAGAGACCGATAGTGAACAAGTACTATGAGGGAAATATGAAAAGGAATTTGAAAAGAGAGTTAAAGAGTGCTTGAAATTGCTGGGAGGGAAGCAGATGGAGGTTGTTGATGTGTCTCGGTTGGATGTGGAACGACTCAGGTTGGTCCACTGCTTGACATGAGGTGCAAACCAACACGGGCTGTTACTTCTTCACAAACACATGTGGAGTACCACCTGTTGGTTTTCCATTACGGTGGCAAAGGAATGAAGCACACGCCCTTGTGGCGGGTCGTGTGCACTTGCGCACTCATGGTGTTGGTTGGAAGGCTTTCCATTCGGCCCATCTTGAAACATAGACCAAGGAGTCTAACATGTGTGCGAGTCGGCAGGTTTGAAATCTTGCGAGGTGCAAGGAAGCTGAAAGGAAAGATCCCCTCTCTATGGGGGGTGCATCATCAACTGACCTTGAGCTTATGCGAAGGGTTCAAGTGCGAGCACACCTGTTGGGACTCAAAAGATGGTGAACTATTCCTAAGCAGGGTGAAGCCAGAAGAAACTCTGTTGGAGGCTCGTAGTGATACTCACGTGAAAATCATTTATCTAACTTGGGTATAGGGGTGTAATATTCCTACTTAGCCTAAGCTAAGAGGAATATTAATTTTTTTCTTATATTATGTTGAATGAATAAATGAATAAAGGAGGACATGTAAAACTCCTAAGAAAACTGAATAAATCAATGCCCATGTGAACACAGATAAATCAGGGCCATGTAAATAATCACTTGAAGGTGTGAAAGGGGTTTGAGATGTGAGACTCAGTCAACCTTGAACAAATCTACAACGCTCTCTAGATTCAATATATCTCCTAAAGGGACAGTGCAGTTTTAGAAGGAGGCCCCTCATGTGAAAAAGCTAACTCATCAAGGTGGTTTAGGGTTTGCAAAGGCTCTCATCTTATAAAATGAAAGTGAAGGTAGAAAAATAAGGTTGTAGATTGATCATATTTCTGAGTATTTTGTCTACTTAGACAAATACTATTCTCTATTTTTTAGTGTGGGATTGTGCTTGGAATTCCTATGCAGGGATTTCAACTCTTCCTTTGAGGATTCTTGGAGGAGTATTTTCTGAATTGATCCAATATCAGGATTGAGCCCAAGCTCTACTTAAAATTGCAACGCTGATCCATTGAGGGTTTTGCTACTCTTGCAAGCTGCAGCAAGTGGGAGTCTAGATCTGCAGAGATCTAGTTTATTTTGGGAGCCTCTTCTCATGGAGTGTGTATTTTAACCTCCTGTAAGAGTGCCTCTCCTGTTTTTACTTCAGATCCGTAACTTGGCAGTGGCCATCCATTTCATCTTGAGATACATTGATGTTTCTAGTGATGGACTACGTTATTTTGATATGAGCTTCTCTATGGTGTTTTAATTCTAGTTTTGACCAGAGATCTCTAGTGCTGGGCTTTGCCTTTAACTTTGGTGATCCATGGATTAGCTTGTTGATACATGTTCTGTTTAGATATAATATTTTGTAATGTAATTTTATATTCATAAATTACTACAAAATTTTACAGATCTGCAACTTGTATCTTAGATCTACTCTTATTTATGAAAGATTTGGTCAAAACCCCAAGGGGATCTTGTAGAGAAAAATATCTAGTTTCTAGATCTGATATAGATTTGAAGTTTTGTCCACAGTTCTGTCCTAGATCTAAGTTTTAATATGAAACTTCTAAAGCTCCTAAAAATAACACTGTTGAGCCATTTCTTCTGATATATACATGTTGCAGCTCTTTTTCCTGAAGATATCTTACTCTCTTGTCTCATGGGATTCACTTTACTTCTGATTTGATGCTCTAAATTTATTTATTGATTATACTTTATGTCCTCTTGCTTAAATTTTCAAATATTGTGTTATTCCTGAAGCTGCTTGTTGTGCATAGCTGCAGCCCCTCTTGTAGGGTGTTTTCCAGCTAGACTAGGTTGTGGGAGAACTCTTTACCACACCTAGTTTGATTTGTTTTTGCTACCCTCTGGGATTTATACTCCAGATCTGATGATATAATGGATCCAAGGGCTACAATATAATTTTTGTACATCAATCTCCCAAGGAGTGCATTATTTTTCCAAGCCTGCTGTGCAATACCAATTTGGGAACATTATAGTGGTATCAGAGCTCCTTTCTTAGCAAAACCTATTCTTGACTTGGAGCACCAGCCATGTTGCATTTAGAATAATATGGTCCTCTTATTGAAAGGGAGAAGAGGTACCAAAATAGAACTCATAAGAAGTATGACTACACTACTGAAGATCAAGACAAAGGTAAAGCCCCTGAAACTACTAGTGATAAAGAAGGAGAATAGTTTGCAAGAACTCTATTAGTGGCCATGAAAGATATTGCCAAGGAGGTAAAGGAGATGAGGGTGGAAAAAATTAGGGAATCTCTTGGGATAATTCATCAAGGAGAAAGCTCTGACATGTCTCATCATGGGACTGGTCAACCTGTGAACCTTCCACAAGCTCCACAGGCCTCACAATGCTCCACTATGCCTACCTTCTTAGCTGTGGAGAATGAAGGACCACAAGAGAAAGCCTCACTTGAAGGCTAATTTGTGGAGTATGAATCTCAGAGTCAAATATTCAAGGATAACTTGATTTTCCAAGACTTTTTCCATCTTGAGGACCGAAGGATACCAGGGTGGAAGTATAGAGATGGTGGATTCTTTCATGGTAGACACCATAGTATGGGCAGATTATTTTTTCCCAATTTTAATGGATCATCCTCCAGCTCTTCCAAGGCATGGGTAGAAAAGCTGGATATCTATTTTCATTTGAAAAAATTCCCTGAAGCTGGAGCCATCAAGATTGAAGCACTGCACTTTGAAGGAGAAGCACACAATTGGTGGTTCCATGGATTGTCTACATTGGGACACATTAGTGTGAATACCTATGTTGAGCTCACTAGAATACTGGTGGAGAGGTTTTCCAGAAAGGATCCTGAAGCACCCTTCATAAGCCTTGCAAATCTGAAGCAGTTAGGAGATGCAGAGACTTATATCTTTGAGTTTCTAAGATTATTAGTCATGGTCCCTGATTTATCTATGGCATGGAGAGTCTACATGTTCATCGATGGCCCGGAGGAACATTTTCATGTGTTGGTTAAATATACCAAGCCCATCACTTTTCTTGATGCCATTGAGAGAGCTAGAGATCTCCAAGATGCCTTGCCAAAAGAAAAGGAAACTTTCCAAAGAAAGGCCCCTCACTTTTCTAAGGGGAAAGAAGGAAAAGTTGCTCCTCCCAAGGAGAGCTCTTTGAAGAAACCTCTTGATATTGATCTCAAGAGGGAATTGAGGAAGAATAGACTGTGTTTCACTCACCAAGAATCACGGGCACCAAGACAAAGATGTGTTGCTGGAAAAGCACACTACATAGAAGTATTCTCAGATTTTGAGAAGGAAGATGAAGGTCATGAACCTAGAAGGGGTCACAGCGCTGATGATGAAGATGAAGCAGATCAAACACCATCTAGAGATGGAAAGGGAGCCTTTTCTCCAACAAGTGGGACTCTTGCCTCTTTTATGGGAGTGCCTAAGTAATTGACCCTAAGAGTACAAGGTTCAGTCATGAATCAGAGAGTATCTGTCCTGATTGATAGTGGGGCAACCCACAACATTATTGATGCTCACCTTGTGCAAAGAAGAGGAATCCCCAATGATACTTTTGAGGGATTTTCTGTTTTGGTCCCAGGATATAGGACCATGCAATGCATGCAATATGTCCCCTCACTCACTGTCACTATGGGATCCTACACTTTAGTGGATCACTTCTTTGTATTTGACATTCCAGACACCAACATAATTTTGGGTGTCCAGTGGTTAATTACCTTAGGGAAGGTTACCACTGATTGGAAACATTTGTAGATGGAATGGGTCTACTTTAAGAGTGGGAAACCACAAATGATTCAAGGCATGAACACTTATCCTTCACCTAATGTTTCCACACAAACAACAGAGATGAATTTGCGCAGTGGAAGCAGGGATCTCACAGTCCATTCTCTCATGTTCATGAGGATGCTGGAAGGGAAATTATTATCTCATGGTAAGCCACCTAGAATTCCATCAGATTCAGATCTTGTGGGGGAAGCCTCACAAAGTGCTACTCCAAGTCTACATCTGGGGAGGATTGGAGAAATTGAGGACCAAGCTACAGTGCTATGGAAGGAAAGGAATGGGATGATAAACCTTCCAACTAGCCATTTTGGCATGCATAATGTCAAGAAGACAATCAACAACAAGGAAATCACTCCCATGGATGTATCAGAAACACTCTCATTATCGAGTAGTGTGGATCTTTATTGGAAATATCAACTACTGGTAGATTATTCCAAAGATCTCCACACATGTATGATACTAGATGGCATGAAGCAAGAAGAGGGCTACTTATTCCAAGGGGGATTCATATATTATCACGGTAAGGTATTCTTGGCTAGAGCCTCCTATCTCAAGCAGAAGGTCCTACAAGGAGCATATGAGGAATTCTTCCTCAACCATATGTATTCAATGAAGATCTATTCCTTGATCATGAAAAGTTTTTATTGGGAAGGCATGAGATGGGACTTACTTCAACACTTTCAAGAGTGCAATAGCCATGGAGGATTGGGGCAACAAATTGAATCTTTTCAAGGGTCATCTCAACCAGCTCTTCCTTTTATTGAGAGGAGGGGAATGCTCATGCACAACTCCATGTGTGTGAAGGCCTATGATGTTAAAGGATTTGATCATGATAAGCAAGCTTTATTTCCTGATTTATTACATTCCATTGCCATTTTTTTGCAGGATATGAATCCTAAAGGGAGTGAGAGATCATATGGATGTCATATTTTGTTGAGGACCAATGGAAATTTTGAACTTGGCCACTCCCTTGATGTGCAAATGGAGACTCCTTTTCATGATGGGTGCTTTCCAAAGGCACCAAACTTATGTAACACTTTCAGCCATGTTAAGGTAACTCATGCAGCACAAGTGTGGTGGGAATGCCACTTACCACACCTGGATTTAATGAAGACAAGAGGTGCACTGTGTTGGCATCACATGTGGGATTTTGACCCACCTCCTCAAGTGCAAATTTCAATTTGCATATATGTAGTCTTGCTTCCATACATTGATGATATAGTTTTTTTGTTTATGGGATTGTATGGATAGAATATGGGCAGTGTGTATGTACCACATGGTTTGGAACTCCAACTTGTACTTCATGATACATGTTTTAGATGTAGCATTTCTCCAACTATGTTTATTTCTGTTGATTTTTTCACTCGTGAAGGGATGGACTATGCACATATTATGTTAGCCTTGGAAGAACAATTCATGATGCTTTGGCTTGCTGAGCACTTGGCTTATGATGAGGATTTGATCCTTGATGATGCCAACAAGGAAGTGAAGTGCTACAACTCTTACCCTATCAGTTTCTTGAGGACAAGCAACATTTTGGAGGGGAGGACTGTAATATTCCTACTTAGCCTAAGCTAAGAGGAATATTCATTTTTGTCTTATTTTATGTTGAATGAATAAATAAATAAATGAGGACATGTAAAACTCCTAAGAAGACTGAATAAATCAATGCCCATGTGAACACAGATAAATTAGGGCCATGTAAATAATCACTTTTAGGTGTGAAAGGGGTTTGAGCTGTGAGACTGGGTCAACCTTGACCAAATCTACAGTGCTATCTAGGTTCAATGTATCTCCTAAAGGGACAACGCAGTTTTAGAAGGATGCCCCTCATGTGACAAGAGCTAACACGTCAAGGTGGTTTAGGGTTTGCAAAGGCTCTCATATTATAAAAGGAAAGGGAAGGCAACAAAAGAAGGTTGTTGATTGATCATATTTCTAAGTATTTTTCTGCTTAGACAAATATTATTCTCTGTTGTTTAGTGTAGGATTGTGATTGGAATTCCTATGCAGGGATTTCACCTCTTCCTTGGAGGATTCTTGGAGGAGTTTTTGTTGAATTGATCCACTATTAGGCTTGATGCCAAGCTCTACTTACAATTGCAATGTTGATCCATTGAAGGTTTTACTGCTCTTGCAAGATGCAGCAAGTGGGATTCTAGATCTGCAGAGATCTAGTTTATTTTGGGAGCCTCTTCTCATGGAGTGTATCTTTTAACCTCCTGGAAGAGTGCCTCTCCTATTTTTACTTCAGATTTTTAATTTGGAAGTGGCCATCCATGTCATCTTGAGCTACAATGTTTTTTCTATTGATGGACTGCATTATTTTGATATTAGCTTCTATATGGTGTTTTGATTCCATTTTTTATCAAAGATCTCTGGTGTTGGGATTTTCCTTTCACTTTGGTGATCCATGGATTAGATTTTTGATCCATGTTCTTCTTAGATCTGATATTTTGTAATGTAATGTTATATTCAGAAATTACTGCATCATTTTACATATCTACAACTTGTATCTCAAATCTACTCTTATTTATGCAAGATTTGGTCAAAACCCCAAGGGGATCTTGTAGAGAAAACTATCTAGTTTCCAGATATGATATAAATCTGATGTTTTGTCCATAGATCTGTCCTAGATCTTATTTATAATATGTAGCTACTAAAACTCCTGAAAATAACGTTTTTGAGCCATTTCTACTAATATTTACATGTTGCATCTCTCTTTCCTGAAGATATCTTGCTCTCTTGTCTCACGTAATCTACTGTATATTCAAAGGAATTCACTTTAATTCTGATTTTCTTCTATAAATTCATTTATTAATTATATTTGATGGCCTCTTGCTTAAATTTTCAAATACTGCGTTATTCCTGAAGCTGCTTGTTGTGCATAGCTGCAGCCTCTCTTGTAGGGTGTTTTCCAGCTAGACTAGGTTGTGAGAGACCTGTTTTCCACACCTAATTTGATTTGTTTTTGCTCACCTCTTGGATTTAGACTCCATATCAGATGATCTAAGGGATCCAAGGGCTGTAAACTCATTTCTGTACATGAATATCCCAAGGAGTGCGTTATTTTTCCAAGCCTGCTATGCAATCCCAATTTGGGAACATTACAAGGGGCGAAAGACTAATCGAACCATCTAGTAGCTAGTTTCCTCCAAATAATCTCTCAGGATAGTTGCAGCTCATGCACTAGTTTTATCAAGTAAATAAAATTATTAAAGGCATCGTGGGCGTAATGCCCTCGACCTATTCTCAAACTTTAAGTAGGTAAGAAGGTGTGACTACTCCACTGAGTCGTGCCATGGAATCGAGAGCTCCAAGTGGGGCATTTTTGTTAAGCAAAAATGGCAATGTAGGATGAACCAAAATTTGAGTTATTGTGCCAAATTTCACGCTAAAATAGATCCCACAAAGGGTGTTGGTTGATTAAGACAATAGGATGGTGGTCATGGAAGTCTAAATCTACTAAGGAGTGTGTAACAACTCACTTACCGAATCAACTAGCCCCAAAAATGGACGGCGCTGAAGCGCGCAACCTGTACTTGACTTTTGGAGCAATTTATTGGCTTCGATGATTAGGAGGACACGGGGGTCATTGAGAAACCTCAGGCGTGAGCTTGGGTGGATCAGCCCCCAGTGCAGATCTTGGCGGTAGTAGAAAATATTCAAATGAGAACTTTGAAGACTGAAGTAGGGAAAGGTTCCATGTGAACAACACTTGGACATGGGTTATTCGATCATGAGAGATGGGGAAGCCTTGTATCAAGGGTGCACTCTGCACGAGCATTAAAAGGGCATCTGGTTAATATTTCCGAACCGGGACATGGCGGTGGGTGGAAATGTTAGGAAATCTAGAGACATCATTCGGGGCTCGGAGAAGATTTATCTTTTATTTTTAATAGCTTTCCCACCCTAGAATTGGTTCACCTGAAGTTAGTGTCCAGCAGCTGGAAGAGCACTGCACATCTCGAGCTATTTGGTGCACCCTCGGCGGCCCTTGAAAATATGGAGGACCGAGTATCGTTCAGGCCCAGTCATACTCATAACTGCATCAGGTCTCCAAGGTGAACAACCTCTGGTAAATAGAACAATGTAGGTAAGGGAAGTCGGAAAAATGAATCCGTAACTTTGGGGAAAGGATTTTCTCTAAGGGATGGGCCTAAGGGTTTGCGCCCTCAACTTGTGGGCTGTCGGCAGTCTGCCTGAGCTGCTCTCGTGGTGAGGGTTTTTTAGTTGCATGCCGATTGGGCTACGAGCATAGAATTCCCCCTCGTGGGGGATTTTCCCTAGTCGGAAAATAGTAGACTTAAAACTGGTACGGACAAGGGGAATCCGACTATTTAATTAAAAAACTCATTGTGATGGTGCCTATAGATTCTGACGCAATGTGATTTCTGCCTAGTTCTCTGAATTTCAAAGTGAATAAATTAAACCAAGTGTAGGTAAACGGCGGGAGTAACTATGAATGTCTTAAGGTAGCGAAATGCCTCGTCATCTAATTAGTGATGTGCATGAATGGATTAATGATATTCCCACTATCCCTATCTACTATCTAGCAAAACCATAGCCAAGGGAACGAGCTTGGAAGAATTACGACACTAGAAAATTTGGCCCAATTTCCGACGGCCACTTCGTCGCTATTCCGACACATAGTCGTCACAAGAGTGATAGTTCGAGGATGGGAAAAATGTGGTTTGCCATTACATCACAATTCCGACGCACTGACAAAGTGTCGCACTACTGACACTTTTTCCGTTGCTTCCAAACAAGCGTCACTCTTTTGACGTTTCCCAAGCTGTCGCGCTTCCGACGTTTGTAAACTGTCACAATTACGACGAAATGTGGTCTGATGTTTTGAACGTTGCTCTTGTGACGTTTGTAAACTATCGCAATTCCAACAAAATGTGGTCTGAAATTTTGAACGTCGCTCTTCTGATGTTTGTAAACAGTCGCAATTCCGACAAAATGTGGTTTGACATTTTGAATGTTGCTCTTTCGACGTTTTTATACTATCTCTCTTTCGACGTTTTTAAGCTGTCACAATTCCGACGCTGTACAAAAGTGTCACAAGACCAACGCATTGCAAAAGTGTCGCAAGACCGACGCATCCAAGAAGCATCGCAATACTGACGCATTCCAAAAGCGTCGCAATACCGACTCTAGGAAGATCTATCACAATATCGACGGACGTCAGAAGACCGACGGAAATTGTTCAAGACGTCAGAAGACCGACGCCTACAAAGCGTCGGTATACCGACGGAGGGTTCAATTTTTTTTTATAAATGAAACTTTAAAACAGGACAGTAAATCTCCAATATTTGTTATGAATTGTGGGTGTTCCAATGACCATGAAAGATTAATATAATAAACCACCCCACAGCGCTTCGACTATAAACAATCATATAAAAATGGCTCTGTATTTCAAAAAATAGGTTTAAAATAGAAACAGGGCAACATTTGTTTTCCAATTGTTATGAACATAATTTGACTGTGAAATATTTATATAGTAAACCACCCCACAGCACTTCAACTATAAACAATCATTTTTTTTTCACAAGAGAAAAAACGTTGTTTTGAATATCTTATATGAAGAAAAACAGTCCATGAAGTCATTACATTTTCACATCTGAAGATTGGAACCCAAATATCCATCCAGAAAAGTGGAAGTCCCACCCCAGACAATGATAGAAAAATACCCCATGTCACATATGGGGACATGATATAAAACCCAGTAACGGTCCACATGGAGATTATCGACAATCTGAGAAAGCATCCAAATATGTCTGAGGCATCTATAAGAAAGTGAAATAGTAGTATGTAGAATAGTAAAGCAACTGATAGAGTATCGATGTCCATTGTTCAAAATAAAAATTAAAGTACCCAAAATACTTGAACAGAGAAAAACGCTAATCATGTGAGGAGTGTGATATGTCCAAAATATAAAAATACCATTAGACCATATCAATAAACCAGCAACATAGACCAACATCGCTAGATTTGAAGGCAGAGTGATAACCTATCAACACATAAAATAGTATCATAAAGCAGATACAGGAAATGTGCAGAGACATGTAATGTTGATATATGCCTCACACAGAAAGCATCCATGATAGAACAAACATATGTATAAACCCAGGGTCGATTGTATGTTCTGGCTCGCTTGTTCTCGGAAATAAAAACCATCTGTAGAAACCTAGGCTCGCTTGTAATATTAGGCTCGCTTGATTCCAAAATTGGTAACCATCTGTTGCATCTGAGATGTAAGGTTCAGGCTCGCTTGTTTCCATTAGTATCCCGCTACAACATCCACCCTGTTCATAGCAAAAAGGTTCCTGTAGATATATAGAGAAAGAGTATAATACGTAGACCATATAAACATGGCTCTGTATTTCAAAAAATAGGTTCAAAATAGAAACAGGGCAACATTTTTTTTTCCAATTGTTATGAACATAATTCGAACATGAAATATTAATATAATAAACCACCCCGCAGCGCTTCGACTGTAAAAAATCATATAAACATGGCTCTATATTTCAAAAAATAGGTTTAAAATAGAAACAGGGCAACATTTTTTTTTCCAATTGTTATGAACACAATTCGACCGTGAAATATTAATATAATACACCACCCCGCAACGCTTCGACTATAAAAAAATATAAACATGGCTCTGTATTTCAAAAAACAGGTTTAAAATAGAAATGGGGAAACATTTTTCTTTTCCAAGTAAAGTTAATATATTAATAGTGGGAATAAAATTACAGCATGACTGAAGTCAAAAACATTGCCTAGACTTATGGTAAATTTGTCATCAAAAAATAAAAAATAAGATTGCTCTCATACGGGGAAACCAGTCTTGAACGTTTACAGAATTCAAAAATATTACAGAGGTCCAGCACATTAATATAATCTAAAACATGCCCAATTAGGTGGGCCGCGAAGCAAGAAAACCAAATTAACCAAACTACTCCTTCGGTGGTTCCTCAATGATTTGGCACCATCCTTTGGAAGGTCCAAGATCACTAGGTGCTATCTCCACATTCACGCCACCGCTCCCCTCCTGAAGGCCCGAATGCTGGCTGGATTTGTTTGAGATCAGACCCGCCGGACGGGTGCATTTTTCCTCCACTTGGGCCTCCTCATGGAAAACCATGGTGATTGAAGCTGTGATTCGTGGGCAGTTCAAAGATAAATTAAAGGAAAAAAGCACAGTGCACATCATGGGAGAAGGTGAAGCGGTGGGGAAATGAGGAGTAGGGGAGCCCATACGGTGGCCAGATCCTAGAACCTGACCCCGCCCACTTCTAGTGTTTGGATAGCGACCTGCGTAATAATCACTGGACTGGCCAGAAGACAAATCGGTTGAGGGGATGGAGGGAGCATGTAGGGGTTGACCTCTAGTGCTCCCCCTATGGAAACACATCCTTTGATGTAGGCAAGGCATGGGTGTAGTCTTAGCAGTGGGCACAAGAGGAGATGGAGAAGTAGGATTCCAAGAAACCGAGGAAGACAGACACAAACCAGAATGAGAGAAAGTAGATTTGCATCAAGTTCTAAGAAACAGTTTAGCTGGCCACTTCTCCTTCTCGTCATAGTGAGAAGGTAGTGTAACCCAGCAACCGGAGAGCATCTGCAATTCAAAGGTTGCGGCTCGTCTGAAAAACCATAGCAAAATGCCATTTTATCGACCCAACTGCAATGGCACGCCCATCATAATTAATCTCGCATTGATGAGAGCCGAAGGCCGGATCATATTGGAGCATGTGGAATTGCTAACAGGAGTGGAGGTCCGATCTTGAACAACCTTGGAACTTAAAAATCGGCTAATTGAATAGCGTTAAAAATTAATGTGATTGATATGAAATCACCACATCCATGTCCCATCGCCTTAAACGCCATCGAATGCACCCGCATCTAGGAACAGGGAAACTTTGATTGAGGACACATGGCAGAAATTGATTGGAGCGGATCTTTGTTTGGGACACTTGCGCAGTGGAAATCTAGACTCGTAAAATATTAGGGTGAATTTGATAAGAAATTTGCGTCACAACTCTCTCTCCGTATGCCAGCCCAAATTCGGACCTAAAAAAGATTAGGGACGAATTCATTTGGTTTTTGGGTCACAAAATTGGTCGGCGTCAGCAGGATATTTTGGAATGCGAATTTGGTTTGAATTATGGTTTATCGCCATTTGAAGTCCAACGGGCTCCACAGCTAAAGGGTTCGTTTGAAGTTTTGACAAAGGTTTTGTTATATGTTTTATATAACGCGTGGCGGAATATTTTTATTGTTTGTTAAGGTCCCACATAGTGATCAAATTTGAAGGTCAGGTCTGAATTTCAATTATAAGGGCATATATCTATGTCGTCCTTCCATAATGAAAAGCTTTAAAAAAAAACTTTTCAATTGACCACAATAAATTATTCTTACATTTAGTTTCCAAAAAGACAAAACCATCAATCTTTATATTAATAAAAGACTGTTACATATAAAACAATGAAGAAGGCTCCATCTTTCATTTCTTAAATATCTCATTGGCAATGTCAACATAAGTCTTCAAGACACTGTTATAAGAATTTGGATACATACCACCAGGATATAGGAGATTCTTATGTGTCAGATTGTGTAATGCAATTTTGACTTTGTCTCACAAGGAGCAGCAACATGGAGGTATGGATTTTTCTTATAGAAATTTATTATTATTATTTGAAATGTTGTTTATAGGTATGAATACAACAATTAAATTATGAGCATGGTGGAAAATTAGTCAAGCTCATGATGCGAAACCATGATGATGTAAGTTTGGAATTTAACAGTTTTACATGTTAAAGACAAATAGTCAAAATCACTAACAACTTAGTATGCCATAATTAATAATCATTCCCTGTTCACTTTTGTTAATAGGTTTATGTCACACGATGATCTCTCTTCTCTGGCATTTACTTGTATTGAAGATCACTATTCTAGGAATAAGGAGTCATTTTCTCCCAAAATAACCCTAGCCAAACATTGACAATGCATCAAGGATATCTTTCTATACTTCATAAGTACATATGTTCTACTTCTAAATCATGTCTTGGAAGTGGTTGTTTTGCTAGAAATTATTCACCAGTTGGTTTTATACCAAATAATTTTTCTCATTTCCAGCATCCAATACATGAAAAAGATAATGGTTTAAAACAACATAACTATTTGAAATTTTGCAAGAATTTTCTGGCACACTTTGAATATAATTTTTGAGTTCAAGTGCATGATGCTGTATAGGATCAAGTGTCATTTTTAATACCAAATGTTTCACAAGAAACTTCTCAACATGCTACCCTGCAGTAAGGATTAAATGACAATATTGCATCAACTATTTCCATAATAAAAGTGCACCTCGGCCATAAGACTAAAAAATTACAAATGTTGTAGATATAACAAGACCACACAATCAAATGTATTCCACAAGGCCAATACTGTATGAAAAATGAAAAGGAGTTTGCAACCAAAAATACCTTAGGCAACTAATTCAATTAGATTCACCAAACCATCAGCAAAAAGGAAAACCAACCTACTCAAAAGGCAAGCATTTACCTCCTTTGACAAAATTTTGAGTTCCGAAACAAGGGCCTTTGTTTTCTTGTCAATGCCCCTAGTAATTTGAACGGGGTTTGCACCTGCTACAAAAAACTAAGCAAAAAGGTTTCATTTAAAATTATTTTCCACAGATTTAAGATACAACCATTGTCAGTTTTTTATTTCCTAACAAGCTCATAAATTTTGACAAAAGAACCAAAATTTTTTAATACCTGATAGAAATTTTTTCACTCAAAAACTATCTTAGACTCAATAAGCCCAACCCAAAACTAAAAAAACAAACACCATAAGACCCTACAAAAATGAATAGATGATCTTAATCCAGTACTATCGACAAAAAGTTACCTTTACACCCTCACTTATTAAACCCTGTGCAAGAACAACAGATGTTGTGGTTCCATCCCCAGCTAAATCATTTGTCTTTGCCGCAACTTGCCTTACCAACTTGGCCCCAATATTTTCAACCGGGTCCTCTAATTCAACCAATAAAAAGGCCAAAACCATAGCATTGAGATACATTTCATTACACTGTCAATAACAATAAAATTTGACTCAGCCATAACCCTTTCCTTTTATTGTTGTGAAAAGCTTTATGCATTACTCTAATGTGGCTAGTCCATAGGCCAAGTAGACCACTAGGTAACAAATATGTTTCATTTCACCTTTGAGTTTTCAAATTATGCCTACCAAATCTAAGACATTTAAGAGGGGGAACTAATACAACGTTAAAAAGAAAACCAGAGCACACATCTACAAATTACCTCCTTAGCTACTGTCACACCATCATTAACTATTTTCGGAGAACCATGCTTTCTCTCCAAGACAAAATTTTTCCCTTCGCCCCAAGGGTGACTCCAACAAGATCAGCAAGTTTGTTCACACCGCCTGCAAGACAAATTGACAATGCTTTCAATAAGTGTGCAATTGAATGCCAGACCATATGCCAAAACAACCCTCCATGAAAAATTAAAATAACACATTAAAATTGAATATAAGTGGACAAGGAAAGATCCACCGTAGTGAAGTTTCACGTGCAGGTGACCTTCCTTTAAACATAATTTTTTCTCTGACCTGCAATTTTTTTGTCACTGAGCCATCCTTGTTGAAGTACAAATCCTTTTCCGTAGCTCTTGTATTAACTACCTTCTCTCTGTCGCGTAATCTCAGAGTCCCTCTTCTGCTTGAGCGATTAAAGGAAATGGGTGAAAAAACTGAAAGAGAAGACAATTGTCTGCCATAATTATCAAACATTGCACCCAATTTCTTCCCCTTTCCATTGTTACCCAATGCGGTAGATGTGGAAATTGTTTTCATACTACCTAAAGCAGAGGCCATCTTCTCTTATCCTGAATATAGAATTACAAGATCTTCATATTAGTATGAACCTTAAAAAACATGACTCCCATTGCTAAAAAATACTTTTAAGTTGTAACAGGAAAACTAAACAACTATCACAACTTTTGGCAACTTATGAAGCATTAAGAGAGAAACAACCAAAGAGAAATACAACCACAATCCTCATTTTAATGAGACTAGACTATATATTTGCATTAAGATAATAGAAATAAATCACAACTATATTAAGGCCAGCACAAAACAATCTTTAACCAGTGTCTCTCGCGGCCTTCAGGTTTCCATGCTAGAGGTTGCATATTTTTAATTTAAATTCTTGACATCTCATGCCCATATATGAATGCATCCAATGGGATATCTACATCAAATGCTCCTTTATATCCCAAAAAACAAATTCCCAACTACAAGAGCACCAGTATTGATAGATCACCCCACACCATCCCACCCAGTAGAAACGGTGAAAAACGAAACCTGAGAAAACTTCTAAAATATCTCAAGATGACTATATGGGTGGTTCTTATGAATAAACCAACCATTCAGAGCATGCTTATCAATACAAACCATGAGTATTATGTGACGATATTCAAGCAGGCACTGAATCGGATTTCGGAAGCTATGTTAGAGAAACCTTAAACTCTCATTAAAAAAATAAAAATATAATCAGCAACAAAGATGATCAAACTCTGGGTAACCCTGGAGGCTATTTATGGGTGATGAGTCCAATAGGTCTCAATGAATTGTTTCCCTCACTAGGGAATACTATTGTAGTGGAATTTGATACTATTTTGGATGTTGAATTCCACGATCCTAATGGAAACCAGTACCTTCTGCTCCAGTACCTGTTCACAAAAGAGGGTGCCATAGTCATTCATGTGTGCAGAGAGGGTGAATTGTAGGCATTGCAACAGGAGGTGTTGTTGTTGTTGAATTGGCCACTAGATTGTTTGTTTGGTTCTGTTACAAGCGTAGAGTATTGAAAATGATAGACAAATTTAGTTCAGATATTGTGAAATTGCATTGGAAATTCACCTAAAAAGAGCTCAGCAATGCTACGAAAGACTTTTTTTGAATGTGATTGATAATCGATAATTGCAAGCAAGGGTAATCCCCTTGTGAAACCAAAATTTCTAAGCATTTTCTAAAACCTGATGATAGAGTCATTGTAATGAACAAGCGCCTAGGTCCATATTACGTCCAAATATACCAAGCACGAAGATCTATAAAAAAATCCATAGTATATGCAAACTAAGAAGAAGAGGCAGAAAATGTATTTTGCTTACATGTTCGAATAGTGGTTGGGGTTTACCTTGGAAAAAATTTGACAGAGCCCATGTAGCATTTCTTATCATTGAAATTCTGGCAGTATCATTCAACTGAGCAAGCACCTACCTCAGAGCTCCATGACTGAGGGAAAGATCCCTAAATGTTGCAGAGTCTCCAACAATATTTCCCAAAGCCCAAACATCCTTACACGAACACCAGTTGAACTCAAAGTTGGGTACTAGTTTTTTAAATCAAATTCCAAAATTATAGACATATAAAGATAGTTGGGAAGAATAATTTTATGCCTCTAAAATAAACATGCTACCTGTTCTTGAAAATTATCATTCCCAGAGGTAAGAAGTTCCACAAATATAGGAAGTGCCCTGTAATCAATCACAACCTTTGTATGCTCAGAGGTTCCTGATAATATATTAGTCAAAGCCAAAGCTGCTTCAAACTGCATTATCAATCACAAGGTATCACCATCAAAGCTATAATTTTAAGATAACAATTTATCTACCATTGAAACTATAATTTTAAAATAGATACACCTAGTGATATAGACACCTAGTGAGAGTAAAGGTTAGGAAATTATAATAAGAATTATTACAAGATATCACTCACAGTAAAATTTATTGTTCATTGTCTTATGTAACTATAATTTTAAATAAGACAGACTTAGTGATATAGACACCACCAAGTGAGAGCAGAGGTTATGAAATTATAATGAAAATTATTTCAAGATATCATATTACTCATAGTACAGTTAACTATTTATTGTTTGGTGTAATAATTGTTTATTATTTATAAACACAATCAAACATATTATGAGGGATGGTGATGAAATTAACAACGGTCTCATAACAAACCATAATGGGCACATCCCCTGGCAAGATAGACTCTGAATAAGAAAGAAATCAAAACAAAGTGATTACTTACAGGATCATAAGCTTCCTGAAGAACGAGATCTAGAGTAGCATCTGTAACCCCTAAAGCAACACCTCTCTCTGCAAGACTAATCGCTACATATTTAATATATATTCTAGAAAATTTTATGAGCTTATCACTAGAAAGAGGATCAAATACAACTATCTCATCAAGTCTATTCAATAGCTCTAGCCTGAAATGTCTTCTAACCCGAAAAAATATTCAAAGGCATGTCAAAGCACTGCAGCCAAATTCGTGATAAAATTATATGAAAAATATGCATATACAGAGTCCAGGAGAATGAAATGGCAGGTGTATTGGCAGATGCCGAAATGCAGCAACTAAAATGGCAGGTGTATTGGCAGTTGCAGAAATTCAGCTCCTAAAATGGTAGGTCTGTCGATGGTTGCAGGTGTGTGGATTATTGCTGGTATTTTTAGACCGATTCCATGGAAATATACCAGAAACCAGTGGTATGTCAAAACCTAGAAGGTAACCGGAGAGACTGTGACCATTATATTAAATAAGTAACAGGTGTCGTGCCTAGATAAGAAGTGTTGATGAAAAAAAAATGATCTCTCTCATAACAGAAGGCCTATCGGCCTAAATATCTAGGACATGTAGCACTCCATGATAAAGACACATGGTGTGTGGATTTGAGTTTTTCAGGTGGTAAAGTGGGCTGAAAATAGGTGAAATGTGGCACCACTCAGAGATTGACATGTGCTAATTGGTACAAGTGGTAGAAAATTGGCATGCTCAAACAACGAGGTGATGCAGGAATGACATGAGGGAGAAAATATCAGAAAATCCCCAAATCTAGAGAACTAAATCTCATCACCAACTTGAGATTGACAATTTTACATGATGTAACCTATGAAATCGTAAATGGAGAAATCATAGTAACAATAAGGTAAACTATGTAACAATAAATTCGAACTCATCCTGGGAGTGGTAATGGGAGAAATCATAGTGAACAACAAGAAACATGCAGAGTTGCTTACAATCAAATAGATGAAAAAACACATACAAAAAACCTAGATAATAATCATGAACAAGCTTAATATTGAATTATGAACTCTAAAGGAACTTACAAAATGTGACATTACGAACCTGGTCAAGCGCACAAGCAAAAATATCCTGGACATGACCCTGGTTGACAAGTTGTATTGCTCATGATGCAAGAGGATTTGTACCTGCACTGCTAAGTCAATCAAAATCCATCATTATCTATACAATAAATACAAGTAATTGATGTAGTATTTTTTACTCTAAGGTGCATTCTTATGATAATGTTAGAACATATGTTGAAAATGTCAAAACATACCTGAATAAGCTCCTCTTCATTTCAAGAACAATTTATTGGAGTCGCATGAACTTGGAACAAGCCTCCCATGATTTGAAAGAGTAGCAACTAAGTCAACAGTGACTTTTTTGTTGCTACGCTGGATCGAGGGAGGTTTGCTCCAAGATTAAATCGCTCCAATAAATTATTCTCTACTAAACAGGGCCAACCACGTGAAGGTGGAAGCTCTTATGCCCCCCCCCCCCCTCACATCACTCTCAATTCCCCAATACCCAATCTATATTTCATTTTTTACTTTCATGAGCATAAAAAAAAATATTCAATAACTAATAAAAAAACAATTCAACAAAAAAGTACGCAAGGAAACATTGCAATTAATGCTTGACATAAAAATAGTATGATAAATGAGTTTTTTATATAACGCAAAAAACGTTCCAAGTATGGTAACGCTTGTCTTATAATAATACAATATTTTACATTATCAAATTTTCTTTTTCTTCTTCCTATTTCTAAAGCTCCTAATTACATCATCAATATCATCGTGCTCTGCTCCTGTTTCGTGCCTTTTGACCCGCATTGCTGACCTAGTTGCGTAGTCACGATGTCTGGTTTCATCCAGTGACGGGGCATTGCCTACAAAAAAAATAATATTAAATTTTAATTGTCAGTTTTTAAATATCATTGAACTAGTTAGGTAATATTAATAAAAAAAATTGTAATGAGATTATTTACCTGGTGCACCAGTTGTCACCGTTGCGATTGTTGCCCTGTCTTCCTCTCTGGTGGTAGGATCCTCAAGGGAAACACTCTGTCATTTAAAAAAAAAAAATTATAAGGACAACCATCAAGGTATAATTAGAAAAAATTATAAGTGGAAATCAATTACCGTCACGACCCTCACTGATAGTAGCATTGTCGGCCTGGTCCCCACTACAATGATCAAGTTGCACATGAGGAGCATCTACATCTGGCTCTAAAACTGGGTTATTTTCCTCGTCGGTAGTGCTACTCCCCTGATTTAAACAAAGTTGTTAGACATTAAATTTATGGACGAAAACAAACATATTGAAAGGTTAATTTTTTACCTTATCAAGCATTCTAGATCTTGGGACCTACCCCAAGCTTCTGCGACGTTCAACTACGACTTGATAGCCGAAATGAAAAGCGATATTTTTATCTTCCTCTGTAGTTTCTGTTCCGAAGTCATTACCCTAAATTACATATGATTTTGTATTTTTAATCATATTTGACAGGATTACAAAAACGTTGGAATGCGATAAAATTAATTATAACATTTTTAGCTACTTCATTACAATTCTCGTGGCTAATTTCAAGTAGCCACCCTAGCCTAGATTGTGATGGCCCTTTTTTTCAATCCTATCTTTGGTTGCCTTCGAGGTGTCAGGCAACCTAGCATCAAAATATTAAATTCAAATATGACGTATCACACTTTTATTTTAGACATAGAGAAAATCAAAGCTATTGAATTAAAGTTATAATTTACCTTGCGGGTCCAGTTGGCATTTTTCCTTCTTTCTTTGTTGTTTTCTCTTTTCCATCATGGATGAGTGCTCTCCACTCACTCTCTGGAACTGTGAGAGGATGCTCGTATCTAGGGTTAAATTGAAATTGTGTCCTATAGGTGTCCCTGGTATATTTCAAATATTTTCCGGCTACCCGAGCCATCGTTGTTCTGTCAAATGTGCCGACCACAAAAAGGGCTTCTAGATAATCTAGAAGTTCTTTTTTCAGGTTGGAATTCTGGGAATTCCACCTTGTGCATATGGTTGGGCAAAAAATTACCAACGCATGGCTCTCCAAAAACCTGTAGAACTCATTGTTTCCGACACAGAAAAAAAATATATTATCATTAATTTAAAAACAAAAATCATGATAAATATGTTTTAGATAGAGTACATGAAATAGTTAAAATATTTAAATTTACCTGGGAGTTGTACATGATTTATAGGGACACCTTCATCGTTCACCAACAATTTTCCATTAATGGTCCATGTCGAGCTGACATGTGTATCTCCAGGAAACACAATAATGTAGTTGGCCATATTAGCCTCATCACTGTCAACACGTTCAATGGTTGGCTGGGTGTCTGCTTGGGTAGGGTGTGTTTCCTGGCCGGCACCTAAAGGAGTAAAAGGTGTATGAGAGGGTTGATGGGAAATATCTTGCCCTTGTGTCCCACTACCACCAACACCAGGTTCAGCAAGTGCCAGAAAATGCTACATACAAAAGTGATTTTTGTTAGTTTAGTCAATGTAAAAATTAAAAATCAAACTATCACAATTCATCTCATGCAGAGCAAAAAATGTATCCTTTTGAATTTTTATTATTACCTGATATGTTTCTTGCTAGGTCATAAGTTGATTTATCCTCTCTTCTATTTCAGGTGTTTTAGGCGTGTCTATCAAAGTATTAAATTCTGACCTTGCATCGCATGCCTTTTTTCACAACAAGAGCGCTGGAGAGAGGGATGAAGAAAGCTCTTCCCCAAAGAGGGAATCATTAGGCGTACCATGGCTAGCTGTCTGCATATTTGAACAAAATTAATATTATTTCAATTATGAAAATAACTAAAATACCTGAAGATAGAGAAATGTTGGCACTTTACATGTTCTTCTATTGGCCTCTTTCCGTGATCATCCCGTCTCGGGGTTGTTCCTGTAATGCCCTGATCAGTCTGCCACATTGCAATAAAATTATAAATGTAAAAACTTGAAAACAATATCTAACTTGAAAACACAAAATGAAAACTGAAATAATTTCTAATAAGACACCGAAAGACAGAGTTAGAGTTTCAAATATGCCTTGCATTGAATTCAGTCCTGCAAACATGTCATTGCACATTAAGGCACCCAAACAAGAGACGAGTTGACAATGAAGACCTTATTGAATATATTGTTGGAGCAACTTCTAGTAAACTTGTTGTGAAGACCTTGAGGACATTTTTGGAGCAACATTGTTGAAGCTGATGGTATAGCATTGTTGGAGATGATCTTAAAGGGCCTTGAAGTGAAGCTTTTAGAGAGACTATTGAAAAATCCTTAGAGAATTTAAGTAAGTCACTTTCTATCTTCCATGACCTTTTTCCTTCCAATATCCTTTAAAATATTTTGTTTATATTTAATGTTTGAAATCACATTATAATTCCTTGATTATATGTGTTTGGGGACTTTCCCTTTGAAATTACCCAAAAATACCCTGGCAATTTTATCTTCAAGATGCATGTCTCAGCCTATTGTTCAATATTTTTATTGATAGTAGTAGACATAGAGAGTTAGGGGGCTCTTGACTTGGTTTGGTTGGGCCATTAGATCCCTAACATCTACTAGGGAGAACCCCCCTTGAGTTGGAGGAGAGCTATCCTGAAGTGAAAAGAGGATGGTGAGGTGACAATGGGGCTATTGAATTACACATGGTATCACACTTTAGCTTTAGGACTTTATCTTGAGAAGTGAGAGATTTTGCTATATAAATTCTCAAATTTTTTACAGCACTATTGTTAAGAACTAATAAGAAGTGATGTTGATGGGTTTTTGGGTATAAGAAACAATACCATTTAAAAACTAGGGTTCTCAGTCCTTGGCATTCCTTCACCTGGACCTAGGGGCACACAAGAATAATTTCACACTAAACCATGCAAAATTAAAAGTAACTTAAAATATCCATAAATTAATAATAATCCTAATTCCTAATTTCCTATTTTACGATATGATGCAAGTTATTCAAACATGAATCAATGAAGACATGCAATGTCTGAATTTCAAGATTGATGAACCAATACAAGAAGTTAGAAACTACAACTTTGATTCAATACTCTGTGTCCTAACTCCAGGAAGGAATGTAGTTTGTAGTACAAAACATGCATCGTGTATTATCAATTCTTAATTGAAAACAACTAAAGCTCATCTACCTCATCAATTCCTTCCCATTTTGTGTTTTTATGTTATATTCCTTATAAAAGTGTCAAATTTCTCTCAAAGTAAGCAACCACTGAATAAAATAAAAAATAGTTGAGATATGATTGAGAAATGGTCATTTATTTCTTGAAAGGATCTTCACAATTTCTTTGGTTGTTTTTCATCTCAAGAAACAAGAAATGACCTAAGAAACTATCATGATGTAATATAAGAAACAACACAATGCAATGGCCATTTTCAAAGCCAAATGATGTCCATTGAGGACATGGCCTTTATTTGGTTCCTGTTTCATAGGAGTTTCAGGTAGAAATGGAACTTTGTTGTAGCATTTCCAGTAGTAAAAAATGAAAACCTTCTTTTTCCATGGGAAATAATTTACCTTTCCTTTTTCAAGATAATCTAAATCACAAAAAATATGAACTATACTGCACACATTCTTGGATAATGCGAAATTTGAAAAGGAATACCCTACACAAGTGATGCACACATGTACATTTGAACACTAATATATTTTTGTAGTTGAAATGCAATGCTTGTTTTCATTTAAATGTAGGGTTTTTAAAGTAGGGAGGAATAATGGCTGCCAATTTAATAAGCGTTTCTTTGGGAAAAATTTAAATCTTGTATTGGGTGATGAAGATAATAGAGGGTATTGAATCTTGATTCTTGACATTATGTTTAACTTGAATAACTCAAATTATTATAAGTATCAGTGGACGAGTTCTTTTTTACAAGTATGTCACTCAAAACTCTTATGTCGAAGCATTGTATCATGGCTATCATTTTCTTGTTTCCATTTCTTTAGTTCAATGTAAAAAGTATATTAATATATTGGAGCACGAATGATAACTACAATTGTTCGCTCTACAATATATCCAGCCCCAAGATTATGAAATTTTTTCTCAAGTGGAGCTATTGGTTATTGATGAAGCAGCTGCAATTCCATTGCCTGTTGTAAAGGCTCTGCTCGGGCCATATTTAGTGTTTCTGTGCTCTGCTATAAATGGGTAATAAATATAAATGAGCCAACCACAATCACAGATTTTGTAACCATTTAGTTTCCATGGACAATGATGATGATATTAACTCTATATATTAGTGACCTATATCTATATGAGAATGATCTCAACATTGACCTTGATATGGTTGTATAGATGTGACCTTTGGTATGTCATTAGAAAATCCCCAAATCTGGAGAACTAAAGCTCATCACTTTCGATCTAGAGTACTACCCTTGTGATAAAGTTGATGACTTTCGATATCCCATTCTCTACCACTTTGCACTTCACCTTCAATATAGATCACACCAAGGGAAATTCACTACTAGGTGTTGAGATGGATGAGTTTGTCGAACTAAAATCCATAGCTTAAACTTCATGAAACTGGTGGAGTCAAATTCATGCAAGCACAAACAAATATTACGCATCCTCTTTGAAACTCATCTGAAATAACATTGGAAGACATCTAGAGAGAACCCTATAGCCTAACACAATCCAATGGAATTGACCAAGAAAACCCAAATAGAGTCAACCCTACTATAGCAGGAAGGGCCTGCAGTAAGAACTTACCATTTTGCAAGAGCTTAGGGTGAATGATGTTCTGCAAGAGCCGAGGCTGGATGCTGAGGGCGAATGTTGTTCTGCAAGAGCTAAGGACGAATGTTATTCTGCAAGAGCTCAGGGCGAATGCTGAGGGAGAATGTTATTCTGTAAGAGCTAAGGGCGAATGCTAGTCTGCAAGAGCTAAGGGAAAATGCTGAGGACGAATGTTGTTCTGCAAGAGTTGAGGGAGAATGTTGTTCTATAAGAGATGAGGGTGAATGCTGAGGGAAAATGTTGTTCTGCAAGAGCCGAGGGAAAACATTGAGGGTGATTGCAGGGTGAATGTTGTTCTGCAAGAGATGAGGGTGAATGTTGAGGGCGAATGCTGTTTTGCAAGAGCTGAGGGCGAATGCTGAGGGTGAATGCTATTCCGCAAGAGCTGAGGGTGAATGCTGAGGGTGAATGCTGAGGGAGAATGTTGTTCTGCAAGAGCTGAGGGTGAATGCTGAGGGAAAATGTTGTTATGCAAGAGATGAGGGTGAATGCTGAGGGAAAATGTTGTTCTGCAAGAGATGAGGGTGAATGCTAAGGGAAAATTCTATTCTGCAAGAGCTGAGGGAAAATGCGCGCATGATATCAGACGTTAATTTAGTTTTTAACAAAATCATTTTTATGTAGCACTTATATAAGTGTCGTAGTTTTTAATAAAATAATTTTTATGTAGCACGCATGTAATTGTCATTATACCGACGGTGGCCAAAGTGTCGCTATTGCGATGGATGCCTCCAAAGTCGCAATTGTGACACTTAGGCATTGTGTCTCACTTGCGACGTTTGGAGGCAGTCGTCGCAATAGCAACGCTTTGGGGCATAGTGTTGCAATTGCGACGTCTTCCTCCAAATGTCACAATTGCGACACTTTGTCTAAGTGTCGGTATTGTGACACTTTTCTCTAAACGTTGGTATAACAACGGTTTCAGGCGGGATTGAAAAAATTTGGGGAAATTTCCAACATTTGGTCAAAAACATCGGAACCAAGTGTTGGAATTTCCCCCAAATGTACTAGTGCGGGGAAAGAAGATCCCTGCTGAGCTTGAATCTAGCCCAACTTTGTGAAATGACTTGAGAGGTGTAGAATAACTGGGAGTCATTTTCAGCGCAAGCGAAATACCACTACTTTTAACATTATTTTACTTATTCCGTGGGGCAGAGACGGGGCACTGCCCCTGTTTTTGGCCTTAAGGCACATTTCGACGGGTAAATCCAGGTGAAATAAATTTTCCGGTGGGGAGTTTGCCTAGGACAACACATCTGTTAAAATATAACACAGGTATCCTAAGATGATCTCAACGAGAACAAAAATCTCCTGTGGAACAAAAGCGTAAAATCTCATTTTATTTTTATTTTCAATACAGATACAAACTATGAAAGCGTGGCCTATCGATCATTTAGACTTTCAGAATTTTAATCTAGAGGTGTCAGAAAAGTTACCATAGGGATAACTGGCTTGTGGCAACCAAGGGTTCATAGCGACGTTTCTTTTTTATCCTTTGATGTCAGTTGTTTCTATCATTGTGAAGTAGAATTCACCAAGTGTTGGATTGTTCACCCATCAATAGGGTATGTGAGCTGGGTTTAGACCATCATGATACAGGTTAGTTTTACCCTACTGATGAACCACACGGCAATAGTAATTCAACTTAGTATGAGAGGAACAGTTGATTCACACAATTGGTCATCAGGCTTGGTTGAAAATACAGTGGCGCAAAGCTACCGTGTGTCGCATTATGATTGAATGCCTCTAAGTTAGAATCCACACTAGAAGTAGTGCATGTCACTCTTCGACTATATTTCGACCCGCAGTAGGGGCATATCTTTGTTGCACCCAGGGGCCTGTGTCATTTTCAAACCGCGATCATGAAGCATCTCTGTCGGGGCAGCTTTGAAGTTCAATTTCAAACGGTCGTTGAGAAGAACCCTTTGTAGACGACTTAAATATGAAATGGGGTATTGTAAGTGGAAGAGTGGCCTTGATGCCATAATCCATTGAGATTCAGTCCTTGGTCGCCTCAATTCGGAGCTTCGCTCTTGTCACTTTATTCAAAATTTGGACAACTATCGTCATTGCACCTTCTACCCCCAATCCTTTTCATTCAAACATCATTTCTTTTCTTCGCATCTCAAAAATTAATTTCTTGCTTGGGGGTGGGAAATTTTGGGTTTCATGTCACTGCTGCGAGAGGGGTCGCTAGTCTTTGGAAATTGTGGTCGGTGTGGCATGGAAACCCCAATTTTCCATGTCACGGCACAACGTCAAACCAGCCCAAGCCTACGAAACTTGGGGTTTTCATGTCCTCCCGCACCCCCAAGGGAAACACGTTGGGGAAATTGGGGTTTCCATGTCCTGCCCCCGATGGAAACTATGGGTTTCCATGTTTTACGGCACATTGGAAACTTTGGGTTTTCAATGAATCCATGACGTGGGGAACTTGGGGTTTCCATGACAATGGAAACCATCGCATGAGTTTAGGGAACTAGGGCTGTTTCGAAATTGTGGATCCAAGCCTCTGGGGAACTCCAGGTTTTTTACATGTCGCAGCGCATACAAACCTACCGCTCAAGTCAATGAAACTTGGGGGTTTCCATTTCGCCACATGATGGAAAACCACCCCAATTTGGAGAAACTTGGGGTTTCCATTTCGTGGCATGGAAGAAAATTTCTCAAGTCTGGGAAACCTAGTTCTCCCATGTCCCACCGTGATTGAAACTGCAACCCCATGACAGGGTCCTGAGGGGTTCCATGCCATAGCATGATGGAAACCGCTGCCCAAGTATGGAGAAATTTGAGTTTCCATGTCACCGCGTGAGAGAAACCGCTGCTTGGGTCTGCGGAGCTTGGGGGTTCCCATTTTTTGTGGCACGGTGGATACCGCCCAATTCCGGGAAACTCAGGGATTTACATGTCCCTCCACGACCGAAACCGTTGCTTCGGTGTGGGGAGCTCAGGTTTCCATGTCGTGACATGATGGAGAACTGCCCAAGTCTGCGGAACTTTGGGGCTTCTATTTCGTGGCACAAGGGAAACCACCTAGTTCTGGGAACCTTGCATTTTCCATCTCCCACCCTAATTAAAACCGCCCCCCTAGTGAGGGGAACATGGGTTTCCATGTCGCGACATGACCGTAATCTCCCAAGTTTACGGAACACATGGTTTTTGTTGTGTGGCACAATGAAGAACTGCCCAAGTCTGGCGAACTTGGGGCTTCCATTTCATGGCACGATGGAAATTGCTCCCCTAGTCTATCTCTGGAACATGGGGTTTTCATGACTCGTCACGACGAAAGCCATTTGTGTGTGGGGAAGGTTGTGTTTTTTAAGGCCCCAAGACTTGATGACGCGCGTTCGAGGTAACGGGCACACTCATCAGGCATTTGGACGGTGTTAAAGCACCATGCGACGTTATGGGCGAACCATCACATAGTAACCACATGGTCGTGAGTGTGTGGCAATGAGCGGCACGAGCGCGTCACATATAACTGGTGGTGGTGTTGGAAAAAGTGATGTTATAGGAAAAACGTCACACTGTAGCCAGAGTCATAAAGTCGACGCATGAGTTAAGCGGCTGATGCTACACGAGTGGGTAGACAACTGAACGATGGGGGTAGGCTCGGGTCCACCAAGTGACCCACGACACACACATGATATGCATATAATGTGGTGTGTGGATGATGGAGAATTAATCCAACCATTTATCAAGCAAGCATCTGAGTGTGAGCACATTGGAGCACCACGAGCTAAGCCAATAGCTCGTTGGTGAAGGAAACACAACGGTGGTGAACACAGGGCAAGTGTGGGTCGAGTCGGGTTGTTTACATGTAGGGCATGCAGAATTCCTATACAGGGCATCCACACCACAGGATGGGTCGATTCAGGTAGTGTGTGGGTCGAGTCATGCAAAAGACATGTAGGGCATGTGGAACTTCTCCACAGGGTGTCCACAGTGTAAGGTCGGGTCGGGCAGGGCATCTGCATGATCTGAGCTTTAGTTCAGAGGTCGTTCCAAAGGCATCGTGAGTCAGAATTGAGTGCCGAAAGTTGAAGCAAGTGCATATTGATGGGACGGAGCTAACCACATAGTTGGGGAGTGGATTTGACACACGGAGAGATCACGGGGAGGTCTGAGATCATTTGTAGTGCCGACCCGAGCGACCTGGCAGCACTTGGGCAGTTTTAAGCAGGATATTCCCAAGGTGAATTCTAATCTTGTAAATGATCATTATGGGCTAGTTAATGATTGTCAAGCATTGTAAGCTTGGACAAAAAGTGACTTGCCTTGCCAAAGAGAAAAGGGGGTATTTTGCTAGATTGGAACTTATACTGTATTTCATATTTATGAAACATATTATTAGGTAGACTCATTATTAACTGGGAGTTTCCCCTCTCTTGTATGTATGGGCGTACACTGTGGATATGATGATGATGATGATGTTTATGTTTTCCACACATTGAAAGAACATTTGAATAACTAATTTAACAAGTGTTTCTAAAGGCATAGTCTACATAATTGAGTATTATGAAAAGGATAAGTGTGGTAGTGTCGCACCCCATCTATATCATGGTTGAAAGATCACCGAAGGTCCAAGAGCATGACAGGTTTCCTTGCCCCGCAATGACGACAGTCACCCAACTATGTGAAATCTAAGGTTTCCATGTCCCTGCTCAATGGACATCACCCAATTATATGTCCGCTACAATGGAAACCGCCCTTGTAAGACCCACAAGCTGAGGAAGACGATGGAGGGTGTTGGAAGCATTTAGTGGACATGAAACGAATGACGAAGTGACGAAAAGCACGACGAAAGGTTAGACGGGTGCACCGACGGACGAAAACATCATTCGGCTACTATGCGACGTTATCATGGATACCATGTGACATTTAGGAGTGACATGCATAAACGCATCCAAAAATGGCTAAGTGTTGGCTTGGAGGTTTATAGGCTGGCCGTGGTGGCAAGCCGACATTAATGAGGAAATGTCACATCATAACCAAGGCTTTATGGGTGTTTTTCGGGTCAGCCTTATATGGGTCATGCCCCACCCATGGAAGAAATGTGTGGGCAAAGGCACATACAAAAGGAGGATGTGCGATGGATGATAAAGGAAAGTGAGTAGGACATCAACATCTTGTTTATTCCACCATTGGCAAGCTAATGTGTGAGCTAGAGAAAAGATCAAGGGTGGAGGGCGAAGCTCCATCAAGGAAATAGAGTCTGGCTCAAGCCAGGTAAAAATACATTCAACATTCACCCATAGGTCGAGTCGGGTTCCTTTTGCAGGGCGCATGTGGTGCAGTGTTAAGTGCATGCTTGAGTCGGGTTGCTTTAGCAGGACGCGTGCAGAACAATGTTCAGGGCAGACACGTTCAGGTCAAGTTGGGTTCGTGCGGCTCACCCACGTTCAGGATGCGTGGAATAGTGTTTGAAGGTGCGAAGTTCATTCAACAGGGTCGGTTCTGGTCGAACACGACCTGAACACGTTCATGAAACAAGTGCAGACCATGAACCCGATGACCCGCATGTAGAAATGCGTTCAGGGTGCCGAAGGCGTCTGTGACCTGAGTGACCCACTGGAACTAGAATTCGCGTAGACTTTAGAAACATGTTTTGAAAGGGAATTTTGGGGTTCCTTTGGATTTTTTTCATTGTTGGGAAGTTGTTAAGGCTAGACCAAGGTACAAGGACATTTTGCAAGAAGCATAAATGGTTTATGTAGGCTTGGTTTTATAATTATTACATATTGTACATATTTATTGAAGCATAATATCAGGAAGACTTATTAACGGGATTTTATACTTCCTTGAATGTATGGGCATTCATGTGGTTTGATATTGATGTTTATTGCTATTTTATTTCTGCACAAGAAAACTTTGGAAAATTAATTAAACAAGTTTTGAGTTAGGTGTAGTCTACTTATTGAGTATTTGAAAAGAGAAAAATAAGGTAGTGCAGCACCTGTCTATAGAGTGGTTGGGAGACTACCACAAATATAGGAGTGTGACAGTTTGTATCAGAGCTACATTTTCATGGCTTTTTTATTATTTATCAGCGATACATTTGCAGTGTTGCAGGTGGTATTGAAGCTTGATGGATGAGTTTGTTTCATTGTAAATGAACTTCTAATAAATTAAAGAGAAGTAAAAGGAAGTGGAAAAGGAGTTTGATAAGGTGAGTCAGACCATTGATACATTTTTCAAGAGGAGGACATATGGCATGAGCAAAGATGAAATTTTTTGACTTATGAAGACATTGAGAATTCTCTGAGTAGAAATGGACAAGGTGGAAGAAGAGCGAAGGAGGTTACTTGATAATATTCTAAAACTTAGAGACCTTGGAAAGATGAATCATGGTGGCATGAAGCCCACTATGGCCAAAAAAAATGATGTTGTAGATGTGATTGAAGTCAAAGAAGAACTCGATGACCAAGTTGGACCATGACCAAGCACATTACAAGCATTGATGGTGGACGATTCTCACAAGGATGTTGCAGATGTGGTAGAAGTCTAGGATGAACTTGATGAATGGGTTGGACCAGGGCCAAGCACATTGCAAGCATTGGTGATGGATGACTTTGGGGAGGATGTTGAGGATGTGGATATGATCGAGGAAGAAATCGTGGAACAAGTTGAACCTGGACCAAGAACATTGCAGGCATTGGGGGATGAACCACATGAAAATGTTGCCGAAGTGACAATGATCGAGGAGGAAATTTATGAGCAGGCAGCACCAGGATCAGAAGCATTGCAGACATTGATGAGGATGAAGGACACTTGCTTAGAGAGTCTTCATGAATATATGACTCGTGTTTCAATTGAGCATATGGGAGATGGACCATATGCAAGGATGGGAAAGAAGACGACTTCTTTGCCAATACCATGGAGGAAATTTTTTTGGATAACTATGATGGAAAATTATACATTGGAGAAGCAAGGAGCATTTCTTGTTGTAGACCTTGATAGGGAAGTTTCTGACCTCGTTCTATTAGGTTCAAATTCCTGTGAGAAGGGTAGAACTTGATGATCTTTGTGATAGATATGGGTCATGCTTAGCCACATGGAAATTGGCTAGGTGCCCAACATGACTCATGGACTTCCTTGGTGGTAGCGCACATTGTTTGGGTAGACTTATTCATGGCTTAAAACCAAGAAGGAACTCTTGGTGCACCTTTAGTGGGGTAGAAGCCTTGGAGGAAGTATCGATGATGATGACGGTAGAAGTGACCAAGGGAACTTAACCTGTACACTATACACATGATGTTGACTAGAGTTGAGATGAGCCTACTCTTGATGGACACATGGGCAACCAAAGTCATGTACATTGACATGACAGCATGGCAGGACATTATGTGGAGACATTATTCAAGTGCAGTTACTAGGTGCCACTTATGAGCATCATGGAGGAGTCTCAAGCAGGAATATTTTGAGCATGTTCGATTGTTGGTGCTACATGGACATATTTTATGGATGGGCTGATGGATGTTGTTCACTTTTAGCAACAAGACATTGGTTGGATGAGTAGCCTATGAGCACATTCATATAAGTATGCTTGCCAAAGATTTGGATAGGATGATGCATGGGATTTCATGATGGAGTTGCATTCATTGGAGGCTTCATACTACAATGATCTTGCAGTATCTGGTTCACTTAGGAGCTGAGATTGAGACCGGTCTTGATTTTGATGCACCATGGGATGCATACCTTTGAGCACATTTATGTGGTGTGTTTGTGAGGAGTCACTTGATGGAGATGATCAATGAGATGAATTGGAGGTTGCCAGAGATGCGGCGATGGGATGCCTTGGTGGTATACACTTGGGCATGGGTTGAGACTTCTTGAATTAAATTTGGTACACACGTTGGATGCATATTGCAGATGGGACAAACATAGCTTCATGGACCTGAATATGGCACATTGTTGAGAGGATGTTCTTGACTTGATTTGAGGAGGACCTTTCACACATGGATGATTCTCGATAGTTGTGGCTATCTTTTGAACAGCACGTGGAGATTGGCATCATGGGAAACACATTTCAGAGAGAGATGGCTTGTTGGATGGACAACATGTTACAGATGAGATGGATCTCCATGGATTACTTTACACTCATATGGGACGTGTTAGTGTCCCATGATTTGGTTGATTGGCAAGTCAAGTGATAGGGTAACATCAAATCAATATTTGGATCCTAAGGACCTAGCCTTCCTGGACACGGAGAGGGCTCTCTCTATTTGTGTAAGGGATATCTGTGTGTTTGCTTCTTGTGTTTCTGATTTTAGGCTAGTTATGAAGTAGGTTTTGGTTTTTTTTTTTAGGTTTGTGAGAGATGAACTGATCAAAGACTCAGATAGGTAAAAATATGTCAGATCAATTGGGCTATGGGGTTGAAAAGGTCAAGAAAGCTCCAGATGGTGATACAAGGTATGTTGAAGGGACGATTTGATCGAGGTAAAATGGATCTTTGGGTAAAATGGAGTGGGATGGACACTAAATTTCTGAAGAACAAAGGATTTCAAACATAAATAGTTCAATATTTTTTATAAACATGGTAGGGCTAACCATTAAGCATGAGTAATGTAACTATAAACTGATCAATGCATAGAAATAAACATTCAAACAATACATAGAGATATATGACTCTCTAACTTTAGGAAATTGCTATTAGACTTTGGGGAAAGATAATTAAGACAAACAAATAACTCAAAGCACTATGGGGAAATGCCTAAACATAGTATTTCAAGCTATCGGGAATTTTTAAGTAAGATTGCATAGTTTTAGGAAAAGAGCAAGATCAGTACAAGACCTCCTTGGTTCAACTAATGAAAATCAAACAATCAAAGAGAGGTTTCAGAGGTGGAGCTATGACTAGCCATGAGTAAGCAGGGCATACCATGAATCATACTTAGCATGCATAAAACCATAAATGGAACAAGAAAATGATTTCTTCAGTTATCAAAGATCAATCAAGGATTCTTTGATATGCATAATAAGGAAGAAAACATAGAAGCTATAAAGAAACAGGAAATCTGAGGTGCCTCCAAGGGAATTTCTAAAATCTATTCTCTACTGTCTTATAGCAAGAAAAATCATGGAATATGAGTGAAAACTAAGAAGCATAACAGAGAGGGACACTATATCATTTTACCAAGTCAAGGAATCCAACAGAAGTTCTCTTTCATCATCCAAAAACATTCAAGAAACTATCCAATGAATGAGACAAGTTGTTCTTCCAAGATTGTATAACCATATATTGCTCTATATCATCAAGTTCAGCCTTATTTACAATGAAGTCTCCTGGAATATATAGGCCAAGATGAGGGAAAACCTCCTAGTGCAACTTGCAATCTCATTGGCCCATCAAAAATATCTGATTTTGTCCTTGAGGATTTGCAAAGCCCAAGGCACAAAATATCTATAGAAATATCCTAAAAATGCTAAAAAAGGAAAATATATTGACTTTTCATAGCTAACCATGGAAAAAAATAGTTAAACGCACATTAGGAAAAGCCACTTCAGAAAAAGTGCATTTTTCACAAAAATACTTGAGAAATATATCAGCAGAAAATCCTCTGTCTTGTGGACAACTTTTGGAGGCCTTCCCGATGTCAAAACAAGGCCCGTGATGGCTCGTTGGAAAGCTCTACATGTCTATTTTCTAAAAAAAAATAAAAAAATCTCCAAACTAATTAGTGGAAGTCTATCAAAAATCAACCTGTGTGTAAAAACCCAAAAAATATACCTTGCTGATAAACGAGGTAGAGTGTGGAAAAAGTGATTGTTTTTCACCATTTTTGGGGACCAAATCATCTTCAATTGATATAAAAATTGCTGAGTAGATGCCCATAAAATTATGGCATCCAATTATACCATTTTCATCGTTTGAGGATGTCGCAAACAGAAATGGCGATGCCCATGATTTTTAGACAAAAGTCCAAAAATGACAAAAAAACCAAAACTTGTTGAATTTCGCCCAATTTTGGTGAGCATGACCCTCAACGGTTTTCAAAAACATGATAAGAAGATGAGGCCAAAATTCAGAGACTTGAGGTTTATTTCTTCATTTTTGGTGTCGGGCGCCTCTTTTGAGCTTCCTTGAGTGTTTCCTGTGTGGCCTTGAATTTCCGTCGGGCGAACTGATTAAGCTTCTTGTAGTGCCCGGTCATCCTCCTTTGAAGGTCCAAATCTCTATTGGCCTTTTCCAACTTCTTCTCCAAGTGATCATTCAATCTCTCAAGCCATGCTTCTTGGTTGTTTTCTATCTCTTGGGTGAAAAAATTAGTGAGAGGAAAATATTGGACAAGGGCAACTTCTTCCTCCTTTTGTTTCTCTAAGGCTCTTCTGAGTCCCATGGTCCTTGGCCTCTTTCCTCTTGGCTGATCTTCATCTTCGCTATCATTGAACTCGCCCATGAGTTATTCCAACTTAATTTGCACCTTGGAGACCTAATTTTGATATTTTATGGCCCATGTCTCATATACCACCATGTGGACACTCATCTGTTTTTTTTGTGTTTGCCAAAATTGAATGAGGTTTCTAGACCTCCCTAGATCTACCCTCAAACCATGAATTTGTTCTTCTCTATTGATCAAGAGAGACTCTAGGATTCAGGCCTCATTGTTGCTATCATCACTTTGGATATGAATTATTTCAAAGTCCCTCTTCTTCTCATGGATGCTTTCTTCTTTCCCTTGTTTTGGGTGGCCTTCTTGGTCTTCCTCCTCTTGGGTAATTCGACAATGGGTTGCTTGGGCAACTTCCCCTTGCTTTGGAGGGCCCTAGTAACATTTGGAGTTATAGTTTGAGGTACTCTTTTCCTTGATGTCTAGGGCTTTGTCACTTTGGAGAAGAAAGCATGGCCCCTTTCCTAGGAGAGGCAACTAGCACATGCTCTATTTGCTCTTTTCCCTTGCTACTTTTATCGTCATCCTTGCCACTATTTTTAGTTTCTTCATGAATTCTTTGACTGTCATCTTGCATGTATTTTTGAGAGTTGTCCTCTTTACTCTTGTCCTTTCTTTCTTTAGGATTTTTAGGCTCTATATCCTGAATGTTTTGGGCTTCATCTTCATCATTTTTGCTGCTGTGAGGGCTACCAATATCCTCATCAAACTGTTCAATTTCCTCATCATTTCCCTCCTCAGTGTTTTTCTCTTTTTCATGGCACTTTTCTTCATCACTGTGCTTCATATCATCACTATGTTTTTCTTCACTTTGCTACCTTTCCTCGATATGCTGCTCTTCTTCATCATGCTTCTCTTCCTCATCATGTTGCTCTTATTGACTGTGCTGCTTTTCTTCATCATGCTCTTCTTCTTCTTCATTATGTTTCTCTTCTTCACTAATCATGGGAAATTTTAGCTTCTTGGGAATGGGATTACTTGAATAAGGTGAAAGATGATGAGTGGAAGGTGAAGGAGATGCATGGGATGAAGGAACAATGGGGAAATCTGGATGTGCAATGAAAGTTTCCTAAGAGATTCCCTTCTTCTCAATTTGATGAAGAATGACAATCTTGATAAGGGAATGATGGAAAAGGAAAGCTAACTGCTGAGAAAGAGGTCTTTTTTGAACAGTGGAGGCCATATTTTTAGTACTTCTATGGAGGAAAAAGGGAAGGTTTAACAATTGGGATCTTGTGAAGTGCATGAGAAATCAAACATAGTAAGCATAGACCCGAGAAAAACTTCCCTCGCATGTGAAATATTTCATGATTATCTTCATGAGGGGAGCATAACTAGTCAACAAATATGAAAAAGGAAAGATGGTTGGGCATGTATCCTGATGCTCCAGCTTCAAAAATGGTTTTTACTGTTATGAGTCTAGGTAGCTCTGTTTAAACCATTTTTCCCCGACATAAGGGATTTTGGTAGCTTTGGAAATGGATCTAGGAGAAAACCTGAAATCCAAGCCTGCCAGCTGAAAGTGTTTCCCTTGCAATATCACAGCACATAGATGTGTCAAGGGGAGATATCTTTTCACCTCCTGAACCGTTTGAAAAAACGCTAGACATCCAACTTCATGAAAGTTAAACAGGACTAACAGATGAGCATTTACCTCTAAAGTTGAAACAGGTTAAAACCTCCTGTGAGGGCCACTTCTGCTGTCTTGGAGGAATTTTTGTTTTGGATACTCTTTTCTATTTGAATAAGAAAAAATATCTCAAATGGTTTTTGAAATGGTTTCCCAACACCACACGTTGTCCTCCTTATAAGTCATTGTGCCTCTTTGATGCCAATCAAACAAGTATTTGTCAAATGAAAAACAAAATCAATTAATCACTGTGCTTGAGCAAGGATTTTGAAGAATATGTGTTTGTGTTTCCTTGTTGAACAAGGATTTCCTTTTTTTTGACAAAAACACCTTTCCCTCCAAACAATTCTCTTTTTCTATTCACTGTTCTTTACAAAGTAAAACAAGACACCCTCAGCTGACTTAAAAAACCTTTCAACAAAGACTTTGATTTTTGAACTATGGAGGTTTCATAGATTTTGCTATCTCATAACACAAAAAGTAACTCTTTATATTTACGAAGCATTCATCTTCTAACCACTATCTAGATTATCAAATTTTTTTTTGAGATCTCTGCGAACTCCATTTATCTATCTAACAACTTGTGTATAGTTTTAGCTATTTTAATAGCACAATCAAAGAGCCTTCAAATTGACATAATAAACATCCCTTTTTCATTGTTCTATCATTTTCCAGTCATGACTAAGGAGATTATTTTCAATTTTGATAAAACACCTATCTCCTTCTATCACTATGTTCGAGCAAAAAGACTTATACAAGGTGTGTTGGTGGTTTTTGTTTGAAGAGGGATCCCCCTTTGTCTTGGCACAAACCCCTTTCCCTTAAAACCCTACTCCTTTGCTATCATTATATTTGAAAGGCAATTAGGGATTTTTAAGACCGATTGAAAAACTTTCCTCTATCACTGTAATGATATTTGACACCCAAACCAATAAACGACTTTGATTTTGACCCAAAACCCCACCCTCTTTATCATTGTTTCTCTCTTGAACACATAGCAAGCATACACGATCTTTTAACCTCAAAATTCATCATGAAATGAGAAAAACACCTTGAAGAATTCTTAAGGGCTTTTTCGATCCTTGATTCAGCTTTCAAACGTGTTTTTTGAGGGATTTTGAGTGAGTGGCACATTTGCGGAAGAGAGTGCCGCGCAATGGAGGTAGCCGGGTCGACTTCTGGAAGTTGGTGAATGGGCGCACAGGCGTTCCGCACGCCGCTATAGGTGTGTCGTGCAACCATTAAAGCTCTATGTATATGTGCTCACAGGCGCACCGCGCACTTCTACAAGCACGCCATGCAGGTAGTGAGCTTGAAAAAACTTGAAGAAATGCTGAAATGACTTGGTTTCTCCAGCGAGTAGTCAATGGGAATTTATTTTGGATCTTGAAATTACAAATGAGGCCTTTGAAATGATTTCTCCACCTTTTTATTTGAAATAAAATTCAAATGTCTTCATATCATGCTTTGGAGGGTGTATGCCTTTTTGAAAAGTCTTTTTGTTTTTTTTTTAAACATAAAACATGGTTATGGCACTTTATTCCAATAACCTTTGAACGCGGTGGAACTTTTAATTGAACTCACCAATGGCTCGATTCATATCTGTTGATCAAGGGGAAAGGCCTTTAGAGGCCCTTAATGCAACCATATGCAACAACATAGTTATTTCACATGTTCATAAAAAAGTCTTGTTTATGAATGTAGCACGCCTTGTTTCTTTGAGTGTTGTCTCTGAAATTAAAAACATTTGTCATACCCTTTCCTCACACATACTGTCTTTATGTATTAATTTGCAAAAGTATATTTCAAAAGCAGGCTTAGACTATATTTTTTATCATTTTGATAAGGTTTTTCTAAGTTTGGGAATTCTAGCCTCAGACTACCCTTTGAAGGAGACCTTTGATAGAAGAAAAAACAAAGCTTCTTTGAATACCATAATATCACTGCTTGGCCTATGTTTAACACCAGCCCTCAACTCATAAACCTTGAATTATTTTGTACTGATTTCAAATGCTATCTTTCAAAAAGTGAAACCATGTAAGCATCCATTGAAACACCACTGCTGTGTCAGTGGTTTCATCAATTGGAGAAAAAGGTGTAAACAAGTTTTTTAGGCCATTTGCAGCATTGTTAGCCTTGTTCTCTTTGAATGAGGCCATACCTCTGTTCTTGGCCCTCTGCTTGTTAAATGAAGGAGGCCTTTATCATGTTCCTAACCATCTACTTTTATATGAAGGAGGTTAACATAATATTCCCAAACCATCTCAAACTATGTCATCTTTCTTTGTAATGCCTATCTCTACTTGGTATATCATAGTAAGTAATAAGATGAAAATTTAACAATATGCTATGAGAGGAATTCTCTGAGATATATATCCTGTTGCTAAAATACCCTTATGCATCTTTAGAAACCAAGAGCAACCTGACTTGTATCTGTAGAGTATTACTTACTAGTCATTAGTCACTAACCTTTTTTACTGTGTTTGCAGAAGTTCATTGAATTGCCTCTCTGTCCAGTACTCTTATCCCAGGCTCAAGAGAACATGAGAAGCAATTGTCTTCTCATGTTTAGCTTGAAAATGAATTCTGGAATACTTGTAGATCTCTTCTTTTGAAAAAGACACTGAAACACTATAGATCAACACAGTATCAGTTTCGCTCTTGAAACATGCACTGCTGAGACACCAAGACTTGTTAGTGGTGAAACCTATGGATGTATCAAGATTTTCAGTTTAAGTGTTAGTTCAGGGTTGGCTGGTGTTGAATAAAAGGTTTTGGCTCAGGATGTTTTTGCCAAGGGAGGATTTCCTAAAGTGCCACTACCTAACTTAGGGGATATTTTTGACAGATTTGGCGTATTCTCTTTCGTATGACCAGATCTCAAGATGACATATGACCAGCAGTAGGGTAGCTGACATTCTAATCAACCAGTTGGTTAATGAATAAGTTGGGAATAAGGTTGAATGATAACAGATGACTTTTATCTCATGATAGCTGATGGACAAGATTACATGACTGAAACTAGATAGGGCTTGAAAACTAGGTTTTTCTCATCATAGGCTGATTGAAAAAGGTAGGAGGAAAAAAATGTTTAGGGGTGTTTTCTAGCTGACAAATTTGACAAATTGGAGATCGGCTTCTAGAAAACTTAGCTTTGAAAACTAGTCATGATCAACTGGTGAAAAATACTGATGACTAATAGTGGCTCCATTTGGGGAGGGTAGCTCCTTTTTAGGAGGTGTCCAGAATTTCAGATCTCTGTCCTTTGAAGACTAGTGCCTTTATCCATTGGTGCAAATTTCTCTCTTCCTTGATTCTATTTCTGAAAATTGACAGCATTATTAGCATCAAAGTCATTTCTACCTACCCCGCTACATTTCCTAACATTTTTTTATTCTTTCGGGTGCATTAGGATTGGAAACCCTTTGACAAAAAAATGACACTATCTAATTCTACACTTATATCTTTTGGGAGTTTAGATTAAGTTAATGAACTCCTTTATTTCTCTACCTATGCTGGATCGACTGTCAAGGTTAAGTTGTTTGATAGGATTTTATTCTCTAATCTAAAACATGAAATTGAAAAATGACCAAATTAGGATTAGATAGTCTGATTTTTCATGTACTTGTGGCATGAAAGACAAGCTGCACACAAATATTATTTTGCATAAAATGAAATCTAGAAAATCAAGGCTAGGATACACAGTTTGTTTTTCATCCTTGCTTTCCTCTTTGGTTCTTTTTTGAGCATGTGGAACTAGTATCTTTTCCTAATCTATTTTCTTTGACAAGTCAAGCTTACATAATATTGACTATCATTCCTCTCACTAACTTATCAGAAAATAATTTTAAAACATGTTCAATTATGATTAGGTTAGATAACTGAACAAGACATTTTGAGCACTGGTAGTGGCATTTATACTTGCACGCTTTCAGAATGTCTATTTTTTTTTTTTTTGAACATGGGGCTTTCTTTATATTTTTCAAACCACCCTCTTTTTCTATTTTTATATTTTTTTTGAATTTTTTATTTTTTTATTTATTTTTCAAACAATGGTATATACAATGATTGAAAATATTTTAACTCAGAAATCCTGGAAATGGTGAAACTTAAGCATCTTATCTTCATAAGGATCTCCCACCACTCCTGGTCCACTCAGCTGTTGAAAAGAAAAATTTGGAAAATTTTCTCTTTCAAGCATGACATAAGGACTCATGCATGAATCTCTAAACAACCCCATATCTTCCCACTGTACCTCTTTATACCTTTCATTCCCACTTCTTCTTTTGTTGTACATATTTTTCAAATAATGCAGATATTATTTTTCATTTTTGAAGTATATGATGACATCATCAGGGTACATCAGAATGCAGAAATTTAGAACTGGAAACATGGCTTTTAGGAGCATGTTTTTAGTGTCTGGTGGTTTTTTGATTTTTGGTTTGAAGATGGAACTACTTCCAACATACTTGAAAAATTCTTTGAGATGTCTTCTTTGCAAAGGAATTATTTGGTGATATCCTGAAACATAATTTTGCAAAGACACATGATTAAAAGAATATATCATTGGTATATCATGGTCTTGGGCAGGAAGGATATAATTTCTATCACAAGGGTGTGTATTTGTATGTCTAAAATCAAAGAAGATCCTATGACCAACTGTTTCATCTTTGACTACTATTGTTTGTTCAAGATTTTAGTATTTTATTTTGTCGAAGTTCTTTCTTGGAGTGATGGTAGTGGCATAGTGCTTCTCACTATTTTCTCTACATGAAGTAGTATCTTGAACAATATTGCAAATTCTAGCAGTTCTATGTCATTGGTGGAGTGGCAGAATGCTAGCTAGTTCAAACAACTCAGGTATATTTGGACTGCAGTCATCATATCCTTTCATAAGAATTTTTTTAGACATTTTTCCTAGATTTTGAGCTGTTATGGCTACAGTCAAGGTTTCATTTGAAGAGGTAGAGTTATGTGATGGTAAATCCTTAAGGTATGGTAAGAACATTAAGCTCCCCTGCCTCTGATTTCCAAAGAGGTTTGTGATATGCAAGTCTTCTAATTCCTCTTTTCTGAAAAAGTCTCTGGATGTTACTGCTGATGTTTGCCTATGGTTTGAGAAATTTTCTTGATGGTATATAATTTTTTGTTCTTCTTTCTCTATCTCTGTTTCAAGAGGAACGAACTCTCTTTCCTCAATACATAAATGCTCATGGTCATGATAATTTTGAGTGTCTAGTTCATCATAGAGAACTTGGGGTAGCTGATGTGGTGGGTCTAGGTTTGTTTCAAATCCTCCTGACTGTTCTTCAATGTCCTCATCAGTGTGTAAAATGAAAGAGTTTAGATCAGAATGCAAGGAGTACATTGGGATGTTATCTGGCCTTTCTTGGCTGCCAACCATATATTTCATGTGTGATTCTCGATAGAGTATTCTAGTTTGGTTAAACACAGGAATAGTGGCGTAGGACATATAAAGTTGAATATTTCCCTGAATATTAGCTCCCCAAGTTTTGGATAAAATCATTCCATACTTGGGGGGAATGTTTGCTACCACTATGTCCATGATCAGGTGTTTTGCAGGTATTTGGGCCAAACTGAAACAAAGATCTTTGATTAAGCCTAGACACTTGACTCTACTTGAATCAAATGAATATAAGTCTTTATAAGGTTTTGTTATTTCTAGGCCTAATATTTCCATCAAAACCTTTGGCATGAGATTATGCAAAGCCCCGGAGTCTAGCATGGCATTGTGTAGGATTTGGTCATGGATATTCATACTGATGTAAAAGGGAAGAGTGGTTCCTTCTTGGAATTTCCCTTCTATTTTTGGACCAAACAAGACTTCAGGAGTATCATCAGCTAGATATAGGGTGTTTGCATCATTTCCTATATTCAGGACCTTTAACACTTGTGATTTATAAGAGCTTTGGGTGATAAGTTCAATGAGAGGCATGGTAATCTATATTTTGGAGATTTCTCCCTCAAAACTGAAGGGTGCCTGTAGTTTAGATAGGTTTGCTTCAGTCTTTTCAGCAATGACTTTCTCTATGTTCCGAGTATTCTAACTTTGTTTCAGGATTTTGTTCAAAACAACCATCTTAGGAATCTTGGAAGAGGTACTGGGAAAATCTGGGCCAAGGCTTGTCTGAATAGATTTATCTTTGCTTTGGTTGGTTTTCTTGACCACGATTTTGTTGTTATCCGCTGCTCTTTTAAGGATGGTATCAGGGGTTTTAGCAGTGTCCGAGTTACCTTTCTTGGAGTTGTCTTAGCTTGTTATGCTTCTAAGATCATACTTCTTGTGAGCTTCTATTATGGCATTCTGAAAATCTATAGCAGGATCTTCGGGATCTTCATAGTTGGTTTCATTTTGATTCGGAGAGAAGAAATCTTGTTCTTCTTCTGTGAGGTAAACCTCTCTCTCGTTATCAGAACCTATTAGGTTCAAATGACTTTCATCAATGGGTTCTGTATCCCTCTCATCCTCATCAACATAATTTTCATTAAAGGGTGAACTAATTTGTTGGTCAGTTTCTCTTGGTTTGTTTTGAGGTTGTTCTCTTCTAAAATTTTGGTTCCTGTTTCTGTTTGGAGGGCTCGGATAGTTTTTCCTAAGAGGTGTCTTTTCAATTATATTTTCCCACATTTTCGCCATGGATCTAACCAAGTCATCTATTCTAGGATCTAAGGAAGGGGCTGAAGGGGAGACCTCATCCCGATATGTGACTTTCATTTCTGATTTGGTCCTGACTCTCTTTTCTTCTAAGTCGGCTTCTGCACTTATGGCCACTTTTTGCATCTACTCTAAGGTTGGGGGGTCCTTGTCTCTTAGTTGATAAGTCATGTCTGCGTCGAAGCCTTTGGGGAAATTTTCTAAGGCTGAGCCAAGTGGAGGTTTGAAGTGAGGAGGGAGGGTGTTATAAACACTGTTGAACCTAATGCAATATTCATGGGCACTTTCCCCATTTTCCCTTTTTATATTGTTGTACTCTAATAGCATTTGAATGGGGTTCTTTCCGATTTCCCACTTATTTATGAAGGTTTGGTAGAGTTATAGGAGATTGTGTATGTTGTTTGGAGTTAAGCTCTTAAACCATTTTTTTGGTTCTCCGCCCAGGCTTTGGGTGAAAATCCTCATTCTTATGGTCTCATCCTCTATTTCCATGTATTCAAAGGCATCGCTAATTCTATCTACATGTTGTTGAGCGGTAGTAGCCTCGACTCCGGTAAAGTGTGGGATTTTGGATTGATAGTCATTTTTTAAAGGAGCCACAGGGTTTGGTAACACCAAAGGTGCATACCAAGATGCCATGGTGGGAGTTAATGGATGATTTACAATATGAGGGCTTGTAGTATGAGCTAAGGTGATTTGAACAGTAGTGGTTTGGAGGGGTGTGGTGGATGTACTTGGGATAGTGAACTAATTTCGAGCAGATCTGGGGTGGTAGGAGCCAAAGTGATGGAGAAGCTAAAAGTCGGGAGGTGTAGTAGGTGAGGCTTCTCTACTGGGACTCTGTTGTAAATCTAGGGGCTCAAGATCGTCAAAGTTTACTTTACTTTGTGACTTGCTTCTAAAATGGTTTTTGCTGATTTTAAGTCAAATGGGGAATCCTACGAGGATGTGACGTGTTCAGGTACTAATCTTGCTTTACGGATGGACCTATCGGTAGTTAAGTTGCCAGTTTTAGAAGCTTGCCACAGAATATTCTCTAGGTTATCAACTATGATAGGGGAATTGGGTCTGGATGAGATCTAGTATTGATTCTTCATGAAGCCAGATTTCGAATTCAGAGTTTAGAGAGGATGGTATTTGTGATTGTTTTGGATGTGTTGGGCCTTAGTTTTGGTCTTATTTTTGCTCAAAGAAACTTACTAATCCATCTATTTCCCATCCATTTTCCCTTCATTTATTCCATTTTGATGTATATTTGATATCCATTCAGGTATTTAATTTTAATTTTTCAATTTCTAAAGTTTTATGAAAGTTTGGTTTTTAGTGCAAAATTGGCAGATTCAGAAATTCCCGTAATAGCTCTATGGTTGATGTGGTTGCAGGACACTTGGCCACGAATTGAATGCATGGATGGACATCTTGGGAACTAGGATTAAGCCAGCTATGCTTAGTTCGAACAGAACAAGCTTTATTAGGCCCATTTGGTGCTAGTCAATCATGACTAGTCATTCAGAAATCCCATAGAAATAGGGCAGTTTTGAGATTCTACGCGATTGGTCATATTTCTTGGAATAAGAGTAATGAATTAAACTTAGATAGGTGGATGAGATTAGATGGGTTTGTTTGAGTGAATATAGATCAGTTTGTTTCATGAGACTTCTTACTTAAAGCCAAAACTTTGATGGCTTATGTATTAACTTAATACACTTTTATGCTGTGACACCTTTGGATTGAGGAGATAATTTGAAGACTTATGTTATTATTATTTTGTTGTTCAATGCTATGGATGTGTAACTGAATTTAAGCTTCTGAGATCACCTCTCAAGTGTGCAAGGCAAGGGTGGAAGGGCCCTGATTCCAAGCTAAGTACACTTCCTTGTTAACTAGTTTTATTTCCTTGTAATCTGGTTATTGTAGAACTGGTTTTTCAAAGCTTTATTTAATATTGCTTCATGGTTCATGCATAATGATTGATTTCATTAGTTCATAGCTTATTCATCACTTTATCGAGTTGGAAAAACAGGTGTTTAAGTTGAGCATCCCTTCTACTAAAATGATGAATTAAAACTAGTTTCCTTTGTTTGTATGCAAGTAGTTTCTTATTGAGATTTTGATATTAAGATGAATGAATTATGATGGAATACCTTATGTGTCTCTTAAGTTAAGAGTTTCTTTCATTAATAATTTATCCATCTTAAGTTCTTGGCTTTAATCTTTGATTCATTAAGTGGTAATTGAGGTGAAAGTGGACTTCTTGAGTCAAGAACCATTTCAATATTCTTCCTCTTTTTAAACTAATTGAATTAGAATTATAGGATGTATTGCTTTCAACTTTTGAATAGCTTATCTTTCAAGGTTTGATTACATCTGATCTTCACATATAGTGAACTTGCCTCAAAGCATAAACAACCCGGATTGATAAGAAATAATTGTGTTAATTTAGGTACATAAATTAGCCCAACAGGATGGATGGCCTCTCTATGGGTTTTGTTAATGTGAAGGATGGTCAAAACAAAAATGAAGGCTAGTGGAGTCGCCAGGTGGATTTCTTTGAGATCTATGGTCCACCACCAATACTATCAAATATGCTTACGGGAAAAAAGTCTTCTAGCAAACTTTGAGGTGAAGACTTGCAAGGAAGAGTGATCACTTGGTTTCAACAGTTTACTAGGCTATATGGACAAGTTAATGATTCTATTTGCAAGTTTATTTCTGTTTATCTCGTATGTTTTAGGTGAAATTTTCTGAATCGCTAAGTTATACTTAGTTTGTCACTGATTACAGAGTTTGCACCATGAATTTTAAGTTTTTCGAAAGGATGAGTCATTAGAAAGGTATGGTTTATGAAACTTTTGGTTTTTTATGGAGTTTTTAGGCCTATTGGAGGCTAGTGGAGTCGCCATGTGGTCTTTGGTTGTTATAATAGAGATGTACCTATGGTCCACCACCAATAACTAGGAATAGCCAATCTGGGGATGTTTTTTGGGGTTTTCTGAGTTTTTATGTGCAACCTATGGTTTATTAGAGTGTTCTAAACCTGATTCATCACTTTGCTAGGGTAGTGAAAACAAAAAGAGTTTACTCTAAATGATTCTATGGATTGCTTGCCTTTTTAAATTTTGAAATACTAATTAGTCTAGAAGATTTTTCTAGACTGTTATGTACTCAGTTAGTCCAACCACGATCGCCATTATGTTAGTGAGAGGTGGGATAAGTCAATCAGATAGTATTCCTAAGGCTGCTGAAAAGTTTGGGGAAGTCTAAGTTTGTTTATTACTCAGAGGTCCCACCATGATTGCCATTATGTTAGTGAGCGGTCGGATAAGTCAATCAGATAGTATTCATAAGGCTGGTAAAATGTTTAGGGAAGTCTAAGTTTGTTTATCACTCATGATCGCCATTATTTTAGTGTCCCATGATTTGACTGATTGGCAAGCCAAGTGACAGGGTAACATCAAAACAATCTTTGGAGCCCAAGGACCTAGCCTTCCTAGACTCAGAGAGGGCTCTCTTTATTTGTGTAAGGGATATATGTGTGTTTGCTTCTTGTGTTTCCGATTTTAGGCTAGTTATGAAGTAGGTTTTTGGTTTTTTTTTTAGGTTTGTGAGGGATGAACTGATCAAAGACTAATATGGGTAAAAAGATGGCAGATCAACTGGGCTATGGGATCAAAAAGGTCAAGAAAGCTCCAGATGGTGATACAAGGTATGTTGAGGGGCCGATTTGATCAAGGTAAAATGGATCTTTGGGTAAAATGGAGTGGGATGGACACTAAATTTGTGAAGAACAAAGGATTTCAAACATAAATAGTTCAATAACTGACATAAACATGGTAGGGCTAACCATTAATCATGAGTAATGTAACTATAAGCTAATCAATGCATAGAAATAAACATTCAAGCAATACATAGAGATATATGACTCTCTAACTTTAGGAAATTGCTATCAAACTTTGGGGAAAGACAATTAAGACAAACAAATAACTCAAATCACTATGAGGAAATTCCTAGACATAGTATTTCGAGATATTGGGCACTTTGATGTAATATTGCATAGTTTTAGGAAAAAGGCAAGATCAGTACAAGACCTCCTTGGTTCAACTAATGGAAATCAAACAATCAAAGAAAGGTTTAAGAGGTGGAGCTTTGACTAGACATGATTAAGCATGGCATACCATGAATCATACTTAGCATGCATAAAACCATAAATGAAACAAGCAAATAATTTCTTCACTTATCAAAGAGAAATCAAGGATTCTTGATATGACTAAGAAGGAAGAAAACATAGAAGCTATAAAGAAACAGGAAATATGAGGTGCCTCGAAGGGCATGTCTCAAATCTATTCTCTATTGTATTATAGAAAGCAAGAACATGGAATATGGGTGAAAAATAAGAAGCATAACAGAGAGGGACACTATACCATTTTACCAAGTCAAGGAATCCAAAAGCAGTCCTCTTTCATCATCCAAAAACATTCAAGAAACTATTCAATGCATGAGACAAGTATTTATTCCAAGCTTGTATAACCATATATTGCTCTATATCATCAAGTTCAGCCTTATTTACAATGATTTCTCTTGTACTATATAGGCCAAGATGAGGGAAAACTTCCTAGTGCAACTTGCAATCTCATTGGCCCATCAAAAATATCTGATTTTTTCCTTGAGGCTTTGCAAAGCCCAAGGCACAAAATATATATAGAAATATCCTAAAAATGCTAAAAAAGGAAAATATATTGACTTTTCATAACTAACCATGGCCAAAAATAGCTAAACGCACATTAGGAAAATCCACTTCAAAAAAGTGCATTTTCACAAAAATACTTAAGAAATATGTCAGTAGAAAATCCTTTGTCTTGCGAGCAACTTTTGGAGGCCTTCCTGATGTCAAAACGAGGCCCGTGATGAGTCGTTGGGAAGCTCTAGATGCCTATATTCCTAATATGTTTCATTTTCTCCAAAATGATCACTAGAAGTCTGTCAAAAACTGACCTATGTGTAAAAACCCAAAAATAGACCTTGCTGATAAACGGGGTAGTGTGTGGAAAAAGTGACTATTTTTATCCATTTTTGGGGACCAAATCATCTTCAATTGTTCTAAAACTCACTGAATATATGCCCCTAAAATTATGGCATCTAATGATACCATTTTCATCCTTTGATGATGTCCCAAGCAGAAATGGCGATGCCCATGATTTTTAGCCAAAAGCCCAAAAATGACAAAAAACCAAAACTTGTTGAATTTTGCCCAATTTTGGCAAGCATGACCCTCAAGGGTTTTCAAAAACATGCTAAGAAGTTGGGGAAAAAATTTGGAGACTTGAGGTTTCTTTCTTCATTTTTGGTTTCGGGCGCCTCTTTTGAGCTTCCTTGAGGTTTTCCTGTGTGGCCTTCAATTTTCGTTGGGAAAACTGATTAATATTCTTATAGTGCCCAGTCATCCTCCTTTGAAGGTCCAAATCTCTATTGGCCTTTTCCCACTTCTTCTCCAAGTAATCATTCACCCTCTCAAGCCATGCTTCTCGATTTTTTTCTATCTCTTGGGTGAACAAAGTAGTGAGAGGAAAAGATTGGAAAAGGGAAGCTTCTTCCTCCTTTTGTTTCTCTAAGGCTCTTCTGAGTCCCATGGTCCTTGGCCTCTTTCTTCTTGGCTGATATTCATCTTCGCTATCATTGAACTCGCCCATGGGTTCTTCCAGCTTAATTTGCACATTGGAGGCCTCTTTTTGATATTTGATGGCCCGTGTCTCATATACCGCCATGTGGACACTCATCTATTTGTTTTGTGTTTTCAAAAAGTGAATGAGGTTTCTAGACCTCTCTAGATCTGCCCTCAAAGAATGAATTTTTTCTTCTCTTTTGATCAAGAGAGACTCTAGGACTTGGTCCTCATTGTCGCTATCATCAATTTGGCTCTGAATTATGTCAAAGTCCCTCTCCTTCTCATGGCTACTTTCTTCTTTCTCCTATCCCTTACTTTGGGTGGCCTTCTTGGTCTTCCTCCTCTTGGATAATTTGATAATGGGTTGTTTAGGCAACTTCCTCTTGCTTCGGAGGGCCCTAGTAGCATTTGGAGTTATAGTTTGAGGCACTCTTTTCCTTGATGTCTGGGGCTTTGTCACTTTTAGAGAAGAAAGCATGGCCCCTTGCCTAGGAGAGGCAGCTAGCACATGCTCTATTTGCTCTTTTCCCTTGCTACTTCCCTCATCATCCTTGCCACTGTTTTGAGTTTCTTCATGAATGCTTTGACTGTCATCTTGCATGTATTTTTGAGGGCTGCCCTCTTTACTCTTGTCCTTGCTTTCTTTATGAATTTTAGGCTCTCTCTCCTAAATGTTTTGGGCTTCATCTTCATCATTTTTGCTGCTGTGAGGGCTACCAATATTCTCATCGAACTGTTCAATTTCCTCATCATTTCCCTCTACACTGTTTTGCTCTTTTTCATGGCACTTTTCTTCATCAATGTGTTTCATATCATCACTGTGTTTTTCTTCACTTTGCTACCTTTCCTCACCGTGTTGCTCTTCTTCATCATGCTGGTCTTCCTCATCATTCTTCTCTTCTTGACTGTGCTGCTCTTCTTCATCATGCTTCTCTTCTTCATCATGCTCTTCTTCTTCATGTTACTCTTCTTCTTAATTATGATGCTCTTCTTCACTAATCATGGGAAATTTTAGCTTCTTGGGAATGGGATTACTTGAAGAAGGCAAAATATACTGATTGGAAGGTGAAGGAGATGCATGGGATGAAGGAACAATGGAGAAATATGGATGTGCAATGAAAGTGTCCCAAGAGATTCCATTCTTTTCAAGTTGATGAAGAATGACAACCTTGATGAGGGAATGATGGAAAAGGCAAGTTGACTACTGAGAAGGAGGTATTTTTGAAAAGTGGAGGCCATCTTTTCAATACTTCTATGGAGGAAAAAGGGAAGGTTTCACAATTGGGCTCTTGTGAAGTGCATGAGCAATTGGACATGGTAAGCATAGACCCGGGAAAACCTTCCCTCGCATGTGAAATATTTCATGATTATCTCCATGAGGGGAGCATAGCTAGTCAACATATATGAAAAAGGAAAGATGGATGGGCATGTATCCTGATGATCCGGCTTCAAATTGGGTTTGTACTATTTTGAGTCTAGGTAGCTTTGTTTAAACCATTTTTCCCCGACATAAGGGATTTTGGTAGCTTTGGAAATGGATCTAGGAGAAAACTTGAAATCCAAGCATGCCAGCTGAAAGTGTTTCCCTTGCAATCTCAAAGCACATAGATGTGTCAAGGGGAGATATATTTTCACCTCCTGAACCCTTTGATAAAACTCTAGACATCCAACTTCATGAAAGTTAAACAGGACTAATGGATGAGCATTTACCTCTTTAGTTGAAACAGGTTCAAACCTCCTGTGAGGGCCACTTCTGCTGTCTTGCCTGGGAGGCATTTTTGTTTTGGATACTCTTTTCTAGTTGACTAAGACAAACTGTCTCAAACTATTTTTGAAATGGTTTCCCAACACCACACTTTGTCCTCCTTATAGGTCACTGTGCCTCTTTGATGCCAATCAAACAAGTATTTTTCAAATGAAAAACAAAATCAATTCATCACTGTGTTTGAGCAAGGATTTTGAGGAAGATGTGCTTGTGTTTCCTTGTTGAACAAGGATCTCCTTTGTTTTGACAAAAAAACCTTTCCCTCCAAACAATGTTCTTTTGCTATTCACTATTCTTTACAAAGTAAAACAAGACACCAATGAAAAACAAAATCAATTCATCACTGTGCTTGAGCAAGGATTTTGAAGAAGATGTGTTTGTGTTTCCTTGTTGAACAAGTATCTCCTTTGTTTTGACAAAAACATCTTTCCCTCCAAACAATGTTATTTTTCTATTCATTGTTCTTTACAAAGTAAAACAAGACACCCTTAGCTGACTTAAAAAGCCTTTCAACATAGACTTTTCTTTTTGAACTATGGAGGTCGCACGGAGTTTTCTATCTCATAACACAAAAAGGAACTCTTTATATTTACCAAGCCTTCATCTTCTAACCACTGTCTAGATGATCAAAAAATGTTTGGAGATCTCTGCAAACTCCGTTTATCTGTCAAAAAAATGTTTATTTATGATCAAAAAATGTTTTGAGATCTCTTAATAGCACAATCAAAGAGCCTTCAAATTGACATAATAAACATACCTTTTTCACTATTCTATCATTTTCTAATCAAGACTAAGGAGATTCTTTTCAATTTTGATAAACCACCTATCTCCTTTGATCACTGTGTTTGAGAAAAAAGACTTATACAGGGTGTGTTGGTGGTTTCTTTTTGAAGAGGGATCCCCGTTTGTCTTGGCACAAACCCCTTTCCCTTAAAACCATACTCCTTTTCTATCATTGTCTTTGAAAGGAAATTAGGGAATTTTAAGACCAATTGAAAAACTTTCCTCTATCAACGTAATTATCTTTGACACCCACAACAATAAACAACTTTGATTTTGACCAAAAATTTCACCCTCTTTATCACTGTTTTTCTCTTGAAAACATAGCAAGAATACACCACCTTTTAACCTTAAAATCCATCACGGAGTGAGAAAAATACCTTGAAGAATGCTTAAGGGCTTTGTCGATCATTGATTCAACTTTTAAAGGTGTTCTTTGAGGGCTTTTTGGTGAGTGGCATGTTTGTAGAAGAGAGCGCTGCACAATGGAGGTAGCCGGGTTGGCTTCGGGCAGTTGGTGAACGAGCACACAGGTGCACCGTGTGCCGCTACAGGCACACCACGCAACCATTAAAGCTCTATGTATATGTGCTCATAGGTGCGTTGTGCACTTCTACAGGCATGCCGCGCAGGTCTTGAGCTTGAAAAAACTTGAAGAAATGCCGAAATGACTTGGTTTCTCCAACGAGTAGTCAATGGGCATTTGCTTTGGCTCTTGAAATTACAAATGAGGCCTTTGAAACGATCTCTCCACATTTTTATTTGAAAGAAAATTAAAATTTCTTCATATCATGCTTTGGAGGGTGTATGCCTTTTTGAAAAGGTTTTTTTTTTTTAAACATAAAACATGGTTATGGAAGTTTATGCCAATAACCTTTGACTGTGGTGGAACTTTTAATTGAACTCACCAATGGCTCGATTCATATATTTTGATCAAGGGGAAAGTCCTTTAGAGGCCCTTAATGCAATCATATGCAACAACAGAGTTCTTTCACATGTTCATAAAAAGGTCTTGTTTATGACTATAGCATGCCTTGTTTCTTTGAGTGTTGTCTTTGAACTTAAAAAATTTGTCATACCCTTTTCTCACACATACTGTCTCTGTGTATTCATTTGCAAAACTCTCTTTCATAAGCAAGGCTTAGAATATATTTTTTGTCATTTTGATAATTTTGTTCTAAGTTTGGGAATTCTAGCCTCATATTACCCTTTGAAGGAGACCTTTGATAGAATAAAAAACAAATCTCCTTTGAATACCACAATATCACTGCTTGGCCTGTGTTTAACAATAGCCCTCAACTCATAAACCTTGAATTTTTTTCTACTGATGTCCAATGCTTTCTTTCAAACACTGAAACCATGTAAGCATCCCTTCAAACACCACTGTTGTGTCAGTGCTTTCATCCATTGGAGAAAAAGTTGTAAACAAGTTTTTTAGGCCATTTGCAACATTGTTAGCCTTTTTCTCTTTGAATGAGGCTATACCTCTGTTCCTGACCCTCTACTTTTTAAATGAAGGAGGCCTTTATCATGTTCCTAAACATCTGCTTTTATATGAAGGAGGTTAACATAATATTCCCAAACCATCTCAAACTGTGTCATCTTTCCTTGTAATGCCTATCTCTACTTGGTATATCACAGTAAGTAATAAGGTGCAAATTTAGCAATATGCTATGAGAGGCATTCTCTGAGATATGTATCCTGTTGTTAAAATACCCTTATGCATCGTTAGAAACCAGAAGCAACCTGACTTGTCTCTATAGAGTATTACTTGCTAGTAATTAGTCTCAATAGAACATGAGAAGTAGTTGTCTTCTCATGTTTAGCTTGACAATGACTTCTGGGATACTTGTACATCTCTTCTTTTGAAAAAGACACTGAAACACTATAGATCAACACAATATCATTTTGGCTCTTGAAACATGCACTGCTGAGACACCAAGACTTATTAGTGGCGCGACCTATGGATGTATCAAGCTTTTTAGTTTAAGTGCTAGTTCAGGGTTGGCTGGTGTTGAATAAAAGGTTTTGGCTTAGGATATTTTTGCCAAGGGAGGATTTCCTAAAGCTCCAGTACCTAACTTAGGGGAGATTTTTGACAGATTTGGAGTATTCTCTTTGGTATGACCAGATCTTAAGATGACATATGACCAACGGTAGGGTAGCTGACATTATAATCGATCAGTTGGTCAATGAATGCACTAGGGATAAGGGTGAATGACAAAAGATGACTTTTATCTCATGAAAGCTAATGGACAAGATTACATGACTGAAACTAGATAGGGCTTGAAAACTAATTTTTTCTCATCATAGGCTGACTGAAAAAGGTAGGAGGTGTTAGCCACCTATGAAATTTGTTATACCAAAAGGTGGCTAAATCATTTTTGGAGCCTTCAAGAAACAAGTTTTGTTACTAAAAAATGTTATCTCTTGAAGACTCTTGAAGGCGTCATGCCTCTGTCCAAAATCTTCGCTACTATGCCCATTTTACACTCTGGAATTCTGCTGATTTCATGAGAAGAAACTGTTGCAAAATCCCCTTTTCTCCCTTTCCTCACTTGAAAAACTAACCTCCATTTTTCTCCCCTTTTTCCTCCATAAAAATCCTCTATTTTCATCATTCCCCTTATTCCATTCATAAAAATAATTTTACATAGTTTAAAACTCATTTTTAAACTATATCGAAAACCCCAAAACCCTTGGAAAACCAGAAAAAATCATAAAAATACATATTTTTGTGTAAAGGCTTAAGCCCCCTTGGGCCAAAGTCTTAACCACTTCCCTTCCATAAGCCTTGGTGCTGAAACCAAGCGTTCAAACCATTCAAGTGCTTAATCGCATTGCAAAGTTTGAATGGTTAGATTAAAAAACCATGACCGAAGTCCCGATTGTGATTAGCCCTTTTTTGTATACGCCCTGGGCATGTTATATTACATAGAGACCATGAGCCCCACATTCGGGTGCCAGAACATATCATAAATATATATCCTAGCCTCGAAGCATTAAAAATTTGTATTATATTGAAATTTTGGGTTTTCATATATCATCCTGGTCCCCACGGCCACGACAGCAGTCAGCAGTCCCATAGAACCGGTGGTCCCCAATGTCTAGTTAGCACCCACGCGGCAGCAACTGATTGGAGTGGGTCTTGTTTGGTTGCTTGCATGGTCATGAAATTTGGACCTGATAAGATTTATATGGTGGATTTCATAGAAATTTTGGGTCACACTTGGGCTGACGTCAGCGGGCCCCAAAATGGACCCAGGGAACTTTATATGGAACATTTCATAAAAATTTCAGGTCACAAACACCCTGACATCAGCAGGCACCAAAACGGACCCGGGGAACTTTATATGGAGGATTTCATAAAAAATTTTGAGTCACAAACACCCTGACATTAGCAAGCTCCTTTTGTGACCTGAGATGGTTTATGCAGCTTGGTTTTATTGAGAGTTTTGAAGTCCACGGTATATCATTTGATAAACGGTGATTATATGGTTTTTTCATTATACTATATAAAAAGCCGAAGGTTGCGGTTCAATTCTCACGCCTTTGTTTCATCAAAAGGAAGCCATCCATGAGTCAAATTTTCACATCTCGTCAATGCTTCAAAGGCATTGATGCCTCACGATCCCTGCGCAACACTGCACACCAAAAAAATGTTGTAAATGAATCACAATCAAAGAGTATCAATGTCAAAGACAAAATGCACCAAAATGGAAGATTGAAGACAAATTTGTGGGGGATTACGGCTAATATTGATTATCAAAAGCCTAATCCTCCCAATTCAGACACAGTTAAAAGAAAATACTAAATGTTTATCAAACAGAAGGCCTCCACCGCCACATCTGAGGAAAATTGATTCCTCCCAGCTACCACAGTGCCTCCTGTGCCTCAAGGCATTCAAACACAGGCTGAAGTTATTGATCGAAAGAAACATTTGCCTCAACACAGCCAGAGAGTTAATTTTGAAAATAAGCTTAATGAAAAAATATCAACAGATTTACTTTAACATAACACAGAGCCTCAAAAGTCAATAAGAGCTCCCATCAAGCTTAATCCTAAATGTAAAACAATTAATACAGACAGAAAACATCTATAAAATTCTCCATCGAGCCCCACAAAGGCCGAGAAGTCATTAATCTGTATTAATTAACTTGGGAGATATTTTATTAGATCCCACCGCCTGATTCTTCTATAAATACTACTGGAGAAGATGAGAGAGGGGTTGGTTGCAAAACTTTGAAAGATACTTGAGCTTGAGGCTTCTACCTGTAAATAGTGTCCACTAGCTCTTAAAGCTCTGCTTGTGATAGATAAGTTAGTCTGGGAAGTGTAGATGATTGCTAAGCTAAAGCATTGGACTTAAAGTTGTAACTTGTTTGGAGCATCAATACAAGTTGATTTATGGGATCCTGGTCTATGTCGATGGTGATGTTATTTCCTATTGTAAATTGTTATTTTGTTTCTGTTTTCACTGTGTTCATCTTCTCTTATAAATGAAAAAATGCATAGAGTTAGGACCCATGTATATTAGTACCCTTCTCTGACTGAAAATCTTTATCTACATGTTTTCTTCCGATTTGTGTTATTCAGGAATGATTTAATCTAGTTCAAGCAGTAGGAATGTTGGCATTCCCTCGTCCTCCTGTTAGATAATTTTTATTCTTAAATGCTATTTTCAATTCATGTTAAGTAGAGATGAGCTAAGGAAGATATGTTGTGCCCTGGTCCTAGTTTTATCCCCAAAGACTGTCTGAAAGTTTCCCTTGGAATGTGTTGAAAGCTGGCTAGTTTTGAGGTACCTGCTAGATCTTAGGCCATTCTCTATTATCTTTGTGTTTGTCTTGAAAGTTACCAAGTAGAGCAGAGCTAGGAGAGGATTTGTGGTGAGCGCGGCTGACTAGTTTTCTTCTCCAACAATTTCCTTCAAGTTTCCCTTTGTTTTAAAATGTTTTCTATTGAAAGTGCATCAAAATCCGGCTAGTTTATAAGTACTTACCTGATCTTAGATTAATTTTGTGTCTTTATTAAGTGCATGTCAAAAGCAGGCTATTTTAGAAGTACTTGCCTAATCTTGGGCTGCTCTTTGTTCTTAATCTGTTTAATTCCCCTTCTTATTGTTTCATTTCATTCCATAAATCAAACTTTAAAGAGATCCTTAGACATAGATGACCTGCCCCATGGACCACTCTTGCCTCTAGTTGTTTCAATTAAAACCTATTATGAATCCATAGCCCAATGGAATAAAACCTGCAATTATCTATCTTCTTAGCCAAAGCTTATTCTATTTGCTTGCAACTTCACACCTTTGAATCTCTTTGCATTTAGAACTTTCCACCTCAAATAATAATCATTCTCAACCATCCAAAAACAAAAAAAAACCCTCGGCCTTCATAACTAGCCTAATATCATTACCCAAGACTTGAAAGACAAATCCATCTTTGTACTTATTGGAGAGATCCCTCTCTGGATTCAGGAGGGCTAGATCCTACAATCCCAAAGTGGTTGAAATAATGTTCTACCTGTAGTTAGAATTTTTCCAATCTTGTTGATTACAGGGTGCCAACATCTCTGGTGACTCCACTGGGGAATATTTTTTCTGAGTTAATAATGGTTCAAATACACCTTAAACTCTAGATAACCCTTGATTTAATGACCATTGTTTTGTTTTCCAGCTGAGCCACCAGCAGCTAACATCTCTAGCGACTCTAATGGGGATCGAACCTAATTGTAATCTCTGGTTCCCCTTAAAATTTCATACAAAAATTGTTTAGTGAGTAAAAATAATCCCTTTCAAGCACTACCAAGAAATGGTAATCATGATAAAACTTGTTTGAATCAGTGACAAACTAGGAAAAAAGTTAGGATTCTCATAAGAGTTGTCTAACCTTGAAAGATCAGTTGGCTTAGTCATAAGAGTAGAATGTCTTTGTCTCATAACCATAACTAAGTTTTGAAAAAAATTTAGGACACTCTTAACAACCAATAGGACTGAAAAATAACTCAGAAAACCCAAAAACATTTCAGATTGGTATCCAATAAACATGGTAGTGGACCATAAAACCTTTTACCTCTGAAAAACAGCTAAAAACTTCCACTTGGCGACTCCATAATTCTGAAGCAGACCTTAAGACTCCACTGGGAAGAACCATTGTCATTGTAATATCATTCAAACTCAGTTAGAGGACTGTAGGATCAAAATTTGTGTAAACAGATTTGTTAACCTTTTAAAAGACTGTCATACTTGGTTGAACTTTTCTTGTTTATTTGGATCTGAAAAACACAGCATAGTGGCTCCTAGAAATATTCACACTAGAGCATATCCTGACCCTGATCCACCTGAGATAGTTGATAACCCAGAAAGTATCCTTAGGAAGTCTCCTAGGATTAAATTATCAATTGTTATCAAATCACCCTTGAGAGCTAATTTAGTTCCTGAAAATCTTTCAGCTCTACAAAAATCACAAGTTGACTTAGTAAATCCATTTAGAACTAGGTCTCTTGATGATTTAGATCAGTTAGATTCTGATTCTTCACTTTCATCTCCTGAAACAAGTGAACATCCTGGTAGCAGAGAAACGACACCTCCTGATTTACATTTCCTTCTCAACTTAGGTGTCTCTCATCCAAGATCAGCTCAGCAATCTGCTGTTGTTCCATCCACATCCCTTCATCCTCCATTCACTGTCCAAACCGCTCCACTTCAACCCATTTTTCCTTTTGTTAATCCACCTCTTGTGAATCCACCTCCACCACATATGATGGCAGCATGGTATGCTCCCTTAGTCCTTCCTGTTCCCTTAGTCAATCTTCCACAGGAATATCAGTCCAAAATTCCATTATATTATGCTAGCAATGCTACAACTGCATCACAACATGTGGAAAAGATGAATGACTACTTTGACAGAAATGAAATTGATGATGATTCTGTCAAGATTAGATTATTTTCTTAGAGTCTAGGGGGAGAAGTAAGCAAATGGTTTAAAGGCTTAACCCCCCATAGTATCAATGATCTCCAATCCTTCCATCAAACATTCTTAAACAAATGGGAAGTAAAGAAGAATCCTCTCCAAGTCCTTTCTGATTACAATAACCTCCATAGAAACATGGGGGAAAGTGTACAAGCTTAGTGTACCAGATTGAAAAGTGTATATAATGAAATTTCCCCAGATCTAAGACCTCAACAACGCTCAGCTTTAAACAATTTTCCTTAAGGGTTTGACCCTAAAATGGCCTATCAACTGAGATAAAGGGATCCTACAACTCTTGAAGAGATGCAAAAAGGTGCTCTTGCTGTGGAAGTCAACTTGATGGAGAAAAGAGCAATAATGAAAAATGAGAAGAGAGTGTCCTTTAGAGAAGAAAATAAACCCTCTACTTCCAACTCAAAGATGAAGAGAATGATGGAGGAGATGATGAATAAAATGAGCATCCTTGAGATAGCACAAGCCAGTCAAAACAAAAATGATCCTCGAAACATAAATTAGAACCCAAATTAGAATTTTAGAATGAACCAACCTCCAAACAGACCTAGGGAAGATGAACAATAGATCACTCCTCTCTTTCTTCAAAACTATGTAAGTGAGGTTGAGGAAATAGATGAAATAACAAAGGAGGATGATATCGACATGCTGGGGGTAGATAATGATGACTTTGAGATTCGTTATATTAGAAAATGAGGTCTATACACACCTTATGATGACGAAAGAGATGATGATGAAAATTATTATCAAGACATGGAAAATGTCATCATAGAGTCTCAAAGAGAATATGACCTTAGAAGCAAAACCAGTCAACAAACTCCCAACACCAAAACCTTTGGAAAATCTTCACAAAACATCACTGCAATCAAGCCTAAAGTTGTCAAAAAAAGGAAAAAACAATGGCTATGAATTCTGATAAAGGTAGAGATAAAGGCACTCAAAATAATGAAAAACAGAGTGCAGACAGTAGTAGTACTAACATTTTAGCTAGTACTCCTGTTAAAACATTTTTGTTAAATATAAATAGAACAAATCAGTAAGTTGATGTTGCTGATAAACTAGCAACTAATAAGGCTGAGACAAGTTCTTCAAAGAACCAAATTCCTTTCAGCCTAGAGCAGGAAATTTCAAAGATCAAAATATTTGTTCCCCTGACTGAGTTAGCTGCCCAGAACATATATAGGACCCAAATTTTGAAGGCTTTAAATATTTAGGATAATAATGACACAGTCAATCTTAATGATGACCAGCCAAAGCTTATTTTTGGTCCTAATATTGAAGGTAGATATCAAGAGGGACATGTTCCTCCCTTTTATGTTTGTTTAAATGTTCATGACATAATTTTTCACAACGCAATGCATGAATCCTGGGCTTCTCATAATTTAATGCCCAAAGCTGTAATGGAGAGCCTAGGCCTTGAAATCTCCAGACCTTACAAATACCTTTACTCCTTTGTCTCAAGCAGAGTAAAATTTTTAGGATTAATTAAAGACCTCTGTGTTCTCTTAGCTGAAATTCCAGCCAAATGTTTAGTCATGGATAATGTTGTGGCTGATGTGCCCCAAAGTATGGAATGTTATTATCTAGGTCTTGGGGAGCTATCTTACAAGGAACTATGCAGATGGACATGACCTATGTGACCATCCATGTTTTCAATTAGACAAGAAGACATTACAGGGAGTGTCATACGCAATACATGGTGAATAGCCAAGACAGACCATAGAATTCCCCCCTTTATTCTGTAAACACAGGCCTGGATTCATTTATCCTTTTCACTTATGAAAATTTCAGTGAACAAGTGACCTTGTCTAATTTAATGACAGATAGAGAGGAGGAAGAAGATAGCGTGGGAGTGTCAGAGCAGTTTGCTGAACCTGTGAACTCTAGCAAACTAAACACGGGTATTGAGCTACAAATCATGTGTCCTTTTATTTTAAACATTGAGAGTCAAGAAAGCAGTCCTCAACCCAATAAAAAATCTGAGGAGTTAAAACAAGTTTCACAGTGTGTTGAAGTCCAAGAACAATTAGATAGCACACTTATTGAAGAGAATATTAACCCAAATGATAAAATCAAGACAAGTCCTCTATGGAGTATGCACTTCGATGGGTCTTCCACTAAGACCAACACTGGTGCAAGTGTCTAGATATGAAACACTGAGAATAACCACACAGAAAGCCTTTCCTATGGATTAAACTTCGAGTGTTCCAATAACATAGCAGAATATTAATCCCTTCTCTTAGGCTTACGATTTTTGAAGAAGATAGGAGCCAAAAGAATCGATGTGTATGGGGATTTAGAGTTATTCATTAGGAAATTAAATGGGGAGTATAATGCAATTCATCCCAGACTTAGGGCCTACCAAAATGATGTCATGGACCTTTTAAAAAACTTTCGAGGAGTCCAAACTAATTTTTTTCCCAAGAAAAAGAAATGCTGCGGCCCACAAATTAGCTTATGTAGCTAGAACATGCTGGATGCCATATGAAACCAAAGACCACACAACTCAGATAAAATTTAGACCAGCCATTCCTGATAACAAAAAATATTGGCAGGTGTTCGACAGAGACAAACAAATAGAAGACTTCAGGCAGTTCAGAAACAAATTTGAACTATCAAGTTCAGATTTAGATTATGAAACCGACTACACTAGTGAAGAGAATTTTCTTGATGATGAATAAAGGTCTCCTGAACTTGCTAATGTAAACTTGTTACCTAGAAAACTTGAAAATGAAATAGAGATGAACGCAGAGTTAGAAACAGAATATTTAGAAACCCTGCAATCTAAAGATGAAAGTTTGCCAAAGGGTCTGGCACCTATAGAAGAGTTGTTTGATTTTAGCGATGTGGCCAGGAATCCAAAACTGGAACCTGTAGAGACTGAAGTGGAAGAGTGAAATATAGGCAGTGAACTTAACCAAAAATTATTAAACTTTCTAAAACTTTACCAGCTCACATCAAACTCAAATACATAGAGTTGTTTAAATAATTTTCTGATGTTTTTGCATGGAGTTACAAAGATCTGAAATCCTATGACACTGAAATAATACAACACAAAATTCCTCTCAAATAAAACCAAAAACCATTCAAGCAGAAACTGCGCAGAATAAACCCTGTTCCATTGCCTCTAGTTGAGAAGGAGATCATGAAAATTTATGAAGCTGGTATTATTGTCCCTATTAGGTATTCTGAGTGGGTATCTAATCTGGTGTCAGTTAGGAAGAAAACTGGAGATATCAGGCTTTGTATAGACTTTAGAGACTTAAACAAAGCTTCATTAAAGGACAACTACCCTTTACCCAAGATGGATCATAATTTGTAAAGGGTGCTAGGGTCTAGAATAATTTCTTTGCTTGATGGCTACTCAGGGTACAATCAAATCTTAGTTAACCCTGTTGATCAATTAAAGACAACCTTTACTACACCATGGGGCACTTTCATGTATGTGAAAATTCCCTTTGGTCTAATGAATGCTGGAGCAACTTTTTAGAGAGCCATGGACATAGAATTCTCCGAAGAACTAGGCTACTTCATCATTATATACCTTGATGACGTTACTATTTTTTCAAAAATAGATGAAGAGCACTTAACACATTTAAGAAGAGTTTTCAAGAAATGCAGAAAGTTTGGGATATCTTTGAACCCTAAGAAAACACTATTTGGGCTCCAAGAAGGTAAAATTCTTGGGCACATTATCTCATAAGAGGGTATTAAGATAGATACAAAGAGGATTGAGGCCATATTGCAAATCTCTTATCCTCGAAACATCAAAGAGTTGCAATATTTCATTGGAAAGACTAAATTTTTGAGAAGGTTCATCACCAACTTGGCTGAGCTTCTTAGAAATATCACAAACATGTTGAAGAAGGAGCAAGGGGTAAAATGGACCTTGGAAGCAAAGAAGTCCTTTGAGCTGGTGAAACAAGCGTTAACCAAAACACCAGTTCTAATAAGTCCTGATTTTTCAAAATATTTTTATATTTTTTTGTTTGCATTAGAACATACCATAGCTGCTGTCCTTTTACATAAAAATCCACAAGGACAAGAGTAGCCTATTGCATTATTTAGCAAGGCATTGAGGGATTCCCCTTTGAAGTATAACATTATGGAGAAGCAAGCTTTTTCTTTGGTTAAAGCTTTGAAAGACTTCATAGTGTACATCCTTCACTCACACATCATTTCCTTTGTCCCAAACTCAATTGTTAAAGACATTCTAACACAGGACCCAGATGGTAAGAGAGGTAAGTGGATTGCTATTATTCTTGAATATTATTTAGAGATAAAGCCCACTAAACTAATCAAAGGCCAAAGTCTAGCTCGATTAATTGCTGAATCCAATTTTGAGGTTCTCGACATTAATATGATTAATGCTTTGGATGAACAAGAGGAAATCTCAACTCCCATTGTTGAAGACCATTTCATAAATTCCTCTTGGTATGTTGATATTATTTATATTTTTCTTAATTTAAATACACCTCCTGGTTTGACAAAAACAAAGGCAAGATTTCTAAAGTTAAAAGTTGTAAGCTATTGCATTATAGATAGATGTCTTTATTGGAAAAATGCAAGTGGTGTATTTCTTAAATGTTTGCCTAAGTATGATGCAGAGAAGGTTAAGCACATGAAGGAGAATGTGGAGGTAATTTGTACTGGAAGACAATAACCAACAAAATTTTGAGGGCTGGTTTCTATTGGCTTACTCTCTTTCCTGATATACACAAGATGATCATTGTCTGTCATAAATGTCAAATTTTTGAAGGAAAAAGAAAACTGATACCCCTACCTCTGCATCCAATCACTTTTGAAGCCCCTTTTCAACAGTGGGAACTTGACTTCATAGGATAAATCCATCCACCATCTTTTGCTCATCATATATGGATTCTCACTATAAAGACTATTTCACTAAGTGGATAGAAGCCATTCCTTGTAGGCAAGCCAATGATTCTGTTATTATAAAATTCATGGAGGCTAACATTATTTCCAGATTTGGTCGTCCTACCAGGATCATCATTGATAATGCAGCATCATTTGGATCAAAGAAGATGGTTGAATTCTGTCACAGATATCAGATAACATTGGGGCATTCCATGGCCTATTACCCTCAAGGTAATGGACTTGCAAAATCCTCAAACAAGAGTTTAGTGAACATAATCAAGAAAATGTTGGAGGACAACAAGAAGTCCTGGCACACGAAGCTAGTTCATGCACTTTGGGCTGACATATTGACTTCGAAGAAATCTATTGGTATGTCACCTTTCCAGCTTGTGTATGGTACTGATGAAATTTTTCCAAACAGCCTTGGTGTACCAGTGATGAGGTTGATTCAAGAGTTTCAAACTGAAGATAATGACATGATCAGAAGAATAAATCAGACCATTCATCTTCAACAAACCAGAGAGGAGGCTTATAACAAAGCATTGCAGAAGAACGACATCATTAAAAATCTTTTTGACAGAAGGACAAAGGCCAGCAATTTCAACATTGGGGAAAAAGTTTTGAAGTGGGACTCAAGGAGGGAAGACAAGGGCAAGCATGGAAAATTTGACAACTTATGGCTTGGCCCTTACTCTATCCATTCAGCTACTGGTAGTAATGCCTATTTCTTGCAAGAGTTAAATGGAGCAGAATTGTTTGGGGGTCCTGTCAATGGTAGGATGCTTAAGCATTACTTCTCTTGATCCATGTTATGTTCTGAAATCATTTTTACTTTTATTTTCTCATTATAAATACTTCACCCATCATTGCATTCAAATTTATGAAAATAAAAAATACAAAAACAAAGAAAGAAAGAAAAGAGGACAGATTGTAAAAAAAAGAAAGGTACAACCCCATACCAAACAGAGAAACAAATATGAAAGTGTGCAAGCTCAAATTCCACTACTAAAGAACACACTTCTAGTTAGTCAAACAGCTTAATATTGACTAATTAGTTTTAAATTTTTTGTTGATAGGATAGTGAACTCGATTTGCCAAAATTTTTAATATTGGGTTATCAGTAGATAGTTTAGGATAGAAAATAAAGGTTCAAATATGCTTAAAATCTGAACCTAAGTTCCCAAAGAGAATGACTCAAATTTGTTTCAAATTCTAAGTAAAAAAAGATGTAAATCTGGTTCTAATTAGCTCAAAATATGAACCAGTTGACAAGCAAAGAACAACTCAAGTAAGAATCAAAACAGAGCTGTAAAAAAGAAGGAAATGTTTTGAAATTTCAGATCCCAAGCCTTCCATGTTGTTTTAATTTTCTACAAAGTAAGATCTATATGAATCTTGTTTTTATGCCATAGATCAACATCAAGCTAGACCGTTCAATCCTGACTTGTATGCTTTTAAATTTTTGTTGTATAATTTAGAGAATAAAAATCTGTTGGACATTTTAATCCCAACAGATAGTAGATTAGGTAGAGAATCATATGGGCTCAACCGGTTAATCTGAGTCCATGGAGAAATAAGGAGTATAAATATATTAGATTTCTTGCTTTCAAAAGAATAAAATGTTATAAAAAGATTTTTCCAATCCAAGTGCACTCTATGAATAAAAGAAGTTAGATTTGTAGGATTGGGTAGGTAGAAAGCTTGTTGATGAAATATCCATTTTTTTATGGCTTCTAATATGTTTTCAGAGAAAAATAGGATTATTTAAGGAAATAAAGGCAACCCAATGGATAAGGCACTAATCATCCTCCCAGAGAATGCAAGTCTGAAGTTCTTGATGCCTTCAAGAAGGCACCATCCCCAAGCGGAGCCACTGTTAGGCACCTATGAAATTTTGTATACCAAAAGGTCGCTAAATAATTTTTGGAGCCTTCAAGAAACAAGTTTTATTGCTAAAAAATGTTATCTCTTGAAGACTCTTGAATTCTTCATACCTCTGTCAAAAATCTTCCCTACTGTGCCCATTTTACACTCTAGAATTTTTTTGATTTCATGAGAAGAAACTGCTGCAAAATCACCGTTTCTCCCTTTCCTCACTTGAAAAACTAACCTCCATTTTTCTCCCCTTTTTCTTCCATAAAAATCCTCTATTTTCATCATTCCCCTTCTTCCATTCATAAATATCATTTTAAATAGTTTAAAACTCATTTTTAAACTATACCGAAACCCCCATAAACCTTGGAAAACAAAAAAAAATCATAAAAATACATATTTTTGTATAAAGGCTTAAGCCACCTTAGGCCAAAGTCTTAACCACTTCCCTTCCATACGGCTTGGTGCTGAAACCAAGCACTGAAACCATTCAAGCACTTAATCGCATCACAAAGTTTGAATGGTTAGATTAAAAAACCAAGACCAAAGTCCTGATTGTGATTAGCCCTTTTTTGTATACGCCTTGGGAATGTTATATTACATAGAGACCATGGGCCCCGCAGTCGGGCGCCAAACCATATCATAAATATATATCCCACCCCTTAAGCATTAAAAATTTTTATTATATTGAAATTTTGGGTTTTCATATATCATCCTGGTCACCACGGCCACGATAGCAGTCAGCAATCCCACAGAACTAGTGGTCCCCAATGCCTAGTTAGCACCCACACGGCAGCAACTGATTGGAGCAAGTCTTGTTTGGTTGCTCGCATGGTTGTGAAATATAGACCCGATAAGCTTTATATGATGGATTTCATAAAAATTTTGGGTCACACTTGGGATGATGTCAGCAGGCCCCAAAATGGACCCAGGGAACTTTATATCGCAGATTTCTTAAAAATTTCGGGTCACAAACACCTTGACGTCAGTAGGCCCCAAAACGGACCCGGAGAAATTTATATCGCAGATTTCATAAAAAATTTGGGTCACAAACACCCTGACGTCAGCAAGCTCCTTTTGTGACCTGAAATGGTTTATGCAGCTTGGTTTTATCAAGAGTTTTGGAGTCTGGGGTATATCATTTGATAAACGATGATTATATGGTTTTTTCATTATACTGAAGAAAAAGCTAAAGGTTGGGGTTCAATTCTCACACCTTTGATTCATTAAAAGGAAGCCATCCATGGGTCAAATTTTCACATCTCGTAAATGCTTCAAAGGCATTGATGCCTCACGATCCCTGCGCAGCACTGCACACCAACACAACACAGTAAATGAATCACAATCAAAGAGTATCAGTGTCGAAGACAAAATGCACCAGGATGGAAGATTGAAGAAAGATCTGTGCGGGATTACGGCTAATATTGATTATGAAAAGCCTAATCCTCCCAATTAAGACACAGTTAAAAGAAAATCCTAAATGTTTATCAGACAGAAGGCCTCGACCGCCACATCTGAGGAAAATTGATTCCACCCAGCTACCACAGTGCCACCTATGCCTCAAGGCATTCAAACACAGGCCGAAGTTATTGATCGAAAGAAACATTTGCCTCAGCGCAGCCAGAGAGTTAATTCTGCAAATAAAATTGATGAAAAAATATCAGTAGAGTTACTTTAACATAACACAGAGCCTCAAAAGTCAATAAGTTCTTCCATCAAGCTTAATCCTAAAAGTAAAACAATTAATATAGATAGAAAACATCTATAAACTTCTCCATTGAGCCCCAAAAAGGCCAAGAAGTCATTAATCTGTATTAATTATCTTGGGAGAACTTTTATTAGATCCCACCTCCTCATTCTCCTATAAATACTACTGGAGAAAATAAGAGAGGGGTTGGTTGCAGAACTTTGAAAGATACTTGAGCTTGAGGGTTCTACTTGTAAATAGTGTTCACTGGCTCTTGAAGCTCTGCTTGTGATAGATAAGTTAATCTCAGAAGTGTAGATGATTGCTAAGCTAAAGCATTGGACTTAAAGCTGTAACTTGTTTGGAGCATCAATACAAGCTGATTTATGGGATCCTAGTCTACGTCGATGGTGACATTATTTCCTATTGTAAATTGTTATTTTGTTTCTGTTTTCACTGTGTTCATCTTCTCTTATAAAGAATAGCATGCATAGAGTTAGGACCCACTGTATATCAGTACCCTTCTCTGACTGAAAATCTTTATCTACATGTTTTCTTCCGATTTGTGTTATTCATGAATGATTTAATTTAGTTCAAGCAATAGGAATGCTGGCATTACCTCATCCTCCTGTTATCTAATTGTTATTCTTAAATGTTATTTTCAGTTCATGTTAAGTAGATATGAGCTAAGGAAGATATGGTGGGCCCTAGTCCTAGTTTTATCCCAAAAGACTGTTTGAAAGTTTCCCTTGGAATGTGTTGAAAGTTGGTTAGTTTTGAAGTACCTGCCAGATCTTAGGCCATTCTCTGTTATCTTTGTGTTTGCCTTGAAAGTTACCAAGTAGAGCAGAGCTAGGAGAGGATTTGTAGTGAGCTCGGCTCGCTAGTTTTCTTCTCCAACAGTTGCCTTCAAGTTTCCCTTTGTTTTAAAATGTTTTCTATTGAAAGTGCATCAAAAGAAGGCTAGTCTAGAAGTACTTACCTGATATTCGATTACTTTTATGTATTTCTTAAGTGCATGTCAAAATCAGGCTAGTTTAGAAGTACTTTCCTAATCTTGGGCTGCTCTTTGTTCTTCATCTGTTTAATTCCACTTCTTATTGTTTCATTTCATTCCACAAATCAAAATTTAAAGAGATCCTTAGACATAGATGACTTGCCCCATGGACCACTCTTGCCTCTAGTTGTTTCAATTAAACCCTATTATGACTCCATAGCCCAATGGACTAAAACCTGAAATTATCTATCTTCTTGACCAAAGCTTGCTCTATTTTATTGCAACTTCACACCTTTGAAAATCTTTGCATTTATAATTTTCCACCTCAAATAATAATCATGCTCAACCATCCAAAAATAAAAAAAAACCCTTGGCCTTCATAATTAGCCTAATATCATTACCCAAGACTTCAAAGACAAATCCATCTTTGCACTTATTGGAGAGATCCCTCTCCGGATTTAGGAGAGCTAGATCCTAGAATCCCAAATATGTTGAAATAATGTTCTCCCTGCAATTGGAATTTTTCTAGTCTTGCTAATTACAGGGTGCCAACAAGAGGACAAAAATGTTTAGGGGTGTTTTCTAGCTGAAAAATTTGAAAAATTGGAGATCAGCTTCTAGAAAACTTGGCTTTGAAAACTAGTCATTATCAACTGGTGAAAAATACTGATGACTAACAGGACAGATCCTTGATTGAGCTGATGGGTGTGACATAATGTGAGAGGGAAAACTAACGCATGGTATGAGGATGTGCATTCTCACAATGAGAGCGTATGGTTGGACTGATCACCTGACTAGTTCAATTTATGAGGGCTATAACATTGTGCAGAGTTATGCTGGATACATAGCAGGTTTTGTTACGTTGAGTTGGTTGGAGTACTTGATGTAGAGATTCACATGATATTGATGATATATGATGGGTTGACACAATATATGTTGCATCATCATGCGGCCATGATGGAGAGATTGAATTCCCATGATGGTATAGCACGTGGTGACTATGACAGATGTGTTGATGACCATGGATTGAGGAGATATTTCCCTTGGATATGCTAGACTTAAACCTTGATGGTTTATACGACGATACTAGACGATGATACATTGTGATGAAAATTGAGACGATGATGGTAGCACTATCGGGGATGACAATCTTATTTTAAGTAGGGGAGTATGTAAGAACCATGAGTCGAGGATGATGACAGATGGCATTGGAAGCATTTAGTGGACATGCAAAGAATGATGATCGAAGAAATGATGAAAATATCAACCTGGAAAAGGTCTGAAAAAGCCTCCCTTGAAATTCTTCTGAACTTTACATGTCTTGTTATGCAACTTCGACCCTGACCAATGTCTTGCCCATGCCAATGTTTTGCCGAGACCAACCAAAATAATGTCCAAGCTTCGATACCAACTGCATCCCTATCGTTGTATTCATTATTCAATATTCAAACTTCAACAAATATCAACTCGCCCTGAATCGAGCTCTGATACCATCTGTCACGAAGTGGTAGTGGTGCTAGTGCTTCGCCCATGTGAGGGCACCCAAGGAAACACGTTCGGGTGGGTCGGGTCGGGTTGGGCTGTGTCGTGTGAGGGTTTTTGTGTCAAAAATTCTAAGTGGTGATCGTGGGTGTGCATTCTGGACATTTGGGTGGGTCGGGTTAGGTCGTGTGAGGGTGGCCATGTTAAAAATGCTAAGTTCTGATCGCCTGTGTGCCTTGTGCACGTTAGTGCGACCTATTTTCCATTTTCTCCCTCGTGTCTTCATTCTAGAGGGTCGGGTCCTGTCGTGGGAGGGCAGCCAAGGAAATGCATTTGGGTTAGCTCAGGTTGGGTCATGTGAGGGAGGCCGTATAAAAAATGCTAAGTTGTGACTGCTGTTGAAGTGGGAAATCCCCTCTGCAGACAAAGGCGATGCCACTAGCCCAAATCGGGTCTAGCAACAATCAAGTCATGCAATGACGTTGGTTCCTATTTAAAAAAATACAAATATCATGATAAGTAACCTACATCAAATCCCACGTAGTTGTTGTTGGAGAAAAGATGATGTTTCCCGTCCCTCGCTTGATAGGTCACAATCCTTCTGTTGACCATTTCCTGAGCAGACCACTAAAAAAACCTGTTTTTACCTTAGTGCTGATAGCCCGTTATGCCCTCGCACCAATGAGGAAAATTAAAAAAGATCCAACGCCAGTTGGTGCTCTGTCCCAGTTAAGCACCCATGCCAATCTATTTATGGAAATTTTTTTAAAAGAAGAGGCGAAGTTTCGATCACAACAACTTCGTGGATGTGTCATAAGGAGTGGTTCGACTGAATAACCACGGCCTTCCTCCTTTGGCCTCTTGTTTCCACCTTATGGGGAAACCTCCCAAGGGATAAGGCCTCCCTTATACTATTGTAGGCATCCCAACCTCCTCCTCTTCTCTATAAATATAGCCATCTTCCATTGATGTGCTAGTTGAACAGATAGTTGAATGGTTGAAGGTTTGAACATGTTATAGCTAAACTTGTAGGAAGGAAACTATAGTCGAACAACTATTTAGAGCCAAGCTGAAGAGAGAGAGCTTCGTCCAGATTCCCGATAGGATTTTTTGAGACATGCTTCGCTACAAGCCCCACTGAAGGAAGATCATAGCATCAGAGCATTTGGTTGTAATCTCGCTTTTGTCATTTATAATATAAGCGACTCTGATTTTGGTTCCATTCATGTGTTCATTTATTTACGTAATGCAATGACTTATATCCTCTCTGACTGATATATGGTTACATGCTTTAGATTTTACATTGTATTTCATTGTTTCCTTGCATGTGTATAGTTGTTCGGACGTGTCAAATGAAATGATTGTGATCTATCAAGCGAGGGACGAGAAACATAATCTTTTCTTCAACGACAATCGTGTGGGATTTGGGGTAGGCTACCATCGTGATCTTTGTATTTTTGTAACTAGGAACCAATGTCATTGCATGAATTGATTGTTGCTAGACCCGATCTGGACTAGTGGGATCACCTCTGTCCGTAGAGGGGATTTACCTCTTCAAAAAATGGGCGACTCCACTGGGAGTCAATTGGAGTTAGTCTTTTCTCTTTTGGTTGTTTTTGGCTTTTGATTGACTTATTTGCTCTTCTGGTTCATCTCCTTTGGTGTCAAACCCCTGTTCAGCCCTCGGAAGACCTAATCCAGTCTCTGTTTTTCCTTTTTCATCTTTTTCCCATAGTAAACTTGATTGGCACGTTTTAGCTCTTCACAGTCGTGCCAAATGGCGCTAGTTACTAGTTAGGCCCCCGTGCCAACGCTTTTTTGGTGCAGATTACAGCCAAACAGGCATGCCAACTCTATTTGGTGTTAGGGACCTCATGGAAAATTTTAGGGGCTAATATTTGCAAGTGGGCTAATTTTCCATGGTTTTTCCAAAAAAAAGATTCACCAATTTCCATTTTTTTATAAAAGTGATTTGCCCAAATTTTACAATATAAAAATATTTTACCTTAAAAACCGCCAAAATTATATAGAAAATATAATAATATCATTATAAATTTGAATAATTTTACAAATACATCAATAAACATTTTATATTTTTCACATTAGGGACTAGTGAGATTCGCCAATTTTTTAAACTTCAAAATAATTTTCCATCCTTAAAAGTTTCCTTGGTTAGGGTTTTCTTGCTTTTGGGCTCTCTAGGCTTGATTTCTAGTCCTGGTGTCATTTTTTGATTGATTGAGTGCATTGAAGTAATTTTTGGCTGTGTTTGGCCCTTGTCCTCTGGTTGTTTTCCCTTTACTATCAGTTTTGCATTCTAGCCCTAGGGCTTCTAGGTGCTTTAGTGTGTTGAGCCTCCCATGGGATTTTTGGGTCTTTTCTTCCCCTGTCAATTTTTTTTTCCTTATTTGCATTCATCCTTCATTAAGAAATTTTTTTTCATTTATTTTTTGTCTCAAATTTTTCTTTTTGTTAGAATGCATTAGATCACATTGCACTGGAAAGTATCTTTGAGATTTATCATTGAACTTAGATCACATTGTTTAATGAGTGAAAGCTAAAAATCGCATCGAGTGCATTCTCTTTCATTAAAATCATGCATTAAGTAGATTCTCATTTCATAAAAAAATTCATTGAATGCATTCTTATCATTTGGAAAGAAAAAGGAAACAGTGTATAGATTACAATTGCATATTTTTCAGAAAAGAGGATTTTGCATAGATTACATTGCATTATTCGCATCGTTGAATGTTTGAGATTACTTTTGGATAGTGAAAGTCATATAGTTTGGAAAAAGTTTCGTTTTCAGTATTTGTGTATGTTGCATCGTTGTTTGAAGCTCTTCCATTAACTAGATAGCGTTCATCAAATTTAAATATTTCTTTAGTCATATAGTTCCATATACGATATTGTCAGATGACATGAGGTAGGGCCTGAAAATTGAAACATAAATTTAAGATTAACTTTAAAATTTACTGAATTAACCTAAGGCAACATTGAAACATTAAAAAAACATCTAGAGGTCTAGGCTAGTGACGTGTTCCAGTGTCGTTAAACCTAGTAGTTGTCGTTCGCGATCTAGTTTTATATAGCGCTAGTATGGACTTGTACTCCCGTATCGTCGTGTATATAAAGGGAGACCCCATTAGGCTACAATCCTTTATCTGTAGGAAGCTGATTATGCCACCTCTTACCCATGATACATCGAACACAACATTTGGGGAGACTTCCTACACATACGTTAAGTCCTTGGTCATTTCTCTTTCATTTGATCACCAAGGTGTATATTGCAATTCACGGATATTTGGTACACCCATTTACCTAGATTACCAGAGCAGTCATTTTGATCTTTACTGACTCTTTTAACTGAAAATATCATTGAGCTCTTGTCCTTTCAAGCTTGTGTCCAACCTAGAAGTGGTAGAGTCACCTTTTTATTTTTTCTTGACTCTTAAAATATGAAACAACAGAGTCTGGTTTCAATTTTTTAAAATTAACTTCCCACGAAATATTCTTGGTTAAAGTTAGTTTCCTTAGGGTGTTGTTTTGGGTCGTTTCCAATGGAAAATTTTCTAGAGTTCACCAATCAAGGAGTCCCCTCCAAAGGAAATCCTGGTCCTTTTCCTCCTTTTGGAAATGTTGGTGCTCCTTATATGGCATCGTTGTCCCTTCCTGGGTTAATTGTTGGGTTTCCTGTTTGGTTGTTTTCAACCTCTGTGGTCCCAAATGTCCCAGCTACTGTTCAATCTGTTCCTCCTCCTGAGCAACGCCATGTTGATTTGAAGGTGGACCTCTCCCCTTCTTCACCTGTTTCTGTGTCCTCCTCTTCTACTTCACCTGGTGAAAGTCTAGATTCAAGTAACCAGGTGGCTAAGAAGAAGAAGAAGAAAAATAAGAAGAAGAAGTTAGATAAAGGAGAGGCTAGATTTGCGGCTATTGCACCTAAGAAACCATCCATCGATGAACCTTCCAACCCTTTGTGGAAAGTTAAGTTCCCTTGCATGTTGTGTCATGGAAACCATCTTCTTCAAGATTTCCCTAGCATTCCCAAGGTGCTCGAAGTATGGTGCAATGGTCGTCTATTGTTGCGTTTGGCTTCCGGGAGTCAGGTTGGGGGCACATCTTCATCTAGTGCCAGCAAACCTCCTAAGAAGCAGGGTAAGCTTGCCAATCCCTGTAATTTGTGTGAATGGAACCATGCCATTCACCTTTTTCCATATATGGATGAAGCCAAAATATTGTTGGACAAGCTAACTATTTCTACACCATGCCTTTCGGCTGGTTACAAACAGCTATCTTTGAGTCCTCTGCTAGTTGATTCAACGATCGGTCAAGATTCACCCTTTCCTAATCCCGCTCCCCCAGAAATTCACCATCATGAATCCATCCCTGACCAACCACTAGTCGTGGGATTGGTTGAGCTGGCCCCATCTACGGTGCACCAAGTCTTTTCCATTGAGAATGGATCTCACATCACTCAGGTTCTTCTTGTTTCTTCAGATTCTTCAGACATGGAGAAAGATTCTCCTGTCCTTATACCTCAAGAAGTCGCTCCTCCACCTCCCATGATGGAGGTCCCATAGGATACCCCTCCTAACTCCATGATGGAGGTCGTGAAGGATGCTCCTTCTTCTTCCTTAACACCAGAGGAATACCATCTTGGTTCAATGGTAGCCCCTCGAAGTAGTTTGCTTGCTTCATTTTATTGGAATCAATTTGCAGGATACCGCCTTCCGTCTTATGTGCCTTTCGAGATCACGATATAGACCTTTGATCTGGTTTTAACCAACACTATTATAGATTAAGGCATGTATGTTAGTATTTTATCCTCAACTACTTGGCAAGCATTTGGTTTTCTGCCGCTTGTGCCTGTTACGCAGAATCTGTTGGCATTTAACAGAGAAACTAGTCAACCATTAGGGATCCTTCCGAAGTTGCCTGTTACTTTGGGAGGGAAAACTATCCATATGGATGTGATGGTTGTTCCTAGTCCCTTGGAATTTAATCTACTCCTAGGCTGCAATTATACTTATGCCATGGGAGTTCTTGTCTCCTCCCTCTTTCATGTGATGTGTTTTCCTCACCAAGGTCGAATTGTGACCATCGATCCGCTTGCATTATTTGGTCCTAATATGGTAGCTAGTCCACCATCATCATTACCAGATCTTTATATGCTGTTTGTGTCATCCCCGCCGCATGTTATTTATGTGGCTACTTGTCCCATGCCCATATCCAGTGATGGCGCCATTGTGAATAGTGTGATGGGGGCATTGGGTCTTGATTTCCAGGATGGTTTCCTTCCATTGGATGGGAAACCCTTGGAAGCTATGAATTCTTAATCATTATGATGAGGTCTGTCGGAGCATGGTACATATGCTTGTGTCAAGCTCCTTAAACTATGAAACAAGGTTTGTTAGAGCATAGTTCATCTACTTGTGTCAAGCTCCTTAAACTATGAAACAAGGTCTGTCAGAGCATGTTTCATCTGCTTATGTCAAGCTCCTTAAACTATGAAACAAGGTCTGTCGGAGCATGGTTCATCTTCTTATGTCAAGATCCTTAAACTATGAAACAAGGTCTGTCGGAGCAGAGTTCGTTTTCTCGTGTCAAGCTCGCTAAGAAATGAAACAAGGTGTCTGAGGATATTTCTTTTAATGTGTCAACATCATTAAAACAATGAAACACTTTCTTGTTCAATTCGAGTTTTTTATAAGATCTCGTAAAATCCCATTTGAGTCTTTCTCTTGATCTCGTAACTTGAACCTTCACTCCATATGCCTTTCATATGGACTGAAGCTTGGGGGGCATGTACCTTGAATTCAGTCACCATGCTGGGGGCATGCTTAATTTTTCAAGCATAGTTTGTTTCTGTTTTAAGCTTGTGTAAAAATGAAACCAACTTCAAGAAGATTTTCCCATGATTTCAAGCTTGCGTAGAAATGAAACCATTCCCATTTTACGTCTCGTGATTGCCATTTTATCAGCCTGTTTTTCCATATGAGCCTTGGTTTTCTCACTACATCTTCACTATCTGCTTGGCCGATCATATGCCTTCACTTGGATGTTTTATCCATTCTTGAGGAACCAGTGTGATGAGTGGTCTTTTTGGCCAGCCTCTTAACCTTTACTTGTTCTGATCAGTTCCATCATTACCGGAACCAGTTGTTACCCTTTATACCACTCTTTCCTCCAGGTGGAATCACCTTTCAGCTCTTTTTAGACTCTCTAAAACTAAAAAGATCGCCGAGTCGCTTGTCATTTTGAGATCGTTAAATTGGCTGTGAAACGAAATCTACCCAATATACGTTTACCCCTTTTTCGGGCTGGGATATATTATTTACGAAAAAGGAATACCCTAGCCTATCGTTACTAGGAGGTTCTCTCAGACATAGTTTTCTACCTTTTCATATCTGAGGGACTATCTACGAAAAGGGACTGCTGGAGTTTTCTTTTCTACTATCTTTTCAAACTCTCTAAACATGAAAAGACGCCAAGTTCTTCCTTTCTCAGACTCGTTAAAAACTGATGACATCAGACTCTGTCATAATGACGATACTCGAGTTCCTCCTTCCTAGGGCCTTCATTAAATGTACTAGGTTGGACTTGTCCAAAGGAAAAAATTATATCGCAAGCATATGCTATCCCCTTCAGGCTTGTTTCCAAAAATAATTGGGGTACTCACAAAAAATGGTGGGGGAAAATGGAACCAGTATCACCATCGTGTCAGTAGTATGTCACTCTTGATCATGGCACTTATCTGTATTCATGTCCGGTTGGGGACATCTCATCTCGTTTTCTGCTTCCCTCCATGGGTTTGGGTAATCTCTTTTGACTGCTCATCTTCTCTTTTCCACATCATCATGACCTCAGATCCTTTGACGTCAAATACTGCCAACTCCAGTGTCGTGCCGCCGATATGTTCAAGAGAAGTTGACCTCTGTAGTTTTCAACCACCCTCTCATTCTCTACCAATCTTGATTCGTAAACATCATGTTCGTCTATCTCGTGTTGATGATGTGGGAAACACTATGGCCCACCTTCGATCAAGGTCAATTCCTGTCGATTTCAGCTCATTATCTAGGAAGCTGATCTAGAGACTTCCTTCAGGTAACTTGGAGCCTACATGCCTCAATGGCAGGTTCTTCGCATTCGACGCAAGGTTTTCATTATTAGCCTTCGATTGGATTATTTTGCAGGTGTTCAATGCCAACTAACTATTCACATTCCATGGATTGTACCTATAGTACCTTGAGGGCGATCCTCATTATTTGTGGTTCCTCTCGCGTCTATTAATGGCTTTCATTATTGGCTGGTAAACAGACGATGTTATTGCATGTTCGACTTCAGCTCACTTATTCACATGCTCGGACTTGTACTCTATTCGGGTCGAGATGGAGTGCAAGACCTTAGATTTTATCTGATGAAATCCAAGCTGCGGATTCTTTGTGGATTATCATGATTAGTTACATGACTCATTTGATTGGATGGCTGTGACCATACCTGAGTCTACTTGTTGATCCTTCTTTAATGGATGGTTGCATCCATATCTTGGATCTAGGTTATTGTACACTCTATTATGGATGGATGCGGCCATACGACATATCATATATCAAAGATATCAGTTGTACTTGTATTTTCAGGTCTTCTGACGGTAGTGTTTCCAGTTGGGCGCGTTCTCATAAAGAATTTCACCCCTCCCTCTCCCTTGGACCTCATGATTTAGGGGGCATCTGTTACATAGTAATTTTTCACTATCCCTGCAATCCCCATCTCACCCATTGGAGGGTCATTTCTGTGACCAATAAGCAGTTTCATGCCTTGCAAATACCATCATTGCATCCCTTGCCATGAGGGAAACAATCCTTTTGTTGACAATTTGCTGACCAGACCACTAAAAACACCTATTTTTTCCTTGGCACTGGTAGCCCGTTATGCCCTCATGCCAATGAGGAAAATTAACATTGAGCCTGTGCCAGCTAGTGCTTTATCATAGTTAAACACCCGCACGAGTCTGTTTATGGATTTTTTTTTTTTAAAAGAGGCAAATTTTCGATCACAACAACTTCGTGGATAAGTCATAAGGAGTGGTTCGACTGAATAACAACGACATTCCTCCTTTGTCCTCTTGTTTCCACCTTATGGGGAAACCTCCCAAGGGATCAGGCCTCCCTTCCATTATTGTAGGGATCCCAACCTCCTCCTCTTCTCTATAAATATAGCCATCTTCCATTGATGTGCTAGTTGAACAGATAGTTGAATGGCTGAAGGTTTGAACATGTTATAGCTGAACTTGTAGGAAGGAAACTGTAGTTGGGAAACTATTGAGAGCCAATCCGAAGAGAGAGAGCTTCGTCTAGATTCTCGACAGGATTTTTTGAGACACGCTCTACTGCAAGCCCCACCGAAGGAAGATAATAGCATCAGATAATTTGGTTGTAATCTTCCTTTTGTCATTTATAATATAAGTGACTTTAATTTTGGTTCCATTCGTGTGTTCATTTATTTATGTAATGAAATGAATTATATCCTCTCTGACTGATATATGGTTACATGCTTTAGATTTTACATTTTATGTCAAAGTTTCCTTGCATGTGTACAGGTGTTCGGATGTGTCGAAGGGAAGGATTGTGATCTTTCAAGAGAGGGACAGGAAACATCATATATTCTTCAACGACAACTATGTGGGATTTGAGGTAGGTTAATTATCATGATATTTGTATTTTTGTAACTAGAAACCAATGTCATTGCATGAATTAATTATTTCTAGACCTGATCTGGGCTAGCAAGATAACCTTTGTCCGCAGAGGGGATTTACCTCTTCAACAACTGCCCCTGTGCCTTGTGCACGTTCGTGCGACCTGTTTACCGTTTTCTCCCTCGTGCCTTCGTTCAGGTAGGTCGGGTCAGGTTGTGTGTGGGTGCCCAAGGAAACGCGTTAGGGTCAGGTCATTCCATGTGAGGGTGCCCAAGGAAACACGTTCTAGTGGGTCGGGTTGGGTCATGTCGTGTGAGGGTACCCAAGGAAATGTGTTCGGCCAGGTCGGGTTGGGTCGTGTCGTGTGAGGGCACCCAAGGAAACGAGTTTGGGTGGGTCAGGTCATGTCTTGTGAGGGAATCTAGGGAAACAAAGTTGGGCGAGTTGGGTCGGGTCATGTGAGGGCGCCCAAGGAAATGCCTTCGGGCCGAGTTGTGTGAGGGCAGCCGTATAAAAAATGCTAAGTTGTGACCGCTCGTGTGCCTTGTGCACGTTCGTGCAGCCAATTTCTGATTTTCTCCCTTGTGCCTTCATTCGAGTGAGTCGGGTCGAGTTGTGCCATGTGAGGGAGGCCATATCAAAAATGCTAAGTTCTGACTTCTCGTGTTCATTGTGCACGTTCTTGTGACCCGTTTTCCATTTTCTTCCTTGTGCCTTTGTTTGGGAGGGTTGAGTCGTGCCATGTGAGGGCACCCAAGGAAACGTGTTCGGGTCAGGTTGTGTGAGGGAGGCCGTATAAAAAATGTTAAGTTGTGACCGCCCCTGTGCCTTATGCACATTCGTGCAACTCAATTTCCGTTTTCTCCTTTGTGCCTTCGTTCGAGCGGGTCGGGTTGTGAAGTGTGAAGGCCCTGAAGGAAACGCGTTGGGGTCGGGTCGTGTGAGGGAGGGATAAAAAATGATAAGTTGTGACCGCCTGTGTGCCTAGTGCTCCCTTGATCCTTCATTCAGGTCGGGTCGGGTCGTGTGAAGGAGCCTAAAGAAATGCATTTGGGTTGGGTCAGGTCGGGTCAGGTCATTTCATTTGAGGGCGGTTGTATCGAATTTTCTATGTTGTGACCACATGGGTGCCTTGTTGTCACACCCCTATACCTTTGGCGGTCTTTCAACCATGTTATAGATGGGGTACGGCACTGACGTACTTTTTATTTTCGTAATACTCAAGTATGTAGCCTACACCTTTAGCAACACTTGTTAAATCAGTTAAGAAAATTTTCTTTCAATATGCGGAAAACATAAACATCATCATCATATCCATAGTGTATGCCCATACATACAAGGGAGGGGAAACTCCCTGTTAATAATGAGTCTGCCCGATAATATGTTTCATAAGTATGAAATACAATATAAGTTCCAATCCAGCAAGAGGCCTCCTTTGCTCCTTCACAAGGCAAGCTACCTTCTTTCAAAGCTTACAATGCTTGAAAATGATTAACTAGCCTATGATTTCAGACCTTCCCACGATCTCTTCGTGTGTCCAATCCACTTCCAAGTTATGTGGTTAGCTCTGACCTGTCTATATGCACTTGCTGAAACTTTTGGCACTCAATTATGACCTACGATGACCTCAGAAAAAGCTCTAAACTGAAGTTTAGACCTCTTGCAGATGCCCTGCCTGACCCGACCTGCACTGCAGATGCCCTGCGGAAACATGTTCAAGTCGGGTATTTTCGTTTGATGGTGACCGTATCAATTTCGCTAAGTTGTGACTGCCCAGGTGCCTTGTGCACGTTCGATTTAGGTCATTTTGTTTGAGGGCATTGTGCTATATGTGGTCACCAGAGCAAATGCATTCGGGTAGGTTCATTTCGTTTAAGGGCATGGCGTCAAGTGAGGGTGCCAGACCGAATGGGTTCGGGTCGGGTCGTTTCATTTGAGGGAATCGCACCGTGTGAGGTCACCCGACCAAACATGTTCAGGTCGGGTCATTTCATTTGAGGGCATTGTGTCGTGTGAGGTCCCTCGACCGAACACATTTAGGTTAGGTTGTTTCATTTGAGGCCATCGCGTCGTGTGAGGGCACCCGACTGAACACATTTGGGTCGGGTCGTTTTGACTAAGGGCATCACGCCGTGTGAGGTCGCCTGACCAAACACATTCAGGTCGGGTCGTTTCGTCTAAGGCCGTTGCACCGTGTGAGGCCGCCCAGCCAAATGCGTTCGAGTTGGGTCATTTCGTTTGAGGGCGCCCGTATCAGATTTGCTAAGTTGTGACTGCCCAGGTGCGTTTTGAACATTCGGGCGACCCTTTCACCATTTGATCTCATATGCGTCTGTTCGATCGAGCGCGTTGTGTCGAGCCAGGCGACGGCGCCTATCCAAACACATTCTGGTCAGGTCGTTTGGTTCGAGGGTGCCCGTGTAATATTTTCTAAGTTGTGATCGCCAGGGTGCCTTGTGCACGTTTGAGTGGCCCATTTGCCATTTTCTCCCATGTGCGTCCATTCGGTTGGGCACGCTGTGTCGCACTGTGTGAGGGTGCCCGGCCAAATTCCTTCAGGTCGGGTCATTTTGTCTGAGGGTGCCCATGTTATATTTGCTAAGTTGTGACCACTTGGGTGCCTTGTGCACATTCGGGCGGCCTATTTTCCATTTGCTCCCATGTGCGTCCGTTCAGTCGGGTGCACCATGTTGCACCGGGTGAGGGTGCCTGTCCAAACGCGTTCGGGTCGGTTTGTTTGGTCTAAGGGAATCAGTGTTAGATTTGATAAGTTGTGACCTCATGGGTGCCTTGTGCATGTTTTGGAAATTTGTTTTCTGTTTTCTCCCATGTTCGTCCGTTCGGTCAAGCGTGTCTTGTCGCACCGGGTGAGGGTGCCCGACCAAATGCGTTCGAGTCGGTTCGTTTGGTCCGAGGGTGCCTATGTCAGATTTGCTAAGTTATGACTACCCAGGTGCCTTGTGCATGTTCGGGCAGCCGGTTTTCCATTTTCTCTCATGTGCATCCATTCGGTCGGGTGCACCGTATCGCGTCGTGTGAGGGCGCCCGGCCAAATGCGTTCGGGTCGAGTCATTTGGTCAGAGGGCGCATGTATCAAATTTGCTAAGTTGTGACCGCTCGGGTTCCTTGTGCACATTTGGGCGGCCCATTTGTTGTTTGCTCCCATGTGTGTCCTTTCGGTCGGGCACACCATGTCGCGCTAGGTGAGGGTACCCGGCCAAATGCATTCGGGTCGGGTCGTTTGGTCGGAGGGCACCCATGTCGGATTTTCTAAGTTGTGACTGCCCTAGTGCCTTGTGCACATTCAGGTAGCCCATTTTCCGTTTTCTCCCATGTGCGTTTGTTCGATCGGGCGTGCCGGGTGAGGGTGCCTGGCCAAATGCGTTCGAGTTGGGTCATTTGGCCCAAGGGTGCCTGTGTCAGATTTTCTAATTTGTGACCTCCCAGGTGCCTTGTGCACATTCGAGCAGCCCGTTTTCCGCTTGCTCCCATGAGGGTCCGTTCAGTCAGGTGCAATGTGTCGCATAGTGTGAGGGTGCCCAGCCAAATGCGTTCGGGTTGGGTCATTTGGTCCAACAACACCCATGTAATATTTGCTAAGTGGTGACCACCCGGGTGCCTTATGCATGTTCGGGCGGCCCATTTGTCATTTTTTCGCATGTGCATCTGTTCGGTCAAGCATGCTATGTCGCGTCGTGTGAGGGCGCCTGGACGAACGTATTCAGGTCGAGTCATTTGATCCAACGAAGCTCGTGTTAGATTTTCTAAGTTGTGACCACCCAAGTGTGTTGTACACGTTCGGGCAGCCTGTTTGTCTTTTTCTCCCATGTGCATCCATTCGGTCGAGCGTGCCATGTCGCACCGAGTGAGGGTGCCCAGCGAAATGCGTTCAGGTCAGGTCGTTTGGTCCGAGGGTGCCCATGTCAGAGTTGCTAAATTGTGACAACCCAGGTGCCTTGTGCACATTCACGCTGTCTGTTTGCCACTTGCTCTCATGTGTCTCCATTCGTTCAGGTGTGCTATGTTGCACCAGGTGACGGTGCCTGGCCAAATGCATTCGGGTCGGGTCATTTGGTCTGAAGGTGCTCGTGTTTGATTTGCTAAGTGGTAACTGCATCAATGCCTTGTGCACGTTCGGGCGGCCTGTATGCCCTTTGTTCCCATGTGCGTCCGTTCATTCGGGCACGCCGTGTCATGCCATGTGAGGGCGCTCGGCCAAATGCATTTGGGCCGTGTCATTTGGTCTAAGGCCGCCTATGTCAGATTTGCTAAGTTGTGACTGCTTGGGTGCCTTGTGCACATATGGGCGGCCCATTTTCCATTTTCTCCCATGTGCATCCATTCGGTTGGGTACGCCATGTCACACCGGGTGAGGGTGACTGTCCAAATGCGTTCAGGTCGGGTTGTTTGCTCCGACGGTGGCTGTATCATATTTTCTAAGTTGTGACTGCCTGGGTGCCTTATACATGTTCAGGCAGCCCATTTTCCATTTTCTCCCATATGCATCCATTCGGTCGGGTGCGACACGTTGCTAAGTTGTGACCGCTCGGGTGCCTTGTGCATGTTTGGGCAGCCCATTTGTCGTTTTCTTCCATGTGTGTCTATTTGGTCGAGCACGTCGTGTCGCACTAAGTGAGGGCACCTGGCCAAACGCATTCGGATCGGGTCGTTTGGTCCGAGGGCGTCCATGTTATATTTTCTAAATTGTGTCTGCGTGGTTGCCTTGTGCATGTTTGGGAGGCCTGTTTTCCATTTGCTCCCATATGTGTCCATTCGGTGAGGAACGTCGTGTTGTGCTGGGTGAGGGTGCCCGACCAAACGCATTCGGGTCGAGTCATTTGGTCTGAGTGCGCTCATGTCAAATTTTCTAAGTTGTGACCGCCCAGGTGCCTTGTGCATGTTTGGCTGGCCCGTTTTCCATTTTCCCCCATGTGCGTCAGTTTGGTCGGGCATGTCATGTCACGCTAGGTGAGGGCACTTGGCCAAATAAATTCGGGTCGGGTCGTTTGGTCCGAGTGTGCCCGTGTCAGATTTGCTAAGTGGTGACCACCTCGGTGCCTTGTGCATGTTCGGGCGGCCCATTTTCCCTTTGTTCCCATTTGCATCCATTTGGTCGAGCACGTCGTGTTGTGTTGTGTGAGTGCACCCGGCCAAACACATTCAAGTTGGGTCATTCGGTCTAACGGCGCCCATGTCATATTTTCTAAGTTGTGACTACCTGGGTGCCTTGTGCATGTTCGGGGAGCCCATTTTCCATTCTCTCCCATGTGCAGCCGTTCGGTCGAGCATGTCGTGTCGCGCCGGGTGAGGGCACATGACCAAACTCGTTTGGGTGGAGTTGTTTGGTTTGAGGGTGCTTGTGTCAGATTTTCTAAGTTGTGAATGCCCGGGTGCCTTGAGCACATTCGGAAAACCTGTTTGTCATTTGCTACCATGTGCATCCATTCATTTGGGTGCATCGTGTCACGCCAGGTGAGGGTGCTCGGCAAAACGTGTTCAGGTCGAGTCATTTTATCTGAGGGCACTTGTGTTAGATTTTCTAAGTCGTGACTGCTCAGGTGCCTTGTGCATGTTCAGGAGACCCATTTTCCATTTTCTCCAATGTGCATCTCTCCCATATACTCTATTTTCTTGGAGTTGGATGGGGTTGTTGTGTGTGGCTCCTTGAGATGACTGGCCGCTCGTTGGCTTGGGGGTTGGCTTTTCGTGTGAAAGATGGGTTGGTAATTTAGTTGTTTTGTTCGGTTGTGCCTGAAGAATGGCCTTGGATCATTTTTAGGGTCGTTAAATTTCTTCTCTCCATCATCACTCGGTAGCATATGAGTGGTAATGTTGGCCATGCTCGTCTTCGGAGGCATGCTTGAAAAATCTCTCCCATCCACTCTGTTTTCTTGGAGTTGGATGGGGTTGTTGTGTGTGGCTTCTTAAGATGACTGGCCGCTCATTATATTTTCTAAAATCGTCTCTTCGGTATTTCTCTCTCGTGGCCCTTGGTCGCACATTTGCTCTGTTGAAATCATATTTTCGCTATGTCGCTCGTTGGCTTCGTCGATTTCGGCTCTTCGCTATATTTTTCATCTCCTCTTTTTTTTCTTTTGGGGGGAGGGGTTGGATTTTCGTGTGAAAGGTGGGTTGGTAATTGAGTTGTTTGTTCAGGTGTGCCTGAAGAATGGCCTTGGGTCATTTGTAGGGTCGTTGACTCTCATCTTCTCTCCATCTCCACTCGGTAGCACATGAGTGGTAATGTCGGCCATGCTTGTCCTGGGAGGTATATGTGAAAAGAGTTACCCTTTCACTCTATGCTCTCAGAGTTGGATGTGGTTGCCATGTGTGGCTCCTTGACACAACTAGCTGGTCACCTATGTCACTCTCGTGCCCCTTGGTCATTTTTTGGCTCTATTGAAATTGGATCTTTGCTATATTTTTCACCTCCTCCCTTTTTGTTGGGTGGGAGAGGTGGGCGTTTCTCTCGTTGGCTTCATGAAATCATCTTTTTGCTATATTTTTCACCTCCTCCCATTTTGGTGGGGGGAGGGGTTGGATTTTTCATGTGAAAAGTGGGTTGGTAATTGAGATTCTTGTTAGGGTGTGCCTGAAGAATGGCTTTGGGTCATTTGTAGGGCGGTCGACATTCATATTCTCTCCATCCCCACTCGGTAGCACATGAGCGATAATGTTGGCCATGCTTGTCCTTCTGTTTGGCTCCTTGAGATGACTGTCCTCTTCATTTTTTGGATCTTTATGGTGCTGGTTTATTATGCTTGTACTCTTTCTATGTTATCATTGTGGGTTGAGATGCATACATTTAAGAGGAACGTGGAAGGGTTTTGGTTGTAAGCCTCCCCTCTTGCTTGCTTTTTCCATTGGGTGATGTGAGGAGCGGTTCTCCTTGTTGTAAAATTAAGGTTTGGAATTCCTTTCAGAGTGCATGTCGTCTATCCCTGCATTGGCATTGAGGTTTTGATGGATGTGGTGGCCCATATATTTGATCGAGTGGTTGGATTTTTCATTGCATCCTGCATGCACAGTAGAATTACGTGGCTTGGAAAGTTAAGACACAAGGTGATGGGTATTTCTTGTTTTGTTGATCGCGTATGCGATTTTTGTCCAATGGGGATGAGGCTTGCTATGTTGATGGTGGGGGCTATATCTAGAGGGATGAATTAAAGGTGGAACGCTTTTACCTCCCTCCTCTATGTGGAGGTGGCTACAGGTGAAAAGTATTCATTGTCTAGTTGGTATGTTGGTGGGGAAATATCCAAGGTTTCTTGTACGCAGGGTATGTCGGGTACGGGGCTGCCTGATCCCTTCTTCTGTTCAGATATGTTCATGCCTTTTGTAGTGAGCCTCTTGATTTGAATTTATTTTCTTCCTTTGCCTTTGCATTAAGTTTTCCACAGGAGATCAAGCAATCGATGTCCACCATTTCTGCTGTCTGGGTGGACTCCTACAAGGTGGTCTCGTTGCAGGGTGAGAAGGGTTGGATGGGGGAATTTTTAAGAGAAGTTGCCAGATCGGTCGTTCTTGTTTTATTTTTTCCCTTTTGCATCGAGGGTACCACATGCGATCAAACGATTTAGGTCCACTATTGCTGCTGACTGGGTGGACTCCTAGGTGGCCTTGGTGCAGGGCAGGGAGTGTCACGGTGTAAATTCTAATAGAGGTTGTCGACTTAGTCATTCTCCTTCTACTTCCTTATTTTTCCTTTGCAGTGAGGTTTCCGCAGGCGATCAAGTGATGGAGGTCCACTATTAATGTTGTCTGGTTGGAATCCTAGATGGTCTCATTGCTAGGCGGTAAGGGTTGGAGGGAATTTTAAAGAGATATTGAAGGGTCGATTGTTCTCCCTTTATTTCCTTACTTTTCTTTCGCATCAAGGTCGCTGCAGGCGATCGGGTGATCGAGGTCCATCATTTCTGCTATCCAGGTGGACTCCTAGGTGGCCTTGGTGCAAGGCAGGGAAAGTTGGGAGGCATTTGAGAGAGAGAGAGTTTGTGGGGTTGTTTGTTCTCCATTCGTTTCCTTTGTTTTCCTTTGCATCGAGGTCGCCGCAGGAGCTCGAGGTCCATTATTGGCGCTGTCAGGGTGGACTCCTAGGTGTCCTTGGTGTGAGGCGGGGAGGGTTTGGGGGGAATTTCTAAGAGAGTATTGTTTATGTTTTCTCCCCTTTGTCTGTTCATTGTGGTTGTTGCGGGTGATAAGGCTTTTGCCATCCTTGCTGGTTGGGGGGTGGTTACCAACTCCTAGGCAGCCTCGATGCAATTTGACTCAGCAGGGTGACCCATATTTTTGCTTTGTGGATCTTGCATCCTTCATCCATTACCGTTGATGTCTTGCATGTCCTTGGCATGTAGTGTGTGTGGGATCTAATCCCTTCTTGGGGATGTAAGAGGTGTAAGGTATAAGAGATTTACATGATATTTTGAACTCTCTTTGACTTGATGGGTGTTTAGGCTGGCTCTCTGTAAGAGAGAACTTTGAATTCCCTTTGAAGTGGGAGGGTGCTACCTAGTGGATCCTACCAGTAGTAATATGCTTATCTCAAAGATTAAGCCATGCATGCCTAAGCATGATCTAATTCAAACCGTGAAAATGCGGATGGCTCATTAAATAAATTATATTTTTTTTATGGTACCATAATACTCGGATAACCGTAGTAATTCTAGAGCTAATACATGCACCAAGTCCCAACTCTTTGGAAGGGATGCATTTTTTAGATAAAAGGTTGGCGCAGGCTTGCCCACTTCTTCGGTGAATCATGATAACTCAACAAATCATAGAGCCCTTATGCTGTCAATGCTTCATTCAAATTTCTGCCCTATCAAATTTCAATGGTAGGATAGAGGCCTACCATGGTGGTGATGGGTGACGAAGTATTAGGGTTCGATTCCGAAGATGGAGCCTGAGAAATGGCTATCACATCCAAGGAAGGCAGCATGTGTGCAAATTACCCAATCTTGATATGGGGATGTAGTGACAATAAATAACAATACTGGGCTCATCGAGTCTGGTAATTGAAATAAGTACAATATAAATCCCTTAATGAGGATCCATTAGAGGGAAAGTCTAGTTCCAGTAGTCATGGTAATTCCAGCTCCAACAACATATATTTAATTTGTTGCAGTTAAAAACATTATAGTTGGATCTTGGGTGGTAAAATTTTGTCTGCCTACTCGGTGTGAACCTTTCCTTCCATCCCTTTTTTCGGCAGCGTGCTCCTAGCCTTAACTCGCTGGGTCGCGGTTCCAGTGCTGTTACTTTGAAAAAATTAGAGTGCTCAAAGCAAGCTTATGCTCTGAATACATTAGCATCGAATAACGTGATAGGAGTCTGGTCCTATTGTGTTGGCCTTCGGGACCGGAGTAATGATTAATAGGGACTGTCAGGGGCATTCATATTTCATTGTCAGAGGTGAAATTCTTAGATTTATGAAAGATGGACCATTGTGAAAGCATTTTCCAAGGATGTTTTCATTAATAAAGAATGAAATTTGGGGGCTTGAAGATGATCAGATGCCATCCTAGTATCAACCATAAATGATGCTGACTAAGGATCGATAGATGTTTCTTTAAGGACTCTGCCAGCACCTTATGAGAAATAAGAGTGTTTGGGTTCCGGGTGGATTATGCTCGCAAGGCTGAAACTTAAAGGAATTGATGGAAGGGCACCATTAGAAGTGGAGCCTGCAGCTTAATTTGACTCAACACGGAAAAAATTACCAGGTCTATACATAGTAAGGATTGACAGATTGCGCGATATTTATTGATTCTATGGGTGGTGGTGCATGGTCATTCTTAGTTGGTGGAGTGATTTGTCTGGTTAATTCCAAAAACAAATGAGACCTCAGCGTGCTAACTAGCTACATGGAGGTTCCCCTTCGTGGCCAGCTTCTTAGAGGGACTATGGCCATTTAGGCCATGGAAGTTTGAGGCAATAATATTTCTATGATGCCCTTAGATGTTCTCGGCCACATGCATGCCACACTAATTTAGCCAACAAGTTTTTCTTCCTGGTTTGAGAGCATCGGGAAATCTTCTCAAATTGCATCGTGATGGGGATAGACCATTTATTGCAATTATTGGTCTTCAACGAGGAATTCCTAGCTAGCGCGTGTCAGCAACTCATGTTGACTACATTCCTTTCCTTTGTACACACCGCCCGTCACTCCTACCAATTAAATGATCCAGTGAAGTGTTCAAATTGCGTCAACGATGGTGGTTCGCCGCTATCGACGTCGTGAGAAGTTCATTGAACCTTATCATTTAGAGGAAGGAGAATCTATACCAAGGTTACCGTAGGTGAACCTGCTGTAGGATCATTGATAGTAGGGTTTTTTTTTTTCATTTGGGTTATGTGGGTTTTTATTGTATGTAATCTAGGAACATGTGGTGTGTCTCTAGGAGAGCGATTTTGATGCTTGTCGGGGTGGTGCCTTTTTCAAAAGAGACTCGCAACATTTTTAGTTTCCTATATTGAGTTCACACTTATTGTTTCCTGTACTTGCAAGTGATGCTTGTTCTTGTCCCATCCTTTGTTATTATTTACCCTAATGTTATTTTTTTATGGGGTTCAGAAGCTCATTGCTCGGGAGCCCCCTCTCCAACGGTATGTTTGACGGGGCATGGTTGCTGTAGTCGAGGTGCTTGGGAAATACGATATAAAAATTCAAACTCGTTCATAGCGATGGTGCTCGGTCCTTTGTTCATTGGAAGATGTGGGCCTCTATAGTTGGTTCTCTCCAAAAGGTGGCAACGGTGGTTTATGTGTTTTCTTGGGCGATCCTTTTTGTTGGTGGTTGGTTCAAGGGAGTGGTTGCGCGTGCACTTCCTCCCTCAACAGTTTAGTGAGGGGAAAATGTTGGGGGCGGGGTACGTGTCGATATGGGATGGATAAAGAGCGGTGTAATCCATTGGGATGGCCATCCTAGTCCTCTTGACTATTCCTTGACATGCCCTTGTAGAAGGGTTGGGTCTAGGTAATGAAATAACCCTCCCTTTGTCCGAGATCCATCAAAATTGCAAGTTTCCCCATCAATAGGCATGAGGTAGCATTATTTTCTCATGCCTTTTGTGTTGAGGGAATTCCTTGTCATTTCTTGAGCCACTCCTCTTCCAAGGAAATTAGGAAGCATGTTATGTCCTTATCTCACCATTTGGATTGTGGGTTCTTTGCACGACTTGGTCATTTCTTGGATGTGTTGATTGTTGCAATAGCATTGTGGTGTGCACTTTAGGGGCTTACCCCTTTTTAGGGTGTGACATTGCACCGATGGCGTATTTGTGGCCCTCGGCTTTATCTAACATTGAGTGTTAGCCTACGATAACTCTTCTTTGGAGTTCCGATTGTTTGGGCCCCCTTGAATTTTTGGTGAGAAAGATTGTCAGGTGTCCTGTACATGGAGGGGTGCAATAGCGGGGTAGGTTTTCTATTAGTGAATTTTTTGTTTGAAACCTTGTGTGGGTTGGGGGGTCATTTACCTCTTAGTAGTAAAGTGCTCCATGCACTTGTCTCATCGAGGGCCTCGACTTTTGTAGTGGTCAAGTTTAGGTTGTGGCTTGTCTACTTGGTTTTTTGATTGTCGCTTGTTATGTCATGTAGATAGAAAGGATGTTGTATCGTAATGTATGTGGAAGGGTGCGAAAACGTGGGAAACTTTTGATTGGGTGCCTTGTTTTCCTTCTTTTTGGTTAAGCCAACGTCTCCTCACGTGGCGGTGGCCCTCTGTTCTTTCTAGCTAGCGTTGCTTGAAATTCAGCCCCCTTTCTCTCAAATTGGATTTTTTTTCGTGAGTGTTATGGTGGGTGATGTTTGGTTTTTCTTTATTTCATGTCATTTTCTTCCCTTCCATTCCCTAGCTTTATGGAGAAAAGCTGGAATTGTTGTGGGTCGGTGTCAAATAAGGATGAAAAGCAGTGCACAATCATGAGTTGGCCACCCTAGTATTTCTCGGTTATATTTATTTATAGTTACCCATTTTTTGCTAAGGCACAGGGCTTGGAAACCTTGTACTGTGTTTGAGCCTCCCCTTGTGATTAATTTTTGTCCCCCTAGATTTACAGAGAGAAGGTGGGATTTCCGTGGATTGACGTTTTTAGAAGGATGAAAAAGCAATGTGAGTTCCTGCTCGGGTGGCCACCCTAGTCCTTCTCGATCGTCGATATGTGCAGTTCCCACCTTTTTGCAAGGGCACAGGACCTTGAAATCATTTTTTGTGTTTGAGCCTTGTCTTCTTTGTTGGTAGCCATGCTTTTGTTCTCTTTTTATTTTCTTGTTTTCGGCTGCTTTTTTCCCTTCCTCCTTTTTGCCCCTAGCTTTATGGAGAAAAGAGTGAATTGTTGAGGATTGGAATTCATGAAGGATGAAAGGTAGTGCCAGCTCCAGGGGTGTCCACACTAGTCCTTCGCAATCGTCGTTCCTTGTCATTCCCCCCCTTTTGCGAGGGCGTGGGGCTCATGAAGAGTTTTTTAACTATTTGGGCCTCCTCCTTTGAGTGGGTGGAAAATTTTGTTTCTCTTTATTTCATGTGTTTTTCTTACTTTCCTCATTCCGACCCTTATCATTTCAGAGAAAAAAGGGGGAGTTGTAGTGGCTTGATGTTCATGAAGTATGAAAAGAAGTGTGATTTTCAGGGTGGCCACCCTAGTCCTTCTTGGTCATCATCCCTTACAATTCTACCTTTTTTGAAAAGGCACAGGGTTTGGAAAGTAGCTCTTCTTGTTTATTTGCTTGAGATTTCCCTTGTGAGGGGGTGGGAGCCACCTTCTCTTTCTTTTCTGTTATATGCATATGTGTTTTTTTCCCCTTCCCTTCCTCTTGTCAGCCCCCAGCAACGTTATGAAGAAGAAAGGGGGAAACTATTGCGGTTGGGTCCTTGAGAAGGATGAAAAGTAGTGGGACCTCCTAGGTTGGCCACCCTACTCCTTCTCAATCACTGTTCCTTGCAGTTCTCCCCATTTTTCCATTAGGCATGGGGTTCAGAGGGCTTGTTTGAGCCCCTTCCCTTTAGTGAGTGGGTTATGGAGTGCGGTTGTCTTGAAGGGGAAGGGGGCTTGTTGCTTGTTGCAATGCATTGTACGTTGGGTTGGATTTTAGCCATTTCTCATGGGGGTGCACTTTTTTGGTAACACACAGAAACGACTCTCGGCAACGGATATCTTACCTCTTATTACGATGAAGAACGTAGTGAAATGTGATACTTATTGTGAATTGCAGAATCCCGTGAATCATCAAGTTTTTGAACACAAATTGTGCCTGAGGCTTTGGTCGAGGACACATCTATCTGGGTGTCGCATCCTAATCAAACATGCTCCTTGCAATATTTTAGGGAGTATCGTAGGTGGTCGTTTGTGCCCAATGCAGTGTAGTTGGTTGAAATGTGGCAGGAAATGTTTCATGGTGTGCGTCAGCAAGTGGTGATCTTGTCCACTTGGTTGGGCAGTCAGCGTTAGCCGATGCGGGCTCTGTGTGGCATCCCTATAACTTAATTTTCTCTCTCTTGTCCTCCAATTGGGTAGGGTAGATTTAGCTCCAACTTGTGACCTCAACTTAGGTAAGAACACCCTCCGAGTTTAAGCATATAATTAAGTGGAGGAAAAGAAACTTACAAGGATTCCCCTAGTAGCAACGAGCAAACTGGGAAGAGCCCGACATGAAAATCAGGTGGCAGCATCACCTAAATTATAGTCTATATAAGTGTCCTTAGTGGCGGACCTAGGCCAAGTACCTTGGAAGGGGGCGCGTGAGAATGTGATAGCCCCGTCGGGCCGGGACCCTGCCACATCACAAGGCGTTGTCGGCGAGTCGGGTTGTTTGGGAGTGTAGCTATAATTGGGTGGTAAATTCCATCCAAGGCTAAATACCAGCGAGAGACCGATATCAAACAAGTACCCCGAGGGAAATATGAAAATGACTTTGAAAAGAGAGTTAAAGAGTGCTTGAAATTGCCGAGAGGGAAGCATATAAAGGCTATCGATGCATCTCGGTCGGATGTGAAACGACTCAAGCTGGTCTGCCACTCGAGTTGAGGTGAAAACCAACACGGGCTGCTGCATCATCACAATTTTGGGTGGAGTACCACCTATCGATTTGTCATTGTGGTGGTCAAGGAACGAAGCGCGCAACCTTGTGGCGGGTCATGTGAACCTGTGTGCTCGTGGTGTTGGTTGGTGGGCTTTCCATTTGGCCCGTCTTGAAACATGGACCAAGGAGTCTAACATGTGTGTGATTTGAGGGGTTTGAAAACCTCTTAGGCACAAGGAAGCTGACGGGCGAGATCCCCTCTCCGTAGGGGGTGCATCGTCAACTGACCTTGATCTTATTCGAAGGGTTCCAGTGCAAGAAAGCTGAAGATAGAGGAAACTATAGTGGACCCAAAAGATGGTGAACTATGCCTGAGAAATCCAAAGCTAGAGGAAACTCTAGTGGAGGCTCGTGGTGAAACTGACATGCAAATCATTCTTCTGACTTGGATATAGGGGAAAAATACTAATAGAACCATCTAGTAGTTGGTTTCCTTCGAAGTTTCCCTCAGGATAGCTGGAGCTCATGCACGGGTTTTATCAGGTAAAGAAAATTATTAGAGGCATCAGGGACATAATTCCCTCGACCTATTTTCAAACTTTAAATAGGTAAGATGGTGTGGCTGCTCCATTGAGCCATGCCATTGAATCGAGAGCTCCAAGTGGGCCATTTTTGGTAAGCAGAACTGGCGATGTGGGATAAACCGAAAGTTGAGTTACGGTGCCAAATTGCATGCTAACATAGATCCCAAAAAGGGTGTTGGTTGATTAAGATTGCAGGACGGTGGTCATGGAAGTCGAAATCCACTAAGGAGTGTGTAACAACTCACCTACTGAATCAACTAGCCCCGAATATGGATGGCGCTGAACCACGCAACCTATACTCGACCGTCAGAGAAATTGCCTAGATTTTATGAGTAGGAGGACATGGGGGTCATTGAGAAACCTCAGCCGTGAGCTTGGGTGAATCGGTCCCCGGTGCAGACCTTTGCTAGTAGAAAATATTCAAATGAGAAATTTGAAGACTGAAGTGGCGAAATGTTCCATGTGAATAGCACTTAGACATGGGTTAGTTGATCCTAAGAGATGGGGAGGCCTTGTATCAAGGGTGCACTCTGCACGAGCATCGAAAGGGAATCGGCTTAATATTCCCAAACTAGGACATGGTAGCGGGCGACAACATTAGGAAATCCGGAGATGTCGTTGGGGGCCCCGAGAAGAGTTATATTTTTTTTTTAACAGCTTTCCCACCCTGGAATTGGTTCACCCAGAGATAGGGTCTAGTAGTTGGAAGACCACAACACGTCTTACAGTGTCCAGTGCACCCTCGGTGGTCCTTGAAAATATGGAGGACCTAGTACATTTCATGCCCAGTCATACTCATAACCACATCAAGTCTCCAAGGTGAACATCCTCTAGTCAATAAAACAATGTACGAAAGGGAAGTCAGCAAAACGGATCCGTAACTTCGGGAAAGGATTGGCTCTGAGGGTTGGGCCTAGGGGTCTGCACCCTCAAATCATGGGATTTTAACATTCTTCCTGAGCCACTCTCATGGTGAGGGCAGGAAATCGCGTGCCGATTGGGCTATGAGCGTAGAATTCCCCCTCAGGGGGGCTTTTCCCTAGGCGGAAAATAGTCGACTCAGAACTGGTACGGAAAAGGGGAATCCAACTGTTAAATTAAAACAAATCATTGCGATGGTCCCTGTGGATGCTGACACAATGTGATTTCTTCCGACTGCTCTGAATGTCAAAGTGAAGAAATTCAACGAAGCATGGGTAAATGGCGAGAGTAACTATGACTCTCTTAAGGTAGCCAAATGCCTCGTCATCTAATTAGTGACACACATGAATGGATTAACAAGATTCCCACTATCCCTATCTACTATCTAGTGAAACCATAGCGAAGGGAATGGGCTTGGCAGAATCAGTGGGGAAAGAAGACCCTATTGAGCTTGACTCTAGTCCAACTTTGTGAAATGACTTGAGAGGTGTATAATAAGTGGGAGTCATTTTCGGCGCAAGTGAAATACCACTACTTTTAACATTATTTTACTTATTCCACAGGGTGGATATGGGGCACTGCCACTATTTTTTTCCTTAAGGCACATTTTGGTGAGTCAATCTGGGTGAAATAAATTATTAGGTGGGGAGTTAGGCTGGGGCGACACATCTATTAAAAGATAACGCAGGTGTCCTAATATGAGCTCAACGAGAACAGAAATCTCATGTGGAACAAAAGGGTAAAGTTCATTTGATTTTGATTTTCAGTACGAATAAAAACCATGAAAGTGTGGCCTATCAATCCTTTAGACTTTCAGAATTTGAAGCTAGAGTTGTCAGAAAAGTTACCACAGGGATAACTAGCTTGTGGCAGCCAAGCGTTCATAGCAATGTTTCTTTTTTATCCTTTGATGTTGGCTCTTCCTATCATTGTGGAGTAGAATTCACCAAGTGTTGAATTTTTCACCCACCAATAGGGAACGTGAGCTTGGTTTAGACCATCGTGAGATAGGTTAGTTTTACCCTACTGATGAACTGCACCACAATATTAATTCAACTTAACATTAGAGGAACCGTTGATTCACACTGTTGGGGTTCCCATGTTTTGGCCAGATTGGCAAGACCAAAAGATGAGACAACATCAAACCACTTTCAAACCTCAGGATCTAGCCCTCCTGGGTCCAGAGAGGGATCTCTTTATGATTGTTGAAGGTAATGTCTTTGAAGGTCAAAGGTTTAAGATATTAGGCTAGTTATAAGGCTCGGAGTTTGTTTGTTTGATTGTTTGTTTGGTTGCTGGTTATCAGGAAAGAAGGGTTCAAAATAAGAGAAGGCTAATCAAAGAGGATTTAGGCAGAGGTGAAGTACTCCAGAGAGCATTCAAGACCATTTGGAAATGGATTCAGGAAAGGTTTTACTTTCTATTCAATGTGCGGGCTTTCAGTTGGGCTAGTCATCTAATGTGTACCATGTCCTTTCATGGAGAAAAACATTCTGCTGATGTAGAAAACCTGATATACATCCATTTATGCGCTCTGTACCCTCTGTGTGATCCATGATGTCTTCAATATGGTACTTTTTCCTCTAAACCACTGAGGTAAGGCTCAAATATCTTCATTTTCGTGCCTTAAACTCTCTGCTGCTCCATTTCCTGTCTCTGTCGGTGAAATCTGTGCTTTAATTGGCTCTGGGGAAGATTTTCCAGAGTTCAAACCCTACTCTTTAATGCAAGTTCTGTCATGGCTCCTTCCCAGGCTTTCTTCGTGATTTCGGCCTCTGAAAAATGGTCCTTTCTAAATTTTTTTCCACTGTAATAAAGACCGTGAAATCATGGTGGCTTTCACCCTCTGATAACACTGCAAAAACACGAAAACCTATTAAGAAAACCATGCATGGAGGTGGTGGATGCAACGAGGATGACGGGAATGGCCATGTAGACTGGTAAAATGGTGGAAAAGTGTAGGATTATGGTGGGAGAAAGGTCATGGTGAAATTTGGCAGACTCTGACGAAAAATTTAAATGAAAACCTTTGAAAAATGACCTCTGAATGAAATATGAATGAAATATAAGGAGGGTGGAGGACAACTTGATAAAAACACGTGGAGAGATGACGTGGCGAGATGCAGTCGATGGCGGGGCCCAACTTTAAATCTAGACCGTCCAATCTCAGGAGGAGATTGATGGTGGAAAATGTATCGGAGGGTGATGGACGATGGGCCAGGGGTACAGATACCTTGGGTTATTCGCCATGCAACTTCAGGGTGCGATTACCATTGGATGGGCGATCGTGGATTGGACGGTTTATATGCATATCACGCCAGATCAAATGTCGAACGTTAACTCACGATGGGGTGGTGGTTTTTAAACAGTGTCGGAGCCACGTGTCAGGCGGTGAGTGGAATCACCCCGAAAATAAAAATACCGCCCACCTTCGAAAAGCAGTGCGATAGAAACCGACGGTTTTCGAATGGGCGCGGCTGCGGGGACCACCGAGAAAATGAAATATGGACCGTTGATATGCGGACTGAATGGATGGTTGAGATGTGATCAGAGGAGTGAATGGGGGAGATACGGGCAAAACAGCGCTGACCATCAGATCTTACACAGATCGACAGCTAAGATTATTTCAGGGGCCGTCAGACAATTTCACCATCGCATCGGAACTTTTGTATTTACAAAGGATAAGGGCGCATGTGAAACTCCTGATTGTGATAAGTGCTTTATGAATAGTGCTTGGTCTTAGCACTTGGGTGCATGAAGGGGAAGTGTTTTAGGGGGCTGGCTGAAGAGGGCTAGGCCTACATGTATGGAAAACATGGTTTTTTGGCCCATTTTTAGCACGTTTCAAGGTCGAGGAAGGGTAACGATAGAGGAAAAAAAAGGGGAGGATTTAGACCAAATAAGGTGTGAATGTAGGATTTAAAGGGATCTTGGGAGGATTTATAGGGTAAAAGGGGAACTTTGACAAAAGGGAGAAAAGGGTTAAAATGGGATATTTCTACAGGGATACAAGGGGAAATGTAGGCCTTTCTAGAGCACAGTTTTTCACAATTAGTGAGGCCCTTTAAACAAGGAACAGCAGTGAGGGTTTATCCAAGGTAAAGGAACAGGAGGCTTCAAGGATGATGTGTCTTCAGGGGAGATGCATTCCTTGAAGGCTCAAAAACAATTTAGCCCCTTACTTTGCTTGTCAAAAAATTTATAGGGGGCTAACACACACAATTGGTCATCGTGCTTGGTTGAAGAGCCAGTGGTGCAAAGCTACCAAGTGTCAGATTATGACTGAACACCTCCACGTCAGAATCCACACTAGAAGTAGTGCATGTCACTTTTCGACTGTATCTCAACCCCCAATAGGGGCATATATTTGTCGCCTCGAGGGGCCCATGTCATTTTCAAACCGCGATCATGAAGAATCTCGGTCGGGGTAGCTTCGAAGTTAAATTTCAAATGGTCATTGAGAAGAATCCTTTGCATATGAATTAAATATGAGATGGGGTATTGTAAGTGGTAGAGTGGCCTTGCTGCCATGATCCACTGAGATTCAGCCCTTGGTCGCCTCGATTTGGAGCTTTGCTCTTATCACTTTCTTTAAAATTCAGCCAACTATCGTTGTTGCACCCTCTACCCCCCGTCCTTTTCATTCAAACATCATTTATTTTGTTGACATCTCAAAAATACATTTATTGGTTAGGAGCGGGAAATTTGGGGTTTCCATGCCATGGCTGTGAGAGGGGTCGCCAGTCTCTGGAACTTGTGGTCAGTGTGGCATGGAAATCCAAATTTTCCATGCCATGACACGGTGTAAAACGAACACAGGTCTATGGAACTTGGGGTTTCGGTGTCCTCCCTCGCCCCCAAGGGAAACACGCTTGGGAAATTAGGGCTTCCCTACCATGTCACGGGTAAGACCATCGCCCAAGTCTGAGGAACACAGGGATTGGGGATTCCATTTCATGGCACACGGCAGAGGGTTGCACCCAAGCCTAGGAAATTTGGGGTTTCCATGTCCCGCACCCGACAAAAACCGTAGGTTTCCATGTTTTACGGCGCACTAGAAACTTGGGGTTTTCACCGAATCCACAGCATGGGGAGCTTGGGGTTTCCATGATGATGGAAACCATCACTTGAGTCTAGGGAACTGGTGGTGTTTCGAGACCGCAAATCTAAGACTCTGGGGAACTCTGAGTTTTTTCCATGTCACGGCATGTACAAACCTACCACCCAAGTCAATGAAACTTGGGGGTTTCCATTTCACCACACGATAGAAAAATGCCCCAACTTGGAGAAACTTGGGGTTTCCATTTCGTGGCATGGCAGAAAATTTCTCAAGTTTGAGAAACCTGGGGTTCCCATGTCCCGCCGCGATGGAAACTGCAAACCCAGTACGGGGTACTTGGGGGTTCCATGCTGCAGCATGATGGAAACTACTACCCAAGTATGGGGAACTTTGAGTTTCCATGTCACGACGTGACGGAAATCGCCGCCCGGGTCTACAGAGCTTAAGGGTTCCCATTTTTTGTGGCACGATGGATACTTCCCAATTCCAGGAAACTTGTGGATTTCCATGTCCTACCACAATAGAAACCATGGCCTCGGTGCGTGGAGCTTAGGTTTCCATGTCACGGAATGACGGAGAATTGCGCTATTCTGCGGAAATTTGGGGCTTCTGTTTCATGGCACGAGGGAAACCTCCTAGTTCTAGGAACCTTATAGTTTCCATCTCTAGCTCCAATGAAAACTGCGCCTCTGGTGAGGGGAACTTGGGTTTCCATGTCGCGGCACGACTGTAATCACCCAAGTTTACGGAACTCATGTTTTACGTTGCGCGGCACAATGAATAACTGCCCAAGTATGGCGAACTTGGGGCTTCCATTTCGTGGCGCGATGGAAACTTCTCCCCTAGTATGTCTCTAGAACTTGAGATTTTCACGCTTCGTTGCAATGGAAGTTGTTCGAGTGTGGGGAAGTTTGTGTTTTGTAAGACCCCAAGACTTGATGAGGCGCATTCGAGTAATGGGCGTGCCCATTGGGAATTTTGACAGTGTTAGGGTACGATGCGATGTTACGGGCAAACCGTCACATAGTAACCGCACAGGCGTGAGTGTGTGGTGGTGAGCGGCACGACCGCGTCGCACATAGCCAGCGGTGGCTTTGGAAAAGGTGATGTTATAGGAAAAACATCACACTGTAGCTGGAGTCATAAAAATAACACACGAGTTGAGCAGCTGATGCTACATGAGTGGGTTGATACCTGAACGATGGGGGTCAGCTCGGGTCCACCAAGTGACCCACGACACACACATGATACACTTATTAATGCGACATGCAGATGATGGAGAAGTCATCCAACCAAAGATCAAGCAATCATCTGAGTGCAAGTTCATTGGAGCACCACGAGCTAAGCCAATAGCTTGTTGGTGAAGGAAACATGGTGGTGGTGAACGCAGGGCGAGCATGGGTCGAATCAGGTTGTTGACATTGTAATATCCCAAAATTGGGATTTTCTACAACAAATGGAATATCTTAAGATATTCCAAAGTTGGAGATTCAACAAATCATGAGCATGGCAATGTAGAATAGTTCATTATATGTAAAACAACATCTCACCAACAGATGTAAGAGCCTCATCAAGAATATGGCCTATATCCTCCTTCCCAAGTGGGAAAATGCAGTGATATAGGGCATAAAACAAATATATTCAGCAAATAACACAATAACAGTGGATACTGAGACTTGTATACCTTATTTTAGACAATATACGATCCACTTGCAGAATTGGAGGTGAAACAAATGAATCTAGCTACACTAAATAGATCTCCCCATCTCAGGATAACTTAAAAAACACCCTGATCCCCTTACTTCTCTACAACAGAATTTATGAAGACTATGAGAGCATTATTCCCATAAGGGTTTCTATAGAAATTGATGAAATAATACTAATCACGAGATTATATTAATCAAATATAAGAGAAATTGAGGTTTAACCTCTTTTACACAAAGAATAAGACACTCGGCAAGGGTTTCTGGAATTATACATGTATAAAAAGTAGTACTGTAGAAAATAATGCAATTAATTCATCTCTGTATTAAACATGGTTGAATATGACATAATATAGCTGATGAATACAGAAAAATGGCCCTTGTCCCTTCTTATTAGAACTCCCAGAGGGAAATAAACACCTCCTCCTCAAACACTAGCACAAAATCCAAGGGTGCAACCCTGCTGCTGCTGCACCTGCATAAAGGACATAGTTTCTAAATATTACTGCACTATAGATGTTGATGGCTGATTGGACCTAAGCTAGATGGTGGAATTGAAGCTCAAACCCTTCCATTTATATCCCTTAAGCAAGATTCTCCAAAGAAGAGGATGGAATTCCCGCATGAGAATTCTTTTCACTAAGGAATGCTGCAACCACAGCTAAACAACTGAAGCATGCAAGTAGTAAAGAGACCAAAGATAGCTGAATAATAAATGATCTACTTGCTGATATGCCCTCCTTTTTATCCTTGGTGAGCCTTCTCACCCTAGACCCCACACATTATTGAGGTGACTTCCTAGTGAAGGTTCCTCCTTCAAAATTGCGTTGTCCTTGTTGGCTTCCCTCCTCTTCTGGATCCAAAAAAATGTGCTTGTCATATTAAAAAGAAACACCAGTCAAGTACAAAATTCCCAATAGATGTATACTCAATCTAAAAACATCTTCCTCAGCCTCTCTTACAACTTTACACAGAGACCTTGTCTCAAAAGACACAGCTTGTAATTCTCTGATAACTGATCAACAACCTTTACAATGAGTTTCTTCATGAATTTATAGCTCAAGTGGAGTAGAGAAGGTAGGTGAAAAAATAAATGTAGCATTAAAACTCAGGAAAGGAAGAGGGTCTAGGCCCATTATATTTAAATTTTACGCATTTATCCATTGCACTCTTTGGGTGAAAGAGTGGTCTTCTCCAAGTTCCAATTACTCCAGTATGTCTCTGGTGTACTTTGCTGCAACACTCTATAGTACTTCTCGTAAATAAATAAAAAAAGTAAATAAATGATGCTACGGTCTGCCATACTGTGAATAAAGTTCTCTGATAGCATCATGACTGTTGTTAGGGTGGAAATATTTGCTTGGACACCATGTAGACTGAAACAATAATGCGTACCGTGTCCTTTCATGGAGAAAAACATTTTGCTGATGTAGAAAACCTGATATACATCCACTTATGCGCTCTGTACCCTCTCTGTGATCCATGATGTCTTCAATCTGGTACTTTTCCTCTAAACCACTGAGTTATGGCTCAAATATCTTCATTTTCGTGCCTTAAACTCTCTGTTGCTCCATTTCCTGTCTCTGTCAGTGAAATATGCACTTTAATTGGCTCTGGGGAATATTTTCCAGAGTTAAAACCCTTCTCTTTAATGCAAGTCCTGTCATGGCTCCTTCCTAGGTTTTCTTCATGATTTCAGCCTCTGAAAAATGGTCCTTTCTACATTTTTTGTCGTTGTAATAAAGACTGTGAAATCATGGTGGCTTTTACCCTCTGATAACCCTGCAAAACACGAAAACTTGTTAAGAAAACCATCCATGGAGGTGGTGGATGCAACGGGGATGACAGGAATGGCCATGTAGACTGGTAAAATGGCAAAAAAGTGCAGGATTACGGTGGGAAAATGTTCATGGTGAAATTTGGCAGACTGTGGAAAAAAATTTAAATGCAAACCTTTGAAAAATGACCTTTGAATGAAATATGAATGAAATATAAGGAGGTTAGAGGAAAAATTGATAAAAACACGTGGAGAGATGACGTGGTGGGACCTAGTCAATGGCAGGGCCTGACTTTAAATATAGACCCTTCGATCTCAGGAGGAGATCAACGGTGGAAAACGTATTGGAGGGCAACGGATGGTAGGCCAGGGGTACGGATACCTTGGGTTATTCGCCGTGCAACTTCGGGGTGCGATGACCGTTGGATGGGCAATTGTGGATCAGACGGTTTATATGCATATTGCACCAGATCAAATGCCGAACGTTAACGCGCGATGGGGGGAATTTTTTTAATAGTTTCAGAGCCACGTGTCGGGTAGTGAGTGGAATCTCCCTGAAAATAAAAATACCGCCCACCTCTGAAATGCGGTGCGATAGAAACTGGCGGTTTTCGAACGAGCGCAGCTGCAGGAACCACTGACCAGATGAAATACAGACCGTTGATCTGCAGACTGAATGGACAGTTGAGATGAGATCGGATGAGCGAACAGGGGAGCGACGGGAAAAATAGCGCTGACCGTCAGATCTTACACAGATCGACGACTGAGATTATTTCAGGGGTCGTTAGAAAATTTCACCATCGCATCGGAACTTTTGTATTTACAAAGGATAAGGGCGCATGTGAAACTCCCAATTGCGATAAGTGATTTATGACTAGCGCTTGGTATTAGCGCTTAGGTGCATGAAGGGGAAGGGTTTTAGGGCGCTGGCTGAAGTGGGCTAGGCCTGCATGTATGAAAAACATGGTTTCTTGGCCCATTTTTAGCGTGTTTCAAGGCCCCAGAAGAGTAACGATAGAGGAAAAAAAAGGGGGGGGGAATTAAACCAAGAAAGGGGTGAATGTAGGATTTAAGGGCATCTTGGGAGGATTTAGAGGGTAAAAGGGGAACTTTGACAAAAGGGAGAAAACGGTTAAAATGGGATATTTCTGCACGGATACAAGGGGAAATGTAGGCCTTTCTGGAGCACAGTTTTTCACAATCAGTGAGGCCATTAAAACTAGGAATAGAAGTGGGGGTTTATCCAAGGTAAAGGCATAGGAGGCTTCAAGGATAATGTGTCTTTAGGGGAGATGCATTCCTTGAAGGCTCAAAAACAATTTAGCCCCTTACTTTTCTTGTCAAAAAATTTATAGGGGGCTAACAATGGCTCCACATGGGGATGGCTTCTTCTTGAAGGAGTCAAGAATTCAGAAAATGATCTTTGGTGTAGGACAGATACCTGTTTCTTGAGCCACCTTTCTTCTTTGATTTTCAGATGCCATAATTGCGAAGACATCAATTTAGCAGAAAACTCTCCCAAACCATCTACCTACCCACACTACAATCCTAGAATTTTTTTTCTAGGGTGCATTTGAACTAGCAGACCATTTACATCTTTTTATTTTTACAAACATGAAAATACACCTATTCTATTTCTACCCTTATTACTCCATGAAACCAGATTAGATTGTTGGTCTCATATGTTTCTCTACCTATTCTAACATCTGCTGGGATTAAACTGTCCAGCATATTTGTTCTCTATATTCTACAACAAAAATTTAAAAACAGTCAAACTAGGATTAGACAGTCTAGTTTGCTGTGTATCCAAGGCATAAAGACAATTGCACGTGGATAGAATTCTGCAGAAAATTGAAAACAAAATCTTGAATGCTTGAAATATGAAGTTTGAAGCATCATTCTTTCCTTTGTGACTCAAGTTTTGAGCTTGTTAGAGTCACTTTCCTTTTTTTATATGTCATGTCTGGTTTTGGGCTTGTTAGAGATGATTCTTCTTTTTTCTTTGCTGGTCCAGGTTTTGGGCATGTTTGAACTAGCTATCCTTACTTTCTTTGGCTCAGGTTTTGATCATATTAGAGCCAATCTTTGCACTTCAGAGGTATATGTTTTGAGCATGTCTGAACCTCTCCTTTTCTCTATTTTTCCTCTTCTTTTTTTTTTTGGAACATTTTCTCTTTTTCTTGAAAACAAAATTGCAATGGTATGTAAAATGGAAATGGAAACTGGTAATTGGAAATTAGCAGAAGTAGTGTTTGAGCATCTTTCCATTGACAAGACCCCCAAATAGCTCTGTACCATCTAACTCTTGTAGAAAAAAGGCATTTAGACCCACAATGGTCTAGATGATGTAGGGACCTTGCCACAAATTGTCAAACTTGTTGTGCTTTCCTTTGTCCTCTCTCCTTGAGTCCCACTTCAAAAATTTATCTCCAATTTTGAAATCATAGGCCTTAGTTCTTTTGTCAAATAACTTCTTTATATTTTCTTGGACCTTGATAGCTCTGTTTTAGACCTCCTCCCTTGTTTCTTCGAGATGAATTGTCTGGTTTATTCTCCTCACCATGATATCTTCTTCTGTTTGTATCTCTTGAACAAGTTTGATCAATGGTATCCCAAGGCTGGTAGGAAACACTACTTTTGTTCCATAGACAAGCTGGTATGGTGACATGCCAATGGATTTCTTTGTTGTAAGCCTGTCAACCCACAGGGCCTGCACTAACTTGTTATGCCATGACTTTTTGTTCTCTTCCAGCAGCTTTTTGATGATGGTCACCAGGCTCTTCTTTGATGATTTAGCTAATCCATTACCTTGAGGGTAATAGGCAGTTGAATGACCGAGTGCTATTTGATACCTGTGATAAAAATAAACCATTTTCTTGGATCCGAAAGCAGAAGCATTATCAGTGATTATTTTCCCTGGGCAGCCAAACCGAGAGAGGATATGACCTTCTAGGAACCTAATGATGAATGAATCTGTGGCATTCCTAGTAGGTATGGTCTCTATCCAATTAGTGAAGTAGTCAGTGGCTATTAGGACCCATTTGTGTTGTGCAGAAGAAGCAGGGTGAATTTCTCCTATGAAATCTAGGACCCATTACATAAAGGGATCTTCAACAGTGATGGGTTGTAGAGGTAAGGGGAGGAGTTTTATTTTTCTTTCAAAAATCTGGCATTTGTGGTAGGCAATTATCATCTGATGGATATCATTGAAGAGTGTAGGCTAGTAGTAGCGAGCTCTGAGTATTTTTTTTGCAGTGGCTTTCCAGTTCAAGTGGCCTCCACACTCTCCTACATGGAATTCTTGTTTAATACTTTCTTCTTCAGATTCAGGCAAACATTTAAGCAATAGGCCATTTGGATTTTTCTAGTATAAACATCCATTCAGAATACAATAGCTTCTGACCTTTAGCTTTAAGAATCTGGCCTTGGTATCTTATATTTTAGGAGGGGAATTGAGGTGTGTAAGCACATATAGAATGTTAGAATACCAAGGAGAGCTATGAAACTTCTCCTCAACAGTGGGATTAGGCAATCCCTGCTGCTCATCCAAGGCATCTACCATGTTAATGTCAAGGGCTTGTAGATTTGATTCAGCCATTGGTTGAGCTAGGCCCTAACCTTTGATCATTTTGGTGGGTTTTATCTCAAGGTCATACTCTAAGATCACAACAATCCATTTGCCCCTCTTCCCATCTACGTCTTGGGACAATATGTCTTTAACCACTATATTGGATACATAGGCTATGGTGTGGGAATGCAGTATGTACACCCTAAAGTATTTCAAGGCCTTAACCAAAGCATAGGCCTATTTTTCTATTATGTTGTATCTCAAGGGTGCATCCCTGAGTGCTTTGCTGAAGAAAGAAATGGGTTCTTCCATTCCCTCTATATTTTTCTGCAGTAGAACTGCAGCTATCGTATGCTTGGAGGCAAATGAAAAAATCAGGAAATATTTTGAGAAATCTGGGCTGATCAGGACACGAGCCTGGGTGAGTGAAAGTTTAACTGATTCAAAATATTTCTTGGCTTCGACAGTCCACTCAACTCCTACACCTTTCTTCAGCATGTTAGTCATATTTCTAAGGTGTTCAGCTAAGTTTGGAATAAACCTCCTGAGGAAGTTGATTTTCCCAATAAAGGACTATAACTCCTTGATGTTTATCGGGTGTTTGATTTGTAGTATTCCCTCAACTCTTTGTGTATCTATCCTAATCCCCTTCTTAGATATGATATGGCCAAGAAGTTTTCCTTCTTGCAGCCCAAATACAGTCTTTTTAGGATTTAGCGACAGACCAAACCTTCTACATTTTTCAAACAATATTCTCAGGTGTTCTAGGTGTTATTCCTCAGTCTTGGAGTATATTGTTATGTCATCCAGGTAGATGGCAATGAAGTGTCCTATTTCATCTGAAAAAGCTATGTCCGTTGCTCTTTGGAAGGTTGCACCAGCGTTCATCAATCCAAAAGGCGTATTTACATACATAAAAGTGCCCCATGGCGTGGTAAAGGATGTTTTGAGTTGGTCTTCTGCGATTACTAAGACTTGGTTGTAACTTTAAAAACCATCTAGCAGGGATATCCTTTTAGAGCCTACTACCCTCTAAAGAATATGTTCCATTTTAGGCAAAGGGTAATTGTCTTTGAGTGAGGCTCTATTAAAGTTTCTGAAGTCAATGCACAACCTGATCTCCCTTGTTTTCTTTCTCACAGCCACTAGGTTTGATACCCAATCAGAGAACCTCATAGGCACAATTATACCTTCCTCATACATTTTATTAATCTCTTTTTCCACTACATGCAATTTTTTTTGGTTTATCCTGCGGAGTTTTTGTCTAAAGGGCTTTTGATTTTATTTCAAAGGTATTTTGTGACGTATGATGTTGGTGTCATAGGCCCTTAAGTCCTCATAACTCCAATAAAACACATCAATGAATTCCTTGAATAGGTCAATGTATTTATTTTTCATGTTTGCATGCAGGGACTTAGCCAACTTGATCATCTTGCGTTTATCTTCAATGCCTATGTTGCATTCCTCGACATCAGAGTTTGCATGTTCTATAGTGGGCTTTTTTTCTACATCATCAAAGTCGAAAAGGTCTTCTAAAGGTTCCAGACCTCAAGGTATGCTCTTATCTTTGGTCTGTAGCACCTCTACTTCTTCACTATCCGTGTTTTCAAGTTTTTCGTTTGGATTTCCAATCTATTCGTCTAAAGTGTTTATTTCTATGTTACAGGGTGTTTCTTCCTCATCTGAGGACTCTTCACTTAGGTAGCTATTGTCAGATTTAGAATTTGAATCAGAAAATTCAAACTCCTCTCTGCCTATCAAGAAATCTTCAATCTGTTTATCACCCTCAAAGACCTACCAATACTTTTCGTTGTCCGGCACTGCAGGTCTGAATTTGGTCTGAATGATGATCTGTTGGTCACTGGGAGGCTTAAGATACAAACTAGCCATGCAGGCTAGCCCATTTTCAATTTCATTCTAACCTCTAGGGACAAACACCAGATCTTATTATACAAAGGTTTTTAATAGATATATAGCATCATTCCTATACGCTCTCAGTCTAGGATGTTTCGCTGTGTATTCACCATTCACCTGTTTAATGATCAGCTCAGAGTCCCCATGCACAGTTATCCTACGGGCTCCTAATTTTATCAACAGGTTTAAGCCTAGGATAAGAGCCTCGTACTCTACAATATTGTTTGTACATTTGAAGCGCAAGTTGCAGGCATGGCTCTCTGCATAGTCACTCTCTGTGTTATGTATCCGCACTCCTGATCCAGTAGTTCTCTTGGTGCATGACCCATCGAAATTCATTTCCCATAAGGTTTCATTCTTGAGTTTATCATCGTTCCATTCTTGGTGTGGTTTATGAACTTGCGAAGGGTGACTAATCGGTTGACTACATTATATTTCAGGTTCGCTCTAAGTTTTTGTTTCAGTGCACTGTTTCGAGTTTTCTATATCATTCTCCTTTGAGTCTAGAGTAGCCATTATGTTAAAGTCCATGTGCTCTGTTTCCTTGTTTTTATCTATGTTTTTGGACTCTGACCCTTCTGAGGATTCACCATTACAAAGGATGAAGGAGTCAAGGTCTATATGTACAGAGTATAAAGGTGAGTTTTCAGGATTTTCGGGGATACTGACCAAAAATTTCATTTGTGCCTCCCTGTATAGTCTTCTAAGTTGGCCAAATATTGGGATTGTGGCATAATCCCCATCCATCTGCATTTTTCCTTGCAGCTTGGCTCCCCATGATCTTCATAATAACATGCCATACTTGGGTGGCACATCTTCCACCACAACATACATGACCATACATTTTTCCGGAATCTGGGTAAGGCTCACACATAAATCTTTGATCAGGTGTTACACTAAAAATTTTTATCCTGAAATTATGCTATGTATGAGCTCATTATTACTCATAATTCTCCCTTTGCAAGTCTAACATATCAGTTCCTCATGTCAAGCCTTGAAAATCAGAGAAAAATTCCTAAAAATATCCTAAACTTTGGTGTCGCACTTTCTCTCTGTCTTTCCTACAGTTCCGCACCTAATGTTCATCTCTCTTGCATACATGAACGCACTTTATTTGTGTTACAGGTGTGGACCCATGTAAGATCAAAAAGGTGCAAGTAAATTCCAAAAATCTCAATAAAAGTGAATTTTAGAAGCTTCAAGAAAATATCTTGCGATGATAGAACCACTCTTATGAGGTGCATGTATCCCTTACCTTATGGAGCTAACTCCTTGATGTGAGGAGCTTTTCGCTTTGAAGGAGGATTCTATCCCTTCATAGTTGGAACAGAAAACCTCCTCTTTTCCACTATAAAAAGAGGCATTGAGTAGCCTCAAGGGGAGTTCAAGCTTTAGAATATTTGAGGTTAAGTGCTGTTAAGATTCAGACTCAGTTAATTAAGACTTTTGTGAGGAGAGATTACATACCTCTATTCGTCTTGGTCGGAGGAGTGCAAAGCTTATCAAAGTAGACGAGACTCCTGCTTCGGACCCCAGGAAGGCCTGTGCAACATCAAGGCTCAGGTTGTAAGGTTTTCCTTCTTTTGAAGTTAAGAAAAAAATACTAATTTTTCTCAATAAGATTTTATTTGATGGTTTATTTCATATATTCCTTGATCACTATGATAAGAATGGTTTATGATGATTTATATACAGGTGCTATGTAATATTTTTCCTGTTTGTGACTACAGTTTTACGAGGAAAACTCCTTCAATTGCACGAGGGATAACAACGAATTCAAACAAGCGCTGGACATACGGTAAGTATTTTACACCTCTATAGAACTTCTTGGAAATCATATATGCTTAGAGAAAGATTAGTTTAATTGGATGTTTGTTGCTAGTACTTTTAGTACTAGGGATATCATTCTTGTCCGGAAGAACGATTTATCCATCCAACAAATTGGCGACTCCACTGGGGAATGAACTTGTTGTTTTTGGTTCTCTTTTATTTTGATTTGAGGAAGCATTTTTCTTGGTTTTTGATTGATAGACATCTGCCTGGGTAGCTTAGGTTTTCTCTGTTTTTGAAAATTTTGAGATATTTTATGTTTTTCTCTAATTTTTCCTGGGACCGCACTTTGCCTTCTTTGCACAGTGCAGGCAGTTTCGCATTTTTGCTTGAGTAAACAGTGCGATACCGCACCTGTTACTTCTGCAAGCCTGCGAACCCTGTTAAAATTTTGGAAAACTTTAGATTTCTTTCTTTATTTTATCTTTATTTTAATTTAAAGTTTTTGGTTTTTGCCCAAATTGATGATTGTTTCTGTTAAAAGCCTTCTATGAATGAATCTTAGCAGTATTGGTGTTTTGATGATTTTCTAGAAGCTTTGCGTTTTGGATTGTTTTTCGCTTGTTTTTTGTAGCGATTCAAAGCATTGAATATTTGAATTACCTTTGATTACATTGGTATTTTTGGTCCTTTTGATGAATCTGACCTGATTGTGAAATCATCCTTTATTGAGAAATAGAGCTACTTGTTTCTTTGCAAATCTTCAAAAAGAAACTTTGTTATTGGTTTTTGAATTTCATTTTTTATAAAAAACATATTTGAGTGTTTTTGATCTATTTGTTATTCTAAATGAATAGATCCTTAGTTTTCTAAATAACTAAGTAAAACATTCTTCAAAAAAAAATCTTGAAGCTTTTATTCAATTAGATTATTAAAGTTTGTAGATCTCAGAATTAGTTTTGTAGTTTTGAGTTCTTTTAAAAAGTTTGTAGATCTCTTTTGAAGGAAAATTGTTTTGTAGCTTCAAGTTTTTGAAAGTGAAAGGATTTCCTTATGACCTTTGATAATTTGTTTCATTTTGAGTTATTGCTGAAAAAACAAAAATATTTTCTTTCAATTGTTCTTTATGTTTAAAGAAGGAATTGTTTATTAAAAGAATTGAATTCTCCAACTCTTTCTTAAATAGAATTTCATTGAAAGGAAACGATCTGATTATCATTTTTAGGTGCATTTTTAGTGTTTTTTGAAGTCGAGTCTTCACACCATTATATTTTCATGTCTACACCCATTGACTTAAGAAAAAACTTTTAAAAGTAACGCTTAATTAAAATTCATCTAGCAAACTTTTTATTTTCTAGGGCTCTTATCACCAACATAGCTTAGGCTAGTATCTTGGAGTAGGAGTAATTAACTCTCCAAGGTAGTAAAAACAAACAAGTAGACAAATCTTGCAGTAGGAAATAAATCCAATTGTAACTTGTATAATATGGGAAGCTTTTCTTAAAGAAGTCAATCACGAGATCATATACGAACCTTTGAGACAATCAATTCTGTTTCATTGGGGAAGATAGAAGATTTTGCGCGCATTACAAATGGTAAACCTCGAATTAACCATTGTCGAGGAGCCTGGGGTCACTTGTGGGTAAACCTTGGATTAACCATGTCGAGGAACTTTCAAGGGGATTGAGCTTTGTTACTCTGCCCTTGCGCGTGGGATCAGATCGTAGACTGTTCCCCCAGTTATATTTGTTACTGTTGGTAACCTTAGTGTCCAAAAACTTAGGATTATTTCCTAAGTTGATGGTGACGAAAGATCTCACTGTACCTGGAGCAGACGTCAACTAGACTCACTTGGACTCTTTGGGGGTTTCTCTTCACACGAGATGGTTTTTTGAGGAAACTTGTGCTAGTCTATTTCATTAAGCAGGTTGTCGGGGTAACTATTCCAACCGCCCTTTCTGTATTAAATTTCTACTAAGTTGGATTTCATCACCAAATAGTGCTTTTAGTACGGGAATTTACTGTTTGTGTGTGGTTTGAACTCTCAGATTTTTAAGCGTGTGATTCAGCTGTTTGTTTCTTTAGAGACTTTAGGTGTTTTCATTGAAATTTTCTTTTTTTGCGTGTGATTAGTTAATATTTAATCGTGGCAGAATTTCCGAGACAATCCCAGAGACTACAAGGGAAACCCCCTGAATATACGCCAAGTCAGCTTGTAGGGCTTCGTGCTATGGTATCATCTAGTAGCAGTAGAATTAAATCAACAGAAGTTGGAACTTCATCTATAGTTGTTTATGCTGATTATCAAACACCCATAACATAACACATTCAAGAGCCGATTTTAGTTTCTAAAGTTACTGGTAGTATTTCTCCTTCCAGTGAACTAGCTAACGAACCTGAAATCTTTGAACCTGAAACTGAACCTTCTGTTTTGGAAACATCTTCAGGATTTATTACACCAACTTCTAGCGATCCTGGTTCACCTAGGGTAAGAAATATTGTCACTGACGATCTTCTATCTGGACTAGTTTCTATTGAAGAACTTACTAATCCAGACGAAGAGCTATCTCTTCCCGATTACCCTCAGTCTTTAAATATTAGGGAATGTGAATCAATTTTCTATAGCCCTATTCGAACTACTTCTTGGTATTTATCCTTAACAATATTTTTAGAGAATTCGTGTCTTGATTTTTCTCCACCTCGAGTTCCATTTCATCCAACACCCAGAGGTTACTATCCATCATCCATCATGGCAGGAGATTCATCCATATTTTCCCAGACACTGAAAGCATTTTTACACAGTGGTCCTTCTGTTCCTTCGGGATATCAACCTCTGTCTGGTACTTTCTCGGGGGCAGCTCCTCAACCGATTGAAAATGTGTTATCATCTGGTTTAAGTGGAATTAAAACTGAAACATTGAATGCAAAGAAAATATTTATGATGTCTGGTAATATTTCGAATCCTCAACCTCAAGGCAGTCAGTTACCGCCTGGAGGGAAATCTCAGGGAAATCAGTTACCGCCTGGGAGGCAACCTCAAGGTAGTCAGTTACCGCCTGGGGGGCAACCTTCAGGAAGTCAGTTACCACCTGGGGGGCAACCTCATGGTATATTTTTCCCATGAAAAACTGTGGAATCATATTATTTTGGGGGACAACCCCAAGGACAGTACATACCTCAAGGGTCTCAACCTTCAAGACAGTACATACCCCAAGTTCAACCCCAAGCTCAATATGCTCCTCAAGGTCCTTATCGAATCTAGCTTCAGTACGCACCTCAGGGTTATCAATCTCAAGGTCAGTACCCAATTCAAGGTTACCAACAGCCTTTTGGTCAGTCATCTATTCAAGGAGCTGAAAATTTACCACTTACTTATCAACCCTACGTTTAACCAGGTTATGGTCCTTACATTCAACCTTCTGCGGGACAATACCCTGGAATGAATATGGTGTGGGATCCATCCTAGTATCAATAGCCTATGCAGCCTAATGTGCAGTTTCCTTTTCAACCTGGACAACTTTTGGTTTCTGGTCCAACCCAGCAACCTGTCCAGCATATTATTCAAATTCCTGCACCTATTTCTGTTCAGCAGTCTGTACCTAGTACACCTCAGACTCCGACTCAAACTAATGCAACTTCTGCAACCTCAGTTCAACCTGTAACACCTGTTTCTGGAGTATCTGTAACTCCGAGTTTGTCTATCCCTACATCCGTGAAAATCCCTCAAGTCTCTGTACCCTAGTCAGGACCTTCAGTTCAGACTTCGGTTCAGATGCCTACAGGACAAGCCAGTACAAGTATAGTTGTCACAAGTCAACCAAAATTCACGTATCAACTGTACCAGGGATATCCTCAATTCGGTCCTGGTTCACAAAATCCAAATTATCAGTATCAACCGTACCCTGGCTATACTTATCAGCAGCCTCAATAACCCCAGTTTGGTCCAGTTAATCCTCGTTTTCCAGGAGGTTATACAATTCCTAATGCAAATCCAATTCCCAGTTATCCTGGGTATCCACCTCCTAGAAATGCTTTGGCTACTCAAGGTTTTCGTGACCCTAACCATCAGTTACAATTTATTGCAACTTTGGATTTACCTAATTTGACGCACCTTACGAATGATCCAATTTTCTATTATCCGTACTGGCTACCAATGCCGCATAAGTTGCCCAGTGATATACTGAAATTCGAAGGTAAGTCGGAAGAGGATCCATCAAATCACATCATGAATTATCACCTCTCGTGTGCGTCTAATTCAATCATTGATGATTCGATTTGCTTACATCTTTTCCAAAGAACTCTTATTGGTCTTGCAGCCAAATGGTACATCGAGTTACCACGAAGCTTGTTTAATAATTTTAGTCAGTTAGCAACTACCTTCTTGACTCATTTTCAGTTTACTGTCCAATATGACAATAGCACGGAATTATTAACTTCACTAAAACAATCCACGTCCACGTATATTTCTGATCACATTCATGAATGGCGACGTAGAAGGCGTTTGGTGAAAGTTTACATTCCGGATCAAATTTTGGCAGAATGGTTTGTTAAATCATTTTTACCCAAAATCACTGAAGATGTAGCTAAGGCTGGTGTTGTTACTGAAGAGCAAGTAATTTCTTAAGCTCAGTACCTTGACCTTGTTTATACACAGTCAGGTACTTTACATGAAAAAATCCCCAACCTTCCAAAACAAGGTCAAATAGTTGCTGCTCCTTCAGGGTCTTATGTCACTGATGGTATGATTGGTACAGTCAATACTAAAAGTAAGAAGAAATCTTCAAAGAATTCTTCTCCTATTATAACTTTATTAGATTCCCCGAAAGGAGAAACTTCCTTCTAAATTTCTTCCGACATTCATGTCATAGAGACATCTATGACCAAATCTAAATCTGGTGGTAAAAAGAAAGGGAAGAATAAAAACAAAAAGAATTCAAAAGAAAAAACTGATAAAAATGAATCTAATGATGAAAAATGAAAACCTCGCTATCCTTGTTACATTTTTTATTAGGATCATTTTACTAAGGAATGCCCACATTAAGAAGAGGTTGCGAAATTCGTTAAAGGTTCACAACAACCTGCTGTCTTGAAGGATCCTTTTCCGACTCAAGATAGTAAGATGGTTGGTTCCACCTTGACTGCCTCAGAAGAGCTGATTTTGATGATGTCTCATGTAAGGATGGTGACACGATCGCAAGATTATGGTACTAAGAATCCTGTTGATGGTAAAGAAGCAGAATATTGTAGTGAAAATACATCAACTACACCTCCTCCTGTTTCTAGTCCGCTACAGATCGAGAAAGAAAATCCAAAATTAATAATCAAAACGCCTGCTAAAGGTGTTCTTCGTAAATCATCTTTCAATCCACATGCGAGAGCTGCTCAGAATTACAACATTGTTGAAGACTTAGCTATTTCCCCTTCAGCAATGTCAGCTTTGGAAGTGCTGCAATCATGCCCAACACAGCGTAAATTGCTTTTGTCTGCCATAGGAGCTGTCGATATTTAGGATTCTAACCTTATAATCTTCGATTTAGAGAATAGTACACCTCGCCTACCTCACCAAATGGCTTTCCAAATTCCAGTGTCAGTAAAAAACAGACCGATCTTTCGGACTGTGATTGATGAGGGAGATTCAATGTGTATTATGTTAATTCAGTGTTGGAAATCGCTTGGTTCTCTTACACTCAACCATTCTCTGATGATTCTTAAGGCTTTTGATGGTTGAGGTTTCCACCCTTTTGGTATTTTGCAAGATTTACCCATAGGGGTCGAAGGTAAAATCGTAAATCTAGATGTGGAAGTGGTTGATGCCCCTCTAGATTACAACCTTCTCTTGGGTTGTAGTTGGTCTTATGCTATGACTGTTGTTGTTTCTTTAGTCTTTCGACTCATAAAATTTCCATATCAAGGAAGGATCGTTACAATAGATCAGTTAACTTATTTTTCTTCCGACCCAACCTCTACAGAAACAATCCAGCACGTTCGTAAAGAAGCTATCCCTTATAAGAATGTTGGAGTAGGTTTGATTAAAGATTCTGGTTTACTAGGAAATTTTTCCTTTCCTCCTCCTAACGTGTCGCCTCCTACTGCAACTATTCACATGATTTCGTCAGACACTGTTATGTTTGATGATCCTTGGATCGTACCTTTCGACTCCGAGTTAGATTCAATTGATGGCATGATGCCTTTGAGTCCATTTGAAATTGCGTATCAGGTTGTACAGTCACTTTACGACCCCTCTTCAACTGAAATTGATCCAATGAATGGGATCCATGAGGAATCACTTTCAATATCCAGTTCAGCCACAACGACATTTCCTGATCTTGTTAATACTGATGAGCATATTTGTGAATTTTTGTCAGTTGATGATTTACCATGGGAAGATCTACATCACCGATCTTCGTTTTTACCTGAACTAGATCATTTTGAAGATGATTTTGCTTCAATTTTTACTGCTGCATATGTCAAAGAACCTCTGAATCCATTGCGAAATCCTGATTCTGAGTTAAATTTAGAAAATATCTCCCGAACAATTTTGATTGACATTTCAGTAAAACCAAGAATAATTGAAAACATTCATATAGGTGCTTGTTGTACTGAAGAAGAAATTCAAACTTATAAAGCCCTATTTCAAGAATTCCATGATGTGTTTGCCTGGTCCTATGAGGAAATGCCAGGAATTGATCCATCAATTTTCATACATGAAATCAAGACTTACCCGAATGCCAAACCTGTTCGTCAACGCTTACGTAAAATACATCCTAGAAAAGCTGTTGCTATCAAGACAGAAGTTGAAAAATTACTTCCTGCAAGTTTCATTTATCCAATTCCCTGAATGGATTGGGTATCAAATATTGTTCCTGTGACTAAAAAACAAGGAACGATACGAGTACGTATCGATTATAGGGATATTAATCGAGCTTGTCCTAAAGACAATTATCCAACCCCCTATATTGATCAAATAATTGATGATTGTGCCGACAGTGAAATGTTTTCCTTTATGGACAGCTTTTCCGAGTAAAATCAAATAAACATACTCCCTGCAGATCAGCCAAAAACAACTTTTATTTTTCCATGGGGGACGTTTTCTTATTGCAAGCTACCCTTTGGATTGAAGAACGCTGGAGAAAATTTTCAAAGGGCTATGTATTATGCATTTCATGACATTAAGCACATTGTGCAGCCGTATCTCGATGATTTACCTGCTCATTCATCACGTAGGGCCGACCATCTCACTCACTTACGAGCTATCTTTATGAGATGTCGGCATTATCGAATTAGGCTGAATCCACACAAATGTGTTTTTTGTGTAGAATCAGGTCACTTACTGGGATTTGTTGTTTCGAAAGCAGGCATTCGCGTCGATCCATCAAAGGTCGAAGCTATTGTTAAATTACCTCCTCCTTCGAATTTAATCCAACTACAAAGCTTTTAGGGGAAAGAAAATTTTTTACGACAGTTCATTCCTAACTATGCCGAGCTTACAAAGGGTTTTACCCGGTTGCTGAAACAGAACATTCCATTCTTTTGGGATGAGATTGCTGATCAATATTTTGATGCACTTAAACACCCATTGACTCATGCACCGTTATTGCATCCTCCCAACTACAACCAGGATTACATTTTGTACCTCGCTGCTTCTCATTCCACCATTGGGATGGTTTTAGTTCAGGAAGACGAATCTAAAACTGAACATGTGATTTACTATCTTAGTCAAAATTTGCATTCGACTAAGATCAAATACACACATGTGGAGAAATTGGCCTTGGAAGCTGTTCAAGTTGTCCAAATATTTAGAGACTGCATCTTGTTATGCAAAACCACTGTAATTTCTGATTGCAACCCTATGATGTATATTTTGACCAAAAAATTGCTAGGGGGAAATTATTCCAAATGGATAGTCATCCTGCAAGAATTTGACTTCGAGTTTAAAAAATTCAAGGCAAAGAAATCTTTGGTATTTGCAGAACTAATGTGTGATTTCCCCTCTACTGATATTGAAACTGTGGTAGAAGAGCCCATTGCGGACGAATCTCTATTTCTTAGCAGTACATTGGATCCATGGTATGGAGATATTATTTTTTATCTCCAAACCCAATATTTTCGGCCTGAAATCTTACGATCTCAGTGACGGAAAATACGCTTCTAATCCCAACAGTACAATATTATTGGTGATACACTCTATCGTCGTGGAGCGGATTCTATTTTCCGACGTTGTATTATTCATGAAGAAGCTGAAAAGGTTTTAAATGACTGCCATTCTGGAGCATGTGGCAGTCATATGTCTAGGTATGTCACATCCCGAAAGATATTGCGTGCTGGTTATTTCTAGCTGTCGCTATTCAAAGATTGTATTTATGCAGTCCGAAAGTGCCACAATTGTCAAATTTTTGATCGTAAGATGCACGCGCCACCCACTCCTCTTCATCCCATAATTTCTGTTGGTCCTTTCACGAAATGGGGCATTGAATCCGTTACATGTAACCCTCACTCGGCTGGGGGGCATGCATATATTATCTTAGCAGTAGATTATTTTACTAAGTGGGCTGAGGTGATGCCTACATTTTTGGCTGATGGAAAGACTGTTGCAACTTTCATATTCAATCACATAATTGCTAGGTTCGGTGTTCCTGAAGCCATTATTACGGATCATGGAAGTAATTTTAGGAATGTCGTGATGACTGAACTGACAAATCAACTTGGCCTGTGCCACGATAGTTCCACTCCATATTATCCACAAGCCAATGGTCTGGTTGAAGCCATAAATAAATTTTTAGTCACCATGATTAGACAAATTATCGGTATTCACAAAACGAATTAGCATTCCATGTTATTTTCAACACTTTGGGCATATCGAACCTCAGTAAAAACATCAACTGGTTTCACTCCCTTTCAACTCGTTTATGGTTTGGAAGATATGTTTCTGATTGAATGCGAAATTCCGTCACTGAAATTAGCCGTATAATTACTCCCAGCTATGTCTGAAGAGGAGAAATGTTTCTTGTACTTGGCACAGCTGGATTAGAATCGAAAAAATGCTGCAATAGCAAACGAGGCTCATGTCAAACGAATAAAAGCCCAGTATGATAGAAGTGTTACCCCTCGAAATGTTTCAGAAGGAGACCTAGTCTTAGTTTATGATCAAGCCAACGATAAGCTAGGAAGTGGGAAATTCGTGCCCATGGGGAATGGTCCTTTCATTGTTAAGCAAAAGCTAGAAAAGGGGCCTATGAGCTGATAGATTTTGACGGTGTCCCTTTAGCTAAACCTAGAAATGGACTTTATCTGAAGCAATATTAGGCTTATATTTGGTGTGGAGATTTTTTATTAGATTGGATTTCTTTACTGCTGGTGTGTCTTAGATTAGAAAAGCGTGCTTAGTTTAGAAGTGTGTTTTTTATCACTATTCCTGATTATCTGAGTTTTACTCCTGATATTGCAGATGTCGACGTCTCTTCAAACCTACATTGGTTTTGCTGATGGTACTTGTCGTAGTGCACGAAACATTTATTCCGCAGCTTGGGTTATCTATTCACCCTCTGACAAGTTAGTATCCATGCATGGGGTAAGCCTTGGTCAAACAACGAATAACATTGCCGAGTATAGTGCAGTGATTGAGTTATTATCTAAATCCATATCGTTTGGAATTCGAAGTTTGATCGTCAGGTTGGATTCTGAACTTGTTGTATTACAGCTTAACAGGGTTTATGCCATTAGAAATCCAATGTTATTACGGTTATTTTTTAGAGTTCGTCTCTTGGAACGTGAATTTTATTACATTGAATATCAACATATTCCAAGACATTTAAATACATTAGCAGACGCAGTTGCTTCTAGTATGATAAATCGACATTTGCAACGATCAAAACAGTAAAAAAAACAACATTCATAACATGTACACAGATAGCCGGTAAATAGTGATATATCATAGTATATAAGTGTTTTCAAAAAATATACATCGTCTTCGATCATAGGTTGGAAACACCTTATGATCGGAAAAATGATAACACAAAAAGTCAAAAATATGAGTCTACAACATGATCATCCCATCACTGATGGTGATCATGATAAGAAACCACTGCCCGAGCCACCCTACACAGGAACCTCCTAAAAGTTCTTGGAACACCAATCACGTATCTTTGCAATCTCAGTGGAATCTCATCTATGTCCATCTCTGGAATATCTAGAGTAAGATGCTCTAGGTGATGCTCCAAATCAGACATAATTTCTGCTGATTGGCCTACTGAGGTTGGTGCGGCTGCAACTGGTTGTATTCTATCATAAGGCTGGAGATGGGCTAGTCACCGTGGGCCCACATCTGCATTCAAAAAAAAAATTGTTATTAATTTTCAAGACGATAAAAAAAAAAAAAAAAATAGAACTTACAATTTGTTGAAAATGATTTTACTGATTCATCCCACTATTCCCCTGCTAGGAGAGTCATCTCTCGGTCGCCGCAGAAATATATCCTGGCGTATGGAAATTCCTCTATGACAAAAATTTGGCAGTCCATCCAACGAAAATATAAAGGAGGAAATAGAAAAATCTCAGCACCCTCAATACTTTGACGGTCAATACTCTGACGGGCCATCAATGCAACCGAACGAAGCATCATAGGTTCTCGGGGTCGACCAGCATCAACATGAATACTCTGCGGAGCCAACACGGGGATCCTCTCTAGATCAAAAGTGACCACGATGGAACCATATCCAAATTTATTTATTTTTCCATTTTTCACTCTAGTCAATTGGCCTTTCACATTGGCCAACACGGCTTCGCACCAGTTGAAAATGGTGCCTCGAAAACACAATGCACATTTGGGAACCGGTAGCTACATGAAGTGCTTCACTCCCACATAGTCTAGTAATAGTAAACGCAATAACTTTCATCTCAGGACGTATGATAGTTTTTATATCAATCCGTTTGTCTCTGGGGTCTACCTCATCATTATAGAACTCTTGTCGAAGACTAGTGTCAGTTTGGCCACCTGGCCTAGTCCCAAACAAGGAAATTTGTTTGCCCCTCTTGGAAAAACCAGTCAGAAAATAAATATCCTCCAGCTCAATTTCGAGCCGGTGGCCACCGATAATGAAACAATGGTCCTACTTGTTCCACCTGTTTACCAGCCATGTCAAGATATCTACCTGTGCCCTCATGCCCTGAATGGCCCAGAATTTATACAAACCGCATGCTCTTAATGCCTGCATTGTGGGCAAATGGAGCATTGCGGCATCATCCACATCCTCATGCTCACGTTCTCTCCAAATCAACATCTTGTTAATCCTACAATGCATAAAAATATATATTATAACAATATAATTTGAAAATTTTTGGGCGGAAAATGAGAAATTTGATTTTGAAATTTAAATGTGCAGGGACCGCACTTTGCCTTCATACATAGTGCGTAGGAATGCACGCACTCTATGGAAAAAGTGTGGACCCGTGAACTTTTTATTCATAGAAAAAGGTCGGGGTCCGCAGGTCTCGTGTATCATGCCTGCAGAGCCCCGCGAGCGATTTCTTAAAGATATTTCTCCTTTAAAAATAAAAACTAAAGCTAAAAAATGAATTGTAAATGGATGAAATGCAAGATTAAGAAGTCGTGGATTACCTGGGACTGACGGTTCTCGATTTCGTCGGGCGGTTTTTCCATAATATTCACTGGAAATTTTTTACCCAAAAGCTTCTACTTTTCACTCTGAACTCGAACGGTAAAAATGAAATTGAAAAAGTCCTTTTTATAAGTTTTTTCGAATAGATGAATTTTTAATTAATTTATTTTTCACTTTAAAAAGGGTATTTTTGAAGAAATTTTTACTTATCTTAAACAAGTATGTGTAATGTTTCATGTTTTTGTGTAGAAATTGGACTTTTCAGGAGAATTGATCATTTTTCAACAAAGAGCATACTTTTATCACTTTTTCGGACTTTTTCAAAAAATTTACGAAAAAGCGAAACATTGGAGTTCTCTTTTAAGCCCTTTTCAGACTCTCTAAACATGAAAATATTTCCAAGTACTTGATTGTTCAAACTCATTAAAGTAAATGAATAATCGTCCCTTCAGTATGAGTTTACCCTTTTTATGGACTAAAATGGACTATTTACGAAAAAGGTATACGTTGAATAATTACAGTCAATAGAGTTCTCTCCCGCATTATTTTATCCTTTTTCGGGCTCGAGAGACTAAATTTACGAAAAAGTACACCCATGGAGTTTTCTTAATTTTTTCTTTTGACTCTCTAAAATTGAAAAACACCAAGTTTCTCCTATAATGGACTCGTTAAAATTTAACAGTAAAGGACCTGTTCAATTTCAAAATAGGAATGAACCACTCTTTCTTAGGGTTCGAATCTTAAACTAAGTTGGACTCATCTGAAGGATGAGTTTATAAACAAGAAAATGTTATCCTCCTCAAGTTTGTCAAAAATAAAGAGGTACTTGCCAAAAATGGTGGGGGAAAAGAGAGAAAAATGGACTTGTTTGTTGTATTTTGATTTTTCGAAAATCCAGTTAACCACTCTTGAACACGACACTTTCATTCACCTGGGTTGGGAAATCCTTTACCTAACAGTTAATCAAACCTCATTGAGAATATTCATCTGGTTTCTGGGTATTAGCTTTGGGTCAATTGTCACCAAGCCATCTTCAGTGTCGTTATGTGTTCAAGAGGACAGTTCAAATAAACCATTCATCTGCAAAATATCTGTCATCCATTTTTACTATCCATTAGTCAGTCCTTGCCAATATACATTTTCAAAACTTGATCTATGATTTCGTGTTATGGGCTTGCCTATGACAGATCACTTTCTATCGAAGACAACTCATTATCTAGGAAGTTGATCCAGAAATTGTTAGTACCTTGAAATCGACATGCCTTAATGTCAGGTTTCTCACCTTCGACAACAGGTTGCATCATTGACCTTCGATCGAATGATTTCATGACATGTTCGACTTCAGCTCATTCATTCACATTTTATGGATTGTACTAAGTAGTTTGAGAGCCATTGGCATTACTAGTGTTTACTCTCACACTTGTTAACATTTTACATCATTGACTGGTAATCAAGTGGTTTCTACCATGTTCGACTTCGACACTTTCATTCACATGGATAGAATCGTACTAGTTTGAGATGCGGAAATCAAGACCCTGGATCTAGTTTCTACCATATAGGCTGTGAGGAATTTTGTTATCATTTATACAGTGGATATTTATAAACAGATGGCTACATCCATACTGTGTCTACACATGTCTATACTGTGATGTACTCAAAATCATTCCTGTATCAGAACAATTTGAATCAGTTTATAGTTAGTTTTGATCTGAGTATGGGAATGCCTACCTCAACGATGATATGATTACATATACATATTTTTCATTGAATATTTTTACAGGTTCTGACTGGGGTGTCCACGAGATGATCCTCGAAATGATAAAGTACTGCACTCTTCATATATGACAGACTTCAATTTCATCTATTCCATACTTTTCACTTTAGGCGGCAATCTGTTACACTAAAAATTGTCATCCTAACATTCTGTTATGTGTATGAGCTCAATATTACTCATACTTATCCCTTTGCAAGTCTAACATATTATTTCCTCATGTCAAGCTTTGAAAATCGGAGAAAAGTTCCTAAAAATATCCTAAACTTTGGTGTCGCACTTTCTCTCTGTCTTGCCTATGGTCCCGCACCTAATGTTCATCTCTCTTGCATACATGAACACAATTTATCTGTGTTACAAGTGCGGACCCCTGTAAGATCAAAAAGGCACATGTAAATTCCAAAAATCTCAATAAAAGTGAATTCTAGAAGCTTCTAGAAAATATCTTGCGGTGATAGAACCGCTCTTATGAGGTGCATGTATCCCTTACCTTATGGAGCTAACCCCTTGATGTGAGGATCTTATCCCTTTGAAGGAGGATTTTATCCCTTCATAGTTGGAATAGAAAACCTCCTCTTTTCCACTATAAAAAGAGGCATTGAGTAGCCTCAAGGGGATTTCAAGCTTTAGAATATTTGAGGTTAAGTGCTGTTAAGATTCAGACTGAGTTAATTAAGAATTTTGTGAGGAGAGATTACATACCTCTATTCGTCTTGGTTAGAGGAGTGCAGAGCTTGTCAAAGTAGAGGAGACTCCTGCTTCGGACCCTGGGAAGGCCTATGCAACATCAAGGCTCAGGTTGTAAGGTTTTCCTTCTTTTGAAGTTAAGACAAATATACTCATTTTTCTCAATAATCTTTCAGTTGATGGTTTATTTCATAGATTCCTTGATCACTATGATAAGCATGGTTTATGATGATTTCTATACAGGTGCTATGTAATATTTTGCTTGTTTGTGACTGCAAGTTTACAAGGAAAACTCCTTCAAGTTCACGAGGGACAACAACAACTTCAAACAAGCGCTGGACATACGGTAAGTCTTTTACACCTCTATAGAAATTCTTGTAAATCATATATTCTTAGAGAAAGATTAGTTTATTTGGATATTTGTTGCTAGATACTTTTAGTACTAGGGAGATCGGTCTTGTCCGCAAGAACGATTTATTCGGCCAACATCAGGCCAAGACACTTTACTCTGCTAGAGTCAAATGAATATAGGTCCTTATAGGGACATGTTATCTCTAGGCCTAATCTTTCCATCACTACTTTAGGCATCAGGTTTTTTGATGCCTCAAAATCATTCATTGCATTGTGGAGAATCTTATCATGGATATTAAGACTGATATAAAAAGGGGGCACTACACCTTCCTGAAACTTTCCTTCTATTTTTGGACCAAACAGAAGGGAAGGTTGATCATCACTCATATTTACAGTGTCATTGTTCTCACCTAAATTTAATTCTTTCAAAATTTGGCCTTTAATACATCCTGAGTGGCCAGCTCAGAGAGTGGGACAGAGATTTTAATTTTTTCAATCTTACTCTCCAAATTGAAAGTGGACTGATTCTTTGGAATGTTTAACTTTGTTTTGTTAGCCACTACCTTAGTGGCTGAATCAGTGTGTTGATTCTCATTATGTACAGTGTTTGTGACAGTTTTATGAGGAGCACTAACTATGATGCTAGTGCTGCTAGTTGGTTGCTTTTGTTTATCAGTGTTTTGGTTGTCTTTTTCTTTGTTCTTTCCAGAACTCTCAGCTACTGATTTGTTACTTTCAGCAGTTTCTTTAGAAGATTTCTCAGGCCTTTTCTTGATGGTAACCTCAGAAGCTTTTGGTTTGGCAGTGTCTAGGCTCCTTTTTCTTCTAAGTTCATATTTTTCTCTGACCTGCATGATGGCATCTTCGAATCCTAACCTGTAATCTTCAGATTCTAACCATTCCTCATCCCAATACGAGGGTGAGGGATTATCTTCTTCTATGTAATAGTTGTGGATTGAATTTTTTGTTTCAAACATGTTTATTGTGTTCCCCTTAGACTCTTCTATGATTCCCTCATCTTCATATAAAAATTTCTCTTTGAATGGGGGAAGAACTTGCTGATCTGATTCTCTTTGTCTGTTTGGGGTGGCATTATTTCTTCTAAAGTTTTGGTTCTAGTTATGGTTTTGATCTCTGCTCAGGTTACTAACTGTGACAACCATTTTTTCCACCATTTTTTGTAGCTTTTCTACGTTCTCGGATATGCGGTCATTATTGGGGTCACATGTGGAAGCTACATTATCATCTCTATATGCTACCCTTTTCTCAGCTCTCAATCTTTCTTTTTTCTCAATCAAATTTTCCTCCACACTCACTGCTCCTTTTTTCATGTCTTCTAATGTGTTGTAATCCCTCTCCCTAAGCTAGTAGGCCATGTCAGCATCAAGGCCTTCAGGGTACTTTACTAAAACCATACCTATGGGAGGTTTCATGTGTGGAGGAAGAGCATTATAAATGCTGTTAAACCTTGTAGAGTATTCATGGACACTCTCTCCTACGTTTCTTTTCAGGTTCTTGTATTCTACTAGGATTTGGAGAGGGTTGGCCTTAAATTCCCATTTTTTTATGAAGGTCTGATATAAAGCAGGAATATCTTGGATACTATTAGGAGGTAGGCCCTTAAACCATTTTTTCACATCACCTCCTAAGCTCTGGGCAAAGATTCTAATTTTGACTTTTTCATCATCTATTTCCATGTAGTCAAAATAATCTTCCATCCTATCTACATGGTGTTGAGCTATGGTGGACTCTTTTGCAGTGAAGTGTGGGATATTTGATTGATAATCATTGGGTAAGGGTACTAGAGGCTGAGGTAAAACCAGAGGTGCATACCAGGCTACCATGATGATGTTCTGATGAGGCAAAGGGTTGAATTGAGCAAATGGTATATGGATGACAAGGATATTATGACCAGCAGAAGACTGATGAATAGATTTAGGGTGGAAGAGCCCCAAGTTTTGAATGAAGTGAAGATTAGGAGGTGTAGATGGAGGGGTCTGTATATTCCCAGGGCATTTACCACTTTGAGGTGGTGAACTAGGAAGCTCAAGGTCTGGCTGGTCTAGGACAATGAATGACCTAGTAATTGGTAAACAGTTTTGAGTGCCTAGGTCAAAAAATGGGTCTGATAGAGCTGTAAAGTCTTCTGGTGTAGAGTTAGCTCTATGGATGTGGCTAGAAATAGTTGATCGTTTAGGTGTAGGATATATTTTGAGGATGCTCTCTGGGTTATCAACTATTTTAGGTGGGTCTGGGTTAGGATAAGCTCTTGTATGAATGGTTCTTGAAGCCAGAATGTTGTTTTCTAACCAACCAGCTTAACCCTACTTGTTACTTTTATTATGGCTGATGTTGTAATGGCTCTGGTCTCCCAGTGGAGTCTAATGTGAAACGAGATAATCAGCAGGCCTACTGATCACCAATGGAGTCTTTAAATCATTTAAGAATATTGGATTCGCTAGGTGGAAAGGTTTAGGATGCTTCAGGGGGATACACTGTCCACCACAGTGCTTATGAGATGTCCCTTTTCAAGGGAAACTTCCAAACATAACAAACTCTGACCAGAGATTGACTGGGAGGGCTTTTACCATATATGTCACCTCTGAAAGATTGTGAGATCTGGAGGCTACCTGGCCCTTTCCAGACTCTGTCTAAGAGTGTGGAAGAAACACAACAAATGGTATAGATTTTTTTCTGTGAATATGAGTGTTTAACTTACAACCTAACCAGAGACTATAGGTTTCTGAATTTCCTATAATGTAGTAAGGTGAAAGTACTCAGAACTCCCCAGCGGAGTCGTCATTATGTTGGGGTTCCCATGTTTTGGCCAGATTGGAAAGACCAAAAGATGAGACAACATCAAACCACTTTCAGACCTTAGGATCTAGCCCTCCTGGGTCCAGATAGGGATATCTCTATGATTGTTAAAGTTAATGTCTTTGAAGGTCAAAGGTTTAAGATATTAGGCTAGTTATAAGGCTCAGAGTTTGTTTGTTTGGTTGTTGGTTATTAGGAAAGAAGGGTTCAAAATAAGAGAAGGCTTAGAAAAGAGGATTTAGGTAGAGGTGAAGTATTCTAGAGAGAATTCAAGACCATTGGGAAATGGAGTCAGGAAAGGGTTTACTTGCTATTAAATGTGCGGGCTTTCAGTTGCGCTAGTCATCTAAAACATTGGATCTTAAAGATGATTATGTGATATGGAATGGTAAGGGATGAGGAACAATAAAGCTTAAGAACAAAAAGTTAAAGACCCGAGATTAGAGAGAGACTTTGAACTCTTAATGCTTCGGCCTCCATATTGAGGGATCTTAGAAAGGTTCAATCGATTGAAAAGGATCCTAGTGAGATAGAAACAGGGTTCTAGACCTCCCAGTGTTGCCAATTCTTTCAATTAAATCCTAACAAGAACATATAAGAACAGATTCATTTAATTCATACATTAGCTAGCAGACAATAACATCCACTACACTGGTTAAATCAACTGAAATCAACTCTTAGATAACACATTTAGTAGAAAACATCAAAGGGAAGGAGAGCAGAGACATAGGGTACCTAACAAGGGTAAATCCTATGCCATATTGCTTATGCAAGCCAGTAGAAATGAAATGAAATGGAATGTAAGTTAAACACAAATATAGAGATAGAAAAACATCACCACTGCTTTAGATCAGGATCCAAAGAAATGTGCTTGTCATATTAAAAAGAAACACCAGACAAGTACAACATTTCCAATAGCTGGATACTCAGTCTGAAAACATCTTCCTCAGCCTATCTTACAACTTTACATAGAGACCTTGTCTCAAAAGAAACAGCTTGTAATTCTCTGATAACTGATCAACAACCTTTACAATGAGTTTCTTCATGAATTTATAGCTCAAGTGGAGCAGAGAAGGTAGGTGAAAAACTAAATGCAACATTAAAACTCAGGAAAGGAAGAGGGCTGAGGCCCATTCTATTTAAATTCTGTGCATTTATCCATGGCACTCTTTGGGTGAAAGAGTAGTCTTCTCCAGGTTCCAATTACTCCGGTATGTATTTGGTGTACTTTGCTGCAGCACTATGTAGTACTTCTGGTGAATAAACAAAAAGTAAATAAATGATGCTAGGGTCTGCCATACTGTGAATCAAATTCTCTGATAGCATCAGGACTGTTGTCAGGGTGGAAATATTTTCTTGGACACCATGTAGACTAAAAAAATAATATGTACTGTGTCCTTTCATGGAGAAAAACATTCTTCTGATGTATAAAACCTATTATACATCCATTTATGTGCTCTATAACCTCTGTGTGATCCACAATGTCTTCAATCTGGTACTTTTTCCTCTAAACCACTGAGTTAAGGCTCAAAGATCTTCATTTTCGTGCCTTAAATTATCTACTGCTTCATTTCCTAGCTCTGTCAGTGAAATCTGCGCTTTAATTGGCTCTGGGGAAGATTTTCCAGAGTTCAAACCTTGCTCCTTAATGCAAGTCCTGTCATGGCTCCTTCCCAGGCTTTCTTCATGATTTCGGCCTCTGAAAAATGGTCATTTCTGCATTTTTTGCCGCTATAATAAAGACTGTGAAATCATGGCAGCTTTCACCCTCTGATAACCCTACAAAACATGAAAACCTGTTAAGAAAACCATGCATGGAGGTGGTGGATGCAACGGGGATGATGGGAATGGCCTTGTAGACTGGTAAAATGGTGGAAAAGTGTTGGATTATGGTGGGAAAAAGGTCATGGTGAAAGTTGGTGGGTTGTGGGAAAAAATTTAAATGAAAACCTTTGAAAAATGACCTCTGAATGAAATATGAACGAAATATAAGGAGGGTGGAGGAAAACTTGATAAAAACACATGGAGAGATGACGTGGCGGGACCCAGTTGATGGCGGGGCCTGACTTTAAATATAGAGCATCCGATCTCAGGAGGAGATTGACAGTGGAAAGTGTCTCAGAGGGCGACGGACGGTGAGCCAGGGGTACGGATACCTTGGGTTATTCGTCATGCGATGACCATTCGATGGGCAGTTGCGGATCGGACGGTTTATATGCATATCGCGCCGGATCAAATGTCAAATGTTAACGCACAATGGGGGGGTGGTTTTTGAACAGTGTCGGAGCCACGTTTTGGGAGGTGAGTGGAATCACCCCGAAAATAAAAATACCCCCACCTCCAAAAGGCAGTGTGATAGAAACCGGCGGTTTTCGAACGGGCGTGGCTGTGGAGACCGCCGAGCGGATGAAATACGAACCATTGATATGTGGAATGAATGGACGGTTGAGATGCGATCAGAGGAGTGAATGGGGGAGAAACGAGTGAAACAACGCTGACTGTCAGATCTTACACAGATTGACGGTTGAGATTATTTCAGGGGCCGTCAGACAATTTCACCATCGCATCAAAACTTTTGTATTTACAAAGGATAAGGGCGCATGTGAAACTCCCAATTGCGATAAGCGCTTTATGACTAGTGCTTGGTCTTAGCGCTCGGATTCATGAAGGGGAAGGGTTTTAGGGGGCTAGCTGAACGGGGCTAGGCCTGCATGTATGGAAAACATGGTTTTCTGTCCCATTTTTAGCGCGTTTCAAGGCCGGGGAAGGGTAACGATAGAGGAGAAAAAAGGGGGGGAATTAGACCAAACAAGGGGTGAATGTAGGATTTAAGGGGATCTTGGGAGGATTTATAGGGTAAAAGGGGAAATTTGACAAAAGGGAGAAAGGGGTTAAAATGGGATATTTATGTAGGGATACAAGGGGAAATGTAGGCCTTTCTGGAGCACAGTTTTTCACAATCAGTGAGGCCCTTTAAACAAGGAACAGAAGTGGGGGTTTATCCAAGGCAAAGGCACAGGAGGCTTCAAGGATGATGTGTCTTCAGGGGAGATGCATTCCTTGAAGGCTCAAAAACAATTTATCCCCTTACTTTGCTTGTCAAAAAAGTTATAGGGGTCTAACACACACAATTTTTCATCGTGCTTGGTTGAAGAGCCAGTGTTACAAAGATACCAAGTGTCGGATTATGAATGAACACCTATAATTCTAAATCCACGCTAGAAGAAATGCATGTCACTTTTTGACTGTATCTCGACCCCCAGTAGGGGCATCTCTTTGTCGCCCCTAGGGGCCCATGTCATTTTGAAACCATGATCATGAAAAATCTCGGTCGGGGTAGCTTCGAATTTAAATTTCAAATGGTCATTGAGAAGAATCCTTTGCAGATGACTTAAATACGCGACGGGGTATTGTAAGTGGCAGAGTGGCCTAGCTTCCATGATCCACTGAGATTCAGCCCTTGGTCGCCTCGATTTGGAGCTTCGCTCTTATCACTTTCTTCAAAAAAATTCCAAATATCATTGTTGCACCCTCTGCCCCCCGTCCTTTTCATTCAAACATCATTTATTTTGTTCACATCTCAAAAATACATTTCTTGGTTGGGGGCGAGAAATTTGGGGTTTCCATGCCACGAATGTGAGAGGGGTCGCCAGTCTCTGGAACTTGTGGTCGGTGTGGCATGGAAATCCAAATTTTCCATGCCGTGGCACGGTGTAAAACCAACACAGGTCTACGGTACTTGGGGTTTCGGTGTCCTCCCCCACCCCCGAGGGAAACACGCTTGGGAAATTGGGGTTTCCCTGTCGTGTCACGGGTAAGACCTTCACCCAAGTCCGAGGAACACGGGGATTAGGGATTCCATTTCGCTGTACACGGTGGAGGGATGCGCCCAAGCCTGGGAAATTTTTGGTTTCCATGTCCTACCCCAATGAAAACCACGGGTTTCCATGTTTTACGGCGCACTGGAAACTTGGGGTTTTCACCAAATCCACAATGCAGGGAGCTTTGGGTTTCCATGATGATGGAAACCGTTACTTGATTCTAGGTAACTGGTGGTGTTTCGAAACTGCAGATCCAAGACTCTGGGGAACTTCAGGTTTTTTCCATGTCGCGACATGTACAAACCCGCCGCCCAAGTCAATGAAACTTGGGGGTTTCCATTTCACCACACGATAGAAAAACACCCCAATTTGGAGAAACTCGGGGTTTCCATTTCGTGGCATGGCGGAAAATTTCCCAAGTTTGAGAAACCTGGGGTTGCCATGTCCCGCCATGATGGAAACTGCATTCCTAGTACGGGGTACTTTGGGGTTCCATGTCGCAGCATGATGGGAAATGCTGCCCAAGTATGGGGAACTTTGAGTTTCCATGTCACGGTGCGATGGAAACTGCTGCCCGAGTCCGTAAAGCTAGAGGGCTCACATTTTTTGTGGCACGATGGTTACCGCCCAATTTTGGGAAACTCGTGGATTTCCACGTCCCACCATGATAGAAACCGTGACTTTGGTGCATGGAGCTTAGGTTTCCATGTCGCGGAATGATGGAGAACTGCCCAATTCTACAAAAATTTGGGGCTTATGTTTCGTGGCACAAGGGAGACCTCCTAGTTCTAGGAACCTTACAGTTTCCATCTCCCGCCCCAACGAAAATTGCGCCCCTGATGAGGGGAACTTGGGTTTCCATGTCGCGGCACGACCGTAATCGCCCAAGTTTATGGAACTCATGGTTTACATGGCGTGGCACAATGAAGAACCACCCAAGTCTGGAAAACTTGGGGCTTCCATTTCGTGCCGCGATGGAAACTGCTCCCCTGGTGTGTCTCCAGAACTTGAGGTTTTTGATGAGCTTCAAGAATGTTCTTTGTTCCACCACATTACACTCCATTTCTTTTGTCCATTATTAATCCCAGGCTCAAATGATCAATGAAATTAGTTAAGATTTCTTTAAGAATGAATATCATGGCTAACTTTCTATGTTTTTATGATTTTGTCATTATAGTACTTTTTGAACTGAAACTAGCTACAGAATGCAGACATTTTGTAGCTAGTTGCCAATTCTACAGCCGTCTTCATTTTTAAGCAGGTTCCAGATGTCCTCTCAGAGAAAACCACACATGTCATATTCCACATCATGCGTTTAGCATTTGTTGCTCTCCATGAAGATTGAACGGAATTCTGTACGTGGTTATGCACGTGGGAACTCAAACTAGGAGATAGACTCCTAATAGGACAAGGACAATCCAGATGTTCTTTGTCATATTACGATGCCACCTTTTAGAGTTCTAGTTCGATTTTAATATGGAAAGATAGTAATCCCTGTATTATCTGAAGTTCTCTTATGTAAATTTTCTATAAATGTAGCTTGGGAAACTGAGAGAAAAGGTTAGATTTTGGTTAGAATTTGGCTAGATTTTTGAAGTCCGAGAATACTATGTTTTGAAGTGATTCCTCTTTAATGAAAGAAGCATCATTTCCTTGAACACATTGAGTCGATCTTGAACTAGATTTTGTACTACTCTGGTGGTAGAGGGCCCCTGCCTCATGATCAGCCTTGTTTATACAGTAGATAAGTATTTTAGTCTCATTTTCGTTTCTAGCGTAGACAAGTTTTTGAAGTTTATGTTCACAGTTGATTTCATTAATCATTGTAGCTATACTTACTCTAATAAAATCTTCGAAAATATCCTTATGATGAATAAGGCATAGCTGTGGTGTTGTATATTTTAGTTTCAATTCCTTTTGTTAATTATCACAGTTAGACTTACTCTAATAAACTCTTCCAAAATATCATCATGATGAATAAGGCATAACTGTGGTATTGTAGGTTTTAGTTGCTTGTTTACACTAAGTGTCACAGCCGGTCTTACTCTTACAAGCTCTTCCAAAATATCATAAAAATGACTAAGAAACAACTGTGGTGTCTTAGATGTTAGTTGCATTTCCTTTTGAATTTCTGTTTACACTAAGTGGCATAGCCAGTCTTACTCTTACAAAGCTCTTCCAAAATATCATAACAATGAGTAAGAAGTAGCTGTGGTGTCTTAGATTTTAGTTGTATTTGCTTTCAGTTTTATGTTTATGTTCAATTGCATTGGATAATACAGCCAGGAATGTTTTACAAACTCTTCCAAAATATCATTCATAATGAACAAGATGGGTTGTAAGATTCCATAGACTAGCTGCATGTTAATTTAGTTAGAGCACTCCGGAGGTAGATTGCATTTAGTTCAGCTCTGTCATTTCATTTCATTTTAAGTTTGATAATGGCTTTTAGTTTAACATTGTTTACTGTAGACTAGTAGCACCCTATTTTAGTCTTAACTTAGCTCACTATGTTAACATTCCAGTTTAGTTGCTATCCATTGCATTTTAAATTGTATTAGTTGTTAAATTCAAAAACCACGGTCTTCATTATTTACAAAACTTCTTTTGATCCAAAATCATACTAATAAATAATTACCTGGACAGAAGGTAGTATCATTCTAAGGCCTGGAGTATTTTTCAACCTTTTTACCATTTCACAAACAAGCCTTTTCTCAAAGACTATTCAAAAAAAGGAAATCTATAACTTTTGAGTGAGGCCTAGTAGTGTTAAACTGAGTTGCAGAACAAAATTAGGAGCTAGTTTAGAGTAGAAGTATTACTATTCTACAAATGTTATTTTCCAAATATATTCCAATAGACCTTTAATCATGGATGAGATGTTATAACATTGTAAGTTGAGTGTTTGATTATTTAGTTAGGAGAAATTCATTTACACTTAACTTGGCCATTTCTCAAGCTCTTCCAAAACATCTTTAATGAATGAATTGGACAAGTTTAAGCTCATGTTGTGATTTATTTCCTTGAAGTCATTATCAAGCTTTGTATTTGTTTTTTTCTAGCCATAGTTAGGCCTTGTTTTGTTTTAGTATTTACATTTGTTATTTACCATCCATAGTTTAGGCCAATAGCTTCTTTTCACCAGCATTTAGTTCCTTCCCTTTCCAAACATAAAACCATAAACCAAAAACATCAGAAAACACTAAACACAACGTTGTAAGAAACAAATACCTAGGCACATATAGAGCACCACACTTTACCAGTTTACCAAACCTGGTTGAAAATTAATGAACTCAATTTAGGAGACTAGGTTGAGCACAAACATTTTGGCGCCATTTCCGGGGAAGTGTAACTAGGTAGCCTTGTTTCTTAACTCCCAAAAACAATTATATGCATATAGAGAGAGACTCAAGGGGTAGATTCATAAGAAGCAGAAGCTTGATCCCTAGAATACCACTTGTTTCACCTAGACCAAGAGCCAGTACACCTCCAACTCAGACCCACATTCCATATTTTATTAATCCTAGACTTCCAGGAGATTTAAGATCAGATATTCCATTAGAAAAACCTTCCACTTCATCCACTGAGCCTGTCTTAGAAGAAGATTCAAGGACCCCTGCTAGAGACACAAAATTTTCCACTTCCACAGAAAAATCAACTATGGCGAAGAAGGGGGAGGAGGAGTTTTTAATTGAGAACACACACTATTTGGAGGGGGTAGAGGTAGAGGTAGAGGAGAAGGAGGTAGAAGAAGAGGTAGAAGAGAGATGGGAAGATCTTTTGGGTTTCCTATAATAGACGAAGAAACCAATACAACCATGAAAAACATTTCACCCTCTATCCTTCCAAACTTCTACGGACTAAAAACTGAAGATCCTGAAACCTTCCTATTTGAATTTGAAGTCCTATTTAGAACTTATGACTACTTACAAGATGCTCAAAAAATTAAACTATTTCCTTCAACATTGAAAGGAGCAGCATTGAAGTGGTTTATGAGTTTGATCAACAGTTCTATCAGGACATGGGAAGACATGAAACAAGCATTTCTAGAGAGGTATTTGGATTATTGTATGCTAGTTAATCATAAGGATGAAGTGTTCAAGATGATACAAAAAGAGGATGAAAAATTGGAAGATTTGTTGGAGAGATTTCATTACAACATCAAAAGAGAAAAAATGGAAAACTTAGATCAAGACACCTTAAAATCTCTCTTGTTGAAAACAATTAGGGATGAATGGTTGGATATCCTTAACATGATGGGAAAAGGGGATATATCTCAGCTCACATTACCAGAAATATCTAAGTTATGTATCAACCTTTCAAGAGGGAAATATAAAAATGTGAAAGGACCAAGAGACCCTGCTCTTGCAAGGGTAAGTAAGTCTTCTTGTGGGACATTAAGTAGTGCAGAAATAGGCCATATGCTTGATGAATTCAAATCTGGCATCTTAGGGAGTCTTAGTGAACAAATAGACACCCTTAAGCTACAAAACAAGCAAAAATATGAATCTTATGCCTTAGCAATCTTTTGTCTCAGATGTAGAAAGAAGCATTGCTTGAGAGAATGTCCTTTGGATGCAAAAGTTATAGAGACCTGTGTCATTTGTTCAGAAAAACATGATACCAAGAGTTGTCCTTCACTTCCTGGTCTTAAATTTGTCTTTCAAGAGGAAGTTCCTACAAGTTCCACAAAATCTCTCAATTTTGTCTCTAGAAGGCCTTAGCAAGGACATCAAACACAAGGATTTCATGATCAAATGTATAGTCAACCTCCACCAAATTGGAATTCTTGGCAGCAATCTTGGCCCCAATTTCAAAATCAATCTCAAGCTTGGGCACAAGGAGCACAAAATCCCTATGGAAGATACTCTCAGTACTATCAGTGTCCACCATCCTATCCACCATATCCACATTTTCCTCAACAACAAAATAATCAAAATCCACAACATCAAAATCAACCACTTCCATTACCATTTCCTCAGAAATCAAATTAGTTTCCTGCTCAACCCATACCAAACCCCAACAATAAAAATCCTTAGAATACATACATGATAGAAGCCCAACAGTTTCCAACTTATTTAATTACTCCTCTAGACCTTAGTGATGTTCAACTTAGGTCTGGAAGAATACTTGAAAAGAGGAAACCTGCTGTGATCATACAAGAACAAGACAACTCTGAGGAAGATTCTCTATGAGAAAATAAAAGTCTTGAAGAAGACACATCTTTTCAGGACCCAAACATTGAAAAATCATAACAAAAAGAATAAATAATTTCAACTCCTGTATTAGAGCAGCCATCAACATCCACTCCTACACCTCCCTTTCCAGAAATATTACAAATTGATAGAGGTGTAGAAAAAAAAATTATGGTGCCTAATTATGATTTCCTAGATGAGCTAAGAAATGTTTGCATTAAGATTCCATTATTACAAGCCATCAAGGAAATACCAATTTTAGCAAAGACAATAAAGGAGTTGAGCATGAAGAAAACAAGAAAAAGAATAAGAGAGACAAAGAAAATTCAACTGGTAGGAAAAATAGCAGACATTATGATGGGTAAGATTGCTATTCCAAAGTATCTAGACCCAGGAAATCCAGTTGTCAAAATTCACATCAATGGAATTGAGATCCAAAATACACTCATTGATTTAGGAGTAGCAATCAATATCATGAGTAGACAAATCATGGATAAACTGAAACTTCCTAATCTTCTCTTTACACCCACATTATTACAATTAGCAGACAGATCTGTGATCAAACCTGATGGGGTAATAGAAGATATTCCAGTGTCCCTAGATTCTTGGGAGTACCTTGTGGATTTCATGATCCTAACTCCTAAGAATAATCTAGGAGGACATCCTATTATATTAGGAAGACCTTGGTTAGCTACAGCTGATGCTTTCATTAGTTGTAGATCCGGTGATATGTACATCTCTGATGGTAGTTCAAATAAGAAATTCACTTTTTATCCTCCAGCAAAGACAATTACAGATTTAGATGACACTCAATGGATAGAGGATGAAGAAGAATTACAACCTCTCTTCACAATTTCAGAAATTAGTGAAGATAGTCAAATTCTGAATACTTTAGAAAACTTTGAATCCTCTTCAGAATGCAAACATGAACCATTTCAACAAGGATCCAAAATTGAGTTTTTGTCATCAAGACAAATGTCTCTTAATTCTATGGATAAATTTGGGAGCTCTACAAGTGAGATATTTCCAAACAAAACATTAAACATAAACAAGAACCTAGAAAAATCTTAACAAGAAGAGCTATTCAAGATCTTACAGAGACATTATTCTGCATATGCATGGGAGTACACTGATATGAAAGGGATAAGCCCTAAGACTTTCACTCATCACATCTACATAGAGGAAAATTGTAAACCAATCAGACAACCTCAAAGAAGGATGAATCCAAATCTTAGGGAGATTGTTAAAGAAGAATTGCAGAAATTGTTGAATGTCAACTTTATCTATCCTATTTCAGATAGTCAGTGGGTTTCTCCTTTGGTAATTGTGCCAAAGAAACATGGGAAATGGAGGGTATGTATTGACTACCGAGAATTAAAAAAAGCTACTCTTAAAGACCATTTTCCCTTACCTTTCATAGATCAAGTGTTAGACACATTAGCTGGAAAAAAGTACTTCTCATTTCTAGATGGGTTTAGTGGTTATAATCAAATTCAAGTAGCACTTGAGGACCAAGACAAAACCACATTTACCTGTCCTTGGGGTACCTATGCTTACCGAGTATTGCCATTTGGGTTATGCAATGCACCTGCAACATTTCAAAGGGCAGTATTAGGAATTTTTTCAGATCTAATACATGATTGTGTAGAGGTATATATGGATGATTTCACAATTTAAGGGAAGCACATTTGAAGAAGCTTTATAAAACTTGGAAAAAGTTTTAAAGAGATGTCAAGAAGAAAATCTTTCACGTAGTCATGAGAAGTGTTTCATGATGTTTATTGAAGGCATTTTTTTGGGGCATCACATTTCAGGGGATAGGATTAGAGTTGATGAGTCAAAAGTTTAAGTCATCTCTAACTTATCTATTCCAAGTTGTCAAAAATATGTTAGGAGTTTTCTAGGATTTACAGGATATTATCGGAGGTTTATAGAAAACTTCACAAAGATAGCATCTCCACTCTTTAAATTGCTTACCAAAGACTATGAATTCAAATGTAATTCTGATTGCCAGTTAGCTTCTGAGACCATAAAAACAAAAATTTCTGAAGCACCTATTTTAAGGGGACCTAACTAGAAGTTACCTTTTCATATTTCAACAGATGCCTCAGATACAGCTCTAGGAGCAGTATTGGGACAAAAAGACCTGATTCCTTATGCCATATACTATACCAGTAAAAAATTGACTCCTACAGAGTTAAACTATACTGTAACTGAAAAAGAGCTTTTAGTTGTTGTTCATGCCATAAACAAATTTAGACACTATATAACATGCTATGAAACTTTTTTTCACACAGATCATTCTGCAATTAGATATTTAATGAAAAAATCAATTACTAATGGCAGAGTCATAAGATGGTTATTGCTTTTACAAGAATTCAACATTACCATTCTAGATAGGCCTGGAAAACAAAATACAGTAGCTGATTTCCTATCTAGACTCCAAAACATCAAAGATGACACTCCAGTTGAAGATCAATTTCCTAATGAATATCTTTTTGCAATTTCTACTCAGACTCCTTGGTTTGTTGACATTGCTAATTATTTAGTTTCAGGAAAATTTCCTTCAATAATGAATGCAAGAGAGAAAAGAAAAATCATTTATGACAGTGCAAAATATTCATGGGTTGCTATTGAGTTGTACAGGACAAGTCCAGATTTTATCATTAGGAGATGTGTTCGAGAAGATGAGTTGCCTGAGATCCTCAAAGCATGTCATGATGAACCTTGTGGCAGACACTTTGCTGATAAGAGGACAACCTATAAGATCCTTAATTTAGGATATTATTGGCCATCCTTGTTTAAAAATGCTAAAGAGTATGTCAAAAGGTGTGACAGTTGCCAAAGGGTAGGGAAACCTTCTCCTTCAGGTGAGATGCCATTGCAGCCTCAGGTACATATTGAACCTTTTGAAAAATGGGCTTTGGATTTTTTAGGACCTATTAGTCCTCCATCAAGACAAAAGAGATATATATTAGTTTGCACTGATTATGTTACCAAATGGGTAGAGGCCAAGCCATTACTTTTTGCTAATGAAGCATTTGTAGTTAATTTTCTTTTTGAGGATATTTTTACTCGTTTTGGTGTCCCAAGGGAAATTGTTACAGATCAAGGAGCTCAATTCACATCAAGGCTAGTGGAACAATTGATGGAGAGGTACAAAATCAGACACAGAAAATCTACTCCCTATCATCCACAAGCAAATGGTCAAGTGGAATCTACTAATAAGGTTATTGAAGGGATCCTAACAAAGACTGTCCATTTACATAGAAAAGATTGGGTAGATAGGCTTCCTGAAGCCTTGTGGGCCTATAGAACTACATGGAGAAGCACAATAGGCCATACTCCTTATGAACTTGTTTATGGAAAGCAAGTTTTGTTTCCCATAGAGTTCTAGATTCAAACTTTCAAAATGGCAGTTCAGCTAGGACTTGATCTATCAGAGGCACAAAAACACAGATTGGAGAAAATTAATGAATTGGATGAGATCAGAAAAGATGCAGTTCAGAAAACTAGTATAGTCCAACAGCAGAGGGCTAGATGGCATGACAAGTACATCAAGGAAAAGAAGTTCAAAGAAGGTGACTGGGCTCTCTTGTTTGATTCAAATTTCAAGGATTTTTAAGGTAAATTTCAAACACATTGGCTTGGGCCATATGAAATTGTGAGAATTTTTGACAATGGAGCAATAAAAATTAGGACAATAGATGAAGAAGAGGTTACTTTTCTTGTGAATGGTAATAGATTGAAGCTGTATCACAAACCACTCTCAAGAGAAGAATTTGTCAAGAAGTTCCAGGAAAACAGTGATGTGAATTTAATGAAGAAGAATCTTTCTTCTTCATCAACTTAATTGAATTTTCTGAAGTCATACATATTGAAAAAAAAAATAAAAAAAATAAATAAAAATAAAGTATAGACATGAAAACCAATCACTGATTGGCATGTTTATATAGAAAAGATAGAGTGAAAATCAGAATCTTTCTGACACTCTAACTTTTCCATTTTGTTTTTTTGCAAGTAGCTGTTATAAAATCATAAGTGCAGATCCATATCACTTATGATCCATCTCATTTCATTCATTTCATTCCATTCATTCATATCATATCTTATTCCATTCATTCATCCACACTTCATCCATTTCACTTCATGGTCCACTTCATTTCCATTTCAGATCTTTAAGTTTGATCTCCTTTCTGCAATTGAATAATACACAGCAGAAATTGCAGGGCACTTTTTCTCTCCATTTCATAAGTTGTGATCCATTCCACTCCATTATTCATTTCATTCATACTCCATCCTACCATATTTCATTATTCATTTCATACAACCTTTCATCATTCTAGATTCAAACCATATTTCAAGTCCTCTACAGGTACATTCTGCAATCAGTTGGACATTCTGCAGCAAGTCAAACATTCTGCAGCTAGGCAGACATTCTGCAGCCAGAGAGCCTGAAAGCACTGGCTAGTAATCATTTTATTTGGAACAAAATGATCCTGCATATCTATGAAAAAACAAAATCAAGAAGGTTATGAAGACTCAAAAAGTAATGATTTTCAAGGGAGAGAAAAGCGTATGAAAATCAGAAGAAAATCAAAGCAAAGGCAAAGGTATGAAGTGATTATAATGTCATATCATGAAAAATTTTGGCGTAGTTTAGTTGTATATTATTCAAAAACTGTTTTAATTAATTTTGTTGATCTTTCCTAACAAACCTCCCGCAAAATTTTTGGATAAAACTCCTTATGTTCCACCATTTCAAAACCCATATCCGATCATCATTTCAAAATATAAACGGTTAAAGTGATGAAGATATTGGATTAGTCACGTCACTAAGCATTTAATGATGATTTTTGAATTTGTTACAAAATATCTCCGCGGTTTTTTCACTCATTGATTCGTTTTCTTCACCTCACCTCATTAATTCATTCCATAACCACTCCATATCACTCTTTCCCGCAGCCAAATCTTAACCATTTCATTCTGGAAAATAGAGGTATCTCTATAACAACCATTGTCATCGTGAACAAAGGAAACATTTGGGGAGAAAAAACAACTTGTTAACGACCATTCTCACCGAGAGCAGAAGGCTGGTGAATTGAATATTGAAGAAGAGTTATGGGCCTCATCGTGAGAACAGAACCAGTTGGCACTAAATACTTGGAAGGCTATCCCCAAATTGGAGAAATCTTATAACAAGAAGGATGGTTGCAATTCCTTGAAAAATTCAGTGGCTTCCACAAAGAGGTTACTAAAACTTTTGCAAGATCTTTTAATAGGGTCGAGGTTGAAGTTGGAGATATTAAATTCATTGTCACAGAAGCTTTTATTGCAGAAGCAACATGATTGCCTAGACAAAGAGAAAGGTGATTTAAGAATAGAGAATTCCATAACGAAGCATGGAAGCAGATACTCAAGTCACCAGGTATGGATGTCACTGTTTTTAAAAAGGGTATCCCTAGTTCTGCATTAAAGAACAAATGGAGGAACATGTTGCTTATCCTGCAAAAAATCATCACTTGTGAAGGTAGATATGGTACTTTCTATGTTTACCATATTAGGTTGATAACGCATTTCCTAGAAGAAGAACTTAATTTTCCCTATTTCTTGCTTCAAAGTTTAAAGAAAATGGCTTCAAGTGTTCAAAAGAGAATTCAATTTTTGGAGACAACCTTATACCACCATGGTTTAGTCAAGATTTTGATTGAACATCATTTGAGAAAAATAGGGGATAATTGGAAAGAATTCTTGGTGAGAAATCACTTCGAGGAACCAAAAGAACCTTCACCTGAACATCGACCTACAAAAAGAAGCAGAAGATGGAAATCCTCCAAAACTGAAACTGGTAAAAAAATACAGGAAAGCAGTGAAGAAATGATCTCTGAAAAATTAGTTCAGATTAAGAAGCAGCTTAAGAAAGAGAGGATCGTAAGAAAATTTGCCAGAGAAAAAGGAGAAGGGCCATCTCAACCGAGGAGGAGCCATAGACTGAGGGAAATAATAAAGAAAACAAAAGTTAAACAAAATGGAGTCATAAACATAGAAGACAAAGAAACACCTACTGAGGAGGATTTTGATGAAGAAGTTCCAGAAATTGATCCTGCACAACAAGAAATTTACAACTATGTTGAAACATTGGAGAGAAAAGCTTCAGAGAGTAGAGACATAACCCCTAGTCCTCCACAGTCCGAAATAGATGTGCTAAGAAGAGATAAGTACGAGCTAGAAGTACTTAATAGACATATCAGTACTAAGAATGATATTCTGAGGGAGCTAGTTAAACTAAAAACCAGTATGAACTCAACCCTGTCTCTACAAATGGACAAAGTGGAAAAGGCCAATGAAAAATTGAAAAAGAGAAACAAAAAGTTAATCAGGGCACTTACCAATTTAAGGTTCAAGTTAGTCATCAGGAAGCCCAGAAGGCCTTTAACTACTAGGCAAAGTAGAAGAAGAGGGTTGGATGTTCTTGCAGAGGTCTCTAAGTTCAAGGAATAGTTGCATGAGGACATGCAAGAATCTAGCAGTGGGGGTATGATGAGCTTCAAGAATGTTCTTTCTTCCACCACATTCCACTCCATTTATTTTGTCCATTATTAATCCTAGGCTCAAATGATCAATGAAATTAGTTAAAACTACTTTAAGAATGAATATCATGGCTAACTTGCTATGTTCTTATGATTTTGTCATTATAGTACCTTTTAAACTGAAACTAGCTACAAAATGCAGACATTCTGTAGCTAGTTGCCAATTCTGCAGTCGTCTTCATGTTTAAGCAGGTTCCATATGTCCTCTCAGAGAAAACCACACATGGTCGTATTCCACATCATGCCTTTAGCAGTTTTTTCTCTCCATGAAGATTGAACGGAATTCTGTACGTGGTTATGCACGTGGGAACTCAAACTAGGAGATAGACTCCTAATAGGACAAGGACAGTCCAGATGTCCTTTGTCATATTAAGATGCCACCTTTTAGAGTTCTATTTCAATTTTAATATGTAAAGACAGTAATCCCTGTATTATCTCAAGTTCTGTTATGTAAATTTTCTATAAATGTAGCTCGGGAAACCGAGAGAAAAGGTTAGATTTTGGTTAGATTTTGGCTAGATTTTTGAAGTCCGAGAATACTCTGTTTTGAAGTGATTCCTCTTTAATGAAAGAAGCAGCATTTCCTTGAACGTGTTGAGTCAATATTGAACTAGATTTTGTGCTACTTTGGTGGTGGAGGGCCCTTTCCTCCTGAGCAGCCTTGTTTATACAGTAGATAAGTATTTTAGTCTCGTTTTCGTTTCTAGCTTAGACAAGTTTTTGAAGTTTATGTTCATAGTTGATTTCATTAATCATTACAGCTATACTTACTCTAATAAAATCTTCCAAAATATCCTTACGATGAATAAGGCATAGCTGTGGTGTTGTAGATTTTAGTTTCAATTCCTTTCGTTAATTATCACAGTTATACTTACTCTAATAAACTCTTCCAAAATATCATCATGATGAATAAGGCATAACTGTGGTATTGTAGGTTTTAGTTGCTTGTTTACACTAAGTGTCACAACCAGTCTTACTCTTACAAGCTCTTCCAAAATATCATAAAAATGACTAAGAAACAGCTCTGGTGTCTTAGATTTTAGTTGCATTTCCTTTTGAATTTATGTTTACACTAAGTGGCATAGCCAGTCTTACTCTTACAAAGCTCTTCCAAAATATCATAACAATGAGTAAGAAGTAGCTGTGGTGTCTCAGATTTTAGTTGTATTTGCTTTCAGTTTTATGTTTATGTTCAATTGCATTGGATAATACAACCAAGACTGTTTTACAAACTCTTACAAAATATCATTCATAATGAACAAGATGGGCTGTAGGATTCCATAGACTAGCTGCATGTTAATTTAGTTAGAGCACTCCGGAGGTAGATTGCATTTAGTTCAGCTCTGTCATTTCATTTCATTTTAAGTTTGATAATGGCTTTTAGTTTAACATTGTTTACTGTAGACTAGTAGCACCCTAGTTTAGTCTCAGCTTAGCTCACTATGTTAACATTCCAGTTTAGTTGCTATCAATTGTATTTTAAATTGTATTAGTTGTTAAATTCAAAAACCATGGTCTTCATTATTTACAAAAATTCTTTTGTTCCAAACTCATACTAATACATAATTACCTGGATAGAAGGTAGTATCAGTCTAAGGCCTGGAGTATTTTGCAACCATTTTACCATTTCACAAACAAGCCTTTTCTGAAAGACTATTCAAAAAAAGGAAATTTATAACTTTTGAGTGAGGCCTAGTAGTGTTAAACTGAGTTGCAGAACAGAATTAGGAGCTACTTTAGAGTAGAAGTCTTACTATGCTACAAATGTTCTTTTCCAAATATATTCCAATAGACCTTTAATCATGGATGAGATGTTGTAACATTGTAAGTTGAGTGTTTGATTGTTTAGTTAGGAGAACTTCATTTACACTTAACTTGGCCATTTCTCAAGCTCTTCTAAAACATCTTTAATGAATGAATTGGACAAGTTTAAGCTCATGTTGTGATTTATTTCCTTGAAGTCATTATCAAGATTTGTATTTGTTGTTTGCTAGCCATAGTTAGGCCTTGTTTTGTTTTAGTATTTTCATTTTTTATTTACCATCCATAGTTTAGGCCAATAGCTTCTTTTCACCAACATTTAGTTCCTTCCCTTTCCAAACATAAAACCATAAACCAAAAACATCGGAAAACACTAAACACAATGTGGTAAGAAACAAATACCTAAGCACATATAGTGCACCACACTTCAGCAATTTACCAACCCTGGTTGACAATTATTGAACTCAATTTAGGAGACTAGGTTGAGCACAAACAATTTTCACACCTTGTTGCAACGGAAGCTGTTCGAGTGTGGGGAAGGTTGTGTTTTGTAAGACCCCAAGACTTGATGAGGTGCGTTCGAGTAACGGGCATGCCCATTGGGAATTTTGACGGTGTTAGGGTGTCGTGTGACGTTACGGGAAAATCGTCACACAGTAACTGCACAGGCGTGAGTGTGTGGTGGCGAGCGACACGGGTGTGTCGCACATAGCCTGCGGTGGCATTGGAAAAAGTGATATTACAGGAAAAACGTCACACTGTAGCTGGAGTCATAAAATTGACGCACGAGTTGAGCGGCCAATGCTACATGAGTGGGCGGATAGCTGAACAATGGGGGTCGGCTCGGGTCCACCAAGTGACTCACGACACACACATGATACACTTATTAATGCGGCATGCAGATGATGGAGAAGTCATCCACCCAATGATCAAGCAGGCATCTGAGTGTGAGTGCATTGGAGCACCACGAGCTAAGCCAATAGCTCGTTGGTGAAGTAAACATGGCGGCGGTGAACGTAGGGCAAGCATGGGTCAAATTAGGTTGTTGACATTGTAATATCCCAAAATTGGGATTTTCTACAACAAATGGAATATCTTAAGATATTCCAAAGTTGGAGCTTTAGAAAATCATGAGCATGGAAATGTAGAACAGCTCATTATATTTAAAACGACATCTCACCAGTAGATGTAAGAGCCTCAGCAAGAATATGGCCTATATCCTCCTTCCCAAGTGGGGAGATGCAGTGATATAGGGCATAAAACAACTATATTCAGAAAATAACATAATAACAGTGGATACTGAGAATTTTATCCCTTATTTTAGACTATATACAACCCAATTTCAGAATTGGAGGTGAAACAAATGAATATAGCTACACTAAATAGATCTCCCCTTCTCAAGATAACCTAAAAAACACCCTGATACCCTGACTTCTCTACAACAGAATTTCTGAAGACTGTGAGAGCATTATTCCCATAAGGGTTTCTATAGATATTGATGAAATGAGACTGATATCGAGATTATATTAATCAAATAGCAAAGAAATTTAGGTTTAACCTCTTTTACACAAAGAATAAGACACTCGGCAAGGGTTTCTTGAATTATACATGTATAAAAAGCAGTATTGTAGAAAATAGTGCGATTACTGCATCTCTATATTAAAAATGGCTGAATATGACTTAATATAGCTGATCAATACAGAAAAATTTCCCTTTCCCCTTCTTATTATAACTCCCAGAGGGAAATAAACACCTCCTCCTCAAACACTAGCACAAAATCCAAGGGTGCAACCCTGCTGTTGCTGCACCTGCATAAAGGACATAGTTTCTAAAGATGACTGCACTGTAGATGTTGATGGATGATTTTCCCTAAGCTATATGATGGAATTGAAGCTCAAACCCTTCGATTTATATCCCTTAAGCAAGATGATCCAAAGAAGAGGATGGAATTCCCGCATAAGAATCTAAGCAATGCTGCAACCACAGCTAAACAGCTGAAGCATGCAAGTAGTAAAGATACCAAATATAGCTGAATATTAAATGATATACTTGCTGTTATGCCCTCCTTTTTATCATTTGTGAGCCTTCTCACCCTAGACCCCACACATTGTTGAGGTGACTTCCTAGTGAAGGTTCCTCCTTCAAAACTGCGTTGTCCTTCTTGGCTTCCCTCCTCTTCTGGCAGCACTATTGACTTGGTCCACTAGAAATATTTCACCTGTATTTCCTCCTTTCACACTGAGGGGTCTTCAATCAAACTCTTCTTATGTGTGTCTATCTAATCCTTGTTGACATTGAGCTAGTTTACTTGGGTGATCTCTTCCTTTTCAAGAATGCATGTTGACTTAGTCAAACTTGACTCTGTCCACATCTATTTTGCCCTTGTTAACACCTGAAAGTGTAAAATATAGCTCCTAAGGTAATATCCTTCCTCATTAAGGTGTAATTTATTCATAATTTTATTGTTCCTTGGCCTCCTTACCCATTTATTTCTCTCCTAAGTGAAAACAACAAAATCTAATATTCCAAATTGTTGTGTGCAAATTTTGGAATATTACAGTCCTCCCCTATCAAATGTTTCTTGTCCTCAAGAAACTACAAATATAGGACTGAAGAACCTCCTCTTCTCCCCCTGCAGCATCCTCATATGGTAAGACCCCCCAAAGATCAAGGTGTTGTTCCCTCAACACATCTCTAACTTCCCCTCCCGAGTGTATATGTTGTCCTCTGGTGAACATTCCAAATGGCTAACATCATGTGACAGTGAAACATCCATCGAGGCAACAATGGGTTGTTTGAAGGTCATATTGAGGCATTACGACTGATATATATTGGGATTAATTATCCCCATTTCAATCTCCCCTCCCCAAGCTATTAACCAAACAAAATGGGTCACCCTCCCGGATGACAACTCATGAAGGATCTCTTCCACCTTGGGCTCATGTAGAATAGGTGGGATAAAAATATGAACATGGTAGACAAGATAGCCTACCCCATGCTATCTTCCTCTCCACTCATGATAAGTTTAGATTGCATGATGATCATGGGCTGCAAACAAGTTTCCCTCAAGTGGAAATAGAAAGATTGAATCTTCAAAGATCCCCTCTCCAAAAATATGGATCATGCTGGCCCAAACCATTCCATTCAAAGTGAATGGAACATGACTACCATATGTCATCCAAATCAGAAAGTTTCTGAAGGTTATGTGCAAGTGAGGATGATAAACATGGTCTCCTTGGTGGATACAACGCAGTCTTTCCAACTGTTGATTTAGAACATCATGTGGCAAGTTGTTTTCCAATGAGCTACCAGTTGTATATGTTTTCTCATCTACTAGAAGGTAGCAAGTAGCATTGTATATCAGCTATACATAAACAAAAAAAGAATACACTTTCCCAAAGTCATGTGGAAATGGGTTATCAAACTTACAAAATTTGGCCCTAAAGTGACCATGAAACCCATAAATAATCTTGCCCTCTTGTGGAGCAATGCACGGTTTACATATGGTGAGAAAATAAAAATGCTCAATAGAGTAATCAACAAGCACATAAATGCATTTCTTACCATGCATCATGTGTGATCTGAAGGTGAGATCCATGAGTGATTCCTCCCATGAGAATATTCTCATAAAAATATGCAAAAGGAGGGGCTTCACACACCATTTGGAACACTACATCAATAGAAACATGCTCTCAAGTGACAGCACTATAGGCCTTAGTAACAAGGCTCTTTTCACTCCATGACTTCTTCTCTTGACATTCTTCATGTCATAGCCATCCACCATCATGCTACTATGTGAGAAGATCTTATTCCTCTCATGATCCACCAATGTTGAAGGGTAGCCTCCATGCATCATGAATGTGCCTCCCTTATTTCCAGAAATCTCACGAAAAGTATGGGAAAATTTCTACCAATAATCTCCCAAGTGTAACCACAACAACAACACATCTTACTGCTCCCTCATCTCTCCCTCATACAAGCCATAGAATAAGATCATGCTGGTTATCTTGTATGATGTCCCATACAAACAAGTTTTCTGATGTTCCATCATATGGGTTCCATGCCATGCCTCCATCCACCACATACCCTTTGACAAAGAGTATGACCCAAGATTGCCAAACTCTCTCAAGAGTAGCTAACGCAAATTTTCTTCTTGCTTCCCTGTGTCATAGATATGCATGTGGCTCACCAACGTCTTGCCCTCCATCCACCTCCATTCATCCAAGTGTGGATGCCTCCAATCATTTTTCCCTTTGGTATCTCCCGAATGAAGACTACCAATCTCCCAAAGCAATTCTTCCTCCTTACACCTCATGGGAAGTCGATATGTAACCCCTTGGAGATATTTCAGAAAATATATTTCATCAATCAATCTCTTGAATCCAAGAGAATCCAAGTGTGCTGAAAGCAAAAAATAATTAGAAAGTGGCACAATACTCATGAGGCCCTTCAAAATCTCACACCCTAACTCCTTATGTTGCATGCAACTCCATGAGGGTGCAATGGGATGAGTGTTCATCCCTTCTTTTCTTAAACCAAGGTCACACAGCGCAGTACAAGCTTTCTGCTCCCCCCCCAGCAGTGTGTTCTAATCCTTGACCAAGTGAGGACATATTCCCAAGGTGTTCCACAAGATTTTCTGAAATGATAAAGAATGGAAATACATACATACCTTGGTGAGTCTTGGGTACCTCTTGTAGGGCTGAAAGATTTCCTTCAATGTGTTGGCTGATCCAACTGCTGATATGTATGGTTTCTCCCTCATGAAAGTGAAAACCCTGGTTAATGTATCCTTTGATGGAGAAGAGGACTCCTCCTTCTCTGATCTTCTACTGTCAAATCTTCTGATTACTTGATGGGTAAAATCAGAAAAGTTAAATATTCTTACATGACTTACATGGGTGACCCACCAAGAGCTCGCCTTGCCCTCCAAGTGCAGTGCTGAGATCTCCACATGCTCTTTTTCCTCTACTGGATGTAGCAGGAAAAATTCTTCTAACTTCATCACCAAAGATTCTGTTGTACACAAGGATGATCCATCAAAGGTAGACAATAGGAATATATTTCCCCTCATCATTATTTTACTCTATGACCTTCTTCCCTCTCTCAGTTGGATAAATTGAAGAAGACCTAAGATCTCTTTGACAGTCCTGGGTTGGCACTTGTAATTTTCCAAATATCCACTCAGGATCTCATGTTCTGATTGGTATTCTTGCTCTCCACTTCCTCTCTAAGAACAGGAAGGACCTGCATCTTCTTCTTCCTCTTGAAATATTCTAGAGGTCTCACTACATCTTTCTCCTCCTTGAAACCCTCTTGGAGTTTCAATGCATTTCTCTTCTTTCTTATTAGATATAAAAATGGATGAGAGTAATATCATCCTCTCCATAATTTTTTTATCCTCTACTTCTTATCTTCTGATTGGATCTGAAATATACAGGCTGAGCCAAGATGGTAGCTCTGATACCACTGTAATATCCCAAAATTGGGATTTTCTACAACAAATGGAATATCTTAAGATATTCCAAAGTTGGAGCTTCAGAAAAATCATGAGCATGGAAATGTAGAACAACTCATTATATGTAAAATAACATCTCACCAGTAGATGCAAGATCCTTAGCAAGAATATGGCCTATATCCTACTTCCCAAGTGGGTAAATGCAGTGATATAGGGCATAAAACAGTTGTCCTTAGAAAATAATGCAATAAAAATGGATAATGGGACTTGGATCCCTTAGTTTAGATAATATACAACCCACTTTTAGAATTGGAGGTGAAACAAATGAATCTAGCTACACTAAATAGATCTCCTTAGCTCAAGATAGCTTAAAAAACACCCCGATCCCCTGACTTCTCTACAACAGAATTTCTGAAGACTGTGAGAGCATAATTCCCATGAGGGTTTCTAAAAAAATTGATGAAATAAGAATTATCTATAGATTATATTAATCAAATATCAGAGAAATGTACGTTTAATCTCTTTTACACAAAGAATAAGACACCCGGCAAGGGTTTCCAACATTATACATGTATAAAAAGCAGCACTACAGAAAATAATGAAGTTACTACATATTCGTATTAAACATGGCTAAATATGAAATAATATAGCTAATAAATACGAAAAAAATTCCCTTGAACCTTCTTATTAGAACTCCTGGAGGGAAGTAAACACCTTCTCCTCAAACACTAGCACAAAATCTAGGGGTGCAACACTGTTGCTGCTGCACCTGCATAAAGGATGCAGTTTCTGAAGATGAATTCATTGTAGATGTTAATGGATTATTTTACCTAAGCCAGATGATGGAATTGAATCTTAAACTCTTCCCTTTAGATCCCTTAAGCAAGCTGATCCAAAGAAGAGGATGGAATTCTCGCATGAGAATTCTTTGCACTAAGTAGTGCTACAACCACAGCTAAACAGTTGAAGCATGCAAGTAGTCAAAAGACCAAAGATAGTTGAATATTGAATGATATCCTTGCTGATATGCCCTCCTTTTTATACTTGGTGAGCCTTCTCACCCTGGACCCCACACATTGTTGAGGTGACTTCCTAGTGAATATTCCTCCTTCAAAACTGCACTGTCCTTGTTGGCTTCCCTCCTCTTCTCGCAATGGTGTTGACTTGGTCGAATGGAACTAGTTCACCTGTATTTCCTCCTTTCACGCTGAGGGGTATTCAATCCATCTCTTCTTATGTGTGTCTAGATGATCCTTGTTCACATTGAGCTAGTTTACATGGGTGATCTCTTCCTCCTCAAGAATTCATGTTGACTTAGTCATACTTGACTCTGTCCACATCTATTTTTCACTTGTTCACAACTGAAAGTGTAAAATCCAGATCCTAACGTAATATCCTTCCTAATTATGGTGTAATTTATTCATATTTTTATTTTTCATGGGCCTCCTTACCCATTTATTCCTATCATAAGTGAAAAAAACAAAATCTAATATTCCAAATTGCTGTGTGCAAATTTTGCAAAGACATGCAAGGCGTGCAAAATTCCTCCGCAAGTCATCCGCACTGCAGGACGGGTTGAGTTGGGCAGCGCATGGGTCAATTCATGCAATAGAAGTGCAAGGCACACAAAACTTCTCCGCAGGGCATCCGCAGTGCAAGGTCAGGTCGGACAGGGCATCCACATGATTTGAGCTTCAGTTCAGAGGTCGTTCTGAAGGCATCATGAGTCAGAATTGAGTGCCGAAAGTTGAAGCAAGTGCGTATTGATGGGACATAACTAACCACGTAGCTGGGGAGGGGATTGGACACACGAAGAGCTCACGGGGATGTCTGAAATCAATTTTAGTGTCGACCGAAGTGACCCAGCAGCACTTGGGCAGTTTTAAGTAGGATATTCCTGAGGTGAATTCTAATGTTGTAAATGATCATTGTGGGCTAGTTAATGATTGTCAAATATTGTAAGCTTGGACAAAAAGTGACTTTCCTTGCCAAAGAGAAAAGGGGGTATTTTGATGGATTGGAACTTATACTGCATTTCATATTTACGGAACATATTATCAATAAGACTCATTATTAATTGGGAGTTTCCCCTCCCTTGTATGTATGGGCGTACACTATGGATATGATGATGATGATGTTTATGTTTTCCGCAGATTGAAAGAACATTTTAATAACAAATTTAACAAGTGTTGGTAAAGGCATAGTCTACATACTTGAGTATTATGAAAAGGATAAGTATGGTAGTGCCGCACCCCGTCTATAGCATGGTTGAAATATCACTAAAGGTCTAGGGGTGTGACAAGTTTCCTCACCCCGCCGTGAAGACAATCACCCAACTATACGAAATCTAAGGTTTCCATGTCCCTGCTTAATGGACACCACCCAATTATACGTCCACCACAATGGAAACGACCCCTATAAGACCAACAAGCTGAGGACGATGACAGAGGGTGTTGTAAGCATTCGGTGGACATGCAATGAATGAAGGAGGGACGAAAACCATGAAGAAAGGTTAGACAGGCGCACTGACGAATGAAAACATCATTCGGCTATTATGCAATGTTATCATGGTGACCATGCGAATTTTAGGAATGACGTGCATAAACACATCTAAAGATGGCTAAGTTTTGGATTGGAGGTTTATAGATCGGCCATGGTGGCAAGCCAACGTTAAGGAGGAAATGTCATGTCGTAACCAAGGCTTTATGGGCATTTGGTGAGTCAGCCTTATATGGGTAAAGCCCCACCCATGGAAGTAATGTGAGAGCAAAGGATCATACAAAAGGAGGACATGCGATGGATGATAAAGTAAAGCATGCAAGACATGAACATCTTGTTGATTCACCATTGGCAAGCTAATACGTGAGCTAGAGTGAAGGTCGAGGGTGGAGGGTGAAGCCACAGCAAGGAAATGGAGTCCGGGTCGAGTCGGGTAAAAACACATTCGGCATTCACCTGCAGGTCGATTCGGGTTCCTTCTATAGGGAACGTGTGGTGCAGTGTTCAGAGTATGAGTAATTCGAGTTAATTCTCTAGGAAGCATGCAGAACAATGTTCAGGGTGGGTACATTCAGTTTGAGTCGGGTTCGTGCAGTGCGCCCACGTTTAGGACGCACAGAACAGTGTTTGAAGGCACAAAGTTCGTTCAGTAGGTTCGGGTCGAGTCGAAAGTGACCCGAACGCATTCAGGAAACACGTGAAAACCGTGACCTCGGTGACCTACATGCAGAAACACGTTTAGGGTGCCGAGGGTGTTTGTGACCCGAGTGACCCACTCGAACTAGAATTCACGCAGAATTTAGAAACATGTTCTGAAAGGGAATTTTGTGGTTCCTTTGGATTTTTTGCATTGTTGGGAAGATGTTAAGGCTAGAAAAAGGTACAAGCACATCTAGAGAGAAGAATAAATGGTTTATGGAGGCTTGGTTGTATAACTATTGCAGATTGTACATATTTATTGAAGCATAATATCAGGCAGACTTATTAATGGGATTTGCCCATCCCTTGAATCTATGGGCATTCATGTGGTTTGATATTGATGTTTATTTTTGTTTTATTTCAGCACAAGAACACTTTGGAAGATTAATTAAACAAGATTTGAGTTAGGCATAGTATACTTATTGAGTATTTGAAAAGAGAAAAATAAGGTAGTGCCGCACCGGTCTATAGAGTGGTTGGGAGACTACCATAGGTATAGGGCTGTGACAGTTGGTATCAGAGCTACATTTTCATGGCCTTTTGATTATTGAGTAGGGATACAGTTGCAGTGATATAGGTGGTATTGAAGCTTGATGGATGATTTTGTTTCATTGGAAATGAACTTCAAATAAGTTAAAGAGAAGTCAAAGGAAGTGGAAAAGGAGTTTGATGAGGCGAGTTGGACCATTGATACATTGTGCAAGAGGATGACATCTGGCATGAGAAAATATGAAGTGTTTTGACTTATGAAGAAAGTGAGAATTATTTGAGAATAAATGAACAAGCTGGAAAAAGAGCGAAGGAAGTTACTTGATAAGATTCTCAAACTTAGAGACCTTGGAAAGATGAAGCATGGTGGCATGAAGCCCACTATGGTCGAACCAAATGATATTGTAGATGTGATTGAATTCAAGGAATAACTTGACGATAAATTTAGACCAGAACCAAGAACATTACAAGCATTGATGGTGTACGATTCTCACAAGGATGTTGCAGATGTGGTAGAAGTCCAGGACGAACTTGATGAACAGGTTGGATGAGGGCCAAGCACATTGCAAGCATCGGTAATGGATGATTCTGGGGAGGATGTTAAGGATACAGATATGATCAAGGAAGAACTCATGGAACAAGATGAGCCTATATCAAGCACATTGTAGGCATTGGGGGATGAATCACATGAAAATGTTTCAGAAGTGGAAATGACCGAGGAGGAACTTTATGAGAAGGCAGTACCAGGACCAGAAGCATTACATACATTGATGATCTAATGATCCTTTTTTGGGATTCTTAAGATTCTATTTTAGAGATGGAATACAGAGTCATTTACTGGATATGTCACCTTTTAAATAAAGGATGAGATCCGGAGGCTACCTGGCCAACTATAGACTCTATCTATAGAACTTGGAATAACCCCTTTTTAGGAATTTCGACAAGGTGTTCAAGGAAAACACTGTATAAGTAAAACTATGCAAAAATAACGCATATCAGGGCTTGGGTACCCTAATTTATGTTTTATGTGACTTATATCTGGAATTTCATCAGAATAAAATAGTTTAGGCACATTAAACAGATCTCGCAAAAAGTAGACTAGCTAAAAAGCACCCAAAGTGGAAGGCTGCAGTCAAATGCAAGCACTGCTTCAGGAATTGCGCAGTTTTAGCTAATGTTCAGTGGAGGTCAGAAAGAGAACTGATATATCAGTATTAAAATAGAAAATAATCATTATGATAAATCCCTTTCATTATACAGTAGAAAGCATGAGCCAATACAATAATAAATCTTCAGAAAAGAGAGCAGGATCACATGTATATTTGCAGAAATTCTTCAAAAACGTTATTTTTTAGGAGGTTTAGCATATTTAAGTTAAAAATTAGATCTAGAGAATATCTATGGACAAAATATCAGATCTATATCAGATCTGAAAACTCTATAGTTTTCTCTACAAGATCCACTTGGAATTTTGACAAAAGCTTGCATGAATATGAGTAGATTAGGGAAATAAGTTGCAAATCTGGAAACTACTACAGTAAATTTCTGAATATGAAATTTCATTGCAATGGATCAGATCTGAAAATAACATAGATCATCAAGCCAATCCATGGATCACCAAGTGGAAGGCAAGCCCAACACAAGAGATCTCTGATCTAAAATATCAACAAGACAACCTGCAAACCCTCATACATAAATAACACAGTTTTCCCAGTGGTACAACACTGTAGCTCAAATGATATAGGAAACTACTGAAGAATTTCAGATCTAAAGTACAAGAAAAGGTACTCTCTTCTAGGAGGTCAAAGGACCCACTCCATGGACAGAGACTCTCAAAATACACTAGATCTCTAAAAATCTAGATCACCGCTTGCTGCAGCTTGCAGAGAAAACAAAACCCTCAATGGATCAGCGCTGCCAGTGTAAGTAGAAGCTTGGCCTCAAGCCTGGTAGTGGTTCAATTCAGAAAAATTTCCCGCTTGAATCATCAAAGGAAGGGGTGAAACTCCTACATAGGAATTCAAAATACAATCCTCCACTCAACAACAGAGAATGATATTTGTCTAAGTAGAGAAATACTCAGAAATATGATCTATCAACAACCTTCTCTTGCTGCCCTCCTTTTCCTTTTATAATATGAGAAAAATATTGCAAAACCTAAACCACTTTAATGATTTATCCCTTTTCCCATTAGAGGCTCCCTTCTAGAACTACGCTATCCCTTTCGGAGATGCAATGAACCTAGACAACGTTGTTGATTTGGTCAAGGTTGACCAAGTCTTTACCTCAAACCTATTTCACACCTGCAAGTGATTATTTACATAGCCCTGATTTGTCTTTGTTCACATGGGCATTGATTTATTCAGAATTTTTAGGATTTTTACATGTCCTCCTTTATTCATTTATTCATGAAACATGAATTAAAACAAAATTGAATGTTCCTCTTAGCTAAGGCTAAGTGGGAACAATACAGTCCTCCCCTCCAAAATGTTTCTTGTCCTTAAGCATCTGACAAGGTAAGAGTTGTAGTCCTTCTTATTCTCCATTGATGGAACCATCAAGGATCAAGTTTTCATCATGGATCAAGTGTTCATCAAGCCAATACATCAAAAATTTCTCCTCTAATGCTAACATGATAGGTGCATAGTCTATCCCTTCAGAAGTGTAAAACTCAACAAAAATAAACATGGGTGAAGCAATGTCACATCTAAAACATGTATCATGAAGTACAAGATAAAGTTCCATCCCATGTGGTACATATACAGTACCCAATTTTTTCCCATACAAACCCATAAACAATACCAATATATCATCTATGTATGGAAGAAAAATCAGATATATGCAAACTGAAATTTGCACTTGAGGAGGTGGGTCACAATCCCACATAAGGTACCAATGCAGTGCACTCCTTATTTTGAGTAGATCTAAGTGTGGTAGGTGGTACTCCCACCACATATTTCTTGCATGGGTCACTTTGACATGTTTGAAAGTGAGGCCCAAGTTAGGTGCCTTTGGGAAGCACCCATCATGATAGAGAATCTCCCTTTGCACCTCAAGGGAGTAGCCAGATTTAGAATTCTATTGGCCTAGACAATACCATGAGATATGCATGTAAAGTCACTCCTTGTAGGAGCCATGGCCTGAATACATATGGTAAGATAATGTGTCAAATTAGAAAAATAAACATGGTCCATAAGATCAGATTATTTACCATTCAAGTCTCCCACACACATGGAGTTAGGCATGGGCATTTCTCCTCTTTTAAGAGAAGGAAGAGATGGCTGAAATGTCTCCTTCATAGAATCCTTTGGCTGCCCCATCTCCTCATAACTATTGCACTCTTGTAAGTGCTGATGTAGTTCCTCCCAATCATAGTGCTGATGTGGTTCTTCCTTCATGCCCTCCCAGTCAAAACTCCTCATGATTAAGGAGTAGATCTTGGCTGACTACATATAGCTGGAAAGGAACTCTTTGTGTTCTCTTTGTAGTATCTCTTTCTTAATCTTGGAGGCTTGAGACAAGAATGCTTTACCAAGATGACAGATGACCCATTCATGGACCAAATAGCCTCCTCCTTACTTCATGCCATCTAATATCATCCCAGTGTGCAGATCTTTGAAGTACTCCACAAGGAGTTGAGACCTTCAATATGGATCTACACATCTCAACAAGGACAGCGTTGCTGATGCATCTATGGTGGTGCTTTTCTTGTTGCTAATTGTTTCTTAGAAATTATACATGCCCAAATTTTTTGTGGGAAGGTTGATCCTCCCCCTTGCTTCCTCCCACAACACTGTGGCTTTCTCTTCCATTGTTTCATCACTTCGTGAGGCTTTCCCCACATGATTAGAATCTAATGGAATTCCAAGTGGCTTTCCATGATGTAGGAATGTTCCTTGCAGCATTATCATAAACATGAGAGAAGGAACTATGAGGTCCTTGCCCCCATTGTGCAATTCCATCTTTTTTATTTGGGTGGAAACATCAGGTGAAGGATATGTGTGCATGCCTTGAATTTTTTTTTGTTTCCAACTCTTCACATCCACCCACTCCATCTGCAATGCCTTCCAATCAGTGGTGACTCTTCCCAAGGTAATCAACCATTGGATACCCAAGATGATGTTGGTTTCTTGTATGTCAACTAAAAAGAAATGGTCCACCAAGGTGTAGGTTCCCATAGTCATAGAATGTGATGGAACATGTTGCATGCATTTAATATTTCTATCTCACAGAACCAAAACAGAGAACCCATCAAAAGTATCAATCAGGATCCCTCTCCTCCACACAAGGTGAGCATCAATAAAGTTGTGGGTTTCCCCACTGTCAATCAGAATAGACACTCTTTCGTTCATAACTGAACCTTTCACTCTTAGGTTCAAATATTTCGGCACTCCTCTCAAATAATAAAGGGTCCCACTTGTTGGAGCAAAGGCTCCCTCTTCACCTCTGGATGGTGATTGATCTTCCTCCTCATCATCACCGATTTTGTGACCTCTCCTAGGTCCATAATTTCCCTCTTCCTCCTCAAAATCAGAGAATACTTCAATATAGTGTGCTCTTCCGGCAGTACATCTATGTCCTGGTACCCATGGCTCTTGAAAACTAAAACACAATATATTTTTCCTCAACTCCCTCTCGAGATCAATGTCAAGAGGCTTCTTCAGTGAGCTCTCCTTGGATGGAGTAGCTTTCCCTTCTTTCCCCTTAGAAGAGTGAGGGGTTCTTCTTTCGAAAGTTTATTTTGCTCTTGGAAAGGCCTCTTGGAGATCCCTGGCTCCCTCAATGGCATCATGTAAAGTGATGGGCTTGGTAGACTTAACCAACCCTTGAAAAGGTTCCTCCAGGCCATCAATGAACATTAAGACTCTCCTTGCTACTAATAGATCAGGGACCATTACAGACAACCTCAAGAATTCAGAGATATAGGATTCTGCATCTCCTATCTTCTTAAGCTTTTCCAAGCTTATAAAAGGGGCCTCTGGATCTTTTCGATCAAATATCTCCACTAGTATCCTCGTGAAATCAGCATATGTAGACACATTTTTGTGTCCCAATGTATATAGTCCATGAAACCACCAGTTGTGGGCTTCTCTCTCAAAATGCAACGCAACAATCTTGATGGCTTCTACTTTGGGCTCTTTATTCAACTAGAAATAGATGTCCAAATTTTCCACCCATGATTTGGTAGAACAAGAGGGTGATCCACTGAAATTAGGCAAGAAGAACCTGCCCATAGTGTGGTGTCTGCCATGAAGGAAACCTCCATATTTGTACTGCTAACATGGCCTCCTCCGGTCCTTGAGATGGAAAAAGTCTTGAAAGCTCAAGTTATCCTTAAACCTCTGAATTTTTGAGTCATATTACACAAATTACCCTTCTAGGGAGGTTGGATCTTGTAGTCCTTCATTCTCTACAACCAATAAGGTAGGCATTGTAGAGCATTGTGAGGCCTGTGGAGCTTGTGGCAAGCTCACAGGTTGACTAGTCCCAAAATGAGACATATCAGAACTTTATCCTTCATGGAATCTCCCAAGGGACTCTTTTATTCTATCCACCCTCATCTCCTTTATCTCCTTCGGTATATATTTCATAGCCTCCAAGAAATTTTTTACAAACTCCTCTGCTTCCTTATCCTTCTCATCCTTTTCATTCACAGGGGCTTTCCCCTTGTCTTGACCTCTGTCAACGTCTTCAGTAGTATAGTCATACTTTTTATGAATTCTATTCTGGTATCTCCTCTCCCTCTTAGTGATAGGATATTCATCTTCAGAATGCAACATGACTGGTGCTCCAATACTAGCACAGGCTATGCCAAGAGTGGAGCTCTGATACCACTGTAATGATCCCTTTTCAGGATTCTCAAGATTTTAATTCAGAGATGGACTACATAATAATTTACTATACATGTCACCTTTCAAATAAAGGATGAGATCCAGAGGCTACCTGGCCAACTATAGACTCTGTCTATAGAACTTGGAATAAACCCTTTTCAGGAATTTCAACAAGGTGTTCAAGGAAAACGTTGTATAAGTAAAATTGTGCAAAAATAATGCAAATCAGGGCTTGGTTCCCATAATTTATGATTTATGTGACTTATATATGGAATTTCATCAGAAATAAATCAATTTATGCAAATTAAATAGATCTCCCAAAAGGTAGACTCACTAAAAAGCACCCAAAGGGGAAGGTTGCAGTCAAATGCAAGCATTGTTTCAGGAATTGCGCAGCCATAGCTAATGTTTAGTGGAGATCAGCAAGAGAACTGATATCTCAGTATTATAGCAGAAAATAATCATTGTGATAAAGCCCTTTCATTATACATTAGAAAGAATGAGCCAATACAACAGTAAATCTTAAGAAAAGAGAGTAGGAGCACATGTATATTTGCAGAAATGCTTCAACAACATTATTTTTCAGGAGGTTCAGTAGATGTAAGTTACATATTAGATCTAGACCAGATATATGGAAAAAATATCAGATATATATCAGATATAGAAACTCTATAGTTTTCTCTACAAGATCCACTTGGAATTTTGACAAAAGCATGCATGAATAAGAGTAGATCTGAGAAAAAAGTTACAGATCTGGAAACTGCTGCAGTAAATTTCTGAATATGAAATTTCATTAAAATGGATCAGATCTAAACAGAACATAGATCAGCAAGCCAATCCATGGATCACCAAGTGGAAGGCAAGCCCAACACAAGATATCTCTGACATAAACTATGAGCAAGACAACCTGCAAACCCTCATACATAAATAACATAGTTTTTCCAGTGCGACAACGCTGTAGCTAAAATGATACAAGAAACTACTGAAGAATTACAGATCTGAAGTACAAGAAATGGTACTCTCTTCTAGGAGGTCAAAGAACCCACTCCATGGAGAGAGACTCTCAAAATACACTAGATCTTTGCAGATCTAGATCACCACTTGCTGCAGCTTGCAGAGACAACAAAATCCTCAATGGATTAGCGCTTCCAGTGTAAGTAGGAGCTTGGCCTCAAGCCTGATATTGGTTCAATTCAACAAAATTTCCTCCTTGAATCATCAAAGGAAGGGGTGAAACTCCTGCATAGGAATTCCAGATATAATACTCCACTCAACAACAGAGAATGGTATTTTTCTAAGCAGACAAATACTCAAAAATATGATCTATCAACAACCTTCTCTTGCTGCCCTCCTTTTCCTTTTATAAGATGAGAAAGCTCTTGCAAAACCTAAAACACTTTGATGAGTTAGCCCTTTTCCCATTAGAGGCTCCCTTCTAGAACTGCGCTGTCCCTTTTGGAGATGCAATGAACCTATACAATGTTGTTGATTTGGTCAAGGTTGACCTAGTCTTTAGCTCAAACCTCTTTCACACCTGCAAGTGATTATTTACATAGCCCTGATTTGTCTTTGTTCACATGGGCATTGATTTATTCAGACTTTTTAGGAGTTTTACATGTCCTCATTTATTCATTTATTCATGAAACATAAATTAAAAAAAATTTGAATGTTCCTCTTAGCTAAGGCTAAGTAGACGTGAGATGAGGATGGAGACTTGCTTGGGGATTTTCATGAGGTCAAGACTCATTAGTTTTAATTCAGGCATCTTGAGACCCACCCCTTATCAAGGGATGGGAAATAAGATGACTTCGTTTCCAATACCATGGAGGACCTTTCCTCGGATGACTATGATGGAACCTTGTACATTGGAGAAGCAAGGGGAGCATTTCTTGTTGTAGGCCTTGATAGGGAAATTTGTGACCTCACTCTAGTAGGTTCAAATTCCCATGACAAGGGTGGAACTTGATGATCTCTGTGATAGATACGGGTCATGCTTAGCCACATGGAAACTGGCTAGGTGCCTGGCATGACTCATGGACTGCCTTGGTGGTAGGGCACATTGTCTGGGTAGAATTCTTCATGGCTTAAAACCAAGAAGGAACTCTTGGTGCACCTTTAGTGGGGGAGAAGCCTTGGAGGAAGTACCTATGATGATGATGGTAGAAGTGACCAAGGGCACTTAACTTGTACACTATACACATGATGGTGACTAGATTTGAGATGAGTCTACTCTTCATGGACACATGGGAAACCAAAGTCATGTACATTGACATGAGGGCATGGCAGGACATTATGTGGAGACATTATGCAAGTGCACTTACTAGGTGCCACTTATGAGCATCATGGAGGAGTGTCAAGTAGGAATACACTGAGAATGATCGATTGTTGGTGCTACATGGAGATCTTTTATAGAGGCGCTGATGGATGTTGTTCACTTTGAGCAACAAGACATTGGTTGGATGAGTAGCCTATGAGCACATTCATATGACTCGCAGGGTGAGAACAACTTGTGGCATCACTCATGGGAAATACAAGTATGCTTTCCAACGCGTTGGATAGGATGATGCATGGGAGTTCATGATGGAGTTGCATTGACTGGAGGCTTCATGCTACGATGATATTGCAGTATTCGGTTCACTGAGGAGCTGAGTTTGAGACTGGTTTTGATTTTGATGCACCTTGGGATGCATACCTTTGAGAAAATTTATGGGGTGTTTTTGTGAGGAGTCACTTGATGGAGGTGATCAATGGGATGAATTGGAGGTTGATGGAGATGCGGCGATGAGATGCCTTGGTGGTATACATTTGGGCATGGGTTGAGCCTTCTTGACTTAAATTTGGTACGCACATTGGATGCATATTGCAGATGGGATGAACATAGCTTCATGGACCTAAATATGGCACATTGTTGAGAGGATGTTATTGACTTGATTTGAGAAGGACCATTCACACATGGATGATGCTCGATAGTTGCAGCTATCTTTTGAACAGCACATGGAGATTGGCATCGTGGACAACACATTTTAGAGAGAGATGGCTTGTTGGATGGACAACATGTTGCGGATGAGACAGATCTCCATGGATTAATTTACGCTCATATGGGAAAGATCCTTGATTGATTTGATGGGTGTGACAGGATGCGAGAGGTAAAACTAATGCATGGTATGAGGATGTGCACTCACACAATGAGAACATATGATTGGACTGATCACTTGACTAGTTTGATTTATGAGGGCTATAACACTGTGGAGAGTTATGTTGGAAACATAGTAGGTTTTTTTAAGTTGAGTTGGTTGGAGTACTTGATGTAGAGATTCACATGATATTGATGATATATGATGAGTTGACACGATATATGTTGCAGTAGCATGTGGCCATGAGGGAGAGATTGACTTCCCATGATGGCGTAGCACGTGGTGATTGTGACGAATGTGTTGATGACCATGGATTGGGGAGATATTTACCTTGGATATGCTAGACATGAACCTTGATGGTTTATGCGACAATACTGGGTGATGATAGATTGTGATGAAATTTGTGATGATAATCGTAGCACTATTGGGGATGACAGTCTTATTTTAAGTGGGGGAGTATGTAAGACCCATGAGTCGAGGATGATGACACAGGGTCTTGGAAGCATTTGGTGGACATGAAAAGAACAAGGGTCGATGAAACGATGAAAAAATCAACCTACAAAAGTTTTGAAAAAGCCTCCCCTGACATTATTCCAAACTTGCCATGTCTTGTTATGTAGCTTTGACCCTGACCAATGTCTTGCCCATGCCAATGTTTCGCGGAGATGAACCAAAATAATGTCAAAGTGTCGATACCAACTATAGCCCTATCATTGTATTCCTACTTCAATATTCAAACTTCAACAAAGCTCAAATCACCCTGAATCGAGCTTTGATACCATCTGTCACGAAGTGGTAGTGGTGCTAGTGCCTCACCCTTGTGAGGGCACCCAAGGAAACATGTTTGGGTGGGTCGGGTCAGGTCGGGCTGTGTCGTGTGAGGGTTGGCGTGTCAAAAATTCTAAGTGGTGATCACGGGTTTGCCTTGTGCACGTTTAGGTGGGTTGGGTTAGGTCGTGTGAGCGCGGCCGTGTTAAAAATGCTAAGTTCTGACCGCCCGTGTGCCTTATGGACGTTAGTGTGACCCGTTTTCCATTTTCTCCCTTATGCCTTGGTTTTGGTGGGTCCGGTCCTACTGTGGGAGGGTACCCACGGAAATGTGTTTAGGTCAGGTCGGGTCGGGTCTTGTGACGGAGGCCGTATAAAAATTGCTAAGTTGTGATGACCCCTATGCCCGTTAGTGCGACTTGTTTGCCGTTTTCTCCCTCGTGCCTTCATTCGAGCAGGTCAGGTTGGGTCGTGTGTTGGCACCCAAGAAACTGCATTCGAGTCGGGTCATTCCATGTGAGGGTGCCAAAGGAAACGCGTTCGAGTGGGTCAAGTTGGGTCGTGTCATGTGAGGGCAGCTAAGGAAATGCGTTCGAGCGGGTCAAGTTGGATTGTGTCGTGCGAGGGCACCCAAGGAAACGAGTTCGGGTAGGTTGGGTCGTGTCTTGTGAGGGCGTCGAGGGAAACACATTAAGGTGGGTCAGGTCGGGTTAGGTTGGGTCACGTGAGGGTGCCCAAGGAAACGCATTCCTATCGAATCGTGTGAGGGCAGCTGTATAAAAAATGCTAAGTTGTGCCCACTCATGTGCCTTGTGCATGTTCATGCGATGAGTTTCCGATTGGCTCCCTTGTGCCTTTGTTCGGGTAGGTCAAGTCAGGTCATGCCGTGTGAGGGAGGCCATATCAAAAAAGCTCAGTTGTGACTACTCGTGTGCCTTGTGCACATTTGTGCGATCTGCTTTCCATTTTCTCCCTTGTGCCTTTGTTCGGGTAGGTCGGGTCAGGTCATGTGAGGGTGCCCAAGGAAACACGTTCGGATTGGGCTGTGTGAGGGTGGCCATATAAAAAATGCTAAGTTATGACCGCTCGTGTGCCTTGTGCAAGTTCGTGCAGCCAGTTTCGGATTTTCTCCCTTGTGCCTTTTTTCGGGCGGGTCGGGTCGAGTCGTGCTGTGTGAGGGAGGCTGTATCAAAAATGCTAAGTTGTGATTGCTCATGTGCCTTGTCCACATTTGTGTGATCCGTTTTCCGTTTGCTCGTTTGTGCCTTCATTTAGAAATATTAGGTCGTGCCGTGTGAGGGCGTGCAAAGAAACGCGTTTGGGTCAGGTTGTGTGAGGGACGTCGTATAAAAAATGTTAAGTTGTGACCGCCCATGTGCCTAGTGCACGTTCGTGTGACCCGTTTTCCATTTGCTCCCTTGTGCCTTCATTCGGGTCGGGACGTGTGAGGGATCTCGAGGAAATACATTTGGGTTGGGTCGGGTCGGATCGGGTCATTTCATTTGAGGGTGTTCGTATCAAATTTTCTAAGTTGTGACCACACAAGTGCCTTTTTGTCATGCCCCTATACCTTCGGTAGTATTTTAACCATGTTATAGCCGAGGTGCGACACAGCCGTACTTTTTATTTTCATAATACTCAAGTATGTAGCCTACGTCTTTAGAAACACTTGTTAAATCAGTTAAGCAAATGTTCTTTCAATATGCGGAAAACATAAACATCATCATCATATCCACAGTGTACACCCATATATACAAGGGAGGGGCAACTCTGTGTTAATAATGAGTCTGCCTGATAATATGTTTCATAAGTATAAAATGCAATATCAGTTCCAATCCAGAAAAAGGCCTCCTTTTATCCTTGGCAAGGCAAGCTACCTTCTGTTGAAGCTTACAATTCTTGAAAATCATTAACTAGCCCACAACAATATTTTACAACAATAGAATTCACATCGGGAATTTTCTACATAAAACTGCCCAGGTGCTACCGGGTCACTCGGGTCACCGCCTGCCTATGAGTTCAGACCTTCCCACAAGCTCTCCATGTGTCCAATCCACTTCGAAGCTATGTGGTTAGCTCCATCCCGTTAATATGTACCTGCTAAAACTTTCAGCACTCAATTCTGACCTACAATGACCTCAGAACGAGCTCTGAAATGAAGTTCAGACCTCCTACGGATGCCCTACCTGAATCGACCTCCATTACGGATGCCCCGCAGAAACATTTTTGGGTCGGGTCGTTCCATTTGAGGACAGCCGTATCAATTTTGCTAAGTTTTCACCGCCTTGGTGCTTTGTCCACGTTCGGGTGGTCCGTTTGCCATTTGATCCCTTGTGGCTTTGTTCAGGTTGGGTCATTTCATTTGAGGGCGTCACGTCATGTGAGGTCACATGATCAAACAAGTTTGGGTCGGGTCATTTCATTTGACGCCATCATGCCATGTGAGGGCGCCTGACCAAATGCGTTTGGGTCAAGTCATTTCATTTGAGGTCATCGCACCGTGTGAGGTTACCCAACTGAACGCATTCAGGTTGCGTCATTTCATTTAAGGTCGTCGTGCCATGTGAGGTTTCCCAACTGAATGCATTTGGTTTAGGTTGTTTTGTTTGAGGGCATCACATCATGTGAGGGCACCCAACCGAATGTGTTCGGGTCGGGTCATTTCATTTGAGGGCATTGCGCCGTGTGAGGGTACCCGACCGAACACGTTCAAGTTGAGTTGTTTCATCTTAGAGCATCACGCCGTGCGAGGGCACTCGACCGAACACATTCTGGTTGGGTTGTTTTATTTGAGAGCAGCCGTATCAAATTTGCTAAGTTGTGACCGCCCAAGCGCCTTGTGGACGTTCAAGTAGCCCATTTTCCGTTTGCTCCCTTGTGCCTTCATTCAGCCGGGTGCACCGTGTCGCACCGTGTGAGGGCACTCGACCAAATGCGTTTAGGTCAGGTCATTTTGTTCGAGGGCATTGTGTCATGTGAGGGCACCCGACCAAATGCGTTTGGGTCGGGTCATTTCGTCTAAGGGCATCGTACCGTGTGAGGTCACCTGACCAAATGCGTTCGGGTCAAGTCATTTCATATGAGGGCATCATGCCATGTGAGGGCGCCTGACCAAATGCATTCCGGTTGGGTTTTTTTCTCTGAAGGCACCCGTATCGGATTTGCTAAGTTGTGACCACCCAGGAGCCTTGTGCACATTCGGGCGGCCCGTTTTCCGTTTGCTCCGATGTACATTCGTTAAGTCGGGCGCGTTGTGTTGTGCTGGGTGAGGGCGCCTGGCCAAACGCGTTCAGGTGGGGTCATTTGGTTCGAGGGCGCCCGTGTCTGATTTTCTAAGTTGTGATCGCTCGGGTGCCTTATGCACATTTAGGTGGCTCGTTTGCCATTTTCTAACATGTGCATCCGTTCGGTCTGGTATGTCATGTCTTGCCGGATGACGACGCCCGGTCAAACGCGTTCACGTCAGGTCGTTTGGTCCGAGGGTGCCCATGTCAGATTTGCTAAGTTGTGACCGCCCGAGTGCCTTGTGCACGTTCGGGCGGCCCGTTTGCCATTTTCTCCCATGTGCGTCCGTTCGGTCGAGCATGCCATGTCATGCCAGGTGAAGGCACCTGGAAAAACACGTTTGAGTTGGGTCATTTGGTCCAAGGTCACCCGTGTTAGATTTGTTAAGTGGTGACCACTCGGGTGCCTTGTGCATGTTTGGGTGGCCTGTCTTCTATTTTCTCCCATGTGCATCCATTTGGTCGGGCACACCGTGTCGTGCTGTGTGAGGGCACCTGGCCAAATGCATTCAGGTCGGGTCATTTGGTTTGTGGGCACCCATGTCAGATTTACTAAGTTGTGACCACCCAGGTGCCTTGTACACGTTCGGGTGGCCCGTTTTCCGTTTGCTCCCATGTACATCCATTTGGTTGGGCACGTCATGTTGCGTTGGGTGAGGGCACCCATCCAAATGCATTCGGGTCGGGTCGTTTGGTTCGAGGACACCCGTGTCAGATTTGCTAAGTTTTGACCGCCCGTGTGCCTTATGCACATTTGAGTGGCTTGTTTTTCATTTTCTCCCATGTGCACTCGTTCGGTCAGGCGCGCCATGTCGTGCTAGGTGAGGGCACCCAGCCAAACGCGTTCAAATCAGGTCATTTGGTTTGAGGGCGCTCGTGTCAGATTTGCTAAATTGTGATCACCCAGGTGCTTTATGCACATTCAAGTGGCTTGTTTGTAGTTTTCTCCCATGTGTGTCCATTCGTTCGGGTGCCCCCTATCGCGCTGTGTGAGGGCGCTTGGCCAAACGCATTCGGGTTGGGTCGTTTGATCTGAGGGCACCCATGTCATATTTGCTAAGTTGTGATAGCCCAGGTGCCTTGGGATGTTCGGCGGCCCATTTGCCATTTTTTCCCATGTGTGTCCATTCAATCGGGCACGCCGAGTGAGGACGCTCGGTCATATGTGTTCCAGTCGGGTCGTTTGGTCCGAGGGCGCCCATGTCAGATTTTCTAAGTTGTGACTGCCTGGGTGCCTTGTACATGTTCGAGTGGCCCATTTTCCATTTTCTCCCATGTGCGTCCATTCAGTCGGGCACACCATGTCGCACTATGTGAGGGCGCCTCACCAAATGCGTTCGAGTCAGATCGTTTGGTCTGAGGGCGCCCATGTCAGATTTGCTAAGTTGTGACCACCCAGGTCCCTTATGCATGTTCAGGCAGGCCATTTTATTTTTTCTCCCATGTGCATCCATTCGATCGGGCGTGCCGTGCAAGTTCGGGGAACCCATTTTCCATTTTCTCCCATGTGTGCCAATTCGGTCGGGAGTGCCGTGTCGCGCTGGGTGAGGGTACCCGACCAAACACGTTCGGGTCGGGTCGTTTGGTCTGAGGGCACCTGTGTTAGATTCACAAGTTTATGACTACCTAGGTGCCTTGTGGACATTCAGGTGGCCTATTTTCTATTTACTCCCATGTGCATCCATTCAGTCGGGTGCGCCATGTTGCACCGAGTCAGGGCACCCGACCAAACACATTCAAGTCGGGTAGTTTGGTGCAAGGGCGCCCGTGTTAGATTTGCTAAGTTGTGACCACCCAGGTGCCTTATGCACATTTGGGTGTCCCATTTTCCATTTTCTCCCATGTGCGTCGGTTCGTTTGGGCATGCCATGTCATGCCGGGTGAGGGTGCTCGGCCAAACGTGTTCTGGTTGCGTCATTTGGTCCAAGGGCACCCGTCTGAGATTTCCTAAGTGGTGACTTCCCTAGTGTCTTGTGCACGTTTGGGCAGCCTATTTGCCTTTTTCTCCCATGTGTGTCCATTCGGTCAGGCACATCGTGTCGCGCCGTGTGAGGGCTCCCAAGCAAACGTGCTCCGGTCAGGTCATTTGGTCAGAGGGCACTCGTGTCAGATTTTCTAAGTTGTGATCATCCGGGTGCCTTATGCATGTTTGGGCATTCATTTTCTGTTTTCTCCCATGTGTGTCTGTTTGGTCGGGCACGCCAGGTGAGGGCGGCCAACCAAACGTGTTCAGGTCAGGTTGTTTAGTCAGAGGGCGCCCATGTCAGATCTGCTAAGTGGTGACCACTCGGGTGCCTTGTGCACATTCGGGTGGCCTGTTTTCCATTTTCTCCCATGTGCGTCTGTTTGTTCGGGCGCGCTATCTCACTCTGTGTGAGGGCACCCGACCAAATGTGTTCGGGTCAGGTCGTTTGGTTCGAGGGTGCCCATGTCAAATTTTCTAAGTTGTGACCGCCTGGGTGCCTTGTGCACATTTGGGCAGCTCGTTTGCCATTTTCTCCCATGCGCATCTATTCGGTCGGGCGTGCCGTGTTGCACTGGTTTAGTGTGCCCGGCCAAATGTGTTTGGGTTGGGTCGTTTGGTCCAAGGGCGCTTGTGTCATATTTGCTAAGTTGTGATTAACCGGGTGCCTTATGCACGTTCAAGCGGCCCATTTTCCATTTTCTCCCTTGTGCCTTTGTTCAGTCGTTCAACTATCCTTTCTGTTCGGTGGTAGGGGTTGGATTTTTGTGTGAAAGGTGGGTTGGTAATTGAGTTTTTTTGTTCGGTTGTGCTTGAAGAATGACCTTGGCTCATTTTTATGGTCATCGACTTTCCTCTCTCCATCACCACTCGGTAGCATATGAGCGGTAATGTTGTCCATGCTCATCCTGGGAGGCATTTTTGAATAATCTCTCTTGTCCGCTATGTTTTCTTGGAGTTGTATTTGGTTGTTGTGTGTGGCTCCTTGAGATGACGGGCCACTCATTGGCTTAGGGGTTGGCTTTTCATGTGAAAGGTGGGTTGGTAATTGAGTTGTTTTTTTCGGTTGTGCCTGAAGAATTGCCTTGGGTTATTTTTAGGGTCGTCAAATTTCTTCTCTCCATCACCACTCAGTAGCATATGAGTGGTAATGATGGCCATGCTCGTCTTGGGAGGCATGTTTGAAAAATCTCTCCCGTCTGATCTATTTTCTTGGAGTTGGATGGGGTTTTTGTGTGTGTCAAATTGATATGACTAACCGCTCGTTGGCTTTGTTGAAATTGGCTCTTCGGTATCTCTCCATCGTGGCCCTTAGTCGCATGTTTGCTCTGTTGAAATCAACTTTTCGCTATGTTTCTCGTTGGCTTCATCGATGTCAGCTCTTCGCTATATTTTTCACCTCCTCCATTTTTTCTTGTGGGGGGAGGGGTTGGATTTTCGTGTGAAAGGTGGGTTGGTAATTGAGTTGTTTGTTCAGGTGCGCCTAAAGAATGGGCTTGGGTCATTTGTAGGGTCATTGACTCTCATATTATCTCCATCCCCACTTAGTAGCACATGAGAGGTAATGTTGGCCATGCTTGTCCTGGGAGGCATATGTGAAAAGAGTTACCCTTTCGATCTGTTTTCTCAAATTTGTATGAGGTTGTTGTGTGTGGCTCCTTGAGACAACTGGTCAGTCGCCTATGTCGCTCTCATGCCCCTTGGTCTCTCGTTGGATCCATTGAAATTGGTTCTTTGCTATATTGTTCACCTCCTCCCTTTTTTGTGGGTGGGATAGGTGGGCTTTTCTCTCATTGGCTTCATGAAATCATCTCTTCGCTATATTGTTCACCTCCTCCCCTTTTGGTGGGGGGAGGGGTTGGATTTTGATGTGAAAGGTGGGTTGGTAATTGAGATGCTTGTTTGGGTGTGCCTAAAGAATGGACTTGGGTCATTTGTAGAGTGGTCGACATTCATATTTTATCCATCCCCACTTGGTATCACATGAGTGGTAATTTTTTCCATGCTTGTCCTTGGAGGCATATGTGAAAAATTCCCACTTCACTCCATGTTCTCAGAATTGGATTGGTTTTTGTGTGTGGCTCCTTGAGATGACTGTCCTCTTGACTGTTTGGCTCTTTATGGTTCTAGTTTCTTGTGCTTGTACTCCTTATATGTTAGCATTCTGGGTTGAGATGCATACATTTAAGAGGAATGTGGAAGGGTTTTGGTTGTAAGCCACCCGTCTTGCTTGCTTTCTCCATTGGGCGATGTGAGGAGCGGTTCTACTTGTTGTAAAAATAAGGTTTGGAATTCCGTTCAGAGTGCACGTCGTCTGTCCCTGCGTTGGCTTTGAGTTTTTGATAGATGTGGTGGCCCATATGTTTGATCGAGTGGTTGATTTTTTCCTTTCATCTTGTATGCATAGTAGAATTATGCGGCTTGGAATGTTGAGACATAAGGTGATGGGTATTTCTTGTTTTCTTGATCACGTATGCGATTGTTGTCCAATGGGGATGAGTCTTTCTACATTGATGGTGGGGGCTATATATAGAAGGAGGACCTTAAGGTGGAATGCTTTTACCTCCCTCCTCCGTGTGGAGGTGGTTGCAGGTGAAAATTATTCATTTTCTAGTTGGTAAGTTGGTGGGGAAATCTCCTACGTTGCTTGTATGAAGGGTGTGTGGGGTGCGGGGCTGCCTGATCCCTCCTCTTGTTCGGATATGTTCATGCATTTTGTAGAAATCCTCTTGATTTGAATTTATTTTCTTCCTTTTCCTTCACATCGAAGTTGCCACAGGCGATCAAGTGATCGAGGTCCACCATTGTTGTTGTCTGGGTGGACTCCTAGGTGGTCTCAGTGCGGGGTCTGGAGGGATGGAGGGGGGAATTTTTAAGAGAGGTTGCAAGATTGGTCATTCTTGTTTTATTTCCATCCTTTTGCATCAAGGGTTCCACAGGAGATCAAACAATCAAGGTCCATTGTTGCTATTGACCGGGTGGACTCCTAGGTGGCCTTGGTGGGGGGCGGGGAGGGTCGGGGTGGAGTTTTTTATAGAGGTTGTCGACTTGGTCATTCTCCTTCTACTTCCTTCCTTTTCCTTTGAAATGAGGTTGCTGCAGGCGATCAAGTGATCGATGTCCATTGTTGCTGCTTTCCAGCTGGACTCCTAGGTGGCCTCGCTACTAGGCAAGAAGGGTTGCAGGGAATATTTAAGAGACGCTGAGGGGTCGGTTGTTCTCCCTTTATTTACTTACTTTTCTTTCGCATCGAGGTCACCACAGGAAATTTGGTAAACAAGGTCCATCATTGCTGCTATCCGGGTGGACTCCTAGGTGGCCTCGGTGTGGGGCGAGGATGGTTGGGAGGCATTTTAGAGAGAGAGAGAGAGAGTTTGTCGGGTTGATTTTTCTCCATTTGTTTCCTTTTTTTTCCTTTGCATCGAGGTCGTCGCAGGCGCTCGAGGTCCACTATTTCCGCTGTCAGGGTGGACTCCTAGGTAGCCTTGCTGCAAGGCAGGGAGGGTTTGGGGGGCATGTCTAAGAGAGTCTTGTTTTTTTTTTCTCCCCTTTTTCTGTTCATTGTGGCTATTGTGGGTGATAATGATTTTGCCATCCTTGCTGGTTGGGGGGTGGTTACCAACTCCTAGGTGGCCTTGGTGAAATGTGGCTCGGTGGGGTGACCCATTTTTTAGCTTTATGGATCTTGCATCCATCATCCATTACATTTGATGTCTTGCATTTCCTTGGCATGTAGTGTGTGCAGGATCTAATCCCTTCTTGGGGATGTAAGAGTTGCAAGGTATAAGATATTTACATGATATTTTTACCTCTCTTTGACTTGATGGGTGATGGGTGTAAGAGAGAAATTTGAATGCCCTTTGAAGTGGGAAGGTGCTACCTAGTTGATTCTACTAGTAGTCATACGCTTTTCTCAAATATTAAGCCATGCATGTCTAAGTATGAACTAATTTAGACTGTGAAACTGTGGATGGCTCATTAAATCAGTTATAGTTTTTTTTATGGTACCATACTACTTGGATAACCGTAGTAATTCTAGAGCTAATACGTGCACCAAGTCTCGACTCTTTGGAAAAGATGTATTTTTTAGATAAAAGGCTGGCGCGGTCTTGCCCGCTTCTCTGGTGAGTCATGATAACTTGACGGATTGCACAACCCTTGTGCTATCAATGCTTCATTAAAATTTATTCCCTATCAACTTTCAATGGTAGGATAGATCCCTACCATGGTGGTGACAGAGAATTAGGGTTCGATTCCGGAGAGGGAGCCTGAGAAATGGCTACCACATCCAATAAAGGTAGTAGGCGTGCAAATTACCCAATCCTAACATGGGGAGGTAGTAAAAATAAATAACAATACTGGGCTCATCGAGTCTGGTAATTGGAATGAGTAAAATCTAAATCCCTTGATGAGGATCCTTGGAGGGTAAGTTTGGTGCCTGTAGTCATGGTAATTCCAGCTCCAATAGCGTATATTTAAGTTGTTGCAGTTAAAAATATCGTAGTTGGATCTTAGGACGTAAAGGTTGGTCTGCCTACTCGGTGTGCACCTTCCCTTCTGTCCCTTTTATCAACGGTGTGCTCCTAGCCTTAACTAGCTGGGTCGTGGCTCCAGTGCTGTTACATTGAAAAAATTAGAGTGCTCAAAGCAAGCTTATGCTCTGAATAAATCAGCATAGAATAACATGATAGGAGTCTGGTCCCATTGTGTTGGCCTTTTGGACCAGAGTAATTATTAATAGGTACTGTCAGGGGCATTTGTATTTCATTGTCAGAGGTGAAATTCTTGGATTTATGAAAGACGGACCATTGTGAAAGCATTTTCCAAGGATGTTTTCATTAATCAAGAATGAAAGTTGGGGGCTCGAAGACGATCATATACCATCCTAGTCTCAACCATAAACGATGCTGACCAAGGATCAAAAGATGTTGCTCTAAGGACTCTGCCAACACCTTCTGAGAAATCATATTGTTTGGGTTCCAGGGGGAGTATGGTCACAAGGCTGAAACTTAAAGGAATTGACAGAAGGGCACCACCAGGAGAGGAGCCTATGACTTAATTTGACTCAACAGGGGGAAACTTACTATGTCCAGACATAGTAAGTATTGACAGATTGAGAAATATTTCTTGATTCTATGGGTGGTGGTGGATGGCCATTCTTAGTTGGTGGAACGATTTGTCTGGTTAATTCCGATAACGAACGAGACCTCAGCCTGCTAACTAGCTACGTAGAGGTTCCCCTTCGTGGCCAGCTTCTTAGAGGCACTATGCCCATTTAGGCCATGGAATTTTGATGGAATAATAGGTCTGTGATGCCCTTAGATGTTCTAGGCTGCACGTGCACCATACTAATGCAGCCAATGATTTTTTCTTCCTGGTTCGAGAACATCGGGAAATATTCTCAAATTGCATCATGCTGGGGATAGACCATTGCAATTATTGGTATTCAATGAGGAATTCCTAGTAAGCGTGTATCATCAACTCGTGTTGACTACATCCCTACCCTTTATACACACCGCTTCTCGCTCCTACCAATTGAATGATTCAGTGAAGTGTTTAGATTTCATCGACAATGGTGGTTTGCCACTGTCAATGTCGTGAGAAGTTCATTGAAACTTATCATTTAGAGGAAGGATAATTCATAACAAGTTTACCATAGGTGACCCTGCGGTAGGATCATTGATAGCAACGTTTTTTTTTTTCATTTGGGTTGTGTGGGTTTTGATTTTGTGTAATCTAGGAATGTGTGGTGTGTCTCTAGGAGAGTGGGTTTGATGCTTGTCAGGGTGGTGCCTCTTGTGAAAGAGACTCGCAACATTTTTATTTTCCTATATTGAGTTCACGCTTGTTGTTTCCTGTACTTGCAAGTGATGCTTGTGCTTGTCCCATCCTTTGTTGTTATTTCCCCTAATGTATTTTTTGTATGGGGTTCGAAAGCTCATTGCTCAGGATCCCCCTCTCCAACGGTATGTTCGTCGGGGCATGGTTGCTGTAGTCGAGGTGCTTGGGAAATATGATGGAAAAATTTAGACTTGTTCGTAGCGGTAGTGCTCAGTCCTTCGTTCATTGGAAGATGTGGTCCTCCATAGTTGGTTCTCTCTAAAAGGTGGTGGTGGTGGTTTATGTGTTTGCTTGGGAGAGCCTTTTTGTTGGTGGTTGGTTCAAGGGAGTGGTTGCGCGTGCACTTCCTACCTCAACCCTTTCATGAGGGGAAAATTTCAGGGTGGGGTCAATATGGGATGGATGAAGAGCGGTGAAATCCATTGGGCTGGCCACCCTAGTCCCCTTGACTATTCCTTGACATGCCCTCATGGAAGGGTTGGGTCTAGGTAATGAAATATCCCTCCCTTGGTCCAAGATCCATCAAAATTGCAAGTTTCCCCGTCAATGGGCATGAGGTAGCATTCTTTTCTCGTGCCTTTTGTGTTACGAGAATTCCTCGTCCTTTCTTGAGCCACTTCCCCTTCTAAGGAAAGTAGGAAGCAGGTTATGTCATTGTCTCACCATTTGGATTGTGGGTTTTTTGTGTGAGTTGGTCATTTCTTGGATGTGTCAATTGTTGCAATAGCGTTGTGGTGTGCACTTTGGGGCCTTACCTCTTTTTACGGTGCGAAATTGAACCACCCATGTATTTTTGGCCCTATGCTTTATCCAGTATTGAGTGTCAGCCTGTGATAACTCCTCTTTGGAGTTTCGGTTGTTTGGGCCCCCTTGAATTTTTGGCTGGAAAGGTTTTCGGGTGTCTTGTACATGGAGGGGTGCAATAGCGGGGTGGGTTTTCTATTAGTGCATTTTTTGTTTGAAGCCTTCTATGGGTTGGGGGGTCGTTTACCTCTTAGTAGTAATGTGCTCCAAGCACTTGTCTCATCATGGCCTTTGACTTTTCTAGTGGTCAAGTTTAGGTTGTGGCTTGTCTGCTTGGTTGTTTGATTGTCGCTTGTTATGTCATGTAGATAAAAAGGATGTTGCGTCATAATGTATGTGGAAGGCTGCGAAAACATGGGATTATTTTTATTGGGTGCCTTTTTTTCCTTCTTTTTGGTTAAGCCAATGTCTCCTCGTGTGGCGGTCGCCCTCTGTTTTTTCTAGCTAGCATTGCTTGAAATTTGGCCCCCTTTCTCTCAAATTGGATTTTTGTCGCGAGTGTTATGGTGGGTGATGTTTGGTTTTTCTTTCTTTCATGTCCTTTTATTCCCTTATGGTCCCTAGCTTTATGGAGAAAAGCAGGAATTTTTGTGGTTCGGTGTCAGAGAAGGATGAAAAGCTGTGCAAACTCTCGGGTTTGGAAGGATGAAAAGCTATGCAGTTCCCCCATTTTTTGCTAAGACATAGGGCTTGGAAATCTTGTACTGTGTTTGAGCCTCCCCTTGCGATTCGTTTTGGTCTCCCTAGCTTTACAGAGAAAAGGTGGGATTGTCGTGGATTGACATTTGCATGGGGTCCGGGGGGCTTGTTTGAGCCCCTTCCCTTTAGTGAGTGGGTTATGGAGTGCGGTTGTCTTGAGGAGGAAGGGGGATTATTTATTATTGTGATGCATTATACATTGGGTTGGATTTTAGCCATTTCTCGTGGGGGTGTGTTTTTTTGGTAACACACGAAAACAATTCTCGGCAACGGATATCTAGGCTCTTACTACGATGAAGAACATAGCGAAATGCAATAATTAGTGTGAATTGAAAAATCTCATGAATCATTGAGTTTTTGAATGCAATTTGTGCCTGAGGCTTCAATCGAGGGCACGTCTGTCTGGGTGTTTCATCCCAACAAAATGTGCTCCTTGCAATATGTTAGGGAGCAGCGGAGGTGGTCGTACGTGCCCAATGCGGTGCGGTTGGATGAAATGTGGCAAGTGATGTTTCGTGGCGTGCGTCAGCAAGCGGTGATATTGACCCCTTGGTTGGGCAGTTGACATTAGCCGATGTGGGCTCTCTGTGGCATCCCTGGAGCTTGCTTTGCTCTCTCTTGTCCTCCCATTGGGTAGTGTGGATATAGCTCCAACTTGTGACCTCTATTCAGGCGAGAACACCCACTAAGTTTAAGCATATAATTAAGCGAAGGAAAAGAAACTTAAAATGATTCCCCTAGTAGCGGTGAGCCAACTGGGAAGAGCACAGCATGAAAATCGGGTGGCAGCATCGCCTAAATTATAGTTTGTAGAAGTGTCCTCTGTGGTGGACCTGGGCCAGGTCCCTTGTAAGGGGGTACCTGAGCGGGTGATAGCCCCATCAGGCCGGGACCCTTCCATATCATGAGGCGTTGTCGATGAGTCAGGTTGTTTGGGAATGCAGCTCTAATTGGGTGGTAAATTCTTTCCAAGGCTAAATACGGGTGAGAGACTGATAGCGAACAAGTACCGCGAGGGAAAAATGAAAATTAATTTGAAAAGAGAGTAAAAGAATGCTTTAAATTTCCAGGAGGGAAGCAAATGGAAGCTATCGATGTGTCTCGGTCGGATGTGGAATAGCTCAAGCTGGTCCGCTGCTCGACTTGAGGTGAAAACCAACACGGGCTGCTGCATTGTCACAAGTGCGAGTGGAGTACCACCTGTTGCTTTGTCATTGTGGTTGTCAACGAACGAAGCACGCGCCCTTGTGGCAGGCTGTGTGCACCTACGCGCTTGTGGTGTTGGTTGGCAGGCTTTCCATTCGGCCAGTCTTGAAACAGGGACCAAGGAGTCTAACATGTGTGCAAGTCGGCAGGTTTGAAAACTTGTGAGGCACAAGGAAGCTGATGGGTGATATCCCCTCTTTGCGGGGGGTGAATCGTCGACCAACCTTGAGCTTATGCAAAGAGTTCGAGTGCGAGCACACCTGTGCCATGGAATCGAGAGCTCCAATGGGCCATTTTTGGTAAGCAGAAATGGCGATGTGGGATGAACAGAAAGTTGAGTTATGGTGTTCAATTGCATGCTAACCTAGATCCCACAAAGGGTGTTGGTTGATTAAGACAGTAGGATGGTGGTCATGGAATTATAAATCCACTAAGGAGTGTGTAACAACTCACCTACTGAATAAACTAGCCCCGAAAATGGATGGCGATGAAGCGCGCAACCTATACTCGACCATCGGAGAAATTTCCTGGCTTCGATGTGTAGGAGGATGTGGGGGTCGTTGATAAACCTTGAGCGTGAGCTTGGGTGGATCAGCCCCCGGTGTAGATCTTGGTGGTAGTAGCAAATATTCAAATGAGAACTTTGAATACTAAAGTGGGGAAAGGTTCCATGTGAACAACACTTTGACATGGGTTAGTCGATCCCAAGAGATGGGGAAGCCTTGTATCAAGGGTGCACTCTACGTGAGAATCAAAAGGGGATTAGGTTAATATTCCTGAACTAGGACATGGTAGCAGGCAACAACGTTAGGAAATCCAGAGACGTCGTCGGGGGCCTCGAGAAGAGTTATCTTTTCTTTTTAATAGATTTCCCACCCTGGAATCAGTTCACCTAGAGATAGGGTCCAACAGCTAGAAAATAACTACACGTCTTGCGATTTCTGGTGCACCCTCAGTGGCCCTTGAAAATATGGAGGATCGGGTATCATTCATGCCCGGTCATACTCATAACCGCATTAGGTCTCTAAGGTGAATAGCCTCTTGTCAATAGAACAATGTAGGTAAGGGAAGTCAGAAAAACAGATCCATAAATTTGGGAAAAGGATTGGCTTTAAGGGCTAGGCCTAGGGGTCTGCACCCTAAACTCATGGGTTGTCAGCAGTCTTCCCGAGCTGCTCTCACGATGAGGGCAGGCAATCGTGTGTCGATTGGGCTACGAGCGTAGAATGCCCACTCGTGGGGGATTTTCCCTAGGTGGTGGATAGTCGACTTAGAACTAGTACAGACATGGGGAATCTGACTGTTTAATTAAAAAAAAAAAATTTGATTGTCCCTGTGTATTTTGACGCAATGTGATTTCTGCCCAGTGCTCTAAATTTCAAAGTGAAGAAATTCAACCAAGTGCAAGTAAACGGCGGGAGTAACTATGACTCTCTTAAGGTAGAAAAATGCCTTAGTGACACGCATGAATGGATTAACATGATTACAACTATCCCTATCTACTATCTAGCAAAACCACAGCTAAGAGAATGGGCTTGGCAGAATAAATGGGGAAATAAGACCCTGTTGAGCTTGACTCTGGTCCGACTTTGTGAAATGACTTGAGAGGTGTAGAATAAGTGGTAGCCGTTTTCGGTGCAAGTGAAATACCACTACTTTTAATGTTATTTTACTTATTCCATGGGGTGGAGATGGGGAAATACCCCTATTTTTTGCCTTAAGGCATGTTTCGGTGGGTCAATATGGGTAGAAGACATTGTCAAGTGGGGATTTTGGCTGGGGCGACACATCTGTTAAAAGCTAACGCAGGTGTCGTAAGATGAGCTCAACGAGAATAGAAATCTCGTGTGGAACAAAAGGGTAAAAGCTCATTTTATTTTAAATTTCAATATGAATACAAACCATGAAAGCATGGCCTATTGATCCTTTAGACTTGCAAAATTTGAAGCTAGAGGTGTCAGAAAAGTTACCACAGGGATAACTGGCTTGTGGCAGCCAAGCGTTCATAGCGACGTTGCTTTTTGATCCTTCGATGTCGGCTCTTCCTATCACTGTGAAGTAGAATTCACCAAGTGTTGGATTTTTCACCCACTAATAGGGAATGTGAGCTGGGTTTAGATCATCATGAGATAGGTTAGTTTTACCCTACTGATGAACCGCACCACAATAGTAATTCAACTTAGTACAAGAGGAACTGTTGATTCACACAATTGGTCATTGCGCTTGGTTGAAAAACAAGTGGCGCGGAGCTACCATGTGTCGGATTATGAGTGAATGCCTCTAAGACAGAATCCATGCTAGAAGTGGTGCATGTCATGCTTCGACTATATCTCAACTTGTAGTAGGGGCATCTCTTTGTCACCCCCATGGGCTCGTGTCCTTTTCAAACTCTGATCGTGAAGCATCTCGATCGGCGCAGCTTTGAAGTTCAATTTAAAACGGTCATTGAGAAGAATCCTTTGTAGACGACTTAAATACGTGATGGGGTATTGTAAGTGGCAGAGTGGACTTTCTACCACAATCCACTGAGATTCAACCCTTGGTCACCTCGATTCAAAGCTTTTCTCTTGTCACTTTATTAAAATTTCGGAAAACTATCACCATTTCACCTTCTGCCCCCTGTCCTTTTCATTCAAACATCGTTTCTTTTGTTTGCATCTCAAAAATGAATTTCTTTCTTGGGAATGAGAAATTTGGGGTTTCCATGTCATGGCTGCGAGAGGGGTCGCCAGTTTGTGGAACTTGTGGTCAGTGGCATGGAAACCCCAAATTTCCATGCCGTGGAATGACGTAAAACCAACCGAGTCTTACGGGACTTGGGGTTTCCGTGTCCTCCCGTGTCCCTGAGGGAAACACGCTGGGGAAATTTGGGTTTCCATGCTGCATAGTGGGTAAGACCGTCACCCAAGTCTGAGGAACATGGGGATCGGGGATTCCATTTTTTGGCACACAGCGAAGTGCTGCGCTCGAGCCCGAGAAACTTGGGGTTTCCATGTCCCACCCCTGATGAAAATGATAAGTTTCCATGTTTTACGGCACACTAGAAACTCAGGGTTTTCAATGAATCCATGGCACAGGGAACTTGGGATTTCCATTTCTCCACGCGATGGAAAAATTCCCCAATTTGGAGAAGCTCAGGGTTTCCATTTCATGGCATGACGGAAAATTTCCCAAGTCTGGGAAACCTAGGGTTACCATGCACCGCTACAATGGAAACCACAACCCCATAATAGGGTACTTGGGGGTTCCATGCTGCAGCATGACAGAAACTACTACCCAAGCATGGGAACTTCAATTTTCCATGTCACGGTGCGCGAAAACTGCTGCCTGGGTCCTCAGAGTTCGGGGGTTGCCATTTTTTGCAACATGACAGATATCACCCAATTCTAGGAAACTCAAGGATTTTCACATCCCACCACGACTAAAATAGTGGCCTCTATGCGAGGAGCTTAGGTTTCCATTTCTTGACAAGAAGGATAATTTCCCAAGTCTGCAAAACTTTGGGGCTTCTATTTCATGGCACGAGGGAAACCACCTATTTCTAGGAACCTTGCGGTTTCCATCTCTCGCCTCAAATAAAACCGCGCCCCTGGTGAGGGGAAATTGGGTTTCCATGTCACGACATGATCATAATTTCCAAAGTTTATAGAGCTCGTGGTTTCTGTTGTGTGGCATGGCAGAGAACCGCCCAAGTCTGGAGAACTTGGGGCTTCCATTTCGCAGTGCGATGGAAACCGCTCCCCTGGTCTGTCTCCGGAACATGGGGTTTTCATGCCTCGTTGTGATGAAATCCATCCAAGTGTGGGGTAGGTTGGGTTTCATAAGGCCCCAAGACTTTACAAGGTAGGTTCGAGGTAATGGGCATGCCCACTGGGCATTTGGACGGTTTTTAGGTGCCCTGCGATGTTACGGCCAAACCATCACACAGTAATCGCAAGGGCGCGGGTGTGTGGCGATGAGCGGCACGGGCACATCACACATAGCTAGTGGTGGCATTAAAAAAAGTGGCGTTATAGGTGAAACATCACACCGTAGCCAGAGTCATAAAAATGACGCACGAGTTGAACGACCGACGCTACACGAGTGGGCAGACAGCAAAACGATGGGGGTTGGCTCATGTCCACCAAGTGACCCATGACACACACATGACATGTGTATTAATGCAGCTTGTAGATGATGGAGAATTCATCCAACCAATGATAAAGAAAGCATCTGAGTTTTGGTGCATTGGAGCACCACGAGCTAAGCCAACAACTCGTTAGGGAAGGAAACATGGCAGCGGTGAATGCAGGGCGAGCGCGGGTCGAGTTGGGTTGTTAACATGCAGGGCATCCAGAATTCCTCTGTAGGGAATTTGGACCATAGGACGGGTCGAGTCAGGTGGCGTGTTGGTCAAGTCATGTGATAGATGTGCAGGGCACGTGGAACTTCTCTGCAGGGCATCCACAGTGCAAGGTCGAGTCGAGTAGGCCGTCCGCACAATCTGAGCTTCAGTTTAGAGGCCATTCTTAAGGCATGTTGAGTCGGAATTGAGTGCCGAAAGTTGAAGCAGGTGCGTATTAATGAGATGGAACTAACCACATAGCTGGGGAGCGGATCAGACACACAGAGAGCTCACGGAGAGGTCTAAATTCATTTGCAGTGCCGATCCGAGTGACCTAGCAGCACTTGGGCAGTTTTATGCAGGATATTCTCGAGGTGAATTCTAATGTTGTAAACGATCGTTGTGGCCTAGTTAATGATTTTCAAGCATTATAAGCTTGGAAAAAAGTTGATTTCCATTGCCAAAGAGAAAAGGGGGTCGTTTTCTAGATTGGAACTTATACTGTATTTCATATTTATGAAACATATTATCCGAAAGACTCATTATTAACTAGAAGTTTCCCCTCCCTTGTATGTATGGGCATACACTGTGGATATGATGATGATGTTTATGTTTTCTGCACATTGAAAGAACATTTGATTAACTAATTTAACAAGTTCTTCTAAAGGCGTATTCTACATACTTGAGTATTACAAAAAGGAGAAGTATGGTAGTGTCGCACCCCGTCTATAGCATGGTTGAAAGATCACCAAAGTTCTAGGGGCGTGACAGGTTTCCTTTCACTGCCGTGACGAAAGTCACCAAACCTTGTGAAATATAAGGTTTCCATGTCCCTTCTTAATGGACACTACCAAATTATATGTCCACCTCGATGGAAACTGCCCCTGTAAGACCCACGAGCCGAGGACGATGATGGAGGGCGTTGGAATCGTTTAGTGGACATGCAACGAATGACGAAGTGACGAAAACCACGACACAAGGTTAGACGGGTGCACCGACAGACGAAAACATCATTCATATATTATGCGACGTTATAAGGGTGATCGTGCGACTTTTAGGAGCGATGTGCATAAATGCATCCAAAAATGGTTAAGTGTTGGCTTGGAGGATTATAGGTCGACCGTGCTAGAAAGCCGACGTTAAGGAGGAAATTTCACGTCGTAACCAAGGCTTTATGGGCATTTAGTGGGTTGGCCTTATATGGGTCAATTCCCACCCATGGAAGTAATGTGTTGGGAAAGGCACATACAAAAGGAGGATGTGTGATGGATGATAAAGGAAAGGAATCAGGGCATCAAAATCTTGTTGATTCCACCATTATTAAGCTAATGCGTGAGCTAGAGCAAAGTTCGAGGGTGGAGGGCAAAGCCGCAAGAAGGAAACGGAGTTTAGGTCGAGTCGGGTAAAAATGCGTTTGGTGTTCACCCGCAGGTCAAGTCAGGTTCCTTCCATAGGGGGCCTATGGTGAAGTGTTCAGTGGATGGTCGAGTTGGGTTCCTTGCATAGGACATGTGCAGAATAGTGTTTGGGGCAGGAATGTTCAAGTCGAGTCGAGTTCGTGCAGCGCGCCTGCGTTCAAGAAATGTGGAACAGTGTTTGAAGGCACAAAATTCATTCAACAGGGCTAGGTCGGGTCGAACACGACCCGAACACATTTAGGAAACATGTGCGTACTGTGACCCCAGTGACCCACATGCATAAATGCATTTAGGGTGCCGAGAGCATCTGTGACCCAAGTGACCCACTCGAACAAGAATTCGCGCAAATTTCATAAACATGTTCTGAAAGGGAATTTTTGGGTTCGTTTGGATTTTTTGCACTGTTGGGAAGCTTTTAAGGCTAGACCAAGGTACAAGCACATTTGGAAAGAAGCATAAATGTTTTATGGAGGCTTGGTTGTATAATTATTGCAGATTTTAAATATTTATTGAAGCATACTGTCGGGCAGACTTATTAACAATATTTTCCCCTCCCTTGAATGTATGGGCATTCATGTGGTTTGATATTGATGTTTATTGGCATTTTATTTCCACATAAGAACATTTTGGAATATTTATTAAACAAGTGTTGAGTTAGGCGTAGTTTTCTTATGAGTATTTGAAAAGAGAAAAATAAGGTAGTGCCACACTCGTCTATAGAGTGGTTGGGAGACTACCACAAGTATATGGGTGTGACAATTGGTATCAGAGCTACATTTTTGTGGATTTTTTATTATTGAGCAGGGATATAGTTGCAGTGTTGCAGGTGGTATTGAAACTTGATGGACGAGTTTGTTTCATTGGAAATGAACTTCAAAGAAATTAAAGAGAAGTTGTAGGAAGTGGAAAAGGAGTTTGATGAGGCGAGTCAAACCATTGATACATTTTGCAAGAGGACGAAATCTGGAATAAGAAAAGATAAAATGTTGTGACTTATGAAGAAAGTGAGAATTCACTGAGCAGAAATGGACAAGGTGGAAGATGAGTGAAGGAATTTACTTGATAAGCTTCTCAAACTTAGAGACCTTGGAAAGATAAAGCATGGTGGCATGAATCCCACTATGGCCGAATCAAAGGATGTTGTAAATGTGATTAAAGTCAAGGAAGAACTTGATGAACAAGTTGGACCAGGACCAAGCACATTACAAGCATTTATGGTGGACAATTATCACAAGGATGTTTCAGATGTGGTAGAAGTCAAGGATGAAATTGATGAACAGGTTGGACAAGGGCCAAGCACATTGCAAGCATTGGTGATCGATGACTCTAGGGATGATGTTGAGGATGCTGATATGATTGAGGAAGAACTCATGGAACAAGTTGAACCTAGACCAAGCACATTGCAGGAATTAGGGGATGAACCACAAGAAAATTTTGTAGAAGTGACAATCATCGAGGAGGAACTTTATGAGCAGGCGGTACCAGGATTGGAAGCATTGCAAACATTGATGAGGACGGAGGAAAATCACTTAGAGAGTCTTCATGAAGATATGACTCATGTTTCAATTGAGCATCTTGGAGATGGACCGTATGCAAGGATGGAAAAAAAGATGACTTCTTTGCCAATACCATGGAGGACCTTTCCTTGGATGACTATGATGGAACCTTTTACATTGGAGAAGCAAGGAGCATTTATTGTTGTAAACCTTGATAGGGAAATTTGTGAACTCGCTCTAGTAGGTTCAAATTCCCATGACAAGGGTGGAACTTGATGATCTTTGTGATACATATAGGTCATGCTTATCCACAAGGAAATTGGCTAGATTCCCAGCATGACTCATGGGCTACCTTGGTGGCAGGGCACATTGTTTCGGTAGACTTCTTCATGGCTTACTACCAAGAAGGAACTCTTGGTGCACCTTTAGTGGGGGAGAAGCCTTGGAGGAAGTACCGATGATGATGACAGTAGAAGTGACCAAGGGCACTTAACCTGTACACTATAAACATGATGGTGACTATAGTTAAGATGAGTCTACTCTTGATGGACACATGGGCAACCAAAGTCATGTACATTAACATGAGGGCATGGTAGGACATTATTTGGAGACATTATGCAAGTGCACTTACTAGGTGCCATTTATGAGCATCATGGAGGAGTGTCAAGTAGGAATATGTTGAGCATGATTGATTTTTGGTGCTACATGGAAATCTTTTACAGATGGGCTGATGGATGTTGTTCACTTTGAGCAACAAGACATTGGTTGGATGAGCAGCCTATGAGCGCATTCATATGACTTACAGGGTGAGAAACAATTGTGGTGGCACTCGTGGGCAATACAAGTATGCTTGCCAACGCTTTGGATAGGATGATGCATGGGATTTCATGATGGAGTTTCATTCATTGGAGGCTTCATAATACAATGATCTTGCAATATGTGGTTCACTGAGGAGTTGAGATTGAGACTGGTCTTTATTTTGATGCACCATGGGATGCATACCTTTGAGCACATTTATGGGGTGTGTTTGTGAGGGAGATGATCAACGAGATGAATTGGAGGTTGATGGAGATGTGCCGATGGGATGCCTTGGTGGTATACACTTGGGCATGGGTTGAGACTTCTTGACTTGAATTTGGTATGCATGTTGGATGCATATTGCAGATGGGATGAACATAGCTTCATGGACCTAAATATAGCACATTGTTGAGAGGATGTTCTCAACTTGATTTGAGGAGGACCTTTCACACGTGGATGATGCTCGATAGTTGTGGTTGTCTTTTGAACAGCATGTGGAGATTTTCATCATGGGAATAAAATTTGAGATAGAGATGGCTTGTTGGATGGAAAACATGTTGTGGATGAGACAGATCTCCATGGACTAATTTACACTCATATGGGACAGATCCTTGATTGAGTTGATGAGTGTGACAGGATGCGAGAGGTACAACTAACGCATGGTATGAGGATGTGCATTCTCACAAAGAGAATGTATGGTTGGACTGATTACTCGACTAGTTCGATTTATGAGGGCTATAGCACTGTGCAGAGTTATGCTAGATACATAGCAGGTTTTGTTACGTTGAGTTGGTTGGATTACTTGATGTAGAGATTCACATGATATTGACAATATATGATGGGTTGACACGATATATGTTTCAACATCATGTGGCCATGATGGAGAGATTGACTTTCGATGATGGTATAGCACGTGGTGATTGTGACGGATATGTTGATGAGCATGGATTGGGGAGATATTTCCCTTGGATATGCTAGACATGAACCTTGATGGTTTATGCGATGATATTGGGAAATGATACATTGCGACGAAAGTTGTGAGGATGATGGTAGCACTATCCGGGACAACAGTAATATTTTAAGTTGGGGGAGTACGTAAGACCCACGAGTCGAGGATGATGACAAAGGGTGTTGGAAGTGTTCAGTGGACATGCGAAGAACGACAGTCGATGAAAAGACGAAAAAATCAACCTGCAAAAGGTTTGAAAAATCCTCCCTTGAAATTCTTCCCAACTTTCCATGTCTTGTTGTGCAGCTTCAACCTTGACCAATGTCTTGCCCATGCCAATTTTTTGCCGAGACCAACAAAAATAATTTCCAAGCTTCGATACCAACTACAGCCCTATTGTTGTATTCCTACTTCAATATTAAAACTTCAGCAAAGCTCAACTCACCTTGAATCGAGCTCTAATACCATCTGTCATGAAGTGGTAGTGGTGCCAGTGCTTCACCCGTGTGAGGGCGCCCAAGGAAACACATTTGGGTGGGTCGGTTCATGTCGGGTCAGGCCATGTCATGTGAGGGATGCCATGTCAAAAATGCTAAGTGGTGATCGCGAGTGTGTCTTGTGCACGTTCGGGTGGGTCGGGTTAGGTCATGTGAGGGCGGCCGTGTTAAAAATGCTAAGTTCTAACCGCCTGTGTGCCTTGTCCACATTAGTGTGACCCGTTTTCCGTTTTCTCCCTCATGCCTTCATTCCAGTGGGTCGGGTCCTACTGTGGGAGGGAACCCAAGGAACTATGTTTCAGTCGAGTCAGATCATGTGAGGGAGGCTGTATAAAAATGCTAAGTTGTGACCCCCCTTGTGCCTTTTGCACGTTCGTGCGACTCGTTTTCTGTTTGCTCCCTCTTGCCTTTGCTCAGGCAAGTCGAGTCGAGTTGTGTATGGGCACCTAAGGAAATGCGTTCGGGTCGGGTCATGCCATGTGATGGTGCCCAAGGAAACACGTTCAAGTGGGTTGGGTCGAGTCGTGTCGTGTGAGGGCACCCAAGGAAATGCATTTGGGCGGGTCGAGTTGGGTCGTGTCATGTGAGGGCACCCAAGGAAAAACGTTCAGGCGGGTCGGTTCGTGTCTTCTGAGGGCGTCCAAGGAAACACATTTGGGTGGGTTAGGTCAAGTCTGGTCGCGTGAGGGCACCCAAGGAAATGTTTTCGGGTCGGGTCGTGTGAGGGCGGCCATATAAAAAATGGTAAGTTGTGACCACTCATGTGACTTGTGCACGTTCGTGCAGCCAGTTTCCAATTTTTTCCCTTGTGCCTTCATTCGGGCGGGTCGAGTTAGGTCGTGCCATGTGAGGGAGGCCATATAAAAAATTCTAAGTTGTGACTACTTCTGTGCCTTGAGCACGTTCGTGCAACCTGTTTTCCATTTTCTCCCTTGTGCCTTCATTTGGGTGGGCCGGGTCGTGCCGTGTGAGGGCACCCAAGGAAATGCGTTTGGGTCAGGTCATGTGATGGAGGCTGTATAAGAAATGCTAATTTGTGACTGCCCGTGTGCCTTCTGCACATTCATGTCACCTGATTGCTATTTTCTACTTTGTGCCTTCGTTTAGGCAGTTTGGGTTGTGCAATGTGAGGGCGCCCAAGGAAATACATTCGATTCGAGTAGTGTGAGGGAGGCCGTATGAAAATTTCTAAGTTGTGATTGCCCGTGTGCCTAGTGCATGTTCGTGTGACCCGTTTTTCGTTTTCTCCCTTATGCCTTCATTTGAGTCGGGTTGTGTGAGGGAGCCCAAGGAAACGCGTTTGGGTCGGGTCAGGTCGGGTTGGGTCGTTTCATTTAAGGGTGACCATATCAAATTTGCTAAGTTGTGACTACACGGGTGCCTTGTTGTCATGCCCCTATACCCTTGGTGGTCTTTCAACCATGTTATAGACAGGGTGCGGTACTGCCATACTTTTTCAATTCGTAATACTCAAGTATGTAGCCTACACCTTTAACACTTGATAATCAGTTAAGCAAATGTTCTTTCAATATGTGGAAAACATAAACATCATCATCATATCCACAGTGTATTCCCATACATACAAGGGAGGGGAAACTCCCTGTTAATAATGATTCTATTCGATAATATGTTTCATAAGTATGAAATACAATATAAGTTTCAATCCAAAAAAAAGCCTGCTTTGCTCCTTGGCAAGGCAAGCTACCTTTTTTTGAAGCTTACGATGCTTGAAAATCATTAACTTGCCCACAACAATCATTTACAACATTAGAATTCACCTCGGGAATTTTCTGCATAAAAGTGCCCAAGTGCTTCCGGGTCACTCAGGTCACCGCCTGCCTATGAGTTTAGGCCTTCCCATGAGCTCTTTGTGTGTCCAATCCACTTCCAAGCTATGTGGTTACCTTCGACCTTTCAATATGCACCTGCTGAAACTTTCAGCACTCAATTCTAACCTACGATGACCTCAGAACGAGCTCTGAACTGAAGTCCAGACCTCTTGCAGACACCCTACATGACTCGACCTACACTGTGGACACCTTGTGGAAATGCGTTCGGGTCGGGTCATTTCGTTTGAGGGAAGCCATATCAATTTTGCTAAATTGTGACTACCTAGGTGCCTTGTGAATGTTTATGCGGCCCGTTTTTCATTTTGTCCCTTGTGCCTTCGTTTGGTTTGGGTCATTTGGTTTGAGGGTGTCGCGCCATGTGAGGGCGCCAACCCCAAACACGTTCGGGTCAGGTATTTTCATTTGAAGGCGTCACGCCATGTGAGGTCACTTGATCGAATGCATTTGGGTTGGTTTTTTTAGTTTGAGGGCATCACACCGTGTGAGGTCGGCCAACTGAACGTGTTCGAGTCGGGTCATTTCATTTGAGGTCATCGCGCCATGCGAGGGTGCCCGATCGAACGTGTTCGGGTTGGGTCATTTACTTTGAGGATGGTACGCCATCTGAGGGTGCCTGACCGAATGCGTTCGGGTTGGGTCATTTCTTCTTAGGGTGTCACATCGTGTGAGGGCACCTGACCGAATGCATTTAGGTTGGGTCATTTCGTTTGAGGGTGGCCGTATCAAATTTGCTAATTTGTGACCACGTGGGTGCCTTGTGGACGATTGGGCGGTTTGTTTGCCATTTTCTCGCTTGCGCCTTCGTTTGGTCGGGCACGCCATGTCGTGCCATGTGAGGGCACCTGACCAAACACCTTTTGGTTAGGTCGTTTCATTTGAAGGCATAAAACCGTGTGAGGATGCTCGACCAAACGTGTTCAGGTCAGGTCGTTTCGCCTGAGGGCGTCGCGGTTTGTGAGGTCGCCCAACCAAATGCGTTTGGGTCAGGTCGTTTCATTTGAGGGTGCCCAACCAAACACGTTTGGGTTGGCTCATTTGGTCCGAGGGCACCCGTATCAGTTTTGTTAGGTTGCGACCTTCCAGGTTCCTTGTGCACATTCGGGTGACCCGTTTGCTATTTTCTCCCATTTGCGCCCATTCGGTCGGGAGGGCCGTGTCGCGTTGAGTGAGGGGACCCGGCCAAACGCGTTTGGGTCAGGTCGTTTGGTTCGAGGGTGCCCATATCATATTTGCTAATTTGTGAATGCCCGGGTGTTTTGTGCATGTTTAGGCGGCCCATTTTCCGTTTGCTCCCATGTGCGTCCATTCAGTCGAGCACGCTATGTCACACTGGGTGAGGGTGCCCGACCAAACGCATTCGGGTCAGGTCATTTGGTCCGGGGGCGCCCATATCAGATTTGGTAAGTTGTGACCACCCGTGTGCCTTGTGCAGGTTAGGGCGTCTTGTTTTCCATTTGCTCCCATGTGCACCTGTTAGGTCGGGCACGCTATGTCGTGCCAAGTGAGGGTGCCCGACCAAACGCGTTCGGGTCGGGTCGTTTGGACCAAGGGCGCCTATATCAGATTTGCTAAGTTGTGACTACCCTGGTGCCTTGTGTCCATTCAAGTGGCCCATTTTCCATTTTCTCCCATGTGTGTCTATTCGGTCGAGCACGCCGTGTCACGCTGGGTGAGGGCGTCCGGCCAAACACGTTCGGGTAAGGTTGTTTGGTTTGAGGGTGCCCATATTAGATTTACTAAGTTGTGAACGCTCGGGTGCCTTGCGTATGTTCAGGTCACCCGTTTTTGATTTTCTCCCATGTGCATCTGTTCGATCAGTCGCGCCGTGTCGGGCCGGGTGAGGGTTCCCTGCCAAACGCATTCAGGTCAGGTCGTTTGGTCCAAGGGCACCCATATCAGATTTGCTAAGTTGTGACCACCCCAGTGCCTTGTGCACATTTGAGCGACCCTGTTACACAGCAATTTGTCACCGTCCCTGCAATCCCCATCCCGCACATTGGAGGGTTTATTCCATGACCTGTGGGTAGAGTTAAGGCTTGAAAATACTTTCATTGCATCCCTCTGAAGATGAGCTTTAATTGCCCTGAAGACATCTCCTTGCAAAAAACCCTAAAAATAGCTCTTTTTCTATTGGCATGGTTCCATAGTTCAGCCCTCGCGCCAAGAGGGAAAATCCTCCAAAGGGGGTGTGCCAATTAGCGCCCTGTCATAGAGCCGCACCCGCCCCAACCATATTAATAGGTGTTTTTTAAAAATAAGAAGCGGAAGTTTCATCCTAACAAATTCCTGGACTGATATCTATCTTGAGTTGGGTGGTTTGGCTACAGATTTCCATAGAGAGGAAGTGGTTTTCCACCTCTCATGGAAGCTTCCTTGATGATAGGGCCAATCCCATAATTATAGGGATCCCAACTTCCCTTCCTCCTCCTATAAAGGCTTTCCCATATCCATAGAAAGATAGTTCCAGAATCTCCAAGTTCCCAAGAGCTTTCATGCTGCAAAAGCCTTCTTGATTCCCTAAGGCCAAATCCAAGCGAGGAGACTATTTCCAAGTATCCGGAGAGAGATGCTTGTCTCATCCTTGATAGGCTTTATCGAAACATGTTCTGCTGACGACCCGCCAAAGGAGAATTCAGCGTCGAAGCTTTGGTTGTATTCTTATTTTTGACTCATTAATATTAAGCGACTATTGGTTATGGTTCTACTCTTTTTCTTGATCATGTTCATGAGTTATGTCCTCTTCGACTAACATATAGTTGTGTATACTGGATTTTATGTTTGCGTTTGTGTTGTTTCTTGCATGTGCAGGTGTTCGATCATGGAGATCGTGAGGATTGTGATTTTCCAGGGCAAAGGAATGGGAGCACCACCTCTTCTACAAACGACAGCGTGGGATTCCAGGTAAGCCTTCCTCGCAAGTTAGTTTATTTACAATTAGGAACCTGCACTGTAGCATGTTTGATTGTTGCTAGAACTGATCTGGGCTAGTAGGGATCGCCTCTATCTGCAGAGGGGATTTTCCTCCTCAAAAATTTGGCGACTCCGCTGGGGACTCAGCTTGTTGTTTGATTTGTAAACTATAGACGGAGCCTGAAGCACAGCCAGATAGCCTTCGAAATGCTTTTGCTTTGCATTAGCAGAGTAGATCAACACTGCTTCAGTCAATCTCCGGTTTGGTTTACGGACTGAACAACTTGGAGTTTTGTCTTCTCTTTTCGGTCGATTTCTTAGTCTTGCTTGCTTGGTCAGCTTTTTGGACTGGATTTTCCTATTTGTTTGGCTTTTTTTTAGCCTTGTCATCACTTGTCTGTGTCTGAGATTGCTTGTTTTTATTTTTTCCATAGTAAACTCGGCTGGCGCGCTTTTCAGCGTAACAGTCGCGCCCATTGGCGCAGGTTGCCTGTGTATCACCCGCGCCATTGCCTTTCTAGCGTTAATTTCAAGCTCACAGTCGCGCCAATCCTATGAGATATTAGGGTTTGTTGTGTTTCATGCTTTCTGAGGCTGACTTGTGATTTTGATCTTTTTTTTTCGGCTGTTTGAGTGCACTGGAGCCTAGTTTGACTGGTTGTAGCCTACTTCCTTTGGTTTTTTGCCTATTTCTTTCGATTTTGCATACGAGCCCTAGGGCATCTAGGTGCCTTTGTGAGTCGAGCCTCCCTTGGTAGTTTTTGGTTTTCATTCATTTAGTCGACTTTGGAATCTCTTCCTTGCATTCATTTGACAGTTGTCTATCATCTTATTGCGCTTTTTGAGTCACTGATTTCATTTTCATTCAAATTTCTCTTTTCTTCATTCTGGGCCTAGATTACACAGCTCATTTGTGTCTTTGGGACTTTTCTTGGTTTTGAGAGACTTTTGGTCGATTTAAGATCTGATTATTTGTGCCATTGAGTGAAATTTGCTTGTTTTTTATCTATTATTATCATTTCTCGAATTGATTTTCATTTTTTTTCATTTTTTTTAGTGCATCTAGCTATCAAAAATTGAAAATAAAAAAAAATCTCTTTTCCTTTGGTTGATTAGTGCAAATTGAAATCTTTTCGATTTTACTAGTAATTAGTGAATTTGAAGAAAAGTTTTTAGTTTCATTAGTTGCATTAGAGATATCATTGATTGTCTTCTGATCATTTCGTTTGTGTAAAAATCTCTCAACTCTTCTGTAGCTAGCTTTCATCGAACGAAATGACATACTCTGGCATGTAGTTTTGCATTTAGGAGATTTTTGAGACAACACATTCGTTAGGGCCTGAAAACTAAAACGTAATTGAAGATCAACTTTAAAATCTACTCGATTTACACTAAGGCAGCATTGAAATCTAACGAAACACATTTAGAGGTCTAGGATAGAGACGTGTTCCGACATCTTAAAACCTAGTAGTTGTCATTCGTCTCTTGGCTTTAGACAGCACTAGTATGGACTTGTGCTCCCCGTATCGTCGCATATATAAAGGGAGACCCCTCTAGGTTTCAATCCTTTATCCATAGAAAGCCGAGTCTGTCTCCCTATACTCGTGACGCACCAGACACAACATTCAAGGAGATTGCCTGCACGTACGGAAAGTCCTTGGTCGATTTCTTTTTCATTATTGAAACCAAGGTGTATATTGCAGTTCACGGTTATTTGGTACACCCTTTTGCCTAGTATTTGTGAGCAGTCATTTGATCTTTTCTGACTCCCTAAATTTGAAAAGATCACCAAGTGCTTGTCCTTTCACGCTTGTGTCAAATTTGAAAGAGATAGAGTCACCTTTTCAACCGTTTCTCGACTCTTAAAACATGAAACGGTGAAGTTTCTTATTTTTCAATGTGGTAAAAAATTAATCACCCGCGATTACACGCCTTGTTAGAATTTTCTTGTTGACCGTTTAATCGTGTGTCTTGACTCTTTTTCATCCCGAGTGCGTGTTTGATCTTTTTCTCTTGTCGTTTCTGCCACAGTGGCGGAACCCTCGGTTTCGTCTACTGGTAGTCCTTATACGGACGATTCATCAGAGGTTTCACAATCCTCTACTGAACCACAACAACCCATTGTTTCCTAGTTTCTTGACGAGGGACTGGTTCTTTCTGAGCAACGCTTTGGGGGACCAATCGAGCTCGATTAGCCCTTTTCAGACCCTGTGTCTGAATTGAGATTAGCAGTTGATTTCCTTTCTCTTACATTGGGCTCGCCTTTTATGGCTACTGTATTTCCTCCTAGTCCTCGCCGTCTATTACAAGATCTAGCGGTAGGCTCAACCATGAGTGATTCTGGTGAGGAAATCCCGATGTCTGGTGAATACTATCAGCTCTTCCCACGAAGATTATTTTTGGGAGACAACTCTGAAACAGCTGTCATGTCGACATCTAGTCCCTCATTACCACTGGGGTATAGTTCTTTGGGTCAGATCATTTACGCCACAGCCTCTATGGGAGTGTCAGCTCCTTCTCCGAGGCCAGCTGCTCCTTCACCGAGGGTGTCTCCTCAAACACCCGTTAATTCTGTACCCGTCCGGCCCACTGTCTGTGTGGCTACATCTGCACCTGTTGTCAAGACACCCTCCGCCAGGGCTATGCCATCTCCTGAAGATGTCTATTTAGCGACTGCTATACCAGAGAACATCTCTCCAGAGGAGTATCGATTGTCTCTGCAACAGTCGAACCCGAGGTTCGACCATCCTCCCAAGATCCCAACCGCTCTTACTTTTCGCACTATGCATAGGATGGTACACCCCTGTATGCTTTTCCAGGTCAGTATGATGAGCACGGGGACATTTTACGTCTACCCGCTCCTGAGGCTTACCTCCATGCTCAAGGTTTACCTTATAACCAGGCTTATAGCCCACAAGGGAAACCTTTCCAAGGCCAACCTTCGGGCCAACCTGGCTATCCTTATGACCCACAGGGATAGCCCATGCAAGGCTATCCTGTGGGCCAGTAAGGGCCATCGTACAGTCCGCAAGGACAGTATTACAGCCCTTCCGGTCAACCTGTCCGGCCTCAGCTGGGGTACCAACCGGGACCGGTCTATGGTCCTGGGGGGAAAATCCAGGCTTCTCAGCCTATGAAACCATAGTATCTTGTTGTTTCTAACATTGCATATCAGCCGGGACCATCCTATGGTTCTGCTCCAAGTCAAACTGGTTACCAGCAAACACCTGGCCCTATTCCTCCACTAGGCCAACCGGCCCATCCAGTACAACCTGGTGTTCCGTCTCTAGGCCAACCGGCCCATCCGGTACAACCTGGGGCTCCTTTACAGCCAGGTCAACCTGCGCAACCGGTGCCGCCTGTTTATCCGGGTCAACCTGTTCCTCAGGTCAGCCCTCTCAGCCAGGTCAACCTGTTCATTCATGGCAGCCCGCTCATTCCATTAACCCTGCCCAGCAGCCGAATTCCGATTCATTCGATGCCGCAGCCAAATCAACAGCTGCTCCCTAGTTATCAGGCTCCACAGGGTTCCACCTATTAGCAACCGACTCATCCTCAGGGTGGTTATTATCCTCATGGTTAATCTCAACCAAATTATAATCAGCCCCGAGGCTCTCAGTATTATCCTCCTTCACCCGGTTCTACCTATACTCAGCAGCCAAATCCAAATGCTGCTTACACTAGGCCGACACATAATCAGGGTCCGTACTCTGGTTATCAAGCCCCACACACTGATTACCAGCAGCCCAATCAGTCTGGTTATACGACCTACACCCCCTACGGTCAGAATCCTATGGGACAGAACCCATGGGGGCAAGGATATTCACAACCATTATGGAGTACAGGTACCGATCCTCATCCTGGGCCTGGCATGACAGTTAATCCGCCACTACCATTCCTGGCCACCTTGGAGTTGCCGGATGTTTCAAAGTTGACCAATGATCCGATTTTGCATAATACGTATTGGCCTCCAGTTCCTACCAAGATACCAGGTGATTTCCCCAAGTTTTAGGGTAAAGCTGGAGAGGACCCCCAAGTGCATGTGATGACGTATCATCTTTGGTGTTCGTCTAAATCTTGGGTCGATGATTCAATTCGCCTGCGCCTCTTCCAGCGCACTTTGACTGGAGATGCTGCTAATTGGTACATAGAGTTATCCCGTGGCATCTTTGAAGATTTCAATTCCTTAGCCATGGATTTTCTGACACACTTTCAGTTACCGGTTCGCTATGAAGCCGGGACGCACCTCCTGAATTCTCTGAAGCAGGATAAAGCTACTCACATTTCCGATCACATTCATGAGTGGAGGCACCATCGTAGACTGATCAAGTTTCATATACCTGATCAGATACTAACTCACTGGTTCACCACCTCCTTCGTGAATAAAATCGCTCAAGATATTGCGATGGGAGCGTGTGTGATAGAGCAACAAGCCATTGTGCGTGCCCAATATCAGGATCTTGTATATTCTCAGTCCGGCACGCTTTATGATATCTTTCCTGATGCTCCACGGTCTGGAACCTCTAAGGCTCCACCTACCCCTGCAGTGGATGGTGTCATTGGTTCTGTGTCTGAGAATTCGAAGAAATCTTCGAATGGGAAGCAGAAGTCTAATTCTTCCAACAATGCTCCTGCTAATCCTGCCCCGTCCGATTCTAGAAAAACCGCGGAGGTGAATGCTGTTCAGGCCAATCCTATGGAGAAATCCTCCAAAGGGGAAAAGAAGGGAAAAGGTAAATCCAAATCTGACGCCCCGAGGCCAGAATCCAAATCTCGTACTGAGGATGGTTCTCAACGTAAACCAAAGTACCCCTGCCTCATTTGTGAAGGAGACCATTATAATAAGGATTGCACACGACGATCTGAAGTTAGACAACTTCTTAAAGGCTCCAAAGGGACTCTGGAAGTTCTAAAAGAGCCATTACCATCTCAGCAGACCCAGATGGTTGAACAGCCGTCACCATCTGCACCATTTGGGTCCCAAGTTTTCATGATGAATGGTGCTGCACCTATCTCTATCGCTACGCGTTCGAAGGATTACAACGAATCACGGCAGGCACCCAGGAAGGCAGTTGCGGATGGACCACCTCCCCCCCCCCTGTCTCCGGTTCATTAGAAATTGAGAAGCCTACTCCTGAACCTGTTGTGAAGCCACCTTCTAAAGGTGTTCTTCGGAGATCTTATTATAATCTGAATGCTCGTGCTACTCAACACTACAACATTGTTGAGGATTTGGCACAAGCACCTTCTGCTATGTCTGCACTAGAAGTTCTTCAAATTTGTCCTTCACAACGAAAGGCTTTACTGTCTGTAATCGGTGGTATTGATCCCGCTGATTCGAGTCTTTTCACCTTCAATTTAGAGAATTTCACTCCCCGACTTCCACATCAAATCGCTCTTGTTATTCAAGTCAGGATTAACGGTCTTAAAATTCATAGGGCCGTCGTGGATGAAGGTGCCTCTACTGTGTTATGTCATCCGCTTGCTGGAAGGCCATTAGCTCTCCAGCCCTTTCATCATCTCCCAATGCCCTAGAGGCATTTGATGGTCGGGAATCTAAACCCCTGGGTGTTCTCGAGAGTTTAGCAATCACTTTACACGGGAAGACTATCAACGTGGAAGCAGAAGTAGTCAATGCTAGGCTCAACTACAATATACTTCTTGGCCACAGCTGGACTCATGCCATACTCTGCATGCCATCCACCATATTTTGACTTCTTAAGTTCCCTCACGAGGGCAAAATCGTCACAGTGGATCAGTTGTCCTTCTTCACCTCTACCTCTGAGAACAACGTACCATATGTGGATCAGATTCGGAATCCCCCTGATAGTGTAGGACCTGGTCTCTTCAAAGAACCTGTCTTCATGGGTATTTTTCCCGCACCACCACCATACACCGCTCAAGTTAACATGATTTCCAGGTCTGATGACCCCTGGCTTATTCCTACGACTGAGCAGGTGTTTGAGTTTGGAGAATCAATGCCCTTGACTCCAGTAGAGATCAGCTACTGTGAAATTGTTGCCGCATCTAATCCTCCACCTCCTCAGCATGCTCCTTTGAGCATGGCTCTAGACGTCTACTCTCAATCCCCCTGGCTTGGTCAGGCCAATTCGCTTGATCCTCTCAAAGACAATTTTCCTTTCGATGAAGCCATCATTGAAACTATGTCTCTCGAGGAGCTGCCTTGGGGCGATGGACATCATCGCTCCTCTTTCATGCCTAGCTTAGGGGAAATGACAGATTGTCTAGAGCGTTATGCATCTCATGTTCCTACTCCTCCTCTCTAAACACCCATCTTGACGCACGAGGTTTTTTCGTAGGGAAACCTGAGTAACATCACTCAAACCATCCCGATCAACATCCCTGTTACACCGGGGATTGTTGGGAGAACACATGATCATCTCCCTCCTGAGCCTCCTCCTTGGAGCTCGACGGAGCATAGCTCTTCCACTTGTGTTAAGCTCCTAAAACAATAAAACAAGCTGCTACGAGGATAGTTCTTTTAAGTGTGTCAACCTCATTAAAATAATGAAACACGAGCATTTTCAATTCGAGTTTTGATAGATTTAGTTCAAATCTCTTTTGTTTTCAACCTTCACTCCATTTCCTATGGACTTAAGCTTGGGGGGCATGCACCTCAAATTGAGACACCATGATGGGGGGCATGCCCGTCTTGTGTGTACATAAGTGTGTGTTTTTCATTTGTGTGCATGTGTGGTGTGGTGTGCGATGTAAAAATCTTTCTGCTGATCAGGTCTTCCTGATTGTACAGATCTCCATTCGTCCGTTTGTTGGTTTCACAGATGGTGCCTCCTGCAGTACCAGGAACCTGTCTTCGGCGGCCTGGGTAATCTATGATCCTACTGGTGAGTTGGTCAACCTACAAGGTGTGTGTCTAGGATGCACTACAAATAACATCGCGGAATATAGTGTTGTATTAGAATTATTAACTGAGGCTGCAAACCTTGGTATCCATGAATTGCTTGTGTATCTAGACTCACAAATTGTAGTATTACAACTGAACGGTCATTATTCGGTCAGAAACCCATCCATTTTACGTCTGTATCTGTGTATTCGTTTACTGGAAATAAATTTTGACTATATTACATATCAGCATATACCCAGGCACATGAATACATTAATAGATGCAGTAGCTAATTTGGTGTTAGATAGACATTTGCGCAATTTGTAAATCATCATCACATGTAAAAGGAAAATCCATCCAGAAATAGATATGTGTATATATATATATATATATCGAAATTTTTACATAGTGTGGGTCGCATAAAATCAAAAAATATATATATATATGTTCGTCTTAATACATCCGGAGACGACATGTCTCTCAAAAAATATGCATGATAAAAACCCCCTAGGAGTCTAATCCGCATGGTGCTCATGATAGTAGGTGACTGCAAGCACTAAGTGTCTCAGAAGTCGGTGGAGGCAACTAGGCACTCCCACTGTATGTCTCTGGTACGCCATCGGTACATCCACCAGCCGGGCGTAATCTGGGATCCCTCGAGAAATGCCCTCAAGATTCTGGATTAATTCCCCCCCCCCTCTGCACCCTCTTCCTGAGGATCAGGTGCGGGAAGAGTCCTCCGTGCGATAGGAGACATACCAGCTGGTCTCTCTAGGCCCACGTCTACATACATGTAAAGTGTGTCAGGATGAATATGTATTAACAAAAAAATAATAAAACATAAAAATAAAAAAGAGAAGGGGTCATACCCAACTCCTCGTCCCAATCATCTCCCTCCGGCAGTGGGAGATCTGGATCACCAGTGAAATCAGTACCTGCATATGGCCAGTCTTCCACTACGATCAACTGATGCCGCAACCATCCAAAAAACTCCAGCCTCCAGGACATCTGTTGGCCTCCTCCAGCTCTGGGAATTAGTGATGCCCAGCGAGCCATTCTTGGCTCTTGTGGAATCGGCTTAGCTACTATGGGCCCTTAGCCCTGGAAGATTGGTAATCATTCCAGAATGAATGATGCTAGGATAGAACCATAGCCAAACTATTTTAGCTTGGCTTGTTTGCATTTGGTCAGTTGCCTCTTCATGTTTATCGTCACTGCTGTGGCCCATTCAAGCAATAGAGGAGTCATACACTCTGAGGCTAACAATAGTTGGGCCTTTGTAGCCTCGTGCGGTGCCTGCGATCCTATAGCCCACATGATGGTATGCAGCACCACTCTCAGTGCCAGATCAGGAATGGTGTGGATGTCCACCTTTCCACTTCCTGATCCCAGTTGCACCCCTCGGCACACTCGTGCCATCACTTGCTCCATTTTCTCACCAGACGGTCTGCTCCCTGTCAATATGGGTACTGGACCTTTGCGCAATAATTCGGTTATAAAGTACACATCAGCAACCTCCAGTTCTAACACTTGGTCCCGTAGTTTGAATACTTGCTCATTTGTGTCCCACATATTGATCAAGTATTGTAGAAGCTCAGGCTGAGCTTGTAAACATGGCGTCAGGAAGAACTTTTTTAGCCCACAGTTCCCGAGGCCATTCATGCAAGTTTCATTTTCAATGGCCTGTTCATCCTCTTCACCGTGCTCTCTCTCTTTCCACTCAATCACCATCTTGCTCGGTTTCCTACATCAACATGGTCACAAACCCTTAATTAGATCTCTGATGAGCTTCAAATTTCATTCAAATTGACTAGAATCTCAAATTTTTAGGCAGAAATTTGGGTTTCGCCGCTGGCGCGGTTGTTTCATGAACAGTCGCACCTAAAAATTTAAAAAGTTGCCTCAGAAGTCTAATGCATGATGGAAAACTATTAAAAATTGGATTGAAATTGAGTACAAGGAAGCGCCTCTTACCTGGAACTGACGGAACTCGGAATAGTAGCCCGGATTGGTCGCAATCGTGGTCGGAAGTTCGCACTCAAACTGGACCACTGCTGCTCTTCGGTGAGGTAAAAAGTAAAAAGTAGTTTTATTTTTACCATTTGACATATTTATAACTTTTTGAACTTAAAATAGGTCCTGAAAGTTATTTTTCTGAATATTTTAATATATTTTGTCGAAAATGGGTTTTACACTTGCCTTTTTGTGTAGCAACAGGTCTTTCATGCAACTTAGACGACGAAACGAGTTGTATTTTATACTTTTTCAGACTCGGTAAATACATGAAAAAGTCACTCTGGAGTCATCTTTCAGCTCTTTTCTGACTCTCTAAACATGAAAAGATCGTCGAGGCCCTTGTCATTTCGATCTCGTTAAAGTGGACACGAATCGACATCTACCCAGTATATGTTTACCCCTTTTTCGGGCTGGGATGGATTATTTACGAAAAAGGAATACGCTAGCCTATCGTGACTAGGAGGCTTTCTTGGGCATTTTTTTCTACCTTTTCGGGTCCGAGGAACTATCTACGAAAAGGGACCGCTGAAGTTTACTTTTCTGCTGTCTTTTCAAACTCTCTAAATATGAAAAGATGTCGAGTTCTTCCTTTGTCAGACTCGTTAAACCTTGATGACATTGGATTTAGTTGAAATGATGTTCTCCGAGTTTCTCCTTCCTAGGGCTCGTTAAATGTACTAGGATGGATTCGCCCGAAGGGCAGACTTATATTACAGGCATATGCTATCCCCTTCAAGCTTGTTGTCAAAAATAATTGGGGTACTCGCCAGAAATGGTGGGGGAAAATGGAACCAGTATCATTGTCGTGTCGGCAGTATGTCGCTCTTGAACATGGCACTTTTCTGGATTCGTGTCGGGTTGGGGACATCTCATCTCATTCTTCACTTGCCTCCGTGGGTTTGGATAATACCTTTTGACCTCTCATCTGCTCATTGCCTTATCGCCATGACCTCTGATCTGTTGATGTCAAATACTGCCAAGTCCACTGTCATGCCATTTACATGTTCAAGAGAAGTTGACCTCTGCAAGTATGAACCTTCCTCTGATTCTCATATGATCCTGATTCACAAAAACATCATGTTCCTCTGACTCGTGTCGATGATGTTGGAAACATTATGGGCCACCTTCGATCAAGGTCACTTCCCTTCGACTTCAACTCATTATCCAGGAAGCTAATCTAGAGACTTCCTTATGGTACCTTGGAGCCTGCATGCCTCAATGGCAGGTTCGTTGCATTCGACGTGAGGTTTTCATCATTGGCCTCTGATCGAGTGATTCTACGGGTGTTAGACACCAACTCATTGATTCGCATGCCATAGATTGTACCTATAGTACCTTGAGAGCCATTGTCATTAATGGTGGTTCCTCTCGCGTCTGTTAACAGTTTTCATCATTGGCTGGTAATCAGAAAATGTTCTTGCATGTTCGACTTCAGCTCACATGTTCGCATGCTTGAACTTGTACTTTTTTCAGGTCGAGATGGAGCGCAAGACCCTGGATTGTGTCTGTTGTAATCCAGGCTACGATATTGTGGATTATTATGATTATTTGCATGACTCACTGATTGGATGGCTGTAACCATACCTGAGTCTATTTATCGATCTTCACTGGATGGCTGCGTCCATGCCTTGGATCTAGATTATTGCACACTCTGTTATGGATGGCTGCACCCATGCCACGCATATAAATAATGTATCTAAGACATCAGTTATACTTCGCTTCGCAGGTTTTCCGATGGCGGTGTTTTCAGTTGGCATGTTCTCGTAAAGAATTTCACCCCTCTCTCTCTCTCGGGCCTCATGCTTTAGGGGGCATCTGTTACACAGCAATTTGTCACCGTCCCTGCAATCCCCATCCCATACATTAGATGTTTATTCTGTGACCTGTAGGCAGAGTTAAGACTTGAAAATACTTTCATTTCATGCCTCTGAAGATGAGCTTTAATTGCCCTGAAGACATCTCCTTGCAAAAAACCCTAAAAATAGCTCTTTTTCCATTGGCGCGGTTCCATAGTTCAGCCCTCGCGCCAAGAGGGAAAATCCTCCAAAGAGGGCGTGCCAATTGGCACTCTGTCATAGAGCCACACCCGCGCCAACCATATTAAGAGGTGTTTTTAAAAAATAATAGGTGGAAGTTTCGTCCTAACAAATTCCTGGACTGATATCTATCTTGAGTTGGGTGGTTTGGCTACATATTTCCATAGAGAGGAAGTGGTTTCCCACCTCTTATGGAAGCTTCCTTGATGATAGGGCCAATCCCATAATTATAGGGATCCCAACTTCCCTTCCTCCTCCTATAAAGGCTTGCCCATCTCCATAGCAAGCTAGTTCCAGAATCTCCAAGTTCCCAAGAGCTTTCATGCTGCAAAAGCCTTCTTGATTCCCTAAGGCCAAATCCAAGCAAGGAGAATATTTCCAAGTATCCAGAGAAAGAGGCTTGTCCCATCCTTGATAGGCTTTATCAAGACATGTTCTGCTGACGACCCACCAAAGGACAAATCGGCGTCGAAGCTTTGGTTGTATTCTTCTTTTTGACTCATTAATATTAAGCGACTATTGGTTATGGTTCCACTCTTGTTCTTGATCATGTTCATGAGTTATGTCCTCTTCAACTGACATTTAGTTGTGTATACTGGATTTTATGCTTGCGTTTGTGTTGTTTCTTGCATGTGCAGGTGTCCGATCACAGAGATCATGAGGATTGTGATCTGCCAGGGCAAAGGAATGGGAGCAACACCTCTTCTACAAATGACAGCGTGGGATTCCAGGTAAGCCTTCCTCGCAAGTCGGTTTATTTACAATTAGGAACCTACACTGTAGCGTGTTTGATTGTTGCTAGACCCGATCTGGGCTAGTAGGGATCGCCTCTGTTCGTAGAGGGGATTTACCTCCTCAACAGGCCCATTTTACATTTGCTCCCATGTGTGTCCATTCGGTCAGTCGCGTTGTGTCACGCCGGGTGAGGGCACCCGGCCAAACGCATTCAGGTTGGGTCATTTCGTCTGAGGGCGCCAGTATCATATTCACTAAGTTGTGACCACCTGGGTGGCTTGTGTTGGAAATACTGAGAGGGGGAGCGTGAATCAATATTTCTTTCAATTAGAGAATTAGTTAATCTTCAATTATTATTAGTGTTTTTACAATTATAGCAGCAAACAAGAGGAACACAAATGCACACAGTTTTTAAGGTGGAAACCTACTCTAGGACAAAAACCACCTAATTATTTTCTAATTATTCTTTAATATTCAAAACCAATTGAAAATAAAGCTCCAACTTCCTAGAATCTAGAAAAGCATTCTTCTCCAACTCCCACTGGATGGATGCTCCAATGCCTAAGATTCTTCAGTATTCAACTGAACGGATGCCCCAACACCAAATGAGCTACAACTCACCTTAGCACCACCCTACCACCCTATAGAAGAATAAAAGAATAATGGACTGTCATACCAGGGAAAATGGTCCACTTTACAATTATATAGAATGATGTAGAAGAAGAATATATACTAGACCATAACCCCAAATTTTACACAACCACCTAATGAGATCCTAGACCTCCCAACACTGCCTCTTCAACCCTTGGCAGATAGACACTAGTACAATTTTTACAATAATATATTTACAATGACTTAGTACAATGATACCTTTACAATGATTATATGCAGTGCTACCCACTTGAAAACTTCATATGATGAATTTCTTGCTACTGTTATGCACCTTGGTTTCTGTTCTTGTCATGCTACCCTCTACTGCACCTTGCTTTTCTTTGTTGTCGTAGAAATTCTGGTCCTTTGCAACCCTTGACAACACATGATCTAGATTTTTCTTGCCTTCTAGGAGCTCGATATTGAATCTGATGTATCTCTGAAATTTCAGATCCTCAATATCTGATTTTTGGTCCTGTAGTATTCCTCTGAGTCTTCTTTCCAATGCCATAGGTCTGACCCAATTTTGATTCTTCAAGAGAGATTTATACCCAATCTCTCACAATGCCCTAATTAAGGACTATTTCAGCAGAGTGCGCTTTTATGTCATGCCACGTGTCAATGTTTCTTACTTTGTCTATAAAATTAATAGAGAAAATATAAAATATTGTGCACTATCCACCAATTTTTACGGAATTCCAATCCGATACTCAGAGAGATAGTTATGACGAATTTACCAAGGTCACTTCTTTGAAATGAATTTCAGGAGCCTACAAAAACCCTGATTTCCACAGATCATATCTCCAAAACTATTACACACCTTGATCTAAAACATTTACTATAGATTCCTCAGGATTTTGGCTTCACCTCATAAAAATTTCAGCTTCTGAACCTTCGTAGAAAAAAATTTAGAGTGACAATTCCACGATGACCTGTTTCAGATGGTCGAATCCCTTGCATAAGGAGGAAATGTAGATCACAATTTATATGAATTATTAAGTTGAGAGGGGATTCAACAAGTGAACATGGAAGGGATTTTACGAGGTTAAAAAATATTAATTATGAATTTTCAATGACCCATGCCCCAACCCCATGGGGTTTTAGCCCACTAACTAGGGGTACAAACTTCAAACATGAATATCTCTCAAACTGTGAAGAATTACATGGCATGCCATATATCAACTGAAATATCTCGACAAGTAGAAACCATCAAAAGAATTATTGACCTAGAATATATTAATTTGGTAGGTAAAAATTCCCATGCAATATTGGATTAGCCCCTGGTGCTACTTGGGTTGACATCAATGACAACTGCTGATCAACAATCTCCCCTTTTGGCATTGATGGCAACACAAGTACTCCCCCTACGATCATGAAACCTCTTCCTACAACATTCTCTCCCCCTTTAACATAAATGGAAAAGGGTAACTCCCCTTGAAACACAACCATCCTGTGGACCTGTACACACTTCCACTCCCCCTTTATATTTTGAAAAATAGAAAATCTAATGAGAACTTGGGATAATCCAAAGCTTTTGGCGAAGATATTCCAATGCTAGTGAATATTTAATATGTGATTCTTTTGGTGCTGCTTGGAATATTGCTACTTGTCAAAATGCTTGCATACCATCTGGTTCAGAGGCTGTTACATATAGAAGACTACTAATCATAGATCTGTACAACCTTTCATCCACATCCTTAGATGAGTCATCTATGCTCAATTTGCAACGTGTTACCATTGGAGTAAGGATGGTTTTGCAATCTTCCATTTTAAATTTCTTTACCATTTCCTTGATGTACTTGGCTTGACATATAAATATTCCTTTCTCTTGCTGAGATATTTGAAGCCCTAAGAAGTATGTCATCTCACCAATTAAAGACATCTCGAAATCACTTTGCAACTTTGTAGCAAACTTCTTACTTAGTCGATCATCATTAATACCAATTATTGTATCATCCTCTTTATCTATTAGACATTAATTAGTTGCTTCATCCAGAACATATATGTCATTTGGAGCTCGACTTGCTATAGCCACAATTTCACCATACACGCCTTTCCTGATTTCACATTTCGTGGAGTTGAATAGTATTGTGTGTCCTTGATCACACATTTTTCCAACACTGAGCAGATTGTGATTCATGTTTTCAACCAATAGAACGTTATCGACTAGAGAATATTTGCTTCTGAGAGTGATAGTACCTGATCCTATAAAATTTGAAGATCCATCATTTCCAAAGGACATAGTTCCATCCTTCTTCTCTTTCAGAGATACAAAATTATTTCTATCTCCTGTCATATGTGTTGAGCAACTGCTATCAACATACCACACATCTTTGTTCTTTTGAGCCTTGAGAATGAGAGCACAATTATCATTCCTCTTCTTCTTCCATGTTCGTTCATTCTATGGCTTCGATGATTCTTTTGGAGGATTTTCAAGTCTACAGTATTTGGCTATGTGTCCAAAGTTTTGACATTTGTAACATTCAATATTATTTCTTAAATGTTCAAATCTATTGATGTTTCACTGAGCCCTGGGAGGTTCATATTTGATAGAACTCCTAGAATTGTATTCGTTCCTAGGGTACGTGCGAAATTCTACAGATTTATAACCAAATTTTCCACATGAATAATAGTATACATAAAAAATATGTTGGTACTTGTATGGAAATTTTCGTCGAAGAACTGTCTTCCAAGTCTGTTCTTGCGAATCTTGTCCAATGAAGTCTACATGCATGTCAGATCTCATAGGTTCATTGTATTTTGTTGTAGAAGGTCCTACTTCTTCTTCTTTGTAACCGATGCCAATTTTGTCATTGTAAGATCGTTGATTGTTGATGAGTTCTTCTAATGCCGTTGAGCTATTGGCATAGTTTTGCATACTTTTTCCTTTCTTCACTTCCTCACACAGCAAGAATACTTCGGCTTCTAATTCTTCCCTTTCTTGGTTACTTTCTTCCAACTTCTTTTGAAGTGACTCTTCAATGCATTTGTGTTCTTCAACTTCAATTTTGAGACCTTGAACTTGTTCTTCAAGTGTTTTGGAGCAGATCTTCTCCGCCTTGAGATATTTGATAAGCTTGATTGCTTCCTCATAAAATTCTTCGATGGTCCATCCTTTTTCTTCATTGTTTGATACCTCTTGTTTATTGTGCTTGGGTTTATTGTGCTTGGCCATAAACAATACTCTCTCATTGGCTTCTTCTTCACTGTCATTCTCTTCATCGGATGATGAGCTATCTTCTTTAGAGATAAACTTCCTTTTAGATCCTTGCTTGTTGAATTTATTAAAGACTTTCTTTTATTTTGAGTTTCCATTACTTTTGTTTGAACATTTTCATGCAAAATGCCCAACCTCATTACAACTGAAACATATCAATGGAAGTTTACCTTTGAATTGTCCCTTACCAATTTTTAGTTTTCTTGTGAAGTAAGCATATTCTTCATCTGAAAGACCTTATTCATCATTTCCATTTTCTTCACACTTGCAGGTGCAGGTCTTTTCAGTTGAAGGTTTCTTATCCCTGTTGGTTTTCTTAGATGCAAAAAATGTAGTTTCTAGATGCGAAGTACCCTCTTCTTCATCAAGTCTCATTTCATATGCTATGAGAACTCCATGTAATTCCTCTTTGTTGAGTTTGTCCAGATTTGCACTATATTCTAAGACCGATACCTTTGGGTTGAATCTCCCTGGTAACATTCTAAGAATATTCTGTATAATAGTCTTCTTGTCAATTGGCTCTCCCAATCCTTCTAGAGTATTGGTTATTTCATCAATATATTGAAAGTATGCAGCAATGTTGCAATCTTCTTTCAGTCTGAGTTGCTAAAATTTTGCTCTATAGATTTGAAGCTTTTATTCTTTGACATTTGAGTCACCTGCATATATATTCTCAAGATTTTCCCATACCTTTTTGGCAGTTTTACAATCCACCACCTTATGATAAGCAGATTCAATAAGTCCAATGATAATAATATTCTTTTCTTTTGCATCATTTACCAAATTCTTCTTACCTTTTTCGTCCGCAGTTGATGTAAATCCATTTTGAACAGTGTCCCATACTTCATAACCTTGAGCCAAGAGATAGACCTCCATTATTCCTTTCCAAAGTGCATAATTATTTTCATTGAATAGAGGTACACCATTCATGGTATACTCCATGACCTCCTTCCAACTGTTAAACTGCTATTGAAGGAACCAAGCTCTAATACCAATTGTTGGAAATACTGAGAGGGGGGGTGAATCAGTATTTCTTTCAATTAGAGCATTAGTTAATCTTCAATTATTATTAGTGTTTGTACAATGATAGAAGCAAACAAGAGGAACACAAATGCACACAGTTTTAAAGGTGGAAACCCACTCCGGGACAAAAACCACCTAATGTTTTTTTAATAATCCTTTAATATTCAAATCCAATTGAAAATAAAGCTCCAACTTCCTAGAATCTAGAAAAGCATTCTTCTCTAGATCCCACTGGATGGATGCTCCAACACGTAAGATTCTTCAGCATTCAATTGAACATATGCCCCAACACCCAATGAGCTACAACTCACCCTAGCACCACCCTACCACCCTATAGAAGAATAAAAGAAGAATGGACTCCCATACCAGGGAAAATGGTCCACTTTACAATGATATAGAATGATGTAGAAGAAGAATATATACTAAACCATAACCCGAACTTTGACACAACCACCTAATGAGATCCTAGACCTCCCAACACTGGCTCTTCAACCCTTGGCAGATAGACACTAGTACAATTTTTACAATAATGTATTTACAATGACTTAGTATAAAGATACCTTTACAATGATTGTATGCAGTGCTGCCCACTTGAAGACTTCATATGATGAACTTCTAGTTGCTTTATGCACCTTGGTTTCTGCTCTTGTTATGATACCCTCTGCCACACCTTTCTTTTCTTTGTTGTCGTAGAATGTCTGGTCCTTTGCAACCCTTGACAACACATGATCTAGCTTTTTCTTGCCTTCTAGGAGCTCGTTATTGAATCTAGTGTATCTTTGTTATTTCAGCTCCTCAATATCTGATTTTTGGTCTTGTAGTATTTTTCTAAGTCTTCTTTCCAATGCCATAGGTCTGACTCTATTTGGATTCTTCAAAGAGAGTTATACCCAATCTCTCTCAATGCCATAATTATGGACTGTTTTAGAAGATCACACTCGTACGGTGTGCCACGTGTCACTGTTTCTTCATTTGTCTCTAAAATTGATAGAGAGAAAATTAGAGACTGTGCACTATCCACCACTTTTTACATAATTCCAATATGATACTCAGAGAGAGAGTTATCACGAATTTACCAAGGTCACTTCTTTGAGATGAATTTTAGGAGCCTGCAAAAACCCTGACTTCCACAGATCATATCTCCAAAAAATTTGCGCACCTTGATCTAAAATTTTTACTGTGGCTTCCTCAGGATTTTAAATTTTCCTTATAAAAATTTTAGCTTCTGGAACTTCGTAGAAAAAATGTTAGAGCGAAAATCCTATGATGACCTGTTTCAGATGGCTAAATCCCTTGCATAAGGAGGAAATGAAGATCACAATTTATATCAATGCTTAAGTTAAGAGGGGCTTCAACAAGTGAACGTGGGAGGGATTTTAGGAGCTTAAAAAATATCAATTATGAATTTTCAATGACCCATGCCCCAACCCCATGGGGTTTTATCCCACTAACTGGGGCTACAAACTTCAAACATGAATATCTCTCAAACTGTGAAGAATTACATGGCGTGCCATATATCAACGGAAACATCTCAAAAAGTAGAAACCATCAAAAGAATTATTGACCCAGAATATATTAATTTGGTAGGTAAAAATTCCCATGCAATATTGGGTTGGCCCCTGGTGCTACTTGGGTTGACATCAATGACAACCGTTGATCAACACCTTTTTCACGTTCGGGCGGCCCATTTGCTGTTTTCTCCCATGTGCGTCCATTTGGTTGGGCGTGCCAAGTTGCGCCGAGTGAGGGAACCTGACCAAATGCATTTGGGTCTATTCATTTGGTCTGAGGGCACCCGCATTAGATTTTCTAAGTTGGGACCACCCAGGTCCCATGTGCATGTTCGGGCGGCCCATTTTTCATTTGCTCCCATGTGCGTCTGTTTGATCGGGCGCACTAGGTGAGGTCGCCTAGCCAAACGCGTTGGGGTCGGGTCTTTTGGTCCGAGGGCACATGTATTAGATTTTCTAAGTTGTGACTGCCCTGGTGCCTTGTGCATGTTCAGGCGGCCCATTTTCCATTTGCTCCCATGTGCGTCCATTCGGTTCGGCGCGCCGTGTTGTGCCGGGTGAGGGCGTCTGGCCAAACGCGTTCGGGTTGGGTCATTTGGTCCGAGGGTGCCCGTATCATATTTTATGATTTGTCACTGCCCAAGTGCCTTGTGCACGTTCAGGCAACCTGTTTTCTGCTTTCTCCCATGTGCGTCTGTTCAATCGGGCGCACTGTGTCACGTTGGGTGAGGGTGCCTGGCCAAATACGTTCGGGTCGGTTCGTTTGGCCCCAGGGTGCCTGTGTTAGATTTTCTAAGTTGTGACTGCCCATATCCCTTGTTCACGTTCGGGTAGACGGTTTTCCATTTGCTCCCATGTGCGGCCGTTTGGTCAAGCGCGCCATGTCACACTGGGTGAGGGCACTCGGCTAGACGCGTTCGAGTCGGGTCGTTTTTTTCGAGGGCACCTGTATCAGATTTGCTAAGTTATGACTGCTCGGGTGCCTTGTGCATGTTCTAGCATATAATTTTATGTTTGCTCCCATGTGCATCCATTTAGTCGAGCATGCCATGTCGCACCAGGTGAGGGCGCCTAGCCAAACGTGTTTGGGTCATGTCGTTTGCATCCGAGGGTGCCCATATTAGATTTGCTAAGTTGTGACCACAAAAGTGCCTTGTGCATGTTCAGGTGGCCCATTTGCCATTTTCTCCCATGTGTGTCAATTTGTTCAGGCGTGCCATGTTGCGTCGGGTGAGGGCGCCCAGCCAAATGCGTTCAGGTTGGGTTGTTTGGTCTGAGGGCACCTGGCCAAACGTGTTCAGGTCAGGTTGTTTGGTCCGAGGGCGCCCGTATTAGGTTTTCTAAGTTGTGACTGCCCGAGTGTCTTCTGCATGTTTGGATGGCCTGTTTGTCATTTTCTCCCATGTGCGTCCGTTCGGTCGGGCGCGCCATGTCATGTCGGGTGAGGGTGCCTAGCCAAACGCGTTCAGGTTGGGTTGTTTAGTGTGAGGGCGCCCGTATCAGATTTGCTAAGTTGTGGCCACCAGGGTGCCTTGTGCACGCTCGGTCGGCCCATTTTCTGTTTTCTCCCATGTGTGTTCATTCGGTCAGGCGCATCGTGTCATGTTGGGTGAGGGCGCCTGGCCAAATGCATTTGGGTCTGGTCATTCAGTTCGAGGGTGCTCGTATCAGATTTGCTAAGTTGTGACCGCCCGGGTGCCTTGTGCAAGTTTGGGTGGCCCATTTTCCGTTTTCTCCAATGTGCGTCGGTTCGGTCGGGCACACCGTATCGCGCTGGGTGAGGGTGCCTAGCCAAATGCGTTCAGATTGGGTCATTTGGTTTGAGGGTGCCCGTATCATATTTTCTAAGTTGTGACCGTTCGGGTTCCTTGTGCACGTTCAGGTATCTTGTTTGTTGTTTTCTCCCATGTGCGTATATTTGGTCAGGTGCGCCATGTACCACTAGGTGAGGGCATCGGGCCAAACATGTTCGAGTCAGGTCGTTTGGTCTGAGGGTGCTTGTATCATATTTTCTAAGTTGTGACTGCCCGGGTGCCTTGTGCATATTCGAGTGGCCTGTTTACCGTTTGCTCCCATCTGCATCCATTCGGTCTAGCGTGTCATGTCGCGTTGTGTGAGGGCACCCAGCCAAACATGTTTGGGTCAGTTCATTTGGTCTTAGGGTGCCCGTATCATATTTGCTATGTTTTGACTGCCCGGGTGCCTTGTGTATCTTCGGGCAGCCCATTTTCCATTTTCTCCCATGTGCACCTATTCGGCAAGAAGTTCATCATATGAAGTCTTCAAGTGGGCAGCACTACATACAATCATTGTAAAGGTATATTTATACTAAGTCATTGTAAATGTTATAGGGTAAACTGCTTGGGTGGTTGGTTTTCGTATATCCCTCTCAGGGCTTTCCGGTGCCCGAGGCAGACAGTAAGATTAGCTATGCTGTTCACAAAGATGGCATGAGCATGTTCATATTAGCTTGAAATAACTTGAAGGAATACAATAGAGAATTACCTCTTTGACAGATTTAGAATACTTTGGAGAGCGCTACGCAGCAAAGCAAGAGTCCTTCTTCACCGGCTCCAAATCTGAGTCCTGCAATCAGTCAAAGCACCCGCGTAATTTCTAATATAACAAGTATTCTATCAATTAAATCAATAATAAACATCTAGATTATACACATATGAGCCATTCATATCATACTAAGCAAATATTGAAACAACAATATAACATTAAGCATCGAATGGACAAAACGAACATAGTTCTATTGATTTTGAAAGAAGGAGTATTACAACCATCGGTTGTACCAAGCCCTCCTCAGTCTCCCAATCTCTCTTCTCTATCAAGTGAAGAAGTCCAAGCCAACAAGCTCTCTAGGAGCCTCTTTGACCCTTGGCCTTCACAATGTCACACTATTCTCTATTCCACAAGTATACAAGAACATTGAGCAATCCTTCGACCTTCAATTAAGAGCCTTTAGCTCCTTCTTATAGGAGAGGGAGAAGGCCATTGTTGCCCTTCTCTTTCCACTAGTTTGGAATGGAAAAGGCTTAGATGTTTCCTTGATCTCCATGCTTTTGCATCTCTTGGAGTTCAATCTTCTATGGCAATGACCAATAATGAACTGGTGCTTCTGCAGTTTCCTTTGTGAACTGACTCCTTTGTGAGGGAAAGTCGGAGATTCAAATCTTTATCCGCGCTCTTTTCCCAATTCAAACTTAAAACATGGGTAACGCGTCCCTCCAGTGTAAACAGAGTGTTGCCCTAGCCACTAACGCGGCAAATGTATTGCTTGTCTGCGTTATAACGCTCCTGTTCTGTTCTATATATGCGTTACCCTGGCAGAAATAGGTTTAATTTAGGTCTCTGTACTTCTTCCATTTTTTGATGGGATAAAAATATACGTACTCATGAGTAAATCTTACATGAGTAAGATTACATGAGAAAAACACCTTAAAGCAAACAAATAATCCAGAAGCATCAAAATAAAAATAGGCAAAACTTATATACATAAAATTACAAAGCATATGCCTAGTGTGAAACTAGGCAAAATACTTCTTCAGATAGAGCCCGTTGCGGGGCTCCTCGAGTGGAACTCCATTATAGTCCTCTAGTTCATAAGCTCCTTTTTAGAGGGCTTTAGTAACGATGTAAGGACCGAGCCATAATGGTTGGAGTGTTCCTGCCCCCAAGAGGTCGTGTTTTTTATCATAAAGTAGAACAAGATCGCCCTCTTGGAAAGAACGAGGCTTGACAGATTTGTCGTATTGAGCTTTAACTCGGCGCTAGTGAGCTTCAAGTGCTAATGTAGCATCTCGACGAGTTTCGTCCAAATGATCGAGCGAGAGCAAGCGCTCTTCTGTGGCGGTGGTGCCAGGTAAGAGTTCAATGGAAATTTTGAGTGATGGGATTTCGCACTCGATTGGAAGTACTGCCTCCAGGCCGAAAGCAAGTTGGAAAGGTGTGAAGCCTGTGGTAGTTTTAACTAACGTTCGGTATGCCCATAATGTAGAATATAACTTTCGATGCCATGTGGTTTTATGATTTCCAACCAATCGATGAATCATGGTTTTGAGAACGCCATTTACGGCTTCTACTTGACCATTAGCTTGAGGATAATAAGACGAAGATTGATCTTGTCGGAAACGTAGCATGGATGTTAATTCGGTCATCATATGATTTTGAAAGTGAGATCCATGATCTGTGACAATCGATAGGGGTACGCCGAACCGACAGATAACCTGATTAAACAGGAAGAGAGCGGCGGTTTCGCCATCGGCCTTAAAAGTGGGAAGGGCTTCAGCCCATTTCGTAAAATAATCGACTGCAACCACAATGTAGTTGTGTCCATTTTCCGAAGCAGGATTGCAGGTGACGAAGTCAATTCCCCATTTAGCGAAAGGACCGACGGAGATAACCGGGTGAAGGGGGGTAGGATGCGCGTGCATTTTCTTTGTGAAAATTTGACATGGATGGCATTTCTGGACTGCTGCAATGCAATATTTAAACAAAGTGGGCCACCAGTAACCAGCACGCAAGATTTTTTGGGCAGTAGCTATGCCCGAAAGATGACCACCACATGCCCCTGCGTGGCAGTAATTCAAAATGCGTTCGGCCTCATCGATAGTGAGACAACGTCGGAGAATAGTATCAACACCACGACGATATAGTGTATCGTTTAGCACGAGGTAGTGCTTCTCTTGGTGGCGGATACGACGACGGTCATCAGACGTGAGAGCTAGGTGGAAGCGTTGAGTTTGTAGGTAGACTAAGATGTCTCCATACTAGGGGTCCGAAGAGTCGACCAAGTAGACAGATTCATCAGGGAATGGATCATGAGTTACCTCTGCCGGGTCGATTCTGGGAAGGTCCGATAGTAATTTAGCGAAGACAAGGGATTTCTTTGCTTTGGCAGCCGTGAACACCAAATAAAATTGTTGGAGGATGACGATCCATTTGGAATATTTCCCTCCAATAATTTGTCTAGACAAGATATGTCGCATGGGATTCTCCAAAGCAATCACTGTAGTCTGTCGCAGCAATATATAATGTCAGAGCTGGGTGACGGCGAAAACGACCGCCAGAGAGAGTTTCTCCACATGTGAATAACGTAATTCAGGTCCGATGAGACCTTTTGATAAATAGTAAATCACATGTTCGCTGTCGTCATCATGTACTTGAACCAAAACCATTCCAAGTGAGGATGGTGATGCTGCCAGATAGAGGAGAAAGTCGCGTGAATAATCGGGGGCACTAAGGAGTGGGGCTGAAACAAGTGCATGTTTTAAAACATCAAATGACCTTTGAGCTTGGTCATCCCACAAGTATAGTGTTCCTTTCTTCGATAATCGCATGAATCCTTTCGTCATCTCGGCATAGTTAACGATGAAACGACGCAAAAATTTTTCCTTCCCCTGCAAGCTTTGGATTTGCAGGATGGATTGTGGTGCTGGCAATTCAATAATTGCTTTTACCTTATCAAGATCGACCCTAATCCCGTGCTTGGAAACAATGAATCCTAACAATTTTCCGGACGCGACCATAAATATGCATTTATGAGGATTCAAGCGTATATTGTAGAACCTGCACCTAGCAAAAAATTCTCTTAAATGAGCCAGGTGGTCTCGTCGCTTCTTGGAATGAGCCGGGAGGTCATCCAAGTACGCCTGTACAATATGTCGAATGTCATAAAATGTATAGTCCATAGCCCGCTGAAAAGTTGCTCCAGCATTCTTCAGGCCGAATGGGAGATTTTTATACATGAAGATGCCCCAAGGACATATGAAAGTAGTTTTATGCTGGTCATCTTTTTTTATGGCAATCTGGTTGTATCCCGAGAATCCATCCATGAAGGAAAAAGATTCGCATCCGGCACAATCGTCGAGAATTTGATCAATGAACGGCGTAGGATAGTTGTATTTGGGACAAGCGACGTTCAGATCACGATAATCGATGGGAACTCGAATAGTGCCCTTTTTTTTATCAACGGGAACCGGATTGGAAACCCATTCAGTTAAGGGAACGGGATAAATGAAGCCAGCGTTTAAAATTTTTTGTACTTCGACCTTGATGGCGGTTGCTTTGCGTGGGTGGACTGGTCTGAGTCATTGCCAGATAGGTTTAGCATTGTCATAAGTCTTGATTTCGTGCTCGACAATAGAAGGATCTATGCCAGGAATTTCGTCATAAGACCAAGCAAAGACATCGCGAAATTCTTTAAAAAGAGATGTGAAGGACGCAATTTCCTCAGGATTGCAGTCGGCTCCAATATGAATATTTTCCACGATACCCGTTTTGACCAAGATATCAATGAGCAGTGTCTTGGAAAGATTACCCATGTTCCCTTCTGAATCGATAGTGTGGACAGTCGTATAAGAGGAGGGAATGATCTCAGGTTGGTCAAAAGACGGGATTTCAGTTTTTATCGCCTCTGAATCAATCGTTGAAGCGCGATGGTGGAACTCTCCCCAAGGTCGTTCTTCTAATGACATGATCTCTCGAATAGCTTCGTTTGTAGGCCAGACTTCATTGAGGAGATCCTTAGAGAGAGCTGTTTGGGGGAGAGGGTTGTACCTGTGGTCGAAACCATATCAGTGGAGGGTTCAGATGCGGTTTGGATGGCTTGGTAAGCCAAATCAACCGGTGAAAGTGGCATCTGATCTCCATAGGAATCAATATCTGAAGGTGTCGGGATGATCCATGGGTCGATAGAGCCATCCAAAGAGGTGGATATCATTGCGACCGTGTTTGGGATCTGCAGCGGCGGTAGAGGAAAAAAACCCAGTAGGGAAGATGCCTTCAGAAGACCGGTACTGATACTGACGTAAGAGTCAAGGACACCTCCTATTAGGGGTACAGAGCTACTTGGTAAAGTGGAATAATCAGGGGTGCAGAAGGATAGCTGGTTGACCGTGACTATTTTCCCATCCAATGGAAATAGGATGAGTCGGAAGACCGAAGACACGATGGCGGTCATAGCATAAGACCAACTGCAACCGAGCAATAGATTATAGTCGAGATGACGCTCTACAACTTCAACGTCCACGTTTACTGTTTTCCCACTCAGAGTGATGGGAAAGCTAGCAAGGTATTCTTTTGTTAGGAAAGTGTGGCCATCGAAAGCTTTGAGGGAATTCGATGGCGAGGTTAGAGTAGGAGAACCTAAATTCAACCAGCAAGCTTGTGACATAACGTAGGTCGAAGCACCTTTGTTTATGACAGTGCGATGGATGGGTCTCCCTTTCGACACAACCTGCACCTGGAATGCGAGTTGATGCGAGTGGCGAGGTTTAGCCTTTTCCATATCAAATACTGCTAGCATGGAATCCTGGGGATCTATTCCACCAATGGCCGAAAGCAAGGCTTTCCTTTGTGCTGGACAGGTTTGTAATACTTCAAGTGCAGACATAGCTGACGGTGCCTGCGCCAAATCTTCTACAATATTGTAGTTTTGGGCTGCACGTGCAGAGGTATTATGAGTCATGCGTCGAAGTGTCCCTTTGGGGGGATGAATTACAGGTTCAACAGTAGGCCTTTCGATATGTAAATCGTTGGGCGGCGGCGGATTGGAACTAGTTCCCGGTTCCTGAGCATCTATGGTAGGAGTTCCATAAAGCTTGGCGCGATTTTGAAGGTCAATACTCTCGATGCCATAAATGGCAGATGGTCCTTCGCCGGAAGGATACGAACCACCATTGCCCCGTTGATGGGGTTGTGGCGGGTTGTCAACCATATGTTGATGTTGCTGTTGTTGATTGGGGAAGGGATTGTGAAGAACGGCAGGTGTTCTCCCAGAATCCTTGTTAGCAATAAAATCGGTGCATTCCTGCAACCGAGGACATTTGTATGTCAAGTGGTCCTCCGCACAGATTTTACAAGGAAATTTCATGGGTTTATCCTTTCCTTTGTCATTTCTAGCAGCATTTTTCTGATTAGCGTTCTTCTGATTATCAGACTGCTCTTCCAAAGAAGATGTTTTCTTCTTATTCTTCCTATTCTTTCCGCTAGGTCTTTGTGAGGTTTGCACCGAATTTACCTCAGCGGAAGGGAGAGGAGTCGTTTGATGGGGGGCAGTGGTAGTCGAGGATGGCTGGGGGGTTTGCCCCCGAGACTGATTGGTGGCTACACCAGAGATCGTGCCAACGAGACCATCGACATGAGCTCCGGTTTTCTCAGTAGCCGGAGGGTTTGGGTTACCAAGGGCATGGGGAAGCAGATCGTAAAGCGTGTCGGATTGTGAATAGATTAAATCTAGGTGATGGGAATGACGAATACATTGATCTTCTTTCACCACACCAGAAAGGCCAATGTCTTTAGAGATATGGGGTAAAAGAGACTTGCAAAACTAATTGGCTAAGAGATGGTCCGGTATTGGCGCTTTAACAAGCCTCCTCCTACGTCTCCATTCATGAATATGGTCGGAGATGTGGGTGGCGGTGTCTTGGCGCAGTGATGTTAAAAATTCTGTGTCGGTTTCCACTCTAATTGGTAGTTGAAAGTTCTTTAAGAACTCCGTCGCTAAAGCGCCAAACGTATTGATGGTGGCACGTGGTAATTCAATGTACCACTTGGCGGCATTGCCTGTAAGGGTGCGGGAAAACAGTCGAAGTCGGACACTATCATCTACCATGGAATTGGATATGGACCATAAATGGAAGGTAGTGATGTGTGCGGCCGGGTTGTCCCCATGCTTCCCGTCGAACTTCGGGATATCGGAAGGAATCTTATGCGGTATTGGAGGCCAAAGTGAGTTATGGTTGATGGGGTCGTTCGTCAGCTTATGGATGTCGGGTATGTCCAAAGCTGCCAAGAATGGCAATTGTGGATTTTCCCCCGAGTCTAACCAAGGCAGTATGGGCTGACTATTGGGGACATAGGGTCCTCCCATCCATGTGTTACCAGAAGGGTAAGTGGGACTTTGATAAAAACCTCCCATAGGTGGAGGAGTAGGAACATACGGTTGATGTCCATAGGGCATAGTGTATTGAGGGGCAAATGGTTGGTTTCCCCCAGCATAAAAGTTCCCTCCCACTCCAGACGGAGGTTGGGGTTGGTTAGTCCAAATGGATGAAATAGAGTTTCCCGGAGGCATACTAGTATTTTCATAATTTGGCAACGGTATAGATCCTACACCTATGTTTGAACCATTTAAGGGGATAGTATTTACAATGGGTTGTCCCATTTGTCCTAAGGATTGCATAGGAAGAGAAATATTCCCTGCTACCTGTGTACTGATAACACTGCCCCCTGGTGTAGTGGCCAGGGGGTTTGAACTCAACAGAGGGTTCCAACCGAAAGGGTTGCTAAAGGGCACCGAAGTAGTCATGCTCGTGGGAGGAGCTACCGTGGTCCCCAACGTGATCACGGTAGGAGTAGATGCTGAAGGGTTCGGTAAACTACTGACAGTTGTGTTGACCATAGGGTTGGGGGTAGGCATATGTTGACTACTGGGGTTGCCCAGTAATGGCATAGAACTGACCACCAGCGGGGAGGATGATGGTGAACCAGGAATGGTTGCCATTGGTATCGACCCTGTGGATACCGGTGGAGAAATATATGTTGGTGTTGCCGCAGACATATCTTGGCACGGTGGAATCTGGATTATCACAGGTCCTAACGGATCAGTGAGTGGAGGATTGTAATTAGGTACAACGCCTTCAGTGAAAGGGTCCTCCGGAAGTTCCGGCTGATAAGGGTCTATGTGATAATCAAGATTAGTCAGAGGAGACTGCTCTTTCGTAGAAGGCCCGGGTTCACCAAGGTTCAATCTTTCCTCTAGGGTGAGAGGAGGTAGACCTTGCTGTCGTCGAGACAGACGGCGTGGGTCAGGGGATGCCACGGTGACCGGTTTAATTTTAACAAATTTTATTAAAATGTGATATATTATGAAGTCTCAAGTGACAGTAACCACACACTTACTAAAAAGAAAAGACTCTCTAAAATCAATCAGCAAGCAGCCAGTATAGTGTGCCCTGTTTGAGTACTACCGTTCACTAGTGATGAAATCCAGTCTCACAATAGCATACAGAGAGGGTTGGTCGAAAGTACAGTTACGGTCACTCTAGAGCTTCGCCCAAACCTCAGATGATAGGTGTAAGCACTCTCTTGAAGATGAGTACCCTCCTAAAGATCGAAGATAGAGTGGGTCCATCTGTTTCAGGTACCAGGACAGCCCGTCCTAGTCACCTTGTGTAAGTCCCTTAAAGTATGGCCACTAAGGATACCTCAAATCACAGACATCATCAGGGGGGTCCACGGTCAAGGACAGTGTGCTATATGGGCAGAATACCTAGATCCCCGATCTAGTTTCGACATCCCCGAAGGGAAACCCAATATATAACACACCCACAGGATGCAGTCGAAGGCGGGCTACCTTCTAGTGCACCCAAGTGTTGTCTCGCGCTGAGCTCCGGTAAAGGAACGGTCCCAATAATGTGAGTGCAGCAGGATTTCACTCGTTAATGACTCTAGTTTTCAAGTTTGGAGATCTTGGGTAGTTTTCTCACTTTCCTAACCCAAGATCCTAGCCTGAACTATTGTTTGTGTAAGCTCAAAAAAAGAGTTATTAGATTGATTTTATTATCGCTTTGTTTTTAGTGTACTTTGTTATTAGTCTTGCGGAGGGGGAATGGACGTATGAAGTATAGTGAGACTCTGACTCAATAAACCATGCAAAACATGCTCTAAATATTAACTTCAATGAAGAGTGTTTCTACAAGGAGAGGTTTCTTTATCAATCATCCATGCACCAACATATAAATAACACAGCTCAACTTTCAAGATTCAGACTTCTATCTACCTCTTTTAACAGTCTGTGAACTAAACTTTCAGAATAAACTCAACTAAATGCAAAAAAAAAAAAAAAAAATCTCTTTTACAAAGTAAATGTTTTGCACACTAACTAAATAAGAGAAACAAATAATCAATGCCAACTTGAGCAGACAAGCACAGGGATTCAGTCTGTGAAAGGTACTGGTGGCCAAAAAACTCTACAGCTAAAACACAGTCACAGTAGTGAACAGCAGGGTTTTTGGCTGAGTAACGCTCTGTCTGTGAGAAAATACAACATTATAACGCACTGTATTTAAGCCTAGACCGCGTTATAACGCACTGGATGAACTGCATAGGTCGCGTTAACCAGGGAAAAGCTCTTCAGTTGGCCAGACAGGAACAGGATTGAACTCTGCAAGCGTTTGGTATGTCTATTGGGCATAAAAAAATGGTCGGAAGGATACTGAACAGAGGAGAGAAGAAATGAAGGGAAAAATAGTCCAGAAACTATGGGGACACTCCCCAGCGGAGTCGCCAATTCTGCTATAGGGTAAACTGCTTGGGTGGTTGGTTTTCGTATATCCCTCTCAGGGCTTTCCGGTGCCCGAGGCAGATAGTAAGATTAGCTATGTTGTTCACAAAGATGGCATGAGCATGTTCATATTAGCTTGAAATAAATTGAAGGAATACAATAGAGAATTACCTCTTTAACAACTTTAGAATCCTTTGGAGAGCGCTATGTAGCAAAGAAAGAGTCCTTCTTCACCGGCTCCAAATCTGAGTCCTGCAATCAGTCAAAGCACCCGTGTAATTTCTAATATAACAAGTATTCTATCAATTATATCAATAATAAACATCTAGATTATACACATCTGATCCATTCATATCATACTAAGCAAATATTGAAACAACAATATAACATTAAGCATCGAATGGACAAAACGAACATAGTTCTATTGATTTTGAAAGAAGGAGGATTACAACCATCGGTTGTACCAAGCCCTCCTCAGTCTCCCAATCTCTCTTCTCTATCAAGTGAAGAAGTCCAAGACAACAAGCTCTCTAGGAGCCTCTTTGACTCTTGGCCTTTACAATGTCACACTATTCTCTATTCTACAAGTATACAAGAACATTGAGCAATCCTTCTACCTTCAATTAAGAGCCTTCAGCTCCTTCTTATAGGAGAGGGAGAAGGCCATTGTTGCCCTTCTCTTTCCACTAGTTTGGAATGGAAAAGGCTTAGATGTTTCCTTGATCTCCATGCTTTTTCCTCTCTTGGAGTTTAGTCTTCTATGGCAATGACCAATAATGAACTGGTGCTTCTGCAGTTTCCTTTGTGAACTGACTCCTTTGTGAGGGAAAGTCAGAGATTCAAATCCTTCTTCATGCTCTTTTCCCAATTCAAACTTAAAACACGGGTAACGCATCCCTCCAGTGTAAACAGAGCGTTGCCCTAGCCACTAACGCAGCCAATGTATTGCTTGCCTACGTTATAACGCTCTTGTTCTGTTCTATATATGCGTTACCCTGGCAGAAATAGGTTTAATTTAGGTCTTTGTACTTCTTCCATATTTGTCTTCCCCTCTGAGCTGATGAGGAGGTATTTTGACCTGTAACAGTAAATACATTATTGTAAAAATTGTACTAGTGTCTATCTCCCAAGGGTGGAAGAGGCAGTGTTGGGAGGTCTAGGATCATCATTAGGTGGTTGTGTCAAATTCGGGGTTTGTGGTCTAGTATATCTTCTTCTTCTACATCATTCTATATTGTTGTAAAGTGGACCATTTTCCCTGGTACGGGAGTCCATTCTTATTTTATTCTTCTATAGGGTGGTAGGGTGGTGGTAGGGTGAGTTGTAGCTCATTGGGCATTGGGGAATCCATTCAGTTGACTACTGAACAATATCGGGTGTTGGAGCATCCATCCAGTGGGATCTGGAGAAGAATGATTTTCTAGATTCTAGGAAGTTGGAGCTTTATTTTCAATTGGAGTTGAATATTAAAGAAATATTAGAAAAGAATTAGGTGCTTTTTGTCCCAGAGTTGGTTTCCACATTAAAAAATGTGTGCATTTGTGTTCCTCTTGTTTGTTGCTATCATTGTACAAACACTGATAATAATTGAAGATTATCTAATGCTCTAATTGAAAGGAATACTGATTCATCCCCCCTCTCAGTATTTCCAATAGGTTGTGCCTGAAGAATGGCCTTGGGTCATTTTTAGGGTTGTTGAATTTCTTCTTTCCATCACCACTCAGTAGCATATGAGCGGTAATGTTGGCCATGCTCATCGTTGGAGGCATGTTTGAAGAATCTCTTCTGTCTGCTCTATTTTCTTGGAGTTGGATGGGGTTGTTGTTTGTGGTTCCTTGAGATGAATAGCCGCTCATTGGCTTTGTTGAAATTGTCTCTTTAGTATCTCTCTCTTGTGGCCCTTGGTTGCACGTTTGCTCCATTGAAATCATCTTTTCACTATGTCTCTCGTTGGCTTCGTCGATGTCGGCTCTTCGCTATATTGTTCATCTCCTCCATTTTTTCTTGTGGGGGGAGGGGTTGGATTTTCATGTGAAAGGTGGGTTTGTAATTGACTTTTTTGTTCAGGTGTGCCTGAATAATGACCTTAGGTCATTTTTAGTTTCGTCGACTCTCATCTTCTCTCCATCCCCACTCAGTAGAACATGAGCGGTAATGTTGGCCATGCTTGTGCTGGGAGGCATATGTGAAAAGAGTTACCCTTTCACTCTGTGTTCTCAGAGTTGGATGAGGTTGCTATGTGTGGCTCCTTGAGAAAATTGGCCAGTCGCCTATGTCGCTCTCGTGCCCCTTGGTCTCTCATTGGCTCCGTTGAAATTGGATCTTCACTGTATTTTTCACCTCCTTTCTTTTTGGTGGGTATGAGAGGTGGTATTTTCGCTCGTTGGTTTTCTGAAATCGGCTCTTCACTATATTCTTCACCTCCTCTACTTTTGGTGGGGGGAGGGGTTGGATTTTCGTGTGAAAGGTGGGTTTGTAATTGAGTTTCTTGTTTGGGTGTGCTTGAAGAATGGCCTTGGGTCATTTTTAGGGTGGTGGAAATTCATATTCTCTCCATCCCCACTCGGTAGCAATTGAGCAGTAATGTTGGCCATGCTCATCCTTGGAGGCATATGTGAACAATTCCCTCTTTGCTCTGTGTTCTCGGAATTGGATAGGATTTTTTGTGTGGCTCCTTGAGATGACTGTCCTATTCATTGTTTGGCTCTTTATGCTGCCATTTTCTTGTGCTTATACTCTTTATATGTCAGCATTATGGGTTGAGATGCATACATTTAAGAGGAACGTGGCATGGTTTTGGTTGTAAGCCACCCCTCTTGCTTGCTTTTTCCATTGGGCAATGTGAGGAGCGGTTCTCCTTGTTGTAAAATTAAGGGTTGGAATTCATTTCAGAGTGCATGTCGTCTGTCCTTGCATTGGCTTTGAGGTTTTGATAGATGTGGTGGCCCATATTTTTGATCGAGTGGTCAGCTTTTTCCTTGAATCTTGCATGCATAGTAGAATTATGTGGCTTGGAATGTTTAGACAAAGGTGAAGGATATTTCTTGTTTTGTTGATCGCGTATGCGATTGTGGTCCAATGGGGATGAGGCTTGCTACATTGATGGAAAGGGATATATCTGGAAGGATGAATTCAAGGTGTAACGCTCCGACCTCCCTCCTCTATTTGGAGGTGGCTGCAGGTGAAAATTATTCATTGCCTAGTTGGTAAGTGTTGGCAATATGATGCAGAGTGTTGTCCTTGATGGCAACCCACTTGATGAAGATGATGGCAACCTACTTAATGAAGTTGTTCTTGATGCTTGATAAGTTTATTAATGATGCAAATATGATGTTCTACAAGTAGTACAGAAGTTTCAGAAGAAAGAAATATCAGTATGCGCAAGAATAATGATGAAAAAGGTGTGTTACAAGGCATACACGGGTTTTTCAAGGAGAAGGTGCGTATGCACGAGGAAAAGTACGTGCCAAGTCACGTATGATCAATTGCATTCTAAATGTGTAAAACCAGGGGTTACTACCATGGTATTGACCCATTTTATTGAGTGTTGGACTGTCTATGAGATCCCATCCAGGAATACCATCGAAACTGATGTGGTGTTGGCTCATGGTATTGACAAAGGCTAAATCTATATAAGGAGAAGAAATTAATTGTGCAAAGGGTGAAAGATGTCTAGGTTTGAATGAATACTTCACTCTGAAGTATGTCTGAATGGAAAGGGTAACAGTTTGATGATAGATCTGAATCTATGATGCACCTATGAAGAAAATGATGAAGAGGGATCTCTAGATCTGAAATGTATTCATATTTTCTAGATCTGTTTGTGGAATGTTTAAATCTGAGATGAGGCGCACATCTGTCTGAATTGAAGGGTAAAATCTGAGATATATATCTATTCTGAAGAATTGTGCTGCCCCATAAACTTTGAAGATCTATACGCTTGTTTGCAGTAGAGGAAGCGTGTATATACGTGCGTTTAATTTAGCAAAAGCGCGTATGGAATGTGAAACCAATTCTGAAGTATGTGAAGGTGTATACACGGGTTGATATGCATGGAATCGTGTATATACACAGGATCAATGAAAGGAAAGCGCGTATGAAAACTAGGGTTTGCTGAAGTTTGTGGTATGAGATGTCTGATCTGTTCTGTTGTTTTATTGCTATCTGTTAGTGATGTATTCATACAGATCTGGGTTGTTTGAATGATGATTATGCTGCTGATTATATTGATGAAAGATCAAGTTGTTGATTGATTGGTTGATGGTTCATTGAATGAACTGATGAAGTTATAAGTATCAGTTTGATGTATGATTGATCTTAAACGTGTCGAGTGGGTCCAGTCTAAAAATATGATGAAAAGTGGCCTACAAGTTGTGATCTATTGAAGCTTTTGGATCCAGTATGAAAATTGATGAAACGTGGTCCATGGTGGTGCTGAGGGTTGTAACCTTCAGTCAGGGGGTTGTAGCTCCCTTCCAGGAGAGGCCGGTAAATGAGAGCACGGGGTCGTAGCTCCCTTCCAGGAGAGGCTAGTAAACAAGAGTAGGGGGTCGTAGCTCCCTTCCAGGAGAGGCTGGTAAACGAGAGCAGGGGGTTGTAGCTCCCTTCCAGGAGAGGCTGGTAAACGAGAGAAGGTTGTAGCCTTCTGCAGGTGGGTGCCTGCGTGCTGGTATGAGTCTGCGCTAGTACATGGTTGTAAGATGTTTTCTCTATAATAAAATATTGAAGGCTGAGACAACGGCAGCGGTGGTTTTCTCCTGACTTGGGTTTCCACCTAAAATCCTGGTGTTCATGTGTGTTACTTATGTGTGATGGTTTATTCTGTTATTACTGCACATGCTTACTGTTTATTGAACATCTAATGAATGAATGATGGAATGATATAAGTGAAGAATTATCTGCATAATAAGATTGCTGGACATACGCATGTTTTATTAAGTATATCCGCGTGTATACGTGAGTTGGCTTCAGGAAAGTCGCGTATGTGTTTTGAAGTAAGAAAAAGTAAAAAGTTTTGAGTAAGTCCTAAATACTGATTCACCCCCCCCTCTCAGTATTTTTCCCAACAATTGGTATCAGAGCAGGTCCTTCTGCAGAAGCTTGATCGCTTGAAGGAGATCCGTCACAATGGGAAAGAAGCAAAAGAAGAAGGCTACTCAAGGAAAGGAGATATCTCAGAAAACATGTGCAGCAGAAAATGAAGAAGATGAAACAGGTAGTGATTGTTGTTCTTGTGATATTATTCTTTGTGCAAGAAATGGTGAAGACAATGAAAGTAATGCTATGGACCTAGAAGAAGTTATCAAAGATCAACAAAGAATATTTAATGATAAGGAATCTGCCTACAAATATTTGATCTTTAGATTGAAAAGGGTTTATGATAATGTATCCAATCGAAGTAAAGGACCTGAAGCAGAAATCATCTCTCTAAAAGCAGATCTGGAAAAATAAAATAAGAAGAATGAAGAACTTGAAGCAGAAATCATCTCTCTCAAAGAAGATCCGGAAAAATCAAATAAGAAGAATGAAGAACTCATCTCCCTAAAAGCAGATCTCGAAGCATCATATAAAGAGACTGAAGAACTTTTACAAAATTTTGAAGCACGAGAAAATGGGTTGAAGGAAGAGATTTTAAAATTGAATGATCAAGTAGAAGAAGGAAGAAGGAAAGAAGAAAGCATGAAGAAGCAATGCCAAAGTTTGGAGGTTGAGGTAAATATTTTGAAAGGTAAATTAGAAGAAAAAGATAAACTCTTGAGGTTTCAAGATAGTACTAAGATTTTGGACAATATTATTAGTAATCAAAGGTCTCCTGCTATTAAACTTGGTCTTGGTTTTCATGAAACTGTTAAAGGATAATCTAGTTCACAAGGAAATTCAAAGGATATCAATGCAAAGCCTGAAGTGTTGAAAGAAGCAAAAGGTTAACCAACGATCATGAACTCTCAAAAGAAATCATTCCCTTCTTTGATCAATAATGTTGAATGCTTTAAATGTCATAATTATGGGCATGTTGCAGCCAATTGCAGGAGAATATTGTTTCAGTCACAAACAAGCAGATTCTACACAGAAAGGTACTCAGGTGTCTTCAAGAGGTATTGTTTTTCATGCAATAAGTATGGTCATAAAGCAGCTGATTACAATAGAAGAAATAATAGAAAAACACATTATGATCCATATGCTTACTTTTCTGGTCACATAAGATGTTATGCCTGTAACAAGTATGGACATGTAGAAAAGGAATGCAGGATGAATAGATCTGAGAAAGTGAACAATTTCCAGCACACAATTAGAAAGTTCAAACAAAGTTGGAAAAAGATGGAGGACCAGTCAGAAACATAGGGAATATTGACCCTACTGCAGTCATCCACTTCTAAAGCTTATTTCTCATAATGACTGCATGAATGATGTGAGATACATTCTGGTGATTAGTAATGTATCATCACAAGGGGAGCGATGTATGGTGATTCTCATGGTTGATTTGGTTATTTTGGTTATGTTTATTTTTGACAGTGCATCTGTTGTGAAGAAGACGGATATAGGTGGTACAAATTCAGGGGGAGAAGAAGGATTGTGAGATTTTCAGTATTTCACTTTCCATACGCGGGTTTAATGAAGTAAAGTCGCGTATACACGTGAGTTCCAGTGGACATAGACACGTATGCATTTATGATAAGGAAATTAGTATGACAGCTCAAGAACAGGAGCACAGGTTCAGGGGGAGCATCAGTCTAACTACTAATGATTGCATTATTGACACTATATCTGCTTACGTCTCAGGTCTAAATAATGATGACATGATACATGATTTATTATGATGAGTTTATGGATGAGCCCTGTTTTCTCTTTGTTGAAGAGTATTCCTTGCTTTCACACATGAATGAGATGGAAGATTTATGATTCAGAGATACGGATAGATCATGCAGAACTTGTTGCTGATGTTTCTTGTCACGATTGAGACATTTTATACATAATTCCATCACATATTGCATCATGATATAAATCTTGAAGATTTTGGTGATATGAGATCACTTGGATGATTGTTTGACACACATTGTCTATTAAAGAAGTTGTTCTGGAATGATAATTCCTCTTGGGAAGAATATGTTGATGCTGCAAAGAGCTTGAAGGCTTGGTTACTAATGTGCTTATGCTACAACTGTTGGATGACACTTTTAAACATAGCTACATTGTCCTATTTGTTCTTCTCTCATATATTCCAGGGAAGCATTCAAAATATCCCAGATAGAAGCTGGAAGTTATCTCTACCTTTCAGGAGATCAGATCTGTTCAAAATCAGAAGATTAAAATGGATATGCGGATTTCCTAAACGACATTTGCATATATACGCGATTTAATACAACAAAAACCCCGTATGTGTGGTTTCTAACAAATTTCTCTGATTCAGCATTCTTCAGCAGAGTTGCAGTATTGTTTGGTATCTCTGGTGGTGTTCTAGTACTCATAATTCTGTTTCATTCTCATATGTTTCTTGATAAATATGCCTTGATGGTTTGGCTATTGAAAGTGTTCAGGTTGCACAAGCTAAGGAGGAGTTTTGGTCGTATGGAAAGCATGCATTAGATGCACAGTTTCAGGGGGAACATTAGCATTGCTAAATGTAATGCATTGTTGGCATTATGATGGTTATGAATTATGATCTCTCTCTTGAGGTCTTTTGGTCTTGGTTATAAAAATTCATATTTGTAATTTGATGAAAAAGGTTATGTTGAAGACCTATGATGTAAATTGTAACATTCATTCATGTAAAGGGCTTGTTAAAATTTGTAAACCCACTTGGATGGGTATTTGAGTCAATATGTGTAAACCCACTTGGTTGGGTACTTGAGTCACATATGTAAATCCACTTGGTTGGATCATTGATGTAAGTATAAGTCCTTGGTGATAGGAAAGGTCATAGAGTCATGTACTTCATTGAAAAATATGTTTTGAAGATTCAGCAAGAACTCAGGGGGAGCATGGTAACTTCAATGCACATAGATCTACAACGCTCTTCTTTCCACATGAGGGGAAAAACCTTGTGTTGGTTTTGATCCACCCTTTTCCCTTGATGTCAAAGGGGGAGAGTGACATGGTGTTTGAATAGGGGGAGAATATCATTATGCTTAATGTATCTATCTGTTGTGATCAAACACCATCGTGGTTTCCATCAAGTCCAAAGGGGGAGATTGTTGGTAATATGATGCAGAGTGTTGTCCTTGATGGCAACCCACTTGATGAAGATGATGGAAACCTACTTAATGAAGTTGTTCTTGATGCTTGATAAGTTTATTAATGATGTAAATATGATGTTCTACAAGTAGTACAGAAGTTGCAGAAGAAATAAATATCAGTATGCGCAAGAATAATGTTGAAAAAGGTGTGTTACAAGGCATATGCGGGTTTGTCAAGGAGAAGGCGTGTATGCACGCAGAAAAGTACATGCCAAGTCGTGTATGATCAATTGCGCTCTAAATGTGTAAAACCAAGGGTTACTACCATGGTATTGACCCATCGTATTGAGTGCTGGATTGTCTATGAGATCCCGTCCAGGAATACCATCGGAAGTGATGTGGTGTTGGCTCATGGTATTGAAAAAGGATAAATCTATATAAGGAGAAGAAATTAATTGTGCAAAGGGTGAAAGATGTCTGGGTTTAAATGAATACTTAACTCTTAAGTATGTCTGAATGGAAAGGGTAACAGTTTGATGATAGATCTGAATCTATGATGCACCTATGAAGAAAATGATGAAGAGGGATCTCTAGATCTGAAATGTATTTGTATTTTCTAGATCTGTTTGTGGAATGTTTAAATCTGAGATGAGGAAAACATCTATTTGAAGTGAAGGGTAAAATCTAAGATATATATCTGTTCTGAAGAATTGTGCTGCCCCATAAACTTTGAAGATCTATACGCTTGTTTGCAGCAGAGGAAGCACGTATATACGCGGGTTTAATTCAGTGAAAGCACGTATGGAATGTGAAACCAATTATGAAGTATGTGAAGATGTATACGTGGGTTGATATGCATGGAAGCACGTATATACGCAGGATCAGTGAAAGGAAAGTGAATATGAAAACTAGGGTTTGCTGACGTTTGTGGTATGAGATGTCTGATCTGTTCTGCTGTTTTATTGCAATCTCTTAGTGATGTATTCATACAGATCTGGGTTGTTTGAATGATGATTATGTTGCTGATTATATTGATGAAAGATCAAGTTGTTGATTGATTGGTTGATGGTTCATTGAATGAATTGATGAAGTTATAAGTATCAGTTTGATGTATGATTGAGCTTAAACATGTGGAGTGGGTCCAGTCTGAAAATATGATGAAAATTGGCCTGCAAGTTGTGATATATTGAAGCTATTGGATCCAATATGAAAATTGATGAAACATGGTCCATGGTGGTGCTGAGGGTTGTAGCCTTCAGTCAGGGAGTTGTAGCTCCCTTCCAGGAGAGGCTGGTAAACGAGAGCAGGGGTCGTAGCTCCCTTCCAGGAGAGGCTGGTAAACGAGAGCAGGGGGTCGTAGCTCCCTTCCAGGAGAGGCTAGTAAATGAGAGAAGGTTGTAGCCTTCTGTAGGTGGGTGCCTACGTGCTGGTATGAGTCTACGCCAATACATGGTTGTAATATGTTTTCTCTATAATAAAATATTGAAGGCTGAGACAACGGCAGCGATGGTTTTCTCCCGACTTGGGTTTCCACCTAAAATCTTGGTGTTCATGTGTGTTTCTTATGTGTGATGGTTTATTATGTTATTACTGATCATGCTTACTTTTTATTGAACATATAATGAATTAATGATGGAATGATATAAGTGAAGAATTATCTGCATAATAAGATTGCTGGACATACGCATGTTTTATTAAGTATATCAACGTGTATACATGAGTTGGCTACAGGAAAGTTGCATATGTGTTTTGAAGTAAGAAAAAGTAAAATTTTTTGAGTAAGTCCTAAATACTAATTCACCCCCCCCCCCCCCCTCAGTATTTTTCCCAACAGTATGTCGGTGGAGCAATCTCCTAGGTTGCTTGTACGCCAGGTGTGTGGGGTGCAAGGCTGGCTGATCCCTCCTCCTGTTCAGGTATGTTCATGCCTTTTGTAGCCAGCCTCTTAATTTTATTTTATTTTCTTCCTTTTCTTCACATCTAGGTTTCCACAAGCGATCAAGTGATCGAGGTCCACCGTTGCTGTTGTCCGGGTAGACTCCTAGGTGGTCTTGGTGCATGGTGGGGAGGGTTGGAGGGGGGAATTTTTATGAGAGGTTTCAGTATCGATCGTTCTTGTTTTATTTCTATCCTTTTGCATTGAGGGTGCCACAGGTGATCAAACAATCGAGGTCCACTATTGTTGCTGACCGGGTGGACTCCTAGGTGGCCTTGGTGCGGGGCGGGGAGGGTCGAGGTGGAATTTCTAATAGAGGTTGTTGACTTGGTCGTTCTCCTTATACTTCCTTCATTTTCCTTTGTAGTGAGGTTGCTGCAAGCAATCAAGTGATCGAGGTTTGCTATTGCTACTATCTGGGTGGACTCCTAGGTGGCCTCACTGCTAGGTGGGAAGGGTTGGAAGGAATTTTTAAGAGACGTTGAGGGGTTTGTTGTTCTCCCTTTATTTACTTACTTTGCTTTCACATTGAGGTCACTGCAGGTGATCTGGTGATCGAGGTCCATCGTTGTTACTGTCCAAGTGGACTCCTAGGTGGCCTCAGTGCGGGGTGGGGATGGTTGGGAGGCATTTTAGAGAGAGAGAGTTTGTGAGGTTGGTTGTTCTCCATTTGTTTCCTTTGTTTACCTTTGCATCAAGGTCACCGCAAGCACTCGAGGTCCACTATTTCTACTGTCAGAGTGGACTCCTAGGTGGCCTTGGTGCCAGGTAGGGAGGTTTTGGGGGGCACTTCTAAGAGAGTCTTGTTTTTGTTATCTCCCCTTTGTGTGTTCATTATGGATATCGTAGGTGATAAGGCTTTTTCCATCCTTTCTAGTTGGGGCGTGGTTACCAACTCCTAGGTGGATTTGGTGCAATGTGACTCAGTGAGGTGACCCATTTTTTTGCTTTTTGGATCTTGCATCCATCGTCCATTATGTTTGATGTCTTGCATGTCCTTGGCATATAGTGTGTGTGGGCTCTATTGGGATACCGAGATTTAGAAAACTGGCATACTAAATGACAAGGTAACACATAAACCAGTCCTTAGAGATCTAGTGTTTGTGCTCAACCTAGTCTCCTAAATTGAGTTCATTAATTGTCAACCAGGGTTGGTAAACTGCTGAAGTGTGGTGCACTATATGTGCCTAGGTAATTGTTTCTCACTACGTTGTGTCTAGTGTTTTATGATGTTTTTGGATTTTTTATGGTTTTATGTTCACAAGGGAAAGAACTAAATACTGGTGGAAAGAAGCTACTGGTTGAAAAACAGAGTGAAGCCTAAATTATGGATGACAAATGACAAATGCAAATACTGAAACAAAACAAAGCCTAAACTATGGCTAGCAAATTACAAAGCTTGATAATGAATTCAAGAAAATAAATCACAACATGAACTTAGCTTGTCCAATTCATTCATTAAAGATGTTTTGGAAGAGCTTGAGAAATGGGCAGCTAAGTGTAAATGAAATTCTTTTAACTAAAAAATCAAACAATCAACTTAGAATGTTACAACATCTCATCCATGATTAAAGGTCTATTAAAATATATTTGGAAAAGAAAATTTGTAGCACCATAAGATTTCTATTCTAAACTAGCTTCTAACTTTGTTCTGCAACTCAATCTAGCACCACTAGGCCTCATACAAAAGTTATAGATTTCTTTTTAGAATGGTCTTTGAGAGAAGTCTTGTTTGTGAAATGGTAAAAAGGTTGCAAAAATACTCCAGGCCTTAGACTAATACTACCTTCTGTCCAGATAATTATGTGTTAATATGAGTTTGGAACAAAAGAAGTTTTGTAAATAATGAAGACCGTGGTGTTTAAATTTAACAACTAATACAATTTGAAATGCAATGGATGACAACTACACTAGAATGTTAACACAGTGAGCTAAGTTAAGACTAAACTAGGGTACTACTAGTCTACAGTGAACAGTGTCAAATTAAAATCCATTATCAAACTGAAAATGAAATGACAAAACTGAACCACATGCATTCTACCTCCGGAGTGCTATAACTAAGTTATCATGCAACTAACCTAAGGAATTCTACAGTTCATCCCGTTCAGTATGAATGATGTTTTGGAAGAGTTTGTGAAAATGAGTATGGCTGTATCATTCAAAGAAATTGAACATAAACACAAAACTGAAAGCAAATACAAATAAAGTCCAAGACACCACAGTTACTTCTTACTCATTGTTATGATATTTTGGAAGAGATTTCTAAGAGTAAGATTCGTTATGCTACTCGGTTTAAACTTAACAACTAAAACCTACAATACCACAGTTATGCCATATCCATCATAATGATATTTTGGAAAAGTTTATTAGAGTAAGTCTTAACTGTGATAACTAACAAAAGTAAATGCAACTAAATTTACACTATCACAGTTGTGCCTTATTCTTCATAATGATATTTTGGAAGAGTTGATTAGAGTAAGTTTGGCTGTGATACTAAATATAAACAAATATGAACGTAAGCTGAAATAAAAGCGAAACTAAAATACTTGTCTACTATATAAACAAGGCCGCTCAGGAGGCAGGGGACCTCTACCACCAGAGTAGCAGGAAATCTAGTTCAGAATCGACTCAACGCGTTCAAGGAAATACTGCTTCTTTCATTAAAGAGGAATCACCTCAAAATAGAGTATTCACAGACTTCAAATATCTAGCAGTCAACCATAAAATCTAACCAAAATCTAACCTTTGTCTCTCGGTTTCCCGAGCATATTTATAGCAAATATACATAACAGAACTTGAGATAATACGGGGATTATTGTCTTTCCTAATAGAAACTAAACTAGGACTCTGATCATGATCACGTAACAGAATCTGGACTATCCTTATTCTGTTAGGAGTCTACCTCCTAGTTTGGGTTTCCACATGCTTAACCATGTACAGAATTCCATTCAATATCCATGGAGGGCAACAAACGATAAGGACATCACGTGTAATACACCCATGTGTGCTTTTCTCCAAGATTACATCTAGAACCTGTATGAACATGAAGCTGGCTGCAGAATTGGCAACTAGCTATAGAATGTCTTCATTCTGTAGCTAGTTTCAGTTCAAAAAGTACTACAATGATACAACCATAAAAACATAGCAAGTTAGCCACGATATTCATTCTTAAAGCAATTTTAACTAATTTCATTGATCATTTGAGCCTGGGATTAATAATGGATAAAATAAATGGAGTGGAATGTGGTGGAAGAAAGAAAATTTTTGGAGCTCAACATACCCCCACTGCTAGATTATTGCATGTCCTCATGCATATATTCGATGAACTCAGAGGCCTCTGCAAAAACATCCAATCCTCTTCTTCTGCTTTTTCTGGTAGTTAAAGGCCTTCTGGGCTTCCTGATGACTAACTTGAACCTTAAATTGGTAAGTTCCCTGATTAACTTCTTGTTCCTCTTTTTCAACTTTTCATTAGCCTTTTCCACTTTGTCCATTTGTAGAGACAGGTTTGAGTTCATACTGGCTTTTAGTTTAACTTTTTCCTTCAAAATATCATTCTCAGTCCTGATATGTCTATTAAGTACTTCCAACTCATACCTATCTCTTCTTAACACATCTATTTTGGACAATGGAGGACTAGGGGTTCTATCTTTGCTCTCTGAAGCTTTCCTCTCCAATGTTTCAACATAGTTGTAAATTTCTTGCTGTGCAGGATCAATTTCTGGAACTTCCTCATCAAAATTCTCCTTAGTAGGTGTTTCTTCGTCTTCTATGTTTATAAACCCAGTTTGTTTAACTTTTTTTTTCTTTAGTATGCCCCTTAGTTTGTGGCTCCTCCTCGGTTGAGATGGCCCTTCTCCTTTTTCTCTGGCAACTCTTCTTATGATTCTCTTTTCCTTAATCTACTCCTTAATCTGATCTAATTTTTTAGAGATCATTTCTTCACTACTTTCTTGTATTGTTTTATCAGTTTCAGTTTTTGAGGATTTCCATTTTCTGCTTCTTTTTGTAGGTTGATGTTCAGGTGAAGGCTCTTTTGGTTCCTCAAAGTGATTTCTCACCAAGAAGTTATCCCAATTATCCCCTATTTTTCTCAAATGATGCTCAATCAAAATCTTGACTAACCCATGGTGGTATAAAGTTGTCTCCAGAAATTGAATTCTCTTTTGGACATTTGAAGCCATTTTCTTTAAACTTTGAAGCAAGAAATAGGGAAAATTAAGCTCTTCTTCTAGGAAATGCATTATCAACCTAATATGGTAAACATAGAAAGTACCATATCTACCTTCACAAGTGATGAATTTTTGTAGGATAAGCAACATGTTTCTCCATTTGTTCTTTAATGCGGAACTAGGGATACCCTTTTTAAACACAGTGACATCCATACCTGGTGAATTGAGTATCTGCTTCCATGATTCGTTATGGAATTCTCTGTTCTTAAACCACTTTTATCCTTGTCTAAGCAATCCTGTTGATTCTGTAATAAAAGCCTCTGTGATAGTGAATTTAATGTCTCCAACTTCAACCTCGACTCTTTTGAATGACCTTGCAAACGTTTTAGTAACCTCCTTGTGGGAGCCACTAAATTTTTCAAGGAATTGTAGCCATCCTGGTTGTTGCAACATTTATCGGATTTGAGGGTAGCCTTCCAAGTATTTAGTGCCAACTATTTCTGTTCTCACGATGAGGCCCATAACTCTTCTTCAATCTTCAATTCACCAGCCTTCTGCTCATGATGATAATGACCATTAACAAGCTGTTTTTTCTCCCCAAATGTTTCCTCTGTTTCAAGGTGACAACGGTTGTTACAGAGATAACTCTTTTCTACATAATGAAATGGTTAAGAGTCGGCTGCGAAAAGGAGTGATAAGGAATGGTTACTAAATGAATTAATGAGGTGAGGTGAAGAAAATGAATCAATGAGTCAAAAGACCACGGAGATATTTCAAAAATCATCATTAAATGCTTAGTGACGTGATTAATCCAATCACTTCAGCACTTTAACCATTTAGAGATTTGTTTTTAAATGATGATCAGATATGGGTTTTGGAATGGTGAAATAGAAGGATTCTTATCCAAATTTTTGTGGAAGGTTTATTCGGCATGATCAATAAAATTAATCAAAACAACTTTTCGAATTATTCATAGCTAAACTATACTAAAATTTTTCATGATGTGGAATTATAATTACTTCATACCTTTGCCTTTGCTTTGATTTTCTTGTGATCTTCATATGCTTTGTTTTCCCTGAAAATCATTAATTTTTTTGAGTCTTCATAACCTTCTTGATCTTGACTTGTTCATGGATGTGCAGGATCATTTTGTTGTAAATCAAATAATTTCTGGTCAGTGTCTTCAAGTTCTGTAGCTGCAAAATATCTATCTGACTGCAGAAAGTCTGATTAGCTGTAGAAAGTCTGATTAGCTGCAGACTGTCTGTTTCATTGCAGAATGTACCTGTAGAGAACTTGAATCATGGAATGGACTGGTTTGGAATGTAAATGGAATGTTGTATGGAATGAATGAATATGGTATAATGGGATATGCATGAAATGAATTATGGAGTGGGATGGATTACAATTTATGAAATGGAGTGGAAAAGTACCCTGCAATTTTCTGCTGTGTATTATTCAATTGCAGAAAAACATCAAATTTTAAATTCTGGAATGGAAATGAGGTGGATGAAGTATGGAATGAGATGAATGAAATATGGAATGAAGTAAAGTATGAATGAATGAATGAGATGGAATATGGATGAATGAGTAAATGGAATGAAATGAAATGAGATGGATCATAAGTGAAATGGATCTGAACTTATGATTTTGTAACAGCTGCTTGCAGAAACAAAATGGAAAAGTTAGAGTGTCAGAAAGATTCTGATTTTCACCCTATATTTTCTATATAAACATGCCAATAATTGATTGGTTTTCATGTTTATACTTTATTATTATTATTATTATTATTATTATTATTTTTTTAATAAAATGTCTTCAGAAAATTCAATTAAGTTGATGAAGAAGAAAGATTCTTCTTCATTAACTTCACATCACTGTTTTCCCAGAACTTTGTAATAAATTCTTCCCTTGAGAGTGGTTTGTGATATAGCTTCAATCTATGACCATTCACAAGAAAAGTAAACTCTTCTTCATCTATTTTCCTAATTTTTACTGCTCCATTGTCAAAAAATTTAACAACTTCATATGGCCCAAGCCAATGTGTTTGAAATTTACCTTGAAAATCCTTGAATTTTGAATCAAACAAGAGAGCCCAGTCACCTTCTTTGAACTTCTTCTCTTTGATGTACTTGTCATGCCATCTAGCCCTTTGTTGTTGGACTAGACTTGTTTTCTGAATTGCATCTTGTCTGATCTCATCCAATTCATTAATATGCTCCAATCTATGCTTTTGTGCCTCCGTTAAATCAAGTCCTAGCTGAACTGCCATTTTGAAAGTTTGAATCTGGAACTCTATGGGAAACAAAACTTTCTTTCCATAAACAAGTTCATAAGGAGTATGGTTTTTTGTGCTTCTCCATGTAGTTCTATAGGCCCACAAGGCTTCAGGAAGCCTATCTACCCAATCTTTTCTATGTAAATGGACAGTCTTTGTTAGGATCCATTCAATAACCTTATTAGTAGATTCCACTTGACCATTTTCTTGTGGATGATAAGGAGTAGATTTTCTGTGTCTGATTTTGTACCTCTCCATCATTTGTTCCACCAGCCTTGATGTGAATTGAGCTCCTTGATCTGTAACAATTTCCCTTGGGACACCAAAACGAGTAAAAGTATCCTCAAAAATAAAATTAACTACAGATGCTTCATTAGAAAAAAGTAATTGCTTAGCCTCTACCCATTTGGTAACATAATCAGTGCAAACTAATATATATCTCTTTTTTCTTGATGGAGGACTAATAGGTCCTACAAAATCCAAAGCCCATTTTTCAAAAGGTTCAATATGTACCTGAGGCTGCAATGGCATCTCACCTGAAGGAGAAGGTTTCCCTACCCTTTGGCAACTGTCACACCTTTTGACATACTCTTTAGCATATTTAAACAAGGATGGCCAATAATATCCTAAATGTAGGATCTTATAGGTTTTCCTCTTATTAGCAAAGTGTCCGCCACAAGGTTCATCATGACATGCTTTGAGAATCTCAGGCATCTCATCTTCCCGAACACATCTCCTAATGATCAAATCTGGACCTGTCTTGTACAACTCATTAGCAACCCATGAATATTTTTCACTGTCATAAATGATTTTTCTTTTCTCTCTTTCATTCATTATTGAAGGAAATTTCCCTGAAAATAAATAATTAGCAATGTCATCAAACCAAGGAGTCTGAGTAGAAATTGCAAAAAGATATTCATCAGGAAATTGATCTTCAATTGGAGTGTCATCTTTTATGTTTTGGAGTCTAGATAGGAAATCAGCTACTGTGTTTTGTTTTCCAGACCTATCTAGAATGTTAATGTTGAATTCTTGTAAAAGCAATAACCATCTTATAACTCTGCCATTAGTAATTGATTTGTTCATTAAGTATCTAATTGCATAATGATCTGTGTGAACAAAAGTTTCATAGCCTGTTATATAGTGTCTGAATTTGTTTATGGCATGAACAAAAACTAAAAACTCTTTTTTAGTTACAGTATATTTTAACTCTGCAGGAGTCAAATTTTTACTGGTATAGTAGATGGTATAAGGAATCAGGTATTTTTGTCCCAATACTACTCCTAGAGCTGTATCTGAGGCATCTGTTAAAATGTGAAAAGGTAACTTCCAGTTAGGTCCCCTTAAAATAGGCGCTTCAGAAATTTTTGTTTTTAGGGTCTCAAAGGCTAACTGGAAATCATAATTCCATTTAAATTCACAGTCTTTGGTAAGCAATTTAAAGAGTGGAGATGCTATCCTGGTGAATTTTTCTATAAACCTCCTATAATATCCTGTAAATCCTAGAAAACTCCTAACATCTTTTTGACAACTTGGAATAGATAAGTTAGAGATGAATTCAACTTTTGACTCATCAACTCTGATCCCATCCCCTGAAATATGATGCCCCAAAACAATACCTTCAGTAAACATCATGAAACATTTCTCATGACTAAGTGAAATATTTTCTTCTTGACATCTCTTTAAAAAAATTTCCATGTTTGCTAAAGCTTCTTCAAATGTGTTTCCATAAACTGTGAAATCATCGATATATACCTCTACACAATCATGTATTAGATGTGAAAAAATTCCTAATACTGCCCCTTGGAATGTTGCGGGTGCATTGCGTAATCCAAATGTAATACTCGGTAAGCATAAGTACCCCAAGGACATGTAAATGTGGTTTTGTCTTGATCCTCAAGTGCTACTTGAATTTGATTATAGCCACTAAACCCATCTAGAAATGAGAAGTCCTTTTTTCCATCTAAGGTATCTAACACCTGATCTATGAAAGGTAAGGGAAAATGATCTTTAAGAGTAGCTTTGTTTAATTCTCGGTAGTCAATACATACCCTCCATTTACCATTTTTCTTTGGCACAATTACCAAAGGAGAAACCCACTGACTATCTGAAATAGGATAGATAAAGTTGACATTCAAAAATTTCTACAATTCTTCTTTAACAATCTCCCTAAGATTTGGATTCATCATTCTTTGAGGTTGTCTGATTGGCTTACAATTTTCCTCTATATAGATGTGATGAGTGCAAGTCTTAGGACTTATCCCTTTCATATCAGTGTACTCCCATGCATATGCAGAAGAATGTCTCTGTAATCTCTTGACTAACTCTTCTTGTTGAGATTTTTCTAGGTTCTTGTTTATGTTTAAAGTTTTGCCTAGAAATATCTCACTTGTAGAGCTGCCAAATTTATCCATAGAATGAAGAGACATCTGTCTTGATGAAAAAAACTCAATGTTGGATTCTTCTTGAAATTGTTCATGTTTATGTTCTGAAGAGGATTCAAAGTTTTCTAAAGTATTCAGAATTTGACTATATTCACTAATTTCTGAAATTGTGAAGAGAGGTTGTAAGTCTTCTTCATCCTCTATCCATTGAGTATCATCTAAGTCTGTAATTTTCCTTGCTGGAGGATACAAAGTGAATTTATTAGTTGAACTACCATCAGAGATGTACATATCACCAGATCTACAACTAATGAAAGCATCAGCTATAGCTAACCAAGGTCTTCCTAATATAATAGGGTGTCCTCCTAGATTATTCTTAGGAGTTAGGATCATGAAATCCATAGGATACTCCCAAGAATCTAGGGACACTGGAATGTCTTCTATTACCCCATCAAGTTTAATCACAGATCTGTCTGCTAATTGTAATAATGTGGGTGTAAAGAGAAGATTAGGAAGTTTCAGTTTATCCATGATTTGTCTACTCATGATATTGTTTGCTGCTCCTAAATCAATGAGTGTGTTTTGGATCTCAATTCCATTGATGTGAATTTTGACAACTGGATTTCCTGGGTCTAGATACTTTGGAATAGCAATCTTACCCATCATAATGTCTGCTATTTTTCCTGCCAGTTGAATTTTATTTGTCTCTCTTATTCTTTTTCTTGTTTTCTTCATGCTCAACTCCTTTATTGTCTTTGCTAAAATTGGGATTTCCTTGATGGCTTGTAATAAGAGAATCTTAATGCAAACTTTTCTTAGCTCATCTAGGAAATCATAATTAGGCACCATAATTTGTTTTTCCACACCTCTATCAATTTGTAATCTTTCTGGAAAGGGAGGTGTAGGAGTGGATGTTGATGGCTGCTCTAATACAGGAGTTGAAATTATTGGTTCTTTTTGTTTTGATTTTTCAATTTTTGGGTCCTGAAAAGATGTGTCTTCTTCAAGAATTTTATATTATCATAGAGAATCTTCCTGAGAGTTGTCTTGCTCTTGTATAATCACAGAAGGTTTCCTCTTTTCAAGTATTCTTCCAGACCTAAGTTGAACATCACTAAGGTCTAGAGGAGTAATTAAATAAGTTGGAAACTATTGGCCTTCTATCATATATGTATTCTGAGTATTTCTATTATTGGGGTTTGGTATGGGCTGAGCTGGAAACTGATTTGATTTTTGAGGAAATGGTAATGGAAGTGGTTGATTTTGATGTTGTGGATTTTGAGGATTTTGTTGAGGATTTTGTTGTTTAGGAAAATGTGGATAGGGTGGATAGGATGGTGGATACTGATAGTACTGAGAGTATCTTACATAGGGATTTTGTGCCCCTTGTGCCCAAGCTTGAGATTGATTTTGAAATTGGGGCCAAGGTTGCTGCCAAGAATTCCAATTTGGTGGAGGTTGATTATACATTTGATCATGAAATCCTTGTGTTTGAGGTCCTTGCCAAGGCCTTCTAGAGAAAAAATTGAGAGATTTTGTGGAACTTGTAGGAATTTCCTCTTGAAAGACAACTTTAAGACCAAGAAGTGAAGGACAACTCTTGGTCTCATGTTTTTCTGAACAAATGACACAGGTCTCTACAACTTTTGCATCCAAAGGACACTCTCTTAAGAAATGCTTCTTTCTACATCTGGGACAAAAGATTGCTAAAGCATCAGATTCAGCTTTTTGCTTGTTTTGTAACTTAAGGGTGTCTATTTGTTCACTAAGACTCCCTAAGATATCAGATTTGAATTCATCAAGCATATGCCCTATCTCTGCCCTACTTACTATCCTAGAAGCAAACTTACTTACCCTTGCAAGAGTAGGGTCTCTTGGGCCTTTTATAGTTTTAGATTTCCCTCTTGAAAGGTTGATACATAACTCAGCTATTTCAGGTAATGTGAGCTGAGATATATCCCATTTTCCCATCATGTTAAGGATATCCAACCATTCATCCCTAATTGTTTTCAAAAAGAGAGCTTTTAAGGTGTCTTGATCTAAGTTTTCCATTTTTTCTCTTTTGATGTTGTAATGAAATCTCTCCAACAAATCTTCCAAGTTTTCATCTTATTTTTGTAACATCTTAAACACTTCCTCCTTATGATTGGCTAGCATACAATAATCCAAATACCTCTCTAGAAATGCTTGTTTCATGTCTTCCCATGTCCTAATATAACTATTAATCAAACTCATAAACCACTTTAATGCTGCTCCTTTCAATGTTGAAGGAAATAGTTTAAGTTTTTGAGCATCTTGTAAGTAGTCATAAGTTCTACATAGGACTTCAAATTCAAATAGGAAGGTTTCAGGATCTTTAGTTTTAATTCCATATAAGTTTGGAAGGACAGAGGGTGAAATGTTTTTCATGGTTGTATTAGTTTCTTCATCTACTATAGGAAACCCAAAAGAGCTTCCCATCTCTCTTCTACCTCTTCCTCTACCTCCTTCACCTTCTACACCTGTACCTCCTTCTCGTCTACCTCTACCTCTACCTCCTCCAAATAATGTGTGTTCTCCATTAAAGACTCCTCCTCCCCCTTCTTCTGCCATAGTTTATTCTTCTGAGGAAGTGGAAAAGTTTGTGTCTCCAACAGAGGTCCTTGAATCCTCTTCTAAGGCAGGTTCATTGGATGAAATGGGAGGTATTTCTAATGGAATATCTGATCTTAAGTCCTCTGGGAGTCTAGGATCAGTAAAGGATGGATTATGGGTCTGAGTTGGAGGTGTACTGGCTCTTGGTCTAGATGAAACAAGTGGTGTTCTAGGGATCAAGCTTCTGCTGCTACTTCTTATGAATCTACCCCTTGAATCTCTCTCTCTCTACGCATATAATTTTTATTTTTATTTTTGAGTTAAGAAACAAGGCTACCTAGTTACACTTCCCCAGTAATGACGCCAAAATGTTTGTGCTCAACCTAGTCTCCTAAATTGAGTTCATTAATTGTCAACCAGGGTTGGTAAACTGCTGAAGTGTGGTGCACTATATGTGCCTAGGTAATTGTTTCTCACTACATTGTGTCTAGTGTTTTATGATGTTTTTGGATTTTTTATGGTTTTATGTTCACAAGGGAAAGAACTAAATGCTGGTGGAAAAAAGCTACTGGTTGAAAAACAGAGTAAAGCCTAAATTATGGATGACAAATGAAAAATGCAAATACTGAAACAAAACAAAGCCTAAACTATGGCTAGCAAATTACAAATCTTGATAATGACTTCAAGAAAATAAATCACAACATGAGCTTAACTTGTCCAATTCATTCATTAAAGATGTTTTGGAAGAGCTTGAGAAATGGGCAGCTAAGTGTAAACGAAATTCTCTTAACTAAACAATCAAACAATCAACTTACAATGTTACAACATCTCATCCATGATTAAAGGTCTATTAAAATATATTTGGAAAAGAACATTTGTAGCACCATAAGATTTCTATTCTAAACTAGCTTCTAACTTTTTTCTGCAACTCAATCTAGCACCACTAGGCCTCATACAAAAGTTATAGATTTCTTTTTAGAATGATCTTTGAGAGAAGGCTTGTTTGTGAAATGGTAAAAAGGTTGCAAAAATACTCCAGGCCTTAGACTGATACTACAATCTGTCCAGATAATTATGTGTTAATATGAGTTTGGAAAAAAAGAAGTTTTGTAAATAATGAAGACCGTGGTGTTTAAATTTAACAACTAATACAATTTGAAATGCAATGGATGGCAACTACACTGGAATGTTAACACAGTGAGCTAAGTTAAGACTAAACTAGGGTACTACTAGTCTACAGTGAACAATGTCAAATTAAAAGCCATTATCAAACTGAAAATGAAATGACAGAACTGAACCACATGCATTCTACCTCCGGAGTGCTATAACTAATTTATCATGCAACTAACCTAAGGAATTCTATAGTTCATCCCGTTCAGTATGAATAATGTTTTGGAAGAGTTTGTGAGAACGAGTATGGCTCTATCATTCAAAGCAATTGAACATAAACACAAAACTGAAAGCAAATACAACTAAAGTCCAAGACACCACAGTTACTTCTTACTCATTGTTATGATATTTTGGAAGAGCTTTGTAAGAGTAAGATTGGCTATGCTACTTGGTTTAAACTTAAAAACTAAAACCTACAATACCACAGTTATGCCTTATCCATCATAATGATATTTTGGAAAAGTTTATTAGAGTAAGTCTTAACTGTGATAACTAACGAAAGTAAATGCAAATAAATCTACACCATCACAGTTGTGCCTTATTCTTCATAATGATATTTTGGAAGAGTTGATTAGAGTAAGTTTGGCTGTGATAGTAAATATAAACAAATATGAAAGTAAGCTGAAATAAAAGTGAAACTAAAATACTTATCTACTATATATACAAGGCTGCTCAGGAGGCAGGGGCCCTCTACCACTAGAGTAGCACAAAATATAGTTTAGAATCAACTCAAGGCATTCAAGGAAATACTTCTTCTTTCATTAAAGAGGAATCACCTCAAAACAGAGTATTCACAGACTTCAAATATCTAGCAGTCAACCATAAAATCTAACCAAAATCTAACCTTTGTCTCTCGATTTCCCAAGCATATTTATAGCAAATATACATAACATAACTTGAGATAATATGGGGATTATTTTCTTTCCTAATAGAAACTAAAATAGGACTCTAATCATGATCACGTAACAGAATCTGGACTGTCCTTATTGTGTTAGTAGTCTACCTCCTAGTTTGGGTTTCCATGTGCTTAACCACGTACAAAATTCCGTTCAATATCCATGGAGGGCAACAAACGATGATGACATGACGTGCAATACACCCATGTGTTCTTTTCTCGAAGATGACATCTGGAACCTGTATAAACATGAATCTGGCTACAAAATTGGCAACTAGCTACAGAATGTCTGCATTTTGTAGCTAGTTTCAATTCAAAAAGTACTACAATGACACAACCATAAAAACATAGCAAGTTAGCCATGATATTCATTCTTAAAGAAATTTTAGCTAATTTCATTGATCATTTGAGCCTGGGATTAATAATGGATAAAAGAAATGGAGTGTAATGTGGTGGAAGAAAGAACATTTTTGGAGCTCAACATCTAGTATCTAGCCCTCCTAGTCTCAGAGAGGGATCTCTCAATATGTTTGCAAAGATATGACTTGTTTTCTTGCAAAATGTTGATTTTAGGCTAGTTATTAAGCATGAGTTTGTTTGATTTTTTGGTGGGACATGATGATCTTGGCAGTATAGATAGGAAAGGGGAAATATCTAAGTCATTTGGCAATGGAGTCAAGTAGAAATTTGTAACAAGTTTGTAGATGAATTAGGGGTATCAAAAGGAAAATCTAATTTGGATATTGGATCTACAAATTTTTAAGGTGAAATGAAATGAACATCAAGGGTTTATAATGAAAAGTAGAACTAAGGGCAGTTAAGAATCCTTAATTATATGTACTTCTCAACAAAGAGACTTAAAACATCATTTGAACATGAAGAATTATTTATAGACAGGGCTAACCATGAATTCTACAAATCACACTTCAGCAAATAAAAATTTCAAGACAAACTTTCAAAATGAAATCTAAGAGTCGAGGAATGCTCTATTTCATCAAATATTTCACTTTCAAGGATAAGAAAACATTCAAGATTCACAAATAACTACATTCATAGAAGGGGAAACTCCTAGAAATCTTTCATTACAGCTATAAAGACCTTCAAAACAATTATTCAAGCAAGAACAAATGGTATGATCAAAACATACCTCTTTGGCAGACTTTGGACAATGGTACCTTAAAGGGAGATTTTAGAAACAGTTTTCAAGTGGCAGCAAGTAGTAGGGAGAACCATAAATAATTATTGAGGCCACTGTATTGAACTATTTAGGAAATAAACAAGCATAAGGGTTGAAAAAGCAGTCAAACTACTTAATAAAACCTTCATCAAATGAAAACATAAAGACAGTGAAGAGTAAACAGGTCTAAGGTGCTTCTAGGAGACATTTCTTAGCCTAAACTTTTTAATCTACTGTAAGCAAGAAAATGATGGAAACAGAATGGAAAACAGAAAAAACGTCAAAAATTTAGAATACTTCAACAACAGCCAAGCTCAGGGATCCAATGACAGAGCTTTCTTCATCAAAAAACAGGTCCAAACATCCACAGGTTCCAAAACATCAAATGTCTTTCAAATTTAGCAGAACTATGTATTACTTCAAAGAGTTATCAAATGCCCAACATATAATGGGTTTTAATGTTGTATTTATGTTTCAAATGAGGAGGTGGAAACATGTAGGGTTTAAAATGTTATAAATGACATAGTAAATGCACTCCTATCCTTAAAACCATGCAAGGCATAAGGTAGGAATGTCTCTCAACTACTTCTCTGTGTAATAAATCTGTCTTTACTTCCTGAGGATGAAATAGCTGAAAAGATTGACTTTGAGGCCTTTTTATGTCTTTATATTAACTGTTCTGATAGTTTATAATATATTCTTTAGTGTAATAATTGTTTATTTGTCTTTTGAGACATAAGGTAAGTGAAAGGTGTCAATTTTGATTTATCAAGTGAATAATTGCTCCTTTGATGTATCCGAGGCTATCTTTAAGCCTAAGTTTTCTTGTTTTAATTATTAAACTGCTCTTTAGGCATAATTTGCCTTTATTTCATCATTTAAGCTGTGTTTTAAGGCCTGATGATGCTTTTTGGCCTTCATAATGAAACATTGTAGTCCTTTTCCCTTTCTGATTGATTCAACCCTTTATTTTTCTATTTCTTTGGCCTTCAACCTCACCTTTATCCCCTTTTTATTTTAAACTTTAAATTTTGTCCTTTCCTTTCTTCTTTACTTCACTGTTTCTTCTAGATGACTCTATTTGATCCTCGAGTCTTTATTTCAGCTTTAATCTCGGTTTTCTTCCTTCAGTCGTTAGTATTTCTCACTTTTTTTTATCTGTAGGTGTCTTCTTGGTGTGTTGGATGGTTTGATTGTATAACTTGGGCTCATAAAGCACTGATCAAATGATGAAATGAACCCTGGTAGTCCCTTTCTTCTAGATTTGGCCTCTATTTGGACCACAAAGTCCTTCACCTTTTAGCTCGTCTTTTTATGGACTGTAGGAGGGCTTTCAGCCCTAAAACCACCAGAGAACTTGCAAAAAACCAAAAAACATGTTATAAAACTGTGTGGGGTTGGAAAACCTGCATGCAGAGGCTGAGGAGTCGTGGAGGAGTAGTGGAGGAATGCTACAGAGGGAGGAAATGGAGAAAACTATGAAAAATAGGGTTTAAAATCGATTTGGGCGTGAAAAACGGATGAGAGTGGTCTTGCAAAAACCACCGATGGTTTTCGCTCTACCATTGGGCGGTTAGTGGTTTTACCATGGGGGAACACGATTCCATACATTGCACAACACACATCCTCTATAAAACCTGTGGTTTCACGTGAGTGTGGTTTATTAAACCCCAACACAAAAATTTGCACAAAACACGGTATGAACCGTTGGATATGGTGGCATAGATCCAATGGTGGGGGAGGAGTGCAATGGAGAGAAGTTCACGGGCGAGGGAGTAGTGGGAGCCAAGTGTTAAGAGGGGATTGGAGGATTAGCTATGTGGGTGGAAGGTAGGACCAGGCTAATGTAAGCACTTTTGTTTGGTAGTGGGATTGTTGATCGACGGGGTGTAAATGTTTGGGTTATATGGTAGCCATCGGATCTAGGGGAAAACCAGATCGACGATCGAGATTAGATGCGACGAAGGAAAGGAGATAGATGGTGGAAGAGATAGACCTAGCTGTCAGATCTTGTAGATTGAAAGCTAAGATCGTGTTGGAGAAAAATGGTCTAGGGAAGGTTTATAAATGGGAAATGGGGTTTTTGTGAAGGAAATGGGAGCGGGAAAGGTGGGTCCCCTGGGTAAAGGGAAAACTCTTGGGCACGGTCCTGTGGAGGAGACATGGGAGCAAGGGTGGAGGAAAAAGGGGCTAAAGGGGTTTAAGCGCTTGATTATAGCCCTGGGTCATGTAGAGGAGCAGGTGCTGGGTCCTTAAGCCCACAGGGGCTTAAGCCTTTATAATGTAAAAGGTGCTTTTTAGACCAAAAGAGGGATTTTTTGATCATTTCAAGGGGTTCCTATAGGGAGAAGAAGAGTTTTCAAACCATGAAAAGGAAGTTTTTCAAGGTTTTAAAAGCATTTTTTAGGGAAACGAAGAAAATAAGGAAAAAAGGAGGAATAAAGGGGAATTCGAATGAAGGAAAAAGTGAGTGACAAATGAAGGATTTTGAAATATTTTATGAGGGTTTAATGATGAAAAGAAGGCTTTAAAGCAGTTTTATTTGTATCAAAAGGACTAATTTGGAGGTTTTGAGTGATGATTCTTTAGAGAAATGGAAGTTTGAGGGATAATGAAGACAGTGAGATTTCCAAACTCACAGGTTTCTCATAAAAATCTTGTTTGTGAAATCCATGGACTGGTCTAGCCATCATCAGATATGACATAACTTATAGATGGCTAATAGTGGCTCCATTTTTGGAGGACAATTTTCCTTCTAGGTGTCCAAAACCTCAGCTATCAATCTCTGGATTTTAGCGGACCATTGCCTTATCCATTGGGTAAATTTCTTATTTTCTTGTTGATATTTCTCTGAAAAAGACTACTTTTATCAATCTGCAACATGTAATTTCTTCAAAAAAACATCTCTACCTACCCCATATTATTTTTCCTAGCATTTTTTCTTCTTCTTTTGAGTGCATTTGAACTAGCAAACTCTTTTACATAATCCTATCCTTATTTCTTCCAAGAGTCCAGATTAAACTGTTGAACTCTTTATTTTTCTACCTAAGCTACTATTCGTCAAGATCAAGCTGTTTGAAAAATTTTATTCTCTATTTCTAAAACAGGAAATTTAAACATAGTCAAATCATGATTATATTGTCTGATATGCTATGGTGTTTATGGATGTATGTACAAGATGCACATAGAATTTATTTGTAGAAAAATAAAACAAAATTGTGAAGGCTTAAGATTTGAAAATTTATAAACATCCTTCTATTATTTTCTCAGCTCTGATTTTGATCTATTTAGAGCTATCTTTTTCCTTTTCCTGGTTCATATTTTGAGATTTTTAGAAACATTCTCTCTTCTATCCTAATCTATCCTACTGATAAGCCAAGATTAAATTATTTGGCAAATCTGATTCACTATCCTATCAGCAGTAAATTGAAATCTATCTAGTCATGATTAGACTATATAACTAAATGGCAGTGTTTTCTTTTAGTAGTGGAACTTAAGCTTGCACACTTTCAGATTTTTCTCTTTTTTTGGGTATGGAGCTGTACCTCTTTTGAATCTTCCCTCTTTTCTTTTTCTACTGTTTTTGTGTTTTTTCCTTTTTCAAATTTGAGAAGCAATGTTATATACAGTGAAAAATAAAATCTTTGAAATTTAGGACTCTTGGCAGAAATAGTGTTTGAGCATCCTGCCATTGATAGGACCTCCAAATAGATCTTCTCCATTTAGCTCTTGCAGAAGGAATGCATTATGACCCCTGATAGAATGAATATTGTAGGGCCCTTTCCACAAGATTTCAAATTTTCCATGTTTTCCCTTTTCTTTCCTTCTAGAATCCCACTTTAGAACTACATTTCCAACTTGGAAATCATTTTCTTTAGTCCTTTTGTTGAATAACTTCTTGATGATTTCTTGGACTATTTTTGTTCTCTTGTATACTTCCTCTCTTGACTGTTGTAAATGAATGGTTTTATTTATCCTTCTCTGCATATAGTTTTCCTTAGACTGTACTTCTTGAATGAGTTTCATGACTGGAACTCCTAAAGATGTTGGGAAGACTGTGTCCATTCCATAAACTAGCTGATAGGGGGACATATTTATTGACTTTTTTGTGGTTAATCTATCAACCCATAAAGCATGAATAAGCTTACTATGCCATGATTTCTGATTTTGTTCCAATAGTTTTTTGATAATATTGACAAGGATCTTGTTGGAGGATTCAGCTAATCCATTCCCTTGAGGATAATAGGCAGTGGAATGACCCAAGGTAATATGATACTTATGGTAGAAGTCAATCATTCTTTTAGATTTGAAGGCAGTAGCATTTTCTATGATAATTTTTCTAGGACAACCAAATTTGGATAGTATATTGGTTTCAAGGAACTTGATAATGACAGAGTCAGTAGCATTCCTAGAAGGTATGGCTTCTATCCATTTGGTAAAATAATTAGTGGCAGTGAGGATCCACTTATGTTGGGCTAATGAAGATGGGTGAAATTCCCCAATGAATTCCAAACCCCATTGTTGAAAAGGAGCCTCAACACTGATGGGATGTAAGGGTAAAGGTACGAGTTTTCTCTTGCCATAAAAAATTTGACACTTATGGCAAGACATGACAAGTTTCTGAGTATTTGGAAAAAGGGTGGGCCAATAGTAACCAGATCTAAGGATTTTATTTGCTGTAGCCTTCCAGTATAGATTCCCTCCACATTCTCCCTCATGCAGCTCATGCATGATTTTTCCTGCATCAATATCAAGCAAACATTTAAGCAATATTCCAACAACATTCTTCCAATATAAAACCCAATCTAATATGAAATAATTTAAAACTTTCTGTTTCAAAAATATAGCTTTAGTTTTAGACAGAGAAGGAGGGGTATTTAGATAAAGCAGTACATATATGATATCAACATACCAAGGTGAATTCAAAAAATTTTCTTCCATAAATGGAGCTGTGAATTTTTCTGTTTCTTCCAAAACATCAACCATATTCATATCTAGTGCTTGTAAGTTGGACTCAGCCATGAGTTTTGCTAATCCTTGCCCTTTGATTAGTTTGGTAGGCCTGATTTCTAAGTCATATTCTAAAATAACAACAATCCATTTTCTCCTTTTACCATCAGGGTCTTGAATTATAATATCTTTGACAACAATATGTGGGACAAAATCAATGATATGAAAATGAGAAATGTAGACTCTAAAGTCTTTCAATGCTTTTACCAAGGCTAAGGCTTGTTTCTCCATCATGTTATACTTGAGTGGAGCATCTCTTAAGGCCCTAATAAAAAAGGATATTGGTTGTTTATGCCCCTGTAATTATTTTGCAGTAATACTGTAGCTATTGTATGTTCAGATGCAAAGGAAAATATATAAAATCTTTGGTGAAATCAGGACTTATGAGAACTGGTATTTGAGTAAGAGCTTGTTTCCCTAGTTTAAATGATTGCTTAGATTGTATTTTACATTTAACACCTACCTCTTTATTTAGCATGTTTGTGATATTTCTCAATAGCTCAGCAAGGTTGGGGATGAATCTCCTTAAAAAAATTATATTTCCAATGAAAGAATGTAATTCTTTGAGGTTTCTAGGATGGTTGATTTTCAATATGCCATCAATCCTTTTAGGGTCTACTTTTATTCCCTCTTCAGAAATTATGTGACTAAGAATATTTTCTTCTTAGAGACTAAAGAGTGTCTTTTTTGAATTCAAAGATAAGCCATATTTCCTAAATTTCTCAAAAAAATTTCTCAAATGAATCAAGTGTTCTTCATCAGTTTTAGAGAAAATAGTAATGTCATCAAGGTAAATGATTAGAAAATAGCATATGTCTTCTGAAAAGGCTATTTCCATGGCCCTTTGGAAGGTGGCCCCTACATTCATTAATCCAAATGGAATTTTTACATACATGAATGTACCCCAAGGTGTAGTAAAATCGATTTTATGTTGGTCATTTGGGAGTACTAAAACGTGATTGTAACCTGAGAACCCATCCAACAGTGAAATTATTTTAGACCCAACCACCGTTTGAAATATATGATCCATTTTTGGCAAGGGATAGTTATCTTTAAGGGAGGCTCTATTTAAATTTATGAAATCAATGGAGAGCCTAATTTCCCTGGTATTTTTCCTCATGAATACTAAGTTGGAAACCCATTCCGAATAACTGATAGGAACTATGATCCCAGCATCATACATTTTCTTAATCTCTTTCTCAACTGAAGGCAACAAAACAGGGTTTATCCTTCTGAATTTTTGTTTGAAAGGTTTCTAATTTTATTTAAGAGGAATTTTGTGTTTAATGATGTTGGTATCATATAATTTTAGATCCTTGTATCCCCATGCAAACACATCTTTAAATTCTTTGAAAATTTCTATGTATTGTTGTTTGATATGAGCTGGGAGAGTGCTGGATAGCTCTATCATTTTGGGTTCTTCTAGGCTGCCTATGTTATGTTCTTCTATGTTTTTTTCTATAGGCTCCATTTTTAGTTCTTTGGCTACATCATTGAAATCAAAAAGTTGTTCTAATGGTGTAATACCTTTTGGAATTGTATCATTTTTACATAGTAAAACTTCCAAGTCTTTCTGGTTTTCATTGTCCACTATTTATGCTCTAAAAGGATGTTCAAAATGGTTTATATTAGCAAAAAAATATAGCTCTATTTCAGGGTTTTGTTCTTCATTAAAACAATTTTCCTCATGGCTTGAAGAAGGTGTTGGTATGGAAAAGTCATTCTTTGATTGCAGAAAATCATCTATGTGTTTGTCTCCTTCAAATACTTGTCAATAATATTCATTGTTAGGTGTTGCAGGCTTATTCTTTACCTTTATATCAGATTTTTCATTTGTTTGTGGTATTTGGCAATTACTAGCAGCAAAGGCAAGTTCATTTGCTAGATTATTTTGAGCTCTTGGGATGAAAATGAGTTCAGACTTTTCAAAGGTTTTTAGGAGATCAAGGGCAGCATTTCTATATTCTCTGATTTTTGGCTTTCTGGTTGAATACTTCCCTTTAATTTGTCTGATAATTAGCTCTGAATCCCCTTGGACTGATATCCTTTTGGCCCCTAAATCTTTGAGTAAGTGTAGGCCAATATGGAGGGCTTCATATCCAACAATGTTATTTATGCATGGAAAATCCAGTTTATGGGAGAATTTTTTGTATCCATACACCAGCCCCTACACTTATTTTTCTACAAGATCCATCAAAGTTTATTTTCCAAGGTATTTCAATCTCATTTTCATTTTCTTTCTGTTGTTCAAGGCTGCTAAAATCTAAACTGTTCTTTCCTTGAGTTAATAGCATATTTGACTGTTCAGGTAGACTAATTTCTCCTTTGTTTTCCTTTTCTTGTTGGCTGATTTCATCGTCATTATATAAGATAAAGGAATCCAAATTTTAATGGATGGAGTAGATAGGAGAATTGTTTGGTCTATCTATGTTGCTCACCATGTATTTCATGTGGGATTCCCTATATAATATTCTGGTTTGGTTAAATACTGGGATGGTGGCATAAGACATGTCCATTTGCAGGCTCCCCTGTAGTTTGGCTCCCCATGATCTAGATAGAAGCATGCCATACTTAGGGGGAATGTCATCTACTACTATTTCCATTACTAGACTCTTAGCAGGAATTTGTGCCACGTTAACACACAAATATTTTATTAATCCTAACCATTTGACCCTGCTTGAATCAAAGGAGTATAGATCTTTGTATGGTTTAGTAATTTCTAAGCTTGGGCTTTCCATTAATACTTTGGGCATAAGATTGTGTGAAGCACCTGAGTCTAGCATGGCATTATGCAAGATCTTTTCATGTATATTTAGGCTGACATAGAAGGGAGGGACAACCCCTTCTTGGTATTTTCCTTCAACTTCAGGACCAAACAATAACTCTGGTTTATCATCTGTCAAGTTTAAAGTGTCAGTGTCATTGCCTATATTCAAAGCTTTCAAAACATGGTTTTTATATACATCCCAAGTTACTAGTTCAGCTAAGGGTATGGTGATTTTGATTTTGGCAATTTCCCCTTGAAGGCTGAAAGGAACTATTGTTCTTGACATATTTACATTTTTTTTGTCATTTAAAATTCTTTCAACAATTCTGATTTGTTGATTTTTATTTGGATTGCTATTTGGGACATATTTGTTAGTGTCACTAGCAGAAGTACTGGGGCAGCTTTGTTCAACACTTTGCTGACTATTTTTGTCTTTATTTATATCAGTTTTCTTGGTCACAGTGTTGATGTTACTAGGTGTCTTTTTAGGCTGATTTTCTGAAATTTTCTTAGTAGCAGTACTAGTTTTTTTATTATTAGAAATCTCTGTGCTCCCTTTTCTTCTATTATTATATTGTTTGTGTACCTCCATGATTGCATTTTCAAACCCCAATCTGTAATCTTCAGAATCTTCATGGTTGTTTTCAATTTGTTCTGAAGAGAAGAATCCTTGTTCTTCTTCAGTGAGAAAAACATCTATCTCACTATCAGATCCTATCAAATTCACATGATTTTCTTCCAACCTTTCAACTTCCCTTTCTTCTTCTTGATCAATATAGTTTTGTTGAAAGGGAGGCCTAATATATTGGTCATTATCTCTTTACCTATCTTGATTAGATTCTCTTCTGAAATTTGTATTTCTATTTCTATTTTGGGGGTTATTTTGTTTTTCTCTAGGGGGCACTCTATCATTCAAATTTATCTTTTCAAGCATTCTCTCCATTACCCTCACCATGTTATCAATTTTAGTATCTGATGAAGAGGTTGATGCTATTATATCATCACTATTTGTAAATTTTTTCTTTGCTCTCAAAATAGCTCTTTTCTCAATCAGATTTTCTTCTACACTTAAGGCTCCCCTCTGCATATCTTCTAAAGTTGAGGGGTCTCTTTCTCTTAGCTGGTAGGCCATTTCAGGATCAAATCCCTCTATAAATTTAGTCAAGGCTAAGCCTAATGGAGGTTTCATGTCTGGAGGAAGTGCATTATAAACACTATTTAATCTAGTGCAATATTCTTGGACACCTTCCCCATTATTTCTTTTGATATTGGTATATTCTGAAAGGATTTGGAGAGGGTTCTTCCTAATTTCCCATTTTCTTATGAATGTTTGATATAAATAAGGGAGATCATTTATGTTGTGAGGAGTTAAGCCCTTAAACCATTTCATGGCTTCTCCTACTAAAATTTGAGCAACAATTATCATATTAATGGTCTCTTCTTCTATTTCCATGTAATCAAAGTCATCATTCATTTTATATACATGCTCTTGGGCTGTGGTAGGTTCATTTCCAGTGAAATGGGGAATTTTGATTGGTAATCATTGGGTAAGGGAACCAGAGGTTATAGTAACAAAAGTGGAGCATACCATGCTTCCATGATAGGAAATAATGGGGGATTTACAAGAGGGGATTAACAAGAGGGAAAGTGGGCTAGAATGGAGTGTTTTGAATAGTGGATGTGTGGATAGGAGTAGAAGAAACACTTAGACAAGAAAACTAATGATGAGAAGATTTGTTATGGGTAGATCTGAAATGATGAAGAAGCTGCGAATCAGGTGGAGTATAAGGTGAAGCTTCTCCTCTAAAGCTCTGTGACAAATCTGTGGTTTCAAAGTCATCTTGGTTTAAATCACTTCGAGATTTATTTTTGAAGAGGTTCTTTATGTAAGGTAAGTCAAAGTGAGGGTATTTCAAGACTGTAACTTTTTCAGGGACAGATCTTTTTCTTAGGATGGTCCTATCAGTAGTTGGTTTTCCAGGTTTAGAAGTCTGCCACAAAATATTTTCTGGATTGTCAACTATGGTAGGGGGATTAGGATGTAGATTGGATCTAGTGTTAATCCTATGTGAAGCCAGATTTCAGTTTTCCAAACTTTGGAGAGGTTTGAAGTTTTTAGGACTGTTTTTCAAGATTTTTCCTCTCACAGTGATTTCTATAATAGGGAACTAGGCTTCTAAACTTCCTCAAGGTTGGTTAACGTAGTTTCAAGAAAATTTGGAGTACTAGTAAGGTAATAGGCCTACTGGGGCTAGTGGAGTCGCCAGGTGGAAATTTTTAGCTTTTCGGAAGGTAAAATGTTTTATGGTCCACCACCAATGGTTTATTTGAAAACCAATCTAAAATGTTTTGGGTTTTTCTGAGTTTTTATGTGGTTCTCTACTTATGAGAGTGTCCTATACCTGATTCAAAACTTAGCTAAGGTGGTGAAACAAACAGAGTATACTCTATGGCTTATCAACTGATTTCTTCAAGGTTTGATAAGGGTCTCTTAGAATACTAAGGTTTACTTAGATTGCCACTGATTCAGATAGGTCCTATCATGATTACCATTATTCTGGTAGTGATTAAAGAAGCTATATTTCACTTAAATTAATACTGAGTGTCTTTTTTAGGGACTTTTACTAAAAAAGGTCCCATCGTGATCGTCAGAATGTTGGGATACTGTGATTTAGCAGATTGGAATACTAAATGACAAGGAAACACATAAACCAGTTTTTAGAGCTCTAGGATCTAGCCCTCCTAGTCTCAGAGAGGTATCTCTCAATATGTTTGCAAATATATGACTTGTTTTCTTGAAAAAGGCTGATTTCAGGCTAGTTATTAAGCATGATTTTGTTTGATTGTTTGGTGGGACATGATGATATTGGCAGTATAGATAGAAAAGGGGAAATCTCTAAGTAATTGGGAAATGGAGTCAAGTAGAATTTTGTACAAGTTTGTAGATGAATTAGGGGTATCAAAGGGAAAATATAACTTGGCTATTGGATCTACAAAGTTTTTAGGTGAAATGAAATGAACATTAATGGTTTAGAATGAAAATTATAACCAAGGGCAATTAAGAATCCTTAGCTATATGTACTTCTCAACAAAGAGACTTAAAGCATCATTATAACGTGAAGAAGTAGTTTATAGATAGGGATAACCATGAATTATACAAATCACACTTTAGAAAATAAAAATTTCAAGACAAACTTTCAAAATGAAATATAAGAGTCGAGGAACGCTCTATTTCATCAAAGATTTCACTTTCAAGGATAAGAAAACATTCAAGATTCACAAATAATTGCATTCATAGAAGAGGGAACTCCTAGACATCTTTCATTACAGCTATAAATACCTTCAAAAAAATTATTCAAGCAAGAACAAAGGGTATGCTCAAAACATACCTCTTTGGCAGACTTTGGTCAATGGTACTTTAAAGGGAGATTTCAGAAACAGATTTTAAGTGGAAGAAAGTAGCAAGGAGAACCATAAATCATTCTTGAGGCCACTGTATTGAACTATTTAGGAAATAAACAAGCATAAGGGTTTAAAAAGAAGTCAAACTACTTAATAAAACCTTCAGCAGATAAAAACATAAAGACAGTGAAGAGTAAACAAGTCTAAGGTGCTTCTAGGAGACATTTCTTAGCCTAAACTTTTTACTCTACTGTAAGCAAGAAAATGATGGAAACACAATGGAAAATAGGAAAAACATCAACAATTTAGAATACTTCACCAATAACCAAGCTCAGGGATCAATTGAGAGAGCTTTCTCTATCAACAAACAGGTCCAAACATCCACAGGTTCCAAAACATCAAATGTCTTTCAAATTTAGCAGAACTATGTATTACTTCAAAGAGTTCTCAAATGCCCAACATATAATGAGTTTGAATGCAGTATCTATGCTGAAAATGAGGAGGTGAAACCATCTAGGGTTTAAAATGTTATAAATGACATAGTATATGCACTCCTATCCTTAAAACCTTGCAAGGAATAAGGTAGGAATGTCTCTCAACTATTTCTATATGTAATAAATCTCTCTTTACTTCTTGAGGATGAAATAGCTAAAAATATTGACTTTGAGGCCTTTTTCTATATTTATATTAACTGTTATGATAGTTTATAATATCTTCTTTAGTGTAATAACTATTTATTTGTCTTTTCAGACATAAGGGAAGTGAAAGGTGACAATTTTGATTTATCAGGTGAATAACTGCTCCTTTGATTTATCCGAGGCTATATTTATGCCTAAGTTTTCTAGATTTAATTATAAAACTACTCTTTAGGCCTAATTTTCCTTTATTTCATTATTTAAGATGTTTTAAGTCCTAATGATGCTTTTTGGCCTTCATAATGCAACATTGTAGTCCTTTTCCCTTTCTGATTGTTTCGACCCTTTATTTATCTACTTCTTTGGTATTCAACCTTGCCTTTATCCCCTTTTTATTTTAAAATTTAAATTCTATCCTTTCCTTTCTTCTCTACTTCACTGTTTCTTCTAGCTGACTATGTTTGATCCTCTAATATTTATTTCAGCTTTAATCTTGGTTTTCTTCCTTTGGTCTTTACTATTTCTCACTTCTATTTGTCTGCAGGTGTCTTCTTGGTGCGTTGGAGGGTTTGATTGTATAACTTATGCTCATAAATCACTGATCAAACAATGAAATGAACCCTGGTTGTCCCTTTCTTCGTGATTTTGCCCCTATTTGGACCACAAAGGTCTTCACCTTCTGGCTCATCTTTTTATGGACTATAGGAGGGTTTTCGGCCCTAAAAACGCCATATAACCTACAGAAAACCAACAAACAGGTTATAAAACACTGCAGGGTTGGAAAAAATACATGTAGAGGCTGAGGAGTGGCAGAGGAGCAGTGGACGAATGCTGTAGAGGGAGGAAATGGAGAAAACTATGAAAAATAGGGTTTAAAATGGATTTGGGCGCGGAAAATGGATGAGAGTGGTTTTGCAAAAACCACCAGTTGTTTTCGTACTGCCATTGGGTGGTTAGCAGTTTTTCCCTGGGGGAACGCGATTCCATATGTTGCGCAACATGTGTCCTCTATAAAATTGGTGGTTTCACATGAGTTTGGTTGATTAAACCCACGCACAAAAATATTTGTGAAACATGTTACGAACCATTCTATCTGGTGGCATAGATCCAACGATGGGGGAGCAGTGTGATGGAGAGAGGTGCTCGGGTGAGGGAGTAGTGGGAGCCAGGTGTCAAGAGGGGATTGCAGGAGCGGCTCTGTGGGTGGAAGGTAGGGCCTGGCTGATGTAAGTAGTTTTGTTTGGTAGTGGGATGGTTGATCGGTGGGGTGTAAATTTTTAGGTTGTATGGTAACTATCAGATCTGGGAAGAAAACTAGATCGATGATTGAGATTAGATGCGATGAAGGAAAGGAGATAGATGGTGAAAGAGGCAGACTTGGCCTTCAGATCTTGTATATCAAAGGCTAAGATCGTGTTGGAGAAAAATGGTCGAGGGAAGGTTTATAAATGGGAAATGGGTTTTTTGCGAAGGAAATGGGAGCGGGAAAGGTGGATCCCCTAGGTAGAGGGAAAACTCTCGGGCATGGTCCTGTGGAGGATATAGGGGACCGAAGGTAGAGGAAAAAGGGGCTGAAGGGGTTTAAGCACTTGATTATAGCGCTAGGTCATATAGAGGAGTAGGATCTAGGTCCTTAAGCCCATAGGGGCTTAAGAATTTATAATGTAAAAGGTGCTTTTTAGACCAAAAGAGGGATTTTTTGATCATTTTGAGGGGTTATGATAGGGAGAAGAAGAGTTTTAAAACCATGAAAAATAAGTTTTTCAAGGATTTAAAGGGATTTTTTAGGGAAACGAAGAAAAAGAAGGAAAAAAGGAGGAAAAAATGGAAATCAGAATGAAGGAAAAAGTGAGTGAAAACTGAAGGATTTTGAAATATTTTATGAGGGTTTAATGATGAAAAGAAGGCTTTAAAGCAATTTTCTTTGTATTAATAGGACTAATTTGGGGGTTTTGAGTGAGGATTCCTCAGAGAAATGGAAATTTGAGGGATAATGAACACAGTGAGATTTCCAAACTCATATTTTTCTCATAAAAATCTTGTTTGGGAAATCCATGAACTAATATAGCCATCATCAGATATGACATAATTTATAGATGGCTAACAGGCTCTAATCCCTTCTTGGGGATGCAAGAGGTGCAAGGTATAAGATCTTGACATGATATTTTGACCTCTCTTTGACTTGATGGGTGTTGAGGCTAGCTCTCTGTAAGAGAGAAATTTGAATGCCATTTGAAGTGGGAGGGTGCTACCTGGTTGATCCTACCAGTAGTCATATGCTTGTCTCAAAGATTAAGCCATGCATGAGTATGAATGAACTAATTTAGACTATGAAATGGCTCATTAAATCAGTTATAGTTTTTTTGATGGTACCATACTAATCGGATAACCATAGTAATTCTAGAGCTAATACGTGCACCAAGTCTCGACTCTTTATAAGGGTAGATAAAATTTTGGCACGGGCTTCCCCACTTCTCCGGTGAATCATGATAACTCGACAAGTCGTAGAGCCCTTATGCTAGCGATGCTTCATTCGCATTTCTACCCTATCAACTTTTGATGGTAGGATAGAGGCCTACCATGGTGGTGACGGGTAACGGAGAATTAGGGTTCGATTATGGAGAGGGAGCTTGAGAAGCAGCTACCACATCCAAGGAAGGTAGAAGGCATGCAAATTACCCAATCCTGACATGGGGAGGTAGTGACAATAAATAATAATACTAGGCTCATCGAGTCTGGTAATTGGAATGAGTACAATCTAAATCCCTTAACGAGGATCCATTGGAGGGAAAGTTTGGTGCCAGAAGCCACGGTAATTTCAGCTCCAATAGCGTATATTTAAGTTGTTGTAGTTAAAAAGCTCATAGTTGGATCTTGGGTCATAAAGGTCGGTTCGCCTAATCAGTGTGCACCTTCCCTTCCAACCCTTTTGTATGCAGTGTGCTCCTGGGCTTAACTGGTTGGGTCACAGCTCCACTAGTGTTACTTCGAAAAAATTAGAGTGCTCAAAGCAAGCTTATGGTCTGAATACATTAGCATGGAATAACATGATAGGAGTTTGGTCCTATTGTGTTGGCCTTTGGGACCAGAGTAATGATTAATAGGGACGGTTGGGGGCATTCGTATTTCATTGTTAGAGGTGAAATTCTTGGATTTATGAAAGATGGACCACTGCAAAAGAATTTTCGAAGGATGTTTACATTAAGCAAGGACGAAAGTTGGGGGCTCGAAGATGATCAGATACCATCCTAGTCTCAACCATAAATGATGCTGAGTAGGGATCAGCGGATGTCGCTCTAAGGACTTCGCCAGCACCTTATGAGAAATTAGAGTGTTTGGATTCCGGGGGGTGTATGGTCACACGGATGAAACTTAAAGGAATTGATGGAAGGGCACAACCAGGAATGGAGCCTGCAGCTTAATTTCACTCAACACAGAGAAAATTACTAGGTCCAAACATAGTAAGGATTGACAGATTGAGAGCTATTTCTTGATTCTATGGGTGGTGGTGCATGGTCGTTCTTAGTTGGTGGAGCAATTTTTCTCGTTAATTCTGATAATGAACGAGACTTTAGCCTGCTAACTAGATACACAAAGTTTCCCCTTCACGGCTAGCTTTTTAGAGGGAATATCATTGTTTAGGTCATGGAAGTTTGAGGCAATAACAGGTCTATGATGCCCTTAGATTTTCTGGGCCGCACGCATGCTACACTGATGCAACCAACGAGTTTTTCTTCCTGGTTCGAGAGCATTGGGAAATCTTCTCAAATTCAAGTGTGATGGGGATAGACCATTACAATTATTGGTCTTCAATGAGGAATTCCTAGTAAGCACGTGTCATCAACTCATGTTGACTATGTCCCTGCCCTTTGTACACACCGCCCGTCGCTCCTACTAATTGAATGATCTGGTGAAGTGTTCAAATTGCATCGATGATGGAGGTTCACCGCTGTCGATGTCATGAGAAGTTCATTGAACCTTATCATGTAGAGGAAGGAGAAGTCGTAACAAGGTTACCGTAGGTGAATCCACAGTAGGATCACTGATAGCAGGGTTTTGTTTTTTCATTTACATTGTGTACGTTTCGATTGTATGTAATCTAGGAACGTGTGGTGTGTCTCTAGGAGAGCGGGTTTGATGCTTGTCGGGGTGGTGCCTCTTGCAAAAGAGATTTGTAACATTTTTAGTTTTCTATCTTGAGTTCACGTTTGTTTTTTCTTGTAATTGCAAGCGATTCTTGTGCTTATCTCATCCTTTGTTATTATTTCCCCTTATGTTTTTTTTGTATGGTGTTTGAAATCTCATTGCTCAGGAGCCCCCTCTCCAACGGTATGTTCAGCGGGGCATGGTTGCTCAGTTGAGGTGCTTGGGAAATACAATGGAAAAATTTAGACTTTTTTGTAGCGGCGGTGTTTGGTCCTTTTTTCATTGGAAGATGTGGGCATCCATAGTTGGGTCTCTCCAAAAGGCGGTGGCAGTGGTTTATTTGTTTTCTTGAGCGAGCATTTTTGTTGGTGGTTGGTTCAAGGGAGTGGTTGCACGTGCGCTTCCTACCTCAACCCTCTTGTGAGGGGAAAATTTTAGGGTGGGGTCAATATGGGATTGATGAAGAGTGCTGTAATCCGTTGGGCTGGCCACCCTAGTCCTCTCGACTGTTCCTTGACATTCCCTCATGGAAGGGTTGGGCCTAGGTAATGAAATAACCCTCCCTTGACCCAAGCTCCATCAAAATTGCAAGTTTCCCTGTCAATGGGCATGAGGTAGCATTCTTTTCTCGTGCCTTTGGTGTTGAGGGAATTCCTCATCCTTTCTTGAGCCACTCCCCCTTCAAAGGAAAGTAGGAAGCAGGTTATGTCCTTGTCTCACCATTTGGATTTTGGGTTTTTTGCATGACTTTGTCATTTCTTGGATGTGTCAATTGTTGCAATAGCGTTGTGGTGTGTGCTTTGGGGGCTTCCCTCTTTTTAGGGTGTGACATTGCATCACTGATGTATTTATGGCCCTGGGCTTTATCTAGCATTGAGTGTTAGCTTGCGATAACTCCTCTTTGGAGTTATGGTTGTTTTGTCCCCCTTGAATTTCTGGCTAGAAAGGTTTTCGGGTGTCTTGTACACGGAGGGGTGCAATAGCAGGGTGGGTTTGCTATTAATGCATTTTTTGTTTGAAGCCTTGTGTGGGTTGGGGGGCCATTTACCTCTCGGTAGTAATGTGCTCTAGGAACTTGAATCATCATGGCCCTTGGATTTTCTAGTGGTCAAGTCTAGGTTTTGGCTTGTCTGCTTGGTTGTTTGATTTTCGCTTGCTATGTCATGTAGATAGAAAGGATGTTGCATCGTAATGTATGTGTAAGGGTGAGAAAACATGGGATGCTTTTGATTGGGTGCCTTGTTTTCCTTCATTTTGGTTAAGCCAACGTCTCCTCATGTGGCAGTGTCCCTCTATTTTTTCTAGCTAGCGTTGCTTGAAATTTGGTCCCCTTTCTCTCAAATTGGATTTTTGTCATGAGTGTTATGGTGGGTGATGTTTGGTTTTTCTTTCTTTCATGTCATTTTCTTCCCTTCCGGTCCATAGATTTATGGAGAAAAGTAGGACTTGTTGTGGGTCAATGTTGAAGAAGGATGAAAAGCAGAGCACCCTAGTCCTTCTCGGTCGTCATTCCTTGCAGTTCCCCCATTTTTTGCTAAGACACAGGGCTTGGAAAGCTTGTATTGTGTTTGTGCCTCCCCTTTTGATTCGTTTTGGTCTCCCTAGTTTTACAGAGAAAAGGTGGGATTGTCATGGATTGACATTTTTGGAAGGATGAAAAGGTAGTGCGAGTTCCTGCTGGGGTGGCCGCCCTAGTCCTTCTCAATCACCGATCTATGCAATTCCCACCTTTTTGCAAGGGCACAGGGCCTTGAAAGAATATTTTTTATTTGTGCCTCATCTTCTCTGCTGCTAGCCATGTTTTGGTTCTCTTTTTATTTCCTCTTTTTGGGTTGCTTTTTTCCCTTCCTCCTTTTGGCCCCTAACTTTACGGAGAAAAGGGTGAATTGTTGAGGATTGGCACTCGCGAAGGATGAAAGGGAGTGTGAGCTCCAGGGGTGGCCACCCTACTCCTTCCCGATCTTCATTCCTTGTGATTCCCCCCACCTTTTGCGAGGGCTTGGGGCTCGAGAAGAGTTTGTTAACTATTTGGGCCTCCTAATTTGAGTGGGTGGACAATTTTGTTTCTCTTTCTTTCATGTTTTTTCCATACTTTCCTCATTTCTACCTGTATCTTTATGGAGAAAAAAGGGGGAGTTGTAGTGGCTTGATGTCCATGAAGGACGAAAAGAAGTGTGAGTTTCAGGGTGGCCACCGTAGTCCTTCTCGGTCACCGTTCTTTACAAATCTACCCTTTTTGAAAAGGCACGGGGTTTGGAAAGAAGCTCTTCTTGTTTGTCTACTTGATATTTCCCTTCTGAGGGGGTGGGAGCCACCTTCTCTTTCTTTTCTGTTATATGCATATGTGTTTTTTTCCCCTTCCCTTCCTCTTTTCAGCCCCCAGCAACATTACGGAGAAGAAAGGAGGGAATTGTTGTAGTTGGGTCTTCGAGAAGGATGAAAAGCAGCGGGAGCTCCTAGGTTGGCCACCCTAGTCCTTCTCGATCATTGTTCCTTGCAGTTCCCCCATTTTTGCAAAGGCATGGGGTCTGGGGGCCTTGTTTGAGCCCCTTCCCTTTAGTGAGTGGGTTATGGAGTGTGATTGTCTTGAGGGGGAAGGGGGCTTGTTGCTTGTTGCAATGCATTGTACGTTGGGTTGGATTTTAGCCATTTCTTGTGGGGGTGCGCTTTTTTGGTAAGACATGGAAATGACTGTCGGCAACGGATATCTCGGCTCCTCTTACGATGAAGTTTGTAGCAAAATACAATACTTAGTGTGAATTGCAGAATCCCATGGATCATCGAATTTTTTAACGTAATTTGCGCCCGAGGCTTTGATCGAGGGCATGTCTGTTTGGGTGTCGCATCCCAATCAAACACGCTCCTTGCAATATGTTAGGGAGCAGTGGAGGTGGTCATCTGTGCCCAATGCGGTGCGGTTGGCTAAAATGTGGTAGGCGACATTTTGTGGCGTGCATTGGCAAGCGGTGATCTTGTCCCCTTGGTTGGGCAGTCGAGGTTAGCCGATGCAAGCTATGTGTGGCATCCCTGGAAATTTCTTTGCTCTCTCTTGTCCTCCCATTGGGTAGGGCAGATTTAGCTCCAACTTGCGACCTCAGCTCAAGCGAGAAAACCAGCTGAGTTTAAGCATTTATTAAGTAGAGGAGAAGAAAATTACAAGGATTCCCCTAGTAGCGGCGAGCGAACTGAGAATAGCCCAGCATGAAAATCGGGTGGCAGCATCGCCTGAATTTTAGTCTGTAGAAGTGTCCTCAGCGGCGGACCTGGGCCAAGTCCCTTGGAAGGGGGCACTTGAGAGGGTGACAGCCCTGTCAGGCCGAGACCCTGCCACATGCCGAGGAATTGTCTGTGAGTTGGGTTGTTTGGGAATGCAGCCCTAATTGGGTGGTAAATTCTGTCCAAGGCTAAATATGGGCAAGACACCGATAGCAAAAAGGTACCGTGACGAAAAGATGAAAAGGAATTTGAAAAGAGAGTTAAAGAGTGCTTGAAATTTCCAAGAGGGAAATAGATGGAGGTTGTTGATGCATCTCAGTCAGATGTGAAATGGCTTAGGCTAGTCCGCCGCTTGACTTGACATGCAAACCAACACGGGCTGTTGCATCGTCACATGCGCGGGTGGAGTACCACTTGTCTTTTTGCCATTACAGTGGTTGAGGAATGAATAAAATGCCCTTATGACAGGCCATGTCCACCTGTGCACTCATGGTGTTGTTTTTGGGTATTTCCATTCAGCCCATCTTGAAACACGGACCAAGAAGTCTAACATGTGTGCGAGTTGGCGGGATTGAAAACCTGCGAGGCACAAGGAAGCTGACGTGCGAGATCCCCTCTCTGTGGGGGGTGCATCGTCGATCAACCTTGAGCTTATGTGAAAGTTTCGAGTGGAATCACACCTTTTGGGACCTAAAATATGGTGAAATATGCTTGATTAGGGCAAAGCCAGAGGAAACTCTATGTAATATCCCTTTTTTAGGATTGCTCATAAAAAATGCATGAAAAATAAATTTCCAGAAACATATGCAATAACATAGTGAAATTATCAGTTGGATCTTGTAGATACATCCATCCAGCATCTAAATATAAGAGGAGATCAGAAAAAAATGAAACTAGGTGGGTTAAACAGATCTCCCACACTAGAGTAGCTAAAAATGACTAAAAACCTCAAATTGCATTTTACCGGAGTTGTTGCATTAATGGAATGTGAAGTATAAGGAGGGTTTTAACATAAAAATATGGTATAACAATATATATACTCATATATTAATGAATAATTCTGAAGTATCGAGATCTAGTCTCCTCATACAAAATACAAAAGAAACCGGCAAGGGTTTCTTGTCAAACACTCTGCATACAAATGTGATCTTCAAAAAATAGCTGAATAATCAATTAAAAAATGAATTTCATATGTATATAAGGCTAAAATATGTCTTATCTGATGTATATCCCTCAATTTATTCCTCCCATGAAAGGATTAACCTCTCAATCACAAGGAAACACTGCAACGGAGCCACCAAACCATGTAATGAACACTGCCTCCAAAATAATGTACTCCCTAGCAGAAAAAACATTGGGAGGGTATGAGAAATGTGTGTTATGATACCAAAGATCTGAAATATGTCCTGGATCTCTCAAAATATATCTCTCAAGTGAAGGAAAGCTTCCTCCAATGAGAACTTGGCTCAGAAGCCGGGATTCCAATCCCTTCCACTGTTGCACCCAACAACACTACACAATCTCCGACAATGTTGTGTTGATGAATATGGCTGAATATTGACCTGAAAACCTGTTGTGGAATGATGAATAAAAACTCTCCCAATGAGCTTCTCAAAGGAAAGAGGTGGGATTCCCGCCTGGGAACACCCAGTACTAAACAGCACTACAGTTTTTCTAAGTAATAAAGCAGCAGCAATTCTTGGTAGCCAAGAATAATAATGTAAAAAATGATCAATAATGCTTCCATCCTCTTCCTTAAATAATATATGAGTTTTATTTCCGTTGTCCCAACTCACTTAGGTTACTTCTAACCAAAGTTACATTTCCCTGCAAAATTGCGTTATCCATCCTAGGATTCCTCCTCCACTAAAACTGCATTGTTGACTTAGTCAAAGTAGCTTCAATTTAACCTTGCTATCAAATGGAGGTGTCTTATTGAGCTAGAAAGAGTGTCTCCTTTCACACTTAGAGTGTTTTTATCCTGAGGAGACTCATGGGCTTTTCTAAACAATTATTTATCGGCTACAACTATTGCTAACTCTAATGTTCCATTTAGCTTGGAGGCTAAATTTTTTGGAACATTACAGTCCTCTCCTCCAAAATCATTGCTTGTCCTCAATAAAATGCATAAGGATAGAAAAATATCTCCCCTCCTTCTCATGTGGCCTTCCATCAATAGCATCCATCATTGCATGAAGAGAATATACAAATATACTGGCATCCAATGCTCCCTCCCAAGTGTGCAAAACCAAAGTGTCTGCATCAATCAAAGTGGAAAGTGTGAATGGAAACCTCCTAGCTCTCTTATGGCCTCCAAAAAGTGGGAGTGATGATCAACATGGTGAATGAGTTCCTCCCTCACCCATGCTATCATCGAAATGAAGTGAGTCACCCTCCAACATGGTACTCATGAAAAGTCTCCTCCACCTTGTGCTCCTGAAATGAAGGTGGGATGAATGAATGTACATGATAGGAAAGAGGGCCTATCCCATGGTGTCCTCCTCTCAACTCATGATAAGTGTCGAGGAAATGCTGATCTTGGGCTGAAACATGATTGCCCTCCAATGGCAAGAAGAAGATTGAGCCTCCAAGGACTCTTCCCCCAAAATCATGAGTCATGCCAACCCAAACCATCCCATTCAAGATGAATGGCACATCATCACCAAATGGAATCCAAATAATAAAATGGCTAAAGGTTATGTGCAATTTTGGATGATACATATGGTCTCCCTGGTGGATACAATGTAATTCTCCCAACTGTTGGTTGAGAATGTCATAAGGCAAGTGGTCCTGCAACAAGTTACAAGCTATATATGTTTGTTCTCCCAACATGGGTAAGTAAGAATATGTGTATATTAGCTGTACATATATAAGATAACAATACACTTGCCCAATTCATGTATATATGGGCTACTATCATCATAAATATTGGCCCTAAAGTGAGCATGAAACCCAAAAATACTCTTGCCCTTTTGAGGAGAAACACACTATTCAAATATGGTGGGAAAGTACAAATACTCAATGGAGTAATCAACAAGTACAGAAATGCATTTCCTACCATACATAGTGACTAGGCTAAAAGTGAGGTCCATGTATAAGCTCCCCCATGAGGATTCCTTCACAAAAATCTGCATGAAGAAGGGATACACATACTCTTTGGAACACTCCATCAATAAGAACATACACCCATGTGACATCACTGTAGGCCTTAAGAATAAGGCTCCATGACTTCTCCCTTTGACATTCCATATGCCAAAGCCATCCCCCATCATGCTTCTATGTGAGAAGATCACCTTCCGGCATGGAAGTCTCTCATGATCCTCCAACACTGAAGGGTAGCCTCCTTGCACCATGAATGTGCCTTTCTTCTCTTCAGAAATATAATGAAAAGTATGGGAAGAATTTTTCCCATACTCTCCCAAGTGCAACCATAGAAAAAACAACTTTTGCTGCTACCTCATCTCTCCCTCATACAAGCCATGAAGTGAGATCATGATGATCAACTTGTATGATGCCCCATACAAGCAAGTCTTCTTCTGCTCTATCATATGGGTGCCATGCCATCCAATTGGCTTCTCTTTGCATATAAATCTTCCCTTCTACAATAACACATCAGCGATACATGGAAGCAAGACACAATAAAAACAAGTTTCCAAATGACAACCAGAGAGTGAATTATGGTTCCTCTCATGGAACCAGCGCTGTGTATCCTTAGCCTACATCAAAATAAGAAATAACAAGTGCTTTTCTAGTGACTTGTTTGCTGCCATAGTCATCTGATAAGATGAAAACATGAAGTCATAATATGATGTCATTGGTGCACACCAAGAGACATATGGCTTTCCCCATAGCTCATGAAAAGGATAGCCAAGACCAATCCTACAAGTAGCTATAAGTAGATCATCATATAATATGCAAGAAGAAGCAACTCTTCTCGATACATCATGCTGCTCAAATAAGGAAAAGAAGTACAATAAAAAATGTGAAATTATACCTCCTCCATCATGTACTTGAGGTCTTGAGTTGAAATGGCTCAACTGGAAATTCTCGCTCACTCTCAATGAGTAGGAAGGTGGCTGTGACCTCCTCTTCATCACCATATGAGCTATGCATCTCTCCATATGCTGATATATGTCATTCTAGATGCCCTCCCAAATGAACTCCTCCATCAACTGGAAATATGCATCGAGGTGCATAGAAGAGAAGTCCTCATGTGTTGCATGTAGCAGCTTCTCCTTCAGACTAGAAGATCTAGTCAAGAAGATCCTACCACATTAATAGATGACCATATCATCCACCATGTATCTATCATCTCCATCCATGTCATCAATAATCATGCATGCACCAAGATATTTGGAGTACTCTACCAAAAGTTGAGATCTCCAATAAGGATCAATCCTCCTCAGTGACAGCGCTGGTGATCTACTATGTGAAGTTCCACTCATGCTACTACCTGCTACTTTTAAATCCCCCATGCAAAATTTCTCCTCAAAAGTCTCCACCTCTCCAAAATCCATGAGTGGTGAACCCAATGACAAGATATCTCTCATCAGCTGAAGATCAGGTGGCCTCCCAGGTGGAATGCCTCCATGTAGTGAGACATCAATGTCAAGAGTAGACTGCTCATGTGGTTAGGCAATCTTTCCCTTGCTCTCACAATGCAATAAAGTTTGCCTCCTCTTTTCACTTGATTTCTAAAATAGAGAAGGGTGTGTGATTCTCATCAAGTGATGCAAATCTTCCTATCCACTTCCTCCTTCCAGCTACAATGCTGCATAATCATGCTGCTCACTGATTGTGCTTGGACCTCCATGTGTGAGATCCTGGGGAACTTCTTGCAAAGATACAAGAATCCCTCCTGTGGGGGCATGTGCTCCTCCTCCCTTTGCATGAGGCACTGGATGTGCTCTAGATGTGACATATTTGTTGCCCTCTTCTTCATCATTGTGTGTAGGCAACATCTCAACAATTGGATCCCTTTGTGAAAAAGTGATCCCCATGCCCTCTTGTTCAAGAATATGAATTAGAGGTTTTGCTTCTAGCAATGTGTAATGTAAGACATCAGCTCCTCCCATGGTTTTCTGAAATGGATTTTCCTCCATCACATGCAAAGGTTTTGTTTTCTCAAGTTTTCCTTGCTCATGTGTCTTAGGAAGATTTTCACCAAACCTCTCCATCATTGTTTTTATGAATCTTGCATAAGATAAAGTGTTGGAATTATTTAAGGTATAAGATTCAAAAATCCACCGTGTATGAGCCTCACCTCTGAAATGTAGCGCCACAACTTTGACAGCTTCATCTCTGGAAATATGGTGGAACTACAAATAGGAGTTTAGCTCCTTCACCCAAGATCCAACTGAACATGTAGGTGAGCTGACAAAAGTAGATAGAATAAATCTATTCGCATCCAGCTGCTGGCTCTTATCCATATGAATCTTGAAAAACTCTTGGGAATCAGTATGATCTCTAAACCTCTCAGTTTGAGATTCATACTCCTACAACAAATCACTAAGAGTCATTCTCTTAGGCATTCCTCCACCTCCCATCCATCTTAGGATAGCTTTGGGCATTTGACTGCACTATGCATCATGGAGTGTAGCTGCATGCTCACACTCACCATGTGCCAATCTAGATTCAACTCTAGAACCAACCTCCTTTGGATATTTCATCTCCAATATTATTTTCTTCAGCTCTCCTTGAAAGCTCTTCATAGATTTTGGAAGAAGCTTTGTAAGCTTGTCTTCATTTCTTCTTGCACACACTAAAGCTTTCTAGTTTCTTTCCATCTCTCATTATTCTAATATCTATATCTCATAGTCTGGGCTAGAGATCATTCTTTGATACCACTGTAATATCCGTTTTTCAGGATTTATCATAAAACATGCATGAAAAAGGAATTTCCAGCAACATATGTAATAAAAAAGTGAAATTAACACTTGGATCCCATAGACACATCCATATATCATCTAAATACAGGAGGAGATCAGAAATAAATGAAACTAGGTGGGTTAAATAGATCTCTCAAACTAGAGTAGCTGAAAATGACTAAAAACCCCAAACTGCATTTTACCGGAGTTACTGCATTAATGGAATACGTAGTATAAAGAGGGTTTTAACATAAAAATATGGGAGAAAAATAGATCTACTCATATATTAATGAATAATGCTGAAGTACCGAGATCTTGTCTCCTCATACAAAATACAAAAGAAACCAGCAAGGGTTTCTTGTCAAACACTCTGCATACAAATGTGATCTTCAGAAAATAATGAAATAATCACTACAAAAATGAAGTACATGAGCGTAGAAGGCTGAAATATGTATGATCTGATGTAGATCCCTCAAGGGTTTCCTCCCATGAAAGGATGAACCTCTCAATCACAAGGAAACACTCCAACAGAGCCACCAAACCATGCAATGAACACTGCCTCCAAAATAACGCACTCCCTAGAAAAAAAGGCACTAGGAGGGTATGATAAATGTCTGGTCTGATACCACAGATCTGAAATATGTCTCGGAGCTCTCCAAAAATATCTCTAAAGTGAAGAAAAGCTTCCTCCAATGAGAAACTATCTTAGAATCCGGGATTCCAATCCCTTCCACTGCTGCACCCAGCAACACTAGACAATCTCCGACAAAATTGTGCTGATGAAGATGGATGAAGCTTGGATTGAAAACATGATGTGTAATGATGAATAAAAACTCTCCCAATGAGCTCCTCAAAGGAAAGAGGTGGGATTCCCACTTGGGAACACCCAGTGCTAAACAACATTGTAGCTTTGCTAAGCAACAAAGCAGCAACAATTCTTGGCAGCGAAGAATAACAATCTACAACATGATCAATAATGTTGCCATCCTCGTCCTTAAATAAGATATGAGTTTGCTTTCCCTTGGACCCACTCACTTAGCTTACTTCTAATCCAAGTTATATTTCCCTCCAAAATTACGCTATCCATCATAGGATTCCTCCTCCACTAAAATTGCGTTGTTGACTTAGTCAGAGAAGCTTCAATTTAACCCTGTTCTCACATGGAGGTGTCTTATTGAGATAGAAAGAGTGTCTCCTTTCACACTTGGAGTGTTTTTATCCTCCTTAGGAGACTCATGGGCATTTATACTCATTTATTTACTGGTTATAGCTGCTGCTAACTCTATTGTTCCATTTAGCTTGGAGGCTAAATTTTTTGGAACATTACACTCTGGTGGAGGCTCGTAGTGATACTGACATGAAAATCATTCATATCACTTGGGTATAGGGTGAAATAATAATCGAACCATCTAGTATTTGGTTTCCTCTGAAGTGTCCCTCAGGATAGCGCGAGCTCACGCATGAGTTTTATCGGGTAAAGCAAATGATTAGAGACATTGGGGGCATAACTCCCTCGAACTATTCTCAAAATTTAAATAGGTAAGAGGGTACGGCTACTCCATTGAGCCGTGCCATGGAATTGAGAGCCATTTTTTGTAAGCAAAACTTCTGATGCAGGATGAATTTAAAGTTGAGTTATGGTGTTGAATTCTGTGCTAACCTAGATCCCACAAAGGGTGTTGGTTGATTAAGACAGTAGGATGGTGGTCATGGAAGTCGAAATCCACTAAGGAGTGTGTAACAACTCACCTCCCAAATCAACTAACCTTGAAAATGGATGGCGCTGAATTGCACAACCTATACTCGATTGTCAGAGAAATTTCCTAGCTTTGATGAGTAGGAGGACGCAGGGGTTGTTGAGAAACCTTCAGCATGAGCTTGGGTGGATCAGCCCTCGGTGTAGATCTTGGTGGTAGTAGCAAATATTTAAATGATAACTTTGAAGATTGAAGTGGGGAAAGGTTCCATGTGAACAACACTTAGACATGGGTTAGTCAATCCTCAGAGATGGGGAAGCCTTGTATCAAGGGTGCACTCTACATGAGCATAGAAAGGGAATCAAGTTAATATTCTCAAACCGGGACATGGTAGTAGGCAGAAACGTTAGGAAACTTGGAGAAGTCATCGGGGGCCCCAAGAAGAATTATATTTTCTTTTCAACAGCTTGCCCACCCTAGAATCGGTTCACTTGGAGATAGGTTCCAGCAGTTGGAAGAGCACTACACATCTTCCAGTGTCTGATGCGCCCTCAGCGGTCCTTGAAAATCTGGAGGACTGAGTACTGTTCATGCCCAGTCGTACTCATAACTACATCAAGTCTCCAAGGTGAACAGCCTCTGGTCAATAGAACAATGTAGGTAAGGGAAGTCAGAAAAACGGATCCGTAACTTTGGAAAAATGATTGGCTCTAAGGGCTAGGACTAGGGGTCTGTGCCCTCAAATTATGGGTTTTCCATAGTCTACCCGATCTACTCTCGTGGCGAGGGCGGGCAGTCGCGTGCCGATTGAGCTATGGGCATAGAATGCCCCCTTATGGGGGATTTTCCCTAGGCGGTGAACAGTCGACTAAAAACTGGTATAGATAAGGGGAATATGACTGTTTAATTAAAAAAAGGTATTGCAATGGTCCCTGCAGATGTTGCTGCAATGTGATTTCTGCCCAGTGCTCTGAATGTCAAAGTGAAGAAATTCAACCAAGCGCGGGTAAACGACAGGAGTAACTATGACTCTCTTAAGGTAGCCAAATTCCCCCTCATAGTGATGCACATGAATTTATTAATGAGATTCCCACTATACCTATATACTATCTAGAAAAACCACATTCAACCGAACAGGCTTGGTAGAATCAATGAGGAAAGAAGACCCTGTTGAGCTTGACTCTAGTACGACTTTGTGAAATGACTTGAGAGGTGTAGAATAAGTGGGAGCCGTTTTCAGTGCAAGTGAAACACCACTACTTTTAACATTATTTTACTTATTCCATGGGGCGGAGATGGGGCACTGCCCATATTTTTGGCGTGAAGGCATGTTTCGGCAGGTCGATCCTGGTGGAAGACATTGTCAGGTGGGGATTTTGGATGGGGTCACACATATGATAAAAGATAACGCAGGTGTCCTAATATGAACTCAACTAGAACATAAATCTTGTGTGGAACAAAAGGGTAAAATCTCATTTGATTTTGATTTTCATTACGAATACAAACAGTGAAAGTGTGGCCTATTGATCCTTTAGACTTCTAGAATTTGAAGCTATAGGTGTCAGAAAAGTTACCACAGGGATAACTGGCTTGTGGCAGTGAAGCATTCATCGCGATGTTGCTCTTTGATCCTTCGATGTCGGCTCTTCCTATCATTGTGAAGCAGAATTCACCAAGTGTTGGATTTTTCACCCACCAATAGGGAACGTGAGCTACATTTAGACCGTCATGAGATAGGTTATTTTTACCCTACTAATGAACCACACCACAATAGTAATTCAACTTAGTAAGAGATGAACCATTGATTCACACAATTGGTCATCGAGCTTGGTTTAAAAGCCAGTGGCACGAAGCTACCATGTGTCGGTTTATGACTGAACACCTCTAAGTCAAAATCCATGCTAGAAGTGGTGCATGTCACTCTTCGACTGTATCTCGACCCGTAGTACGGGCATCTATTTGTCGCCCCCAGGGGCCCGTGTTATTTGCAAACCACGATCATGAAGCATCTTGGTTGGGGTACATTTGAAGTTCAATTTCAAATGGTCATTAAGAAGACTCCTTTGTAGACGACTTAAATACCCGACGGGGTATTGTAATTGGCAGAGTGGCCTTGCTGCTATGATCCACTAAGATTGAGCCCTTGGTCGCTTCGATTCGTAGCTTCGCTCTTGTCACTTTATTCAAAATTCGGAAAAATATTGCCATTGCACCTTCTATCCCCTGTTCTTTTCATTCAAACATCGTTTCTTTTGTTCGCATCTAAAAAATGCATTTCTTTCTTGGGGACAGGAAATTTTGGGTTTCCATGCCACGACTACAAGAGGGGTGGTCAGTTTGTGGAACTTGTGGTCGGTGGCATGGAAACCACAAATTTCCATGCCACAGAACGGCGTAAAACCAACTGAGGCCTGTGGGACTTAGGGTTTCCATGTCCTCTCATGCCCTTGAGGGAAACACGCTGGGGAAATTGGGGTTTCCATGCCGCATCATGGGCAAGACCGTCACCCAAGTCCGGGGAACATGGGGATCAGGGATTCCATTTCGCCGTACACGGCGAAGGGCCATGCCTAATCCCGGGAAACTTGGGGTTTCAATGTCCTGCCCCCAATGGAAACCATGGGTTTCCATGTTTTCTGACACACTGGAAACTCAGGGTTTTCACTGAATCCATGGTGCAGGGAACTTGGGGTTTCCATGACGATGGAAACCGTCGCTCGAGTCTAAGGAACTGGTGGTGTTTCGAAACCGTGGATCAAAGCCTCTAGGGAACTCTAGGTTTCTTCCATGTCATGGAACGTACAAACCCACCGCAAAAGTCAATGAAACTTGAGGTTTTTCATTGCGCCGCATGACAGAAAACTGCCCCAATATAGAAAAACTCAGGGTTTCCATTTTGTGGTACGACAGAAAATTTCCCAAGTCTGGGAAACCTGGGGTTCCCATGCCCCACCGCAATGGAAGTCACAACCCCAACACAGGGTACTTGGGGGTTCCATACCGCAGCGTGATAGAAATTGTTGCCCAAGTATCAAGTATGGGGAACTTTGAGTTTCCATTTCACGACACAATGAAAACCGTTGCCCGGGTCCGCGGAGTTCAGGGGTTCCCATTTTTTGTGGAAAGATGGATACCGCCCAATTATGGGAAACTCAGGGATTTCCATGTCCTGCCACAATAGAAACCATGGCCTCGGTGCGAGGATCTTGGGTTTCCATGTCGCGGCACGATGCAGAACCACCCAAGTCTTCATAAATTTGGGGCTTTTGTTTGATCGCATGGGGGAAACCTCCTATTTATGGGAACCTTGCGATATCCATCTCCCGCCTCAATGAAAACTGCACTCCTGGTGAGGGGAACTTGGGTTTCCATGTCACGGCATGATCTTAATCACCCAATTTTATGGAACTCATGTTTTCCATTGCGTTGCACGGCGAATAACCACCTAAGTATGGCGAACTTGGGGCTTCCATTTTGCGGCACGATGGAAACCGCTCCGCTTGTCTTTCTTCGGAACTTGGGATTTTCACACGTCGTTGTGACGAAAGCTGTCCAAGTGCAGGGAAGGTTGGGTTTTGTAAGGCCCCAATAATTCCTGAGGCACGTTCAGGGTAATGGGCACGCCCATCGGGCGTTTGGACAGTGTTCGAGCGCCGTGCAATGTTATGGGCGAACTGTCGCACAGTAACCGCACGGGCGCAGGTGTGTGGCAGCGAGCATCACAGGCACGTCGCACATAGCCAACAGTGGCATTGGGAAAAGAAATGTTATAAGTGAAACATCACACTGTAGCTGGTGTCATAAAACTAACGCATGAGTTGAGTGGCCGACGCTACACGAGTGGGCGGACAGCTGAATGATGGGGGTCGGCTCGGGTCCACCAAGTGACCCACTACACTCACATGATACGCACATTAATGTGGTGTGCAAATGATGGAGAAGTCATCCAACAAATGATCAAGAAATATTCTGAGTGTGAGCGCATTGGAGCACCACGAGCTAAGCCAATAGCTTGTTGGTGAAGGAAACACAGCAGCAGTGAACGCAGGGCGAGCACGGGTCGAGTCGGGTTCTTGACGTGCAGGGCGTGCGGAATTCCTCTGCAGGGCATCTGCACCACAGGATGGGTAGATTCGAGCACCGCATGGGTCAAGTCATGCGAAAGACATGTAGGGCATGTGGAAATTCTCTACAGGGCATTCGTAGCACAAGGTCGGGTCGGGCAAGGTGTCTACATGATCTGAGCTTTAGTTTAGAGGTCATTCTGAAGGCATCGTGAGTAGGAATTGAGTGTCAAAAGTTGAAGCAGGTGCGTATTGATGGGACAGAGCTAACCACATAGGTGGGGAGTGGATTGGACACACAGAGAGCTTGCGGGGAGGTCTGAAATCATTTGCAATGCCGAACCGAGTGACTTGGCACCACTTTGGCAGTTTTATGTAAGATATTAAAAAGCAGTGTGAGTTCCTACTGGGGTGACCGCCCTAGTCCTTCTCGATCACCGATTTGTTTAGTTCCCAGATTTTTGTCAGGGAATGAGGCCTTGAAAGCCTATTTTTTGTTTTATCCTTGTCTTCTCTACTGGCAGCCATGTTTTGGTTCTCTTTTTATTTTCTTTTTTTTTGGTCTGTTTTTTCCCTTCCTCCTTTTGGCCCCTATCTTTACGGAGAAAAGGGTGAATTGTTGAGGATTGGCATTCATGAAGGATGAAAGGCAGTGTGAGCCCTAAGGGTGGCCAGCCTAGTCCTTTGCAATCATCATTCCTTGTGATTCTCCCCCTTTTGTGAGGGCGTGGTGCTCAGGAAGAGTTTGTTAATTTTTTGGGCCTCCTCCGTTAAGTGGGTGGACAATTTTGTTTCTCTTTCTTTCATGTGTTTTTCTTACTTTCCTCATTTATACCTGTCACGCCAGGTGAGGGTGCTCATCCAAATGTGTTCAGGTCAGGTCGTTTGGTTTGAGGGCACCAGTATCATATTTCCTAATTTGTGACTGCCTGAGTGCTTAGTCATGTCTGAGTGGCTCGTTTGCCGTTTGCTCCCATGTGCGTCCATTCGGTCGAGCGCACTGTGTTACGTCGGGTGAGGGCGCCCGACCCAACTCGTTCAGGTCGAGTCATTTGGTCTGAGGGCTCTCGTGTCATATTTTATAAATTGTGTCCACCCAGGTACCTTGTCTACATTCGGGCAGCCCGTTTTCCATTTTCTCCCATGTGCGTCCATTCGATTGGGTGCACCGTGTCGTGCCGGGTGAGGGTGCCCGACCAAACGCGTTCGGGTCGGGTCATTTGGTTTGAGGGTTCCCATATCAAATTTGCTAATTTGTGACAAACCAAGTGCCTTATGCACATTTAGTTGGCCAATTTTTTGTTTTCTCCCATGTGCCTCCGTTCAGTCAAGCACGTCAGGTCACGCTAGGTGAGGGCGCCCGACCAAATGTGTTCGAGTCAAGTAATTTGGTTTGAGGGAATTCGTATTAGATTTTCTAAGTTATGACCACCTGAGTGCCTTATTTATGTTCGAGAAGCTTGTTTTTCATTTCCTCCCATGTGCCTCCTTTCGATGAGGTGCGCCATGTCGCACCAAGTGAGGGCACCCATCCAAATGCGTTCGGGTCGGGTTATTTGGTCTGAGGGCACCTTGTATTAGATTTTCTAAGTTGTGACTGCCCGGGTGCCTTGGGCACGTTCGAGTGGCCTGTTTGCCATTTTCTCCCATGTGCGTCTGTTCGGTCGGGTGCGCTGTGTTGCGCTGGGTGAGGGCGCCCGACCAAACGTGTTCTGGCAGGGTCATTTGGTCTGAGAGCACCCGTATTAGATTTTCTACGTTGTGAATGCCCAGGTTCCTTGTCCATGTTTGGGCTACCCATTTTCCATTTGCTCCCATGTACATCTGTTTGGTTGGGCATGCCATGTCATGCTGTGTTAAGGCACCCGACCAAACGCGTTCTAGTCGGGCCATTTGGTCTGAGGGCACTCGTATTATATTTGCTAAGTTGTCACTGCCCGGGTTCCTTGTGCATGTTTGGGCAACCCATTTTTCGTTTGCTCCCTTGTGCCTCCGTTTGGTCGTTCACCTATCCCTTTCTAGTTGGGGGTAGGGGTTGGCTTTTCATGTGAAAGGTGGGTTGGTAATTGAGTTGTTTTGTTCGGTTGTGCATGAAGAATGGCCTTGGGTCATTTTTAGGGTCATTGACTATCTTCTCTCCATCACCACTTAGTAGCATATGAGCGGTAATGTTGGCCATTCTCGTCCTTGGAAGCATGTTTGAACAATCTCTCACGTCCACTCTGTTTTCTTGGAGTTGGATGGGGTTGTTGTGTGTGGCTCCTTGAGATGACTAGCCACTTGTTGGCTTTTTTAAAATCGGCTTTTCATTATCTCTCTCTCGTGGCCCTTGGTCGCACATTTTCTTTGTTGAAATCATATTTTCGCTATGTCACTCATTGGCTTCGTCGATGTCGGCTTTTCGATATACTGTTCATCTCCTCCCTTTTTTCTTGTGGGAGGAGGGGTTGGATTTTTGTGTGAAAGGTGGGTTGGTAATTGAGTTGTTTGTTTGGGTGTGCCTGAAGAATGGCCTTGGGTAATTTTTAGGGCCATCGACTCTCATCTTGTCTCCATCCCCACTCAGTAGTACATGAGCAATAATGTTGGCCATGCTTGTCCTAGGAGGCATATGTGAAAAGAGTTACCCTTTCTCTCTGTGTTCTCAGAGTTGGATGACGTTTCTCTGTGTGGTTCCTTGAGAAAATTGGCCGGTTACCTATGTTACTCTCGTGCCCCTTGGTTGCTCGTTAGCTTTGTTGAAATTGGCTCTTTTCTATATTATTCACCTCCTCCCTTTTTGGTGGGTGGGAGAAGTGTGCTTTTCTTTCATTGGCTTCGTGAAATCACCTCTTTGCTATATTGTTCACCTCCTCCCCTTTTGATGGGGGAAGGGGTTGTATTTTCATGTGAAAGGTGGGTTGGTAATTGAATTTATTGTTTAGGTGTGCCTGAATAATGGCCTTGGATGATTTGTAGGGTGGTCAACATTCATATTCTCTCCATCCCCACTCGGTAGCACATGAGCGTTAATGTTGGCCATGATTTTCCTTGGAGGCATATGTGAATAATTCCCCTTCGCTCCGCATTCTCGGAATTGGATGGGTTTTTTTGTGTGGCTCCTTGAGATGACCGTCTTATTAATTATTTGGTTCTTTATGGTGTTGGTTTCTTGTGCTTGTACTCTTTATATGTCAACATTGTGGGTTGAGATGCATACATTTAAGAGGAATGTGGAAGGGTTTTGGTTGAAAGCCGCCCCTCTTGCTTTCTTTTTCCATTGGGCGATGTGAGGAGCAGTGCTCCTTGTTCTAAAAATAAGGTTTGGAATTCCTTTTAGAGTTCACATCGTCTGTCCCTGTGTTGGCTTTGAGGTTTTGCTAGATGTGGTGGCCCATATGTTTGATCAAGTGGTCTGATTTTCACCCACCAATAGGGAATGTGAGATGGGTTTAGACCGTCATGAGATAGGTTGTTTTACCCTACTGAATAACCACACCAAAATAGTAATTCAACTTAGTAAGAGAGGAACCATTGATTCACACAATTGGTCATCACGCTTGGTTTAAAAGCCAGTGGCGCGAAGCTACTATGTGTCGGATTATGACTAAACACCTGTAAGTTAGAATCCATGCTAGAAGCAGTGCATGTCACTCTTCGACTATATCTCAACCAATAGTAGGGGCATCTCTTTCGTCGCCCCCAGGGGCCCATGTCATTTGCAAACTGTGATCGTGAAGCATCTCGGTCGGGGTAGCTTTGAAGTTAAATTTCAAACAGTCATTGAGAATAATTCTTTGCAGACAAATTAAATACGCGACGAGGTGTTATACATGGCAGTGTGGCCTTGCTGCCACAATTCACTGAGATTCAGCCCTTCGTCACCTTGATTCAGAGCTTCGCTCTTGTCACTTTATTCAAAATTCGGAAAACTATCATCGTTGCACTGTATGCCCCCCTGTCATTTTCATTTAAACATCGTTTATTTTGTTCACATCTCAAAAATGAATTTCTTTCTCGGGGGAATGAAATTTGGGATTTCCATGCCACGGCTACGAGAGGGGTCGCTAGTCTATGGAACTTGTGTTCAGTGGAATGGAAACCCCAAATTTCCATGTCATGGCATGACGTAAAACCAGCCCAGGCCTACGAAAATTGGGGTTTCCGTGTCCTCCCACACCCCCGAGAGATACGTGCTAGGGAAGTTAGGGTTTCCATGCCACGTCATGGACAATACCATCGGCCAATTCCAGGGAACACGGGGATCGGGGATTCCATTTCATGGCACAAGGTGGAGGGCCGCGCCCGAGCCTAGGAAATTTGGGGTTTCCATGCCCCGCCCCAATGAAAACTATGGGTTTCCATATTTTATAGCACATTGGAAACTCGGGTTTTTCACCCAATCCATGGCACAGCGAACTTGGGGTTTCCATGACGATGGAAACCATCACCCGAGTTTAGGGAACTGGTGGTGTTTTGAAACTACAGATCCAAGCCTCTAGGGAACTCCGGGTTTTATCCATGTCAGGGCGTGTAAAACCCCACCACCTAAGTCAATGAAACTTGGGGGTTTCCATTTCGCCATATGACAGAAAACTTCTCCAATTTGGACAAACTCGGGGTTTCAATTTCGTGGCACAATGGAAAATTTCTCAAGTCTGGGAAACCTGGGGTTCCAATGTCCCGCCGTGATGGAAACTGCAAACCTAGCATGGGGTAGTTGGGGGTTCCATGCCGCAGTGTGATAGAAACCAATGTCCAAGTATGGGGAACTTCGATTTTCCATGTCAGGACGTGATGGAAACCACCGCTTGGGTTTGTGGAGCTCGGGGTTTCCCATTTTTTGTGGCATGATGGATACCACCTAATTCTGGGAAACTCGGGGATTTCCACGCCCCTCCACGACAAAAATCGTGGCCTCAGTGAAGTGAGCTCGGGTTTCCATGTCGTGGCATGATAGAGAACCACCCAAGTTTGTGGAAATTTGGGGCTTTTGTTTCGTGGCACGAGGGAAACCGCCTAGTTCTGGGAATGTTGCAGTTTCCATCTCTTGCCCCGAAGAAAACTGTGCCCCTGCTGAGGGGAACTTGGGTTTCCATGTTGCGGCACGACTGTAAGCACCCAAGTTTACGAAACTCATGGTTTTCGTTGCGCGGCATGGTGAAGAACCACCCAAGTCTATCGAACTCAAGGCTTCCATTTCCCGGTGTGATGGAAATCGCTCCCCTGGTCTGTCTCTAGAACTTGCAGTTTTCATGCCTTTTTGTGATGGAAGCTATCCAAGTGCAGGGAAGGTTGGGTTTTGTAATGCCATAAGACTTCATGATATGCGTTCATGGTAACGGGTGCGTCCATTGGGCGTTTGGAAGGTGCTCGAGCGCCATGTGATGTTACGGGCAAACCATCGCACAGTAACCGCAAGGGCATGGGTGTGTGGCGGCGAGTGGCATGGGCGCATCGCACATAGCCAACAGTGATGTTTGAAAAAGTGACGTTATAGGTGAAATTTCACACCATAGCCGAAGTCATAAAACCGACGGACGAGGTGAGAAACTGACGCTACACGAGTGGGTAGACAACTGAACGATGGGGGTCGGCTCAGGTCCACCGAGTGACCCATGACACACACATTATACGCGTATTAATATGATGTGAAAATGATGGAGAAATCATCCAACCAGCTATCAAGCAAGCATCTGAGTGTGAGTGCATTGGAGCACCATGAGCTAAGCCAACAACTTGTTGGTCAAGGAAACAAGGTGGTGGTGAACACAGGGCGAGCGCAGGTCGAGTCGAGTTGTTGACATGCAGGGCATGAAAAATTCTTCCGCAGGGCATCCACACCATAGGATGGGTCGAGTTGGGTAGCACATTGGTCAAATCATGTGACAGACGTGAAGGGTGTGCGGAATTTCTCCGCAGGGCATCTGCAATGCAAGGTCAAGTTGGGCAGGGCGTCCGCACGTTCTGAGCTTCAGTTCCGAGGTCATTCTGAAGGCATCGTGAGTATAAATTGAGTGCCGAAAGTTGAATTAGGTGCATATTGATGGGATAGAGCTAACCACATAGCTAGGGAGTGGATTGGACACTCAAAGAGCTCGTGTGGAGGTCTGAAATCAATTGCAGTGCCGCCCTAGTGACTCGGCAACACTTGGGCAGTTTTATGCAGGATATTCCCGAGGTGAATTCTAATGTTGTAAATACTTTTTGTGGGCTAGTTAATGATTATCAAGCATTGTAAGCTTGGAAAAAAAGTCACTTGCCTTGCCAAAAAGCAAATGGGGTCTTTTGCTGGATTGGAACTTATATTGTATTTCATATTTATGAAACATATTATCAGGCAGACTCGTTATTAATTGGGAGTTGCCCCTCCCTTGTATGGGTGTACAATGTGGATATGATGACGATGTTTATTTTTTCCACATATTTAGAGAAAATTTTATTAACTAATTTAACAAGTGTTGATAAAGGTGTAGTCTACATACTTGAGTATTACGAAAAGGAGAAGTACGGTAGTGCTGCACCTCGTCTATAGCATGGTTCAAAGATCACCAAAGGTCTAGGGGTGTGATAGATTTCCTTGCCCCACCGTGATGACAGTCACCCAACTATGTGAAATCTAAGGTTTCCATGTCCCTGCTCAATGGACACTGCCCAATTATATGTCTTCCGGGACGGAAACTGCCCCTGCAAGACCCATGAGCCGAGGATGATGACAAAGGACATTGGAAGCATTCGGTGGACATGCGACGAACAATGAAGTGATGAAAAAAATGATGAAATGTTATACGGGCGCACCGATGGATGAAAACATCATTAAGCTATTATGTGACATTATCATAGTGACAGTGTGATATTTAGGAGCGACATGCATAAATGCATCCAAAAATGGCTAAGTGTTGGCTTGGAGGTTTATAGACCGGCTGTGGTGGCAAGCCGACGTTAAGGAGGAAATGTCACTCGTAACAAAGGGTTTATGGGCATTTAGTGGGTTGGACTTATATGGGTCAACCCCCACCCATGGAAGCAATGTGTGGGCAAAGGCATATACAAAAGGAGGACGAGCGATGGATGATAAAGGAAAGAAAGAAGGACATCAACGTCTTGTTGATTCCACCATTGGAAAGCTAATGCATGAGCTAGAATGAAGGTGGAGGGTGGAGGGTGAAGCCGGAACAAGGAAACGGAGTCTTGGCCGAGTCGGGTAAAAAAGCATTTGTCGTTCACCCACAGGTCAATTCTGGTTCCTTCCGTAGGGTGTGTGCGGTGCAGTGTTCAGTCCATCATTGATTTGGGTGCCTTCCACAGGATGCATCCAGAACAATGTTCAGGGCAAGTGCATTTAGGTTAATTCAAGTTCGTGCAACACGCACATGTTCAGGACGCGCGAAACAGTTTTTTAAGGCATGAAATTCCTTCGACAGGATCGATTCAGGTCGAATGTGACCCGGACGCATTCAGGAAACGCATGCAAATAGTGACCATGGTGACCGACGTGCAAAAATGTGTTCAGGGTGCCGAGGGCGTCTGAGACCCAAGTGACCCAATCGAACCAGAATTCACGCAGACTTCAGAAACATGTTCTTAAATGGAATTTTGGGGTTCCTTTGGATTGTATGCACTGTTGGGAAGCTGTTAAGGCTAGACCAAGGTACAAGCACATTTTGCAAGAAGCATAAATGGTTTATGGAGGCTTGGATGTATAATTATTCCAGATTTTACATATTTATTGAAGCATAATATCGGGTAGACTTATTAACGGGATTTTCCCCTCCCTTGAATGTATGGGCATTCATGTGGTTTGATATTGATGTTTATTTTTGTTTTATTTCCACATAAAAACAATTTGGAAGATTAATGAAACAAGTGTTGAGTTAGGCGTAGTCTAGTTATTAAGTATTTGAAAAGAGAAAAATAAGGTAGTGTTGCACCCGTCTATAGAGTGGTTGGGAGACTACCACAGGTATAGGGGCATGAAAGTTGGAATCAGAGCTACAATTGCGTGGCTTTTTTATTATTGAGCAAGGAGACAGTTGTATTGAAGCTTGATGGATGAATTTGTTTCATTGGAAATTAAATTCAAAGAAATTAAAGAGAAGTCAAAGGAAGTGGAAAATGAGTTTGATGAGGTGAGTCAAAGCATTGATACATTGTGTAAGAGGAGGAAATTTGGCATGAGCAAAGTTGAAATGTTAAGACTTATGAAGAAAGTGAAAATTCTCCAAGCATAAATGGACAACTTGGAAGAAGAGCAAAGGAAGTTACTTTATTAGCTTTTCAAACTTAGAGACCTTGGAAAGATGAAGCATGGTGGCATGAAGCCCACTATGGCCGAACCAAAGGATGTTTTAGATGTGATTGAAGTCAAGGAAGAAATTGATGAACAATTTGAACCAGGACCAAGCACATTACAAGCATTGATGGTGGACAATTCTCACAAGTATGTTGCAGATGTGGTAGAAGTCGAGGACGAAATTGATGAACATGTTGGACTACGGACAAGCACATTGCAAGCATCAGTGATGGATGATTCTGGGGAGGATGTTGAGGATGTGGATATGATCGAGGAAGAACTCATGGAACAAGTTGAACCTAGAACAAGCAAATTGCAGGCATTGGGGGATGAACCACATGAAAATGTTGCAAAAGTGACAATGATCAAGGAGGAACTTTATGAGAATATGTTACCAAGATCGGAAGCATTGTAGACATTGATGAGGATGGAGGACACTCGCTTAGAGAGTCTTCATGAAGATATGACTCGTGTTTCAATTGAGCATCTGGGAGATGGACCGTATTTAGGGATGGGAAAGAAAATGACTTCTTTTCCAATACCATGGAGGAACTTTCCTCGGATTACTATGATGGAACCTTGTACATTGGAGAAGCAAGGATCATTTCTTGTTGTAGAACTTGATAGGGAAATTTGTGACCTCGCTCTAGTAGGTTCAAGTTCCCATGACAAGGGTGGAACTTGATGATATTTGTGATAGATATGGGTCATGATTAGCCACATGGAAATTGGCTAGGTGCCCGGCATGACTCATGGACTTCCTTGGTGGTAGGGCACATTGTTTGGGTAGAATTATTCATGGCTTACAACCAAGAAGGAACTCTCGGTGCACCTTTAGTGGGGGAGAATTCTTGGAGGAAGTACCCATGATGATGATGGTAGAAGTGACCGAGGGCACTTAACCTGTACACTATATGTATGATGGTGGCTAGAGTTGCGATGAGTCTACTCTTGATGGACACATGGGCAACCAAAGTCATGTACATTGACATGAGGGCATGGCAGGACATTATGTGGATACATTATGCAAGTGCACTTACTAGGTGCCACTTATGAGCATCATGGAGATGTGTCAAGTAGGAATATGCTGAGCATGATCGATTGTTGATGCTACATGGAGATATTTTATAGATGGGTTGATGGATGTTGTTCACTTTGACCAAAAATACATTAGTTGGATGGGCAGCGTATGAGCACATTCATATGACTTTTAGGGTGAGAAAAACTTGTGGTGGCACTCATGGGAAATACAAGTATGATTGCCAACACTTTGGATAGGATGATGCATGGGAGTTCATGATGGAGTTGCATTCATTAGAGGCTTCATACTACAATGATCTTGCAGTATCTGGTTCACTGAGGAGATGAGATCGAGACTAGTCTTGATTTTGATGATGCTCGATAGTTGTTTTTGTCTTTTGAACCGCATGTGGAGATTGGCATCATGGGCAACACATTTCAGATAGAGATGGCTTGTTGGATGGACAACATGTTGTAGATGAGACGGATCTCCATGAATTACTTTACACTCATATGGGACAGATCCTTGATTGAATTTATGGGTGTGACAAGATGTGAGAGGGGTAACTAACTCATGTTATGAGGATGTGCATTCTCACAATGAAAACATATGCTTGGACAGATCACTCGACTAGTTTGATTTATGAGGGCTATAGCACTGTGCAAAGTTATTCTGGATACATAGCAGGTTTTGTTACGTTGAGTTGGTTGGAGTACTTGATGCAGATATTCACATGATATTGATGATATATGATGGGTTGACACGATATATGTTACAGCATCATGTGGCCATGATCGAGAGATTGACTTCCCACTATGGTATAGCACGTGGTGATTGCGACGAATGTGTTGATGATCATGGATTGGGGAGATAGTTCCCTTGGATATGATAGACATGAACCTTGATGGTTTATGAGATGATACTGGATAATGATACATTGCGACAAAATTTTCGACGATGATGGTAGCACTATCAGGAATGACAGTCTTATTTTAAGTGGGGTAGTATGCAAGACCCACGAGTCGATGATGATGATGGATGTCACTTGAAGCATTCGGTGGACATAAAAAGAACGACGTTCGACGAAGCGACGAAAACATCAACTTGAAAAAGGTCTAAAAAAGCCTCCATTGAAATTCTTCCCAACTTTCCATGTCTTTTTATGCATTTTTGACCCTGACCAATGTCTTGCCCATGCCAATGTTTTTCCAAGACCAACCAAAATAATTTCCAAGCTTTGATACCAACTGTAGCCTTATCATTGTATTCTTGCTTCAATATTCAAACTTTAACAAAGCTCAACTTGCCCTGAATCAAGCACTGATACCATCTGTCACGAAGTGGTAGTGGTTCCAGTGCTTCACCCATGTGAGGATGCCCAAGGAAACACGTTCGGGTGGGTTGGGTTGTGTCGTGTGAGGGCTGTCGTGTCAAAAGTGCTAAGTGGTGATCGTGGGTGTGCCTTGTGCACATTTGGGCGGGTTGGTTTAGGTCGTGTGAGGGTATTTGTGTTAAAAATGATAAGTTCTAACCGCCCGTGTGCCTTGTACAGATTAGTGTGACCCATTTTCCGTTTTCTCCCTCGTGCCTTCGTTTCGGCAGGTCAGGTCCTGCCATGAGAGGGCACCCAAGGAAACACGTTTGAGTTGGGTCGGGTCATGTGAGGGAGGCCATATAAAATATGCTAAGTTGGGACTGCCCCTGTGCCTTGTGCATGTTCATGTGACCTGTTTTCCATTTTATCCCTCGTGCCTTCGTTTGGGCAAGTCGGGTCGGGTCATGTGTGGGCGCCCAAGGAAATACGTTTGGGTCAGGTCGTGCCATGTGAGGGTGCCCAAGGAAATATCTTCGAGTGGGTCAATTTGGGTTGTGTCATGTGAGGGAACCCAAGGAAATGCATTTGGGCGGGTCGGGTTGGGTCGTGTCGTGTGAGGGCACCCAAGGAAACGAGTTTGAGTGGGTCGACTCGTGTCTTGTGAGGGCGTCTAGGGAAATCCATTCGGGCGGGTCGGGTCGGGTCGGGTCGGGTCGCGTGAGGGCACCCAAGGAAACACATTTAGGTTGGGTCATGTGAGGGTAGCCATATAAAAAATGCTAAGTTTTGACCGCCCATGTGCCTTGTGCACATTCGTGCGACCCATTCTTTGTTTGCTCCCTTGTGCCTTAGTTCGGGTGGGTTGGTTCATGCTGTGTGAGGGTGCCCAAAGAAATGAATTTGGGTCAGGTCGTGTGAGGGAAGTCACATAAAAAATGCTAAGTAGTAACTGCCCCTATGCTTTGTGCACGTTCATGCGACCCAATTGCCATTTTCTCCTTTGTGCCTTTGTTCGAGTAGGTCGGGTTGTGCCGTGTGAGGGCGCCCAAGGAAACACATTTGGGTCAGGTCAGGTTGAGTCATGTGAAGGAGGCCGTATAAAAAATGCTAAGCTGTGACCACCCGTGTACCTAGTGAATTTTCGTGCGACCCGTTTTCTGTTTGCTCCCTTTTGCCTTCGTTCGGGTCGGGTCATGTGAGGGAGCCCAAGGAAATGCATTTGGGTCGAGTCGGTTCGAATTTGGTCATTTTGTTTGAGGGTGGCTATATCAAATTTGCTAAGTTGTGACCGCACGAGTCCCTTGTTGTCATGACCCTATACCTTTGGCAATCTTTGAACCATGTTATAGATGGGGTGCAGCACTGTCGTACATTTTATTTTCATAATACTAAAGTATGTAGCTTACGCCTTTAGAAACACTTGTTAAATATATTAGCCACCTATAAAATAATTTCAGAGCAAACAGGTGGCTAAATTTGTGTTCAAGCCTTCAAGTGAATGTTTCCTTTGAAAATATATCATCCTTGAAGCCTTGTGATGTATTTAATCCTTCAAAATTGTGCCCCATGTTGTTCATAAAGAAAATATGTTTTCAAAGGTCTTATTTACTTTCATTCACCCCTCATTTCTTCCAAAAATCCCATTTGAACCTTTTAAAATTCCCTTTTGAAGGTTTAAAAACCCTCTTCATTTACCTATCGGAACCCCTGAAAACCCTTCAAAGACCTTCATTTTGGCCTAAAAACCCATTTTTTAGCATTAAGGCCTTAAGCCCCTTTCAGCCTTAGCCCTAGCCCCTTTTCGCATATGACCCGCACTATGAACAAGTGCAAAGCGCTCATCGCATCGCAAATATTCATCACACCGCAAACACTCATTGCATCACAATCAGTAGTCGTAATTTCCCTTAATCCTATTCTTTTTCCTCCGATGGCCAAATCTGCCAATTTAATCTCAGTCGTCGAATCCATAAGAAGTGACTGCCGAGATTCAATCGTGCTTCACCCATAGCCCTCTGACATTATACCCGCCAATTTAATCCTGACCGTTGATATCTCATACCGATCCGACTGCCAACACTTAATCGCACATTGAAAACTCAAAAACCCTAGTTCTTTGGCCTCTTTTCTTCTCTCCTACGCGATGTAATCCCAGCCGTTCATTTCGCCAGATCTTTCGGTTCGCACTTCATCGCATCGTGCTCATCCATCATGTGATCCTCCACCGTTCTGACCTCCAATTGAATATCCACCATTCATTTTCCCCCTGGATCAGTGGCTCTCGCTACCTTGCATTCCTGCCTTATGCCTTGCATGGTTTTCAAGGCTAGGAATTACATTTAGTATGAAATTAATGATACTTTAACCCTAGAAACTCTTCCACCTCCTCATTTCCTTATAAAATCTCATTGAGGAGCACATTGTAAAGGGTTTTTCTTTGGATATCTGTTGCATGTAAATAGTTTTCTGAATTTGTTGTAGCTCTGTTTGTAACTGAAGATACATAAGTTGAGATGAGAAGTTTGAAGCTGTAGAAACCTACTGGACTTGATTATTGTAACTGGTTTGAACATAAGATACAAATAGTTTATTTATGGGACCCTGGTCTATGTCAATGGTGATGTGTTTATCACTGTAATTGTTATTTTTCTTTATGTTTCCATTCTTTCCACTTTTCTCTGATAAAGAACAACAAATATAGATTAGGATATACTCCTGAAGTACCCTAAATCTCACTGATAAGCTTTATCTTTACGTTTTATGCTGATTGTTTATTTGAAGGTAATTCAATAGAGTATAAGCAGTGAAGTGTCAGTAAGCCCATATTTCCTGAGTACAACTTGAGATTTTATCTTTGAATGTTATTGAGAATTTTTCTAATTAAATCTGAGCTAGAGAAGTTTATGGTTAGCACTGTCCTTTGGTTTATCTCCAATAGTTTCTTTGTAGAGTTCCCTTAAGAGTATGTTGAAAGCAAGCTAGTTTCAAAGTACGTACCTGATCTTAGACTACTTTTTATGTTTATCATGAATGTTTTCCTTTTGAATATGCTGAAAGCAGGCTAAGTTAAAACTATTTACTTGATCTTAAGCTATTCTAAGTGTTTTAAATGCTTTCTATTGAAAGTACATCAAAATCAGGCTAGTTTAGAAGTACTTACCTGATCTTAGATTACTTTTGTGTCTTTCCTTAAGTGCATGCCAAAAGCCGGTTAGTTTCAGAGTACTTACTTGATCTTAAGCTGCTCTTTGTTTCTTCATATGTTTGATTTCACTCAATCCATTTCTTATTGTTTCATTCCATAAAATCAACTTAAAGAGATCCTTTGACATAGATGACTTGCCCCATGGACCACTCTTGAACCTTGCTATTTCAATGAAATCCTCTTATGACTCCATAGCCCAATGGATTAAAGCTGATCCTTGCCTATCTTGGTAGTCAAACCATTATTCCACCTACTTACACCTTCACCCTTCATATAGACTTAATTCACGTTCATCATATCCTTGCCCAACCAAAAACTAACAAAAAACCTTGTTCTTCATAACTAGCCTAATATCACACTAAAAAGCCTTAAAGATAAATAAATCTTTGAAACTTATATAGAGATCCCTCTTTGGATTCAGGAGGGCTAGATCCTTAAATCCCAAAGTGGTTTGATTTTGTCTTGTCTTTTGGATTTTCCAATCTACCAAAACAGAGGAACCCCAACATAATGGTGACTCCACTCGAGAGTTTTGAGTAAAATCCTTAAAACAAAACACTCAGCATTTAGTGCAGTATAAGTAGCTCTCTTCAAGAACTACCAAATAAAATGGTGATCATGATAGGACTTATTTGAATCAGTGACAAACTAAGTAACTCTTAGGATTCTGATAGAGCCTTATCAAACCTTGAAGAAATTAGCTAGCTAAGCCATAAGAGTAAACTATGTTTATCTCATCACCATAGCTAAGTGTTGAAATAGATTTAGGACACTCTCATAACCTATAGGACTGAAAAAACTCAGAAAACCCAAAAACATTTTAGATTGGTATATGGTGGTGGACCATAAAACATTCTGCCTCCAAAAAAGCTAAAAATTTCCACTTAGTGACTCCACTGAACATCAGTAGGCCTGTTGATTTTCCTTGGTTTTCCAAAGACTCCACTAGGAAACCCCTTATCATAATATCATTAAAACTTAGTACATAAGACTTTGAGGATTAGATTTTTCTTTCTAAGAGATCAGTTAGCCTATTAAAGATTGTCATATTTGGTTAAAAAATTTCTTATTATTGGGTCTGAAAACATAGCATAGTGGCTTCTAGAAGAGTTCATACTAGAGCCTATCCTAACCCAAACCCTCCTGATATAGTTGATAATCTTTAAAGCATACTTAGGAAGTCTCCTAAGGCTCAAGCTTCAACTATTGTCAGACCAATCCAAAGAGCTAATTTTGTTCCTGAAAAACTCACAACTCTGCAAGATTCACAAGTTGACTTAAGAAACCCATTCATAACTAGGTCACTTGATGATATAGATCAGATAGATTTTGAGTCTCCAACCTCATCCCAAGATAGAGGTGAACATCCTAGTAGCAGAGAAAATACCCCACCTGATTTGCATTTCCTTCATAATTTTAGATTCTCTCATCCTAGATTTTCTCAAGAATCTCTTGCTGGTCCATCCAATTTTGTTATCCATACACCCACTGTTCAAACTACACCATTCCATCAACCCCCTCCTATCTTACATCCCCCACTTGTAAACCCCCCACTTTTTCCACAACCTCCTATCATGGCAACATGGTATGCTCCCCTAGTCCTTCCTTTACCTCTAGTCAATCTGCCATAGGACTATCAGTCCAAGATACCATTATATGATACCACTGGTACTACTACTGCTTCACAACATGTGGACAAGATGAATGACTATTTTGATATAAATGAGATTGATGATGAAAATGTCAAACTAAGATTATTTGCTCAAAGTCTAGGGGGAGAGGTAAGAAAATGGTTCAAAAGCTTAACCCATAATAGTATTAGTGACCTCCAATCCTTCCATCAGTTATTCCTAAACAAGTGGGAAGTTAGAAAAAACCCTCTCCAAATACTTTCAGAATACAAAAACCCCAAAAGAAACACTGGGGAAAGTGTTCGAAATTATTGCACTAGATTCAATAGTGTTTATAATGCACTGCCCCCAGACTTTAAACCTCCACAATTTTCAGCCTTGGCCAAATTTCCTGAAGGATTTGATCCCGAAATGGCATATCAACTAAGAGAAAGAGACCTCGTTGACTTTAGAAGACATGCAGAAGGAAGCTATTTCTGTTGAGGTAAATCTGATTGAGAAAAGAGCTAGGACGGGGAATGAAAAGAAAGTATCATTTAGGGAGGAATCTACACCCTCCACATCTAGCTCCAAAATGGAAAGGATTATGGAAGAAATGATGAAAAATATGAGCATACTTGAGAGAGAACAAGATAGAGAAAACTAATCAGCTCCCCAAAACAGAAATCAAAATCAGAACTTTAGAATAAATCAACCTCAGAACATAAAAAGAGAGGGTGATCAACAAATCAGACCTCCTTTCCAAGAAAACTATGTAAGTGAGGTTGAAGAAAAAATTGAATAAATAGAGGAAGATGACATAAAGATGTTGGGAGTAGACAATGATAAATTTGATATTCCTATTAATAGAAAACAAGGGTTATACACACCCTATGATGATAATAGAACATAGGTTGGACATTATTATCAAGAGCTGGAAAATGTCATCATAGAGACCCCAAAAGAATATGACCTTATGAGTAAAAAGAATCAGGAAGCTCCCAAGAACAAAACCTTTGACAATTCTACAAAGAAGAGCCCTGTGAGAAAACCCAAAAAACATCAAACAAAAGGAAAAAATAGTGGTTGTAAATTTTGATCAAAACAAAGAGAAAGGCACTCAAATTAATGAAAAACAGAGTGCAGATCTTAGTAGCATTAGTACTTCAGCTAGTGCTCCTATTAAAACCATTTTGACCAATGTAAATAGAGGAAATCAGCAAATTGATTTTGCTGATAAAATGGTGATTAACAAGGCTGAAACAAATCTTGTAAAAAACCAATTGCCTTTCAGTTTGGAACAGGAAATTGCCAAGATTAAAATCTCTGTTCCCCTCACTGAATTAGTCACCCAAGATGTCTATAAATCCCAAATTTTGAAAGATTTCAACATAACAGAAAATAATGACACTTTCAACCTCAATGATGACCAACCAAAGCTCTTATTTGGTCCTAATATTGAAGGAAGATACCAAGAAGGGCCAGTTCCTCCATTTTATGTTAGTTTGAAAATTCATGACAAAATTTTACACAATGCTATGCATGATTCAAGGGCCTCTCACAACTTAATGCCCAAAGAAATAATGGAGAGTCTAGGCCTTGAAATCACCAGACCATACAAAGATATATATTCCTTTGACTCCAGTAGAGTGAAATGTTTGTGTTTGATCAAAGACTTTTGTGTAAACCTAGCTCAAATTCCAGCCAGGTGTTTAGTGATGGATATTGTAGTGGATGATGTACCCCCCAAGTATGGTATGCTTTTATCAAGATCATGGGGAGCTAAGTTACAAGGAACAATGAAAATGGATATGACATATTCTACTATCCTTGTTTTTAATCAAACTAGAAGACTTTATAGGGAATCTCACATGCAATACATGGTCAATAGCCAAGAGAGACCTGAAAACTCTCCTCTTTATTCTATGCATACGGACCTTGACTCATTTATTCTCTTCAATAATGAAACATTCAATGAGAAAGAAACATTAACTGACTTAGTGGCCACCCCTCACTGTAACATAGTGGCAGACACAGAAAAGGAGGAAGATAAGACAAAAGCATCAAGACAGTTTGCCAAATCAGAAAATTACAGCAAACTAATCACAGGTTCAGAGCTACAAAATAGTCATCCATTGGTTGTCAACTTTGAGAGTCAAGGGAATAGTCCTCAACATAATGAAGAACATGAGTAACTAAACCAAATTCAACATAGTGCTAATTTACAAGAGCAATCCAAAAGCACACAAGATAAAGAGGGTGGTAGTAAAACTAGTAAATCTAAAACTAGTCCTCTTTGGAGTATGAGTTTTGATGGATCTTGTAATAAGAATGATGCCGGAACAGGCATATGAATGCATAACACTAAAAACAATCATGCTGAAGGACATTCCTACAATTTGTTTTTTCAATGTACAAATAACATAGCTAAGTACAAAGCTCTCCTTTTAGGCCTACACTTATTGAAGAAATTAGGGGCCAAAAGGATAAAAGTTCATGGGGATTTAGAGTTGATTATTAGGCAAGTGAATGTGGAATATAGTGCCAAAAACCCCAGACTTAGAGCCTATATAAATGATGTCATGGACTTATTAAAAAAATTTGATGAGTTCCAACTTATCTTTGTTCCAAGGAACCAAAATGTCATTTCCAATGGTTTAGCCTTTGCTACTAGAACTTGTCTAACACATTATGAAACCAAGCAATGTACCACCCAAGTCAAATTTAGGCCAACTATCCTAGACAATGAAAAATATTGGCAAGTTTTTGATGGAGATAAATAAATAGAAGACTTCTTGTAGTCCAGAAATGAATTTGAGCCGCCAAGTTCAGATTCAGAGTATGACCAAGACTGTCTTATTGAAGAAAACCCACTTGATGAAGAAGCAAATTCTCCAGATATTGCTGATATAAATCTGATATCTAATAAACTTGAACATACCACAGAAATTAGTACAGATTTAGAAAAAGAAGACTTAGAAATGCTACAATCTAACTCTCCAAGCTTGCCAAAAGGACTGGTCACACTAGAAGAGTTGTTTGATTTCAATGATGTTGCCAAAAAAAAAAACTAGAACTTGTTGAAACTGAAGTAGAAGAATTTAACATAGGTAGTGAACTAAAGCCAAAAATGATTAAACTATCTAAAACCTTACCAACTCACATAAAACTGAAATACATTGAACTCTTTAAGGAATTTTCTGATGTATTTGCATTGAGTTATGAAGATATAAAATCATATGACACAAAGATAATTCAACATAAGATAACCCTTAAGGAAAACTAGAAACCTTTGAAACAAAAATTGTACAGAATTAACCCTGTTCAATTACCTCTGGTAGAAAAATAAATTAAGAAAATATATGAAGCCGGAATTATTGTCCCTATTAGATATTAAGAGTGGGTGTCTAATCTTGTGTCAGTTAGGAAGAATATAGGAGAGATTATTCTTTGTATTGATTTTAGAAACTTAAACAAATCCTCTCTGAAGGAAAACTACCCTTTACCCAAGATGGATCACATTTTAAAAAAGGTAGTTGGTTCTAAAAGGATTCATTTGTTAGATGGCTTCTCAAGTTACAATCAGATATTAGTACATTCTGATGATCAACTCAAAACAACCTTTACCACACCTTGGGGTACTTTCATGCATGTGAAAATTCCCTTTGGTTTAATGAATGTTGGAGCTACATTTCAGAGAGCCATGGATATTGCATTCTCAAAAGAATTAGGCATTTTCATCATTATTTACCTTGATGACATCACTGTTTTTCCAAAACAGATGAAGAACACCTAGAACAGTTGAGAAAATTCTTTGAGAAATGCAGAACATATGGGTTATCTTTAAATCCAAAGAAAACAATGTTTGGTCTCCAAGAAGGAAAACTACTTGGACACATAATATTAGAAGAAGGGATAAAGATAGACCCAAAGAGGATTGATGGTATATTGCAAATCAACCATCCTAGAAACATCAAGGAACTTAAATCTTTCATTGGGAAGATTAATTTCTTGAGAAGGTTCATACCCAATCTAGCTGAACTCCTTAGAAACATGACTAATATGATTAAAAGAGAAGAATGAGTTAAATGGACCTTGGAAGCAAAGAAATCATTTGAACTGGTAAAAAAGAATTAACCAAAACACCAGTTCTCATTAGTCCTGATTTTACAAATGATTTCTTCATTTTTTCATTTGCATCATAACAGACAGTAGTTATTGTCCTATTACAGAAAAAATTGAAGGGACAAGAGCAACCAATTTCATTCTTTATTAAGGCATTGAGAGATGCACCTCTGAAATACAATATCATGGAAAAACAAGCCTTTTCCCTATTCAAAGCCTTAAAGGACTTCAGAGTTTACATTTTACATTACCACATAATTGCATTTGTGCCAAATTTAGTTGTAAAAGACATTCTAACCTAGGATCCAGATGGAAAAAGAGGAAAGTGGATTGTTGTGATACTTGAATATGATTTAGAAATTGAGCCCACTAAGCTCATAAAAGTCTAAGCACTAGCAAGATTAATGGACGAGTCTAATTTTGAAGCTCTTGATATAAACATGTTAGATGCATTAGATGAACATGAGGAGTTGTCAACTCCCATTATTGAATATCATTTTATGTTTTCATTTCAGTATGCTGATATTTTATATGTTTTTCTCAATTTAAATACACCTCCTGGTTTATCTAAAATGAAGGCAAGATTTTTAAAGTTGAAAGTTGTTAATTACTGCATTTTGGATAAATATCTATATTGGAAAAATGCTAGTGCATTATTCCTTAAATGTTTGCCTGAGAATGATGCAGATAAGATCAAGCATGAATTACATGAAGGAGAATGTGGAGGCCACCTCTATTGGAAGAAAACTGCCAATAATATCCTTAGAGCTGGTTACTATTGGCCCGCCCTCTTTCAATATGTCAACAAAATGATTATTGCCTGTCACATATGCCAAATCTCTGAAGGCAAAGGAAAATTTCTTCCCTTACCTCTGCAACCAATCACTGTTGAAGCTCCTTTTCAATAGTGGGGTCTAGACTTCATTGGGGAAATCCATCCTCCCTCATCTACCCAACATAGATGGATCCTCACTGCAATAGACTATTTTACGAAATGGATAGAAGCCATCCCTTCTAGGCAGGCCACTGACTCTGTCATCGTAAAATTCCTTGAAAATCATATCCTATCTAGATTTGGTTGTCCTAGAAAGATTATCACTGACAATGCTGCTGCATTTGGATCCAAAAATATGGTTGAATTCTATCATAAATATTAGATTACATTGAGCCATTCTACTGCTTATTACCCTCAAGGAAATGGGTTGGCAGAATCCTCAAACAAAATTTTGGTGAATATAATCAAAAAGTTACTGGAAGACAATAAGAAATCATGGCACACAAATATAGTACATGCACTATGGGCCGATAGATTAACACTTAAGAAATCAATTGGAATGTCACCCTACCATCTAGTTTATGGAGCAAATGCAATTTTTCCAACCAGTCTAGGAGTGCCAGTCATGAAGCTGATCCAAGAAGTGTAGTCTGAGGATAATGATATGACCAGAAGGATCAATTAGACTATACATCTTCAACAAACCATAGAGGAAGTCTACAATATAGCCCTACACAAGCAAGAAAACATCAATAAGTTGTTTGATAAAAGGACAAAGGCTAGTGATTTCAGCATTGGTGACAAAGTTTTTAAGTGGGATTCCAGGAGAGAAGATAAGGGAAAACATGGAAAATTTGATAACTTATGGCTAGGCCCTTATCTCATTCATTCTACTGCTGGTAAAAATGCTTATTTCTTGCAGGAATTAAATGGAACTGAACTCTTTGGAGGTCCTATCAATGGCAGGATGCTCAAGAATTACTTATGTCAAGGGTCATGAGTTTCAAAGCTTTTTACTTTCTATTGTAGATTATCATTGTCCGAACATTGCATTCAAAGTTAGAAAAATAAAAATACAAAAATAATAGAATAGAAAAGAGGGAAGATGAAAACAAGAAAGGTATAGGCCCATAGCAAAAAAGAGAAATAAAATCTAAAATTGTGAAAGCCTAAATGCCACTACCACAAGAAACACTTTCTATCCAATCATATAGTCAAATCATTATTAGATAAGCTTAAATTTACTGTTGATCGGTTAGTGAATCAGATTTTCCAAACAAATTAATCTTGGCTTATCAGTAAGGTATTAAGGATAGAAAAACAAAGGTTCAAACAAGCTCAAATCTTGAACATATGAGATTGATGAAGAATTGGTTCTAAAAATTTGAAAACTTGAACCGGAAAAGAAAGAGGAAGAAACTCAAACAAGACAAAAACAAGAGCTGAAGAATAATGAAGGATGTTTTTTATTTTCAGATCTTATGCCTTCACAATTTTGTTTTAATTTTATGCAAATTTCAATCTATGTGTAGCTCATTTTTATGCCATAGACCACAACAAGTCAGACTGCTTAATCCTGGCTTGGCTGTTTTTAAATTTCCTGTTTTTAAATTTAGAGAATAAATATATGTTAGACAGTCTAATCCTAACAGATAGTAGCTAGGTAGAGAAACTTATGAGTTCAACTGCTTAATCTAACTCATGGAGAAATAAGAGTACACTTAGATTAGTTTTATGTTTTCAAAAGAATAAAATGATTGATGAAAAGGTTTGCAAGTCCAAGTGCACCTTGAAGAAGAAAAAATGTCAGGAAGTAGGTTTTGTAGATAGTTGTTGGTAAAAAATTATTTTGCTGATATAACAAGTTCTGATCATCTTTCAAACAGTTGATTAGAGAACATGAAAAAGTTTGTCAATAGGAAAGATACTGATCTACATTCAAGAGATGATTTTTTGTGGTTCTTGACACCTCCAAGGAGCTGCCATCCCAAGTTGGAGCCGCTGTTAGCCACCTATAAAAAATTTTCATAGAAAAAAGGTGGCCAAATTTGTGTTGAAGCCTTCAAGTGAACATTTCCTTTGAAAAAATATCATCCTTGAAGCCTTGTGATGTCTTTAATCCTTCAAAATTGTGTCCCCCTATTGTTCATAAAGAAAATTTGTTTTCAAAGGTCTCCTTTTCCTTCGTTCACCACTCATTTCTTCCAAAAATCCCCTTTGAACCTTTTAAAATTCCCTTTTGAAGGTCTAATAATCCTCTTCATTTACCTATCAGAACCCCTGAAAACCCTTCAAAGACCTTCATTTTGGCCTAAAAACCCATCTTTCAGCATTAAGGCCTTTAGCCCCTTTCGGCCTTAGCCCTAGCCCCTTTCCGCATATCACCTGCACTGTGACCGAGTGCGAAGTACTCATCGCACTGCAAACACTCATCGCATCACAATCAGCAGTCACAATTTCCCTTTATCCTGTTCTTTTTCCTTCGATGGTGAAATCCCCCTATTTAATCTCAGTCGTCGAATCCATAAGAACCGACAACCAATATTCAATCGCGCTTCGCCCATAGCTCTCTAACATCATACCTGTCGATTTAATCCTGACCGTTGATCTCATACCGATCCGAAAGATAGCGCTTAATTTCACATCACAAACTCAAAAATCCTGGCACTTTGGCCTCTTTTATTCTATCTGATGCGATGTAATCCCAGCCATTCATTCCGCCAGATTCGACGGTTCACGCTTCATCACATCGCGCTCATCCATCATGTGATTCCTCCACTGTTCCAACCTTTGATTGAATCTCCACCATTCATTTTCCCCTCGGATAAAAAACTCTTGCTTCCTCACAATTTTCCTTCGCAAAATGGATTACCCCGTTCCCTTTCTGACTTGCAATTGCGATTTTTCTCAGGTTCCACTTCTCCTCATTTTCTCTGCCAAATTCCTTCAAAATTTACCTTTTCTATATTTTTTGTTTCCTGAAAAATATATATTTAAAACAAAATCCTAACCGTTGATCTACAAATATCAAAGGCCATCGGGCCACATCCTTCCACCCATTCCCTTTCCCTTCATTTCTTCCCTTTCAAACATATCAGCTTCTTCTCTTAATTATAACCATTCATCAAAGAAATCTAATGATCGGGACTTAACCCGATAACCCAAACACCCATCCACTACGCGACAGGAACATTACGTCACCATAGACCCCGCATACCCTTTTACCCCGCAGCTCTTCATCCATCACGTTCAACCCACACTGTTGGATCTGTCGCCTCCAATCCAACTGTTGACGATCCATATCGCGTGATTTTCACCCCTTCTTTCCAGTGCACTACTTCCACATGATAAAAGTGGTTTTAGAAATCCACGTGTCAAATGCTAACATATATCGCATTCCAAAAGCTAAATACTTCTCCCCCCCCTCCCCCGCCCCCCCAAAATGCTACGTGAAAACCACTGCCGGTTTTCCCAAAACCACCCTTCTTCATACTCGTGCCATAATTCAAATACGAGCCTAGTTAGCTGTTCTGCCCAGTTTTATGTCCTCCTCTGTTGCATTTCCCCATCCTTAAGCATTCGTTCCGCCTCCATTGAATCTCTGAAACGTAGTTTTACCACAATTCATAGGGTTTTTATAATTAGTTTTTTTGTTTAGAAGGGTTTAGTGGTATTCGATCTATGTATTTCCATAGTCATAGACATGTGACCATATGAGTATAGGGTGACGATTCTGTGTCTTATATCCATGAAGAAAGGAACTAGAAGGGTTTCGAACTCTTAATTACATCAGTGGATCTCAATCCTCAATCCCAGATGAAAGCCTCAAAATAGCAGAAGACCACCTATATAAATGAAACAAACAAAGTGTATCAGTAGTGAAGAAATCAATGATAAAGGGATTAATGCCTAAACCTGAAGATCAAGTTTTTTAATCCACTGGCTAAGGAGATCAAGAAAGTGTTAAAGGATGAAGACCCGAAGATGAAGATCAAGCCTAATTAAGCCTAAACACAGACCAAAAGAAAATTAAAAGTGTTTAAAGGTAAATAGAGAAAAATATCAGTAAAAGAGACCTCCACTACCACATCAGAGGCCATTTATCCTCTTCAACTACCAAAGTACCACCTGCAGTCTCAATAAATCAAATGAAGGCATAGTTATTGACCAGTCAGAAGCTATTTGCCTAAAGACAATGGAATAGTTATTTCAAACTAAAGAACATATTTTAAATTTTCAGTAAAGTTATTGTAAAAGATAAAAATAACCTTAAAGTTAATATTTTCACCCACTAAGCCCAAAAAGCATAAAATAGAGTTAATGAAACAGAGTTGTAATTCAATGCATTCCTTCCTTATGCCTTGCATGGTTTTCAAGGCTAGGAATTGCATTTAGTATGAAATTAATTATACTTGAACCCTAGAAACTCTTCCACCTACTCATTTCCTTATAAAATCTCCATGAGGAGCACATTTTAAAGGTTTGGTCTCTAGATATCTGTTGCATGTAAATATTTTTCTAAAGTTGTTGTAACTCTGCTTGTAATTGAAGATACATAAGCTGAGATGAGAAGTTTGAAGCTGTAGAAACCTACTGGACTTGATGATTTTAACTAGTTTGAACATAAAATACAAATAGCTGACTTATGGCATCCTAGTTTATGTTACTGGTGATGTGTTTATCACCGTAATATTTATTTTTCTTTATGTTTCCATTCTGTCCACTTCTCTCTAATAAAGAACAACAAATATAGATTATGATTTACTGTTGAAGTACCCTAAATCTCACTGATAAGCTTTATCTATATGTTTTCTGCTGATTGTTTATTTGAAAGTAATTCAATAGAATATAACCAGTGAAGTGTCGGTAAGCCCATATTTCCTGAGTACAAATTGAGATTTTACCTTTGAATGTTCTTGAGAAGTTTGCCAATTAAAGCTAAGCTAGAGAAGTTTATGATTAGCCCTATCCTCTGGTTTATCTCCAACAGTTGCCTTGTAGAGTTCCCTTAAGAGTATGTTGAAAGCAGGCTAGTTTCAAAGTACTTACCTAATCTTACACTACTTTTTATGTTTATCATGAATGTTTTCCTTTTGAATATGCTGAAAGCAGGCTAATTTAAAAGTCTTTACTTGATCTTAAGCTATTCTAAGTGTTTTAAATGTTTTCTATTGAAAGCACATCAAAAGCAGGCTAGTTTATAAGTACTTACCTATTAGGTCCCTATATTATTAGTATAGTCCCTTATTGTTATTAGTGTAACCCCCTTATTGTTATTCTTGTACCCTTGTAACCCCCATTTTGTTATTATTGTTCCCTTAAATTATTATTGTTAGGTCGGCTAGGATTACATTGTGGCCCACTAGGATTACATTATGGCCACATGGACTCCTATATATAGAAAGGAGGTTTTGTAGATTGTATCATCCAAGAATTGTTCATTTATGTAATGTATTGGACGTTTCCCCCTCAAAGTGGTTTATTTCTAAGGCGTTGATATCTCTTTTCTTCTATTTTTGGAGCTAGTTACACAACATTTGGTATCAGAGGTTTGGATTCTAGGGTTTCGCTGCTCCAAACAGGTCATCGTGGATTTTTCGCTATACATTTTTTTCTATGAAGTTTCAGAAGCTGAAATTGTTAGGGTGCAAAGAAAAAATCCTAAGGAATATCTTCTAAAAATTTCAGAGCTTTGTTTGCAATATTTTCGGAGATATTATCTGTGGAAGTTAGGTCCTTTTTCAGGCTCTTAAACAGGTCATCAAGGCATTTGCGCTATAAATTTTTTTCTACGAAGGTTTAGAATCTGAAATTTTTAGGGTGCAAAGCTAAAATCTGAGGAAACTTGTCGCGAAATTTCAAACCTTGGTTTGCAATACGTCTGGAGATATGATCTGTGGAATTTAGTACTTTTTCAAGCCCCCGAATTTCATCTCAAAGAGGTGATCGTGGGAAAATTTCAATGAATCTCACTATGAGCATCGGATTGGAGTGTCGTAAAAAGTGGTCACAAATACACAGACTTTAGATTCTTGGCTATGAATTTTAGAGGTGAAGGACGAATCAATGACACGTGGCAAGTTGTACAAGTTCTCTCTACTAAAACAATCCATAATTAGGTCATTGTGGGAGATTGGACATAAATTTTTCTTGGAGAATCCAAATCAGGTCAGACCTATGGCATTCAAAAGAGAATTTAGAGGGATAATTTAGTGCTAAATTTTAGATATTGAAGAGCTGCAATTTCAGAGATAATCCAATTTCAATATCGAGCTCCTCAAAAGCAAGAAAAAGGTGTGTATTTGTTTCCGAATTGCATAAGTCTTGTTTGAAAAATCAATTTGAATTGATTCCAAGGGCATATTTTAGAATAGATATCAGTATTGGGTTCGAAAAAATGCCTCGTCAAAATAATTCAACACCCATTAAGCCTTCAGAAGGCTCTACTATGACTCATGAAGATGAATAATTGCAACATGATCTATCAAAATTACAAGAGAAAGTGCACCAAATTTCGCTCTCGCAAAGAGCAGCAAAAAATGAAATGGAAGTTTTGAAGAAAGGCATCGAAGAAAATATAGATGGTGTGAAGAATACTATGGATGGTTTGAAGAAAGGCGTGGAATCTAAGATAGATGGCATGGAAGTTGGCATGGAATCTAAGATGGATGACATGGAAGCTAAAATGGAAAACATGAAGAATGATCTAAAAGAAGACATAGAAGGTTTGACAAAGTTGATACAAGAAGTGTTTCCTAATGGTGAAAAGATAGTAGAGGAAACTCACGATGAGAAAAAAATAAATTTTAATCATGATTTCATAAACTCTAATGTTAGCGGGAAGAACCACCATATTCCAAAAATGGATATGAGGAAGTTTGATGGAAAGGATCTTGTAACATGGATACTACAGATGGAGCAATATTCTGATCTCCATAATGTGCAAAACACACAAAAGGTACGCATTGCAACTTTACATTTAGAAAAAAATACATTTGTATGGTATCGATGGCTTTTCTCCCGTACAAAAATTGTCACTTGGTCAATTTTTACGGAGGAAATTATAGCACATTATGAGGATACAAAGAGCAACACCTTCTTTAGCCAATTGATAAATCTCAAACAAAACGGTTTAGTGGGGGAGCACATTGAGGACTTCCAAAAATTGAATATAAGGGTAATTGATATTCCAGAGGAACACATGATTGATCTCTTCATAGGCACTTTAAAGGATAACATCCAACATGAAGTTTGTGTTTTGGAACCTGATTCATTGGAGAAGGCGTTCAGGTTGGCAAGAAAAATTGAATGTAAAATTATGGCAACAAGGAAGCCTACCACTCACTTCTATAAAGAAGGAAGTGTTTCTATGCCTAGATTTCCACAACCTACAAGGTCGACACCACAACGATTGGAAGAAAAAAGAGAAAAAGGGCTTTGCTACAGTTGTGATAGAAAATACACTAAAGGTCATAAGTGTGTTGAGAAGAAATTATTTTACATAGATTGTCAAGAGGAAGAAGAAAATGGACAAGAACAAGATATAGACCAAGAACTAGCCCTAGAAGAGGAAGAAATGAATCCAACCATATCGTGTGATGCACTGGCAGGAATTACCACTCCCCAAAATCTAAATATAGAAGGACATATCAAGAATAAAAAGGTAATAGTGTTGATTGATTCAGGGAGCACCCATAATTTTATTCATTGTAAGGTAGCCAAGGAATTAAATTGTTTCCTATACCCAGCACTAGAATTTCAAGTGATGGTTGGGAATATAGGAGCTATAAATTGCTCTGGAAAATGCCATAATATCAATATAACCATGGGGGAATATGTATTTAATAGTCCAATTCTTTCCATTCGTATGGGAGGTCCTGACGTTGTACTAGGAGTACAATGGTTACAATCTTTGGGGATGGTAGCTTTTAATTTTCAAGAACTTTTCTTGAAATTTTTTTCAAAAGGAAAGGAATTCGAATTACGAGGTATTGCAGGGAAGCCAAGAAATATAATAAGCTATAATGTCATGAAAAATCTTCTAAAGAAAGAACAACGAGGTGTAATTGCACAATTATGCTCACTAGAAGTTCCAACATCAAAATCATCTATTTCTGTAGATCTCTAACAAGTCTTGGACAATCATTCCAAGGTGTTTGAAACTCCCAAAGGACTCCCACCTATTCGTGATCATTATCACGCTATTCATTTGATTCCAGGAAGTGTTCCTCCAAACATCAGGCCTTATAGATACCCTTACGTCCAAAAGAACTGAATTGAACGTATGATTGTAGAAATGTTAGAGGTGGGTATAATTCAACCTAGTCAAAGTTCTTTCTCTGCTCCTGTAGTATTGGTACACAAGAAGGATGGATCATGGCGAATGTGTCTGGATTATAGGGAGCTCAATAAGCTCACCATTAGAGATAAATTTCCCATTCCTTTGATTGATGAATTATTGGATGAATTACATGGAGCAATTTATTTTACCAAGTTGGATCTTCGTTCAGGATATCATCAAATTAGAATGAAGACTGAAGATATTCTGAAAATATCATTTCGAACTCATGAGGGTCATTATGAATTTTTGGTCATGCCTTTTGGCCTTACCAATGCACCTTCTACATTTCAAGGGTTGATGAATTCCATTTCCAAACCCTTCCTTAGAAAATTTGTGCTAGTATTTTTTGATGATATACTAATCTACAGCAGGTCTTGGAAGGATCATGTTGAACATGTTGACAGGGTGCTCAAACTATTGCAGAAGAAACAATTATATGCAAAAAAGTCCAAATGTTTCTTTGGAGTACAAGAGGTGGAATATCTGGGTCATATTGTATCTCACGAGGGGGTTAAAGTGGACCCTTACAAAATTAAAGCCATTAAGGAATGGAAAGTTCCCACAACCATAAAGCAGTTGCGAGGATTTCTCGGGTTAACAGGGTATTATCGCAAGTTTGTTAAGAATTATGGGAGAATAGCAGCACCTCTAACAACATTTTTGAAGAAAGATGCATTTTCATGGACTCCTGAAGCAACTAAGGCCTTTGAACGTCTTAAAGAGGCAATGTGCCTAGCACCGGTCTTAGCTACGCGAGACTTCACAAAAACCTTTATTGTGGAATGTGATGCCTCAGGAAATGGAATTGGTGCAGTTTTAATGCAGGAAGGAAGACCCATTGCTTTTGAAAGTCGTCCAATCAAAGGAAAGTATTTACAGAAACCTATTTATGAGAAGGAAATGTTAGCAACACTGCATGCACTAAAGAAATGGCGAAGTTACCTAATGGGAAGACACTTCAAGGTAAAAACTGATCATGATAGTCTTAAACACTTTTTGGAACAAATAATATCTTCAAAAGAGCAGCAAAAATGGGTCACAAAGATGTTGGGTTATGACTTTGAAATAATCTACAAAAAAGGAAAGCTTAATGTTGTTGCAGATGCACTCTCAAGAAAGAATGAAGAGGTGGAAGCATTGCTTTGTGCCATTTCTATTATCCAACCAGATTGGATAACCGAAGCAAGATATGAATGGAAGAAGGACGAAGAAGTGTGGACACTCATTCAAAAGTTGCAGCAAGATCCTAGTACATATGATACATTTAGTTGGAAAAATGATTCCTTATGGTACAAAGATCGCTTATATCTTTGTAAGAATTCCCAACTAAAACAAAATATTCTTCAGGAATTGCACACTTCTCCTTTAGGAGGACACTCAGGATTTTTAAAAACTTACCACAGGGTGAAGAAAGAATTTTTTTGGGATGGCCTTAAATCTGATATTCAAAAGTTTGTGACGGAATGTTTGGTTTGCCAGCAGAATAAAGTGGAAACAATTAAGACCCCGGGACTTCTACAACCTTTATCCATTCCAAGTCAACGTTGGGAGGAGATTTCAATGGATTTTATCACACGTTTACCTAAGTCCGAAGGAAAGAGTGTCATCATGGTGGTAGTTGATAGACTTACCAAGTATGCACACTTTTGTGCATTATCTCATCCATTTAAAGAAAGTATAGTTGCTACTACATTTATGGACACAATTCAAAAGCTACATGGAAACCCAAGGGTTATTGTGAGCGACAGAGATCCCATTTTTACTAGAAATTTTTGGAAGGAGTTATTTTCTTGTTTGGGTACTCAATTAACTCATAGCTCATCTTATCATCCTCAATCTGATGGTCAAACTGAGATAGTAAATAAATGTTTGGAAGGATATATTAGTTGTTTTGTATCTGATAAACAAACACAATGGGTCAAGTGGTTACCTCTCGTTGAATGGTGGTATAACACTTCCTTCCATACTGCAGCAAAAATAACCCCATTTATGGCACTTTATGGATATCATCCACCATCGATCACATCATCTTTAAGGGAAAATTCGAAGGTTCAAGCAGTGGAAGATCACATCGAGCATCAGCAAGAAGTTCTCCAACTCTTAAAGGATAACCTGAATTTGGCACAAAATCGAATGAAACAACATGCATATCAACATCGCAGCGAGAGAAGTTTTGATGTAGGAGATTGGGTATTTTTACGGCTACAACCATACAAACAAATGTCCCTCAAGCAAGCTAAGAAGGATAATAAATTATCACCAAAGTACTATGGTCCTTACAAAGTGTTGAAAAAGATTGGTACTATGGCATACAAATTGGAGCTTCCTGCTTCTTCGCGAGTACATCCAGTTTTCCATGTTTCATGCTTAAAGAAGGTTATAGGTGAAAATATTCAGTTCAAACAATATTTCCAGAACTTGATGAGGAAGGAAAAATCATATTGGAACCGGAAGCGGTCACGGAAACAAGAACTCGACAACTACGGAATCGATCAATTTCAGAGTATCTCATCAAGTGGAAGAACTTACCCACTGAAGATTCTACATGGGAGGATGAGAATTTTATACAGAAGCACCCAGAGCTACTCAAGCGTTGAGGACAACACGTTTTTGAAGGAGAGGGGCATGTTAGGTCCCTATATTACTAGTATAGTCCCTTATTTTTGTTAGTGTAACCCCCTTATTGTTATTATTGTACCCTTGTAACCCCCATTTTGTTATTATTGTGCCCTTAAATTATTATTGTTAGGTCGGCTAGGATTACATTGTGGCCCACTAGGATTACATTATGGCCCCATGGACTCCTCTATATAGAAAGGAGGTTTTGTAAATTGTATCATCCAAGAATTGTTCATTTATGTAATGTATTGGAGGTTTCCCCCTCGAAGTGGCTTATTTCTAAGGCGTTGATGTCTCTTTTCTTCTATTTTTGGAGCTGGTTACACAAAAATTACAGTCTTAGATTACTTTGTGTCTTTCCTTAAGTGCATGCCAAAAGCAGGAGAGTTTCAAAGTACTTACTTGATCTTAGTCTGCTCTTTGTTTCTTCATCTATTTGATTTCCCTCACTCCATTTCTTATTGTTTCATTCCATAAAATCAACTTAAAGAGATCCTTTGACATAGATGACTTGCCCCATGGACCACTCTTGAACCTTGATGTTTCAATTAAATCCTCTTATGACTCCATAGCCCAATGGATTAAAGCTTCTCCTTGCCTATTTTCATTAGCTGAACCATTCTTCAACCTATTTACACATTCACCCTTCATATAGACTTCCTTCACCTTCATCATATCCTTGCCCAACCAAAACCAAACAAAAAACCTTGTTCTTCATGACTAGCCTAATATCACAATAAAAAGACCTAAAGATAAATCAATCTTTGAAACTTATAGAGAGATTCCTCTTTGGATTCAGGAGGGCTATATCCTTGAATCCCAAAGTGGTTTGATGTTGTCTTGTCTTTTGGATTTTCCAATCTGCCAAAATAGAGGAACCCCAACAAAATCAGTTAAGAAAAATTTCTTTCAATATGTGGAAAACATAAACATCATCATCACATCCACAGTGTACGCCCATACATACAAGGGAGGGGCAACTCCCAGTTAATAATGGGTCTGCCCGATAATATGTTTCATAAATACGAAATAGAGTATAAGTTCCAATCCAGCAAAAGACCCCCTTTGCTCTTTGGCAAGGCAAGTCACTTTTTTTCCAAGCTTATAATGCTTGAAAATCATTAACTAGCCCACAACAATCATTTACAACACTAGAATTCACCTCGGAAGTTTTCTGCATAAAACTACCCAAGTGTTGCCAGGTCACTCAGGTCACCGCCTTCCTATGAGTTCATACCTTCCCATGAGCTATCCATGTGTCCAATCCACTTCAAAGCTATGTGGTTAGCTATGACCTGTCAATACACACTTGCTGAAACTTTCGGCACTCAATTCCAACCTATGATGACCTCAGAATGAGCTCTGAGCTGAAGTTTAGACCTCCTGCGAATGCCCTGCCTGACCCAACCTACACTACGGATGCCCTGCGGAAAAACGTTCAGGTCAGGTCGGGTCATTTCGTTTGAGGGCGGTCATATCAATTTTGCTAAGTTGTGACCACTCCAGTTCCTTGTGCACATTCGGCCAGTCCATTTGTCATTTTCTCCCTTGTGCCTTCATTTGGGTCAGGTCGTTTCATTTGAGGGCGTCGCACAGTGTGAGGGGGCCCAACCAAACACGTTTGGGTCAGGTCATTTTGTTTGAGGGCATAGTGCTGTGTGAGTTCTCCCAACCAAATGCATTGGGGTCAGGTCATTTCATTTGAGGGTGCTCAACTGAACGCGTTCAGGTCAGGTCGTTTCATCTGAGGGTGTCGCGACGTGTGAGGGCGCCCGACCGAATGCGCTTGGGTAAGGTCATTTCATTTGAGGGTGTCGCACTGTGTGAGGGCACCAAACCAAACACGTTCCGGTCAGGTCATTTCATTTGAGGGCAACCATATCAAATTTGCTAAGTTGTGACCGCCCCGGTGCCTTGTGAATGTTTGGGCAGCCCATTTTATGTTTGCTCCGTTGTGCCTTCATTCGGCTGGGTGCGCTGTGTTGTGCCGTGTGAGGGTGCCTGAACAAATGCGTTCAATTCGGGTCGTTTCATCTGAGGGCATTGCATCGCATGAGGTCACCCAACCAAACGCGTTTGGGTTTGGTCATTTCATCTAAGGGCGTCGCGCCATGTGAGGGTGCCCGAACAAATGCGTTCGGGTCAGGTCGTTTCGTCTGAGGGCGTCACGCCGTGTGAGGGGGCCCGGACAAACGCATTTGGGTCAGTTCGTTTCATCTGAGGGCACCCATATCAGATTTGTGAAGTTGTGACTGCCCAGGTGCCTTGTGTACATTCAGGCAGCTTGTTTGCCATTTTCTCCCATGTGCGGTTTGATCGGGTGCACCGTGTCGCTCTGTGTGAGGGCGCTCAACCAAACGCATTTGGGTTGGATCATTTTGTCGAAGGGCACCTATATCAGATTTGCTAATTTGTGACCGCTTGGGTGCATTGTGCGCATTCGGGTGGCCCATTTTCCATTTTCTCCCATGTGCATCCATTCGGTCGGGCACGTCGTGTCGCGTCGGGTGACGGCGCCCAACAAAACCTATTCATGTCGGGTCATTTTGTCTAAGGGTGCCTGTATCAGATTTACTAAGTTGTGACTGCCCAGGTGACTTGTGCATGTTTGGGCAGCCCATTTTCCATTTTCTCCCATGTACGTCCGTTCAATCGGGCGCACTGTGTCGCGCCAGTTAAGGGTGCCCGACCAAACAAGTTTGGGTCGGGTTGTTTGGTCTGATGGTGCTAGTACCATATTTGCTAAGTTGTGACCACCTGGGTGCCTTGCGCACATTCAAGCGGCCCGTTTTCCATTTGCTCCCATGTGCGTCCATTCAGTCGGGCGCACCATGTCACACCATGTGAGGGTGCCGAGCCAAACGTGTTCAGCTCGAGTCGTTTGGTCCGAGGGCACCTGTATGAGATTTGATAAGTTGTGACCACCCTGGTGCCTTGTGCACGTTCGGGTGGCCCATTTTCCTTTTGATCCCATGTGTGTCCGATCGGTCGGGCATGCCATGTCGCGCCTAGTGAGGGCACCCATCCAGACGCGTTCGGGTTGAGTAATTTGGTCTGAGGGCACCTGTATCATATTTTCTAAGTTATGACCACCCGAGCACCTTGTGCATGTTTGGGTGGACTATTTTCCATTTTCTCTCATGTGCCTCCATTTGGTCGGACGCATCATGTCGCTCCAGGTGATGGCTCCCAACCAAACATGTTTGGGTCGGGTTGTTTGGTGAGAGGGCTCCCGTATCAGATTTTTTAACTTGTGACTACCTGGGTGCCTTGTGCATGTTCAAGTGGCCTGTTTTTCATTGGCTACCATGTACATCCGTTTGGTCAGGTGCGCCATGTTGCACTGGGTGAGGGCACTCGACCAAACACATTCAGGTCGGGTCCTTTGGTCCAAGGGTGCCCGTATCAGATTTGCTAAGTTGTGACCACCCAGGCACCTTGTGGAAATTTGTGTGACCCGTTTACCATTTTCTCCCATGTGCGTCCATTCGGTTGGGTGCGTAGTGTTGCACTGGGTGAGGGCGCCTGGCCAAATGCGTTCGGGTCGAGTCGTTTGGTCAGAGGGCATCTGTATCAAATTTGCTAAGTTGTGACCACCCGGGTGACTTGTGCATGCTTGAGTGGCCCATTTTCCGTTTTCTCCCATGTGTGTGCGTTCGATCGGGCACGCCGTGTCTCGCCAGGTGAGGGCGCCTGGCCAAACGCGTTCAGGTTGGGTCGGTTCATTGTGTCTAAGGGCAACTGTATCAGATTTAATAAGTTGTGACTGCTTGGGTGCCTTGTGCACATTTGGGTGGCCCTCCTGTTGTTTGCTCCCATGTGCATCTGTTCGGTGGGGCTCGTTGTGTCACGTTGGGTGAGGGCGCTCGACCAAACACGTTCAAGTCTTGTCATTTGGTCCGAGGGCGCCCGCATCAGATTTTCTAAGTTGTGACCGCCTGGGTGCCTTGTGCATGTTTGGGTGGCTCGTTTGCTATTTTCTCCCATGTGCCTCCATTCGGTCGGGCATGCCATGTCGCGCCGAGTGAGGGTACCCAGTCAATCGCATTCAGGTTGGGTCATTTGGTCCGAGGGCACTCATATTAGATTTGCTAAGTTGTGACCGACCGTGTGCCTTGTACACATTCGAGCGGCTGGTTTGTCGTTTTCTCCTATGTGCGTCCGTTCAGTCAGGCACGCCGTGTCGCGTTGGGTGAGGGCGCTTGGCCAAACGTGTTCGGGTCGAGTCGTTTGGTCCAAGGGTGCCCGTATCATATTTGCTAGGTTGTGACCGCCCGGGTTCCTTGTGCATGTTCCCGTTTGTTGTTTGCTTCAATGTACGTCCATTCGGTCAGGCGCACCATGTCATGTTGGGTGAGGGTGCCCAACCAAACACGTTCGGGTTGGGTCTGTTAGGGTCCCGTGATTTGGCTGATTGGCAAGCCAAATGACAGTGTAACATCAAACCAGTATTTGGAGCCCAAGGACCTAGCCTTCTTGGACTCAGAGAGGGCTCTCTCTATTTGTGTAAGGCATATCTATGTGTTTTCTTATTGTGTTATGATTTTAGGCTAGTTATGAAGTAGGTTTTTGGTTTTGGTTTTTAGGTTGTGAGGGATGAACTGATCAAAGACATAAGATAGGTAAAAATATGTCAGATCAACTGGGCTATGGGGTTGAAAAGGTCAAAGAAGCTTTCAAATGGTGATACAAGGTTGTTGAAGGCCCGATTTGATTCAAGGTAAAATGGATATTTGGGCAAAATGGAGTAAGATGGACATCAATTTTGTGAATAACAAGGGATTTCAAGCACAAATAGTTTAATAACTGACATAAACATGGTAGGGAAAACCATTAATCATGAGAAATGTAACTTTAAGCTAATCAATGCATAAAAATAAACATTCAAGCCATGCATAGAGTTATATAACTCTCTAACTTTAGGAAATGGCTATCATACTTTGGGGAAATACACTTAATATGGACAAATAACTCAAATCACTATGCCAGAACACCTAAACACAGTACTTCAAGCTATTGGGCACTTTGAAAACAACATCGCATAGTCTTAGGAAAACAACCTCCTTGGTTCAACAAATGACAATCTAATTAGTCAAACATAAATTTCATGGATGGAGCTATGGCTAGCCATGAGTAAGCAGGGCATACCATAAATCATACTTAGCATGCATAAAACCATGAATGAAACAAGCAAACAATATTCTTAAGTTATTAAAGAGAAATCAATAATTCTTTAATGTGACTAAGAATGAAGAAAACATGGAAGCTATGAAGAAATAGGAAATTTGAGGTGCCTCCAAGGGCATGTCTCAAATTTTTTCTCTACTGTCCTATAGCAAGCAAGAACATTGATGTATGAATGAAAACTAGGAAAAGAAACAGAGAGAGAGACACTATACCATTCTACCAAGTCATAGAATCCAACAACTATCATCTTTAATCATCCAAGAACATCCAAGAGACTATCCAAAAGCATAAGAAAAGTATTTCTTCCAAAGCTTATATGACCATATATTTCTTCTATTCATCAAGTTCAGCCTTGTTTACAATGAAAGCCTTTGTGTTAGTATGAATCTTTCGTCATAAAAGACCACTTTAGCTACGCATAACAAATAGCCCTAACATCAAGTATGACTGCCAATATTTTTAAGTCTGTAGTTAGTTGATCCAAATAATGTTGCACAAATCCAGATCTAAGCATAAAAGACATTAAGCAATAAAAATGAAATATGGCTCCATGCATCCAATAGACAAGACAAGAACGATGTATTTGAAAGAATCTTTTATATTATATAAAAAGGGGGCACCTGAGAGAAAAACAAGAAAGGTGTTTTTTTGTTCTCCTCAATGGGATGGGTTCTTGATAGTCCTCAATATTTCAGATCTAAAATTTCTCTCTCTTGTTGCTATAGAAAACCCAGACAAACATAGAACTCAATGGGAGCTCACAAGGAAAAAATTGAGAAAATGTGACCAAGTGTATAGATCCAGAGTGATCTAATACAGTGAAAAGGTGACTAATGAATGGGAAAACTCTTCTATTTATAAAAAAATATTAGGGTGGTCTAGAACTTGGTGCATGAATAAAATATTATTAATCAAATTCTAGAACCACCCTTTAGGAATATTTTATTATATTTGTTGGAGGGAAAATGATTTTTGACTTGGGTCAATTCCTTTATTTATAAATAATAAATAAATAATGATTTATTTATTATTTTAAGGAAATGGTGGGAATATAATTAAATAAATAATGATATATTTAATTATTTATAAATTATTTAGTCAAATTTAACTAGGAATATTATTTAAATAAGGATTTAAATAACTTATTCCTAGGAAATAATCAAATAAATAAGGATTTATTTAATTGATTTCCTTGTTTTGGGTTAAATATGACCAGGAAATATAAACAAATATAGATTTTTTATTATTTCCTTTTGGGGTTTCCTATTTAGACCATAAACAACTTAATAAAGGTGTTTTACTAAGTTATTTCACATAGTGAAAGCAATTTTACTTAGGGTAAAATTGGTCTTACATGGTGTAGTTGGGTTAATCTAATGATAGTAGGTTAGATGACCAAAAAATGGTGTAACAGAGTGCCCCCGAACGTACGAGTGTTAGGAGAAAATCGTATGACTGAAATACGTTGTAAGAACTCAATCACTAGACATCAAGAGGGAAGTCAGAGAGAGAAATGTAAGGTAGTCTAATGTTCTAAAGGACTATACCCTGAGGAGATGAGACTTACAAGTGCAACAAGTCTCTATTTTATGAAGTGGTACCTGTGCTAAAGGCAGCGGGGGAGTCATACCTATGTCCACCGAGACAATGTACAAAAGAATAGTATGTCCAGTAAACAAGGAACTGAACTATAAAGTACATGCTGACATAAATATGAGCCAGAAAAATAGAATGATGAATCCCACATACATGTTGTTCCTGGAATAACAACCAGGACTTATACACTAATATTTTAGTACATGACATACAAATAAAACCCAAATGCCCCTATGCACGGGGAAGGGCTCGCAAAATCTGACTGATACATGCAAATCAAAAAGGCGCTGCAAGCGGTTGAGGCTGACATCATCAAATGTAAGGAGCTGCATCAAAGGCTCAAATGAAGAAGTCATCTGGGAATGTCGGGGACTACCTACAGGGCCACCCCTCATGAGGGTTGAGACATCTCACACACACCCGGGAATCACCAATAGCTGTTGCTGCATCACTGGACCATCAAGTATACAGATTACGATCATGCTGAAAGGAGCTCGAAGCAAGTTACACCACCCTCTAGACCTGGCTTCTAGAGTAAATAAGTTGATGTCGATAGGAGGAGGTCCGCCATAGGTGAGGCAATAAGGAATCCCCAACTAAGGCATGAGAGAAAATAGTAGAGCGACTAATATATGGACACTAATGATGATGATGAAATGGGGGAAGATCCAAAGGGGACTATAAAAGCATGAGTACAAAATGGTATCTCATGACGGAAATTGACACGAACAAGAATGAATATGGAGGCAAAGCGGTGCCCCAAGGAAAAGTGTTGTAAGTGAGAAAATCCAATTTTGAGGAGGGTTATGGTTGAGGGGCATAGGTGCCCCCAAGCATGTTGTGGTCATGCCAAAATGTATAAAGGGGAATCTAAACACATTTTAATGATGTGGTGCGCCATTTGTTTTCGTTATGGTTATCAAGTATGAGAAAGGAAATGGAGGATTACCAATCTCTTTTAGTACTGCATATATGAATCAAATGGACTTTAAGTTTTCGGGTTGGCATACCTGGTGTCACTATCCCAAAGGGAGGATTTGGAGATAATGAACTTATGCTGTCCTACAAAACCCATAGGTTGGTCAACAACAATGTCTAAGAGACTGGGTTGCTGATGTAAGATGAAGGAACGATAAGGCGTATCATCCCTACAGTGATCTGAAGTGATATGGGATGCTAGAGGTTCATCTAAATGTGGAAGAATAATGGTACTAAAGTCGACATGACTAGATACACTAGGAGAGTTGTGGAGAATTGCTTCTCCTGGTCTCTCAAATATGGGTGCCCCCTTACCCAAACATGGGGTTTCAATGTAATGGCCACGAGGTGTATGTGGTGTGAAAGCATGGGTTCGATGTAAGGGGGAATAGATAAAGTCAGGGGTGGGGATTTTTTCCATAATGTCGTCATCGTGGTGGAAGATGGGGTGACTGGTGGAAGAAAGACCACCTGACGCAGCGAAGCTACCTGACTCGTCATCATGAGAAGAAAGGTTCACATGCGCATTGTCACAAGGGGTGATAGAAGAGTAAGTAGATAAAGGATCTACCGATGTTGAGCCCAGGGTGATCACTGAAGGAAGGCCAAGTGAAACAACAGGGCGGGGATTTAAAGGGAATGTTCCCCGAGGGTCTCATGGATGATGATAGGTAAAATATGGTGGATGAAGGCTCTGTCATCTTGACATCAGGAGGGGGAATGTCAATGGGAGCCATCATGTCTAGTAGTTTTGCCAAAGCAAAATGCGCAAATAGGGGAGAGGTGGACTCATTATGCTTGGCCTCAAATTGGCGGACCGCGGCTAGAGAGGTGCGGAATTCCTTGAGGCGGGGACAAAGGTGGCTGTAATGGCCATGGAGATCACACAAAGCACAGGGGTGGTTGGTGTGAATAGTCTTGGGGTTCTTGGTCGCGGTCACGAAAGGAACAAAGGCTTCCAGGACTATGGACTCAAGGAACATGACATTAACCATGGGCTTGAGTTGAGGCAATTCAGGATAGGTATGAGTGGCATGACCGATAACATCACACAAAGCACATTGGATGGTATGCTTTGGAGGCTGAGGAGAGGTAGGTTTTGTTGGGGTAGCCTTGTCCTTTGATGCCCCCCTGCAAGATTTTCCATTATTACTCGAAGCTGTCGCAATAGGAGGTGGTTCCTGTTGAGGTGACTGAGGCATTGTTGCAGCGGGAGAAGTCATGGTGACCAGTTGAACCGGGGTCAAAGCAAGATAAGGTTTTGGTTGACCAGGCGGGGTAGTGGCTGGAGGGTCAAGGTACTAGACGAGTATGCTCAAGGTTAAACTGGGGAGGGAAAGGGTGACCATGATGGGAACCGAATAGACTCCAAGAGGGGGAGTAAGGAAAGGTATTTGACCAGTGGGGTAATGGCTGGGAGGGATGAATGCAAGATGGTTGAGACCTGGTAGAACCAACCCAGGAGGATAGAGGGGCTCATGGGTACCAGCTATAGGAGAAGGGCTAGAAGGAGTAGGTCTGGCTGGCTGAGGCAAAGGGCTAGGAGCAGGTTCCGGTGGGCAAGGTTGAGGTTGAGGTTGCTAACTAGTCGAAGCGGGTTGTTTAAGGTCAGCCCAAGACGATTGCATCATGCAAACATTCGCTAAGCTGGGATTAGAGACAGGAGGAGGAGGAATACCAGGGAAATTTCCAAGCAAGGAGGAGTCTTTGTAGACGCTGGGGGAGACATTGGTCAAATAATCGATGGTTGGCTTATTGGCTATGGAAGAGATGATCGACTCGGGGGAAGTCTGAGATTTTGGCTCATGATATGTCAACTGGTCAATTGTGACTATCTTTCCATTATGAGGGAAAACATCTTGCGGTGGACTCTGAATGGGACGACAGACATGGAATAGGTGTAAATACGCCCCAAAAGAATGTTATAGTCAAGAGGGGCATCGATAACTTCAACGTCGACACAAACAGTCTTTCCCACAAGGGTTATAGGACAGTTACGAAAAAGGCTAATGGGATGGGAGGCATGGCCATCCCATGCATCAAGGGTTATTGTGGAAGGGGCTAGCTCAGGAGATCCAAGTTGTTTCCAAACCGAAGCAAACATCACACAGGTAGATGTCCCCTCATCAATAATACACTGAGTGATGTTGGAATTTCGGATTTTGACTGGGATTTGGAAACAAACAGAAGCAGGAAGGGGGGGATGGTCTGATTGATGGGTGTCGAAAACAATCAATTGATCATCAACAGGATCTACAACACCCACGGCAGATAGTAAAGCCTTCCTTTGAGAAGGACACGACTAGAGGAGTTCCAGTGTTGAAATGGCAGCAGGAGATTGTGCCATATCGTTTACTATGCTATATGAATGGGTAGCCCGACCAGGGGCAACATTTTGGCATAATGGGCCCTTAGGAATCTTGGTATAAACCTCAACTTTGGGCAGAGGGATTTGCGAGTGACCATTGGGTGTCAATAGAGGCTCTGTAGGACCTGAAGATGGGGACTCGGAGACAGACAGAGCAAGAGGCGTGGAGTACTGACGAAACCATGTTTGAAGGTTAAGGTCGATGTTGAGAGGTTGGTCAGAGGCCATCATGAGAATCTAGTAATTTGAGAAACTAGAAGGGGAAGGTTGAGTGGTTACCAGGGCATGAGGTGGTTGAGTAGCCATGAATCCTTGTTGAGGGAAAGGATCGGTAAACACAGTGGGTTGAGAAGTATACATATTGGAAGGGACAGTAGGGGAAGAATTTTGTCCATGCACAGTGGCCTGAGACTCCCACATCTATCGCATCTATGGTAATAGGGGACAATCATGAGTGTAATGACCATAAACACCGCAACACAAACAGGGCTTATTGGTGCGAAGAGGCATGTCCAGCTTGGGCTGGGAGCCCTGTGGCTAGTTAGCAGTGTGAGAATCAATACTTGGAGGATTGGGTCGACGATTACCAGAGGCAGATTGATTTCCTTTCCTCCTTCTTTGAGAAGGAAGAGAATTAGTCACACCCTGCTGCGTAAAGACCTACCCTGGAGGGGGAAGTAAGTGCAACTACGGGGGTTGAGGAGGCAAGGGAGGGAGAGGTCCAAATGCTGGAGGAGATGGGACACTAGGGTGTGGGTAAGAATAAGGGTTAGGTTGGGCAACATTGAGGTAAGCAGGAGGGTGGGCAAAAGGAGGAGGCATGTCGTATCTTGGATACATGCTATCGGGAGGGGGAAAGGTGCTAGAGGTGTTGGCCCCTCCTGGATGGAAACCATAGCCCATAAGAGGTTGAGCAACGGTATGTGAAAGAGCTCCAACGATACCATCGGTAGAGTGAGATTCCCCCGGGGCATTAGCGCCACTGGGTTTGGGGAGGTCAGGAAGGATGATCTAAACATAACCAGATTGAGCATAGATAAGGTCATATTTCAATGCTATTTGGAGGGCATCTACTTCGGTTTGAGGGAAATGGGAGGTGACATCCTTTCCAATCGGAGGTAAGAGAGAGAGAAGGAACTAGTCCATATAAACTCGATATTCAAAGGGAGGAGCGCGACATAAGATTCTTCTTCGCCACCATTCCTAGACATGATCGGAAAGGTGGGTCGAAGAGGATTGACGGAAAGAAGTTAAAAGCTCTGTACTAGTGTCGTATCAGAGAGGTAGCTGGAAATAAGATAATAAGGCTTGGGCAATGGTCGCAAAAGTGGTATGGGAGGAGGTGAGATGATCAACATACCATTTAGAAGCTTCGTCAGTAAGCGTGTGTTGGAACAATCTAAGATGGATGGAGTCATAAGTAATGGAATTGGATGAACACCACATATGGAAAGATCGGAGATGGTTGGAGGGATCTTCACTAGCAAGGCCTTCGAACTTGGGAATGTCGGAAGGGAGCATGGTTGGCATAGCAGGCCAACTAACATCATGGAAAATAGGATCATTGATCAGCTGATTGAAGTTGGGGAGACTAAGACCGGCCATATAAGGGAGAAACGGGGCAGTCGAGGTAGGTCCTGTAGTGGTTACGTTGGAAACGGACCCAACAGTAGAACTGGGGTTCTGCTAGCGCTAGGCCCTGAACTAGACATGGTGAAGGTAACAGGGGGAGAACCAGGAGTAGGGGGAGAACCTGAACAATCAGAAGAAGAGTCGGATGTGGACTCGGGGGAGGACTTACTCGATGATGAAGAGAAGGAGGAAGTCGACCAACCGGAAAATAGGGGTGAAGGCCAAGAAGTCTCCGGGATAAGCGCCTTGGGGACGCAATGATGACGGGAAGAAGAAAAATCAACAAGGGCAGTGAGGGAAAAAATCAAGTGAGGTCAATGTTGAAACAAGGGCAGAGAGGTGTAGTGTCAATTGATTTTAAAGTCTTTTCCAGGCAGTGTTAACCAGGCTCTTCTTCACATAGGGTCAGTGTGTGGCGTGTGTTGATTTTAATTTTTTAAACCCAGATTTTTTGAGAGTAAAAGAAAAACTGTGCTGCATCACTGAAAATAAATTTGCAAATAACAGTATATAATTCTAAAATAATAGAAAATTAACATCTAACAATTCATCGATCTAACCCAAGAAGGAGGGTCTCTCAAAACTAGTGTAAAAAGAGGGAAAAAAATATAGTCAAAACACACGAAAAAGAGGTCGATAGATCTAAGATCAGGAGGGATAGGGATCTAAAGGATAAATCTGCTAGAAGGAGGTGCAGAGAATAGCAAAGAGGTAGAGGCAAGGTTGTTGGAACAAAAGGGGAAATCAGCTAAAGGGAGGAGGGACGAAGAGGTGGCCCTCGAGGTAAACCCAAACAAAACTATATGAGGTGTTTTGAAAGGGATAATATCTGATCTAAAGGGATCTGAAAAGGGGGTATCAGATCTGAAAAGAAGAAGGCTGAAACTCTGGAAATTCAGACGTCTGAAATAGCTAAAACTTGCCCACCAAAAGTGGAGAGTATAAAAGCCCTAAGGCGCAATATTCCTACTTAGTTGAGTGAAACAGATCAGAAGCAAGTCTAAACGTGCAGGGATGGAGGCTGGAAAACCTTGACAGAAGCTTCAGACAAACCCAGAAAAATTGCTGGAAAATTGTAGAAAAAAGTGCAGGTCACAGGTTCTGACTTGTTTTCAGTCTAGGTTGCAGGTTTGGGGCAGAAAAGTGCATCCTCAGGTCTAAGTTGCAGTTTTTGGGCTGATAAGTGCAACCTATAGATCCGGGTCTCTCAGCGGCAGATTTCAGAAAAAATTGTCGTCTGAGCTGCGGATGATGTCTGTCACCTACGTAATAGGGCCAGAAACAGATGGAAGTTAAAAATTTTATTGTTTAAGGGTTTTAGAGGTGAAAAGCACCATAAAAATAGGAAAAACAGGAAACTGAAGAGAAACCCTAGGGTCCGAAATAGGTGGATATGCAGGAATATATAAAACAACAGCGGTCGCAAAAGAAAACCTGTGTGGAGTCGCCAATTGTTACTATGAATCTTTCATCATAAAAGACCACTTTAGCTATGCATAACAAATAGCCCTAACATCAAGTATGACTGCCAATATCTTTAAGTCTGCAGTTAGTTGATCCAAATAATTTTGCACAAATCCATATCTAAGCATAAAAGACATTAAGCAGTAAAAATGAAATATGGCTCCATGCATCCAATAGAGAAGACAAGAATGATGTATTTGAAAGAATTTTTTATATTATATAAAAAGGGGGCACCTGAGAGGAAAAAAGGAAAGGTGTTTTCCGGTTCTCCTCAATGGGATGGGTTCTTGACAGTCCTCAGCATTTCAGATCTAAAATTTCTCTCTCTTGTTGGTGTAGAAAACCCAGACAAACATAGAACTCAATGGGAGCTCACAAGGCAAAAATGGAAAAAATGTGACCAAGTGTGTAGATCTAGAGTGATCTAATACAATGAAAAGGTGACTAATGAATGGGATAACTTGGTGCATGAATAAAATAGTATTAATCAAATTCTAGAACCACCCTTTAGGAATATTTTATTATATGTGTTGGAGGGAAAAGGATTTTTGACTTGGGTCAATTCCTTTATTTATAAATAATAAATAAATAAATGATTTATTTATTATTTTAAGGAAATGGTGGGAATATAATTAAATAAATAATGATTTATTTAATTATTTATAAACGATTTAGTCAAATTTAACTAGGAATATTATTTAAATAAGGATTTAAATAACTTATTCCTAGGAAATAATAAAATAAATAAGGATTTATTTAATTGATTTCCTTGTTTTGGGTTAAATATGACCAAGAAATATAAACAAATATATATTTTTTTATCATTTCCTTTTGGGGTTTCATGTTTAGACCATAAACAACTTAATAAAGGTGTTTTACTAAGTTATTTCACATAGTGAAAGCAATTTTACTTAGGGTAAAATTGGTCTTACATGGTGTACTTGGGTTCATCTAATGATAATAGATTAGATGACCAAAAAATGGTGTAACACTTTGGAATAAATAGGCCAAAGTGAGGAAAACCTCTTGGTTCAACTTGCAATCTCCTTGGCCTATCCAAAATATCTAGACTTGTCCTTGAGGCTTTGCAAAGCCCAAAGCACAAAATATCTAACAAATATCTCAAAATTTGCTAAAAAAGTGAAATAAATTGACTTTTAATAACTTATCATGCACAGAAATGGCTAAACGCACATGAGGAAAAGTCAATTTTGAAAGGTTCAATTTTACAAAAATACTCAAAAAATACATCAGCAAAAGGTCCCTTGACTTTCCAGCAACCTTTGGAGGCCTTCCTGGTGTCAAAATGAGGCTCATGATAGCTCGTTGGAAAGCTCTGAGTGTCTACTTTCTGAAAATGTTTATTTTTCTCCAAAATGAACAATATAAGTCCTCCAAAAAGAGGCCTGTGTGCAAAAACCCAAAAAATAATCCTTGCTGATAAACGAGGCAGAGTGTAGAAAAAGCGAGTGTTTTTCGCCATTTTGGGGGAGCAAAAGATCTTCAATTGTTATGAAAATTGCTGAGTATGTGCCCCTGAAATTATTTCATCCAATGACACCATTTTCATCCTTTGATGATGCCCCAAACTGAAATGGCGATGCCCATGGTTTTTGGCCAAAAACCCAAAAATGACAAAAAACCAAAATATGTCGAATTTCACCCAAAATTGGTGAGCATGACCCTCAAGGGTTTTCAGCAACATGTTGTGAAGCAGAGGACAAAATTTGGAGCCTTGAGGTGTCTTTCCTCAAATTTTGTGTTGGGCGCTTCCCTTTAGCCTCCTTGAGTTTTTCTTGAGCAGCCTTCAACTTTTGTCGGGCAAATTTATTTAGCTTTTTATAATTCTCGGTCATCCTCCGTTGGAGGTCCAAGTCCCTTTTTTCCCTCTCCAATTTATTCTCCAAGTGATCATTAACTCTCTCAAGCCATGTTTCCCAATTTTTCTCTATCTCTTATTCGAACAATGTAGTGAGAGGGGTAGATTGGAGAAGGGCATATTCTTCTTCTTTTTGTTTCTCAAAGGCCTTTTTTAGCCCCATGGCTCTTGGCCTCTTTCGCCTAGGCTGATATTCACCTTCACTTTCCTTGAACTCACCCATGATTTCTTCCAATCTTACCTATGCTTTGGAGGCCTCCTTTTTGTATCGGATGGCCCGTGTCTCATGTACAGCCATATGGACACTCATTTTCTTGTTTTGGACTTGCAAAAAGTGATTGAAGTTCCTATCCCTATGAAGATCAGCCCTCAAGGCATCAATTTGGCTTTCTCTATGGATCAAGAGAGTTTCTAGGATCCGGGTTTCATTATCACTATCATCACTTTGGATTTGGATGATGTCGAATTCCCTTTCCTGTTCATGACTGCTTTCTTCCTTTCCCTTCCCTTTGCTTTGGGTGGCTCTTCTAGTACTCTTCCTCTTGGGAAATTCGACCATGGGTCTCTTGGGAAATTTTCCCTTACTTCAGAGGGCCCTAGTCACATTTGGAGTTACAACTCTAGGAACCCTTTTCTTCGTTGTCCGGGTCTTGGCGATTTTCAGAGAAGAGAGCATGGCCCCTTGCCTAGGATAGGCAGCTAGCACATGCTCCATGGGCTCTTTACCCTTGTCACTGTTCCCCTCACCTTTGCCACTGTCTTGGAGTTCTTTATGGATGCCTTGGTTGTCCTTTTGCACTTCCCTTTGAGGACTATCCTCCTCACTGTGCTGCAACTTTTTATCCTGCTACCCATTTTCTTCTTAAGGTTTTTTTTCTTCACCCTAAGGCTTCCTTTGCTCATACTGCTATAGCTGTTTTGTATCATCCTTTCATTGCCCCTATTCAACATCTTTTGGCTGCCCCTATTCATTATCTTTTGGCTGCCCCTGTTCATCACCTTCATACCCTTGTTCAACACCTTCATGCTGCTCCTGTTCATCACTTTCATGCTCTTGTTTTTCTATCTCACTGTGATGCTGCTATTCAACACTTTCTTCTTCATCCCCTTGTTGCTGCTCATCATCAATTTCCTCTTTCTGCTCATGTCCTTCTTCCTCCTCATGGTCGCTCTCTTCTCCTTCTTTAGGCTCCTTTGTTTGTTCTGTTGTAAACTTGAGATTTTTGGGAATGGGTCTGCTAGAAGAAGGTGAAGGATGGTGAGTAGGAGGTGTAGGGGATGTATGAACTGGAGGGACAGTGGAGAAATACAGATGGGTGATGAAAGTATCCCAAGAGACCTCCCTCTTTTCAAGCTGATGAAGGATGATGACTTTGATGAGAGAGTGGTGGAAGAGGCAGGTTGTTTGCTATAAAGGAGGCTTGTTTTGAACAATGGAGGCCATTTTCTCAATGATCTTGTGTAAGAAGAAGGGAAGATTTAGCAAATTGGCCCTTGTGAAATGCATGAGAATTCGAATGTGATAGGCATAGACTTGGGAGAATCTTACCTCACAAGTGATGTATTTCATGATGATATTCATGAGGGGGGCGTAGCTTGCCAAAAGATATCAGAAGAGGAAAATAGAAGGACATGAATCTCTGTGCTCAAGCTTTAGAAAGGGCTTGTAATCTTTTGAGTCCAAATGGATTTGTTTAAACCACTTCTCCCCAATATAGGGAATTTTAGTGGCCTTGGAGATGGACCTTGGAGAGAATTTAAAATCAAGGCTTGCCAGCTGGAAATGCTTGTCTTGAAACCTCAAAGCGCAAAGGTGTGTCAAAGGAGAAAAGCTCTTCACCTCTTGCACTCTTTGAAAAAATCTAAACACCCAACCTCATGGAAATTGAACAAGACTGATGGGTGGGCATTCAATTCTTTAGTGGAAGTAGGCTGAAATCTCTTATGCAAGCCACTCCTACTATCCTGCCTGGGGGGAATCTTGTTCTGAATGCTCTCTGCAACACCAAGCTGCCTCAAAATGGTTTTTAAAATGATTTCTCAAACACAACTCTGTCTTATTTGTTAGTCACTATTTGACCAAGGAAGATCTCTTCAAATGCTATGTGAAAATGATTCTTTAACACAGAACTCTCTGCTCCTTCCAAAACATTGTCTGTCTCCCTTTGTATGCCAATCAACCAAAGTTATCAAAATAACAAGCACATAGTGAAAATGTTACTGTGGTTGGGTATGTTTACAAAGATCCTTCATGTTTTGATAAAAAAAATACAACCTTGTATTTAGACAGAGGCAAAACACTGCTTCTAATAAAAAAAACCCTCCTTGTATTCACTATTTCTCACTCACAGTTAGACAAAACACCTGTAGACTAAGTTAAATATTTTTCACCACAATTTGTTTTATGGGACCAAAAAAAGGCAACAATAATCTCACCGTTTCATTTATTCAAAAGGAGACACTCTCTAAAGGTGACAAGGCATTCGAACTAAGACTATTGATTTCAACATAGGCTCATTTATGTCACCTCACCATCACTTTGCTTTCATTAAAACCACTGCTTTACCTCCTAACAATGTTTTCACCATACACTTGGCTGACAGAGGTTAGCTTTGCCCTATCACAGTTAGGGCACCTCCAACAATTTGACAAAACCTCTACTACTATGTATATTTTGACTTGCAAGTTTATGTTTTTAGCACTGTATTGAGGGCAGTTTTTAGGTATTTCAACATCATCATAAACACACTATAATCACTATGTCAATCTTGGGCAGTCATAGCCACAGCAGTCTCGGATCTTTAAAAAAAAACATTCAAACCTTCCTTACCACTGTTTTCACCAATACTTATAGCTAACAGAGTTTATGGTTTATGCTAAAATAGTTAGGATACCCTTAATACTTGACAAACCATTAAAATAGTGTTTATTGTGTCTTGCAGGGAGTGTGATGCTTTAACACTTTTTTTTATGGCAGTTTAGGCTCTTTGAAGCTAAAATGAACCCTCCACCAGTCTCCCACTGTAACAAATTTCTTCAAAATATTCACTCAACACACCTTGATTTACACCCAAACCTTCATTGTTTCAGACACCATCTAGCAGCTCGAACATAGCAAGTAGGTAAATGAAAATACCTTGAAAATTGATGGCAGCCCTTGTTTGAAAAGTTTGAGCAGCTTTCAGGGCTTTTGGAAGGCGTTTGGACTATTGAAGTATGCGCGGAATGTTGAAATGAGAAGGCACTGCGTAACAAAACAATTGTCGGGTCGATGACAGGCATTCGTAACCAGCACCTACAGGCGCGTCGCGCAACAACACAAATCCTTCGTGAATTTGATCCTGAATGTGCCGCACGATTTTCTAGGCATTCTGCGCAGTCTCCAAGCCTAAAAAATCTGTGAATCTTGCTCAAAAACTCTCTTCGGTCTAGTGAGCAGCTAAGGGGAGGCTTTGTTTGTGCTTTGAAAATTTCAAATGAGTTTTTAATGGTCCCTTTAACTTCTTTTGAAAGAGAAAAAGTCCAAGTTCCTTTCACATTTGCTTGGTGAAGGTTTTTAAAACCTTTGAAAGGCCTTTGGTTTGAAACAGAACATGGAACACTTGTCTTTGTGATTTTCATCACTTAAAACCTATAAAGACTCATTGCACAAATCTTTCGACAAAATGTGGAGTTTGACTTTTGAAAAGGCAACATAGTGATGACTTTTGTTTAAGTGAAGAGGCTTTGTTCAGGAACTGCAAATCTCCTCTACTGCATTTTCTCTGTGCTTTATTAAAAAGGAAACTCTACCACTGTTGACCTTTTTAATGACATTTTCAAATGGAAAATCTGCTCAAAAACATACCAATGAGTGGTGAAACATCTTTTTCCATTTTGCAAGGAGATGGATAGTCTCTTTAAAACTTGATCGACAGTTTCTACTCCTGCTGGTTTAAAGGTGATAATGCTCACTGTGAAGTTGATCGAACTGTTAGGTGATTTTTGAGCTTCTCTTTTGACTGTGGGTGAAAAAACTCAGTTTCATTGACCCAGGCTTTACCATCATCTGTTCATCAAAAAGGAACTTCTTTTAAAACCTATCCTTTACTCAAAATGCAACATCAAGGTACCTCTGACCTATTTTCATAAGGAAAATGCCTTCATTTGTAATAGTGGCATGCATTATTGGCAATGAAAGTTGTTCCAGAAGCTGAAACACATGCCATAATCCTTCTTGTACATTTATGAACCTATGTGTTTAGTTGCAATGCCTCTTTGGGAAAACAAAGCCCAAATTTCCTTTTGTCCACTATGATGAGTTATTGAAAGAAATTTCCTTATGAATAGGAAGAAAAGAACCTTTTGAAAAGAAATCATCACTTTTTGTCTTATGCTTAGCCTAGCTGATTTCAATTGCTTTCAATTATGTTTTGTTAAAGGAACAGAGACTAAATTTCAAGCATGTTTATCAAGGAGATGGATCTTTGTAGCTTTTAAGGAAATTACATTCCTCAGCAAGGTTTGTTCATTTTTGGATCCAGACTGCCTTTGAAAGAAATCTCTGATAGGAGATAAGTCAACTTCTTTGATAGTTATAGTAATCATGCTTTCCCTTTGTTTTTGACATCATTGCTCTGTTCAAAAGCATTCAATTGTCAACTACTGTTCTGCAATTTTCCGCATATCTTCTAAAGTGGTCGGACTTCTTTCTCTTAATTGATAAGCCATGTCAGGATCGAAACCATCCGGAAACTTAATCAAAGCTGAACCTCTAGGTGGCTTTATATTAGCAGGAATTGCATTGTAAACAGTATTGAATCTAATACAATATTCTTGGACAGACTCACCAACATTCCTTCTGATATTTTCATATTCAGAAAGGATTGAAAGAGGATCTTTCTATGCTTCCCATCAATCCAAGAATTGTCTCTAAATATTAGCCAATGTAGCAATACTTCTAGGTGGAAAAGCTCTGAACCACTTCTGCACTTCTCCAAAGGTTTGAAAAAACAATCTCATTGTCACATTTTCCACATCAATCTCATGAAGGTCAAAGAAATCTGCCATTCTATCCACATGTTGCCAAGCAGTGACACTTTGAGGAGTGCCATCAAACAATGGAATTTTTATTTGATAATCTGCGGGTATTTTATCTAAGTTTTGAGGCAACACGAGAGGTCCAAATCGGGAAGCCATTGCTCTAGGCGGATTTAAAATCGGTTTTGGAGATATAGGAGGAGTCAGAGCAGTTGATGTATGAGGTGTATGAGGTGTGTATGGAGGCGAGACTATTACATATTGTTGATCAGAAATAGATGGTTGCACGGGAATGGTAGGAATGAAAAGAAGCTCAGTATGAACTTGTGAACGAGATGTAATTGCGGATGGCCCAAGAGTTGCAGATGTAGACTCTATGAACTCATGAATACTTGTTGCCAAAACGTAATTTTGAATATTCAAAATGTAATTATCAATGGATCTATTAGCTTGTTCAATTTCAAGGTACTTGATAAAATCTGGATTTATGATAGTAGAACCAATAACACTTTCAGACTTTGTCTCAAACAACGACAACTCAAATTGTTCGTCAAACTCAAGATCTTCAAGGTACTCAAAAACAGTGGGACATGAATGAGATTTAAACAAATGAATCACAAGACTTTCTCGACGAAGGATTCTTGAAATAAGATTGGGATTTTCATACACAGGAGGTCGATCAAGATCTAGATTTTCTGGTATGTCTTCTGGAAGCCAGTGTGTTGAATTATTTTCAAGAATCAAAGGGAAAAAACCAACTTGTTTAGCCTATCAAATTCTAAAATCATCATCCAAAGTCTAGAACGATCTAATGTACCGGGGGAAATTTACAAGTCAAGTGTCACGTTTACAAACTAGACCGGAGATTGACTGAACCAACGTTTATCTACTTTCGTTAATGCAAAGCAAGAGTGTTTCGAAGGCTACCTGGTATTACTTCAGGCTCCGTCTGTAGCTTATAAAACAAATAACACTAACAAGAAAACCATTTTATTCCCTAGTATGGTTGCCACTATGTTATTACCTAAATTTACCTCAGGCTGAAGGAAGGTAGAGTCTAGGGTAACATCAAACCACGCTTAATCTGGTAGCTAGCCCTACCAGATCAAGAGAGGGCTCTCTCCGGGTCAATCTCAGCAAAAATAATCAGTGAGGCTTGAGATGACTTGAAATAAAGGCTTATTTTAGGCTAGGTATATATGTGAAAGAGTTAAATTTGATTTTGGGGGTTTTTGTTGGAATCAAAGAGAAAGGCAGATTTTGGGTCCGGGAAATGATCAGTCTTGCAGAGGGCTGAATGGAGCAAGGAGGGAAATTTTTTTGATGCTTCAAAATTGAATGAAATGGATAGCTCAAACTGGGGAGGAGTTGAAGAGGGAAAGAGGCATTGAATAATTCTCTTCAGACAGTTGAAAACATGGAAAATTAAACAAAACTTCAAGGCAGAGCATTGCAAATCTAATGGATTCCACATTTATCACTTATTTGTTTAGTTTAAGAAGAAAGGAGAAGGGAAATGATACACATGAAACATCACTGAAATTACAATAATAGAGGGAAATAAACCATCAAAACATAGAGCCACATGGATCCCAAAGAGTGCTGCAAACCCTGGTCTATTCCTTTGCCAAAATGCAGAGATGAAATGTACAATGAAGTGCCAAGCAATCCGAAGTGTCCAACCCTGAAAATGACTGAGAAACTAGAAGATATAGACAAGCATAACTCATCCCCATGCCTCTAGGGGTTGATATAACCATTATAGGATCTATTTCAACAAGATATAAACTAAGAACTGGAAAATAGGCAATGAAACAGCTTGCCTCTATAAGATAGGAAACCGATTCATTCAGTTACATTTCACTTTTTGGTGAATGAATCTACTTGGATGAGTAAAAATGTGCCAAAATTAAATCAAAGTCATGAAATTACATCAAGCTACATCATGAGTTTCACATTTGGAGATAAAAATTCAAAATGGCCAAAACTAGGCGAAAATCTGAACTGCTGAGTGAAAATAGGCCAAATTTCCCAATGCCCCACGCCTGAAATCTCTATGCATAGCGACACTTTGAGGCTGACTTTGAGCGCCTTCCCAAAGTCCAAATTGAGCATAGGATAGCTCGTTGGAAATATATACCTGTCTAATTTCAAAAAAAGGTGGAATTTATGAATTTGGTTTCCACTTGCCCCTCCAAAAATGAGTTTTCCAAACACTACATCCTGTGTGTCCAAAAAGTGGCAGAAAGGCCATTTTTAAGGTGTTTTTGACCCTTCAGGCAACCCAAAACTTGTCAAAATATTTAGGTAATGGGTAGGCATGCATAAATTTTTATGAAAAATCTAGAAATGAAAATTTTTCCTCAAGAGGAGCTGCCAATTATAAGCACGTGCCAAGTGGCGCTACACGTCAAGCAGGAAAATTTGTGTTAAGGCCAAAATATTCAAAACTGACAAAAAGTATCCCAAATTTCTTGAAATTTGAGCTGAATGTCCACCATCAAGCACTATTCTAAGCCAAAGAAGATTCGGCCAAAATTTTGAGTCTATCATGCACTTTGCGATGCTTTAGTGCCCTCTTTAGCTTTGCCTTCAGAATCTTGATTCGCACCTTGCAAACATGATTTCGCGCCCAATAATGGTTCTTCATGTGCCTTAGAATGTTATTTTCCTTGTTATCCTTTTCCAGTAGCTTCTCAAGATGAATATTGACCCTCTCAAGGCAAGTCTCTCTATCGGCCTCAATCTCCCGCTCAATGGATGTCATCTTGGTTTGGCTTCTTTAGGCAGCTTGTCGGTTCTCACGGATGTTTTGTAAATCCATGATTATTTGTTGATCTTCTAACTGCTTGTTTCACTGCTCCAGGTATTTTATGATCCATTGGGCTCTTTGAAATTTGACGATCAATGTGTCTATCTTAGCCTTCTGCTCCTGAATGGTCTCTCCCAACTTTGAGCTTGGAGAGATCAAATCCTCATCAATCAATATGAAACCTTTCTCTGGCCTCCTGAAGGGCCCTCATCCTGCATAGGCCTCTTACCTTTATCCTGTACCTACACCTGTGCTGCTGATGATGGTAATGAGACTCCTTCCACCCCAGGTGGAGATAGTACTCGCCAAGCTGCTACGAATAATCCTCTAGTGCCTCTCTGATAAGTGACATATGTCGTCACACTAGTAGTCTCTGCCTCCTGACCTCCATAATAATGTGAAGGCTCACCTGCATCATGAACAACCTCTTGAGGAACCTGAGGAACAGTGAAGAAATCATGGGAAATGAAATCGTCCCATGAAATACCCTGCAATTTGAGCTGATGTACAACCACGATCTTGATGAGTGCATAGTGATAAATACTGTTGTACTGCTGCTCGGGAGTTTTCCTCTGCACAAGAGTGGTAATTCTCTCGATGTTCCGGCACATGAAATAACGGATGTTCATCATCCTCACCCTTGTGAAATGCATCAATAACCTGATATGGTAGGTATAGAGGCGTGAAAACCGGCCCTCACAACTGAAGTATCTGATAATGAGTTTCATCAGAGGCGCATAAGATTCTTTTAGGAACTGGAATGGGAAAAATCTGTTGAGGTTTCTCACAAAGCTAGGCCTGAGATATGGTTCATAATGCACTCTATCCACCTGCTGTCTTTTGTTCCACCATTCACCCACATTCGGTATTCTGATTGCTTTAGCGATAGTTTCCGGTGTCAAAGTGAAAGTTTCACCGGCAAGGGTGACTTGACCATCATGTAAATGAAATACAAACAAACGATCCAACTCCTGATGATAACGGATCCTAGCAATCATTTCAAAAAACTGATAGCACGACTATTGTTGGAAACATGCCATGGAAAGTGGGAAAGCTTGCAATTCAGTCAATGAGGTGGGCTCCTCTCTCACATGCCTGCCACCTTTATGAAGCCTTCTAGGTGCATGTAACTCAGTGGTGGAATCACTGTCTCAGTCATATGATATATTAGTGTCTGTCTCCATGATGTCCAAGGTCTATGCAAGGTGTATGTTGTCTTGTATGAGATGAAAATGAGAATTTGGTGCTTTTTTTATTTAATTGCCAAATATGTGTTTAATGGGAGGGACTGTAGAGCAATAGGGGAATAGGAACAATGAAGTTTTGTCAAGCGAAATTTTCCTTTTGAAAACTTTTGATTTTGATAAAATTAGGGACAAGGGATATCCACTTGATTTTTTGCGATAAACTTGAGATTTGGGGAAAATTTGCAAATGGAATAGGGATAATGGGAATGAGATGGATATGAGTGGCTTTAGGCATGTAGGGAGATAGGGGAATGGACTGTAGTGATGAAGTAATAGTGAGGGGGAGGAAAAATGAGGTGGGGAATGAAAAAGTTTGGCACCACAACAAATTTTAAAACTTCAACTTCAAAACCCTAAGGGAGAAACTCTCAAAAAGATGATAGGGTTTGGGTTTTGACATTAAAACTCTCAAAATCAACATAAAACATTTGTAAATGGAAATTACAAGTTCTCATGGACTTACATGGGAAAAATAGACCGAGTCGATTTGAAGTTTTTGGAAGCAATGGAAAAAATTAGCGTTTCGGCTCAATGCGCCACGACCACTGCCCAGTGCACCGCACCCTCCTGATGCACTGTGCTGGTTCAAATTTACACAGAGAAGAGCATCCCTATGTGCCACGCTCAGCCTATGCGTTGAGACCAATGCCCAATGCGTCACGCCCCTCTGTTTCAACACAGTTCGGCCTCCAAACTTGTTTCTTCACTCCTCCACGAGTTTCTTTGGCTCATTGATGTCTTTGGCATGCAAATGAATTTTTGAAACACAAAAATCATATTTGTACCAAGGATTTTGATTTTTGATTTGGAAAAACCCACTTTACAATGTTTTAAAACTTTGGCACTTTTTAAAAGAACTCTGTTTTGCTTGGTTTCGATTTTTGGACTGAATGATGAGCTTCTTGTCTGTTTTGCAGGGATAGATGGCATGAAGTCTTGACAAAGGTGACCAAGGCTGTGAATGGAGCATTATTACAACTAAATAACTTAAAAAATACATTGCATTTGTTACAAACATATAAAATAGACATTTTTTCTTCAAAACAGAGTTTTGAAGAAAAATCATTATCAAGCATTATGATGATGAAATTTTTGCACTGATACCTTATTGGAAGCTTCCTCATGTGCTTGCTGGAAAATATTAGAAATTTTAAGACTGGATTGATAAAACCCTAGACCTAATGAGACTAAAAACCCTAAAATGACTCTTTTCCAACCAAGAGACCAAACATGACTGTAAATTATTTTGATGAACAGAATTAGACCAACAGGTACATGACATGAGGGATATAAGTGACAAGACCCTACCGTAAGATGATCCATGCTCCTAATGGAATGCAGCTGAATGAAATGAATGAGACACCTAAAATGAAATGTAATAGGAGAAATTTGATCTCTGACGGAGGGATGAAGATACCGACTCTAACAGGAGACACTCTCTGAAGGTGACAAGGCATTCGAACTAAGACTACTGCTTTCAACATAGGCTCATTTATGTCACCTCACCATCACTGTGCTTTCATTGAAACCACTGATTTACCTCCTAACAATGTTTTCACCATACACTTGGCTGATAGAGGTTAGCTTTGTACTATCACAGTTAGGGCACCTCCAACAATTTGACAAAACCTCTACTACTGTGTATATTTTGACTTGCAGGTTTATGTTTTTAGCACTGTATTGAGGGCAAATTTTAGGTCTTTTTACATCATCATAAATACACCATAATCATTATGTCAATATTTTGCAGTCATACCCACAACAGTCTCGGATATTTAAACAAAAAATTTAAACCTTCCTTACCACTGTTTTCACCAATACTTATAGCTAACAGAGTTTATGGTTTATGCTAAAATAGTTAGGATACCCTTAATACTTGACAAACCATTAAAATGGTGTTTATTGTGTCTTGCAGGGAGTGTGATGTTTTAACACTTTTTTAGGGACATTTTAGGCTCTTTGAAGCTAAAATGAACCCTCCACCAGTCTCCCACTGTAACAACTTTCTTCAAAATATTCACTCAACACACCTTTATTTACACCCAAACCTTCATTGTTTCAGACACCATCTAGCAGCTCGAACATAGCAAGTAGGTAAATGAAAATACCTTGAAAATGGATGGTAGCCCTTGCTTGAAAGTTTGAGCAGCTTTCAGGGCTTTTGGAAGGCGTTTGGACTATTGAAGTATGTGCGACACGTTGAAATGAGAAGTCACCACGCAATAGAACAGGTGTCGGTTCGATGACGGGTAGTCGTGACCGGCGCCTACAGGTGCGCCTCACGCCGCTACAGGTGCACCGTGCAACAACACAATTCCTTCGCGAATTTGATCCTGAACACGCCGCGTGCTTTTCCAAACGTTTCATGCAGTCTCCAAGCCTGAAAACTCTATGAATATTGCTTGAAAAATCTCTTCGGTCTAGTGAGCAGCTAAGGGGAGGCTTTGCTTGCATTTTGAAAATTTCAAATGAGTTTGTAATGGTCCCTTTAAGTTCTTTTGAAAGCAGAAAAGTCCAAGTTCCTTTCACGTTTTCTTGGTGAATGTTTTGAAAACCTTTGAAAGGCCTCTGGGTTGAAACAAAACATGAAACACTTTTCTTTGTGATTTTCATCACTTAAAACCTATAAAGACTCTTTGCACCAATATTTCGACAAAATGTGGAGTTTGAATTTTGAAAAGGCAACATAGTGATGACTTTTTTTTTAAGTGAAGAGGCTTTGTTCAAGAACTGCAAATCTCCTCTACTGAATTTTCTCTATGCTTTATTAAAAAGGAAACTCTACCACTGCTGACCTTTTTAATGACATTTTCAAATGGAAAATCTGCTCAAAAACATACCAATGAGTGGTGAAGCATCTTTTTCCATTTTGCAAGGAGATGACTTATCTCTTTAAAACTTGATTGACAGTTTCTTCTCCTGCTACTTTAAAGGTGATAATGCTCACTGTGAAGATGATTGAACTGTTAGGTGCTTTTTGAGCTTCTATTTTGACTGTGGGTGAAAAAAATCAATTGCATTCACCCAAGCTTTACCATCATCTGTTCATCAAAAGGGAACTTCTTTTAAAACCTCTCCTTTACTCAAAATGCAACAACAAGGTACCTTTGACCTATTTTCATAAGGAAAATGCCTTCATTTGTAACAGTGGCATGCATTATTGGCTTTGAAAGTTGTTCCAGAACCTGATACACATGCCATAATCCTTCTTGCACATTTATGAACCTATGTGTTTAGTGGCAATGCCTCTTTGGGAAAACTAAGCTCAAATTGCCTTTTTTCCACTATGATGAGTTATTGAAATAAATTTCCTTATGAAGAAGAAGAAAATAACCTTTTGAGAAGAAATCATCACTTTTTGGCTTGTGCTTAAACTAGATGATTTCAACTGCTTTCAACTCAGTTTTGTTAAAGGAACATAGACTAAATGTCAAGCCTGTTTATCAAGGAGATGGATCTTTGTGACTTTTAATGAAATTACATTCCTTAGCAAGGTTTGTTCATTTTTGGATCCAGACTACCTTTGAAATAAATATCTGATAGGAGATAAGTCAACTTCTTTGATAGTTATAGTACTCATGCTTTCCCTTTGTTTTTGACATCATTGCTCTATTCATAAGCCTTCAACTGTCTCCTACTGTTCTTACAATTTGTCTCTCAGTCAGTGAAAACCCTAAAATCAATCACTTCTCTAGCCCTCTGCTTATAGATGAAGGAGGCCTACTTTGACAAATGCCTAGTTTCCTTTCAACCTATGTCTCAACCAAATGAAGAATGTTTGATGAACATACTGATAGTGGTTTCCCTTATACATGATGGCAGAAGTTAGTTTGAGACCAAGACTGTTTGACTCTTTTGGCCATCTGCTTAATAATATTTCTTCATTGACGATCAGCCCATTAGCTTCACATTGTAATTCAAATAATAGTGAAACTCATGCAAACCAAATTTAAAAGCCCACTGCTTTGCCTCTGCCTTTAACATCCTTTTTATTCAGAAACCTTCAATTTTCTTCCACTGTACCCAAAAATTGCCTTACATTCAGTGCAATTCTTAAAATCAAACTTTATCCTTGGCCTTCTGCTTATAGATGAAGGAGGCGCTCTCAATCCTCAACCCTCTACTTATAAAATGAAGGAGTTTTTTCAGCCCTCAAACCCTCTTCTTATAGATGAAGGATGTTTTTCTTTCCTCAAACCCTCTACTTATAGATGAAGGAGGTTTTTTCTTAGTGATGCCATTTCATCAGCTTTTAACAATGTTATTTTTCCTTTCACTGCCTTTTCATGCTTCAACAAATGAAGAATAAAAAATTATAATAGTTAATATGAGCACTTCTCTGAGACATGTAATTCTGATTTTGAAATGTCTCTGTGCTTCTTTAGGCATCACAAGTAGTTTGGCTAGTTTTTTGCAAAGCACTTCTTGTCATTCATAATTTACTAACCTTTGACTATGATTGCAAGAGCTTAAAGAGACAACTCTTTGTCCTGTAGCTGCATCCTTGGCTCAAAATCACATGAGAAGCAGTTGTCTTCTCATGTTGAGCCAAGTACTGTCTTCTAGGATGCTGGTACACTTCTGCTCTTGAAAGATCCATTGAAACACTGTAAAACCACCTAATATCAGTTTGACCTAGGGAATGTGAATTGCTGATACTTTAGGGCTTGTTAGTGGCGCGACTTAGGGGTGTAACCAAATTTATTCACAGAATGGGAAGGTCTGTTATGACTAGTCTATAGCAGATAGAGGTTCTTTGGCTTTAGGATAGTTTTCCAAGGGAGGAATGCCTAAAGCGCCACTACCTAACTCAGGGGAGACTTCTTTGGACAAATTTGAATTGTTTTCTTTGGAGCTGATGGACAAGCTAGTATGGCCGAGGCTAGACAGGGCTTGATAATGAGGTTTCATTTCATCATGGGTTGATTGAAAAGGTAGGAGGGAAAAAAATGTTTATGGGTGTTTTCCAGCTAGCAAATTTGACAATTTTTTATATCAGCTGCTAGAAAACTTGGCTGTTACAACTATTCTTCACCAACAAGTGAAAAATATTGATGACTAACAGTGGCTCCATTTGGGTAGGGCAGCTCATTTTCAGGAGGTGTCCAAAATTTCAGATCTTTGTCTTATGAATACTAGTGCCTTATCCATTGATGCCAATTTCATTCTTCCTTGATGCTAGTTCTGAAAACTGACAGCATGATTAGCATCAATGATATTTCTACCTACCCCACTATCTTTCCTAACATTTTTTCTTCCTTTGGGTGCATTTGGACTAGCAACCCTTTGAAAATATATATATTTTTTTTTGAAAAATGAACCTATCTAGTTCTACACTTATATCTGCCGGGAGTTCAGATTAAGCTGATGAACTCCTTCATTACTCTACCTATTCTAAATCAACTATCAAGGTTAAGCTGTTTCACAGGATTTTTTTCTCTAATCTAAAACATGAAATTTAAAATGATCAAATCAGGGTTAGACAGTCTGATTTGTCATGTACTTGCAGCATGAAGGACAAGCTGCACATAGATATTATTTTGCAAAAAATTAAATCTAGAAAAACGGGGCTAGGATGCACAATTTTTTTTTCATCTCCGCTTCCCTCTTTGGTTATGTTTTGAGCATGTGGAACCAGTATCTTTTTCTAATCTACTCTCTTTGATAAGTCCAGCTTACACAATGTTGACCATCTTTTACACTCACTAACTTATCACCAAATAAATTTAAAACATGTTCAACTATGATTAGGCTAGATAACTGAACAAGACATTTGATCACTAGTAGCATCATTTAAACTTGCGCGCTTTCTGAATGACTATTTTTTAAACATGGGGCCTTCATTCTATTTTTCAAACTGCCCTCTCTTCTATTTTTCTATTGTTTTCAAATTTTCTGTTTTTATCTATTTTTCAAACCATGGTATATACAATGATTTAAAATGTGTTAAAATTTGAGCTCTTGACAAAAATAATGCTTTAATGTCCTACCATTCAAAGGACCTCCAAAAGTTTTAGTCCCATCAGGTTCTTGCAAGAAAAAGGCATTGTTTCCGCTGACTGAGCTAATGATGAAAGGCCCTTTCCATAAATTTTCAAACTTTCAATGTTTACCTTTGTCTTCTCTTCTAGAATCCCATTTTAACACTTTGTCCCCAATTTGAAAATCATTTTCCTTAGTCCTTTTGTCAAAAATCTGTTTTATTTTGTCTTGCACTAACTGAGCCTTTTGGTAAACTTCTTCTCTTGTTTGTTGTAAAGGGATAGTTTGATTTACCCTCCTTTGCATGTCATTTTCTTCTATTTGAAATTTTTGCAATAGCTTCATTACTGGAACCCCTAAAGATGTTGGGAAAATGGCATCTATGCCATAAACTAGTTGGTAAGGAGACATACATATGGATTTGTTGGTGGTTAGTCTATCAGCCCATAGTGCGTGTACTAGTTTTCCATGACATGCCTTTTGATTTTGTTCAAGAAGTCTTTTTATGATGTTGACTAGGCTTTTGTTAGAGGACTCGGCTAAACCATTACCTTGAGGGAAATTAGCTATGGAATGTCCTAAAGAAACGTGATATTTGTAACAGAAGTCAACCATTCTTTTGGAGGAGAAGGTAGTGGCATTATCTGTAATGATCTTTCTAGGACAGCCAAGTCTAGATAGGATATTCGTTTCTAGGAACTTGATGATGACTGAATTGGTGGCGTTCCTAGAAGGTATGGCTTCTATCCATTTGGTAAAGTAATCAGTGGCTGTAAGGATCCACTTATGTTGAGTAGATGAGGAAGGGTGAATTTCTCCAATAAAATCTAGACCCCATTGCTGGAAGGGTCCTTCGACTATGATGGGATGTAAGGGCAAAGGTAAAATATTTTTCTTGCCATCAAAAATTTGACACTTATGGCATGTCATAACTAGCTTGTGAGTGTCAGGAAATAAGGTAGGCCAATAATAACCAGCTCTAAGGATTTTTTTCGCTATGGTTTTTCAGTAGGGATGGCCCCCACATTCCCCTTCATGCATTTCGTGCATAATTTTCTCTACTTCAGACTCGAGCAAACATTTACGCAGCATACCAGTGGGATTTTTCCAATACAGAAGACCATCTATAATGCAAAACTTTAAAGACTTTTGTTTAAGAAATCTTGCTTTTTTCTTAGATAAAGTTGGAGGAGCATTTAGATAAAATAATACATAAAGAATATCTGCATACCAAGGTGAATTTAGAAACATTTGTTCAACATGACGGGTTGTGCATTCTTCATGTTCTTCTAAGGTATCAACAAAATTTATATCTAAAGCTTGGAGGTTGGTTTCAGCCATTAGTATTGCAAGTCCTTGCCCTTTAATCAGCTTGGTAGGTCAGATTTTTAAGTCATATTCTAGGATGATAGCGATCCATTTTCCCCTTTTACCATTGGGATCTTGGTTTAGTATGTCTTTGATGACGGTATTAGGAACAAAAGCGACGACATGAGAATGCAAGATCTAAACTTAGAAATATTTCAGTTCTTTTACCAATGAAAATGCCTATTTCTCCATGATGTTATATTTCAAGGGAGCATCTCTCAAGGATTTGCTGAAAAAGGAAATGGGTTGCTCCTGCCCTGCTGTGTTTTTTGGTAACAACACGGCAGCTATTGTGTGTTCTGAGGAAAATGAAAAAATGTAAAAATCTTTGGTGAAATAAGGAATTATCAATACTAGTGTTTCAGTTAGGGCCTTTTTAACTAGTTCAAAATATTTTTTGGCTTCTGTAGTCCATTTAACCCCGACCTCTTTTTTCAACATATTTGTGATATCTCTCAGAGGTTCGACAAGATTTGGGATGAATCTTCTCAAGAAATTAATTTTTCCGATAAAATATTGCAGATCCTTTATGTTTTTGGGGTGACTTATTTGTAATGTGCCTTCCATTCTCTGGGGGTCTATTTTAATTCCCTCTTCCGAAATGATGTGACCTAGGAGTTTTCCTTCTTCTAGACCGAAAAGTGTTTTCTTGGGGTTTAGGGATAAACCATATTTTCTACATTTGTTAAAAACATTTCTTAAGTGTACCAGGTGTTCTTCATCTGATTTGGAATATACCGTAATATCATCAAGATATATGACTATGAAATAACCTATGTCTCTGGAGAAGGCTATTTCCATGGCTCTTTGGAATGTGGCACTGGCATTCATCAATCCAAAGGGAATTTTGACATACATAAAAGTGCCCCAGGGTGTGGTGAAAGTTGTTTTGTGTTGATCAGTGGGGTAAGCCAACACTTGGTTATAATAAGAAAAAACATCAAGTAATGAGATCCTTTTAGCACCTACTACCTTTTGAAGTATGTGGTCCATTTTGGGCAAGGGATAGTTGTCCTTTAAATAGGCTCTATTTAGGTTTCGGAAATAGATACAAAGTCTGATTTCTCCAGTCTTTTTCCTAACTGATACCAGATTTGAGACCCACTCAGAGTACCTGAGGGGCACTATTATCCCAGCATCATACATCTTTTTGATTTCCTTTTCAACCAAATGTAGTAATACTGGGTTTATTCTTGTTAACTTTTGTTTTAAAGGCTTCTGGTTTTCTTTGAGGGGGATCTTGTGTTGAATGATGCTTGTGTCGTATGATTTCAAATCTTGGTATCCCAATGCGAACACATATTTGGACTCTTTAAACAACTTAATGTACTTCTATTTTATGTGAGGCAGAAGGCTTTTGGATAGTTTTATCTTTCTAGGCTCTTCTGAGCTTCCTATGTTATATTCTTCTATGTCGACCTCAGTAGATTCCATTTTTGGCTTTTTGGCCACATCGTTAAAATCAAATAACTCTTCTAAAGGGGCAAACCCTCTGGGTATGGTGTCATTTTCACAATGTAAGACTTCAAGTTCTATTTGGTCAATGTCCTCTCATATCTCAGTTCCATATGAATGGTATACTAGGTTTAGATTTGTCCAAGAAGGTGGATTTGGCTCCTGGTCTTGATTTTGGCCGGATTTCTTTTCTTTATTTTCTAAGCTTGTTTTGGTTACTTCAAATTCATTCCTACATTGTAAGAAATCATCAATTTGATCATCATCTTTGAATATTTTCCAATGGTCAATATTATCTGGTATTGTAGGCCGATGTTTGACCTGAATACTATATTGCTCACTCAAACATGGTATTTGGGCACTGCTTGCAGCAAAGGCGAGCTCATTTTCTAGGCTATTTTGAATCCTAGGAATATAGGTGAGTTCATATTTCTCAAAGGTTTTCAGGATGTCTAATGTTTCATTCCTATATTCTCTTAGTCTTTGGTTTTTGGCTGAATATTCACCTTTGATTTGCCTGATTACAAGTTTTGAATCTCCCTGGGCTGATACTTTCTTGGTGCCTAAGTCCTTAAGTATGTGTAGAACAAGGAGAAGGGACTCATATTCTGAAATGTTGTTAGTACATTGGAATTCTAATCTGAAAGAATGACCATCATTAGTATTTTGTATCCAGATGCCGGCCCCCGAACCAGTTTTTCCACGAGAACCGTCAAAGCTTATACTCCAAAGAGATTCTTTTTCATACATGATACTAAGCTGTTTTTCAGGTTTCTTGGGGCTTTGGTCATCAATTTTTTCATCCAATAATGGGAAATGTGTTTTTGGTGGTTTGAAAACCTCTTAATTTTCTTTTATTTTCTTGTTTATATCACTTTTATTTTATAAGATAAAAGAATCTAAATTGGAATGAGTGGAATAAATAGGAGTGTTGTTTAGCTTATCCTGGTTGCTAACCATGTATTTCATGTGAGTTTCTCGGTATAATCTCCTAGTCTGGTTGAAAACTGGGATGGTAGCGAATGACATATCCATTTGAAGGTTACCTTGTATTTTGGCAGCCCACGCCCTTGATAGTAGCAATCCATACTTAGGAGGGATATCGGCCACTACCACATCCATGACTAGGTTTTTTGCTGGTAGTTGTGTTAAAGCAAAACACAGGTTCTTTATCAGACCTAAACATTTGACCTGACTTGAGTCAAAGGAGTATAGGTTTTTGTAAGGCTGAGTTACCTCTAGTCCCAGTTTTTCCATGATTTCTTTAGGCATGAGGTTATGTGAGGCACCAAAATCTAACATGGCATTATGAAATATCTTGTCCCGTATGTTCAAGCTCACATAGAGAGAAGAAACAGTTCCTTCTTGGTATTCACCTTCTATTTTGGGGCCAAATAAGAGCTCGGGTTTGTCATCAGTTAGATTTAAAGTATCTGCCTCATTTCCTATATCAAAAACTTTGAAGATTTGAGATCTATACCTATCTATAGTTATTAGCTCAACAAGGGGTATGGTTATTTTTATTTTGGAAATTTCCCCTTCGAAACTAAAGGATTTTGTAGTTTGGACAGATTTGTTTCAGCTTTCTCAGACATGACTTTCTCTATGTTCTTAATTTTCTCACTCTGGTTTGGGACTTTGTTTGACACAGCCACCTCAGGAGTCTCTATGGAGGTACTAGGAGTATCTGAGCCCAAACTTGTTTGAATAGCTTTATCTTTGTTTTGGTCAATTTTCTTGACCATGATTTTGTTGCTATTAATGGCTTTTTCAAGGATGGTATCAGGGGTTTTAGCAGTGTCAGGGCTACCCTTCTTGGAGTTGTATTGGTTTTTTCTGCTTCTAAGGTTATAATTCCTATGAGCTTCCATAATGGCATTCTAAAAATCTATGGCAGGATCTTTGAGATCTTCATAGTTGGTTTCATCCTGATTCAGAGAGAAAAACTCTTGCTCTTCTACTGTGAGGTAAACCTCACTCTCGCTATCAAAACCTATGAGGTTCAAATGATTTTCATCAATGGGTTCAGTATCTTTATCATCCTCATCAACATAATTCTCACTGAAGGATGGCCTGATTTGTTGGTCCTTTTCGCTTGGTTTATTTTGGGACTGGTCTCTTCTAAAGTTTTGGTTCCGGTTTTGAGGGTTTGGCTGGTTGTCCTTAAGAGGTTATTTTTCACTCATTTTTTCCCACATCTTTGTCATGGATTTTACCAGGTCATCTATTCTAGGATCTAAGGAAAATACTGAAGGGGTGAACTCGTCGTTGTGGGTGACTCCCTTTTCTACTCTTATCCTAGCTCTCTTTTCGGCTAAGTTGGCTTCTGCATTTATAGCCACTTTTTACATTTCCTCTAATGTAGGGGGACCCTTGTCTCTTAGTTGATAAGTCATGTATGGGTCAAAACCCTCGGGGAAATTTTCCAAGGCTGATCCAAGTGGAGGTTTGAAGTGATGTGGGAGGGCGTTATACACACTGTTGAACCTAGTGCAGTATCCTTGGACACTTTCCCCATTTTCCCGTTTTAGATTGTTATAGTGTGACAGGATTTGAATGGGGTTCTTTCGGATTTCCCACTTGTTTATGAAGTTTTGGTAGAGTTCTGGGAGATTGTGGATGTTGTTTGGCGTTAAGATCTTAAACCATTTTTTAGGTTCTTCGCCCAGGCTCTGGGAAAACATCCTCATTCCGATGGTCTCGTCTTCTATTTCAATGTATTCAAAGGCATCGCTAATCCTATCTACATGTTGTTGAGCTATGGTAGCCTCAACTCCGATAAAGTGTGGGATTTTAGATTGATAGTCATTTTGTAAGGGAGCCAAAGGTTGTGGCAACACCAAAGGTGCATACCAGGCTGCCATGATGGGAGCTAATGGATGATGTACAAAATGAGGGCTTGTGGGATGAGCTGCGGTGGTTTGAACAATAGTATTTTGGATAGGTGTGGCAGATGTACTTGGACTAGTGATCTGACTTTGAGTAGATCTTGGATGGTAGGAGCCAAATTGATGGAGAAGTTGAAAGTCTGGAGGTGTAGTAGGCAAGGCTTCTCTACTAAGACTCTGTGGCAGATCTAGGGGCTCAAGATAATCAAAGTCTATCTTACTTTGTGACTTGCTTATAAAAAGGTTTTTTTCTGATTTTAAGTCAAAGAGGGAATCCTGCAAGGCTGTGAGATGTTCAGGTACTGATCTTGCTTTACGGATGGACCTATCAGTAGCTAAATTTCCAGTTTCAAAAGCTTTCCACAGAATCTTCTCTGGGTCATCTACTATGATGGGGGGATTTGGGTCTGGATGAGATCTGGTGTTGATTCTTCATGAATCTAGATTTTGAATCTAGAGTTTAGAGAGGATGGTATTTGTGAATTTTTCAAATGAATGGCCTCTCTAGGGTTTTACTAATGTGAAGGATGGTCAAAACAAAAAGGATGGACTAGTGGAGTCCCCAGGTGGATTTTTATGAGAACTATGGTCGACCACCAACACTATCAAAGATGCTTATGGGAAAAGGTTTTATAGCAAAATTTGAGATGGAAACTTGCAAAGAAGAGTGATTCACTTGGTTTTAGCAGTTTTCTAGGCTGTACAGACAAGATAATGGTTCTCTTGGCAAGAAGACTTCTGCTTATCTCCTATGTTTTAGGTGAGGTTTTCTGAATCGCTAAGTTATACTTAGTTTGTCACTGATTACATAGCTTCTACCCTAAGCTTAAGTTCTTGGAAGGATGAGTTAGTAGAAAGGTATGGTTTAGGAATTTTTGGTATTTTATAGAGTTTTTAGGCCTACTGGAGGCTAGTGGAGTCACCAGGTGCAAAATTGGTTGTTTTTGTAAAGATGTAGCTATGGTCCACCACCAGTACTGAGAAAAGCCAATCTAAGGTAGTTTTTGGGGTTTTTCTGAGTTATTTATGTACAGCCTAGTTTGTAAGAGTGTTCTAAACCTGATTCATCACTTTGCTAAGATGGTGAAACAAGGAGTTTACTCTAAATGATTCTATACGCTGATGGTTTGAGTTTAGTGTTGAAGGACCAAAGAGTCTATAAGAGTTTGCTAGACTGTCATGTATTCAGTAAGTCCCCCTGTGATCACCATTATGTTAGTGAGCGGTGGGATAAGTCAATAAGATAGTATTCTTAAGGCTGCTGCAATTTTTATGGAATCTAAGTTTGTTTCTTACTCAAAGTCCCACTGTGATCGCCATTATGTTAGTGGCGATGAGGTGGCTCAATCGGATAGTAGCCTAGAGTTTAGTAAAGTAGTAAGGCCTACTGGAGGCTAGTGGAGTTGCCAAGTGGATTTTTAGTTGTTTGGATTTATATGTGTATGGTCCACCACAAATACTGACAAAAACCAATCTAAGGAAGTTTTGGGTTTTTTTGAGTTTTTATGTGCAGCCTAGTTTGTAAGAGTGTTCTAAACCTGATTCATCACTTTGCTAAGATGGTGAAACAAGGATTTTACTCTAAAAATTCTATAGGTTGATGGTCTGAGTTTAGTGTTGAAGGAATAAAGAGTCTATAAGAGTTTTCTAGACTATCATGTACTCAGTAAGTCCCACCGTGATCGCCATTATGCTAGTGAGCGGTGGGATAAGTCAATCAAATAGTATTCTTAAGGCTACTAGAATGTTTAGGGAATATAAGTTTGTTTGTTACACAGAGTCCCACCATGATTGCCATTATGTTAAGGTCCTGTGATTTGGCTGATTGGCAAGCCAAATGACAGTGTAACATCAAAACAATCTTTGGAGCCCAAGGCCCTAGCCTTCCTGGACTCAGAGAGGACTCTCTCTATTTATGTAAGGGATATCTATGTGTTTGCTTATTGTGTTCTAATTTTAGGCTAGTTATGAAGTAGGTTTTTGGTTTTGGTTTTTAGGTTGTGAGGGATGAACTGATCAAAGACATAAGATAGGTAAAAAGATGTCGTATCAACTAGGCTATGGTGTCGAGAAGGTCAAAGAATCTTTCAGATGGTGATACAAGGTTGTTGAAGGGCCGATTTGATTCGAGGTAAAATGGATCTTTGGGAAAAATGCAGTAAGATGGACATCAAGTTTGTGAATAACAAAGGATTTCAAGCACAAATATTTTAATAGTTGACATAAAGATGGTAGGGAAAACCATTAATCATGAGAAATGTAACTTTAAGCTAATCAATGCATAGAAATAAACATTCAAGCCATGCATAGAGATATATAACTCTCTAAGTTTAGGAAATGGCTATCAGACTTTGGGGAAATATGCTTAAGATAGACAAACAACTCAAATCACTATGCCAGAACGCCTAAACACAGTACTTAAAGCTATTGGGCACTTTGAAAACAAGATTGCATAGTCTTAGGCAAAGGGAAAGATCAGAACAAGACCTCCTTGGTTCAAAAAATGACAATCTAATTAGTCAAAGAGAAATTTCATGGATGGAGCTATGGCTAGCTATGAGTAAGCAGGGCATAACGTAAATCATACTTAGCATGCATAAAACCATGAATGAAACAAGCAAACAATATTCTTAAGTTATTAAAGAGCAATCAAGAATTATTTAATGTGACTAAGACTGAAGAAAACATGGAAGCTATGAAGAAACAGTAAATTTGAAGTGCCTCCAAGGGCATGTCTCAAATTTGTTCTCTACTGTCCTATAGCAAGCAAGAAAATTGATTTATGAATGAAAAATAGGAAACAAAACAGAGAGAGAGACACTATACCATTCTACCAAGTCATGGAATCCAACAACAATCCTCTTTCATCATCCAAGAACATCCAAGAGAATATCCAAAAGCATAAGAAAAGTATTTCTTCCAAAGATTATATGACCATATATTGCTTCTATTCATCAATTTCAACATTGTTTACAAAGAAATCCTTTGGAATAAATAGGCCAAAGTGAGGAAAACCTCTTGGTTCAACTTGCAATCTCATTGGCCTATCCAAAATATTTAGACTTGTCCTTGAAGTTTTGCAAAGCCCAAGGAAAAAAATATCTAACAAATATCTCAAAAATTGCTAAAAAAGGGAAATGAATTGAATTTTCATAACTTATCATGCCCAAAAATAGCTAAACGCACATGAGGAAAAGTCAATTTTGAAAGGTTCAATTTTTACAAAAATACTCAAAAAATACATCAGCAAAAGATCCCTTGACTTGCCGGCAACCTTTGGAGGCCTTCCTGGTGTCAAAACGAGGCTCATGATAACTCGTTGGAAATATATGAGTGTCTAATTTCTGAAAAGGTTTATTTTTCTCCCAAATGACCACTGGAATTCCTCCAAAAATAGGCCTGTGTGTAAAAACCAAAAAATTAAGCCTTGCTGATAAACGGGGTAGAGTGTAGAGAAAGCGAGTGTTTTTCGCCATTTTGGGGGAGCAAAAGATCTTCAATTGTTCTGAAAATAACTGAGTATGTGCCTCTAAAATTATGGCATCCAATGACACCATTTTCATCCTTTTATTATGCCCCAAACTGAAATGGCGATGCCCATGGTTTTTGGAAAAAAACCCAAAAATGACAAAAAATTAAAATATGTCGAATTTAACCCAAAATTTGTGAGCATGACCCTAAAGGTTTTTTAGCAACATGTTGTGAAAAGAAGATGCCAAAATTTGGAGCCTTGAGGTGTATTTCCTCAACTTTTGTTCTGGGCGCTTTCCTTTAGCCTCCTTGAGTTTTTCTTGAGCAGCGTTCAACTTCCGTCGGGCAAACTGATTTAGCTTTTTATAATGCCCGGTCACCCTCCAATGGAGGTCCAAGTCCCTGTTTTCCCTCTCCAATTTCTTCTCCAAGTGATCATTAACTCTCTCAAGCCATGTTTCCCGATTGTTCTCTAACTCTTGTTCGAACAATGCAATGAGAGGGGTAGATTGGAGAAGGGTATCTTCTTCTTCTTTTTGTTTCTCAAGGGCCTTTTTTAGCCCCATGGTTCTTGGCCTCTTTCGCCTAGGCTGATCTTCACCTTCAATTTCCTCGAACTCACCCATGAGTTATTCCAATCTTACCTATGCTTTAGAGGCCTCCTTTTTGTATCGGATGGCCCGTGTCTCATGTATAGCCATATGGACACTCATTTTCTTGTTTTGGACTTGCAAAAAGTGATTGAAGTTCCTAGCTCTATGAAGATCAGCCCTCAAGGCATCAATTTGGATTTCTCTATGGATCAATATATTTTCTAGGATCCGGGCTTCATTATCACTATCATCACTTTGGATTTGGATGATGTCAAGTTCCCTTTCATGTTCATGACTTCTTTCTTCCTTGCCCTTCCCTTTGCTTTGGGTGGCTCTTCTAGTACTCTTCCTCTTGGGAAATTCGACCATGGGTTTCTTGGGCAATTTTCCCTTACTTCGGAGGGCCCAAGTCAAATTTGAAGTTACAACTCTAGGCACCCTTTTCTTCGCTGTCTGGGTCTTGGAAATTTTCAGAGAAGAGAGCATGGCCCCTTGCCTAGGAGAGGCAGCTAGCACATTCTCCATGGGATCTTTACCCTTGTCACTTTGCCCCTCACCTTTGCCACTATCCTGGAGTTTTTTATGGATGCCTTGGCTATCCTTTTTCAATTCCCTTTGAGGACTATCCTCCTCACTGTGTGGAAATTTTTTATCCTGCTACACCTCTTCTTCTTGAGGTTTTTGTTCTTCACCCTGAGGCTGCCTTTTCTCATACTGTTGTAGCTGTTGTGTATCATCCTTTGGCTACCCCTGTTCAAGATCTTTTGGCTGCCCCTATTCATTATCTTTTGGCTGCCCCTATTCATCAATTTCATACCCTTGTTCAAAACCTTCATGCAGCTCCTGTTCAGCACTTTCATGCTCTTGTTTTTTTGTCTCACTGTGATGCTATTGTTCAGCACTTTCTTCTTCATCCCCTTGTTTCTGCTCATCATCACTTTCCTCTTCCTGCTCATGTCCGTCTTCCTCCTCATGGTCGCTCTCTTCTCCTTCTTCAGGCTCCTTTGTTTGTTCTGTGGTAAACTTGAGCTTTTTGGGAATGGGTCTGCTAGAAGAAGGCAAAGGATGGTGAGTAGGAGGTGTAGGGGATGTATGACCTGGAGGGACAATGGAGAAATTCGGATGGGTGATGAAAGTATCCCAAGAGACCTCCCTCTTTTTAAGCTGATGAAGGATGATGACTTTGATGAGAGAGTGGTGGAAGAGGCATGCTGTTTTCTATAAAGGAGGTTTCTTCTGAACAGTGGAGGCCATTTTCTCAATGCTCCTGTGTAAGAAAAAATGAATATTTAGCAACTTGGCCCTTGTGAAATGCATGAGCAGTTGAATGTGATAGGCATAGACTCGAGAGAAAATTTCCTCACAGGTGAAGTATTTCATTATGATCTTCATGAGGGGGGCGTAGTTGGCCAAAAGATATGAGAAGGGGAAAATAGAAGGACATGAATCTCTGTTCTTAGGCTTTAGAAAGGGCTTGAAATCTTCTTAGTCCAAATGGCTTTGGTTAAACCACTTCTCCCCAATATAGGGGATTTTAGTGGCCTTGGAGATGGACCTTGGAGAGAATTTGAAATCAAGGCCTGCCAGCTGGAAATGCTTGTCTTGAAACCTCAAAGTGCAAAGGTGTGTCAAAGGAGAAAATCTCTTCACCTCTTGCACTCTTTGACAAAAATCTAAACACCCAACCTCATGGAAATTAAACAAGACTGATGGGTTGGCATTCAATTCTTCAGTGGAATTAGGCTCAAATATCTTATGCAAGCCACTCCTACTGTCCTGCCTGGGGGGCATCTTGTTCTGAATGCTCTCTGCAACACCAAGCTGCATCAAAATGGTTTTTAAAATTCTTTCTCAAACACAACTTTGTCTTCTTTGTTACTGACTGTTTGACCAAGGCAGATCTCTTCAAATGCTATTTGAAAATGATTCTTTAACACAGAACTCTCTGCTCCTTCCAAAACATTGTCTTCTCCCTTTGTATGCCAATGAACCAAAGTTATCAAAATAAAAAGCACATTGTGAAAATGTTACTGTGGCTCGGTATGTTTACAAATAAACTTCATGTTTTCATAAAAACAAGACAACCTTGTATTTATACAGAGGCAAAACACTACTTCCAATAAAAAACACCCTCCTTGTATTCACTATTTCTCACTCACAGTTAGAGAAAACACCTTTAGACTGAGTTAAAGATTTTTCACCACAATTTTTTTTATGGGAAAAAAATAAGGCAACAATAATCTCACTCTTTCATTTATTCAAAAGGAGATGTTATTACCTAAATATACCTCAGGCTGAAGGAAGGCAGAGTCTAGGGTAACATCAAACCACGCTTAATCTGGTAGCTAGCCCTACTAGATCAGGAGAGGGCTCTCTCCGTGTCAATCTCAGCAAAAATAATTAGTGAGGCTTGAGATGACTTGAAATAAAGGCTGATTTTAGGCTAGGTATATATGTGAAAGATTTTGATTTGATTTTGGGGGTTTTTGTTGGAATTAAAGAGAAAGGCCGATTTTGGGTCCGGGAAATGATCAGTGTTGCAGAGGGCTGAATGGGGAAAGGAAGGAAATTGTTTTGATGCTTCAAAATTGAATGAAATGGATAGCTCAGACTGGGGAGGAGTTGAAGAGGGCAAGAGGCATTCAATAATTCTCTTTAGATAGTTGAAAACATGGAAAATTAAACAAAACTTCAAGGCAGAGCACTGCAAATCTAATGGATTCCACCTTTATCACTTATTTTTTTAATTTAAGAAGAAAGGAGAAGGGAAATGATACACATGAAACATCAGTGAACTTACAATCACAGAGGGAAATACACCATCAAAACATACAGCCAGATGGATCCCAAAGAGTGCTGCAAATCCTGGTCTATTCCTTTGCCAAAATGCAGAGATGAAATGTACAATGAAGTGCCAAGCAATCCCAAGTGTCCAACCTTGAAAATTTCTGAGAAACTAGAAGATATAGACAAGAATAACTCATCCCCATTAATATAGGGGTCAAGCTCAGCATTATAGGAGTTGTTTCAACAAGATCTAAACTAAGAACTGGAAAATAAGCAATGAAACAACTTGCCTCTATAAGATAGGAAACTTATTCATTCAGTTACATTTCACTTTTGGTGAATGAATCTACTTGGATGAGTAAAAATGTGAAAAAATTACATAAAAGTAATGAAATTACATCAATCTACATCAGGAGTTTCACATTTGGAGATAAAAAATCAAACTGGCCAAAACTAGGCGAAAGTCTAAACTGCTGAGTGAAAATTAGGCCAAATTTCCCAATGCCCCGCGCCTGAAATATCTATGCGTAGCGCCAATTAGAGGTTGATTTTGAGGGCCTTCCCGAAGTCCAAATTGAGCTCAGGATAGCTCGTTGGAAAGATATTCCCATCTAAATTCCATCCCAAGTATAATTTATAAATTCAGTTTCCATTGGCCCCTCCAAAAATGATTTTTCCCAACATTGCTTCCTGTGTGTCCAAAAAGTGGCAGAAAGGCCAATTTTAAGGTGTTTTTGACCCTTTAGGCTACCCAAAACTTGTCAAAATATTTAGGTAATGGGTAGGCATGCATAAATTTTGATGAAAAATCTAGAAATGCAAATTTTTCCTCAAGAGGAGCTGCCAATTATAAGCGCGTGCCAAGTGGCACTACGCGTCGGGCAGGAAAATCTATGTTAAGGCCAAAAAATTCAAAATTGACAAAAAGTTTTCCAAATTTCTTGAAATTTGGGATGAATGTCCACCATCAAGCACTATGCTGAGCCAAAGAAGCTTTGACCAAAATTTGGAGTCTATCATGCCCTTTGCGATGATTTAGTGCCCTCTTTAGCTTTGCCTTCAGAATCTTGATTCGCACCTTGCAAACATGATTTCGAGCCCAATAATGGTTCTTCATGTGCCTTAGCATGTTATTTTCCTTGTTGGCCTTTTCCAATAGCTTCTCAAGATGAATATTGACCCTCTCAATCCAAGTCTCTCTATCAGCCTCAATCTCCCGGTCAATGGATGTCATCTTGGTTTGGCTTCTTTGGGCAGCTTGCCAGTTATCACGAATGTTTTGTAACTCCATGATTGATTGCTGATATTATAATTGTTTGTTTCACTGCTCCAGGTAGTTTATGATCTAGTGGGATCTTTTCAATTTGACGGTCAATGTTTCTGTCTCAGCCTTCTACTCTTGAATGGTCTCTCTCAACTTTGAGCTTGGAGAGCTCAAATCCTCATCAATCAATATGAAACCTGTGTCTTGGCCTCCTGAAGGGCCCTGATCCTACATAGGCCTCTTACCTCTGTCCTATACCTATAGCTGTGCTGCTGATGATGGCAACGAGACCCCTTCCACCCCAGGTGGAGATAGTACTTGCCGGGCTGCTACGAATAATCCTCTAGTGCCTCTCTGATAAGTGACATATGTCGGCACACTAGTAGTCTCTGCCTCCTAACCTCCATACTGATGTGAAGGCTCACCTACATCATGAAAAACCTCTGAAGGAACCTGATGAACGATGAATAAATCATGGGAAATGAAATCTTCCCATGAAATACCCTGCAATCCAAGCTGATGTACAACCATGATCTTGATGAGTGCATAGTGATAAATACTGTTGTACTACTTCTCGGGAGTTTTCCTCTGCACAAGAGTGGTCATTCTCTCAATGTTCCGGCACATGAAATAAGGGATGTTCATTATCCTCACCCTTGTGAAATGCATCCATAACCTGATATGGTAATCATAGAGGCGTGAAAACCAACCCTCACAACTGAAGTATCTGATAATGTTTTTCATTATAGGCGCATAAGATTATTTTAAGAACTTGAATGGGAACACTCTGCTGAGTTGTCTCACAAAGCTAGGCCTGATATATGGTTCATATTGCACTCTGTCTACCTGCTGTCTTTTTTTCCACTGTTCACCCACATTCGGTATTCTCGTTGCTTGAGCGATAGTCAAAGGTGTCAAAGTGAAAGTTACATCGGAAAGGGTGACCTGACCGTCATGTCAATGCAATACAAACAAACGAGCCAACTCCTGATGATAATGGATCCTAGCAATCATTTCACAAAATTGATAGCATGACTGTTGTTGGAAGCATGCCATGGCAAGTGGGCAAGCCTGCAATTCAGTCAATGAGGTGGGCTCCTCCCTCACATGTCTGCCACCTTTATGAGGCCTTCTAGGTGCATGTAACTCAGTGGTGGAATCACTGTCTCAGTCATATGATGTATCAGTGTCTGTCTCCATGATGTCCAAGGTCTATGCAAGGTGTATGTTGTCTTGTATGAGATGAAAATGAGAATTTGGTGCTTTTTTTTATTTAATTGCCAAATATGTGTCAAATGGGAGGGACTGTAGAGCAATAGGGGAATAGGAACAATGAAGTTCTGTCAAGCGAAATTTTCCTTTTGAAAAATTGTGATTTTGATAAAATTAGGGACAAGGGACAACCACTTGATTTTTTGGGATAAAATTGAGATTTGGGGAAATTTTGCAAATGGAATAGGGATAATGGGAATGAGATGGATATGAGTGGCTTTAGGCATGTAGGGAGATATGGGAATGGACTGTAGTGATGATGTAACAGTGAGGGAGACGAAAAATAGGGTGGGGAATGAAAAATTTTGGCACCACAACCAATTTTAAAACTTCAACTTCAAAACCCTAAGGGAGAAACTCTCAAATAGATTATAGGGTTTTGGTTTTGACATTAAAACTCTCAAAATCAACATCAAACATTTGTAAATGGAAATTACAAGTTCTCATGGACTTACTTGGGGAAAATAGACCGAGTCGATTTGAAGTTTTTGGAAGCAATGGAAAAAATTAGTGTTTCGGCTCAATGCACCGCGACCACTACCCAATGTTTCACACCCTCCTGATGCACCGTGCTGGTTCAAATTTACATAGAGAAGAGCGGCCCTATGCACCATGCTTAGCCTATGTGCTGCGACCAATGCCCAATGCGTCGTGCCCCTCTGTTTCAACACAGTTCGGCCTCCAAACTTGTTTCTTCACTCCTCCATGGTTTTCTTTGGCTCATTGATGTCTTTGGCATGAAAATGAATTGTTGAAACACAAAAATCATATTTGTAACAAAGATTTTGATTTTTGATTTGAAAAAAACCACTTTACAATGTTTAAAAACTTTGGCACTTTTCAAAAGAACTCTGTTTTTCTTGGTTTCTATGTTTGGACTGAATGATGAGCTTCTTGTCTATTTTGCAAGGATAGATGGCATGAAGTTTTGACAAAGGTGACCAGGGTTGCGAATGGACCATTATTACAACTGAAGAACTTAAAAATTACATTGCATTTGTTACAAATGGATAAAATAGATAATTTTTCTTCAAAACAGAGTTTTGAAGAAAAATCATTATCACGCATTATGATGATGAAATTTTTGCATTGGTACCTTATTGGAAGCTTCCTTATGTGCCTGATAGCCAATATTAGACATTTTAAGACCGGATTGACAAAACCCTAGACCTAATGAGACTAAAAACCCTAAAATGACTCTTTGCCAACCAAGAGACCAAACATGACTGTAAATGATTTTGATGAAAAGAATTAGACCAACAGGTACATGACATGAGGGATATAAGTGACAATACCCTACCATCAGATGATCCATGCTCCTAATGGAATGCAGCTGACTGAACTGAATGAGACACCTAAAATGAAATGCAACAAGAGAAATTTGATCTCTGATGAAGGGATGAAAATACCAACTCTAAAATTGGCTCCAATGGCGATGGTAGCTCCTTGGAGGTACCAAGAACTACAGATTTCTGGGAGAGTAGGCATTGCCTTCGTCCATTGGTCTATGGAGTCCATAAATTTGAAAAATTAACAAAAGACTCTTGACTCATTTTATTGAATGAAAATTTGACTCAAACTGATTCAATTTTGAAACCAAAATGACTGAAAGACCTGACTCGACAAACTAAAACCAAAGCAGAAATCAATATTTAGAGTTATAGCCTTCACCTCGGGCCCCAAAATAAAGAAAAGATCATATCACACACTTGCAATGAAACTAAAATAAAGCGGTATGTACAATGACAATGTAAAATAGCAGAAAACATTTCAGAAATGATACCGCTTGAGCAGCCGACCATTGACCGGCCCTTCTGGACAATCTTCCCTGTTCATATCTTTCAGAATAAAAGCATTTTGACCCTGATATGCAGCAATTTTAAAGGGTCCTTTCCAGAGATTTTTTAACTTACCATGCTTACCCTTTTCTTCATTTCTTGCATCCCATTTTAGCACCACTTCTTCCAATTGAAATTTGTCCACTTTTTCTTTTCTATCATATATTTTCTTAATTCTCTCTTGCAGCTTGAACGCGTTTTGGAAAACTTCTTCTCTAGTCTGCTACAAATGGATCATTTGATTTATTCTCCTTTGCATATGATCTTCTTCACTTCCAGCTTCTTGCAGAAGTTTGACCAGTGGAACTACGAGAGAGATAGGAAATACTATGTCAACTCCATATACTAACTCAAAGGGGGACATACCTATGGATTTCTTCTGACTCACTCGATCTGCCCAAAGTGCATTGAAAAAATTCTTATGCCAACTTTTCTTATTAATTTCCAGCAAATTTTTAATAATGTTGACTAAAGATTTGTTCGAAGACTCAGCCAATCCGTTTCATTGTGGATGATAAGCGGTTGAGTGTCCCAAATTGATGTTATACTTGTCACAAAACACAAACATCCTTTTTGATTTGAAATTTGCTAGGTTATCAATAATTAAATTATTCAAGCAACCAAAACGAGACAAAATATTATTCTCAAGAAACGAAATTATTACCGAATCTGTGGCCTGCCTGGTGGGAATTGCTTCGATCAATTTCGTGAAAAAATTTGTCGCTGTGAGGATCCACTTGTGTTGAGCTGAAGAAGCAAGATGAATCTCTCCAATGAAATCCAAACCACATTGCTGAAAAGGAGCACTTACATCAATGGGGTTAAGCGGAAAAGGCTGCAATTTCTTCCTCCCTTCAAAAATCTGACATTCATGACAACTTTTGAAAGTCTTATACACATCAGCAAAAATAGTCGGTCAATAGTATCCCTCTCTCAAAAAAAAATTTGCCATCATTTTCCAGAAAAGGTGGCCTCTGCAATCTCCCTGATGAAAATCTTCCACAACCTGCTTTGCTTCTTCTTCCACCAAACAGTTTAGCAAAACACCATCGGGATCTTTCCAATATAGTGCATTGTTCAAAATACAAAACTTAGAAGCTTTCAATTTCAGAGTTCTACTTTTGTTTTTAGCCATTCTTGGTGGTGGTGACAAGTTTTGGAGCACATATACAATATCTAAATACCAAGGAGAATGAACAAATATTTTTGATACCTGAATTAGCGGACTTTCTTCATTTTCCTTGGACATAGCAGCAATGAGATTAATGTCCAAGGAATGCAAATTTGACTCAGCCATTAGCTTAGCCAGCCCTTGTCCTTTGATAATATTTGTAAGCTTTATCTCCACATCATACTCCAACAAGGCAGCAATCCATTTGCCTCATCTCCCTTCTGGATCTGTTTGCACTAAAACATCCTTAACAGCAGCATTAGGAACATAAGCAAGAATATGAGAATGCAGAATATATGCTCGGAAATATTTCAATGCTTTCACTAAAGCAACAGCTTTCTTTTCAATAATTTTACACTTTAAGGCTACATCTATTATGGTTCGGCTGAAAAAAGCAATTGGTTTCTCATGCTGATCTCTTTTTTGCATCAATACAACTGCCATAGTATGCTCCAAAGCAAATGAAAACAAAATAAAATCCTGAGTATAGTCTGGGCTTATCAAAACCGAAGCTGAAGAAAGAGCCAACTTCACTAAATTAAAATACTTTACAACCTCCTCAGTCCACTTCACTACGCTATCTTTCTTAAGCATGTTTGTAATCTCCCTTAGATGTTCTGCAATATTAGCCACAAACCAGCGTAAGAAATTCATCTTACCATTGAAGGATTGAATCTCCTTTTTGTTTCGGGGAAGATCAATTTTCTAGATATCTTCTACTCGAGCTGGGTCAATACAGATGCCATATTTTGAAATAATATGACCAAGAAGTTTGCCCTCATCCATAGCAAACAAACTCTTCTTCGGATTGAGCGACACACCATACTTTATACACTGCTGAAAAACAATTTTCAAATGGTAAATGTGCTCTTCATCAGAATTGGAAAATACTGTAAAATCATCAAGATATACAACTAGAAAAACATCCTTCTCATCTGCAAATTCCATATCCATTGCTTGCTAAAAGGTCGCACCAGCATTCTTCAAACCGAAAGGCATTTTATCATAATGGAAAGTTCCTCATGGAGTGGTGAACGCTGTTTTTTCTCTTTCATCCTCATGGACCAAAATTTGGTTATAACTGGAATAACCATCGAGTAGCGACATACAATATGCTCCAACTACTCGCTGAAGTATGTGATCCATTTTGGGAAACAAATAATTATCTTTCAAAGAAACCTTATTCAGATTCATAAAATCAATGCACAAACGAATCTCACCTGTTTTCTTGCGTATGGGCACCAAATTAGAGATCCAATCTGAAAACCTTATAGGAACAATGATACCAGCTTTGTACAATCGATTCACTTCCTTCTCAATTGAGGGTAGCAATTTCGGATTTATTCTTCTCAACTTCTGCTTGAAGGGCTTTTGATTTGGCTTGATCGAAATGGTGTGATGAATTATGTTTGTATCGTATGTCTTCAAATCTGAATAGTCCCAAGAAAATAAATCAAAAAAAGATGACAACAAACTAATATACTTTGATTTTACCTCTGGTGGCAATGCTTTGGACAATTTCACCATCTTTGGATTCTTAGCTGATCCAATGTTCACATCTTCAACTCCCTTTTCGGTTGGCTGCACGGTTGGTTTTCGAGCTATGTCATCTTGATCGAAGAGCTCCTCTAAAGGTATCAGACCTTTAGGAATGAAATTATTCTTTAGTTGCAATAATTCCATCTGATTTACTTGCACATCAGCCCCACCATCATCATGCTCAACATCAATAGAAGTGTCTTTGAATTTTCCTTCATTTTGCATAAATTCATCAATCTCTTCGTCATCTTGAAACACTTGCCAATATCTTTGATTGTCTGGGATAGTCGGACGATGCTTCACATGAATTTCGAATTTGTTACTTGATTTCATCGAAATTTTTAAATTACTTTCTTCCTTTGCAAGTGCATCTACAATACCATTCTGAATACCAGGGACACAAGTCAAAGCATAGTCTGAAAACAATTTCAAGATATTAAGAAGAACATTTCGGTAAGCCCGCATTAGAGGATTCTTAGCTTGGTATTCACCTTTCACTTGCTTGATAACCAATTCGGAGTCACCATACACTGCAATCCTCTTAGCATTTAACTTTATAAGAATTTTCAGACCAGTAATTAAAGCTTCGTATTCACCCTCATTATTTGAATAATCAAAAGCCAATTTATAAGAACAAACCCTCACATTACTTGGTACCTTGTTTGGGGTGGAAAAATGGTTTCGTACCCAAATGTCAATTCCAGCACCATCAATTCCTACTGCACCATCAAAATCCATGGTCCACAAACCATATTCATCTTCTTCCAAGTGCTGAAATTCTGTTTGCTATGTTATTTCTGCTTGTTGTCCATCAACTTTTTGCTGCTGTCGGAAGGTTGATTGCTCAGCAGAACTTTCAAGTTTTTGTCTCTCTTTCTTTAAGACCGGTCTGAAATTCTTGGTGATTTCTGAAATGTATTATACTTCAACTAATTGGCTATTTACATCATTGAAACTATCTGAATACAAAACAAATGATTCTAAATCTGTATGTACATAGTTGATTGGATGATTTACCGGTTTCTCCTTGCTGGTGATCATATAATTCATCTTTTTCTCCCGATATAATTTTCTCATTTGACCAAACATGGGAATAGTAGCATAGGAGAAATCAAGTTGCAATGTTCCCTTTAGTTTCGCTCCCCAAGATCTAGAAAGAAGCATGCCAAATCTAGGAGGAATGTCCGCCACAACCACATCCATCAAAACATTTTTAGTAGGAATCTGATCCAAGCTGACCACCAAATCTTTGATAAGCCCAATGCATCTTACTCTATTGGAATCAAAAGATTAAAGATATTGATATTTTATAGTGATATCCAATCCCAATTTCTCCATGATTTCCCTCGGCATGAGATTATGAGAGGCTCCGAAATCAAACATAGAATTATGTAACACAAAATCATGCAATCTAAGGCTGATATAAAAAGGAGGCACATCACTATTTGGAGACTCACCATCCAATTTTGGACCCAAAATCAACTCCAGTTGATCATATTCCACATTCACCATATCAGAAAATGGATCTAAATTCAAAATTTTGGACACCTGACCCTTATAGATGCTATTCTTCATCAACTCAGTCAAAGGAATGGATACTTTTAACTTAGAAATTTCATTTTCTAAGTTAAAAACTAAAATTTTCTCTACCTCTTTAGCTTGAACATCCTTATTTTCAGCTTTCTCCTCTGATAAAATTGGCTGATTGGATCTTTCATTTGTTGATGGGGATTTTCTAGTAGCGGGATCAGCTATCTCTTTTCCCTTCTTCTGCGCAACGTGTGAATCATTCTTTGGTGTTGAAACTTACTTTCTCTTTTGAATTGGATTAATAGGAACATCTATGTTTCTGAGTGAATATTGTCACTGCTGGTCTGTCAAGGCATTCATGTATCCCCTCTGATACTCATCAGACTCTTCTTCAAGAGCTGTCTCATTTGCCAAAATGAAATCCTCATCTTTTTTTACAGCTAAGTTTTCCGCATACTCCTCATCTTCAGTGATAAAAGTTGGCATATCATCAGGTGTAAAGAAATGATTCTCTTCTCCTATTACATTTTCTTCATCATCTGATTTCGAACCAACAAAATTCTGCTGTAAGGGTGTCTTCACTTGTTGTTGTGTTGTCAGTTCTAAGTGTGCTCGCTGCTCTCTTTGCTTGATTTTGAATTGCGGTCGCTGCTGGCCATGGAAGTTGGGATTTCTGATCTGCAGTTTAGGCTTATAAAGTGTTAATCTTTCAAACATCTTTTCCATCTTTCAAAGCATTTGATATGATGTGGAAACCTCTTCTTTTATTGCTACTTTCTTTTCAGCTCTCATTCTAGCTCTCCTGGCATTCAAATTAGCCTCAACACTGACTGCAATTTTCTGCATATCTTCTAAAGTGGTCGGACTTCTTTCTCTCGATTGATAAGCCATGTCAGGACCAAAACCATCCAGAAACTTAATCAAGGCTGAACCTCTAGGTGGCTTTATATTAGCAGGAATTGCATTGTAAACAGTATTGAATCTAATACAATAATCTTGGACAGACTCACCAACATTCCTTTTGATATTTTCATATTCAGAAAGGATTGAAAGAGGATCTTTCTGTGCTTCCCATCAATCCAAGAATTGTCTCTAAATATTAGCCAATGTAGCAATACTTCTAGGTGGAAAAGCTCTGAACCACTTCTGCACTTCTCCTCCAAAGGTTTGAACAAAAAATCTCATTGTCACATTTTCCGCATCAATCTCATGAAGGTCAAAGAAATCTACCATTCTATCAACATGTTGCTAAGCAGTGACACTTTGAGGAGTGCCATCAAACAATGGAATTTTTATATGATAATCTGCAGGTATTTTATCTAAGTTTTGAGGCAACACGAGAGGTCCAAATCGGGAAGCCATTGCTCTAGGCGGATTTAAAATCGGTTTTGGAGATATAGGAGGAGTCAGAGAAGTTGATGTATGAGGTGTATGAGGTGTGTATGGAGGTGAGACTATTTCATATTTTTTATCAGAAATAGATGGTTGCACGAGAATGGTAGGAATGAAAGGAAGCTCGGTATGAACTTGTGAACCAGATGTAATTGCGGATGGCCCAAGAGTTGCAGATGTAGACTCTATGAACTCAGGAATACTTGTTGCCAAAATGTAATTTTGAATATTAAAAATGTAACTGTCAATGGATCTATTAGCCTGTTCAATTTCAAGGTACTTGATAAAATCTAGATTTATGATAGTAGAACCAATAACACTTTCAGACTTCGTCTCAAACAACAACAACTCAAATTGTTCGTCAAACTCAAGATCTTCAAGGTACTCAGAAACAGTGGGACATGAATGAGATTTAAACAAAGGGATCACAGGACTTTCTCAACGAAGGATTATTGAAATAATATTTGGATTTTCATACACAGGAGGTGGATCGGGATCCAAATTTTCTCTTGTATGTCTTCTGGAAGCCAATGTGTTGAATTATTTTCAAGAATAAAAGGGACAAAACCAACTTGTTTAGCCTATCAAATTCTAAACTCATCATCCAAAGTCTAGAATGATCTAATGTACCGGGGGAAATTTACAAGTCAAGTGTCACGTTTACAAACTAGACCAGAGATTGACTGAAGCAGCGTTTATCTACTTTCGTTAATGCAAAGCAAGAGCATTTCGAAGGCTACCTGGCATTACTTCAGGCTCCGTCTGTAGCTTATAAAACAAATAACACTAACAAGAAAACCATTGTATTCCCTAGTATGGTCGCCACTATGTTATTACCTAAATTTACCTCAGGCTGAAGGAAGGTAGAGTCTAGGGTAACATCAAACCACGCTTAATCTGGTAGCTAGCCCTACCAGATCAAGAGAGGGCTCTCTCCGGGTCAATCTCAGCAAAAATAATCAGTGAGGCTTAAGATGACTGGAAATAAAGGCTTATTTTAGGCTAGGTATATATGTTAAAGAGTTAAATTTGATTTTGGGGGTTTTTGTTCGAATCAAAGAGAAAGACAGATTTTGGGTCCGGGAAATGATCAGTCTTGCAGAGGGCTGAATGGAGCAAGGAGGGAAATTTTTTTGATGCTTCAAAATTGAATGAAATGGATAGCTCAAACCGGGGAGGAGTTGAAGAGGGAAAGAGGCATTGAATAATTCTCTTCAGACAGTTGAAAACATGGAAAATTAAACAAAACTTCAAGGCAGAGCACTGCAAAATCTAATGGATTCCACCTTTATCACATATTTGTTTAATTTAAGAAGAAAGGAGAAGGGAAATGATGCACATGAAAAATCACTGAACTTACAATCATAGAGGGAAATACACCATCAAAACATAGAGCCACATGGATCCCAAAGAGTGCTACAAACCCTGGTCTATTCCTTTGCCAAAATGCAGAGATGAAATGTACAATGAAGTGCCAAGCAATCCGAAGTGTCCACCCCTGAAAATGACTGAGAAAATAGAAGATATAGACAAGAATAACTCATCCCCATGCCTCTAGGGGTAGAGATAACCATTATAGGAGCTATTTCAACAAGATATAAACTAAGAACTGGAAAATAGGCAATGAAACAGCTTGCCTCTATAAGATAGGAAACTGATTCATTCAGTTACATTTCACTTTTTGGTGAATGAATCTACTTGGATGAGTAAAAATGTGCCAAAATTAAATCAAAGTCATGAAATTACATCAAGCTACATCATGAGTTTCACATTTGGAGATAAAAAGTCAAAATGGCCAAAGATAGGCGAAAATCTGAACTGCTGAGTGAAAATTAGGCCAAATTTCCCAATGCGCCACGCCTGAAATCTCTATGCATAGCGCCAATTTGAGGCTGACTTTGAGGGCCTTCCCGAAGTCCAAATTGAGCACAGGATAGCTCGTTGGAAATCTATACCTATATAGTTTCCAAAAAAAGGTAGAATTTATGAATTTGGTTTCCATTTGCCCCTCCAAAAATGAGTTTTCCCAACACTGCATCCTGTGTGTCCAAAATGTGGCAGAAAGGCCATTTTTAAGGTGTTTTTGACCCTTCAGGCAACCCAAAACTTGTCAAAATATTTAGGTAATGGGTAGGCATGCATAAATTTTTATGAAAAATCTAGAAATGCAAATTTTTCCTCAAGAAGAGCTGCCAATTATAAGCACGCGCCAAGTGGCACAACACGTCGGGCAGGAAAATTTGTGTTAAGGCCAAAAAATTCAAAACTGACAAAAATTTTCCCAAATTTCTTGAAATTTGGGCTGAATTTCCACCATAAAGCACTATTCTAAGCCAAAGAAGCTTCGTCCAAAATTTTGAGTCTATCATGCACTTTGCGACGATTTAGTGCCCTCTTTAGCTTTGCCTTCAGAATCTTGATTCGCACCTTGCAAACATGATTTTGCGCCCAATAATGGTTCTTCATGTGCCTTATCATGTTATTTTCCTTGTTAGCCTTTTCCAATAGCTTCTCAAGATGAATATTGACCCTCTCAAGGAAAGTCTCTCTATCAACCTCAATCTCTCGCCCAATGGATGTCATCTTGGTTTGGCTTCTTTAGGCAGCTTGCCGGTTCTCACAGATGTTTTGTAACTCCATGATTGTTTGTTGATATTCTAACTGCTTGTTTTGCTGCTCCAGGTATTTTATGATCCATTGGGCTCTTTTCAATTTGATGATCAATGTGTCTATCTCAGCCTTCTGCTCCTGAATGATCTCTCTCAACTTTGAGCTTGGAGAGCTCAAATCCTCATCAATCAATATGAAACCTTTGTATTGGCCTCCTGAAGTGCCCTCATCCTACATAGGCCTCTTACCTCTGTCTTGTACCTATACCTATGCTACTGATGATGGTAATGAGACCCCTTCCACCCCAGGTGGAGATAGTACTCGCCAGGCTGCTGCGAATAATCCTCTAGTGCCTCTCTGATAAGTGACATATGTCGTCACACTAGTAGTCTCTGCCTCCTGACCTCCATAATAATGTGAAGGCTCACCTGCATCATGAACAACCTCTTGAGGAACCTGAGGAATAGTGAAGAAATCATGGGAAATGAAATCTTCCCATGAAATACCCTGCAATCTGAGCTGACGTACAACCACGATCTTGATGAGTGCATAGTGATAAATACTGTTGTACTGCTGCTCGGGAGTTTTCCTCTGCACAAGAGTGGTCAGTCTCTCGATGTTCCAGAACATGAAATAAGGGATGTTTATCATCCTCACCCTTGTGAAATGCATCAATAACCTGATATGGTAGGTAAAGAGGCGTGAAAACCGGCCCTCACAACTGAAGTATCTGATAATGAGTTTCATCAGAGGCGCATAAGATTCTTTTAGGAACTGGAATGGGAACACTCTGTTGAGTTGTCTCACAAAGCTAGGCCTGAGATATGGTTCATAATGCACTCTGTCCACCTGCTGTCTTTTGTTCCACCATTCACCCACATTCGGTATTCCAGTTGCTTTAGCAATAGTTTCCGGTGTCAAAGTGAAAGTTACACCGGCAAGGGTCACCTGACCGTCATGTAAATGCAATATAAACAAACAAGCCAACTCCTGATGATAACGGATCCTAGCAATCATTTCAAAAAACTGATAGCATGACTATTGTTGGAAACATGCCATGGTAAGTGGGAAAGCTTGCAATTCAGTCAATGAGGTGGGCTCCTCTCTCACATGCCTGCCACCTTTATGAAGCCTTCTAGGTGCATGTAACTCAGTGGTGGAATCACTGTCTCAGTCATATGATATATTAGTGTCTGTCTCCATGATGTCCAAGGTCTATGCAAGGTGTATGTTGTCTTGTATGAGATGAAAATGAGAATTTGGTGCTTTTTTTATTTAGTTGCCAAATATGTGTCTAATGGGAGGGACTGTAGAGAAATAGGGGAATAGGAACAATGAAGTTTTGTCAAGCGAAATTTTCCTTTTGAAAACTTGTGATTTTGATAAAATTAGGGACAAGGGACAGCGACTTGATTTTTTGGGATAAACTTGAGATTTGGGGAAATTTTGCAAATGGAATAGGGATAATGGGAATGAGATGGATATGAGTGGCTTTAGGCATGTAGGGAGATAGGGAAATCGACTGTAGTGATGAAGTAATAGTGAGGGGGAGGAAAAACGAGGTGGGGAATGAAAAAGTTTGGCACCACAACCAATTTTAAAACTTCAACTTCAAAACCCTAAGGGAGAAACTCTCAACAAGATGATAGGGTTTGGGTTTTGAAATTCAAACTCTCAAAATCAACATCAAACATTTGTAAATGGAAATTACAAGTTCTCATGGACTTACTTGGGAAAAATAGACCGAGTCGATTTGAAGTTTTTGGAAGCAATGGAAAAAATTAGCGTTTCAGCTCAATGTGCCGCGACCACTGCCCAGTGCACCGCACCCTCCTGATGTGCTATGCTGGTTCAAATTTACACAGAGAAGAGCGGCCCCATGTGCCACGCTCAGCCTATGTGTTGCGACCAATGCCCAATGCGTCATGCCCCTCTGTTTCAACACAGTTCGGCCTCCAAACTTGTTTCTTCACTCCTCCACGATTTTCTTTGGATCATTGATGTCTTTGGCATGCAAATGAATTTTTGAAACACAAAAATCATATTTGTACCAAGGATTTTTATTTTTGATTTGGAAAAACCCACTTTACAATGTTTTAAAACTTTGGCACTTTTTAAAAGAACTCTATTTTGCTTGGTTTCGATTTTTGGACTGAATGATGAGTTTCTTGTCTGTTTTGCAGGGATAGATGGCATGAAGACTTGACAAAGGCGACCAGGGCTGTGAATGGAGCATTATTACAATTGAAGAACTTAAAAATTACATTGCATTTGTTACAAATAGATAAAATAGACATTTTTTCTTCAAAACAGAGTTTTGAAGAAAAATCATTATCAAGCATTATGATGATGAAATTTTTGCACTGATACCTTATTGGAAGCTTCCTCATGTGCTTGCTGGCCAATATTAGAAATTTTAAGACCGGATTGATAAAACCCTAGACCTAATGAGACTAAAAACCCTAAAATGACTCTTTTCCAACCAAGAGACCAAACATGACTGTAAATGATTTTGATGAACAGAATTAGACCAACAGGTACAATACATGAGGGATATAAGTGACAAGAACCTACCGTCAGATGATCCATGCTCCTAATGGAATGCATCTGAATGAACTGAATGAGACACCCAAAATGAAATGTAACAAGAGAAATTTGATCTCTGACAGAGGGATGAAGATACCGACTCTAACAGGAGACACTTTCTGAAGGTGACAAGGCATTCGAACTAAGACTACCGCTTTCAACATAGGCTCATTTATGTCACCTCACCATCAGTGTGCTTTCATTAAAACCACTGATTTACCTCCTAACAATGTTTTCACCATACACATGGCTGATAGAGGTTAGATTTGTACTATCATAGTTAGGGCACCTCCAACAATTTGACAAAACCTCTACTACTGTGTATATTTTGACTTGCAGGTTTATGTTTTTAGCACTGTATTGAGGGAAAATTTTAGGTCTTTTGACATCATCATAAATACACCATAATCACTATGTCAATCTTTGGCAGTCATACCCAAAACAGTCTCAGATCTTTAAACAAAAAATTCAAACCTTCCTTACCACTGTTTTCACCAATACTTATAGCTGACAGAGTTTATGGTTTATGCTAAAATAGTTAGGATACCCTTAATACTTGAAAAACCATTAAAATGGTGTTTATTGTGTCTTGCAGGGAGTGTGATGTTTTAACACTTTTTTTAGGACAGTTTAGGCTCTTTGAAGCTAAAATGAACCCTCCACCGGTCTCCCACTGTAACAAATTTCTTCAAAATATTCACTCAACACACCTTGATTTACACCCAAACCTTCATTGTTTCAGACACCATCTAGCAGCTCGAACATAGCAAGTAGGTAAATTAAAATACCTTGAAAATGGATGGTAGCCCTTTTTTGAAAAGTTTGAGCAGCTTTCAGGGCTTTTGGAAGGCATTTGGACTATTGAAGTATGTGCGACACGTTGAAATGAGAAGGCACCACGCAATAGAACAGTTGTCGGTTCGATGATGGGTAGTCGTGACCAGTGCCTACAGGCACGCCTTGCGCCACTACAGGCGCTCCGCGCAACAACACAACTCCTTCGTGAATTTGATCCTGAACACACCACGCGCTTTTCCAAACGTGTCATGCAGTCTCCAAGCCTGAAAACTCTATGAATATTGCTTGAAAAATCTCTTCGGTCTAGTGAGCAGCTAAGGGGAGGCTTTGCTTGCATTTTGAAAATTTCGAATGAGTTTTTAATGGTCCCTTTCAGTTATTTTGAAAGCGAAAAAGTCCAAGTTCCTTTCACGTTTTCTTGGTGAATGTTTTGAAAACCTTTGAAAGGCCTCTGGGTTGAAACAGAACATGAAACACTTTTCTTTGTGATTTTCATCACTTAAAACCTATAAAGACTCTTTGCACCAATATTTCGACAAAATGTGTAGTTTGAATTTTGAAAAGGCAACATAGTGATGACTTTTGTTTAAGTGAAGAGGCTTTGTTCAGGAATTACAAATCTCCTCTACTGCATTTTCTCTATGCTTTATTAAAAAGGAAACTCTACCATTGCTGACCTTTTTAATGACATTTTCAAATGGAAAATCTTCTCAAAAACATACCAATGAGTGGTGAAGCATATTTTTCCATTTTGCAAGGAGATGACTTATCTCTTTAAAACTTGATTGACAGTTTCTTCTCCTGCTACTTTAAAGGTGATAATGCTCACTGTGAAGATGATCGAACTATTAGGTGCTTTTTGAGCTTCTATTTTGACTGTGGGTGAAAAAAATCAATTGCATTCACCCAAGCTTTACCATCATCTGTTCATCAAAAGGGAACTTCTTTTAAAACCTCTCCTTTACTGAAAATGCAATAGCAAGGTACCTTTGACCTATTTTCATAAGGAAAATGCCTTCATTTGTAACAGTAGCATGCATTATTGGCTTTGAAAGTTGTTCCAGAACCTGATACACATGCCATAATCCTTCTTGCACATTTATGAACCTATGTGTTTAGTGGCAATGCCTCTTTGGGAAAACTAAGCTCAAATTGCCTTTTGTCCACTATGATGAGTTATTGAAATAAATTTCCTTATGAAGAAGAAGAAAATAACCTTTTGAGAAGAAATCATCACTTTTTGGCTTGTGATTAGCCTAGATGATTTCAACTGCTTTCAACTCAGTTTTGTTAAAGGAACAGAGATTAAATGTCAAGCCTGTTTATCAAGGAGATGGATCTTTGTGACTTCTAATGAAATTACATTCCTCAGCAAGGTTTGTTCATTTTTGGATCCAGAATGCCTTTGAAAGAAATATCTGATAGGAGATAAGTCAACTTCTTTGATAGTTATAGTACTCATGCTTTCCCTTTGTTTTTGACATCATTGCTCTATTCATAAGCCTTCAACTGTCTCCTACTATTCTTAAAATTTGTCTCTCAGTCATTGAAAACCCTAAAATCAATCACTGCTCTGGCCCTCTGCTTATAGATGAAGGAGGCCTACTTTGACAAATGCCTTGTTTCCTTTCAACCTCTCTCTCAACCATATGAAGAATGTTTGATGAACATACTAATAGTGGTTTCCCTTATACATGATAGAAGAAGTTAGTTTGAGACCAATATTGTTTGACTCTTTTGGCCATCTTCTTAATAATATTTCTTCATTAATGATCAACCCATTAGCTTGACCTTGTAATTCAAATAATGTTGAAACTCATGCAAACCAACTTTAAAAGCCCACTTCTTTTCCTCTGCCTTTAACATCCTTTTTATTCAGAAACCTTCAATTTTCTTTCACTGTACCCAAAAATTTCCTTACAGTCAGTGTAATTCTTAAAATCAAACTTTATCCTTGGCCTTTTGCTTATAGATGAAGGAGGCGCTCTTAGTCCTCAACCCTCTACTTATAAAATGAAGGAGGTTTTTCAATCCTCAAACCCTCTGCTTATAGATGAAGGAGGTTTTTTCTGTCCTCAAACCCTCTGCTTATAGATGAAGGAGGTTTTTTCTCAGTGATGCCATTTCATCAGCTTTTAACAGTGTTATTTTTCCTTTCACTGCCTTTTCATGCTTGAGAAAATGAAGAATGAAAAATTGATAATAGTTAAGATGAGCACTTCTCTGAGACATGTAATTATGCTTTTCAAATGTCTTTGTGCTTATTTAGGCATCACAAGCAGTTTGGCTAGTTTTTTACAAAGCACTTCTTGTCATTCATAATTTACTAAACTTTGATTGTGATTGCAGGAGCTTAATGCGAAAACTCTTTGTCCTGTAGCTGCATCCCAAGCTAAAAATCACATGAGAAGAAACTGTCTTCTCATGTTGAGCCAAATACTGTCTTCTGGGATGCTGGTACACTTCTTCTCTTGAAATATCCATTTAAACACTGTAAAACCACCTAATATCAATTTGACTTAGGGCATGTGCATTGCTGAGACTTTAGGGCTTGTTAGTGGTGCGACTTAGGGGTGTAACCAACTTTATTTGCAGAATGGGAAGGATTGTTATGACTGGTCTATAGCAGATAGAGGCTATTTCGCTTTAGGATGGTTTTCCAAGGGAGGAATGCCTAAAGTGCCACTACCTAACTTAGGGGAGACTTCTTTGGACAGATTTGGATTTTTTTCTTTGGAGCTGATGGAAAATCTAGTATGGCTGAGGCTAGACAAGGCTTGATAATGAGGTTTCATTTTGTCATGGGTGGATTGAAAAGGTAGGAAGGAAAAAAATGTTTATGGGTGTTTTCCAGCTGGAAAATTTGACAATCTTTTAGATCAGCTGCTAGAAAATTTGGCTGTTACAACTAGTCATCACCAACAAGTGAAAAATACTGATGACTAATAGGGTCATTTGGTCAGAGGGCACCCGTATCAGATTTGCTAAGTTGTGAATGCCTAGGTTCCTTGTGCACATTCGGGTTTCCCATTTTCCATTTTATCTCATGTACGTCCATTCGGTCGGGCACACCATGTCACATCGTTGGACGACATCTGGCCAAACACGTTCGGGTCAGGCCGTTTGGGCCAAGGGTGCCCATATCAGATTTTCTAAGTTGTGGTTGCTCCGGTGCCTTGAGGGGGAATGGGGCTTGTTGCTTGTTGCGATGCATTGTACGTTGGGTTTGATTTTAGCCATTTCTCATGGGGGTGCGATTTTTTGGTAACACACGGAAACAAATCTTGGCAACGGATATCTCGGCTCTTGTTATGATGAAGAACGTAGTGAAATGTGATACTTAGTTTGTATTGCAGAATCCCGTGAATAATCAATTTTTTGAATTCAATTTGGGGCCGAGGCTTCGGTCGAGGGCATGTCTATCTCGACATCGCATCCCAATCAAACACTCTCCTTGCAATATGTTAGGGAGGAGTGGAGGTGGTCATCCCTGCCCAATGCGGTCTGCATGGCTGAAATGTGGCAAGCGATGTTTCATGGCATGCGTCGGCAAGTGTTTATCTTGTTCCCTAGGTTGGGCAGTGGGCATTAGTCGATGCGGGCTCTATGTGGCATCCTTGGACCTTTCTTTTCTCTCTCTTTTCCTCCCATTGGGTAGGGTAGATTTAGCTCCAACTTGCGACCTCAGCTCAGGCGAGAACACCCGCTGAGTTTAAGCATATAATTAAGCGGAGGAAAGGAAACTTACAAGGATTCCCATAGTAGCAGCAAGTGAACTGGGAAGAGCCCAGCATCACAATCAGGTGGCAGAGTTGCCTGAATTTTAGTCTGTAGAAGCGTCCTCAGCGGGGGACCCGGGCCAAGCCCCTTGGAAGGGGGCGCACGAGAGGGTGATAGCCCCGTCGGGCGGAGACCCTACCACATCATGAGGCATTGTCGGTGAGTCAGGCTGTTTGGGAATGCAGACCTAATTGGGTGGTAAATTCTATCCAAGGCTAAATACGGGTGATAGATCGATAGCAAACAAGTACCGTGAGGGAAATATGAAAAGGACTTTGAAAAGAGAGTTGAAGAGTGCTTGAAATTTTTGAGAGGGAAGCAGATGGAGGCTTTCGATGTGTCTCAGTCAGATGTGGAACAACTTAGGCTGGTCCGCTGCTCAACTTGAGGTGGAAACCAACATGGGTTGCTGCATCGTCCCAAGCGTGGGTGGAGTACCACCTGTCAGGTTTCCGTTGCGGTGGTCGAGGAACGAAGCGTGCACCTTTGTAGCGGGCCATGTGCACCTGCGTGCTTGTGGTGTTGGTTGGCGGGCTTTCCATTCAGCCCGTATTGAAACACAGACAAAGGAGTCTAAAATGTGTGTGAGTCAGCGTGTTTGAAAACCTATGAGGCACAAGGAAGCTGACGGGCGAGATCCCCTCTCTGCGGGGGGTGCATCATCGATTGACCTTGAGCTTATGCGAAGGGTTTGAGTGCGAGCACACCTATTGCGATCTGAAAGATGGTGAACTATGCTTGAGTAGGGCGAAGCCAGAGGAAACTCTAGTGGAGGCTCGTAGTGATACTGATGTGAAAATCATTTGTCTAACTTGGGTATAGGGGTGAAAGACTAATCGAACCATCTAGTAGCCGGTTTCCTCCGAATTTTCCCTCAGGATAGCTGGAGCTCACGCGCAAGTTTTATCAGGTAACACAAATGATTAGAGGCATCAGGGGCGTAATGCCCTCGACCTATTCTCAAACTTTAAATAGGTAAGAGGGTGTGATTTCTCTATTGAGTCGTGCCATGGAGTCAAGAGCTCCAAGTGTGCCATTTTTCATAAGAAGAACTGTCGATGCAGGATGAACCGAAAGTTGAGTTATGGTGCCGAATTGCACGCTAACCTAGATCCCACAATTTTTTTTGGTTGATTAAGACAGCAGGACGGTGGTCATGGAAGTCAAAATCTATTAAGGAGTGTGTAACAACTCACTTGCCAAATCAACTAGGCCCGAAAATGGATGGTGCTGAAGCGCGCAACCTATACACGACCATCAGAGAAATTTCCTAGCTTCGATGAGTAGGAGGACATGGGGGTTGTTGAGAAAACTCGGGTGTGAGCTTGGGTGGTTTGGCCCCCGGTGCAGATCTTGGTGGTAGTAGCAAATATTCAAATGAGAACTTTGAAGACTGAAGTGGGGAAAGGTTCCATGTGAACAACACTTGGAAATGGGTTAGTCGATCCTAAGAGATGGGGAAGCCTTGTATCAAGGGTGCACTCTGCATGATCATCGAAAGGGAATTGGGTTAATATTCCTGAACCTGGACATGGTAGTGAGTGGCAACATTAGGAAATCTGGAGAGGTCATCGAGGTCCCTAGGAAGAGTTATATTTTCTTTTTAATAGATTTCCCACCCTGGAATCAGTTCACCCAGAGATAGGGTCCAACAGCTAGAAGATCACCGCACATCTTGTGGTGTCTGGTGTGCCCTTGGTGGCCCTTGAAAATCTGGAGGACCAGGTACCATTCATGCCTGGTCATACTCATAACCGGATTAGGTCTCCATGGTGAACAACCTCTAGCTAAGAGAACAATGTAGGTAAGGGAAGTCAGCAAAACAGATCTGTAACTTCAGGAAAAAGATTGGCTCTGAGGGTTGGGCTTAGGGGTCTGCGCCCTCAACTCATGGGCTATCTACAGTCTACCTGAGCTGCTCTCACAGTGAGGGTGGGAAGTCATGTGGTGATTGGGGTATGGGCATAGAATGACCCCTCACGGGGGCTTTTCCCTAAGCGGAAAAATTTGACTCAGAACTGGTATGGACAAGGGAAATTTGACTATTTAATTAAAGCAAAGCATTGCAATGATCCCAAGGGATGCTGGTGCAATTTTATTTCTGTCCAGTGCTCTGAATGTTAAAGTGAAGAAATTAAACCAAGCGCAGGTAAACAACGACAGTAACTATGACTCTCTTAAGGTAGCCAAATGCCTCGTCATGTAATTAGTGACGCGCATGAATGGATTAATGAGATTCCCACTATCCCTATCTACTATATAGAAAAACCACAACCAAGGGAACGGGCTTGGCAGAATCAGTGGGGAAAGAAGACCCTGTTGATCTTGACTCTATTCCAACTTTGTGAAATGACTTGAGAGGTGTAGAATAAGTGGGAGCCATTTTCGGTGCAAGTGAAATACCACTACTTTTAATGTTATTTCACTTATTCCGTGGGGCAGAGATGGGGCACTACCCCTGTTTTTGGCCATAAGGCACGTTTTAGTGGGTCGATCCGGGCGGAAGACATTTTCAGGTGGGGAGTTTGGCTAGGGTGGCACTTTTCTTAGAAGATAATGCAGGTGTCCTAAGATGAGCTCAACACGAACAGAAATATCATGTGGAACAAAAGGGTAAAATCTCATTTTATTTTGATTTTCAGTATTAATACAAATCATGAAAGCGTGGCCTATCGATCCTTTAGACTTTCAGAATTTGAAGCTAGAGGTGTCAGAAAAGTTACCACAGGGATAATTGGCTTGTGGCAGCCAAGAGTTCATAGCGACGTTGCTTTTTGATCCTTCGATGTTGGCTCTTCCTATCATTGTGAAGCAGAATTCACCAAGTTTTGGATTGTTCACCCACCAATAGGGAACGTGAGTTGGGTTTAGACCGTCATGAGACAGGCTAGTTTTACCCTACTGATGAACCACACCACAATAGTAATTCAAATTAGTACGAGAGTAACCGTTGGTCATTGCGCTTGGTTGAAAAGCCAGTGGCGTGAAGCTACCATGTGTTGGATTGTGATTGAATGCCTCTAAGTCAGAATCCATGCTAGAAGCAGTGCCTATCACTCTTTGACTGTATCTCAACCCGTAGTAGGGGCATCTCTTTATCACCCCCAAGGGCCCGTGTCATTTGCAAACCGTGATCGTGAAGCATCTCGGTCGGGGTAGCTTTGAATTTCAATTTCAAACGGTCGTTGAGAAGAATCCTTTACAGATGACTTAAATACGTGATGGGGTATTGTAAGTGGCAGAGTGGCCTTGCTGCCATGATCCATTGAGATTCAGCCCTTGTTTACCTTGATTCAGAGCTTCGCTCTTGTCACTTTATTCAAAATTCAGACAACTATCATCGTTGCACCTTCTGCCCCCCCATCCTTTTCATTCTAACATCGTTTCTTTTGTTCGCATCTCAAAATGCATTTCTTTATTGGGGGTGGAAAATTTTGGGTTTCCATGCCATAGCTACTAGAGGGGTCACCAGTCTATTGAACTTGCGGTTGGTGGCATGGAAACCCAAAATTTCCATGTCACGGCATGGCGTAAAACCAGCCCAGGCCTGTGGAACTTGGGGTTTCCATGTACTCTCGCACCCTTGAGGGAGACACGAAGGGGAAATTAGGGTTTCCATGTCGCGTCACGGGCAAGATAGTCTCCCTAGTCTGGGGAACACGGGGATCGGGGATTCCATTTCGCAGCACACGGTGGAGGACCACACTTGAGCTCGGGAAAATTGGGGTTTCCATGTCCCGCCCATGATGGAAACCGCAGGTTTCCATGTTTTACGGCACACTAGAAACTCAGGGTTTTCACCAAATCCATGGGGCAGGGAACTTGGCATTTCCATGACAATGGAAATCGTCGCCTGAGTCTAGGGAAATGTTGGTGTTTTGAACTCGTGGATCCAAGCCTCTAGAAAACTCTGGGTTTTTTCCATGTTTTAGTGCGTAAAAACCTTTTTCCCAAGTCAATGAACCTTGGGGTTTTCCATTTCGCCACACAATGGACAACCGCCCCAATTTTGAGAAATTCAGGGTTTCCATTTTTTGGCATGGCAGAAAATTTCCCAAGTCTAGGAAACCTGGGGTTCCCATTCCCCATCGCGATGGAAACCACAACCCCAGCATGGGGTACTTGGGGGTTCCATGCCATAGCATGACAAAAAATTCCACCCAAGTATGGGGAACTTCGCGTTTCCATGTCACGGCACGACGAAAATTGCTGCCCAAGTCTGCGAAGCTCAGGGGTTTCCATTTTTTGCGGCACGATGGATACCACCCAATTCTGGGAAACTCGGGGATTTCCATGTCCCACCACGATGGAAACCATGACCTAGGTATGGAGAGCTTGGGTTTCCATGTCACGGCACGACGGAGAACCGCCCAAGTCTGTGGAACTTTGGGGCTTCTATTTCATGGCATGAGGGAAAATGCCTAGTTCTGGGAATCTTGCAGTTTCCATCTATTGCCTCGACGAAAATCGCACCAATGGTGAGGGGAACTTGGGTTTCCATGTCACGGCATGATCATAATCACCCAAGTTTATGGAACTCGTGGTTTCCATTGCACACCACGGCAAAGAACCACCCAAGTCTAGCAAACTCGGGGCTTCCATTTCGCAGTGCGATGGAAACTGTTCCCCTAGTCTGTCTTTGGAACTTGTGGTTTTCATGCCTCATCCTAGAAAAATCCATCCAAGTGTGGCGAAGTTTGGGTTTTGTAAGGCCCTAGGACTTCATGAGGCACGTTCGGGGTAACGAGCATGCCCATTAGGCGTTTGGACGTTTTTTGGGTGCCATGGGATGTTACAGGCGAACCGTCGCACAGTAATCACACAGGCGTGGGTGTGTGGAGGAAAGAGGCATGGGTGTGTCACACATAGCTGGCAGTGTTGTTGGAAAAAGTGATTTTATAGGAAAAACGTCACACCATAGCTGGAGTCATAAAACCGACACACGAGTTGAGTGGATGACACTACACGAGTGGGCAGACAGCTGAATGATGGGGGTCGGCTCAGGTCCACCAAGTGACCCATGACACACACATGATACATGTATTAATACAGTGTGTGGATGATGGAGAAGTCATCCAACCAACGATCAAGCAAGCATCTGATTGTGAGCACATTGGAGCACCATGAGCTAAGCCAATATCTCGTTGGTGAAGGAAACACGGCGGTGGTGAACGCAGGGCGAGCAAGGGTTAATTCGGGTTGTTGACATGTAGGGCATGTGGAATTCCTATACATGGAATCGGCACCATAGGAAGGGTTGATTTGGGCAGTGCGGAGGTCAAGTCAAGCGATAGACGTGCACAACATGCAGAACTTCTCTGCAGGGCATCTGTAGTGCAAGGTCAGGTCGGGCAGGGCATCTGCATGATTTGAGCTTTAGTTCAGAGGTTGTTCTGAAGGCATTGTGGGTTGGAATTGAGTGTTGAATGTTGAAGCAGGTGTGTATTTACGGGACCTAGCTAAACAAATAGCTAGGAAGTGGATTGGACACATGGAGAGCTCGCGGGGAGGTCTAAAATCATTTGTAGTGCTGACCCGAGTGACTCACTAGCACTTGGGTAGTTTTATGCAGGATATTCTTGAGGTGAATTCTAATGTTGTAAACGATTGTTGTGGGCTAATTAATGATTGTCAAGCATTGTAAGCTTGGACAAAAAGTGACTTGCCTTGCCAAAGAGGAAAATAAGTCTTTTACTGGATTGAAACTTATACTGTATTTCATATTTATGAAACATATTATCGGGCATACTCATTATTAACTTGGACTTGCCCCTCCCTTGTATGTATGGCCGTACACTATGGATATGATGACAATTTTTATGTTTCCGCACATTGAAAGAACAGTTTATTAACTAATTTAACAAGTGTTGCTAAAGTCGTAGTCTACATACTTGAGTATTATGAAAAGGAGAAGTGCAGTAGTGTCGCACCCCATCTATAGCATGGTTGAAAGATCATCGAAGGTCTAGGGACATGAAAAGTTTCCTCACCCCACCATGACGACAGTCACCTAACTATGTGAAATCTAAGGTTTCCATGTCCCTTCTCAATGGAAACCACCCAATTATACATCCATTGCAATGGAAACCACCCCTGTAAGACCCATGAGATGAGGACGATGAAGGAGGGCATTGGAAGCATTCAGTGGACATGTGATGAATGACGAAGCGATGAAAACCATGAAGAAAGGTTAGACGGGTGCACTGACAGACGAAAACATCATTTGACTATTATGCGACGTTATCACGGTGACCTTGCGACATTTAGGAGCGACGCGCATAAACGCATCCAAAAATGGCTAAGTGTTGGCTTGGAGGTTTAAAGGCCGACTGTGGTGGCAAGCCGACGTTAAGGTGGAAATGTCACGTCGTAACGAAGGCTTTATGAGCATTTACTGGGTTAGCCTTATATGGGCAAGCCCCACCAATGGAAGAAATGTGTGGGCAAAGGCACATACAAAAGGAGGACATGCAACGGATGATAAAGGAAAGAAAGAAGGACATCAACATCCTATTTATTCCACCATTGGCAAGCTAATGTGTGAGCTAGGGTGAAGTTCGAGGATGGAGGGCAAAGCCGCAACAAGGAAATAGAGTCTGGGTCAAGTCGGGTAAAAATGCATTTGACATTCACCCGCAGGTTGAGTTGGGTTCCTTCCGCAGGGCACATGCGGTGCAGTATTTAGTGCATGGTAGATTTGGGTTCCTTCCATAGGACATGTGTAGAACAGCGTTCAGGGCAGGCGCGTTCAGGTCGAGTCGGGTTCATGCAGCATGCCCATGTTCAGGACAAGGCACAGAGTTCATTTAGCAGGGTTGGGTCTGGTCGAACATGACCCAAATGCATTTAGGAAATGCGTGCAGACCGTGACCCTAGTGACCCGTGTGTAGAAACACGTTCAGGGTGCCAAGGGCGTCTATGACCCGACTGACCCACTTGAACCAAAATTCGTGCAGACTTCAGAAAGATGTTCTGAAAGGGAATTTTTGGGTTTCTTTGGATTGTTTTCACTATTGGGAAGTGTTTGAGGCTAGACCAAGGTATGAGAACATTTGGCAAGAAGCATAAATGGTTTATGGAGGCTTGGTTGTATAATTATTGCAGATTGTACATATTTATTGAAGCATAATATCAGGCAGACTTATTAATGGGATTTTCCCCTCCCTTGAATGTATGGGCATTCATGTGGTTTTATATTGATTTTTATTACTATTTTATTTCCACACAGGAACAATTTGGAATATTAATTAAACAAGTGTTGAGTTAGGTGTAGTCTACTTATTGAGTATTTGAAAAGGGAAAAATAAGGTAGTGCAACACCTGTCTATAGAGTGGTTGGGAGACTACCACAGGTATAGGGGCATGAAAGTTGGTATCAGAGCTACATTTTCATGCATTTTTTATTATTGAGCAAGGATACAATTGTATTAAAGCTTGATAGATGATTTTGTTTCATTGGAAATGAACTTTAAAGAAATTAACGAGAAGTCGAAGGAATTGGAAAAGGAGTTTGATGAGGCGAGTCATACCATTGATACATTGTGCAAGAGGAGGAAATCTGGAATGAGCAAAGATGAAATGTTTCAACTTATGAAGAAAGTGATAATTCTCCGAGCATAAATGGACAAGGTGGAAGAAAAGTGAAGGAAGTTACTTGATAAGCTTCTCAAACTTAGAGACCTTGGAAAGATGAAGCATGGTGGCATGAAGCCCACTATGGCCAAACCAAAGGATGTTGTAGATGTCATTGAAGTCAAGGAAGAACTTGATTAACAAGTTGGACCAGGACCAAGCACATTACAAGCATTGATGGTGGATGATTCTCACAAGGATGTTGCAGATGTGGTAGAATTTGTCAGCCACCTATAAAATTTGTTATACCAAAAGGTGGCTAAATACTTTTTTGGAGCCTTCAAGGAACAAATTTTATTGCAAAAAGTGTTGGCTCTTGAAGACTCTTGAAGGCCTCATGCCTCTGTCCAAAATATTCCCCTGTGCCCATTTTAAACTCTGGAATTCTCCCGATTTCATGAGAAGAAACTGCTACAAAATCACCTTTTTTCCCTTTCCTCACTTGAAAAAATAACCTCTATTTTGCTCGCCTTTTTCCTCCATAAAACTCCTTTATTTGTATGATTCCCCTTCTTCCATTTATGAAAATCATTTTTAAAAATTTTAAAACTTGTTTTGAACTATATCAAAACCCCCAAAATCCTTCTAAACATCTTGAAAATGTCCTAAAAAACAAGTATTTTGACTATGGGTCTAAGCCCCTTTGGGCTAAAATCCAAACCATTTCCTCTCCATGTGCCCCAGTGCTAGAACCAAGTGCTAAGGTATTGAGCGCTTATCGCATCGGAGAAACTCATGGAGCGCATTTGTTTGTGTGATAAACAAAATCTCCAATGCCAACTAGCCCTGTATATTATAGCCCCCGATCATATTGCATTTCATGTAGACCATGGCCCCACAGACGAGTGCCAAGCCATATCATAAATATATATTCCGCCCCCGAACCAATAAAACCTTTGTTTATATTAATTTTTTGGGTTTTCATATATCATAAAGGTTTCTGCTGCTGAAAATCTTAATTCGCTCCCCACCGTTGATTTGATCTGTAGATCGACAACCCACAAATCAATCACCCCGGTGGTCCCCACGGTCACTTAGTGTTAAAAAACCGGAGAAGTTTGGTCACACCACCTTTGTGGGATAAGTTGTTTTCCCCATTTTATTGTGATCAATGCCACAAGCCGACACATGGCCTTAAGAAGTTTTCAAAACCCACCCTCCCCGCTCATTAAATTTTGACAGTGGGTTCAGCGCGATATTGATGTACGCCGTTCGATCTAAGGCCGGCTCATCGGATGGTGATCACGCTCAAAAGGAGCTCCGGGCATGAACTAAGGTATGACACATTTATCAAAACATCTCCGCCATCGATCTGATCTGCATATCGACGACCAGCAATCAGTCGCCCTGGTCCCCACGGCCATGACAACAGTCAGCGGTCCCACAGAACTAGTAGTCCCAACACCTAGTCAGCATCCACGTGGCACCAGCGGATTGGAGCGGGACTTGTTCAGTTTCTCGCATGGTCGTGAAATCCGGACCCGAGGAGCTTTATAGGGTGGAATTCATAAAAAAATTGGGTCACACTTAGGCTGACGTCAGCAAGCCCCAAAACGAACTCGGGGAGCTTTATATGGTGGATTTCATAAAAAATTCGGGTCACAAAGAGCTTGACGTCAGCAAGTCCCTTTTGTGACCCGAAATGGTTATACAACTTGGTTTTATCGGGAGTTTTGAAGTCCAGCTATTTTCCTCCCGAAGCCCAATTTTATTTTTCATTCATTTCTTCTTCCACCAAAGGTTTAAAACCTTATTCCTTTGCATTTTCACCATATCCCTGTAATTTGACCATTCACACTGTCATTTCTCTCCATTTTCCCCCAACCATCGATCTCTGAGTGATCGAAAGATCTGACTTATTTTCTTCCTCTGCTCTCCTTTTGACCTCCTTTAATAAATATTCTCTGTTGGATAATGCCATCCAATGGCCATGCTTCTTCCCTATAACCTCTGCTGCAGTAAAACCCAAAAACACAGGATTTAATAATATAGTTTTGTATTGTGCAGGTGTTTGAATGTTTTTTCGTCATATTAAAGAGAAAGTTGAAGGCTGGGAACGATGATTCCCATGCCTTTGATTCATCAAAGGAAACCATTCACAGGGCTCAAATTCTATGTCTCGTCAATGTTTCATGAGGAATTAATTCCATATGAGCCCTGCGCAGCCTACACATCAACAAAACATAGTGAATAAATCACAAACAAAGAGTATCAGTGTCGAAGAAGAAACATACCAGAATAGGAGATTGAAGACAGATCTGTGGGGATTACGTATAATATTGATTATCAAAAGCTTAATCCTCCCAATTAGGACAAAGTTAAAATAAAATCCTAAATGTTTATCAGAAAAAAGGTCTCCACCACCACATCTGAGGCAAATTGATTCCTCCCAGCTACCACAGTGCCACCTGTGCCTCAAAGCATTCAAACAAAGGCCGAAGTTATTGATCAAGGTCGGATATTTGCCTCAGCGCAGCCAGAGAGTTAATTATGCAAATAAACTTAATGAAAAAATATCAGCAGAGTTACTTTAACATAAAAGAGAGCCTAAAAAGTCAAAAAGAGCTCCCACTGAGCTTAATCTTAAATGAAAAAACATTAATACAGTCGGAACACCTGTAAAATTCTTCATCGAGCCCCCTGAAGGCTGAGAAGCCATTAAGACTGTATTAATTATCTTTGGAGATATTTTATCAGATCTCACCTCCTGTTTCTTCTATAAATACTAATGGAGAAGATGAGAGAGGGGTTGGTTGAGTTGGTTGCTGAACTTTGAAATGTAATTGAGCTTGAGACTTCTACCTGTAAATAGTGTTCACTGGCTCTTGGAGCTCTGCTTGTTATAGATAAGTTATTCTGGAAGGTGTAGATGATTGCTAAACTAAAGAATTGGACTTAAAGTTGTAACTGGTTTGAAGCATCAATACAAGCTGATTTATGGGATCTTGGTCTATGTCGATGGTGATGTTTTTCTCATTGTAACTTGTTATTTTGTTTCTATTTTCACTGTGTTCATCTTCTCTTATAAAGAATATCATGCATAGAGTTAGGACCTACTGTATATCAATACCCTTCTCTGACTGAAAATATTTATCTACATGTTTTCTTCCAATTTGAGTTATTTAGGAATGATTTAATTCAATTTAAGCATAGGAATGCTGGCGTTCCCTCGTCCTAATGTCTGAGCTAGTTGTTATTCCTAAATGTTATTTTCAATATATGTTAAGTAGAGATTAACTAAGGAATATATGGTGTGCCTTGGTCCTAGTTTTATCCCCAAAGACTGTCTAAATGCTTCCCTTGGAATGTGTCAAAAGTTGGCTAGTTTCAAAGTACTTACCAGATCTTAGGCCATTCTGTGTTATCTTTGTGTTTGTCTTGAAAGTAACCAAGTAAAGCAGAGCTAGGAGAGGATTTGTGGTCAGCCCGGCCCGCTATTTTCTACTCCAATAGTTGCCTTCAAGTTTCCCTCTGTTTTTAAATGTTTTTCTATTGAAAGTATATCAAAGGCTGGCTAGTTTCGAAGTACTTACCATATCCTGGATTGCTTTTATGTCTTTCTTAAGTGTTTGTCAAAGGCTGGCTAGTTTCAAAGTAATTACCAGATCCTGGGCTACTCTTTGTTCTTCATCTATTTAATTCCCCTTCTTATTGTTTCATTTCATTCCATAAATCAAACTTTAAAGAGATCCTTAGACATAGATGACTTGCCCCATGGACCACTCTTTCCTCTTGTTGTTTCAATTAAACCCTATTATGACTCAATATCCCAATGGACTAAAACCTGCAATTCTCTATATTTCTGGCTAAAGCTTGTTCTATTTGCTTGCAACTTCTCACCTTTGAAACTCTTTGCATTTAGAACTTTCCACCTCAAATAATAATCATGCGCAACCATCCAAAAACAAAACAAAACCCTCAGCCTTCATAACTAGCCTAATATCATTACCCAAGACTTCAAATACAAACCCATATTTGCACTCATTGGAGACATCCCTCTCTAGATTCAGGAGGGCTAGATCATAGAATCCCAAAGTGGTTGAAACGATGTTGTTTTTGTGATTGGACTTTGCCAATATTTCTAATTATAGATTCCTAACAGAAGTCGAGGACGAACTTGATGAATAGGTTGGACCAGGGCCAAGCACATTGCAAGCATCGGTGATGGATGATTCTGGGGAGGATGTTGAGGATGTGGATATGATCGAGGAAGAGCTCATGGAACAATTTGAACCTGGACCAAGCACATTGTAGGCATTGGGGGATGAACCAAACGAAAATGTTGCAGAAGTGATAATGATCGAGGAAGAACTTGTGGAACAAGTTGAACCTTGACCAAGCACATTGAAAGCATTGGGGGATGAAGCACATGAAAATGTTGCAGAAGTGAAAATGATCGAGGAGGAACTTTATGAGTAGGCGGTACTAGTATCGGAAGCATTACAGACATTGATGACGATGGGGGACTCTCGCTTATAGAGTCTTGATGAAGATATGACTCTTGTTTCAATTGAGCATCTAGGAGATGGACCATATGTAGGGATGGGAAAGAAGATGACTTATTTTCCAATACCATGGAGGACCTTTCCTCGGATGAATATGATGGAACCTTGTACATTGGAGAAGCAATGAGCATTTCTTATTGTAGACCTTGATAGGGAAATTTTTTACCTCGCTCTAGTAGGTTCAAATTCCTGTGACAAGGTTGGAACTTGATGATCTTTACGATAGATATGGGTCATGCTTAGCCACATGGAAATTGGATAGTTTCCCGGCATGACTCATGGATTTCTTTGGTGGTAGGGCACATTGTTTGGGTAGACTTCTTCATGGCTTACAACCAAGAAGGAACTCTTGGTGCACCTTTAGTGGGGGAGAAGCCTTGGAAGAAGTACCCATGATGATGATGGTAGAAGTGACCGAGGGAACTTAACCTATAAAATATACACATAATGGTGGCTATAGTTGAGATGAGTCTACTCTTGATGGACACATGGGAAACCAAATTCATGTGCATTGACATGAGGGCATGGAAGGACAGTATGTGGAGACATTATGTAAGTAAACTTACTAGGTTCCACTTATGAGCATCATGGAGGAGTTTTAAAAAGGAATATGTTGAGCATGATCGATTGTTGGTGCTACATGGATATATTTTATAGATGGGCTGATGGATGTTGTTCAGTTTGAGCAAAAAGACATTGGTTGGATGAGCAGCCTATGAGCACATTCATATGACTTGTAGGATGAGAACAACTTGTGGTGGCACTCGTGGGAAATACAAGTATCCTTGCCAAATCTTTGGATAGGATGATGCATGGGAGTTAATGATGGAGTTTCATTCATTGGAAGCTTCATACTATAATGATCTTGCAATATCTAGTTTACTGAGGAGCTGAGATCAAGACTGGTCTTGATTTTGATGCACTATGGGATGCATACCTTTGAGCACATTTATGGGGTGTGTTTTTTTGGAGTCACTTGATGGAGATGATCAACGAGATGAATTGGAGGTTGATGGAGATGTGGGGATGGGATGCCTTGGTGGTATACACTCAGGCATGGGTTGATCCTTCTTGACTTAAATTTGGTACGCACGTTGGATGCATATTGCAGATAGGATGAACATAGCTTCATGGACCCGAATATGGCACATTGTTGAGAGGATGTTCTTGACTTGATTTGAGGATGACCTTTCACACGTGGATGATGCTCGATAGTTTTGGCTGTCTTTTGAAAAACACGTGGATATTGGCATCATGGGCAGTACATTTCAGATAGAGATGGCTTGTTGGATAGACATCATGTTGCAGATGAGACGGATCTCCATGGATTACATTACACTCATATGGGACGAATCCTTGATTGATTTGATGGTTGTGACAGGATGTGAGAGGGAAAACTAACACATGGTATGAGGATGCACATTCTCACAATGAGAATGTATGGTTAGACTGATCACTTGACTAGTTCAATTTATGAGGGCTATAACACTGTGCAGATTTATGCTGGATATATAGCAGGTTTTGTTGCATTGAGTTGGTTGGAGTACTTGATGCAGAGATTGACATAATATTGATGATATATGATGGGTTGAAACAATATATGTTGCAACAACATGTGGCCCTAATGGAGAGATTGACTTCCCACTATGGTATAGCACATGGTGATTGCAACGAATGTGTTGATGATCATGGATTGGGGAGATATTTCCCTTGGATATGCTAGACATGAACCTTGATGTTTTATGTGACGATACTGGGAAATGATACATTGTGAAAAAAGTTTCGAAGATGATGGTAGCACTATTAGGGACAACAATATTTTTTTAATTGGGGGAGTATGTAAGACTCACGAGTCGAGGATGATGACAGAGGGCATTGGAAGCGTTTGGTGGACATGCAAAGAATGAAGGTCAACGAAGCGACGAAATCATCAACTTGCAAAAGGTCTGAAAAAGCCTGCCTTGACATTATTCCCAACTTGCCATGTATTTTTATGTAGCTTTGACCCTAACGAATGTCTTTCCCATGCCAATGTTTCACCTAGATGAGAAAAAATAATTTCCAAGCTTAGATACCAACTATAGCCCTATCATTGTATTCATCCCTCAATATTCAAAACTCAACAAAGCTCAACTCGGCTTGAATCAAGCTTTGATATCATCTATCACAAAGTGGTACTGGTGCTAGTGCTTCGCCCGTGTGAGGGCACCCAAGGAAACACGTTTAGGTGGGTCGGGTCGGATCGATCCATGTCGTGTAAAAATTTCTAATTGGTGATCATCGGTCTGCCTTGTGCACATTCGGGTGGGTCAGGTTAGGTTGTGTGAGGGCGGTCGTGTTAAAAATGCTAAGTTCTAACCACCTGTGTGCCTTGTGCACATTAGTGCGACCCATTTTCCATTTTCTCCCTCATGCCTTCGTTCCGGCAGGTCAGGTCCTGCCTATTAGTAATCCATAATTTTCACTATCTGAAGATGACTAAGTATTGGTTCTATATTTCTAGAAACAAAGTTCATGAACATTGTGAGTTTTAGAAATCTCACGGCCTTCATTACCCTTGGGATAAATTTTGACTATTTCATCATTCTTTCATGTCAAGCTAAGATTTCCCATCCCAAAAGACCCTTAATGGGCTCATGTCACTCATTATCACCATGTTTCCCCACCTTTTTTCCTCATCCCTCTATTTTTGTTTTTCCTAACCTCCTCCATTGTCTATCTACGGTTTTTAAGAGCATTTCTCTTGGTTTCATGACCTCCATGATTAAATCATCTGCAAGGCTTATATCTTGATGCTCTTACACTTCCTCCTATCCTTAATATACCTTCATAAGCACTTCACATCACTCCTATCCCTCAAAATCATCATTTCCCTACAAAACCTAGTCTATTGCCACAATTTGACAAATTTTGAGACTAGGCCTGTGTTTTGACCTTTTGGACCCCTTCCCATCACTCAATTATTGAAATTATAGTTTCCCCTACTCCATAACATCTATCCCTATCCCCAAAAATTTCCCCAAGAATTTATACAACCCTTAACCCCTTCATTCCCCTCCCTCTGCAAGGTGGTCCTAAAATCCCATACACCAAACCCTAATTTCCTCTTCAAAATAAGCTAGGGTTTCATGTAAAATGACGAATAAGAGAAAAGGATTCATTTGATATATCATGTAAGAAATAATAATTATATACCAGCTCATAAAAATCATGCCTCCATCATTTTCCAAGAATTCATTCCAAGAGACAAGCCATGTGTCACACCTAGGGCTAGTTTTGTTTCAAATTGTGTTTCTGACCAAAAAAAGATGAATTTGGAAAATGTGAAAGAGGTTTTTGTCCATAATAGGTCCAAGAAGAAAAAAATCCTTCATTTTTTACACAGGTATCATGGTTTGAGATCAATGTCAAAAATACAGGTGTCACGGGAGAAATTCTGCACTTCTAGAGTGACCTTGGGAAAATCCGTTTTTTTCATAGCTAGAGTGTCCAAATGACTTGCTTAATAAGTAAAATTACAATTAAAATTCAAGATATTTCCAATGAGATATCATGAGCTCAATTCAGAATTGAGGAAGGCCTCCAAAATTTTTCTGGACTAGCACTCTACATTTCTGCACCAACACTCAACACTTTTTGACCAGTCATGGGAAAATGAACTTTTTACAAGGCAAATAAACTTCAATAAAGAAAAAAATTGTATATTTGGAAAGTAGACAAGTCAATATTTCCAACGATATATAATGGAGCTGATTCTGACACTGGGAAGGCCTCAAAATTCCCTCTAAAAAATGGCGTTGCGCACAAGAGAATTTTTTATGTTTTTGAAATTTTGAGGCCCTAGGGGCATAAAACCCTAGGCGCTACGCTATTTTTTGGGGCATCCTCAGCTGATAAAACAACCTATTCTCTGAAAAAGTGGTGCTACATCCCTAGACTATATTTTTCCAAAAATTAAACAAAACACACAGATTTATGGCAAGATGAATTTTTAATATTTTCTTGGGAAAATCACTCCTGATTTGATTTGGGAGTTATGTTTTGGTGTTTTTCATTTATTATCTTATCTCTTATGTGTCTTGGGCCTTGCATGGTCATTAAGCACATCTATGACATTTATGGCTAAATTATGGTTTCTAGAAGCCTCTTAGGGTTTCCACCTCCTCATTTTCTCCATAAATAGAGCATGAGGCTCTTATGTATTAGTTGGATTTTGATGACTTATGCTAAAGCAAATACAGTCTCTTGGAGTTTTTGATGGAAATTTGATGTCTTGGAGCTCATGCATGCCTTGGTTTTCTTGTTGATGGAGAGAGACTATTTGTAGGATCCATAAGCTTGGTTGATAGTGAAGTGTTTCTTATTTTCATGTTTTTCTAGTTTTCCATTATGTTTTCCATCTTGCTATGTTGCAGTAGGACAAAAAATTTAGATTAAGAAATGTTTTCTGATGGCACATTAGTTTTTATTTTCCTTCATTGACTTAATGTTTTCTTCTGTTGAGATATATTAGGGAATCCATCTCTTTCTCTCTAAGAAGTTCTTAGATTTTCCATTTCTTGAATGGTTTAGATTAGTTAGTTTCAAGTATGATTTATGCCTAGTCCTGCATATTGTTGCTACTGAAATACTCTGGTTTGGAATCAACTCTTTAAAGAATCTTTGCCTAGGTTTGTCAAAGAAGTCTGTTTGAATCATGCTCTCTGCCTTTACTAGCTAAATTTGTTTCAAAGAACCTTCACAGCTATAACTTTGTATGTTCAGAGTTTTCTCCTCTTCTATGGTTATAACTGCTTGTGCATCTTAAATGTTTTTCTGCTCTTGATGATAAAATCCATGAATGTTGGGAAAAATACTGAGAAGGGGGAGGGGGGGGGGGGGTGAATCATTATTTAGGACTTACTCAAAAATTTTTACTTTTTCTTACTTCAAAACACATACGCAACTTTCCTGTAGCCAACTCGCGTATATACGCGGATATACTTAATAAAACATGCGTATGTCCAGCAATATGATTATGCAGATAATTCTTCACTTATATCATTCCATCATTCATTGATTAGATGTTCAATAAACAATAAGCATGAGCAGTAATGACAGAATAAACCATCACACATAAGCAACACACATGAACACCAAGATTTTAGGTGGAAACCCAAGTCGGGAGAAAACCACCGCTGTCGTTGTCTCAGCCTTCAATATTTTATTATAGAGAAAACATATTACAACCATGTACTAGCGCAGACTCATACCAGCACGTAGGCACCCACCTAGATAAGGCTACAACCTTCTCTCGTTTACCAACCTCTCCTGGAAGGGAGCTACGACCCCCTGCTCTCGTTTACCAGCCTCTCCTGGAAGGGAGCTACAACCCCCTGACTGAAGGCTACAACCCTCAGCACCACCATGGACCGCGTTTCATCAATTTTCATACTGGATCCAATAGCTTCAATATATCACAAATTGTAGACCACTTTTCATCATATTTTCAGACTGGACCCACTCCACACATTTAAGCTCAATCACACATCAAACTGAAACTTATACCCTTATCAATTCATTTAATGAATCATCAACCAATCGATCAACAACTTGATTTTTTCTCAACATAGTCAACAACATAATCAATATTTAGAAAACCCAGATCTGTATGAATACATCATAAACAGATAGCAGTAATACATCAGAATAGATCAGAAATTACATACCACATACTTCAGCAAACCCTAGTTTTCATATCCGTTTTCCTTTCACTGATCCTGCATATATACGCGTTTTCATGCATATAAACCCACGTATACATCTGCACATACTTCAAAACTAGTTTCACATTCCATACGCGCTTTCTCTGAATTCAACCCACGTATATACGTGCTTTCTATGTTGCAAACTAGCGTATAGATCTTGAAAGATTATAGGGCAGCATACTTCTTCAGATCAGATTTATAGTTCAGATTTTACCCTTTACTTCAGATACATTTTCGCCTCATCTCATATCTAAATATTCCATAAACAGATCTAGAAGATACAAATAAATTTCAGATCTAGAGATCCCTCTTCATCATTGTCTTCATAGGTGTATCATAGAATTAGATCTATCATCAAACTGTTACCCTTTCCATTCAGACATACTTCAGAGTGAATTATTTATTCAAACCCATACATCTTTCACACCTTGCACAATTAATTTCTTCTCCTTATATAGATTTATCCTTTATCAATACCATGAGCCAAAACCACATCACTTCCGATGGTATTCCTGGACGGGATCTCATAGACAATCCAGCGCTCAATAAAATGGGTCAATACCATGGTAGTAACCCCTAGTTTTACACATTTAGAGTGCAATTGATCATACGCAACTTGGCATGCACTTTTCCGCGTGCATACGCGTCTTCTCCTTGACAAACCCGCGTCTGCCTTGTAACACACCTTTTTCATCATTATTCTTGCACATACTGATATTTATTTCTTATGCAACTTCTGTTCTACTTGTAGAACATTAGATTTACATCAGTAATAAACTTATCAAGCATCAAGAACAACTTCATTAAGTAGGTTGCCATCATCTTCATCAAGTGGGTTTCCATCAAGGACAACACTCTGCATCATATTGCCAACAATGAAAGATTAAGTTTTTTTTTCTCCTTTATATGTTTTATCTAAATGTTGTCTTGTTTTATTATCTACTTTCAGTCTGAAATTAAATGGATTAGGTTCTGCTTAAGCCTTTGATTCTCTTGTTATGCTTATAAATCTTCTAACTCCCTTAGTTTACAAGTATATAAAGGATTTTGTTTCTACCCTTTATTAGCTTTTATTCTCAACCTTAATGTTCATCTCATCACCCAGCACAACCTCAAAGACCCACCAACCAAGATAAAATTTCCCTCCAAATACTCTTGAAACCATTTATGAACTTATCATGACCTTGTTAGACTCCATTGTCCAATGACTTAACAATCTTCCATGTTTTCTATCTATATCCATCTGAGCATTATACCCAACCAAAAAAATTTAAAATACCCTGCGCTTAACATCTAGCCTAAAATCAACCCTAATCAGCAAACAAATTCACATCTTTGCATCTACTAGAGAGATCCCTCTCCGAATCTAGGAAGACTAGCTCCTTGGATTCCAAAGCTTGGTTTGATGTTACCCCTGTCCATTTGTATCTCAATCAATCTAGAAAATTATGGGGACCTAACACTACCATGGGAGGGTGCCCAAGGAAACACGTTCAGGTCGGGTTGGGTCGTGTGAGGGAGGCTGTATAAAAAATTCTAAGTTGTGACCGCCCCTATGCCTTGTGCACGTTCATGCGACCCGTTTGTCTTTTGCTCCCTCGTGGCTTTGTTTGGGCAGGTAGGGTCAGGTCATGTGTGGGAACCCAAAGAAATGCGTTTGAGTCGGGTCGTGCCATGTGAGGGTGCCCAAGGAAACGCATTCGAGCGGGTCGGGTTGGGTTGTGTCGTGTGAGGGCACCCAAGGAAATGCATTCGGGTGGGTCGGGTTGGGTTGTGTCGTGTGAGGGCGCCCATGGAAACGAGTTTGGGCGGGTCAGGTCATGTATTTTGAGGGCATCCAGGGAAATGCATTCGAGAGGGTCGGGTCAGGTCGGGTCGCGTGAGGGTGCCTAAGGAAAGGGGTTCGGGTCGAGTCGTGTGAGGGCGGCCATATAAAAAATGCTAAGTTGTGACCACCTGTGTGCCTTGTGCACGTTCATGCGGCTAGTTTCTGATTTTCTCTTTTGTGCCTTTGTTTGGGTAGGTCAGGTTGGGTCATGTCGTGTGAGGGAGGCCATATCAAAAAAGCTAAGTTGTGACCGCTTGTGTGCCTTGTGCACGTTCGTGCGACTTTTTTTTCATTTTCTCCCTTATGCCTTCGTTCAGGTGGTTTGGGTCATGCCGTGTGAGGGTGCCCAAGGAAACACATTTGGTTCAGGTCGTGTGAGGGAGGCTATATAAAAAATCCTAAGTTGTGACCGCCCCTATGCCTTGTGCACGTTCCTACTACCCGATTTCCATTTGCTCCTTTGTGCCTTCATTTGGGCGGGTCAGGTCGTGCCATGTGAGGGCGCCCAAGGAAACGTGTTCGGGTCAGGTCAGGTTGGGTCGTGTGAGGGAGGCCATATAAAAAATGCTAAATTGTGATCTTCTGTGTGCCTAGTGTATGTTCTTTTGATCTGTTTTCCATTTTCTCCCTTGTGCCTTTTTTCGGGTCGGGTCGTGTGAGGGAGCCCAAGGAAATGTGTTTGGGTCGGGTAGGGTCGAGTAAGGTTGTTTCGTTTGAGGGCGGCCATTTTGAATTTTCTAAGTTGTGACCACATGGGTGCCTTTCTATCACACCGCTATACCTTTGGAGGTCTTTCAACCATGTTATAGATGGGCTGCGACACTGCCGTACTTTTTCTTTTCATAATACTCAAGTATGTAGCCTACACCTTTAGCAACACTTGTTAAATTAGTTAAGAAAATGTTCTTTCAATATGCGGAAAACATAAACATCATCATCATATCCACAGTGTATGCCCATACATACAAGGGAGAGGCAACTCCCTGTTAATAATGAATCTGCCTAATAATATGCTTCATAACTATGAAATAAAATATAAGTTCCAATATAGAAAAAGGCATCCTTTGCTCCTTTGCAAGGAAATATACCTTCTATAAAAGCTTAAAATGATTTAAAATCATTAAATATCCCACAATAATCATTTACAACATTAGAATTCACCTCGGGAATTTTCTGCATAAAACTGCCTAAGTGATGCCGGGTCACTCGAGTCACCACCTGCCTATGAGTTCAGACCTTCCCATGAGCTCTTTGTGTGTCCAATCCACTTAAAAGCTATGTGATTAGCCCTGGCCCATCAATACAAACCTGTTGAAATTTTCGGCACTCAATTCGGACCTACGATGATCTCAGAACGAGCTCTGAACTAAAGCTTAGACCTCCTGCAGATGCCCTGCCCAACCCAACCTGCACTGTGGACACCCTGCGGTAATGCGTTCGGGTCGGGTCAGGTCATTTCATTTGAGGATAGCCATATCAATTTTGCTATGTTGTGATTTCTTGTGTGCCTTGTGCATGTTCGGGCAGCCCAGTTGTCGTTTTCTCCCTTATGCCTTCATTCGGTTCGGGTTATTTCGTTTGAGGGCGTTGCATTGTGTGAGGGCGCACGACCGAATGCATTCGGGTCGGGTCATTTCATTTGAGGGTGTCAGGCCATGTGAGGTTGCATGACTGAATGAGTTCTATTCAGGTCATTTAATTTGAGGGTGTCGCACCATGTGAGGTCGCCTGACCGAACATGTTTGGGTCGGGTCATTTCATTTGAGGGTGCCCGACCGAACGTGTTCAGGTCTGGTCGTTTCATCTGAGGGAGTCAAGCCATTTGAGGGCTCCCTTATCAAATTTTCTACATTGTGACTGCCCAGGTGCATTATGCACGTTTGGGAGGCCTTTTTTCCTTTTTCTCCCATGTGCGTCTGTTCAATCTTGCACGCCGTGTCGCGCCAAGTGAGGGCGCTTGGCCAAACATGTTCTGGTTGGGTCATTTGGTATGATGGTACTCGTATCAGATTTTCTAAGTTTTGACTGCCCGGGTGCCTTGTGCACACTCGGGTGGACCATTTTTCATTTGCGCCCATGTGTGTCTGTTTGGTCGGGCACGCCATGTCACGTTGGGTGAGGGTGCCCGGCCAAATACGTTCAAGCCAGGTCATTTGGTCCGAGGGCACCCATATCATACTCGCTAAGTTGTGACTGCTTGGGTACCTTGTACACATTCGGGCATCCTGTTTTCCATTTTCTCCCTTGTGCGTCCATTCAGTCGGGTGTGTCGTGCCGTGCCGAGTGAGGGCACTCGACCAAACACGTTTGGGTCGGCTTGTTTAGCCCAAAGGCACACGTATCAGATTTTCTAAGTTGTGGCTACCTAGGTGCCTTTTGCATGTTCGGGCAGCCCGTTTTCTATTTTCTCCCATGTGCGTCCATTCGGTCGGGCGCGCCGTGTCACGCCAGGTGAGGGCGCCTGGCCAAATGCGTTCAGGTTGGGTCATTTGGTCCGAGGGCGCCCGTATTTGTGACCACCTAGGTGCCTTATGCACATTCAGGAGGCTCGTTTGCTGTTTGCTCCCATGTGCCTCCGTTCGGTTGGGCGCGCAGTGTCACGCTGGGTGATGGCACTAGACCAAACATGTTCAGGTCAGGTCTTTTGGTCTGAGGAAGCCCATATCAGATTTTATAAGTTGTGACCACCCAGGTACCTTATGCACATTCGGGCGTGTCACGCCCCTATACCTTCGGTGTCTTTCACCATGCTATAGACGAGTGCAGCACTACCTCACTTTTTATTTCTCCAACTACTCAATTATATAGACTACGCCTTTAGAAACACTTGTTAGTTATTAATCAAATTTTCTTTCAATATGCAGAAATAAATATAAACATCATTATCAATCCACAATTATGCCCATACATACAAGGGAGGGGAAAATCCCTGTTAATAATGAGTCTGCCCGATAATATGTTTCATAAATATGAAATAATATGTTCCTATCCAGTAGAAGCCACTTCTGCTCCTTGGCAAGGCAAGTTAGCCTTTTGACCAAGCTCTAAGTATTTTCAACCATCAAAATAGCCTACAATAATCATTTACGACATTGACTTTTCACCTTGGGAGTATCCTGTACAAAACTTTCCAAGTGCTGCCGGGTCAACCAGGTCACTCGAATGCGCACTATATATCATTTTAGACCATCCCACAAGTTCCCTGTGTGTCCAATCCACTCCACAAATATAATTTTTGATGCGGCCCATAAATACACACATTCTACAATTTACGGAACTTAATTCTGACCTATGATGCTCCCATAATTCCCTCCAAACTAAAGTTCAGTTCGTGCATAGATGCCCTGCCATGACCCAACCTACCTACAGACGCCCTACGGAAGTCTTGCACATTTTTCACCCGAATCACCCTGCGTGCTGCCTGACTCACACTTTCTGTGGTGTGGACGCCCTGCTGAAGTTTTTCACACATCCTGCACGTCCAGAACACAACTTGACCCACGCTTTGCCTTCCACCACAGCCGTGTTTTTCCACCAACGAGCTATTGGTATGCTCGTGGTGCTCCAACACTTACTTTTGATTGTTCTTCTTTGTTGGATGACATTACATCATCATCGTCACGCATTATATATACACGTATCAAGTGTGGCGTGGGGGTGTCCGGGGTCACTTTAATGGACCCGAGCCGACCCACTGACGCCATCTGTTCAACTCGTTCGCCCAAGGAGTAGCGTCGACTGTGCCCCTGCATGTCAGTTGCTATAACATTTTGATATGTTGGCTAGTGCAGCGCACCCACTATTACGCGCCCACATTCCCATTGCCACATGCCCGCACCCACACCCATGTCGTCGCACGCTCGTGCCCGCGCCCGTGTCGTTGCACACCATGTCCGCGCCCATGTCATCACATGGTGCCCAAACTCTGTCAAACGCCGTGGTGGATGCACCTGTAGTGGTAAATGTGCCACATGAAGTGTGGGCCTTACATACTCCCCCACCTAAAATATGACTATCATCCCCAATAATGCTACCATCATCGCAAGGTATCATCGCAATGTCTCATCACACAATATCGTCGCAAAAATGTCGCATAAACCAACAAGTTTCATGTCCATGAAATATCTACTCAATCTGTGATTATCAACACATCTACTATAACAATCACATGCTACACCATAGCGGGAAATCAATCTCCTCAACAAAGTCACATGTTGCTGCAACATATATCTTGTCAACCCACCACATATCATCCTGTTGTGTGAAATTCTACATCAAGTACTCCAACTAACTCAACACAACAAAAGGCGCTATGTATCCAGCATAACTCTGGACAATGCGTGCTCCCATAACTTGAACTAGTTGGGTAGCTAATCCAACTATAATGTCCTCATCGTGAGAATGTCCATCCTCTTACGATGCGTTAGTTCTTCTTTCTGCAATCTGTCACATCCATCAACTCGATCAAGACTCAATCTCATCCAAAATGCCATGTTTGGGTCCATGAAGTGTATCCATCTCATCCACAACATGTTTTCCATGATGTTAATCCATGTGCTAAATGTATGCAAATTAGTCTCATCCTCCAAGCATCATCAAAAGTAATAGGTCTCCCTCTCATAAAATGAAGTAAAGGTGTCGCTAAGTCAAGTAGACTCAAGCCAATGCAAAAGTGTGTACCACGAAGGAATTCTCCATCGCTGCATCTCCATCGGACTCCAAAGCATCTTGTCTTAATCATCCCCATCAAGTGACTCCTCCTGAACACACCCCATAAATGTGATCCAAGGTATGCATCCCATAATGCATCAAAATCAAGACCAATCTTGACCTCAGCTCCTCAATGAATAAGATAATCCAAGATCGCCATTATATGAAGTCTCTAATGAATGCAATTCCATCATGAAATCCCATGCCTCATCATATCCAAAGCGTTTGCAAGCCTACTTGTATTGGCCATGAGTGCCATCACAAGTTCTCACCTGCAAATCATATGAATGTCTCATAGGCTGCTCATCCAACCAATGTCCTTGTTGCTCATGATGAACAATGTCCCATCAGTCCATCTATAAAAGATCTTCATGTAGTCCATGTCCATGACTTTGGTTGCCCATGCGTTCATCTAGGTGAACTCAACTCAACTCTCATCATCATCATGTCCATACATATATCAAGGTGAAGTGCTCTCGGTCACTCCTACCTTCATCCCTCCATGAGTACTTCCTTCAAGGATAGTCCCCCACTTAAGGTCTACCAAGAGGTCCATATTGGTTGAAGCCATGAAGAATTCCACACCACCAACGTGCCCTACCACCAAGGTAGTCTATGGGTCATGCCGGGCACTTGCAATTCTATGTGGCTAAGTATGACCCTTTCCATCACAAAGGTCATCACATTCCACCCCTGTCCAGGGAATTTGAACCATCAAGTGTACGGTCACAAATTTCCCCATCAAGGTTCATAAAATCCCATGTCCCTTATTCCATCAATTTACAAGGTTTCATGGTATGCATCTAAGGAGTAGTCATCCATGGTGTTAGAAAAGAAGTCATATTATTTATTATCCCCATATGAGGTCCATCCTTCTTATGCTTCCATGAAACAGAAGTCATATCTCCATGAATACTCCTCAAGTGAGTGTCCTCCATCCTCATCAATGCCTTTGATGTGTTCGATCCTGGTACCACCTGCTCATCAAGTTCCTCCTCAGACATAATCACATTTGAAACATTTCCATGTGGTTTATCCACCAACTCTTGCAATGTGCCTTTTCTTGGTTCAACTTGTGTCACAATTTCATCCTTCATCTCTTCCATCTCTACAACATCCTCATGAGAATCATCCATCACTAATACTTGCAATGTGCTTAGTCTTGGTCCAACTTGTTCATCAAGTTCATCCTTGACATATTCTACATCTACAACATCTTTGTGTGGATCAACATGTAATGCGTGTAATGTTCTTGGTTTGGGTTTAACTTATTCTACAAGTTCTTCCTTCTCCTCAACTACATTCCCAACATCCTTTTGTTTGGCCAAAGTAGGTTTCCCCCCTCTTTGGTACTTCTCTCCAATTTCGGAAATCTCCTCTCGAAGTGCCTCTAGTTCATAACATAATGCCATCCATTCATCGAAATGGACCATCTTTTCAAAAATTCGATCAACTTCATCCTTGTTAGATGAGGATATCCCTTCGTCATACAAGGCCTTAAGAGATTGTGCTATAGCATCATGCTCTTCTATAAGTGTTTTCACTTTCTTCCAAGTTTTCACCACTTCTTTCTCCAAAACTCCAAGATTTTCTTGAATCCCAAATTTCTCCCCTCATGTACTCTATCCATTGTAAACCTTAAAGGAATTTCTTCCAAAATTATTCCAAATTTGGCATGTCTTCTCTTGTAGCTTTAGCCTCGACAAATTCCTTGCTTTAGCTAAGGTCTCAAAAGAAACCCAATGTACAAGTTCATCTTCAACACCACCTGCAACCCTCCAACTGTGTCCCTGCTTTCTTCAATGATAAAAGCTCCCCAGTAATAGTAGCTCTCATACCACTTGATGTGCACCAACAAGTGTGTTATCATACTTTCAAATCCATCTGTACCAGTCGCTTTGATACCACTTTTCATGCCCCTATACCTTCGGTGTCTTTCAACCACGCTATAAACGGGTGTGACACTACCATATTTTTTCTTTTTCCAAATACTCAAGTATATAGACTACGAATTTAGCAACACTTGTTAGTTATTAATCAAATTTTCTTTCAATATGAAGAAATATGAAGAAGTCCACTCCACCAACGTGCCCTCAGCAACCTGACCAATAAGGGATTTAATAATCCCACCATAATAAACTTGTCCAACGTTAACCTAGACCAAGTTTCTTTGTCCCTTCTCCATAAAGGTCTAAAATTTTCCATCACCCCCAATAGAAGTCCCTTTGAAAATATAATTAGCAATATAGAAATTGCCATAAGAGATCTTAACCTTATCGAAGTTGAAGAGATAAGACAAGAAACTATTAAAATTCTTAAAAATTCTAAGCCTCCTCCTTGTAACTTATCCAAAGAAGAAAAACGTGCTCTAAAAAACCTAAAAATAATAAAAATATAATAATCCTAAAATTAAATAAAGGCAATGCAACTATAATAATGGACAAGGTTGAATATGTTAAGAAAAGGAAGATCACCTAAACAACGGTGGTTGTTACAAAATTTTGGAAAAAGATCATAGTACTAAAATTCTCAAAGAAGTAACCAAAAAAATAAAAGACTCTTCTCTTGATAACATCATAAAAAAGAGAATCACCCCTTCCAGCTCCATCACCCCTAGAAGATATGGTGCTCCCAAGATTCATAAAGTAGGCATTCCCCTAAGACCCATAGTCAATGCCATTGGCTCACCTACTTACCTCCTCGCACAATATCTTTCCAAAAAACTTCGCCCCCTTGCTGGAAACACCTTGTCACATATCAAAGACTCTGCATCCTTTGTTCAATGGACCAAAAACCTTGACATGCAAAATTATGATCTCATGGTAAGTTTTGACATTGTCTCCTTTTACACTATGATACCCATAGGCGAAGCCATCAACATTTTAAGAACTCACTAATAGTGAGACTGTGGACCTCTTAAAGTTATGTGTAAAATCTTCTTTCTTCAGCTTCAATGGAGTGATTTATGAACAAACTCATAGGGTTGTTATGGGCATGCCTCTTTCGCCTATTATTTCCAACATATACATGGAACATTTTGAACAAATGGCCCTCAAATCCTTTCCATTCACCCTTGAAGAATGGAAAAGATATGTAGATGATATCTTTGCAAAATGGACCCATGGGATATTGAAAATACATTATTTCTTAGCCCACATTAGTAGTCTCTCAAATCACATCAAAATAACCATTGAAATTGAAAAGGACAACCAATTATCCTTCCTAGACATCCTCTTAACAAAGAAATATGGAAAGCTCAGTACCGAGGTTTATAGAAAAAATACTCACAAAAATAGATACCTTCATGCTGACTCACATCACCACCCGAACAAGAAAATTGGCATCATCAAAACCCTAACAACAAGGGCATCCAGAATCATAGACTCCCAACACCTAAAACATGAGATAAACCATCTCTACCATGTCTTTCAATAGAATGGATATAATAAACATGTCATCAACAAAACCATTCACCAAACCCTTAATAAAAATAACTTAAAAAGAGCCTTTAACATCCCTAAAATCTCTTTACCTTACATAAAAGGAACAACTGATAAAATAGAATGATTAACAGACATAACATCAAGATTTCCTTCACTCCCCCTAATACTATTTTAAATATGGCAGACTCTGCTAAAGGCCCTATAAACCCTAGGCTACAAAAAGGAGTTTATATTATACCTTTCTCTTGTGGTAAAGAATACATTGGTGAAACAGGTAGATCCCTTAACATTAGACTAAAAGAACATACCGCTGACATATCTCATAGCGAAACAGATAAATCCGCCTTAGTAGAGAATTCCTTCTCATCCTCACATTACATATGAATGGAGGATGCCAAACTTGTCTCTAAAGAGGACCAATACCTAAAGAGAAAAATCAAAGAAGCTATAGAAATTGAGAAAAGATGGAACAACTTAAATCGTGATGATGGGCTTATTATTAGTAACACGTGGAAGCCCTTAATACATCAAAACCTCTCAAGACATTAAAACAAATAAAACCTGGTATAAATGCAACATGACAACCAAAAAAAATAAAAATAAAAATAAAAATAAGAGTATTTAATTATATAATTATGATCAAATACAAGTATATAAATAGACAAACAAATACAACATATTAAAAAAAATTAATAATAATAAAAAAAAATTAAAAAAATTAAATATATATATATATATATATATATAATAATAATAATAATAAAATAAATAATAAATAAATAAATAAATTATTAATTTTTTAATTGTAATCAAAGAAATAACAATATAATTTAATAATAAACATATTAAACTAAATTAAACAAATAAGATAATAGATTATTTAATTATATAGGTTATTTTAAATACATTAACTAAATTATTTTAAATCAAAAGAAGATAGTAGGTAAACTATTTACAAATTATTTCATATTATGACTTAATTTTAATAAATTATCCATAATCAAATAAATTAATTAGATAATTTCTTAATTATCTCTCATCAAAAACCGACCTTTATGAAATCCTCAGTATTCACTATTTATTCCTCTATTCATTTTCTCTATTCCCTCAACTTTTCAAAGAACTTTTGATGTCTACCCCTGATGATGGACTCACTTAGACAGTCCGAAATGTTGGTTTATTAAGAAAACTCAGAAACAGGGTATTCCTCTCTTCTATAATCATTATCAATCCAAAATTATGCCCATACATACAAGGGAGGGGAAACTCCCTGTTAATAATTATTCTGCCCGATAATATGTTTCATGAATATGAAATAATAGGTTCCAAGGCCACTTCTACTCCTTGGAAAGGCATGCTAGCCTTTTGACCAAGCTCTAAGTCTTTTCAACCATCAAACTAGCCTACAAAAATCATTTACAACATTGATTTTTCACCTTGGGAATATCCTGCACAAAATTGCCCAAGTGCTGCCGAGTCACCTGGGTTACTCGAATCGGCAGTGAAAATTAGTTCAGACCATCCAAAGAGTTCCCTATGTGCCCAATCTGCTCCCCAAATTTATGGTTAGATGCAGCCCATAAATACACACATTCTACAATTTACGACACTCAATTCTGACCTACGATGCTCCCGAAATGTCCTCTGAGCTGAATTTTAGTTCCTGCAGAGACGCCCTACCGTGACCCAACCTGCCTGCGGATGCCCTGCGGAAGTCCTGCACATCTGTTGCCCGAATCACCCTGCACACTGCCTGACTTTCCTGTTCTATGGTGTAAAAGCCCTACAGAAGTTTTACGTACATCCTGCTCGTCCAAAACACGACTCGACCCATGCTTTGGCTTCCTTCCACCGCAACCGTGTTTTCCCACCAATGAGCTGTTGCTATGCTTGTGGTGCTCCAACACTTGCTTTTGATTGTTCTTCTTCATTGGATGACTTTCCACCATCATCCTCACGCATTATATATACGTGTATCAAGTGTTGTGTGGGGGTGTCGCAGGTCACTTTAGTGGACCCGAGCTGACCCACCGACGCCTTCCGCTCAACTCGTTCGCCCAATGTGTAGCATCAGTCGCGCCCCCGCACATCAACTGCTATAACATTTTGATACGTCAGCTAGTGTGGCGCACCTGTACGCCTGTCACCACATGCCCGTGCCCATGCCCATGTCATCATACACTCATGCTCGTGCCTGCGTCATCGCATGCCCACCTCCACACCCATGTCATTGCATGGTGCCCGAACTCTGTCAAATGCCCTAGAGGATGTGCCCATAGTGGTAAACATGGCACATGAAGTTTGGGCCTTATAGGGTGGCCCATTTTCCATTTTCTCCCATGTACGTCTATTCGGTCAGGCGCGTCGTGTCACGTTGGGTGAGGGAAATTGGCCAAACGCATTCGAGTCGGGTCGTTGGTCCGAGGGCGCCGGTATTAGATTTGCTAAGTTGTGACTGCCCAGGTGCCTTATGCACCTTTGGGCAACATGTTTGTTGTTTTCTCCCATGTGCATCCATTCGGTTGGTCACACTGTGTCACACCAGGTGAGGGCACCCGGCCAAATGCATTCAAGTGGGGTTGTTTGGTCAGAGGGCACCCGTATAAAATTTGCTAAGTTGTGACTGCCCGAGTGCCTTGTGCACGTTCGAGCAGCCCGTTTGCCATTTTCTCCCATGTGCATCCATTCGGTCAGGCACGCCGGGTGAGGGCTCCCTACCAAACGCGTTCAGGTCAGGTCATTTGATTCTAGGGTGCCTGTATCATATTTGTTAAGTTGTGACCATGCAGGTGCCTTGTGCACATTTGGGTGGCCTATTTACTATTTTCTCCCATGTCTGTTCATTCAGTCGGGCATGTCGTGTCGCGCTAGGTGAGGGTGCCCGGCCAAATGCATTTGGGTTAGGTCATTTGGTCCGAGGCTCCTCGTATCAGATTTGATCAGTTGTGACTACTCGAGTGCCGTGTGCATGTTCGGGCGGATTTTTTTCCATTTTCTCCCATGTGCGTTTGTTTGGTCAGGCGTGCCGTTTCGCACCAGGTGAGGTGCCCGGCCAAACATGTTTGGGTTAGGTGGTTTGGTTCGAGGCTGCCCATATTAGATTTGCTAAGTTATAACCACCTGGATTCCTTGTGCACGTTCGGGAGGCTAGTTTTCCATTTGCTCCCATGTGCATTCGTTCGGTCGAGCGCATCGTGTTGCACCGGGTGAGGGCGCCCTTCAAACGCGTTTGAGTCAGGTTGTTTGGTCGGAGGGTGCCCGTATTAGATTTGCTAAGTTGTGACTGCCTAGGTGACTTGCACACATTTAGGCAGCCCATTTCCCGTTTGCTCTCATGTGCATCCATTCGGTCGGGTGTGCTATGTCGCGCTGGGTGAGGGTGCCCAGCCAAGCGAGTTCGAGCCAGGTCGTTTGGTTTGAGGGCGCCCATATCAGATTTTCTAAGTTGTGACCACCTGGGTGCCTTGTGCATGTTCGGGCGGCCCCTTTTCCATTTTCTCCCGTGTGCATCCATTCAGTCGGGCGCGCCGTGTCACGCAGGGTGAGGGTGCCCGGCCAAACCCATTCAAGTCATTTGGTCTGAGGGTGCCCATATCATATTTTCTAGGTTGTGATCGCTCAGGTGCCTTGTGCACGTTCGGGCGGCCCTTTTGCCATTTGCTCCCATGTTCCTTCGTTCGGTCGGGCACACCGTGTCATTCTTGGTGATGGCACCCGGCCAAACGCGTTCGGGTCGAGTCATTTGTTCCGAGGACACTGGTATCAGATTTGCTAAGTTGTGACCACCTGTGTGCCTTGTACATGTTCAGGTGGCCAGTTTTCCATTTGCTCCCATGTGCATCTGTTTGGTCGGGTGCATCGTGTCACGCCAGGTGAGGGAACCCAACCAAATGCGTTCGGGTCGAGTCATTTGGTCTGAGGGTGTCTGTATCATATTTTCTAAGTTGTGACCTCATGGGTGCCTTCTGCACATTAGGGCGGCCTGTTTTCCATTTTCTCCGATGTGTGTCCATTCGGTCAGGCATGCCAGGTGAGGGCACTTGGCCAAATGCGTTTAGGTCAGGTCGTTTGGTCTGAGGGCAACCGTATCAGATTTTCTAAGTTGTGAATGCCCAGGTTCCTTGTGCATGTTCGGGTTGCCCATTTTCCATTTACTCCCATGTGTGTCTATTCGGTCGAGCGCGCCGTGTCGCGCTGTTTGATGGCGCCCGACCAAACGCGTTCGGGTCAGGCCGTTTGGTTCGAGGGTGCCCGTATAAGATTTTCTAAGTTGTGACCACCCGGGTGCCTTGTGCACGTTCAAGCAGCCTATTTTTCGTTTTATCCCTTGTGCCTCCATTCAGTCATTTAACTATCCCTTTCTAGTTAGGGTAGGGGTTGTTTTTTCACGTGAAAGGTGGGTTGGTAATTGAGTTGTTTTGTTTGGTTGTGCTTGAAGAATGGCCTGGGGTCATTTTTAGGGTCATCGACTGTCCTCTCTCCATCACCACTCAGTAGCATATGAGCGGTAATGTTTGCCATGCTTGTCCTAGGAGGCATGTTTGAATAGTCTCTCTAGTCTGCTCTATTTTCTTGGAGTTGGATGAGGTTGTTGTGTGTGGCTTCTTGAGACAATTGGTCACTTGTTGGCTTAGGGGTCTGCTTTTCATGTGAAAGGTGGGTTGGTAATTGAGTTGTTTTGTTCGATTGTTCCTGAAGAATGGCCTTGGGTGATTTTTAGGGTCACCGACTTTCTTCTCTTCATCACCCATTGGTAGCTATGAATGGTAATGTTGGCCATGCTCATCCTTAGAGCAATGTTTGAACAATCTCTCCCGTCCGCTCTGTTTTCTTGAAGTTGGATGGGGTTGTTGTGTGTGGCTCCTTGAGACAACTAGCTGCTCATTGGATTTTTTGAAATCATCTCTTCGGTATCTCTTGCTCATGGCCCTTGGTCGCACATTTGCTCCATTGAAATCAACTTTTCTCTATGTCGCTCATTGGCTTCGTCGATATCAGCTCTTCGTTATATTGTTCATCTCCTCCCTTTTTTCTTATGGGGGGAAGGGTTGGATTTTCATGTGAAGGTTGTGTTGATAATTGAGTTGTTTGTTCAGGTGCGCCTGAAGAATGGCCATGGGTCATTTGTAGGGTCGTCAACTATCATCTTCTCTCCATCCCCACTCGGTAGCACATGAGCGGTAATGTTGGCCATGCTTGTCCTGAGAGGCATATGTAAAAAGAGTTACCTTTTTGCTCTGTGTTCTCAGATATGGATGAGGTTGTTGTGTGTGGCTCCTTGAGACAACTAGCTGGTCGCCTATGTTTCTCTCGTGCCCCTTGGTTGCTTGTTGGCTCCGTTGAAATTGGCTCTTTGCTATATTGTTCACCTCCTCCCTTTTTGGTGGGTGGGAGACATGGGATTTTATCTCGTTGGCTTTATGAAATCAGCTCTTTGATATATTGTTCACCTCCTCCCCTTTTTGTGGGGGGAGTGGTTGAATTTTTGTGTGAAAAGTGGGTTGGTAACTAATTTTCTTGTTTAGGTGTGCCTGAAGAATGGCGTTGGGTCATTTGTATAGTGGTCGATATTCATATTCTCTCCATCCCCACTGGGCATCACATGAGCGGTAATGTTGGCCATGCTCATCCTTGGAGGCATATGTAAACAATTCCCCCTTCGCTCTCTATTATCGAAATTGGATGGGTTTTCTTGTGTGGCTCCTTGAGATGATTTTCCTCTTCATTGTTTGGCTCTTTATGGTGTCGGTTTATTCTGCTTCTACTCTTTCAATGTCAGCATTGTGGGTTGAGATGCATACATTTAAGAGGAATGTGGAAAATTTTTGGTTGTAAGCCACCCCTCTTACTTACTTTTTCCATTGGGCAATGTGAGGAGTGGTTCTCCTTGTTGTAAAATTAAGGTTTGGAATTCCTTTTAGAGTGCACATCGTCTGTTCCTGCATTGGCTTTGAGGTTTTGATAGATGTGGTGGCCCATATATTTGATTGAGTGGTCAACATTTTCCTTGCATCTTGCGTGCACAGTAGAATTATGCGGCTTGGACTATTGAGACACAAGGTGATGGGTATTTCTTGTTTGGTAGATCTCGTATGCGATTGTGGTCCAATGGGGATGAGACTTGCTACATTGATGGCGGGGGATATTTCTGGAAGGAGGAATTAAAGGTGGAATGCTTCAGCCTCCCTCCTCTATGTAGAGGTGGCTGCAGGTGAAAATTATTCATTGTCCAGTTGGTAAGTCGGTGGGGCAATCTCCTAGGTTGCCTGTACGCAGGGTGTGTGGGGTGCGGGGCTGCCTGATCCCTCCTCCTGTTAAAATATGTTCATGCCTTTTGTAGAGATCCTCTTTATTTGCATTTATTTTATTCATTTTCCTTCACATTGAGGTTGCTGCAAGCGATCAAGTGATCGAGGTCCACCTTTCCTGCTATCCAGGTGGAATCCTAGGTGGTCTCGATGCGAGGTGGGGAGGGTTGCATGGGGGAATTTTTAAGAGAGGTTGCAGGATCAATCATTATTGTTTTATTTATGTCCTTTTGCATTGAGGGTGCTGCAGGTGATCAAATGATCGAGGTCCGCTGTTTCTGCTGACCGAGTGGGCTCCTAGGTGGCCTTGGTGTGGGGCGGGGAGGTTCGGGGTGGCATTTTTAATAGAGGTTGTTGACTTGGTCATTCTCCTTCTAATTCCTTATTTTTCCTTTGTAGTGAGGTTGCCGCAAGCGATCAAGTGATCGAGGTCCACTGTTGTTGCCACCCAGTTGGACTCCCAGGTGGCCTCGTTGCTAGGCGGGAAGGGTTGGAGGGAATTTTTAAGAAACGTTGTGGGGTCGGTTGTTCTCCCTTTATTTACTTACTTTTCTTTCACATCAAGGTCGCCACAGGAGATCTGGTGATCAAGGTCCGTCGTTGCTACTGTCCAGGTGAACTTCTAGGTGGCCTTGGTGTGGGGTGAGGACAGTTGGGAGGCATTTTAGAGAGAGAGAGTTTGTGGGGTTTTTCCTTCTCCATTTGTTTCCTTTGTTTGCCTTTGCATTGAGGTTGTTGTAGGTGCTCGAGGTCCATTATTTCCGTTGTCAGGGTGGACTCATAGGTGGCCTTGGTGCAAGGTGGAGAGGGTTTGGGGGGAATTTCTAAGAGATTCCTTTTTTGTTTTCTCCCCTTTTTATGTTCATTGTGGCTGTCGTGGGTGATAAGGCTTTTTCCATCCTTGCTGGTTGTGGGGTGGTTACCAACTCCTAGGCAGCCTCGGTGCAATGTGACTCGGCGAGGTGACCCATTTTTTCTCTTTGTGGATCTTGCATCCATTGTCCATTATGATTGATGTATTGCATGTCCTTGGCATGTAGTGTGTGTGTGGGCTCTAATCCCTTCTTGGGGATGCAAGCGGTGCAAGGTATAAGAGCTTTACATGATATTTTGACCTCTCTTTGACTTGATGGGTGTTCAGGTTGGCTCCCTATAAGAGAGAACTTTGAATGCCCTTTGAAGTGGGAGGGTGCTACCTAGTTGATCCTCCCAGTGGTCATATGATTGTCTCAAAGATTAAGCCATGTGTGTTTAAGTATGAACTAATTTAGATTGTGAAACTATGGATGGGTCATTAAATCAATTATAGTTTTTTTATGGTACCATACTACTCAGATAACCGTAGTAATTCTAGAGCTAATACATGCACCAGGTCCCAAATATTTGGAAGGGATGATGTTTTTAGATAAAATTCCAACACGGGCTTGCCCGCTTCTCTGGTAAATCATGATAACTCGACAAATGTAATATCCAAAAATGGGAATAGCTACACTATTGGGAATAATTTGAGTTATTACCAATGTGAAGCTTTAGAAAATAATGAGAATGGAAATGTATAGAAGCTCATTATATGTAAAATAACATCATACCAGTAGATGAAAGAATCTCAGTAACAAGATGGCATATATTCTCCTTCCCGGGTGGGGAAATGGAGAAATACAAGGCATAAAATAGCTGTCTTCAGAAAATAACGCTATTAAAGTGAGAAATGGGACTTCGATCCCTTATAAGACATGATATAAAACTCACATGTATAATTATAAGTGAAACAAATAAATCTAGCTCATATAAACATATCTCCCCAAGTTAATGCAGCTCAAATAAGCCCAAACCCCATAGTCTAGCTCATGCAGAAAGTACTGAAGCAAGGAATAAATTATTATAATGGGGGTTTATGTAGAAAAGGATGAAATAAGACTGATGTAGGGCTTATACTAATCAAATAGCAAATAAATGGAGGTTTAACCTCTTTTACACAAAGGAAAAGACATCTGGCAAGGGTTTCTTGCAAATTGCATGAATAACAAGCAACACTACCGAAAATAATGCAGTTACTGCATATATATATTATAAATGGCTGAATATGACATAATGTAGCTGAAAAATACAGAAAAATGGCCCTATTCCCTCTTATTATAACTCCTGGAGGGGAATGAGTACCTCCTCCTCAAAGACTAGCATAAAATCAAAGGGCGCAACCCTGTTGCTTCTTCCCCTACATAAAAGACGCATTTTTTTGAATGAAATTATGTTGTGGCATAATATTGATGAATGGCCTGAAGCCAAATGCTGAAATGAAGCTCAAATAATTCTCTCTTTATCCCTTAAGTAAGCTGATCCAAAAAGAGGATGGAGTTCCCACACAGGAATTCTTTACACTAAGCAGTGCAACAACTATGCCTTCATTTTATCTTTGGTGAGCCTCCTCACCCCGGACCCCACACAATGTTGAGGTGGCTTCCTAGAGAAGCTTCCTCATTCAAAATTGCACTGCCCTAACTAGCTTCCCTCCTCTTTGTAGCAGTGCTGTTGACTTGGTCAACTGGAGCTAATCCATATGCAATGCCTCTTTTCAAACTAATGGATCTTCAATCTGGTTCTCATATGTGTGTCTAGGATGATCCTTGTTCACATTGAGCTAGTTTACTTGAGTGATTTCTTCCTCCTCAAGAATGGATGTTGACTTAGTCAAACTTGACTATGTCTCGATCTAATTTTCCCTTGTTCACACTTGGAAGTGTAAAACCAGCTCCTAAGGTGACCTCCTTCCTTACTAATGTGGAATTTATTCATATTTTTATTTTTCATGGACTTCCCTACCCATTTATTCCTATCCTAGGTAAAAGTAGCAAAATCTAATATTCCAAACTGCTGTGAGCAAATTTTGGAATATTACATTCCTCCCCTCCCAAATGTTGCTTGTCCTCAAGAAATTGTAAGGATAGGACTGAAGAGCATCCTCTTCTCCCCTGTGGAAACCTCATAATATGAAAGCCTCCAAAGGTCAAGGTGTTGCATCATCAACATATCTCCAAGTTGCCCCTCCCAAGTGTGTAAGCTATCCAAATAACTGACATTATGTGACAGTGGGTCATCCATGGAGGAAAAAATGGGTTGTTTGAAGGTCCTCTTGGAGCATGAGGGCTGATATAAATTTGGATTCATCATCCACTTTTGAATCTCTTCCCCCCAAGCTATCAACCAAACAAAATGAGTCACCCTCCACGATGGCAACTCATGCAGGATCTCTTCCACCTTAAGCTCATGCAGAATAGGTGGGATGAAAATCTGAACATGGTAGATGAGAGAGCCTACTCCACGTTGTCTTCCTCTCCACTTAAGATAAGTGTAGAGAATTTGCTGATCTTGGGCTGCCGTCATGTTGCCCTCAAATGGAAAGAAGGAAGCTAGACCTCCAAAGGTCCCTATACCAGCGCTGTGAATCAAGCTGGCCCAGACCATCTCATACATGATGGATAAGAAATCACCGCCATATGGAATCCCATCCATCTCATGATCCTCCTCATAGATAAAAATATATTTCGCTGTAGAGGCCATGCCCCTTCCCATGCTCCCCTTAGAGCATGTAGTGCAGAAAGTGTGGGGATGCTCCTCCCCCAAGAACACATCCACTCCATGTGTTACTCCTCCAATCATGATCCTCATATAGGTAAGAATATTGAAGGTTTTATGTGGTGCTGGAAGGAACCAACAGTCTCCCAAGTGGTCACAACGCAGTTTTCCGCACTACAACTTCAGACAATAGCATGGAAAGTTGTTTCTCGACAGATGGCTAGTTGTGTAAGTCACCAAATCTACTAGAAAATAGTGGATGGATGAATATATCAATTGAGCATACAAATATTAACCAAAAACTTGCCCCAGATAATATAGTAGATGGTTGTCTCCATCATAATCCCTGGCCAAAAATGGTCCATGGAGCCTAAAGAGAAACTTGCCTCGTTGGAGAGCAATGCACTGCAAGGAAATAGTAAGAGCATGCAAATATTGTTTGGTACAATCAATAAATGCAAAAATATAATTCTTACCATGTAATGAAGACAATATGGTGACAAGATCCATAGATGAATCTTCCATAGTGGCATGACATACCCATATGAAGAGGAATGAACCACATGCTACATGAAAATCCTCCTTCTCATGCCTGGAAATCCAAGTGAAGGAGAACACATAGCAATAACTCATGATTCCATTCATCACTCTACCAATCTCACCTCCTCCATGCCAACCAAGTGCATCAACTATGAAGTGATACTCGGAACATTCCATCAACAAGCTCATGATCCAAAGTGACAACGCTGTTGGATTATGCAAATAGGCTCTTCCAAATCATAAATCCATCTGTTAGTATGAATCCTTTGTCGAAGTGTACAAAAAAGGACAACTTTAGCTACGCATAACTAATAGCCCTAACAACAAAAGTGGCTGCCAATATCTTCAGATTTGCAGTTAGTTGAACATGAAAAGAGCTGCAAAAACCAGATCTATGCATGGAAAGACATTAAGCAGTAAAAACAAGGGTTTACTCCATATACCAATAGACAAGTCAAGAACAATTTTTCAAAGAATTTTTATATTAATTGGGCACCTAGGAGGAAAACAAGAAGGCGTATCCAAATCTCCTCAGTGGGATGGGTTCTTGGAAGTCCTTAGCACTTCAGATCTAAGATTTCTCTCTCTTGTTGGTGTAGAAAACCCAATGCAAAGAATAGAGCTCAATGGGAGCTCACACAACAAATGATGGAAAAATGTGACCAAGTGTATAGATCCAGAGTGATCTAATAGGCAACAAAAGGTGAAGAATGGTAGGAAAAACCCTCCTATTTATAACAAAACATTGGGTCATTCTAGATCTTGGTGCATGATTAAAATAATGTTAACCAAATCTAGATCCACCTTTTATGGAATATTTTATTATATTTGTTGGAGGGAAAAAGCATTTGACTTGGGTCAAATCCCTTTATTTGTTAATAATAAATAAATAAATTATTTATTTATCTTTTTAAGGAAGTGGTTGAAGGATAATTAAATAAATAATGATTTATTTAATTATTTGTGGGTGATTTGGTCATATTTAACAAAGAATATTATCTAAATAAGATTTAAATAATTATTCCTAGAAAATAATAAGATAAATAAAGGTTTATCTAATTAATTTCTTTGTTTTTGGGTTAAACATGACTGGGAATAATAATTAAATTATGGTTTAATTAATTATTCCATGAGGAAAATCAAACAAATACAGGTTTGTTTAATATTTCCTTTTGGGGTTTCCTGTTTAGACCATAAACAACCTAATAAATGTGGTTTATTAAGTTATTTAACATAGTGAAGGAAATTTTACTTAGGGTAAAATTGGTCTTACATGGTGTACTTGGGTCCATCTAATGATAATAGGTTAGATGACCAAAAAATGGTGTAACAGATTGCCCCCCAGCGTGCGAGTGTCAAGAGCAAATCGTATGACCGAAGTACGTTGTAAGAACACAATCACTAGACAACAAAAGGGATGTCAGAGAGAGAAATGTGAGGTAGATAGTGTGCTGAAGGACTAGACCCTGAGGAGACGAGACTCGCAGGTGCAACAAGTCTCTTTTTATGAGAGGGTACCTGTGCTGAAGGCGGCGGGTGAGGCATACCTATGCCCGCCGAGACAAAGTACAAAAGAATAGTGTGTCCAGTAAACAAGGGACTGAACCATAGAGTACAGCTGGCATAATCATGAGCCAGATAAAAATACAATGAGGAATCCCACATACATGTTGTGCCTGGGATAACAGCCAGGACTGGTACAATAATATCTAAGTACATGAGATAAATACAACCCAAATGCCCCCTGTAAATGGGGAAGGGCTCACAAAATCTGACTGATACATGAAAATCAAAGAGGCGCTGCAAGTGGCTAAGGCCAACATCATCAAATATCGGGAGCTACATCGAAGGCTGCAAGGAAGAGGTCATCCGGGCATGTGGGGGGCTACGTGCAAGGCCACCCCCTCATGAGGGTTGAGACATCTCGCACACACCCGTGAATCATCAAGAGCTGTTGCTGTATCACTGAATCGTCAAGTATACAGATCTCGGTCATGTTGAAAGGAGCTGGAGAAACAATCAAGTCAAAGGGAAATGAGAGATCCCTTTGCCTGATCTGAGGCACCGAACAAGAGTGGAAGTTGGAACCTAGGTACACCGCCCTCTAGACCTGGATTCTGGAATGAATGAGATGAGGTCGACAGAAGGAGGTCCGTCACAGGTGAGGCAAGGAGAAATCCTCAACTAAGGCATGAGAGAAAATAGTAGAGCGACGGATAGACTGACACTAATGATGATAGGGAAATGGAAAGGACTGAGTAGCGAATGGACGACTTCACTTATTAGAGCATAAAGGGCATGAATGACATCGCAACGACTGTCACAATATCATAAGGGATAGGGTACAGTGGGACTGAAGGTCATAATGTGCGACACAAGAGAGAGACCAAGCAATGAAGGATGGAGGGCTATGGCGGGGTGCAAAGGGACTCAGGATAGACTCCATGAATGCGATGATGACTCAACTTGGATGCGCTAAACAAGGGCGACTCGATGGTGCTGCCACATAGTAAAGGCCCAATGGGGGACCATGAAAACATGAGTATAAGAGGGGAAATCATGACAAAAATCGACACGAACATGGACAAGTATGGAGGCGAAGTGGTGCCCCAAATACAAGTGTCGTAAGTGAGGAAATTCGATTTAAAGTGGAGGTGAAGTGGCCCTTCTTGGAAAAAATGGGTTTGGGTGAAGTAGTAAATCATAAAAATGAAAAAACAGATGCTGGCTATCTAAAATAAAATAAAACATGCATTTCAGAAGGGAAATGCTAAGGGTAATATTTCTTAAGATAGAGTGCATTGCGAGGATTAGGAAGGGGATGGCCTTTGAAATCCTCTAAGAGGTATGCCCCCTTACCGAGATCCTTAATGATGATGTAAGGGCCTAGCCATAATGAGTCTAACTTCCCATGACCAAGGACATCATGGGCCTGGTCATATACTAGAACAAGGTCGCCTTCGTGAAAAGTGCGAGGCTGGACTTTTCGGTCATACTGAGCTTTGGTGCGTTTCTTGGCCGCTTCCATGGTTTGCAAGGCAACACGGCAGTCTTCGGAAGCGCGCTCAAGCATGATAAGTCATTGTTCTAGAGGTTGGGTGTCAGGGAGAAGTTCAACGGCTAGATGTAGGGAAGGAATTTCACACTCGATCGGTAAGACTGCCTCCTCTCCAAAAACTAGGTGGAAAGGAGTAAACCCGGTGGCGGTTTTAACAGAAGTTTGATAGGCCCATAAAGTAGGGAAGAGCATGAGATTCCAATTGGTTTTGTGCTTATTCACCGTTCGTTGAAGCATAGTCTTGAGGATTTTGTTGACTGCTTCAACTTGGCCATTACCTTGGGGGTAATAGGAGGAGGAATATTAGTGCTCAAAACCCAACAGTGAGGATAGCTCATGCCATATCTCATCTTAAAAATGTCTGCCATGGTCAGAGACCAGTTTTTTTGGAACCCTGAATTGAGCTATAACGTGGTTAAAGAAAAAGAGGGCCACGGTAGCTGCCGTGTTATTGAATGTTGGCATGGCCTCGGCCCATTTGGTGAAATAGTCGACTGCCATGATGATATACTTGTGGTTACCAGCAGATGGCGGGCGACACTCCATAAAGTCAATGGCCCATTTACAGAAGGAACTAGTTGAGACGACCGAATGGAGGGGAGATGGGGGAGCTCGCGCCTTAGGGGCAAAATTTTGGCAATTGGGACAGTATTTGACTGCCTCAATGCAATCACTAAAGAGGGAAGGCCAAAAATACCCAGCGCGCATGAATTTCTGAGCAGTAGCAAGATCGGAGAGGTGGCCACCGCAAGCACTGCTATGGCAGGCATTAAGGACCTGTTCAACTTCAGCATGTGTGAGAGAATGACGAAGGACAGTATCAATCCCGGGATGATAGAGGTCGTCACCGATAAGGAGGTATCGGGGGGCCTGGTGTCGGATACATCGGCGAGCCTCACGATCAAGGTGGAGGGCGAAATTTTGGGTTCGCAAGTAAGTAAGAATATCGCCATACCATGGGTCGTCAGAAGTAATGGAAAATAAGTGTTCATCAGGAAAATCGTCATTAACGGGAGGGTCTTGCGATCCGGTAGGTAATTCAGAAATGAGCTCAGTGAGGGCTAAGCCTTTCTTACTCTTTGGTGTGACAAATTCGAGGTCGAATTCCTGAAGAATAACGACCCAACGGGCGTATTTCCCAGTGAGGATATGACGACTCAATACGAAAGCCATGGGGTTGGAATTAGTCACAACCTTGGTGGAGTGCATGAGGATATAATGACGAAGTTTTTGGACTGAGAACACGACAGCCAACGCTAATTTTTCTTCATATGAGTAGGAGACAGGAGGCCCTACAAGGTTCTTACTGACATAGTAAATCACATGCTTGATAACATTGTCATCTTCCTGGATGAGGACTCCAGCGACCGAATAGGTGGAAGTGGAGATATACGGGATGAAGTCCCGATCAAAGTCGAGAGGGCGGATCAAGGGAGCGGATGTGAGAGCCTGCTTGAGGGCATCGAAAGAATCATGAGCATAGGAATCCCAAACAAATGGGATATTATATCTGAGGAGTCTAAGGAACCCATGTGCAGTAGTGGCATAGTCAGGGACGAACCAACGAAGAAAATTAGCTTTGCCTTTGAGACTTTGGAGCTGGCGGAGGGTACGCGGAATGGGGAGTTCAAGAATGGCTTGAAATTTCAAAGGGTCAAGAGTGATACCATCCTTAGACACTATGAAGCCTAAGAGACGGCCGGTGGGAACTCAAAAAATGCATTTCAATGGGTTAAGGCGGATATTATACTTGCGACATCGGAGAAAAATGGTACGCAGATCATGTAGGTGTTGTGCTCGATGCTTAGAACGCACAGTGAGGTCATCTAAATAAGCAAGGATAATATGAGCTAAGTCATGGAAGCAATAAGACATGGCCCGTTGAAAAGTGGCGCCAGCATTTTTAAGGCTGAAAGGCATGACCCGGTGAGAAAAAGTTCCCCACGGACTAATGAACACGGTTTTTAGTTGATCAGCAGGATGGATAATAATTTGGTTGTATCCGGAGAAACCATCCATAAAGGATAGGACCTCATGCCCCGCACAGTTGTCAATGATTTGGTCAATGAACGGCGTGGGGAAGTTGTCTTTGGGACAAGCTTTGTTCAAGTCATGAAATTCCATGCAGACACGGATGGTGCCTTGTTTCTTAAGAACGGGAACGGGGTTGGAAACCCAAGTGGTGTATTCAATGGGGTAAATTAAACCAGCCTGCTTGAGCTTATCGTTTTCAGCTTTGATAGCGTCACGTCTGGAAGGATGAATGGGTCTCAACTTTTGACGGACCGGTTTGGCATCAGGCCATGTGTCAATATGGTGTTCGACGATGGATGGATCGAGTCCGGGCATTTCATAATAGGACTAGGAAAAAATATCGCGGAATTCTTTGAAAAGCTTGGTGTAAGCTTCAATTTCTTTCGGGGTGCATTGGGTGCCCAAGGTGATATATTCTTCGATTCTTGGTTTGACTGAAATTTCAATTTTGATGGTAGGAGAGATATTGGCCATGTTTCCTTCTTCGAAAGCATCAGGTGCAAGAATGGGATTTTTAAACCAATCGACTGCATGGGGAATGAATTCTTTGGTTTCCACAGCATATTGGTCATGGGACTGCTATGGGAGTAAATATGCACGATGGTGCATATCATCCCATGGAAAGTCAGGGTTGGTCATGGCTTCCATAATGTCTTCATCGGACTGGAATATGGGAAGACTGGAGGAAGAAGGGTCACTCGATGAGGTAGTGATGTGGGATGGGTCATCATGAGGAGAAGGGCTCAGATGTGCAATGTCAACAGACCCAAGGTTGACTGAGGGGGAACTGAGAGTGTCTACAGGTCGAAGGTTAGGGGAACTATCCCGCAATGAGGATGATAGGTACGAAATGGTGGTCGAAGGCTCCATTGATTCGATAGTGGGAGGAGGAATGTGAATGAGAGTAGGAACATCCTCTGGTCCTATCGAAGTAGAACTCACAGACAAGTGAGAAGGTATCTTGTCATGCGTAGCCTTGAATTGGCGGTACGTGTCTAAGGAGGAACGATACTCATCAAGGCGGGGACAGAGGTGGGTGTAATCGCCGTGGAAATCGCACAAGGCACAAGGGTGATTGGTGCGCAAGGTTTTGAGTTTCGGGATAGAGTCTGGGATAGTGACATAGACTTCGGGGATATCGGAGTCAGGAAACGTCTCGTTGACCAGGATCTTGAGGTGTGGTAATTCAAGACACATATGGGTTGCGTGATCGACAATATCGCACAAAGCGCACTGGATAGTGGGCTTTGGCGGTCGCGGATGGGTAGGGGTTGTCGGGGCAGCTTGGTCATGATTGGTTGCCCCCTTACTTGCTTTGCCTTTTTTCCCCAAGGCTGGAACCACAGGGGCAGGGTCCTGGGGAGGTGCGGGGGGCCCGGAGGAAGCAAGGGGGACTGGTTGAACCGGTGTCAAAGCAAGGTAGGGTTTGGGGTGACCGAGTGGGGTAGCAGCTGGAGGGTAAATCTACCAGATGGGTATGCCTAGGGTCAGGTTAGGGAGAGAGAGGGTGGCCATGACTGATACCATGTACACTCATGGTGGGGGAGCTAGGAACAGTATCTGACCAGATGTGTAATGGCCAGGTGGGACGGCTCCTAAATGGCTAAGGCCTGGATGAACCGTGCCAGGGGGATAAAGGGGCTCATGAGTACCAACTGCAGGTGAAGGGCTAGGAGTAGGTTGCGGAGGGAAAGGTTGCTAACTAGCCAAAGCAGGTTGCTTGAGAGCAGCCCGAGACGATTGCATCATGCAAACATTCGATGAGCTGGGGTCAGTGATAGGAGGAGGGGGGAGACTAGGAAAAGTTCCAAGCAGAGAGGAATCCTTGTAAATGCCGGGGGAGACACTGGTTAAGGAATCGACAGTTTTCTTGTTGGCTACAGAAGAGATGGTCGTCTCAGGTGAGGTCTGAGATTTTGGCTCATGATATGTCAACTGGTCAATGGTGACTATCTTTCCATTATGGGGGAAAGACATCTTGCGGAAAACCGCGGATGGGACAGCAGACATAACATAGGTGTAGCTTCGCCCCAATAGAATGTTGTAGTCTAGCGGGGCATCTATGACTTCGATATCAATGCAAATAGTCTTACCAACGAGGGTGATAGGACAATTACAAAACAGGCCAATGGGCTGGGAGGCATGATCGTCCCAGGCTTGAAGGGTGATCGTGGAAGGGGCCAGCTCAGGGGATCCGAGTTGCTTCCAAACCGAAGCAGACATCATGCAGGTGGATGCCCCCTCATCAATTATACACCGGGAAACGTTGGCGTTCCAGATTTTGACTGGGATTTGGAAGGCGACAGAAGGAGGAAGAGGAGGATGGTCCGATTGAGTGGCGTCGAAAAAAATCATTTGGTCATCAGCAGGATCTACAGTACCCACGGTAGATAGTAGAGCCTTCTTTTGGAAAGGGCATGACTGGAGGAGTTCCAGTGTGGAAATGGCAGCAGGAGATTCCGCCAAATCATCTACTATGCTATACGAATGAGCATCTCGACCGGAAGCAGCGTTTCGACGTAGTGGTCCCTTAGGAATCTTGGTATGAACCTCAACTTTGGGTTGAGGGATATGTAAGGGGCCACTGGATGTCGAAAGAGGCTCTATAGAACCTGAAGAAGGAGGCTCGGGGGCAGACTGAGCAGGAGGCTTGGGGTACTGGCGAGACCGAGTTTGAAGGTGAAGGTCGACGGTTGGGGATGGATCAGAGTTCATCATGAGGATCTGGTAATCGAACGAACCAGAAATGGAAGGTGGAGTGGAGACCCGCCCGTCAGGTGGTTGGATAGCGATGAATCCTTGCTGAGGGAAAGGATCAGTAAACACAGCTGGTTGAGTAGTGGCCACATTAGGGGGAGCATGAAGGGAGGCATGTTGGCCACGCAATGTGGCTTGAGACTCCCACATCTGCCGCATCTGTGGTAAAAGGGGACAATCGTGGGTGTAATGACTGTAAACACTGCAACACAAACAAGGCTTGTTAGTATGAAGAGGTCTGTCTGGCTTGGGCTGAGTGCCCTGTTGCTGGTTAGAAGTGTTAGGGTAAAAAAATTGAGGATTCGGTCCATGAGTACCAGGGGCAGATTGATTTGGATTGCCTCTCTCACTTCTTTGAGAAGAAGGGGCATTAGTGGCACCCTGCTGCACAAATACTTGCCCTGAAGGGGGTTGTAGGTGCTGTTGCTGGGGTTGAGGAGGCAAGGGAGGTGGAAGCGCATATGCTGGAGGAGCTGGCATACCAGGCTGCAGATAAGGGTAATGGGTAGGTTGGGCAACATTGAGGTAAGCAGGAGGTTGGGCAAAAGGAGGAGGCATGCCGTATCCTGGATACATGCTACCAGGAGAGGGAAGAGTGCTAGAGGTGCTGGCCCCTCCGGGAGGGAGACCGTAGCCCATAGAAGGTTGAGCATACAGATGGGAAAAGGCTCCAACGATACCGTCGATGGAATGAGATGCCCCCGGGGCGTTATCGCCACCGGGCCTAGGGAGGTCAAGAAGGACGGTATAAACATAACCAGACTGGGCGTAGATCAGGTCATATTTCAAGGCTATTTGGAGGGCAGCTTCTTCGGTTTGAGGGAAATGGGAGGCGACATCTTTGCCAATGGGGGCTAAGAGAGAGCGAAGGAACCAGTCCATATAGATCCGATCTTCGAAGGGGGGAGCTCTACATAAGCTGCATCTTCGTCGCCATTCCTGAACATGCGTAGAAAGGCGAGTCGAAGATGCTTGATTAAAGGAAGTCAAGAGCTCTGTACCAGTATCGTATCGGAGAGGGAGCTGGAAGTAAGATAGAAAGGCTTGGGCAATGGTCGCAAAGGTGGTATGGGAAGAGGTGGCTTGGTCAACATACCATTTAGAAGCTTCACCGGTAAGCGTGCGTTGGAACAAACGAAGACGAATGGAGTCATCGGTAATGGAATTGGAGGAACACCACATGTGGAAAGATCGGACATGATTGGTTGGATCTTCTCCAGCAAGGCCTTCGAACTTATGGATGTCGGAGGGGAGCTTGGTTGGCATAGCAGGCCAACCAACATTGTGGCGGATAGGGTCATTGATCAACTGATTGAAATCGTGGAGGCTGAGGCCTGCAATGTACGGAAGCAAGGGTATGGCCGAGGTAGTTCCTGTGGCGGTTCCTCTAGTAGTAGGTCCGGCATTAGGGCCTGGAGCACCACCAGCGTTAGGCCCTAGACCAGACATAGTGAAGGTGATAGGGGGAGAAACAGGAGGAGAAGGAGAACTCGATGAATAAGGAGAGGAGTCAGAGTGCGGACTCGGAGGAGGAATGGCTCGACGATGGCGGGGCGGAGCAGGTCGATCGACCAGAAACTGAGGGTGAAGGCCAAGAATTATCCGGGAAAGGCGCCTTGGGGGCGCAATGATGACGGGAAGAAGGAAACCGACAAGGGAAGAAAGGGACAGAATCAAGTGAGGTCAAGGGCAGAAAAGGTGCAGTGACAATTGATTTTAGAGTCTTTTCCAGGAGGTGTTAACCAGGCGCTTCTTCACTTAGGGTCAGTGTGTGGTGTGCGTTAATTTTAATTTTTAAACCCTTTCCGTTTTGAGAGCAAGAAAAAAGTGTGTTGCGTAACTGAAAATAAATCTACAGAGAATGGTATATAATGCTGAAATAACAGAAAATTAATAGCTACTTGTGCATCTATCTAACCCAAGAAGGTGGGTCTCTCAAAACTAATCTAAAAAAGGGGAAAAATCTAGGAAAAACACACGAAAAAGAGGCCAATAGATCTAAGGTCAAAAGGGACAGGGATCTATAGGATAAAAGCTGTTGAAAAGAGGTGCAGATCACAGCCAAGAGACAGAGGCAAGGTGGCTGGAAAAAGGGAGGAAATCAGCAAAAACCGGAAAGGAGAGGGAGGAGGTCCTAAAGAGAGGTGCAAAAAAAATGACAAGAGGTGATTTGAAAGGAAGAGAGGCTGATTTAAAGGGATCTGAGGAGGAGGTTTCAGATCTGAAAAAAGGAAGGCTGAAACTCTGAAAAACAGATGGCTGAAACAGCTAAAAATTTTCCACAAAAAGTGGAGGGTACTAAAGCCCTAGGGGGCTAGGTTCCCACTTAAATGAGTAAAAACAGATCAGAACTAGGTCAAAGCGGGCTGAGACAGATGCTGGAGAACCCTGACAGAAGCTTCGGCAAAACCCAGAAAAATTGCAGAAAAACCACTGAAAAATTGGCAGGTTGGAGGTTCTGACCTGTTTTCAATGCAGGTCGCAGAAAATGGGCAGAAAAGTGTGACCTGGAGGTCCAGGTCGCAGTTTTTGGGCTGAAAAGTGCGACCCCCCTCTCCGGTTGTCTCGGCGGCAGATTTTCAGAAAAGTTGTCGTCTCAGTTGCGGCTGATGTCGGTCACCTGCGCAATAGGGCCAGAAACACACGGAAGTTAAAAATTTTAATGTTTTAGGGTTTTATGTGAGAAAAACAACATAAAAATAGGAAAAATAAACAGCTGAAAAGAAACCCTAGGGTCTGAAGTAGCTGGATATGCAGGAATATGAAAAACGACTGTTGGGACTCAAAAATGTCATATTTTCATCCACTTTTTCCTTCACTATTCCTTACATTTCATCATTCCATTAACATTTTATCATATCATTTTCATAAATACATTTGGGTTTCACCTTCTTATTTTCCATTTTATTCATTTTTGTATTATAAGTGAATTTATGATTAATATTAGAAAATATACATATTTTTATATATATATCTCAAGAATATGTGAGCTTTGTAATGTGTAAGAAATATGTGAAGGATTAATTCCAAGATACGTCTCAAATATCTCCTCCACCATATTAAGGAGATAATTATTCAAGCCTATTCCTAAGGAGAAGATCATGGAGGATTTGGTTGGCATATCTTATCCAAGATATGTGAGAGATGTGTGTAGGATTCAAAGGGATAATATCTTGTAATAATGGGAAATTAGTTGAGAGTGCTTGAGAGAATATTGGACATGTAATTATGAGATGGTTATCTTTCTCATGTATATAAGAGAGTGCTCTGTCTTCATTTTGAAAAAGGATAGAAAGGAGGAGAATAGAGAGATAGAGTTTTTGAGTTTTTGAGTTCATGATTTGTAATTTGATTCTTGTAATATAATTTGAGATAGCTTTATTGTTGTGAGCTCACATATGTTGTTTTTCATTCAATTCTTCACATGTTGTATTTCTTTTCCTTTATGCAATTTCCTGCTTTCCTAGTTAGTGTTTCAATGCCTTTCTAGATTAATTTGATTTTAGTAATTTAGATTAAATTAGTTCCACTTAATTCCTGCATATATAGTGCATGTGTGTCGTAAGCCTACGAACCTTGGATTGACAAATTAAATACTTGGGTAAGTACTACAATAGAATTAAACGATAATATTTTCACCCAAACATTTTGGCGCCGTTGTCGGGGAGGCACGATGGATTGAAGTTTAGTTTGATTTTTCATGCAAGTGTGTTTAGATATGTTCCTAACTCCGAGGTGTTAAGGTGGTAAGACATGGGGAACAGCCTACGCATCACATTCGAGATACTGTAACGGGCTCGACCTCTTATGGATCAGGGCATGTAGGGTGTGTTTACATTTATGCAAGTGTGAATTTCAATTTCTGCAAGTGTGTTTGATTTTCGCAACTCTGAAGAGTGTTTGATGAATTCATGGTTCATGGTTGTAATTGAAGAATTCAATTACTGAATTAATGAGCAGTCCTTGTAAGAGGGTTTAATTGAGTATTGAATTCAAGATTATCTCTGTGGTCTTTGTTTTTTTCAATTTTTAGTGTGCTGATTTGAAAGAGTTTTTGTGAACTAAAACCTTGTAAAAGGATTAAAAACTCAGACAATTATTAGCACTTTGTTTTTAGAATCTATTTCAACATGGTTTTATAATGAGTGTCAGCTTGGAGCTACTCACTCAGATCCTTGCAGAAGTCGGAATCTCCTCTTCCCAGGAAAAGGAGATCTTGACAAGAATTGAAAGTTCAACTACTCCCCAAGAAATAAACGACGATTCAACATCTGAAGAATCCTGCATATTTGATGGCGAACAATCATTCGAACAGGAGATCGGGAAAGAAGAACAGGAGTTACAACATGATCTGAGTGAGAGAAACTGTGCCTATCAAAGCCTTATCGAACAATGGCTCTAGGTAAGTACTAGATTAGATTTATCTTTTTATTTTTATTTAGTTGATTTGCAGTTTCACCAACAAGACTCATTCACTCTAGAATATTTTCATTTTTCATTTGAACAATTTCTACTGGATATATTGTTGTTACTTCTACGTGAATGGCTCCATTGGAAGTTTAATTACACGTAACTAATTTTTTTTCTAATTAGTATAGAGTAGGTAGGCTTTCATTTTCAGTTTTGATTTTACTTAGAATAAGTATGCTCTCCTCCGCGCTTAGTGCGATCATGAGGATCAGAAAATAGGGATGATTTAGACTAATTTCAGGAACAAATAATTTTTTTGCAATATGCTTCATTAAAAATATCTTTCAATATGCAAATCATTGTGTCCATTTGTTAAAAAAAAAAAAATCAAGTCTAGATAAATTTTAGTTTCTTTCTAAATTTTAAATTTTAGCTTTTCATTAAAAAAAAAAAAAAAAAATTAAAACTAACCATTTTTGTTTTTGTAAGGATAGGGTTAATTTCATTTTTTAGACTTTTAATAATAAAATAAAAAATAAAAAATAAAAAATAAAAAATAAAAAAAAATAAAAAAATTTTGATTTTGAAAAATAACAATTTTTTTTTAAGATAGGGTACAATTTCATTTTCTTAAATTAAAAAAAAAAACATTCATGAAAATAAAAAAACGCAAAACAATTTTAATAAAACAATTAAAATAAATAAATAAATAAAGTAAAACAAAACATAGGATTCAAATTCATTTTTTTTAGATTTTATTTAAAAAAAAAAAAAAAAAACTAACTAACTCATTCAATTATCGAATAAACTCCAATTGCATTATTAATCCGAGGACCTTCTGGGTCATCCGCATCTTGTTTTACTTCTCCCTTGCCTCCTTCCTCCTTCTTGGCCTTGGCGAGGACTGCATAGCTCCTTGTGAAGAAAAATGGGGCATCTGAATGTGGACGCCATAATGGGATAATGTTTGCCTCCTCCTGCTGCTGGAATTGGTGTCCATGTACTCAGCTGACAAGCACTGAGACATTGAAGGTCCAGTTGTGCCTTTTTTATTGATTTAAAATAGTTGCAGATATGCTACAGCGCCGTAACCAAATGCCCATTTCTGCTATCGTCTTCACATCATCACATCAATGCTACAAAGCTAAAACCACGAACCGTGATCAAATTGGAAGGGCAAAGAGTAACAACCCAACAAAGTGAAGAAGAAAATGGTTTTGAATGGTCGACAACTTTTGGTCCAGTTTGCAGCAGTGGAAGCCAGATTTCTGCGTGATTATTTCAGTGCATTCGTGGATATCCTAATTCTGGCCGGTCCTTCACGGTCGTTCCTATTCCGCCTCGTCCAGCACCACCAAATCCACCAGATAACAATTTGATTTTGCAGTTATTAATCCAAGAATGGAGGCGGCAGTTTAGCCAGATTTCAGCAACTAACTCCCAATTTCTCTACATGCATAGATTTGATACATAATTTTGTGTCCAAATTCCCTTTGCTGTTAACGCAGATGATGCATCACCACTTTAGTTGCCACCGAATAGCCAGCGGTGCACGGAGGGATTCAACGTTTTCCCTCAAAGGCTTGGTACACCATTTCCCAAACTTCAGGCGATGCGTTTGAATAATGAAACATTATGCTTTTGACGTAGAAAAGCTTTCACGCCACTACGGAGGAATGGATAGAATTGAGTGATTGAAAATGTAAATGGCTATGGCCAAGGTTGTACTGGTGAGCGTATGCCTTCTGGTGGCAGTGACGACTGCAATGGGCTGCAGTGCTAGGTGTTCGAGAGGCTTCTCAGATCTCTTTGCGGGGAGCCATTATTGTCCCCTCAAATCTCAGATCTGACCCTTCAACTCAGGATCTCTAACAGGTGGTCAAGATAGGACTCATTTTTACCAAAATTTTTAGTCGGCTCTTCGCAAATAAGGAGATGCGCATACTGATGGTTGGTCTCGATGCCACTGGTAAGACGACCATCTTGTATAAGCTGAAGCTGGGAGAGATTGTTACGACCATCCCTACCATCGGATTCAATGCGGAAACCGTCGAGTACAAGAACATCAGCTTCACTGTGTGGGATGTTGGGGGTCAGGACAAGATCCGTCCACTATGGAGACACTACTTCCAAAACACTCAGGGTCTCATCTTTGTGGTTGATAGCAATAATAGAGGTTGTGTTGTAGAAGCAAGGGATGAACTACATAGAATGCTAAATGAGGATGAACTACGTGATGTTGTATTACTTGTGTTTGCAAATAAGCAAGATCTTCCAAATGCTATGAAAGCTGCAGAGATTACTGATAAACTTGGGCTGCATTCCCTTAGGCAACGCCACTGGTATATTCAAAGCACTTGTGCCACTTCTGGAGAGGGCTTGTATGAGGACTTGGATTGGCTCTCCAACAATATTGCAAACAAGGCATGTAATTCACGTCGAGACCTGATGCTGGTGGTTTTGTGCGCCGCTTGTTTGGTGACCTACAGACAAGAATTACAGCTCAATAAGTTCGTGGATGAGTGAACTATGCCATTCATTTCCCTGAGCCACACATCATGTTGTTCAGAAGACCTTTTAATTGCTAGCAAAACTAGGCTGAGCAGCAGAAAATCTGCACAGGATAGTTCCACAACTCGTCGTTTTCGTCTCACAGCCCTTGATCTTTTTTTTTAGGGTTAGTTTTTTATTATTTTCATTATTAGTTTTGTTTTTAATAAATAAATAAATTAAAAAAAAAAAAATTCGACATAAATAATAAATTAAAAACTTTTGCTTTTTTTAATTTTTTATTTATTAAAAAATGATAAAAAAATATATATATATATAAAAAAAAAAACCTTCATAAATTTGTGGTTGAGTTGAGTTTCTTTTATTTTCATTATTAGTTTTGTTTAAAAAAACAAAAAAAAAATCAACATAAATAATAAATTAAAAACTTTTGTTTTTTAATTTGTTATTCAATAATAATAATAAAAATAAAAAAAATAAAAAATAAAAATAAAAATAAAAATTTTCCCTCATTCATTTACATAAAAAATCATAAAAACCAACTACTCGTTCCCTAACAAATGCAAAAACCTTTTCAAAATGTTTTAAATCACTTTTACTGCAAACCAATAAAAACATTTTGAAAAAATACTACACAATCAATGAATACATTGCATGGGGACATGCAATAATTCTAGTTGGGGGGAAATAAAAGTATGTTGGATTTTATCATATATTTTAAAGTGAATTTATGGGCAAAAGTTAGGATGCATATACTAACAAGATAAATGAGATTGGTGTTGTGTAGGTCAACAAGAAGCTTATGCATAAAGTTCAACATTACGATGCGACACCTTTTTCATCCACAATTAGTGTAACTTCGAAAAATAATTGAAAATGGACATTTCATAAATTCTTGAAAATGAGCTAATTTGTTTTTGAGTCACTTCATACAGGAATGATTGACGGAGATGGCACACAAAGGCGGAAATTTTTATGCAGGTATTGAAGACAATCATGAAGGCGAGATCTCTAGAGATCACATGCATCATGTCGTGACATTTACCATTACACAAAACCCTTTTGCATCATGACATGATTACTCAAATTTTTCCTTCCAAGCGCCTAAATCATTCCTATGTTGCAGCCCATCTTCCATTTCCTTATCTTTCACGACTTCATGCACGCCTATTTTTCTGAATCGCATACATTCCTTTATCCTTTTCAGTTTATTGCCTTCTAGTTTGCCTTCCGAATAAAACTCATTCCCTTTCCATGATTACATTGCCTTGTTTTCTTAGCCATGCTGATCCACACTGCTTACCCATGAGTTCTTTCCATTTATAGTCCTACCAAATATTTTTGTACAAACTCGCGTTGACTGATGTGGGATTCCTTAAGGCCCACCTTTCAACAAGTCTTGCCCCATCGACATCAGCACCTTATCTGGGAAATAGACTAGAGTTCCTTTTGGGTACCTTGAGACTTGCATGCCTCAATGGCAAGTTCTCTCGCTGACAATCATGGGAATACATCAATGTCCCTTGATCGTCAGATCTTGCAAATGGCTCGACGTCAACCCCTTTTATTCGCATTTCGCAAGATGTACCCTGGTACCTTGGCACTCATTGACATCAATGGTGATTTTGCCTCGCATTGGTTAACGGCATGCATCAATGGCCGGTAATCCAATGATTTATTTTCATGCTCAACACCGACACATTATTTTGCATGATTAGACTTGTACCAAGAAGTTTTGTAGCGGGTGAAGACTATACACCTTTCCATGACTCCCTCAAGAGTTACAGCAGCATGAATTCTGATCGACGAGAGTACCACATTTCCACTTTCAGCATTTATCCTTTCCATGATTCAGCATCAACAGTTCATATTCCTTCATTTCCTAGGATCTAGTTACAACAACATCAGTCACATTTTCCAGATCTAGTAGCAATAGCAGCTACATTTCTATTGCATAGTTCATCATTCTTGGGTAAGTAGAGGTATGTTGTTTTCTAATCTTTAATCATGCAATTCCTTATATGCTAACTTGAATATTTTGGAAAATTCCCTCACCATGCTACATTTCCTTTCATGAGCCATGTCAAGTTGCAACTAATTTAGTTGGGGAGGGGGAACTATATTCATTACATATTCACTACCATGATTCCATTTCTTCACCACTATCACTCCATTTTTTTTCTCATTTACCATTCACCAACATTTATTTTCCAACGATACTTTGTTTCACTTTGCTTCATACACATTAAAATACATATTGGCATGCTTCATTAATATTACAAAAGGGATTTATTATGCACATTATGATTTCCAGTGAATGTCTACATTATTATTGCAGTAAGAGAACATAAAATGAAATGAATGTTGTTAACACAAGAACCAACATTCTTTGTATTCATGAGAACCAATCAAAAGAAAAGAGAACAGAAAACGAAATGAATGTTGTTAACACAAGAACCAACATTCTTTGTATTCATGGTTGTCACACAAGAACCAACCATAATAAAATGTAAGTTGTTACTCATGTCTTTCACATATCTTGGAAATATTCATTATTAAAAGACATCATCATGTAAAGCCAAAGTTCAAGATGCCAAATGTTCTTAGAGAGACCCATGCATGGTTGCATGAGGACATGCAACAAGTTCAGTTGGGGAGGATGTTGGGACTAAAAAATGTCATATTTTCATCCACATTTTCCTTCACTATTCCTTACATTTCATCATTCCATTAACCTTTTATCATATCATTTTCATAAATACATTTGGGTTTCACCCTCTTATTTTCCATTTTATTCATTTTTGTATTATAAGTGAATTTATGATTAAATATTAGAAAATATACATATTTTTATATATATATCTCAAGAATATGTGAGATTTGTAATGTGTAGGAAATATGTGAAGGATTAATTCCAAGATACGTCTCAAATATCTCCTCCACCATATTAAGGAGATAATTATTCAAGCCTATTCCTAAGGAGAAGATCATGGAGGATTTGGTTCGCATATCTTATCCAAGATATGTGAGAGATGTGTGGAGGATTCAAAGGGATAATATCTTGTAGTAATGGGAAATTAGTTGAGAGTGCTTGAGAGAATATTGGACATGTAATTATGAGATGGTTATCTTTCTCATATATATAAGAGAGTGCTCTCTCTTCATTTTGAAAAAGGATAGAAAGGAGGAGAATAGAGAGATAGAGTTTTTGAGTTTTTGAGTTCATGATTTGTAATTTGATTCTTGTAATATAATTTGAGATAGCTTTATTGTTGTGAGCTCACATATGTTGTTTGTCATTCAATTCTTCACATGTTGTATTGCTTTTCCTTTATGCAATTTCCTGCTTTCCTAGTTAGTGTTTCAATGCCTTTCTAGATTAATTTGATTTCAGTAATTTAGATTAAATTAGTTCCACTTCAGTCCTGCATATATAGTGCATGTGTCTCGTAAGCCTACGAACCTCAGTTTGAAAAATTAAATATTTGGGTAAGTACTACAACAGAATTAAACAATAATATTTTCACCCAAACAACGACAGCGGTCGTAATTTAAAACCCGTGTGGAGTCGCCATTTGTTAGTATGAATCCTTTGTCGAAGTGTACGAAAAATGACCACTTTAGCTACGCATAACTAATAGCCCTAACAACAAAAGTGGTTGCCAATATCTTCAGATCTGCGGTTATTTGAACACGAAAAGAGCTGCAAAAACCAGATCTATGCATGGAAAGACATTAAGCAGTAAAAACAAGGGTTTACTCCATATACCAATAGACAAGACAAGAACAATTTTTGAAAGAATTTTTATATTAATTGGGCACCTGGGAGGAAAACAAGAAGGCGTATCCAATTCTCCTCGGTGGGATGGGTTCTTGGAAGTCCTCAGCACTTCAGATCTAAGATTTCTCTCTCTTGTTGGTGTAGAAAACCCACACAAAGAATGGAACTCAAAGGGAGCTCTTACAGCAAATGGCAGAAAATGGTGACCAAGTGTATAGATCCGGAGTGATCTAATAGGCAACAAAAGGTGAAGAATGATGGGAAAAACCCTCCTATTTATAACAAAATATTGGGTCATTCTAGATCTTGGTGCATGATTAAAATAATGTTAACCAAATCTAGATCCACCTTTTATGGAATATTTTATTATATTTGTTGGAGGGAAAAAGTATTTGACTTGGGTCAAATCCCTTTATTTGTAAAAAATAAATAAATAAATGATTTATTTATCTTTTTAGGGAAGTGGTTGAAAGATAATCAAATAAATAATGATTTATTTAATTATTTGTGGGTGATTTAGTCATATTTAACAAGGAATATTCTCTAAATAAGATTTAAATAATTATTCCTAGAAAATAATAAGATAAATAAAGGTTTATCTAATTAATTTCTTTGTTTTGGGTTAAACATGACTGGGAATAATAATTAAATTATGGTTTAATTAATTATTCCATGAGGAAAATCAAAAAAATATAGGTTTGTTTAATATTTCCTTTTGGGGTTTCCTGTTTAGACCATAAACAACCTAATAAATGTGGTTTATTAAGTTATTTAACATAGTGAAGGCAATTTTACTTAGGGTAAAATTGGTCTTACATGGTGTACTTGGGTCCATCTAATGATAGTAGGTTATATGACCAAAAAATGGTGTAACACCATCCTATGACATGTTCAATGTCAAAAACTCCTCTCATAATGTTTCCATCTCCGCCCATTGCAACATCATGCAAAATGTGAGAGAAACTCTGCCCTTGCTCTCTCTCAATCCTCCAAAGCAAAAAAATTTTTTGATGCCCCATCATACCTCCATCATACAACTCATGTGGTGAAAGCATAATTATTACATCATCATAATGCATCCACACTCCTTGCTGCCCCATGATGCACGTATTCGGCCAAGTTATTTCCTCCCTCATACCCTTAGAAGAAGGATATGTTCCATGATGGCCAAACTCTCTCAGGAGTAGCCAACACAACTTCTCCTCTTGCTGCTCTGTGTCATAAATTTGCAAGTGGCTAACCAGCCTCTTGCTCTTCCCCCACATCCACTCAACCCCATGTGGATGCCTTTTGTCATTCTTCACCTTGGCATTCTTCCCATGTGGGCTATCATCCTCCACAATCAGTTCCTCTTCTCTGCATGCCATGAAATGTTGCAATGCATTTCCTTGGAGATCCCTTAGTGAAGATATCATGTCCATGGCCACATTGAATCCATCAATACCCAAAGGTGATAAAGGAAAATCCCCCTCACTTCTATTGTTTGACAGCGCTGATAGCTTCTCCCATGGTATAGTTGCTGCCTCATACTCCATCTCAAGGTTCATGACTCCCTCCAAAAGATCAAACTTCAACCTCAAGGGTTGAGTTAAACTCAGAAAGGTTCCAAGAGAATGATGGTTCATTTTTTTCTTGAACCATTCAAGTTTTCACAGCACAGTGAAATATTGCTGCTCTACCTCAACAACAATGTTTGATCCTCGGCCATATGAAAATAAATCTCCAAAGTCTTCCATAAAATTTTCTAAAATGTTAGGACATGGAAATTTATGGATACCTTTGTGAGCATTTGGAACATCTTGTATGGCTGCAACAGTCCCTCTCTTAAATGTGTTGGCTGATCCAACTGCTGATGTAGAATGTTGCTCTTCCAAGGCTGTGACAACGCTGGTACTTGTCTCTTCCCATGGTGGTGTGGACCCTCTCTCCTTTGATATTTATCCATCAAAATTTATAATCAGCTCTTGAGTGAGCTCAGAAAAAGAATTCACTCCTGTGTGGCTTAAGTGACTGCACAACCGAGCATTGGATTCACCCCCTAGGTGCAGCGTTGCAACTTTTGTTGCCTCCCTCTCTACCACTGGATGAAGTAGGAAGAATTCCTCAACCTTTCTTTCCCAATCCCTAGTTGTATTTGACCCATAAATTTTAGATAATAGTAATTTATTGCCTTTAATCTCTCCTTTGCTATAGGGTTTTATTTCTTCTCTCAATTGAATAAACTGAGGAAAATCTAGGGTCTCTTTGGAAGCCCTAGGTTGGTGTAATGTTCCAAATTTGGAACTTCTCATGAATCCGGAAAATAATACTCCATTTTTCTCAAAAAAAATAAAAATAAACAACTAAACTATTCCATAGATTGACTATAGGGGCATTTACTGGGTATGTCACCTTTATAAGAAAGGATGAGACCTACAAGCTAGCTGGCCCACTAGAAGACTCTGTCTATAGAACTATGTCAAGATATAATATTTCCAATAGGGGATCTGATATAAAATATTGGATCCATTATATATGATAATATAAAACCCAATTCCAAGAGGAGATCAGAAGAAAATCAGACTAGGTGGGTTAAACAGTTCTCCCACACCTAGTTGTCTTGAAAACTGCTGAAATAAGAGACTGTAGCAATCTGGAAACTGTATAATGGTATTTCACTTATTAATAATCTTGGAAACAGATTAAATAGATAGAAATGCATGTATTTAACTACAAAAATGATTTATACTGCGTTTTATGAACCAAGGGTTTGGGAAAAGTGAGGATTTAGGCCCTAAAACGAGTATCATAAGAGATATGCGTAAAAATAATATGGGAAAGTGGTTGTATCTGATATATATGGTTATGAGGGACTCCCATGTCAAATTTAAGAAAAAAAAAAATCTTTCTATGTTAAACAATTCCTCCTTCCCGACTAGTCAAGAAAAACACCCAATCCCTATGACTTTGAATATGCTGAATTTACTGAAGCTCAAGCAGCGTGATTTTATGGATATATTAGTTTTAATATGACAAAATAATCATAAAATAATCTTGGGTTCATAGCTTAAGAAAAAAATGTAAGAAAAATAGATATTTACATGAAATAACCCTCAAGATTGAGGTGCTGCAACATAGGAAAAAGACTGCAGACTATATCAATGCTATTTTTCAGGGGTTTCAACTGATGTAGGTGAGAACTAAAATATATGATAGATATATGTCTGAAACATCATATCAATACCAGATCGAGAAACTACTCGGCCTTCTCTACAAGATCCCCTTGGGATTTCATCAAAATACTACATGAGTAAGTGTAGATCTGAATTATAAGCTACAAGACAGCATAATACATATAATTTATGAAGATGAATTTATTATAACATAAATAAGGTCTGAAATAGCTTATAATAGTATCTACATCAAGATTTAGAAAGTGAGAGGCAAGCCTCAATCACTATAGATCTTCTATTGCACAAAATCCAGAATAACAATAAAACCCAAGTGCAGAAACATAGTTCTTGAGAGGGACTGCGTAGTAGCTATATAAAAATGAAGAAAATTCTATATGATATAAATCTGAATGCAAAATAAGAGAGACATCCTCTTCCAGGTGGTCACAAGACACCCTCCTTAAGAGAAATCTCTTCCAAAGCACTAGATCTCTGCAGATCTAGACTACCACTCGCTGCAACCTGCAAAACAGCTAAACCCTCAATGGGCCAGCGCTGTCCATAAAAGAAAATATTGGTCTTCAACCTGATAGTGGCTCATTTTAGTACATTCTCCTCCAAAATCTACTCAAGGAAGGAGGGAGGATTCCTAAACAGGAAATCCTCTTCCTTTAGGCTAAACAGTCAAGAGACTAGAGTTGTTGTAGCAACTTCTGAAATTCTTCAACAACCCTTTCTTGAGCCCTCACCTCCTTTTTCTAACTTTAAGGGATGCATAAACCCTAAAAAACTTCAATGGAATTAACCCCTTTCACATTGGATCCCTCTTATAAAACTGTGCTGGTTCTCCAATTTGGTCCAATTTTTGTTCACACACAACTGGATTTTGCTACAAAAGGCCTAGATTTATCCCTTTTCACATTGGGCATGTATTTATTCTTTGACTCAAGGAGTTTTTCATGTCCTCCTTTACATTTTATTCTTCAATCATGAAATGAAAAAATAAAAAAGGAAAAATTAATGTTCCAATTAGCTGAAACTAATTTAGGAACATTACAGTCTCCCCCTCCCAAATGTTGCTTGTGCTCAAGCAACTGGAAGGAAGAATCAGACTTCTCATTCCCCTTTTTTGGCCTCATCAATGGATCCCACCATGGCTGAAAATGGTAAGAAATGAATCTTCCCTCCATTGACCTTCTCCAAGTGCAAAATAGCAAGTGTACATCATGAGAAATGGCAGGTAGAAGTGGCGATCTTCTTGTTGCTCCATGCCCTCATCAGGTAGGAGTGATGAAGAGCATGGGGAATTTTTTTCCCAATGAGTGTCTCCGACACCCATGCTATCATCCAAAGAAAAGGAGCCATCCTTGATAGATCATAAAAACAATCATTAATCCCCATGATGTGCATTGAGTAGGGGATACAAGGCTAGAAATGAGGGATGAATATATCCAAATCACACTGCCCCTCTTCCCACTATTGATGGATGTAGAGCTGTGGATCTTGGGCTGCAAAAATGTGGTCACCATGAAGCCAAAAGGAATCTAAAAATTCATGATCTACTCCATTGATTTCAGTGAGCCTCCTTGCCCACCCTCTTATGCATACAATGAACAATTTATCTTCACCATATGTGCTCCAAAAGACATGTGGACTAAATGCCATATGATGTGTTGGGTGGTGACAATAGTCCCTCCTTTGAGACTAGTGTTGTCCATCATCTTGATGGCTCAAGTCATGATACCATAAGTGGCCATCCCACCACTTGCTTGCTGAAATAAGCTTCTTCAAAGCTTGGAAATGATAGAGGAAAATAAGTTTTGGTTGAGTGGATATCAAGAAAAACATGTCTTCCTCTAATTCCTCCCATTTGAGAGGCTCCCCTTCATGATTCAAACTCAATGCATGACCCTTTGTAGAAGATGATACAATGTACCATGCAGCAGCCACAAAAAGTTCCCTCCTATTATTGGAATATAAATGAATATGGGAGAGTGAATTCCCAATGGATACATTCATCCAATGTATCACTCCTCCTCTCCCACATATGCTCCTCATAAAAATAGAAAAATTAGCAACATAGTGTTACACCATTTTTTGGTCATCTAACCTATTATTATTAGATGAACCCAAGTACACCATGTAAGACCAATTTTACCCTAAGTAAAATTTCTTTCACCATATGAAATAACTTTTTTTCTTATATTTCCCAGTCATATTTAACCCAAAACAAGGAAATTAATTAAATAAATCCTTATTTATTTAATTATTTCCTAAGAATAAGTTAGTTAAATCATTAATATAAATAATATTCTTAGTTAAATTTTACTAAATCATCCATAAATAATTAAATAAACCATTATTTATTTAATCATATTCCCATAATTTCCCTAAAATGATAAATAAATCATTTATTTATTTATTATTTATAAATAAAGGAATTGACCCAAGTCAAAAATCCTTTTCCCTCCAACAAATATAATAAAATATTCCTAAAGGGTGGTTCTAGAATTCGATTAATAATATTTTATTCATGCACCGAGTTCTAGACCACCCTAATATTTTGTTTTAAATAGAAGGGTTTTCCTCATTCATTAGTCACCTCCATTGCATTAGATCACTCTGGATCTACTCTTGGTCACCTTTTCCATTTTTATCTTGTGATCTCCCATTGAGTTCTATGTTTGTATGAGTTTTCTACACCAACAAGAGAGAGGAATTTTAGATCTGAAACGCTCAGGACTTTCAAGAACCCATCCCATTGAGGAGAATCAGAAAACACCTTTCTTGTTTTCCTCTCAGGTGCCCCTTTTTAATATAATATAAAAATTCTTTGAAATGCATTGTTCTTGCCTTGTCTATTGGATGCATGGAGCCATAGTTTACTTTATCTGCTTAATATCTTTTATGCTTAGATTTGGATTTTTGCAGCATTATTTGGATCACCTAATTGCAGATTTAAAGATGTTTGGCAACCATAATCAATGTTAGGGATATTTTTTATGCGTAGCTAAAGTGATCTTTTACGACGAAAGATTCATACTAACAATTGGCGACTCCACACAGGTTTTCTTTTGCGACCATTGTCGTTTTATATATTCCTACATATCCAGTTGTTTGAGACCCTAGGGTTTCTCTTCCGTTTTTTTTTTTTCCTATTTTTATGGTGATTTTCACCTCTAAAACCCTCAGACATTAAAATTTTTAACTTCTGTGTGTTTTTTGCTTTATTGCATAGGTGACAGACATCAGCCACACCTGAGATGAAATTTTTTTCTGAAATCTTCCGCTGAGAGACTCGAATTTGCAGGTCGCAGTTATCTACCCAAAAAATGTGACCTGGCCTTGAGGTCGCACTTTTCTACCCAAAATCTGTGACCTGGACTGCAAATAGGTAAGAACCTGTGACCTGCACTTTTTTCTGCAATTTTCCATCACTTATTCTGGGTTTGTCTGAAGCTTCTGTCAGGGTGTTCCAGCCTATGTCTCTGCTCGTTTAGACCTGTTTCTGATCCGTTTCACTCAACTAAGTAGGAATATTTCCCCTTAGGGCTCTAGTACCCTCCACTTTTTATGGGAGAGTTTTTGTTGTTTTCAGAAGTCTGAATTTCCAGGGTTTCAGCCTTATTGCTTTCAGATATGATACCTCATTTTCAGATCCCTTTATATTAGCACTTCTCCCTTTCAAATCACCTCATATAGTTTTTTTGGGGTTCATTTCTAGGACCACCTCCTTTTCCCTTCTATTTTTAGCTGATCTCCTCCTTTTTAGTAGCAACCTTGCCTTTGCCTCTTTGTTGTTATCTGCACCTCTTTTCAGCAGATTTCTCCTTTAGATCCCTGTCCCTCCTGACCTCAGATCTATTTTCCTCTTTTTTGCGTGCTTTCCTTATTTTTTTCCATCTTATAGACTAGTTTTGAGAGACCCGCCTTCTTGGGTTAGAGTGATGCATTGTTAGCTGTTAATTTTATGTTCTTTCAGTCTATTTTTCAGTTACGCAGCACATTTTTTCTTTTACTCTCAAAACATCTGGGTTTAAATAATTAAAATTAACACATGCCACACAATGAACCTAAGTGAAGAAGAGGTTGGTTAACACCACCTGGCACAGACTTTAAAAAAAATTGACACTGCACCTCTCTGCCCTTGTCTCGACTTGATTTTACACCTCCCTGCCCTTGTCGGTTTTTCTTCTTCGCGTCATCATTTTGCCTCCAAGGGGTTTTTCCCAGAGACTTCTTGGCCTTCACCCTCAGTTTCTAGTTGGTCAACTTCCTCCTTCCAATCTTCATCTAGTAAGTCCCCCCCCCCTGAGTCTGCACTCTGACTCTTCTTCTGATTTTTTGGGTTCTCCCTCTACTCCTGGTTCTCCCCCCGTTACTTTCACCATGTCTAATTCAAGACCTACTTCCAGTAGCAACCCGAGTTCTACTTTTGGGTCCGTTTCTAGTGGAACCACTACGGGACCTACCTCGACAGCACCCTTGCTCCCTTATATGGCCGGTCTCAGTCTCCCTGACTTCAATCCGCTGATTAATGATCCTATCTACCATGATGTCAATTGGCCTGCTATGCCAACCAAGCTCCCCTATGACATTCCCAAGTTTGAAGGCCTTGCTAGTGAAGATCCCTCCAACCATATCCGATCTTTCCACATGTGGTTTTCCTCGAATTCCATCACCGATGAATCCATCCGTCTTTGATTGTTCCAACGCACGCTTACCGGTGAAGCTTCGAAATGGTATGTTGATCAAGCCACCTCTTCCCATACCATATTTGCGACCATTGCCCAAGCTTTTTTATCTTAGTTTTAGCTCCCTCTCTGATATGACACTGGTACTGAACTCTTGACTTCTTTTCATCAATCCTCTTCGACCCGCCTTTCCACCCATGTCCAGGAATGGCGATGAAGACGGAGCTTATGTCGCGCTCCCCCTTTGAAGATTGGGTTTATATGGACTGGTTCCTTCGCTCTCTCTTACGCCCCATTGGAAAAGATGTCGCATCAAATTTTCCCCAAACCAAAGAAGCTGCCCTCCAAATAGCCTTGAAATATGACCTTATCTATGCTCAATCTGGTTATGTTTATACCGTCCTTCCTGAACTCCCCAAGCTCGGTGACCCTAATGCCTCGGGGGCATCTCATTCTACCGACGGTATTGTTGGAGCTCTGTCCCATATCTCTTATCAACCTCTTCCGAGCTATGATTTCCCTCTAGGAGGGGCCAGCCCCTCTGGCACTTTTCCCCCTCCAGGTAGCATGTATCCAGGATATGGCATGCCTCCTCATTTTTCCCACTCTCTTGCTTACCTCAATGTTGCCCATCCTACCCCTTATCCATACCCACAACCTGGTGTCCCAGCTCCTCCAGAATTTTGACCTCCCACTCCCTTGCCTTCTCCACCCCCGCAATTGCACTTACTACCCCCTCCAGGGCAAGTATTTGCGTAGCAGGGGGCAACTCATCTTCTTCCTTCTCAAATAAAGAGGAAAGACAATCCATCCGATTCTGGTAATCGTGGATCCAATCCTTCCAGTATTGACTCTACCACTGCCAACCAGCCACAGGGCTCTCAGCCCAAGCCGGATAGACCACTTCGCACCAATAAGCCATGTTCGTGTTGCGGTGTTTATGGTCATTACACTCATGATTTTCCCTTATTACCACAAATGCGGTAGATGTGGGAGTCCCAGGCCACCGTGCGAGGACAACACTCCTCCCCTACTGTCTCTCCCAATATGGCTACTTCTCAACCCGATGTGTTTACTGATCCTTTCCCTCAACAAGGATTTGTGGCCACTCAACCACCTCATGCCCCGGTAACCACTCAACCTTCCCCTTCTGGTTCCTCTGATTACCCGATTCTCATGATGGTCACTGACCAACCTCTCACTGTCGAACTTAACCTTCAAACTCGGTCACGTCAGTACTCCACGCCTCCCATTACGTCTATCTCTGAGTCCCCATCCTCAGGTCCTACAGAGCCTCTGTCGACACACAATGGTCCCTTGCACATCTCTCCGCCCAAAGCTGAGGTTCATACCAAGATTCCTAAGGGCCCATTATGCCGAAATGCTGCCTCTAGTCAAGCTGCCCATTAATATAGCATAGTAGATGATTTTTTGCAATCTCCTGCAACCATTTCAAAACTGGAACTCCTATACTCATGTCCTTCCCAAAAGAAGGATATACTATCTGGCGTGCGTGTTGTAGATCCTGCTGATGACCAATTGATTTTTTTCGATGCCTGTTAGTCGGACCATCCCCCCCTACCTGCTTCTGTTGCTTTCCAAATCTCAGTCAAAATCCGAAATGCCAATGTTGCTCGGTGTATCATTGATGAGGGGGCATCTACCTATGTGATGTCCACTTCGGTTTGGAAACAACTTGGATCTCCTGAGCTAGCCCCTTCCACAATCACCCTTCTTGCGTGGGATGGCCATGCCTCCCATCCCATTGGCCTATTCCGTAATTTTCCTATCACTTGCGGGTAAGACTGTTTGTGTCAACGTTAAAGTTATCGACGCCCCTCTTGACTACAACATCCTTTTGGGGTGTATTTACACCTACGCCATGTCTGGCGTCCCATCCATAGTCCACCGCAAGATGTTTTTCCCTCATAATGGCAAGATTGTCACTATTGACCAATTGAATTACCATGAACCTAAATCTCAGACCTCCCGTGAGTCCACCATCTCTACTGTCACCAACAAGAAAAATTTTGATTCTTTGACCAATGTTTCCCCTTGCATCTACAAAGACTCCTCCTTGCTTGGAGCTTTCCCAGGTCCTCCCCCTCCTCCTGTCTCTGACCCTAGCCTAGAAAATGTTTTCATGATGCAATCATCTCAGGCTGACCTTCCACAACCTGCTTTGGCTAGTCAGCAACCTCAATCTCGCCCACCGCAACCTACTCCTAGTCCTTCGCTTCAGTCAACAGACCCTCTCCCACCTGGACCTTCCCATCACCCTCACACTCAGGAACCTCCCTACCCTCCCGAGTCAGTTCCCTCAGGTCTCCATCATATGGGAGCCGTCCCTCCTGGCCATTACCCCCCTGGTCAGATACCTTTCCTTGGTCCCCCCGAGAGTCTATTCGGTTCCCGTCATGGCCACCCTTTCCCTCCCTAATTTAACCTTGGGAATACCAGTATGGTATCTTAATCCTCCAGCTGAGACCCCATCGGGCCACCCCAAACCATACATTGTTGTGACACCCATGCAACCGATTCCCTTCACTCCTTCCACCGCTACAGTGCCTCTAGCCCCTCTGCAGGGCCCTCCTCATGCTGTGACAGCTACAGGCAAGAAAAGAAAAACTCGCAAGGGGGCATCCAAGGACAAGGCCACCGCAGTCAACCCTACCTGTCCCCCACCCACCAAGCCTTGTGCTTTTTGTGATGGTACCGGTCATGCCACCCATACTTGTCCTGAGTTTCCCCACATCCAACCTATCATTAAAGTCGTGCTCCCTGAATCTACGATCCCTGAAACCTCTATTTCTTCCTCATCCGCATCCAAGAACCCAAATACTCTTTGCACCAACAAACCCTGTGCTTTGTGTGGTGTCCATGGCCATTATTCTCATCATTGTCCTCACCTCACGCATTACCGAGCCTCATTAGAGGTCATTCGCGAGTACGAAGTTGAAAAAAATCAATCTGCCTCTCCCATCCTTGCTCAATATGCGTCAGGTCTACTCAACGATCCCCCTGCTACCATTGACGTTCCTCCCCCTGATGTTGAGATGTCGGAACCTGCTTCCCCCCTCCTATACCTATCATCATCTGCATGACCCTCGGAGTACATTCCCTCTAAATCCATTCCATCTTTGTTGCCTGATCCTCCTTCAACAACATTCTTGGGCTCTTCATGCTTTGACCATATTTTAAACTGTTCTTCTGTCATTCCCCGCGATGACCCGTATATGTGCCTCTCTTCCCATATTGATGATTTAGGTAGCTTTGCAGCGTCATGTCATTTCCTCTACCTTTTCCTTTCTTCCCATAATCATGATGATACCATCTGTATCTATGATGCCCTTCACAGCATGAGTTCTTGCTCTTCCTCCCATAGTTCTCATTCATCTCCCTCTAGTTGATCTATGAGTCCTAGACTTCTTACCTCGACTACTTCTCCCCATAGTTGTCATTAGATGTCTACCCTATACTCACACTTCCATAATTATTCTCCTTCCTCCCATTTCTTTTCTTGTGACACTATTCCACCAGCCCTCTCTTCCACACATTATATTGGCTATGCCGATGGGGCAAGTTTCTATTGCCGGAATCTCGCCTCAGCCACATGGGCCATCTTTACCCCCTTGCATACCCTCGTTCTTGCAAATGAAGTATGCATTAGCAATGCCACCAATAATAAAGCCGAATATGATGCCGTACGTGGTATATTAGCTGATGCCCTCTCTCATCACATCCTCCATCTGCACGTTCGTGTCGATTCCCTACTTCTTGTCTTACAACTTAATGGTTTCTATTGTGTTCATAACCCTATCCTATTTAGACAATATTTACGAGCAAAACTTTTGATACGTGAATTTAGATTTATTACTTTCAACCATATACCTAGAAGTCAAAATCACTACGTAGATCAAATCGCAAATCATGTTCTAGACTGGCATTTATCACACACAAGACAATAACATTTAAAACCATCAAAAAAATGCATATAAATCATAGATATCATATAACATGTGTTTTTATAGACCATTTAATCTGAAACATATGACATGCCTACAAAAATGGGGGGCACCACTTGTCCCTACTTCGACACTGGGGGGTACTACGTGCCCTATATCTAATCACTCTCTAGAGGATCCCAAGCCAACGGCTCTGATCCCGTAGCTCGTAGATCACGCACAGTCTGACCGGCCATCGCCATGCGTCACATGATACCTCGCCATTCCGAGGGTAGCCCAATACGTAACTCTATGTATTGGTCATCTAAATCCTTCCAACCATGCTCCGACACACCGGTCAGCAGCCCCTCACATCTACGACGGAGGTCCTCCAACAGAGTGGCCATATCCTCGTTCTATGTCATCCTTGATCCACTTGCACCTGTAGCTCCTGCTGTTGCAAGTCGTCCGATATATTCGGTCGGTTTTACCGGAGCTATATCTGCATTCCAAAAAATATATAAGGATTACTACCATGAATAATAGTCACAAAATTTCAAATGCACATAACATTTTAGTTTCTTGTCACTTACCATCGGGCCCCCATACTCGACCAGGGGAATGAGGCAAGTCCAGATCTCCCCAATAACTCATCCCACTATAGGGATAGTCCTCTATGTATAGTGGAATCTGATCCCAATGGGCGAAGAACTATGGTCGGAACACCCGTCCGACCACCCCTCCCCCTCCTCTACACAGTAGTCGTCCCCACCAACGCATCCGGGGCTCTCTCGGACCCCCATGAGGTAACTGTATACGAGGTCGTAAGGTCAGGATCTTCTCAAAGAAGAAAGAGCACAATGTTTTCCCATAGGCACAATCATGATTCACTTACTGCTTACATAGTGACAACTGTCATTTCACTGACACCAACATCATTTGGGCCCACCCATAGTAGGTCCCACCCAACACACTCTCTACAATCATCATCTACCCTCTAGTGATGTGATGGAATGCCTGGCTTCCCAAGATCCACAACACTACTGCTGCCACTACCTGGGTCTCCAACCTCTCTAGATCCCCAATCGATATCCGAGTCCCTTTGACTTGGACACCTGGTCGACAATGTTGCTCAAAAAATTCCACGATGTTATGCCCTTGCGGTAATACTGGTTGTGTATTTCCCACCATCCCTAATGGCAGGAGACCAGTCAGGAAATATAGATCCCGGACTGTCAGCTCAATCTTGTGCCCCTACACTATAAACACCTTATGGTATGGATCCCAATAACTGATAATCTGAGCCAAAAAAGGCTCACCAGCCCTCATCAAAGGATTCTCCAAAAATTTCAGAACCCCAAACCTAGCCAATGCACTATGGACACCTTGATCAGATTGGATTTCCATCCGTAATGTACCTAGGTCTCTCTCTCTCCACTTGAGCCATATATCTACCATATCTGCACAAAATCATCATCTTTGTCAGTCTACAGATAAACAAAACTGCATTTACTTACACCAAAACTGAATCTTAGCCCATAACAACACTGAAACCACCCCCATCTAACAGGTCGCACTTTTTGGGCAAATCCTGGGCCAGGTCACACTTTTCAGGCCAAAACCTGCATCCCAGGTCACAAATTTTTCCCCAAAAAGTGTGATTAGACCGTAATGATGAAGTAGGAGTAGTTACTGAGATTTAAAACCCTATTCTAAACTTTGAATCCATAAAAAACAAAGAGTAGGATTAGGCCTCTTACCGGCAACTAACAGATCGCAATTCCAACGGTCGGTTTGTCCGCTACGATCACTGCAAGATTTAGGGCCTTATCTCCTCTCCACATTCACCACAACTACACAAGCAACTGAATGATTTTGGAGGGAAAATGCCTTATTAGAAGAAAAACCCCTATTTTTTCTTTCGCCCACTGCAGCCAAACCGTAGCCCCATTTGACACACCATATGCATTGCTGGAAATCTCTCATCGAGCACTCAAATGGGTATCTATTAGTTTTTCATGTTTTGACACTTCACTAGGACACATTTTGTCCATGAAGGGTCTATTTACCTCTCCTCCAAATCAAATGTCTCCGCTTACAAAACTTGTACTTGGGGCACCACTTTGCCTCCTTACTTGTCTTTGTTCATGTTGATTTTCGTCATGAGATACCCTATTGTACTCATTTTTTTATGGTTCCCCATTACACCTTTTCTGTGTGGCAGCACCATTGAGTCGCCCTTGTTTAGAGCATCCGAGTTGAGTCATCATCCGTCATGGAGTCTATATCGAGCCCTTTTGTTTCCCACTATAGTCCTCCATCCTTCATCGCTTGGTCCCTCTCTCTTATGGCCTTCCGTATCATTGTCACCTATCCTCCCTAATATTTTTTCAGATGTTTCCAAGCCATTCATGCCCCTTATGCTCTAACAACGGAAGTTGTCCATCCACTACTCAGTATCCCTAATTTCATTATCATCATCAGTATCTGTCTATTAGTCGCTCTACTATTTTCTCCCATGCCTGAGTTGAGATTCCCTTGTTACCTCACCTATGGCGGACCTACTTCTGTCGACATCATCTCATTTACTCCAGAAGCCAGGTCTAGGGGCAGTGTACCTTACACTTGATAGTCCAGTGATGCAGCAGCAACTATTGGTGATTCCCGGGCGTGTGTGAGATGTCTCAACCCTCATGAGGGGGTGGACCTACAGGTAGCCCCCCACATTCCCGGATGACTTCTTCATTTCATCCCTTGATGTAGCTTCTCCCATTTGATGATATTGGCCTCAGCCGCTTGCAGCACCTCTTCTATTTTCATGTATCAGTTAGATTTTGTGATCCCTTCCCCGTGTGTAGGGGGCATTTGGGCGTATTTGTATCTCATGTACTAAAATATTATTGTATAAGTCCTGAAGTTTATTCCAGGCATAACATGTATGTGCGATCCATCATTCTATTTTTCTGGCTTTTATTTATGCCAGCATATTCTTCATGGTTCGGTTCCTTGTTTACTCGACTTCCTATTATTTGTACTTTGTCTCGACGGGCATAGGTATGCCTCCCCCGCCGCCTTTAGCACATGTACCACTTCATAAACTAGAGACTTGTTGCACCTGTAAGTCTTGTCTCCTCAGGGTCTAGTCCTTCAGCACATTAGAATACCTTACATTTCTCTCTCTCACTTCCCTCTTAATGCCTAGTGATTGAGTTCTTACAACATACTTTGGTCATACGATTTTCTCCTAACACTCATACGTTGGGGGGCAATCTGTTACACCATTTTTTGGTCATCTAACCTATTATTATTAGATGAACCCAAGTACACCATGTAAGACCAATTTTACCCTAAGTAAAATTTCTTTCACCATATGAAATAACTTATTTGCTTATATTTCCCGGTCATATTTAACCCAAAACAAGGAAATTAATTAAATAAATCCTTATTTATTTAATTATTTCCTAATAATAATTTATTTAAATGATTATTTAAATAATATTCTTAGTTAAATTTGACTAAATCATCCATAAATAATTAAATAAACCATTATTTATTTAATTATATTCCCATAATTTCCCTAAAATGATAAATAAATCATTTATTTATTTATTATTTATAAATAAAGGAATTGACCCAAGTCAAAAATCCTTTTCCCTCCAACAAATATAATAAAATATTCCTAAAGGGTGGTTCTAGAATTCGATTAATAATATTTATTCATGCATCGAGTTCTAGACCGCCCTAATATTTTGTTATAAATAGAAGGGTTTTCCCCATTCATTAGTCACCTCCATTGCATTAGATCACTCTGGATCTACTCTTGGTCACCTTTTCCATTTTTATCTTGTGAGCTCCCATTGAGTTCTATGTTTGTCTGATTTTTCTACACCAACAAGAGAGAGGAATTTTAGATCTGAAATGCTGAGGACTTTCAAGAACCCATCCCATTGAGGAAAACCAGAAAACAACTTTCTTGTTTTCCTTTCAGGTGCCCCTTTTTAATATAATATACAAATTCTTTCAAATACATTGTTCTTGCCTTGTCTATTGGATGCATGGAACCATAGTTTACTTTATCTGCTTAATATATTTTATGCTTAGATCTGAATTTTTGCAGCATTATTTGGATCACCTAATTGCATATTTAAAGATGTTTGGCAGCAATAATCGATGTTAGGGCTATTTTTTATGCGTAGCTAAAGTGATATTTTACGACGAAATATTCATACTAACACATAGGGAGCAAGAATAGAAATTATGTTGGATACCATATGAAAAAAATGCGAATGGCAATGATCCCTCATATGAAACCAATGCAGTTTGGACCTCAATTGCAAGAGAGAATGCTGAAAAATTTCGTCTTCCAACCACTTGCATGCTGACCCAATCTCTTCATAATCTTGGAGGAAGTGTATGATGGATGTGGCAATGTAAGTATGTCCTCTAAAACAGAATTCCTCCCCAAGTCCTGCTAGGGAGTAGTTATCAAGATTGGTCATGGCTTCAAGTAGACCATGCAACCTAAAAATAAGAATGATCCTCCTTAGAGCAACATCCTACACATATGTGGTTAAGGGATGTATGTATACATGAGATAAATCAAAATAATCAACACCCTTACCACAAGTTTTTCTCATGCAATGGGAGCAGCTCATAGATGAGCCTCCTTCCATTCTTAAAGAGAAGAGAGAATATTGTAATAACTCTTCCAAAGAGTCATGTGCATGCTTAGCTCCCATGTGAAATGTAGATGTGGGAAGGCTGCTATCCTTCCCCTGCTTTTCCTACCACAACGCAGAAACTGAAATGAGAGTGGGTGTGGTTGATGTTGAGAGACTGATTCTCTCCTCCTTGAGCCTACCGAAGACTCTCAGTGCTGCATCAAGACCTCCCAAGGTCTCCACTTCTCTGAAATCCATGGGAAATGCCTCACCATGTGAAGCATTCACCTCATATTGTTGATCAAGTGGCCTCCTTGGTGCAATGTCTCCAGGAAATGAGACATCATATATCGGTGATTAAATACATGAATGGAGAAAACCCTCCATGCTTCCAATGTGCAATCCAATCACCTCTTTAGGTGCATCAACCTTCTGCACTAGATAGGAATGAGATTGGCCCTCTTCCCCACCTTCTCTCGGTATCCTCATGATTCTGCACCTTCTCCATCTCAAGGGATTGTGAATGTAGCCCCTTTGATATCTCCAAGGGAATATCTTATTTCTCCCTTACTGATCTTGCACAACGCAGTGAAATTTTGTTGTTCTAGATTAGGATCACATAGAAATGTAGATCTCTCCATGCAATGGGCTGAAATGAAAACAGATGAATCTTTGACCATACCTTGGTGAGATGTAGAAGAAAGAACTTATTATGAAACTGTGTAATATTCCTCCATTGAACATGAAGGCTACTCCTCCAAGGTTTTTCCAGTGCTGGTAGAAGTCTCTAGCCCCTCAATCTCCTTGAGATTTTCTTGAATATCCTCCAAGGTCGGGAAAGAGAGTGTGGGAATCTCTTTTTCTATCATTCCTTATTCTTCTCCTCTTTCTCTCAAAAAGAAAGTAAGGATGTGACAAAATTGTAAATCAGATTGTGTGGCTGAATGCGCACACACATCATAAGAAGTACAGGGTACTTCTCCATCTTCTTCAAACTCTCTAGGAATTTCACTGTAGTTTCTTCTGCTTTGAAACCCTCTTGGAGTTTCACTGCATCCTTCTTCTTCCATTGGTTGAACCTCCTTGGAGAGGCCCTTTTCTAATCTAAAAATTGATGAGAGTAATTTCATCCTCTCCATAAATCTGATCTCTTCTTCTACTCTTTAATTCACTAGTAGCTTGATCTCACAGGCTGTGCCGGATATCATGCTCTGATACCACTGTAATGTTCCAAATCGGGAACTGCTCATGAATCCATAAAATCATACTTCCTTTTTCTCAAAAAAATTAACAATAAACAACTAAATTATTCTAGAGATTTACTGTAGGGGAATTTACTAGGTATGTCACCTTTACAAGAAAGGATGAGACCCAGAGGCTAGCTGGCCCACTAGTAGACTCTGTCTATAGAACTATATCAAGAGCTAATATTTCCAAGATGGGATATGATATAAACTCTTGGATACCATATATATGATAATATAAAACCCAATTCCAATAGGATATTATAAAAAAATCAGACTAGGTGGGTTAAACAGTTCTCCCACACCTAGTTGTCTTGAAAACTGCCGAAATAAGATACTACAGCAATTTGGAAATTTCATAACGGTATTTAACTAATGAATAAGATTGGAAAAAGATGGAATAGATATAAATACATGTATTTAACTACAAAAATTATTTACACAACGTTTTATGAACCAAGGGTTTGGGAAAAGTGAGGATTTAGACCCTAAAACGAGTATAATCAGAGATATGGGTAAAAATAAGATGGGAAAGTGGTTGGATATGATATTTAGTGTTATTAGGGACTCCCATGTCGAATTTAAGCAAAAAAAAATAATTTTTTCTAAGTTAAACAGTTCCTCCTTCTCGACTAGTCAAGAAAAACACCCAATCCCCGTGACTTTGAATATGCAGAATTTACTGAAGCTCAAGAAGCGTGATTTTTTGGAGCTATTATTTGTAATATGAAACAATCATCATAAAATAATCTTGGGTTCATATATTAAGAAAAATATATAAGAAAAGAAGAGATTTACATGAAATAACCCTCAAGATTGAGGTGTTGCAACATAGGAAAAAGATTGCAGACTATATCAGCGTTATTTTTCAGGGGTTTCAGCTGTTGTAGGTAAAAACTCAGATCTATGACAGATATATGGCTGAAAGATTAGATCCATACCAGATCTGGAAACTACTCAACCTTCTCTACAAGATCCCCTTGGGATTTCATCAAAATACTACATGAGTAAGTGTAGTTTTGAATTATAACTTACAGGACTGCATAATACACAGAATTTTTGAAGATGAATTTATTATAACAGAAATTAGATCTGAAATAGCTTATAATAGTAGCTACATAAATATTTACAAAGTTAGAGGCAAGCCTCAATCACTATAGATCTTCTATTGCACAGAAACTGGAATAACAATAAAACCCAAGTGCAGAAACGCAGTTCTTGAGAGGGACTGCGCAGTAGCTATATAAAAATGAATAAAATTATATATGATACATATATTAATAAAAAATAAGGGAGATAGAAAATAAGAGATATATCCTCTTCCAGGTGGTCAGAAGACACCCTCCCTAAGAGAAATATCCTCCAAAGAATTAGATCTCTGCAGATCTAGACTACGACTTGCTGCAACCTACAAAATAGCTAAACCCTCAATGGGCCAGTGATGTCCATACAAGTAGAGCTTGGTCTTCAACCTTATAGTGTCTCATTTCAGTACATTCTCCTCCAAGAGCTACTCAAGGAAGGAGGGAGGATTCCTACACAGGAAATCCTCTTCCCTTAGGCTAAACAACCAAGAGACTAGAGTTGCTGCAGCAACTTCTGAAATTTTTCAACAAACCTTTCTTGAGCCCTCTCCTCCTTTTTATAACTTGAAGGGGTGCACAAACCATAAACCACTTCAATGCACTTAACCCCTTTCACAATAGATCCCTCTTCTAAAACTGTGCTGGTTCTCCAAGGTGGTCGAATATCTGTTCACACACAAGTGGATTTTGCTACAAAAGGCCCAGATTTATCCATTTTCATATTGGGCATGTATTTATTCTTTGATTCAAGGAGTTTTTCATTTCCTCCTTTACATTTTATTCCTCAATCATGAAATGCAAAAATAAACAAGGAAAAATTAATGTTCCAATTAGTTGAATCTAATTTAGGAACATTAAAGTTGGCACTTGTATTCTGCCAAATACCCACTCAGGATTTCATGCTCTAAGTGGTCTCCTTTCTCTCCACTTCCTCTATGAGAACAAGAAGTGCATGCATCTTCTTCTGCTTCTTGAAACCTTTTAGAGGTCTCACTGTAACTCTCTCCTCCTTGAAACCTTCTTGGAGTTTCAATGCATTTCTCTTCTTTCTTTTTGGATCTGAAAATGGATCAGAGTAAGCTCATCCTCTACATAATTTTTTTCTCCTCTTCTTCTCATCTTCTGATTGGATCTAAAATTCATGGGCTAAGCCAAGATGGCAGCTTTGGTACCACTGCAATATCCCAAATTGGTAACAACTACATTATTTGGAATAATTTGAGTTATTACCAAAGTGGACCCTCAGAAAATCATGAGCATGGAAATGTAGAGTAGCTCATTAGATGTAAAATAACATCATACTAGCATATGAAAGAACCTCAACAACAATATGGCCTATATTCTCCTTCCCAGGTGGGGAAATGCAGCAATACAGGGCATAAAATAGATTTATTCAGAAAAATAACACTATTCAAGCGAGAAATTGGACTTGAATCTGATATGAAACTCACATGCAGAATTAGAGGTGAAACAAATCAATCTATCTCATATAAACAGGTCTCCCCAAGTCAATGCACCTCAAATAAGCCCAAACCCCATATTCTAGCTCATGCAGAAAGTATTGAAGCAAGGAATGCGTTATTCTAATGGGGGTTTATGTAGAAAAGTATGAAATAAGACTGATATAGGGCTTATATTAATCACATAGGAGAGAAATGGAGGTTTAACCTCTTTTACATAAAGGAAAAGACATCTGGCGAGGGTTTCCAAAAAAATGCATGAATAATAAGCAACACTGTAGAAAATAACGCAGTTACTACATATTTGTATTATACATGGCTGAATATGACATAATACAACTGAGAAATACAGAAAAATGTCCCTAGGCCCTCTTATTAGAACTCCCGGAGGGGAATTAGCCCCTCCTCCTCAAATACTAGCATAAAATCAAAGGGTGCAACCCTGCTGCTACTGCCCCTACATAAAAGACGTAGTTTTATAAAGAGAAATACACTGTGGCTAAATATGGATGAATGGAACCAAGCCAAATGCTGAAATGAAGCTCGAATCCTTCCCTCTTGATCCCTTAAGCAAGCTAATCCAAAGAGGATGGAATGCCCGCATGGGAATTCTTTGTACTAAGAAGTGCAACAACTCCGGCTAAACAGATGAAGCATGCAAATAGTCACAAGACCACGATAGCTGAATACATGAATGAATCCATTTGATGCTATGCCTTCCTTTTATCTTTGGTGAGCCTCCTCACCCTAGAGCCCACACAATGGTGAGGTGGCTTCCTAGTGAATCTTGCTCTTTCAAAACTGTGCTGCCCTAGATATCTTTCCTCCTCTTTGTAGTAGCGTTGTTGACTTGGTCAACTGGATCTAATCCACTTGCAATTCCTCTTTTCACACTAAGGGATCTTCAATCTGGCTCTCATATGTGTGTCTAGGCTGATCCTTGTTCACATTAACCTAGTTTACTTGAGTGATTTCTTCCTCCTCAAGAATGGATGTTGACTTAGTCAAAATTGACTATGTCTCCATCTAATTTGACCTTGGTCACAGTTGGAAGTGTAAAACCAGCTCCTAAGGTGACCTCCTTCCTTAACAAGTTGGAATTTTTTCATATGTTTATTGTTCATGGTCTTCCTTACCCATTTATTCCTTTCCTAGGTGAAAGTAGAAAAATCTAATATTCCGAACTGCTGTCAGGAAATTTTGGAATATTACAACAGATTGCACAACCCTTGTGCTGTAGATGCTTCATTCAAATTTTTTCCCTATCAAATTTCAATGGTAAGATAGAGGCCTACCATGGTGGTGATGAGTGATGGAGAATTAGGGTTCGATTCCGGAGAGGGAGCTTGAGAAACGACTAACACAAAAAAGGAAGGCAGCAGGCGTGCAAATTACCCAATCCTGACATGGGGAGATAGTGACAATAAATAACAATACTGGGCTCATCGAGTCTGGTAATTGGAATGAGTACAATATAAATCGCTTAATGAGGATCCATTGGAGGGAAATTATGGTGCTAGCAGCTGTGGTAATTTTAGCTCCAATAGCATATATATAAGTTGTTGTAGTTAAAAATATCGTAGTTGGATCTTGGGTCGTAAAGGTCGGTCCGCCTAGTCGGTGTGCACCTACCCTTCCATCCCTTTTGTCGGCAGCATGCTCCTGGCCTTAACTGGCTAGGTCATAGCTCTGACACAGTTACCTTGAAAAAAATAGAGTGCTCAAAGTAAGCTTATGCTCTGAATATATTAGCGTGGAATTCTGTGATAGGAGTATGGTCCTATTGTGTTGGCCTTCTGGACCAGAGTAATGATTAATAGGGACTGTCGGGGGCATTCGTATTTCATTGTTAGAGGTGAAATTATTGGATTTATGAAATATGTACCACTGTGAAAGAATTTTCCAAGGGTGTTTTCATTAATCAAGAATGAAATTTGGGGGCTTGAAGATGATCAGATACCGTCCTAGTCTCAACCATAAATGATGCCGGCTAGGGATTGACGGATGCTGCTCTAAGGACTCCACCAACACCTTCTGAGAAATCAGAGTGTTTGGGTTCTAGGGGGAGTATGGTCACAAGGCTGAAACTTAAAGGAATTGACGAAATGGCACCACCAAGAGTGGAGCCTACAACTTAATTTGACTCAACACTGGGAAACTTACAAAGTGTAGACATAGTAAGGATTGACAGATTGTAATGTTCCAATTTTTTATGGAACATTAAATTTTGTTAGGAGATGAATAAAATGGGTAGGGGGCCCATTATTTGCATGATTAGAGAATAATAATCCTTTAAGTATGAAAGAGTATCATATTGGAGCTCGATTTTACACTTCAATGTGTGAAAGGAGGTTTTTGCATACATGCTTGGCCAAGGTTGACCAAGTCAAACTGCGTTGGCATGAGTTGGAAAGCACTATGTGGGACAATGTAGGAGGGAAGATTCTCGATGGAGGAAACCATAATTTGAAGTAGGGCCCATGGGTGAGAGGCTCACTTGTTTAAAAGAGGAGCAAGGCAGCCATTGAGATTATCTTTGATCATTTTTACATCCAAGCCTTGGAGACTTGTTGTTGCCTCTTGTTGTTCACCAGAGCTACAGTGCCTTTGGGCACGAGGGAGTCCTGTTGAGGATTTACTCTGATTCTTGAGTAGCTCATGAAGGATTGCACTCATCCTCCATATTTAGGCATTTAGGCCATGAGCTTCAGTCATCTACATCAGCGCAGTTTCTGCAGCAGAGATTATGCAGTGTTGCTGGGTGTTGCCGGGGAGGTTTCCATACACCATCCAGAGCTAGTTTTCCATTGGAGAGAGGTTCTATTAATTGGAGGATCATAAAATGAGGTTATATAGCATATACCATGATCTTTGGAATTAGTCCAACCATTTTCCATCAGAGACAACGCATTCCCTCTCTTAGACAACGATTTCATCGGTGACCATTTGCTGTGAGGGGTTTGCAGATTTTGGAGGGGAAGTCTTGAGTGAAAGGATAAGCCTTTCACTTCATATTTCTATTAGAGAAGGGCTCTTCATCTACAAAAACTATTTCAACCTTCTCCATGTATTTCCAGTTCTTGAGTAGCTGCTACCCAAGTACTCCGACATTTCTACAAAATGCCATTTTTGTATAGATTTTAGCCAATCCGCTTAAAGGATTGTTATATTGTATTTTCATGGATTGAGAGCTTGCTCCCACTTCTTTATTTGAGCCTACATTGTCAATCATTGTATTTTCATTATTCATGCAGCAGTTCCTCTATTAAACTGAGTAGTCATGGCCTAAGGCTTCCTTGATGTAGCTGTGTATTTCACATTCTCATGTACAAGTTTCTTGAGGCTTGTTGTGCCTTTCTTGAGTGATAATTTCTTCAAGGAGTTGTATATTTCATTACAGCTATGACATAATATATGATGGCCATTGTATTCTCCAAAATTATTTGTATTCATGGATTCACTGCTATTTACCATTTGATGAATTTTCTTATTGTTGTAGCTGCAATGTTGGGGTTATCTTAAGAGATTCCCAATATTGTTGTATTCACTCTTAGGGATATTGTCCTTTGACAATCACTCTATAGACAGAGTCTGATAGTGGGCCAGGAAGCCTCTGGAGTTCATCCTTCCTTGTGAAGGTGACAAATCCAGTAAATGCCCCTTCAGTCCATCTCTGGAATATATTTCTTTTTCAATTGACAATGTTCCTGAAAAAGGAACATTATACAGATTGAGAGCTATTTCTTGATTCTATGGGTGGTGGTGCATGGCCATTATTATTTTGTGGAGCAATTTATCTAGTTAATTTCGATAACGAACGAAACCTCATCCTGCTAACTAGCTACGCAGAGGTTCCCCTTCGCGGCCAACTTCTTAGAGGGACTATGGCCATTTAGGCCATGGAAGTTTGAGGCAATAACAGGTCTATGACGCCCTTAGATGATCTGGGTTACACGCGCACTACACTGATGCAGCCAATGATTTTTTATTTCTTGTTTGAGAGCATCGGGAAATCTTCTCAAATTTCATCGTGATGGGGATAGACCATTGTAGTTATTGGTCTTCAACGAGTAATTCTTAGTAAGCGCTTGTCATCAACTCGTGTTGACTATGTCCCTGCCCTTTGTACACACTGCCAATCGCTCCTACTGATTGAATGATCTGGTGAAGTGTTCGGATTGCGTCGACAACAGTGGTTCGCCGCTGTCAACATCGTCAGAAGTTCATTGAACCTTATCATTTAGAGGAAGGAGAAGTCATAACAAGGTTACAATAGGTGAAATTGTAGTAGGATCATTGATAGTAGGGTTTTGGTTTTTCATTTGGGTTGTGTGGGTTTTGATTGTGTAATCTAGGAACATGTGGTGTGCCTCTAGGTGAGTGGGTTTGATGCTTTTTGGGGTGGTGCCTCTTGCGAAAGACACTCACAATATTTTTAGTTGCCTATATTGAGTTCATGCTTGTTGTTTCCTGTACTTGCAAGTGATGCCTATGCTTGTCCCATCCTTTGTTATTATTTCCCTTAATGTGTTTTTTGTATGGGGTTTGGAAGCTCGTTGCTCAGGAGCCCCCTCCCCAACGGTATGTTTGGTGGGGCATGGTTGCTGCATTCGAGGTGCTTGGGAAATACGATGGAAAAATTTAGACTCGTTCGTAGTGGCAGTGCTTGGTTCTTTGTTCGTTGGAAAATGTGGACCTCCATAGTTAGTTCTCTCCAAGAGGCGACGACGATGGTTTATGTGTTTTCTTGGGTGGGCCTTTTTGTTGGTGGTTGGTTCAAGAGAATGGTTGCGCGTGCGCTTCCTACCTCAACCATTTCATGAGGGGAAAATTTTGGGGTGGGGTCAATATGGGATGAATGAAGAGCGGTGAAATCCATTGGGCTAGCCACCCTAGTCCTCTTGACTATTCCTTGACATGCCCTCATGGAAGGGTTGGGTCTAGGTAATGAAATAGCCCTCCCTTGGTCCGAGCTCCATCAAAATTGCAAGTTTCCCAATCAATGGGCATGAGGTCGAATTCTTTTCTCATGCCTTTGGCGTTAATGGAATTCCTTGTCCTTTCTTGAGCCACTACCCCTTCCAAGGAAAGTCGAAAGCAGGTTATGTTTTTGTCTCACCATTTGGATTGTGGGTTTTTTTGCGTGACTTGGTATTTTCTCGGATGTGTCGATTGTTGCAATAGCATTGTGGTGTGCACTTTTGGGGCTTCCCTCTTTTTAGGGTGTGACATTGCACCATTGGCATATTTGTGGCCCTACGCTTTATCCAGGATTAAGTGTTAGCCCATGATAACTCCTCTTTGGAGTTCAGGTTGTTTGGGCCCCGTTGAATTTTTGGTTGGAAAGGTTGTCGGGTGTCCTGTACACAGAGGGGTGCAATAGCGGGGTGGATTTTGTTATTAGTGCATTTTTTTGTTTGAAGCCCTATGTGGGTTGGGGGGTAATTTACCTCTCAGTAGTAACATGATCCAAGCACTTGTCTCGTCATGGCCTTGGGCGTTTCTAGTGGTAAATTTTAGGTTGTGGCTTGTTTGCTTGGTTATTTGTTTTAGCCACCTATAAATTTTGTTATACCAAGAGGTGGCTAGACTTTGTCTTCAAGCCTTCAAGAGATAGTTTCCTTTGAAAACCTATCATCTTTTGAAGTCTTATGATGATTATTTATCCTTTGAATTAGTATTCATTACTGTTTCCCTCACTATCCCAAAAAAACCTGTTGTTTACCAGGACAAAGACTCCTTAAAAAACAACATTTTCCATCATTTTACCCCTCCTTTCACTCATAAATAATTCCATTTTCACCCATGTTTCCCTTCCATAAAAACCCTCAAAATCCCTTTATCTAATCTCTACATCATTTCAGAAATCGTTTTAGACCTTATATCTTGCTTTTATTTTGTTTAAAAACCCCTTCTTTCATTTAGCGAAACCCCAATTTTGGCTTAAAAAACACTATTTTTGGGCCTCAATCAATATTTTTACACTATAAGGAATTTAAGCCCCCAAGGGCTTATTTCCTTAGCACCTTTCCTCCATGCGAACTAAAGCCCCGCAATCGAGCACTAAAAGGCTTAAAAACCCTTTCCTGAACCCCTTTTTCCTTTGTTTTTTCCATTCCTGACATGAGTATTTTAAATCAATCGTCACCGTCAATCTTTGCAGATCAACGGGCATCAGCTCATCATGTTGCAGGAATTCATTACATCACAATCACAAATTCCCTTATCACTTTTCCTTTCCCTCCTCCGATGCTGATCCACCGATTAAATTGCATCCGTCAAATCCACAAGAACTGACGACCGAGATTTAATCACGCACTGCTCAGAGTCCTCTGACATCAAACCCATCGATTCAATCCTGATCGTTGATCTCTCATCCTGATCCAACGGCCAGTGCATAATCGCATATAAGAAATCCAAATTTCCTTACCCTTTTACCTCTGCTGATGAGATCTCAACCGTTGAATCGACAGGAACCAACGGCCCAGATTCAATCGCGCTCCTCCCTTTGCCTTCTGTTGATGCCATCCCCAATTAAATCCTGACTTTTGATCTCTCATCCTGATCCAATGGCCAACACTTAATCGCACATCTTAAATCAAAAGTCACATTTTGTTTTCACCTCTGATGTGCGATCCCTGATTTAATATTGATCGTTCAATTCCCCCTCTTCAAAACCCTGCCCTTCTAATTATCCATTATCTTTAATCTCAGTCATTAAAATTCTCAGATTAGACGGTTCACATTTAAAACTACCATTGACCCCACCTTCCTTTCTGCCCACGTAGCTTGCCCTCCGTCGCGTTTTATCCACACTGTCAGATCTAGAGCTTCTCATCCGACGGCTGAAAACCCGTTTCGCGTAATTTTTTCACCTGAACATTAACATTCCAAAATTACGTGAAATGGGTGGTTTTGTAAGGGACAGGTGTCAGCATGTGTATGGTATCGCGTTTTTTTGGCCAAAATTTAAAACTACCTCAATGTCGCGTGAAGACCACTAATGGTATTCCACCATACTGCTCCTCCCTCCACAATATAACTCCAAGATCAGATCCTGGCCGTTGATCTCTGAGATTGAACGGTCTCCATTTAATCCCAACCCCAAGTCTTTGACACTTCATCCTCTCCTCAAATGTTTCGCCAATTAATCTCCGTTGTTCATTGTTTCGATCTAACGACCCTGAATTAATTTCACCACCATTCACCCAAATTTCCTTGAAGAATTCATCAGAATATCTTAATCGTTGATCATTCTAGATCAACAGCCCCAATTCACCCTTGCACCCAAACTCCATTTGCACCTGTTACACTTCCGCCAAGCATTTTCCTTCGTTCTTGCTGCAAATTCCTCCATTCCGTACAGCTCCATTCCCTCCATTTAACCTCTGAAGTAGTCTTAACCAATTTCGCATGATTTTATATAATATATTTGTGTGTTTTTGCAAGGTTTTTTTAATGGTGAATGATCTCTGTTCTTTCCACACTCATAGAAAAGTGACAAAAAGGTTCGAAATGAGGATTCCATGCCTTAAATCAATGAAGAAATGGAAATCTGTAGGGTTTCAAACTATGATTTTTTCCATGCCTCATGAGCGTTGGCAATATCCTGAAATCATCTACGCACCTGCAAACACAGTAAACATTACACAGCCAAAGAGTATCAGTAATGAAGAAATCAGTGTTAAAGGGAGATTAAAAGCCTAAACCTGAAAACCAAGGTTTTAATCCTCCAGTTCAAAGAATTAAAGACAGTGTTAAAGACAAATACCAGAGGACAAAGATTAAGCCTAATTAGGCCAAAACACAGATCAAAAGCACATGAAAGGCATTTTAGAAAAATACAAGGAGATCTATCAGTCCGAAAGGCCTCCACTGCCACGTTAGAGGTGAATTAAATTCTCTCCAGCTACCAAAGAGCCTCCTACTGCTTCCATGAATCAAAAGAAGGCCTACTTATTGCACAATTCAAAGATATTTTCCTAAAGACACCTGAACACTTATTACCAAAGAAAGAACAAATTTCAAACTATCAATGAAGTTATTACAAAGATAAGAAAGAACCTTAAAGTCAATATTTTTACCCACTAAGCCTAAAAAATCAGAAACAGAGTAAATGAAATATAGTTGTAATTCGATGAATTCTTGCCTTATGCCTTGCATGGTTTTCGAGGCTAGGAGTTGCGTTTAGTATAGAATTAATTACACTTCAACCCTAAAACTCTTCCACCTCCTTATGTCTTCTATAAATACTTTTGAAGAAGATGAGAATTTCATTGGTTGGTCACTATTTGTAATAGTGAAACTCTCTGAAATAATACATAGTCTGTTTGAAATTGAAGAAGAAATTGAACTCTTGGAAGCTTGATGATGTTGTGACATGCTTGTTCTTGAGAAGGCTCTATCATTGGTTCCCTAAGCTTGGCTATTGGTGATGTATTCTGAACTGTCTATTTTTTTTCCTGTTTTCATTATGTTTCATAATTTTTCACTACAATAGGATAAAAAATTTAGGCTAAGAAATGACTCCTGGAAGCACCTTAGACCTGTTTATCCTTCACTATTTAATGTTTTCTTCTGCTAAGGTATTTTAGAGTCTTTAATATCTCTCTTTAGTCCTCATGCTTGTTTATTTCTCTAATAGTTCAAATAGTTGGTTCCAGCATGATTAATGGTTTTCCTTGCTTGTCTGCTACCACTTGAAAGCTGTTATTGAAGTCTCCCTTTGAAGTACCATTTTTTATAGTTAGCCAAGGAGGTCTGTTTTGATCATACCCTTTGTCCCTGCTTAAACAGTTGTCTTAAGGGCATTTATAGTTGTGATCATAGATGTGTTAGGTGTTCCCTCTTCTATGAATGCAATTATCAGTGAATATTTCATGTTTTCTAAGTTCTTTGAAATAAAATCTTTGAGGAAATAGGATGTGCTCCTGAATCTTATATTTCATTTTAAAATTTGTCTTAAAGTCATCATTTGCTTAAAGTGTGCTTTGTAGAATTCATGGTTAGCCCTATCTATCAAATAACTCTTTATGTTCAAGTTATGTTTTTAAGTTCCCTTTGTTGAGAATTCAAACTCTCTTTTCAAACCATTAATTTCCATCTCATTCACAAACTAAAGGATCCTATGGCCAAGTTAGATTTTCCCTTTGATATCCCATATCCACTTATGAGCCTGTTATCAACTTTATTTTGACTCCATTTCCCAATGAAACTGACACTCCTTCTTTCTACCTATCTTTCCTAGACATTTCATATTCTGTTGTACCAATTCAACCAAAAAAACAAACCAAACAAACACTTGCACTTAATAACTAGTCTAAAATCAATACTTAAAGCAAACAAAGACATATCTTTGCAAACAATTTGAGAGATCCCTCTCTGAGAACAGGAGGAATAGATCCTGGAACTCTAAGATTGGTTCTGATGTTGCCTTATCTTTTGGTTAGCCAATCTATAAAAAAACAAGACCCCAACAGTTTGAATGCTACTTGTTATGTCATGTAGATAGAAAGGATGTTTCATCGTAATGTATGTGGAAGGGTGCGAAAACATGGGATGATTTTTATTGGGCTCCTTTTTCTCCTTCTTTTTGGTTAAGCCAATGTCTCCTCGCATGGTAGTGGCCCTCTATTTTTCTAGCTAGCGTTACTTGAAATTTTGCCCCCATTTCTCTCAAATTGGATTTTTGTCACGAGTGTTATGGTGGGTGATGTTTGGTTTTTATTTCTTTCATGTCATTTTAATCCATTCCAGTCCCTAGCTTTATGGAGAAAAACAGGAATTATTGTGGGTTAGTGTTAGAGAAGGATGAAAAGTAGTGAAAACTCCCGAGTTGGCCACCCTATTCCTTCTTAGTCTTCGTTCTTTGCAGTTCCCCCCTTTTTTGATAAGGCATAGGGCTTGGAAAGCTTGTACTGTGTTCAAGCCTCCCCTTGTTATTCGTTTTGGTCCCCCTAGATTTACAGAGAAAAGGTGGGATTGCCATGGATTGACGTTTCTAGAAGGATGAAAAAGCAGTGTGAGTTCTTGCTTGGGTGGCTGCCCTAGTCCTTCTCGATCACCGATCTATGTAGTTCCCTCACCTTTTCGCGAGGGCAGGAGGCCTTGAAAGCATTTTTTGTGTTTGAGCCTCATCTTCTCTGCTGACAGCCATGTTTTGGTTCTCTTTTTCTTTTCTTTTTTAGTGTTTCTTTTTTCCCTTCCTCCTTTTGGCCCCTATATTTACAGAGAAAATGGTGAATTGTTGAGGATTGGCTTTCGCAAAGGATGAAAGGTAGTGCAAGCTCCTGGGGTATCCACGCTAGTCCTTCCTGATTGTCGTTCCTTGCGATTCCCGACCTTTTGTGAGGGCGTGGAGCTCAGGAAGAGTTTGTTATCTGTTTTGGCCTCCTCCTTTGAGTGGGTGGAAAATTTTGTTTCTCTTTCTTTCATGTTTTTTTTTCTTACTTTCCACGTTCTGACCCCTATCTTTACGGAGAAAAAGGGGGGAGTTCTAGTGGATTTTTGTTTGTGAAGGACGAAAATAAGTGCAATTTTCAGGGTGGCCACCCTAGTCCTTCTCAGTCATCGTTATTTATAATTCTACCCTTTTTGAAAAGGCACGGGGTTTGGAAATCATCTCTTCTTGTTTGTCTGCTTGAAATTTCCCTTGTGAGGGGGTGGGAGCCACCTTCTCTTTCTTTTCTGTTATATGCATATGTTTTTTTTTTCCCCTTCACTTCATCTTGTCAGCCCCGAGAAGCGTTACAGAGAAGAAAGGGGGGAACTGTTGTGGTTGGGTCTTTGAGAAGGATGAAAAGTAGCGGGAGTTCCTGTGTTGGCCACCCTAGTCCTTCTCGATCACCGTTCCTTGCAGTTCACCCCTTTTTGCAAAGGCATGGGGTCCAGGGGGGGGGGCTTGTTTGAGCCCCTTAACTTTAGTGAGTAGGCTATGGAGTGCGGTTTTCTTGAGTGGGAAGGGGGCTTTTTTCTTGTTACGATGCATTGTACGTTGGGTTGGCATTTAGCCATTTCTCGTGGGTGTGCGATTTTTTGGTAACACATGGAAAAGACTCTCGGCAACGGATATCTCAGCTCTTGTTACGATGAATAATGTAGAGAAATGTGATACTTAGTGTGAATTGAAAAATCCCATGAATCATCGAGTTTTTGAACGCAATTTGTGCCCAAGGCTTCGGTCGAGGGCATGTCTATATGAGCGTCGCATCCCAATAAAACGCGCTCCTTGCAATATGTTAAGGAGTAGAAGAGCTGGTCTTCCATGCCCAATGTGGTGTGTTTGTATAAAATGTGGTAGGTGATGTTTCATGACATGCGTCAGCAAGAAATGATCTTGTCCCCTTCATTGGGTAGTGTAATATCCAAAAATAGGGAAATTCTACAAGAATGAGAATATCTTAAGATATTCTAAAGTTGGAGATCCAGCAATACTTTTAACACAATAATTCAAGCTATGTAAATTTAATTATTAGTTCATATTATGAGCATATCAGCAAAACTATGTCTCCATATGTTATCTCCAAGTGGGGGAAAGGAGTAATTTGGACCATCAAAATGCTATTTACAGAAAATAACACTATAAATATGATCAATGGGACTTTTTTACCTTATTTTATGCAATATAAATCTCACATACCGAATTATAGGTGAAAAAAATCATTCTAGCTCAGTTAAATAGATCTTTCGGTTCTTATATGGCTCAAAAACACTGAAAACCCATGACTTAACTCATACAAAAAACTTTGAAGCGAGAAAAGCATAATTATAAGAGGTTTTATGTTGCAATATGTTGTATAAAACATATTTTTAGTTTATTTATCCAAATCACAGAGAAAAATAGAGATCTAACCTCTTTTATACAATGTAAAGATAACTTGGCAAGGGTTTCTTGGAAGCTCAAGTACAAAAAGGAATAGATCTAAATATTCTGCTACAAAATAATGCAGTCCCCTAAAAAATTACATGAGCATAGCTGAATAAAATAAAATAGGGATAAGAATCCCTTTTTCTACATTTCTGGGGGAAGGCTTGGCCCTTGCCCTAGGAAACTAGCCCAAAATCAAGGTATTAAACCTTGATTCAACTGCTCTCTAAAAATTGATGCAGTTCCTACAAGAGACTATGTTGTAGAAGTGCAGATATTCTTTGGCCTATTTCCAATATGTAAAAATATTCCTAGGATTCCTTCTTACTGATCCTCCAATGGATAGACAAGTTCTCCACTGAAAAAAAAGCCCAGAAATGACTCAAAGAGATCCTCCTTTGCTGCACCCTGCAACACAACCTAGCTCTAAACAGAAACTGTGTTGCAGCTGAAGGAGGTAGCTTGGAAAAAATTATTGAATGAGGAAATGTAGCTCAAATAACCTCTCCTTCCCTGAGGATGAGGTTGGCATTCCCGATTGGGAACACCATTGTGCTAAACAACACTGCAACCCTGCTAAACAGTAAGAGGGAGCAAAGTCTAAACAGACCCAAGTAAATAATAATCCAAGCATAAATACAATTGGTGTAATCATCTTCATATATAGTGAGTGCTCCTCTCCACAATGGTTCCTGTCCATATTTTCCACCTAGCCCATGCAATTTTTCCTCCATTAAAACTGCGTAGTCCATCATGGAGATACAATGTATCTAGACAGTGCATGTGGACTTGATCAAATATGACTGAATCAACATGATCCAATCCTGTTAACACCTGTAGGTGCTCAATATAGCTACTTATTATTACCCTTTTCACATGAGGAATGTTATTTTTCCTTCTAAAGAGGTTAATGGGCCTCCTTACCCATTTTATTCATCTAATGCTAACTACAATGTTCCTTTTAGCTTGAGGATAAAATTTGGGAACATTACAGTCCTCCCCTCCAAAATGTTTCTTGTCCTCAAGAAACTATATATAGAGAGAGAAATTCCTAACCTTCTCCTCTTGTGGCTTCCTCATCAATAGTTCCCACCACTGCTCAAGATAATCTACAACAAATCCACCCTCCAATGTCTCCTCCCAAAGATGTATGACCAAATGGATCACATCATGAAAAGGTGGAAGGTGTAAGTGGAAACATTCTTGTTGTATCATGGCCTCCTCAAGGTAGGAGTGACGATACACATGGGAAATCGTATTCCCAATGAGTGAACCATTCACCCATGCTATAATCCAAATGAAATGAGCCATTCTGTGTAGCTCATCGAAGAAATATACAACCCCGGTTTTATGCAATGTGTTGGGGCTGAATGGAGAGTTTATATTTTCCCATCCAAGTAGTTTCTATCTCCATTTATCATAAGTATGTGGGGGTTGCTGATATTGGGCAGTAATGTCATGACCTTCAAAAATGGCCCAAGCTACCCCACAAGATAATTCAACCATGAAGTGCCTCCTCCAATAGCATAAATTCTCCCAATGGCTCCTCCTACATAAAGGAAAGAAGTGTGTTGTGGCAATCATGGTGTGCCCATTGTTTCTCGTAAAACATACAACATGTATAATAGGGTGAATCATACTCCCAATGGGCATCTCCATATCAAATTCCACTCTCCAAACAAATCTTCCCATGAGTATAAGAATATCAGCAATATATGGAAGCAAAATACTATGAAAACAAGCTTCCAAATGACAACCGGAGAGTGAATCATAGTTCCACACAAGGAACCAGTGCAGTGCATTCCATGCCTACTTCAAAAAAAAAATAACAAGTGCTTCACCAGCTACTTGTTTTCTCCCACAGTCATCTCATAATATGGAAACATGAAGGTACAATGTGGTGTTAATGGTGCACACCAAGAATCATGTGGATTCCCCCAAAAACCACCAATAAGGTAGCCAAAATCAATGCTACAAGTAGCTACAAGTACATCATCATATAGTATGCAATAAGGGACAATTCTTCTTGATACATCATGTTGTTCAAACAAGGAAAATAATTATAATACAAAATGTGAAATTATACCTCCATCATGTACTTGAGATCTAGAGCTGAAATGGCTCAACTGGAATTTTTCCTTCACCTCCAATGAGTAGGGAAGTGGATATGACCTCCTCTCTATCACCATCTGGGCTATGAATCTCTCCATATGCTGTAATATTTCATGCTGGATGCCCACCCAAGTGAACTCCTATGTCAAAGAAAGATATGCATCATAATGCATGGAAAGGAAGTCCTCATGTGTTGCATGTAATAGCTTCTCCTTGAGACTAGAAGCTCTAGTCAAGAAGACTCTACCATAAGAATATATGACCATGTCATCCACCATGTATCTATCATCTCCATCCTAGTCATAAAGAATCATGCAAGCTCCAAGATCCTTGGATTACTCTACCAATAGTTGAGACCTCCAATATAGATCAATCCCCCCAAGAGACAACACTGGTGATCTGGCATGTGAAGCTCTCCTCATGATGCTGCTTGCTACTTTGACATCCCTCATGGAAAATTCTGCCTCCAAACTCTTCACCTCTCCAAAATCCAAGAGTGGTGAATCAAGTGGCAATATTTCTATTACCAACTCCAAATATGGTGGCCTCCCCAGTGGAATGCCTCCATATAGTGAGACATCAATGGTAAGAGAAGACTGTTCATATGTTTGGGAAAAATTTCCCTTACCCTCACAGTGCAAACTAGTCTTCCTCCTCCTTGCACCAACTCTCTGAAATAGATAGGGGTGTGTGCTCCTCATCAAATGATGATGTCCTTCCTCTCTACCTTCTCTTTCCATCAATATCATCTCACAATCATGCTGCTCATTGATTTTACCTTGCCTTCCATATGTGAGATCCTGGGAAACTTCTTGCAATGACACAAGAAATCCTCTGGTTGGAGCATGTGCTCCTCCTTCCTTTGCATGAGGCACTAGATATGCTCTAGATGTGATAGCATTGTAACCCCATCCTTCTCTTCATCTTCAATATGAATAGGAGGTAGCTTCTTGATAAGAGGATCCTTTTTTGCAAAAGGAACCTTCATGCCCTCTTGTCCAAGGTTATGAAACAAGGATCTTTCCTCTAGCAAGGTATCATGCAAGATGTGATCTCCTCCAATAGGTTTCTGAAGTGGTTTTGAGTTTGTAGGTCCTCCTAACTTATGCAAAAGTTTCATTGGTTTGATTGTCTCATGTTTTTTATCAAAATTTTCTACCAATATCTCAGTGAACTTTGTAAAAGAAGAAGTATTAACATTTTTCAATGAAAATGACTCAAAAATCCACCAAGCATAGGCCTTACCTTCAAAATTCAGTGTTGCAACTCTGATGGCTTCACCTTCAGAAACTTGGTGTTGCTGCAAATAAGTATAAAACTCCTCCACCCAAGCTTTGGCTGAACAAGTTTGGGATCCATCAAAGGTAGATAGAGAAAATCTATCCATGTTATGCAGCTTTCTCCTCTCCACCTTGATCTTGTAAAAATATTTGAAAGTAGTATGATCTCTAAACTTTTCATTTTGAGATTCATACTATTGCATAAAATTACTAAGAGTTCGGCTCTTTGGCATTTTATCTTCTTTCATATCTTTCATTATAGATCTGGGCATTTTATTGCATTGTGCATAATAAGGTGTAGATGCATGCTTACACCTATCATGTGCCAATCTATATCTGGCTCTAGATCCAAACTCCTCTGGAGATTCCATGTCTCCTCTCATCTTCTTAAGATCTTCATTGATGTACTGCATAGATTTGGAAGAAGATTTATAAGCCTATCTCCCTTTCTTTCTCCACACAATGGAGTCCTCTTTCTGTTCATCTCTCCTTCTCTTGATAGCTGCATGGCTGAGATCCAAAGGCTGAGCCAAGAATATGCTCTGATACCACTGTAATATCCCAAAATTGGGAAATTCTACAACAATGAGAATACCTTAAGATATTATAAAGTTGAAGATCCAGCAATACTGTGAACAAAATAATGCAAGCTATGTCAATTTACTTATTATTTCAAATTAGGAGCATATCAGCAAAACTATGTCTCCATATGTTATCACCAAGTGGGGAAAAACAATGATTTGGACCATGAAAATGATATTTCCAAAAAATAATGCTATAAATATGATAAATTGGACTTGGATCCATTATTTTATGAAATATAAATCTCACATACTAAATTAGAGTTGAAACAAATCATTCTAGCTAAGTTAAATAGATCTCTCAGTTCTTATATGGCTCAAAAACATTGAAAACCCATGACTTAACTCATATAGAAAACTATGAAGCAATAATAGTGTAATGATAAGAGGGTTTCTATAGAAATATGTTTTAGAAAAAATATCTGGAGTTTATTTAGCCAAATCACAGAGAAAAACAGATATCTAGCCTCTTTTATACAATGTAAAGATAACCCGACAAGGGTTTCTTGGAAGCTCAAGTACAAAAAGGAATAGATATGAATATTTAGCTGCAAAATAATGCAGTCCCATACAAAATTACATGAACATAGCTGAATAAAATACAATAGGGATAAGAATCCATTTTGCTATCTTTTCGGGGGAAGGGTTGGCCCTTGCCCTAGGAAACTAGCCCAAAATCAAGGTATTAAACCTTGCTGCAGCTGATCTATGAAAAATGACGTTGTTTCTACAAGGGAAAGTGTTGTAGAAGTATATATATTCTTTGGCCCAGTTTCAAGATGTAAAAATATGCCCGGGATTCCTTCTTACTGATCCTCCAATGGATAGACAAGATCTCCACTGAAAGACAAGCCTAGAAATGACTCAAAGAGATCCTCCTTTGCTGTACCCTACAAAAAAACCCAGATATAAATAGAAAATACACTGTAGCTGAAGGAGGTAGCTTGGCCAAAATGCTAGAATGGGTAAATTTAGGTAAAAGAACCTCTCCTTCCCTAAGGATGAGGTAGGGATTCTCGACCGAGAACACCCTTGTGCTAAACAACATTGCAACCCTACTAAACAGCAAGAGGGATCAAAGTCTAAATAGACCCAAGAAAATAATAATCCAAGCATGAATACAATGGCTGTCCTCCTCTCCATATATAGCAAGTGCTCCTCTCCATAATGGGTCCCATCCATATGTGTCACCTAGCCCATGCAAGTTGTCCTCCATTAAAACTGCATAGTCCATCATGGAGATACAATGTATCAAGAGAGTGCATGTGGAATTAGTCAAATATGACTAAATCAAGATGATCCAATCTTGTTCACACCTTTAGGTGCTCAATCTAGCTGCTTATTATTCCCCTTTTCACGTGAGGAATGTTATTTTTCCTTCCAAATAGGTTAATGGGCCTCCTTACCCATGTTATTCATCTAATGCTAACTATAATGTTCCTTTTAGCTTGAGGCTAAAATTTGGGAACATTACAGGCAGTGGGCGCTAGCCGATGTAGGCTCTATGTGGCATCCCTAGAACTTTCTTTACTCTCTCTTGTCCTCCCATTGGGTAGGGCGGATTTAGATCCCACTTGTGACCTCAGCTCAAGCGATAAAATCCACTAAGTTTAAGCATATAATTAAGTAGAGGAAGAGAAACTTACAAGGATTCCCCTAGTAGCAGTGAGTGAACTAGGCAGAGCCCAACATGAAAGTTGGGTGGCAGTGTTGCCTAAATTGTAGTCTATAAAAGCAGCCTTAGTGGCGGACCTGGGTCAAGTCCCTTGGAAGGGGGCCTGAGAAGGTGAGAGCCCCATCGATCCGAGACCCTGCCACATCACGAGGCATTGTCGGTGAGTCAGGTTGTTTGGGAATGCAACCCTAATTGGGTGGTAAATTCCATCCAAGGAAAAATACGGGAAAAAGACTTATAGCGAACAAGTACCGTGAGGGAAAGATGAAAATGACTTTGAAAAGAGAGTTAAAGAGTGCTTGAAATTGCCAGGAGGGAAGTGGATGGAGGTTGTCGATGCATCTTGGTTAGATGTGGAACCACTCAGGCTGGTCTGCCCCTCGAATTGAGGTGAAAACCAAGAAGGGTTGCTACATCATCAGAAGAACAGGTGGAGTACCACCTGTCAATTTTCAGTTGTGGTGGTCAAGGAACGAAGAGCATGCCCTTGTGGTGGGCCGTGTGCTCCTGCGCGCTTGTGGTGTTGGTTGGCAGGCTTTCCATTTGGCCTGTCTTGAAACATGGACCAAGGAGTCTAACATGTGTACGAGTCGGCGGGTTTAAAAACCTGTGAGCCGCAAGGAAGCTGACAGGCAAGATCCCCTCACTACAGGGGGTGCATCATTGACCAACCTTGAGCTCATGCGAAGGGTTCGAGTGTGAGCACACCTGTTGGGACCCAAAATATGGTGAACTATGCCTGAGCAGGGCGAAGCCAGAGGAAACTCTAGTGGAGGCTCCTAGCGATACTAACGTGCAAATCATTTGTGTAACTTTGGTATAGGGACGAAAGACTAATCGAACCATCTAGTAGCTGGTTTCCTCTGAAGTTTCCTTCAGGATATCTGGATCTCCCGTGCAAGTTTTATCAGGTAAATTAAATGATTAGAGGCATTGAGGGTGTAACACCCTTGACCTATTCTCAAACTTTAAATGGGTAAGAGGGTGTGGCTGCTCCATTGAGCCGTGCCATGGAATCGAGAGCTCCAAGAGGGCCATTTTTGGAAAGCAGAACTGGTAATGTGGGATGAATCGAAAGTTGAGTTACGGTGTCAAATTGCACACTAACCTAGATCCCACAAAGGGTGTTGGTTGATTAAGACAATAGGACGATGGTCATGGAAGTAGAAATCCACTAAGGAGTTTGTAACAACTCACCTACTGAATCAACTAGCCCCGAAAATGGATGGCGCTGAAGTGTGCAACCTATACTCGATTGTCGGAGCAATTTCCTAGCTTTGGGTGGTAGTAGCAAATATTCAAATGAGAACTTTTAAGACCGAAGTGGGGAAAGGTTTCATGTGAACAACACTTGGACATGGGTTAGTGTATCTTAAGATATGGGGAAGCCTTGTATCAAGGGTTCACTATGCACGAGCATCGAAAGGGAATCGGGTTAATATTCCTAAATTGGGATGTGGCGGTGGGCAGCAACGTTAAGAAACTGGAGATGTCGTCAGGGGCTCCAGGAAGAGTTATATTTTCTTTTTAACAACTTGCCCATCCTAGAATCGGTTCACCCAGAGATAGGGTACAACAGCTAGAAGAGCACAACACATCTTGCAATGTTCAGTGTGCCCTCGACAACCCTTGAAAATTTGGAGGACTAAGTATCATTCATGCCTGGTCGTACTCATAACTGCATCAAGTATCCAAGGTGAACAACCTCTAGTTAATAGAGCAATGTAGGTAAGGGAAGTCAGAAAAATGGATCCATAACTTCAGAAAAAAGATTGGCTCCGAGGGCTGGGCCTATTGGTTTGCACCCTCAACTTGTGGGCTATTGGCAGTCTGCCTAAGCTACTCTCACAGCGAGGGTGGGCAGTCGTGTGGCGATTGGGCTACAGGCATTGAATGTCCCCTCGTGGGGGCTTTTCCCTAAGCAGCGAAAAGTCGACTCAGAACTGGTATGGACAAGGGGAATCTAACTGCTTAGTTAAAACAAAGCATTACGATGGTCCCTGTGGATTCTAACGCAATGTGATTTCTGTCCAGTGCTATGAATGTCAAAGTGAAGAAATTCAACCAAGCGTGGGTAAACAACGAGAGTAACTATGACTCTCTTAAGGTAGCCAAATGCTTCATCATCTAATTAGTGATGCGCATGAATGGATTAATGAGATTCCCACTGTCCCTATCTACTATCTAATGAAACCACAACCAAGGGAACGGGCTTGGTAGAATCAGCAGGGAAAGAAGAACCTATTGAGCTTGACTCTAGTCCGACTTTGTGAAATGACTTGAGAGGTGTAGAATAAGTGGGAGCCACTTTCGGCACAAGTGAAATACCACTACTTTTAAAGTTATTTTACTTATTCTGTGCGGCAGAGACGTGGCACTGCCCTTGTTTTTGGCCTTAAGCCACGTTTCGGCTGGTTGATCTAGGTGGAAGACATTGTCAAGTGGGGATTTTGGCTGGGGCAGCACATCTGTTAAAATATAGCACAGGTGTCCTATGATGAGATCAATGAGAACATAAATCTCGTGTGCAACAAAAGGGTAAAAACTCATTTGATATTGATTTTCAGTACAAATAAAAACCATGAACGCGTGGTGTATCAATCCTTTAGACTTTCATAATTTGAAGCTAGAGGTGTCAAAAAAGTTACCATAGGGATAACTGGCTTGTGGCAGCTAAGCATTCATAGTGATGTTTCTTTTTTATCCTTCGATTTTAGATCTTCCTATCATTGTGAAACAGAATTCACCAAGTGTTGGATTGTTCACCCACTAATAGGGAACGTGAGCTGCGTTTAGACTGTTGTGAGACAGGTTATTTTTACCCTACTAATGAACAACACCGCAATAGTAATTCAATCTAATATGAGAGGAAGAGTTGATTCACACAATTTTTCATCACGCTTGGTTGAAAATCCAGTGGAACGAAGCTACCATGTGTCAGATTATGACTAAACGCCTCTACGTCAGAATCCACGCTAGAAGCGGTGCATGTCACTCTTCGATTGTATCTCGACCCATAGCAGGGGTGTCTCTTTGTCACCCCCATGGGCCCGTGTCATTTTCAAACCGCGATGGTGAAGCATCTCGGTCAGGGCATCTTTCAAGTTCAATTTCAAATGGTCGTTGAGAAGAATCCTTTGTAGACAACTTAAATATGCGACGGGGTATTATAAGTGGCAGAGTGGCCTTGCTACCACCATCTACTGAGATTCAGCCCTTGGTCGCCTCGATTCAGAGCTTCGCTCTTGTCACTTTATTGAAAATTTAAACAACTATCACCATTGCACCTTTTGCCCCCCCCGGTCCTTTCCATTCAAACATTTTTTCTTTTGTTCGCATCTCAAAAATGAATTTCTTGCTTGGGGGCAGGAAATTTGGGGTTTCCATGCCATGGCCGTGAGAGGGGTCATCAGTCTATCGAACTTGTGGTCGGTGGCATGGAAACCCCAAATTTCCATGTTGCGGCATGATGTAAAACTAGCACAGTCTAGTGGAACTTGGGGTTTTCGTGTCCTCCCGCGCCCTCGGGGGATACACGCTGGGGAAATTGGGATTTCCTTACCGCATCATGAGAAAGACCATCTCCCAAGTCTAGGGAACATGGGGATTGGGGATTCCATTCCATGGCACACAGCGGAGGGCTACGCCCTAGCCTGAGAAACTTGGGGTTTCCATGTCCCACCGCCAACATAAACCGTGGGTTTCCATGTTTTACGGCACACTGAAAACTTGGGGTTTTCACCGAATCCATGGTCTGGGGAACTTGGGGTTTCCATGATGATGGAAAATCTCACTCGAGTCTAGGGAACTAGTGGTGTTTCAAAACCATGGATCCAAGCCTTTGGGGAAATCTAGGTTTTTTTCATGTCACGACACATACAAACTTTCCACCCAAGTTAATGAAACTTGGGGGTTTCCATTTCGTGGCATGGCGGAAAATTTCCCAAGTCTGGGAAAATTGGGGTTCCCATGTCCCTGCGCGATGGAAACTGCAACCCCAGCATAGGGTAGTTATGAGTTCCATGCTACAGCATGACTGAAACCGCCGCCCAAGTATGGGGAGCTTTTAGTTTCCATGCAACCGCGCGACGGAAACTGCTGCCTGGGGGTTCCCATTTTTTGTAGCACGAAGGATACCACCCAATTCCAGGAAACTGAGGGATTTACACATCCCTCTATGAAAGAAACCATGGCCTCGGTGTGGGGATCACGGGTTTCCATGTCATGGTAGGACAGAGAACCGCCCAAGTCTGCGGAACTTTGGGGCTTCTATTTCATGGCATGAGGGAAACCACCTAGTTCAAGGAACCTTGCGGTTTCCATCTCCCATCATGAAAAAAACCATGCCCTTGGTGAGGGTAACTTGGGTTTCCATGTTGCGACATGACGATAATCACCCAATTTTATGAAACTCATGGTTTTTGTTGCGTGGCACGGCGAAGAACCACCCATGTCTGGCGAACTCGGGGCTTCCATTTCACGGTGCGATGGAAACTGCTCCGATGGTATGTCTCCAAAACATGGGGTTTTTAGGCCTCCTCACAATGGAATCCATCCAAGTGTATGGAAGGTTGATTTTTTTGAGGCTCCAAGACTTCATGAGGTGTGTTCCAGGTAACGGGCACGCCCATTAAACATTTGGATGGTGTTCGGGTGCCATGCGACGTTACGGGAGAACTGTCGCACAGTAACCACATGGGCACGGGTGTGTGGTGGTGAGTGGTATGAGTGCATCACACATAGCCAGTGGTGGCATTGGAAAAAGAGAAATTATAGGTGAAAAGTCACACCATAGCCTGAGTCATAAAACTGACGCAGGAGTTGAGAGGTCGACGCTACATGAGTCGGTAGATAGCTGAACAACGGGGGTCGGCTCGGGTGCACTGAGTGACCCATGGCACACACATGATGCGTGTATTAATACGACATGTGGATGATGGAGAAGTCATCCAACCAATCATCAAGCAAGCATATGAGTGTGACTGCATTGGAGAACTACGAGCTAAGAAAACATCTTGTTGGTGAAGGAAACATGGCAGTGATGAACGCAGGGAAAGCACGGGTCGAATCAGGTTGTTGACGTGTAGGGCATGTGAAATTCCTACACAGGGCATCCACATTGCAGGACAACACATTTTAGATAGAGATTGCTTGTTGGATGGACAAGATGTTGCGGATGAGACAGATCTCCATGGATTACTTTACAATCATATGGGACAAATCCTTGATTAAGTAGATGGGTGTGATAGGATGTGAGAGGGACAACTAACACATGGCATTAGGATGCGCATTCTCACAATGAGAATGTATGGTTGGACTGATCACCAGACTAGTTCAATTTATGAGGGCTATAGCCCTGTGCAGATTTATGCTAGATACATAGCAGGTTTTGTTATGTTGAGTTGGTTGGAGTAATTGATGTAGAGATTCACATGATATTGACGATATATGATGGGTTGACACGATATATTTTGCAGCAACATGTGGCCATGATGGAGAGATTGAATTCCCACTATGGTATAGCACGTGGTGATTGCGACAGATGTGTTGATGATCATGGATTGGGAGATATTTCCCTTGGATATGCTAGACATGAACCTTGATGGTTTATGCGACGATACTAGGCGATGATACATTGCGACAAAATTTGCGACGATGATGGTAGCATTATCGAGACGATAGCCTTATTTTAAGTGGGGGAGTATGTAAGACCCACGAGACGAGGATGATGATGAAGGGCGTTGTAAGTGTTTGGTGGACATGCAAAGAACGATGGTTGATGAAGCGACGAAAACATCAACCTAAAAAAGGTCTGAAAAAACCTCCCTTGACATTCTTCCCAGCTTGCCATGTCTTATTATGTAGCTTCAACCCTGACCAATGTCTTTCCCATGCCAATGTTTCACCAAGACCAACCAAAATAATGTCCAAGATTCGATACCAACTGTAGCCCTATTGTTGTATTCCTGCTTCAATATTCAAACTTCAACAAAGTTCAACTCACCCTGAATCAATCTTTGACACCATCTGTCACGAAGTGGTAGTGGTAGTAGTGCCATTGCTTCGCCCTTGTGAGGGCACCCAAGCAAACACATTAGGGTGGGTTGGGTTAGGTAAGGCCATGTCATATGAGTGCTACCATGTCAAAAGTGCTATGTCGTGATTGTGGGTGTGCTTTGTGCACATTCAGGTGGGTCGAGTTAGGTCGTGTGAGGGTGGTCGTGTTAAAAATGCTAAGTTCTGATTGCCCGTGTGCCTTGTGCACATTAGTGCGACCCGTTTTTCATTTTCTCCCTTGTGCCTTTGTTCCGGAGGGTCGGGTCCTGCCATGGGAGGGCACCCAAGGAAACATGTTCGGGTTTGGTCGGGTCATGCGAGGGAGGTCATATAAAAAATTATAAGTTGTGACCGCCCCTATGCCTTGTGCATGTTCGTGTGACTCGTTTTTCATTTTCTCCATCGTGCCTTCATACGGGCAGGTCGGGTCGGGTCGTGTCTTGGCGCCCAAGGAAGCGCGTTCGAGTTGAGTTGTGCCATGTGAGGGTGCCCAAGGAAATTCATTCGAGCGGGTCGAGTCGGGTCGTGTCATGTGAGGGCTCCCAAGGAAATGAATTCGGGTGGGTAGGGTTGAGTCATGTCATGTGAGGGTGCCCAAGGAAACGATTTTGGGCGGGTTGAGTCGTGTCTTGTGAGGGCATCCAGGGAAACATGTTTGGGTAGGTCAGGTAGGGTCTAGTCATGTGAGGGCACCTAAGGAAATGGGTTCGGGTCAGGTCATGGGAGGGCAGCCATATAAAAAATGCTAATTTGTGACTGCCTGTGTGCCTTGTGCACGTTCGTGTGGAAAATTTCCAATTTTCTCCCTTGTGCCTTTGTTCGGGCGAGTTGGGTCGAGTCATGCTATGTGAGGGAGGTCGTATCAAAAATGCTAAGTTGTGACTGCTTGTGTGCCTTGTGCATGTTCGTGTGACCTATTTTCCATTTTCTCCCTTGTGCCTTCATTCGGGCGGGTTAGTTCGTGCTGTGTGAGGGTGCCCAAGGAAACGCATTCGGGTTGGGTCATGTGAGGGAGGCCATATAAAAAATTCTAAGTTGTGACTACCCCTTGCCTTGTGCATGTTTGTATGACCCTATTTCCATTTTCTCCTCTGTGCCTTTGTTCGGGCGGGACGAGTCATGCCATGTGAGGGTGCCCAAGGAAACACGTTCTGGTCGGGTCGGGTTAGGTCATGTGAGGGAGGTCATATAAAAAATGCTAATTTGTGATTTCCCATGTGCCTAGTGCATGTTCATGCGACCCATTTTATGTTTGCTCTCTTGTGCCTTCATTTGAGTCGGGTCGTGTGAGGGAGCCCAAGGAAACGCATTTGGGTCGGGTCTGGTTGAGTCAGGTCATTTCGTTTGAGGGTGGCCGTATCTAATTTGCTAAGTTGTGACTGCACGGGTGCCTTGTTGTCATGCCCCTATACCTTCGGTGGTCTTTCAACCATGTTATAGACAGCGTGCGGCACTTCCGTAATTTTTCTTTTCGTAATACTCAAGTATGTAGCCTATGCCTTTAGCAACACTTGTTAAATAAGTTAAGAAAATTTTCTTTCAATATGTGGAAAACATAAACTTCATCATCATATCCACAATGTACGCCCATACATACAAGAGAGGGGCTACTCCCTGTTAATAATGAGTCTACTCGATAATATGTTTCCTTGGCAAGGCAAGCTACCTTGTGTCAAAGATTACAATGCTTGAAAATATTTAACTAGCCCACAACAATCATTTACAACATTAGAATTCACCTCAGGAATTTTCTACACAAAACTGCCCAAGTGCTGCCGGGTCACTCAGGTCATCGCTTTTCTATGAATTCTGACCTTCCCATGAGCTCTTTGTGTGCCCAATCCACTTCAAATCTATGTGGTTATCTCTCGCCCGTCAACACGCACCTGCTGAAAATTTTGGCACTCAATTACGACCTACGATGACCTCAGAACGAGCTTCGAACTGAAGTTCAGATCTCCTGTAGATACCCTGCCCGACCCGAATTGCATTGCAGATGCCCTGAGGAAATGCTTTTGGTTTGGGTTTGTTCGTTTCGTTTGAGGGCGACCATATCAATTTTGCTAAGTTGTGACCGCCCGGGTACCTTGCGCACGTTTGGGCAGCCTATTTTCCGTTTTCTCCCTTGTGCCTTCGTTTGGGTTGTGTCGTTTCATTTGAGGGCATCATGTCGTGTGAGGGTGCATGACCGAAAGCATTCGGGTTAGGTCCTTTTTTTTGAGGTCATCGCACTATGTGAGGTCGCCCAACCGAACATGTTCGGGTCGGGTTGTTTCATTTGAGGTCATTGTTAGTCTGAATATTTTATCGAAGTGTACAAAAAAATACCACTTTAGCTATGCATAACTAATAGCCCTAACATCAAATATGGCTGCCAATATCTTCAAATCTGCAGTTATTGCATGAAGACAAATTCTGCAAAAATCCAGATCTATGCATAAAAAGACAATAATCAATAAAAATAAGGTTTTTCTCCATACATCCAATAGACAAGACAAGAACCATATTTTTTGAAAAAAATTTGTATTAAGGGGACCTTGGAGGAAAACAATAAAGGTGTTTCCAATTCTCCTCAATGGGATGGGTTCTTGAAAGTCCTTAGCACTTCAAATCTAGAATTTCTCTCTCTTGTTGGTGTAGAAAACCCAAAGAAACATAGAACTCAAAGGGAGCTCACAAAGTGAAATGATGGAAAATTTGACAATGATAATGGCTCAAAGTCAGACCAAGAGTATAAATACAGAGTGATCTAATAGGCAACAAAAGGTGACAAATGAATGGGAAAATCGTTCTATTTATAACAAAATATTAGGTCATTCTAGATCTTTGTGCATGATTAAAATAATATTAACCAAATCTAGATCCACCTTTTATGGAATATTTTATTATATTTGTTGGAGGGAAAAGGCATTTGACTTGGGAGAAATCCCTTTATTTGTAAATAATAAATAAATAAATGATTTATTTATTATTTTAAGGAAGTGGTTGAATGATAATTAAATAAATAATGATTTATTTAACTATTTATAAATGATTTAGTCATATTTAACAAGGAATATTATTTAATTAAGATTTAAATAATTATTCTTAGAAAATAATAAGATAAATAAGGATTTATCTAATTAATTTCCTTGTTTTGGGTTAAATATGACCAGGAATAATAATTAAATTATTGTTTAATTAATTATTCCATGAGGAAAATCAAACAAATATAGATTTTTTTAATATTTCCCTTTGGGGTTTCTTGTTTAGACCATAAAAAACCTAATAAATGTGTTTTATTAAGTTATTTTACATAGTGAAAGAAATTTTACTTAGGGTAAAATTTGTCTTACATGGTGTGCTTGGGTCCATATAATGATAAAAGGTTAGATGACCAAAAAATGGTGTAACATATTGCCCCCCAGCGTGGGAGTGTTAGGAGAAAATCATATGACTGAAGTACATTGTAAGAACTCAATCACCAGACATCAAAAGCGAAGTCAGAGAGAGAAATGTAAGGTATTCTAATGTGATGAAGAACTAGACCTTGAGGAGACGAGACTTACAGGTGGAACAAGTCTCTTTTTATGAGTGGGTACCTATGCTTGCCGAGACAAAGTACAATAGGATAGTGTGTCCGGTAAACAAGGGACCGAACTGTAAAGTACATGTTGGCATAAACATGAGCCATATAAAATATATAATGATGAATCCCACATAAATGCTATGCCTGGGATAACAACTAGGACTTATACAATAATATCTTAGTACATGAGATATAAATACAACCCAAATTCCCCTAGGAACAGGGAAGGGCTCGCAAAATCTAACTGATACATGCAAATCAAAGAGGTGCTACAACCTGCCAAGGCCGACATCATCAAATATATGGAGCTGCACCGAAGGCTGCAATGAAGAGGTCATCCGGGCATGTGGGGGGTTGCCTGCAGGGCCACCCCCTCATGAGGGTTGAGACATCTCACACACACCCAGGAATCATAGAGAAAAGCTACTGCATCACTGTACTATCAAGCATATGGATCTCGATCATGATGAAAGGAGCCGGAGGTGAGAAACAACCAAGTCAAAGGGAAATAAAGAGTCCCTTTGCCTGATCCGGGGCACCGAACAAGAGTGGAAGCTGGAACCAAGGTACACCACCATCTAGACCTGTATTCTAGAATGAATGAGCTGATGTCAACAGAAGGAGGTCCACTATAGTTGAGGCAATAAGAAGTCCTCAACTAAGGCACGAGAGAAAATAGTATAAGAACTGACAGAATGACACCGATGATGATGATGAAATGGGGGGTATTGAGTAGCGAATGGAAGACTTCCCTTGTTAAAGTATAAAGGGCATGGATGACCTGGAAATGACTGACACAATATCATGAGGGATAGGGGACAGTGGGACTGAAGGCCATAATGTGCGACACGAGAGAGGGACTAAGCAATGAAGGATGGGGGACTATAGCGGGATACAAAGGGACTCGAGATAGACTCCATGAATACGATGATGACTCAACTCGAATGCTCTAAACAAGGGAAACTCGATGGTGTTGCCACACAGTAAAGGTCCAATGAGGGACCATGAAAACATGAGCACAAGATGGTATCTTATGACGAAACTCATCACAAACAAGGACAAGTAAGAAGGCAAAGTAGTGCCCCAAGTACAAGTGTTGTAAGTGAGGAAATTCAATTTGGAGGAGAGGTGAATATACCCTTTGTGGACAAAATGTGTCGTGGTGAAGTATCAAATCATGCAAAACTAATAGATACCCATTTTAGTGCTCGGTGAGAGCTTTCCAACAGTGCAGATGGTTTGTCAAATGGGGCAACGGTTTGGCTGCAGCAGACGAAATAAAAATTAGGGGTTTCTCTTCTAATAAGGCATTTTCCCTCCAAATGCACTCATTTTCTTGTGTATCTGTGGTGAATGTAGAGAGGAGAGAATGCGCTAAATCTTGCGGTGATGATAGCTGACAAATCGACCATTGGAATTGAGATCTGTTAGTTGCGGGTAAGAGGCCTAATCCTACTCTTTATTTTTAACGGATTGAAAGTTTAGATTAGGGTCCTAAATCTCAGGAACATCCCCTCCCTCATCTTCACGGCCGAGTCGCACTATTTGGGCCAAGAACTGCGACCTGGGAAGCAGGTTTTGGCCTAAAAAGTGTGACCTATCACAGGATTTGGCCAAAAAGTGTGACCTGTCAGATGGAGGTGATTTCAGTGTTATTGTGGGATGAGAGTAGGGTTTTTGTGGTTGTATATGGTTTTTCCTATGAGTATACTGACAAAGATGATGTTTTTGTGTAGATATGGCAGATATATTGATCAACTAGAGAGAGAGGTACCTAGGAACATTACGGGCAGAGATCCAAGGGGATTAGGGTGTCCGTCATTCATTGGCCAGGTTTGGGGTGCTGAAGTTTGTGGAGAACCCACTAATGAGAGCTGGGGAGCCCTTATTTGCCCGGATTTTCAGTTATTGGGATCCAGATCATGAGGTCTTTATAGTGCAGGGGCACAGGATCGAGTTGACGGTCTAGGATCTATATTTCCTGACTGGTTTCCTGCCACTCGGGATGGTAGGAAATATGCAGCCAATGTTACTGCGGGGGCGTAACATCATGGAGTTTGTAGAAAAACATTGTCGACTAGGCCTCCAAGTGAAAGGGACTCAGATATCGATTGGGGACCTAGAGCGATTAGAGACCCGTGCAGTGGCTGCAGCGGTGTTGCAGATCTTGGGCAGCCAGGTGCTTGATCACATCACTAATGGGAAGATGATGATTGTGGAGAGAGTGTTGAGTGGGACTTACTGTGGGTGGGCCTAGATGATGTTGGTGTCATTAAAATGATAGCTGTCGCTCTGCAAGCAGCAAGTGAACCATGATTTCTCATATGGGACCGTATTGTGCTCCTTCTTTTTTTAGAAGATCCCAACCTTGCGACCTCGTATACAGCTCCCAAATGGGGGCCTGAGAGAGCCCAAAATGCGCCGGTGGGGGCAACTGCTATGCAGAGGAGGAGGAAGGGAAGTCGGACGGGTGTTCCGACCTGATTTCTTTTCCCATTGGGATCAGATGTCATTCTACATAAACGACTATCCCTATAGTGGGATGAGTTATTGTGGGGATCCGTACTTGCCTCTTCTGCCTGGTCAATTATGGGGTCCCGATAGTAAGTGAAAAGTTAGTAATATTTTATGTGCATGTTAAAGCTTTGAATAGTATATATGGTAATGATTTGTGTACTTTTGGTATGCAGATATAGCTCCGGTAAAATCGGTCGGATATATGGGATGACCTACAACAATAGGAGCTACAGGCCCTAGTGGATCGAGAGTAGCACAGAATGAGGATGTGGACGCCCTCCTAGAGGAAATCCATCATAGATGTGAGGGGATGTTGACCAGTGTTTCAAATCATTTTTGGCAAGACTTAGATGACCAGTACATAGGGCTATGTATTGGTTTACCCTCGGAATGGTGAGGTGTCATGCGGCGCATGGTGATGGCTAGTCAGGGGATGCACGATCTATGAGCTGTGAGAGCAAATCCATTGGCTCAGGATCCTCTAGATAGTGATTAGGTGTGGGGTAGGTGATGCCCCCTAGTGTGTATGTAGGGGCAAGTGGTGCCCCCAATTTTTAGTTTTGTTTTTGTAACATGCTATGTGCATGTCATATGTATTAGAGTAGGGGAACTCTAAAAACATGTTGTACGACACATATTATGGATATGCATCATTTTAATGATTTTGAATGTTATTTTCTTGTATTAAAGGCATGTGATAATTTCCAATCTAGAACATGGTTTTCAATGATATCTATGTACTGATTTTGTTCTCGAGGGACATGACTAAAGGTTATGATTTCAAATTCACGTATCAAAAGCTTCACTCGTAAATATCATCTAAAAAGGATCGGATTATGCACATGATAGACACCATTTAGTTGCATGACAAGAAGCAGGGAATCTAAACAAACATGAAGATGGAGGATGCGATGAGAGAGGGCATCGGCTAAGGGACCACGCACTACATCATATTCAGCCTGATTATTGGTGGCAATACCAATGCAGACTCCATGCGAGAGAATGAGGACATGCAAGGGGGTAAAGATGGCCCAAGCTACCGAGGCTAGATTTCGGGAAGAGTGACATGCACCATCAGCATAACCGATATAGGGTGTGGATGGAAGGTCTTGTAGAATGGTTTCATAAGATAATAAATGAGAGGGATAAGAACAATGATGGTAGCATGAGTGCAAAGTAGACATCAAACGACAACTGCGGGAGGGAGTGGTCTGGGTAGGATTTCTATGACTCATATACAGACTGGAGGGTGGGGTATGAGGGCTATAGGAAGTATAGCAATTTCTCATGCTGTAGAGGACATCGTAGACACGGATGGTGTCATCTTGCGTATGGGCAGGAAAGAGAGGGTAAGGGGTGGATAAATCTTCCAGGAGGTCATCATGACAGGAAAATATGGGATGACAAGGGGAAGGGAAACCACATGACGCTGCAAAGCTACCTAAATCATCAACATGGGAATAAAGGCTCATATTTGGATCATCATGAGGGATGACAGAAGGACAAGTAAATAGATGGTTGAATGATGGTGAGCTCAGGGTGGTTGTTGAAGGGTGGTTGAGTGAAACAAAAGGGGAGGATTCAAAGGGAATGTTCCTCGAGGTTCTCACAGAGGATGATAAGTAGAGGATGGTTTCAGCAGGCTCCGTCATCTCAACATTAGGAGGGGGAATGTCAATGGGAGTAGGTAGATCCTAAAGCTGACCTGAAGCATACTGTGCAAGTATGGGAGAGGCGGATTGATTTTGTTCAACCTCATACTCTCAAACTACCTCTAAAGAGGCATAATAATGCGTCAGGTGGGGAAAATGGTGTGAATAATGGCCATGGACACCAAAAATAGCACAGGGTTTGTGGGTGCAGATAGTCTTTGGGTTGTTGGATGCATATGAGGAAGAAGAAAATGGTTTAGGGACCGTAGACTCAAGGAATGCAACTCTAACCATGGGTTTAATACGAGGCAACTCGGGACAAGTATGGGTGAAATGACCGGTGACATCACACAAGGCGCAGGTTACAAATGATTGGATAGGTAGGTCACAAATGATTGATAGAAAGAAATCAATAGCTCGGCACCAGTGTCGTATTGTAAAGGGAGCTAGAAGTAAGATAAGAAGGCATGGGCAAGAGTCAAAAAGGTGGTATGGGAAGAGGCGGTCTGGTCAACATACCACTTATAAGCTTTTCCTGTAAGCATGCATTGAAATAATCGAAGACGGATGGAATCATCAGTAATGGAATTGGATGAACACCACATGTGAAAAGATCGGACATGGTTAGAGGGATATTCTTTAGCAAACCCTTAGAACTTAGGAATGTCGGAGGGAAGCTTGGTGGGCATAGCAGGCCAACCAACATCGTGGCAGATAGGATCATTAATCAACTGATTGAAATTGGGGAGACTAAGACCTGCCATATAGGGGAGCAAAGGGACAGTCGATGTAGTTCCCGTGGTGGTTCCATTGGAAACAGACCCAGTAGTAGAATTGGGGTTGTTGCTGGTAGTAGGCCCTGAAGTAGAAATGGTGAAAGTAATAGGGGGAGAACTAAGGAAGAGAACCCAAAGAATCAGAAGAGGATTCCGAGTGTGGACTCGAGGGAGGACTAACTTAACGACAGTGGGAAGGAGCAAGTCGACCAACCGGAAACTAAGGGTGAAGGCCAAGAAGTCTCTGGGATATATGCCTTGGGGGCGCAATGATGACGGCACAAAGGGAAGAAGAATGAAGAAAAAGGGCAGGAAGGTTCAGAATCAAGTGACTACAATGTCGAAACAAGGGCAGAGATGTCCAGTGTCAATTGATTTTAAAGTATTTTCCTGGCGGTGTTAACCAGGCTCTTCTTCGCTTAGGGTCAGTGTGTGGTGTGTTTTAATTTTAATTTTTTAAACTCGGACGTTTTTCGAGTAAAATAAAAAGTGTGTTGCATAACTGAAAATAATTCTGTAGATAACAGTATATAAAATGGAAATAACAAAAAATTAATAGCTAACAATGCATCAATCTAACCCAAGAAGGTGGGTTTCTCAAAACTTGTCTAAAAGAGTGAAAAAATCTAGTTGAAACACACTAAAAAGGGGCCAATAGATCGAAGGTCGGGAGGGACACGTATCTAAAGGAGAAATCTGCTGAAAAGAGGTGCAGAAAAAAACAAAGAGGTAGAGGCAAGGTTGTTGCAAACAAGGAGGAAATCAGCTAAAGACAAAAGGGACAATGAGGTGACCCTAGAGGCAAACCCAAACAAAAATATATGAGGTGATTTGAAAGGGAGAAGAGATGATCTAAAAGGGATCTAAAGATGAGGTATCAAATTTGAAAAGAAAAAGGCTGAAACTCTGAAAATTCAGACACCTGAAACAGCTAAAACTCTTCCAAAAAAAGTGGAGGGTACTGAAGCCCTAGGGGGCTAGATTCTCACTTAGATGAGTAAAATAGATCAGAAACAGGTCTAAACGGGTGAAGACAGAGGCTAGAAAACCCTGAAAGAAGCTTCAAACAAACCCAGAAAAGTTGTAGAAAAACAACAGAAAAAAGTGCAGGTCACAGATTCTGACCTATTTTCTGTCCAGGTCACAGATTCTAGGCTGAAAAGTGCATCCTGCAGTCTAGGTCATGGGTTCTAGGTCAAAATGTGTGACTTGCAGCTCAGGGTGTCTCGACGACAGATTTCAAAAAAGGTTGTCGTCTCAGTTGCGGCTGATGTTTGTTACCTGCGAAATAGGGCCAAAAACACACAAAAGTTAGAAATTTTAATTTTTGAGGGTTTTATAAGTGAAAAACAACATAAAAATAGAAAAAACAAAAAGCTGAAGAGAAACCCTAGGGTCTAAAGCAGTTGGATATGCAAGAATATGAAAAACGACAGCGGTCGTAATTGAAAACCCCTGTGGAGTCGCCAATTGTTAGTATGAATCTTTTGTTGAAGAGTACGAAAAAAGACCACTTTAGCTACACGTAACTAATAGCCCTAACATAAAATATGGCTGCCAATATCTTCAGATCTATAGTTAGTGGATCAAGAAAAATGCTACAAAAATCCAGATCTATGCATAAAAAGATATTAAGCAGCAAAAATAAGGTTTTTCTCCATACATATAATAGACAAGATAAAAACAATATTTTTTGAAAGAATTTTGTATTAAGGGAGCCTGGGAGGAAAAAAAGAAATGTGTTCCCAATTCTCCTCAATGGGATGGGTTCTTGAAAGTTCTCAGCACTTCAGATCTAGAATTTCTCTCTCTTGTTGGTGTAGAAAACCCAGAAAAACGTAGAACTCAAAGGGAGATCACAAAGTGAAATGATGGAAAATTTGACAATGATAATGGCTCAAAGATAGACCAAGAGTATAGATCCAGAGTGATCTAATAGGCAAGAAAAGGTGAAAAATGAATGGGAAAACCCTTCTATTTATAACAAAATATTAGGTCATTCTATGTATTAGTGCATCATTAAAATAATATTAACCAAATCTAGATCCACCTTTTATGAAATATTTTATTATATTTGTTGGAGGGAAAAGGCATTTGACTTGGGTCAAATCCCTTTATTTGTAAATAATAAATAAATAAATGATTTATTTATTATTTTAAGGAAGTGGTTGAATGATAATTAAATAAATAATGATTTATTTAATTATTTATAAATGATTTAGTCATATTTAACAAGGAATGTTATTTAAATAAGATTTAAATAATTATTCCTAGAAAATAATAAGATAAATAAGGATTTATCTAATCAATTTCCTTGTCTTGGGTTAAATATGACCAAGAATAATAATTAAATTATTGTTTAATTGATTATTCCATGAGGAAAATCAAACAAATATAGATTTGTTTAATATTTCCCTTTGGGGTTTCCTATTTAAACCATAAAGAACCTAATAAATGTGTTTTATTAAGTTATTTTACATAGTGAAATCAATTTTACTTAGGGTAAAATTGGTCTTACATGGTGTACTTGGGTCCATATAATGATAATAGGTTAGATGACCAAAAAATGGTGTAACAATCATCACACCATGTGAGGTCGCCCGACCGAATGCATTCGAGTCAGGTAGTTTCGTTTGAGGGCACCTGATCAAATGCATCTGGGTCGAGTCATTTCATCCAAGGGCATCGCGCCGTGTGAGGGCACCTGACCGAATGTGTTTGGGTCAGGTTGTTTCATTTGAGGGCGATTGTATCAAATTTTCTAAGTTGTGACCTCCCGGGTGCGTCGTGAAAATTTGGGCGGCCCATTTGTCATTTTCTCCCTAGTGCCCTCGTTTGGCCAGGCGCGCTGTGTCGCATGATGTGAAGGCACCCGACTAAACATGTTTAGGTCAGGTCATTTCATCTAAGGGCATCGCATCGTGTGAGGTTGCCTGAACAAATCTGTTCGGGTCAAGTCGATTCATCTGAGGGTGTCGTGCCGTGTGAGGGTGCCTAACCAAAATTGTTCAGCTTGGGTCGTTTCGTTTGAGGGCATCACACAGTGTGAGGTCGCTCAACCAAACGTGTTTGGGTTGGGTCATTTAGTCCGAGGGGATAGCACCATGTGAGGGTGTCCGACCAAATGCATTCGAGTCAACTCGTTTTGTTTGAGGGCATCGCGCCATGTGAGGGTGCCTGGGGAAAAGCATTCGGGTTGGGTCATTACGTCCGAGGCTGCCCATATCAGATTTGCTAAGCTGTGACCATTCAGGTTCCTTGTGCACGTTCAAGCAGTCTGTTTTCCATTTACTCGTATGTTTTTTCATTCGATCAGGCGTGTCGTGTCACGTCGTGTGAGGGCAGATGGCCAAATGCGTTCGAGTCGTGTCGTTTGGTCTGAGGGTGCCCGAATTAGATTTTCTAGGTTTTGGCTACCTGGGTGCATTGTGCACGTTCTGGCGGCCCATTTCTCATTTCCTCCCATGTGCGTCCGTTCAATCAGGCGTGCCGTGTCATGCCGGGTGAGGGCACCTAGCCAAACGCATTCGGGTCAGGTTGTTTGGTCTGAGGGTGCCCGTATCATATTTTCTAAGTTGTGATCGCCCGGGTTCCTTGTGCACGTTCGGGCATCCCGTTTGCCATTTTCTCCCATGTGCGTCCATTCGGTCGAGTGTGTCATCTCGCGCTGGGTGAGGGTGCTCGGCCAAATGTTTTTGGGTCAAGTCGTTTGGTCTGAGGGCACCCGTATCATATTTTATAAGTTGTGTCCACTCGGGTGCCTTGTGCACATTCGGGCGACTCGTTTTCCAGTTTCTCCCATGTGAGTCCATTCGGTCGGGTGCACCGTGTCGCATCGGGTGATGGTGCTTATCCAAATGTGTTTGGGTCAGGTCGTTTGGTCTGAGGGTGCCTGTATCATATTTGCTAAGTTGTGACTGCTCGAGTGCCTTGTGCACGTTCGGGCAGCTCATTTGTTGTTTTCTCCCATGTGCGCCCATTTAATTGGACGCGCCGAGTGAGGGTGCCCAACCAAACATGTTTGGGCAGGGTCATTTGGTTCAAGGGCACTCGTATCAGATCTGCTAATTTGTGACCACCCGGGTGCCTTGTGCACGTTCGGGTGGCCCATTTTCTATTTTCTCACACGTGCCTCCGTTCGGTCGGGCATGTCGTGTCGCACTGGGTGAGGGCATCCGTTCAAATGCGTTTGGGTCGGGTCATTTGGTCCAAGGGTGCCCGTATCGGATTTGATAAATTGTGACCACCGGGGTGCCTTATGCACATTCGGGCAGCCCGTTTTCCATTTGCTCCCATGTGCCTCCGTTCGGTCAGGCGCGGCGTGTCGCACAAGATGAGGGCACCCGGCCAAATGCATTCGGGTCGGGTCGTTTGGTTTAATGGATCCTGTATCAGATTTGCTAAGTTGTGACTACGCGGGTGCCTTGTGCACATTCGGGTGGCCCGTTTTCCATTTTCTCCCATGTGCCTCCGTTCAGTCGGGTGCCTTGTGTCGTGCTTGGTAAGGGTGCCTGACCAAACGCATTCGGGTCAAGTTGTTTGGTCCCAAGGTGCCTGTATCAGATTTGCTAAGTTGTGACTGCCCGGGTGCCTTTTGCACGTTCAGGAAACCCATTTTACATTTTCTCTCATGTGCATCCATTCAGTTACGCACACCGGGTGAGGGCGCTTGACCAAACGTGTTCGGGTTGGGTCATTTTGTTAGAGGGCGCCCGTATCAGATTTTCTAAGTTGTGACTGCCCAAGTGCCTTGTGCACGTTCATGCGGCCCGTTTGCCATTTGCTACCATGTGTGTCCATTCGGTCAGGTATGTCGTGTCGCGTCAGGTGAGGGTTCTCGGCCAAACGCGTTCGGGTTGGGTCTTTTGGTCAAAGGGCACCCATATCAGATTCGCTAAGTTGTGATCACCCGGGTGCCTTGTGCATATTCGAGCGGCCGGTTTGTCGTTTTCTCTGATGTCACGCCGGGTGAGGGTGCCCGGGAAAATTTTTTCGTGTCGAGTAGTTTGGTCCAAGGGTGCCTGTATCATATTTGCTAAGTTGTGACATCCAGGGTGCCTTGTTCACGTTTGGTTGGCCCATTTTCCATTTTCTCCCATGTGCCTCTGTTCGGTCTGGTGCGCCATGTCACGCTGGGTGAGGGCAACCGGCCAAACGTGTTCAGGTCAGGTCATTTGGTCTTAGGGCGCTCATATTAGATTTTCTAAGTTGTGACCGTCCAGGTGCCTTATGCATGTTCAAGCAGCCCACTTTTAGTTTAGTCCCATGTGCATCCATTCGTTCGGGTGTGCTGTATCGCGCCGGGTGAGGGTGCCCAGTCAAACACATTTGGGTCAAGTCATTTGGTTCGAGGGTGCCCAGTCAAATGCATTCGATTCGGGTCGTTGGGTCTGAGGGTGCCTTGTGCACATTCAGGCAGCCCATTTGTCATTTTATCCCATGTGCGTCCATTTGGTCGAGCACGTCGTGTCGCGCCCGGTGAGGGTGCCCGGCCAAATGAATTCGGGTCGTGTCGTTTGGTCTGAGGGCGCTCGTATCAGATTTTCTAAGTTGTGACCACCCGGGTGCCTTGTGCACGTTCGGGCGGCCCATTTTTCATTTTCTCCCATGTGCTTCCATTCAGTCGGGCACTCGTTTTGAGTGAGGGTGCCCAGCCAAATGTGTTCGGGTCAGGTTGTTTGGTCCGAGGGTGCCCGTATCAGATTTTCTAAGTTGTGACTACTTAGGGTCCTTGTGCACATTCGGGTGGCCTGTTTTCCATTTACTCCCATCTGCCTCTGTTCGGTCGGGCGTGCCATGTCATGCTGGGTGATGGTGCCCAGCCAAATGCCTTCTAGTCAGTTCACTTGATCCGAGGGTGCCCATATCAGATTCACTAAGTTGTGACCACCCAGGTCCCTTGTGCACGTTCGGGCGTCCTATTTTTCATTTGCTACCATGTGCGTCCATTTGGCCGGGTGCGCCATGTCGCACTTGGTGAGGGCGCCTGGCCAAACGTGTTCGGGTCAGGTCATTTGGTCTGAGGGTGTTCCTTGTGCACGTTCAGGCTGCCCGTTTTCCATTTTCTCCCATGTGCGTCTATTCGATCGGGCATGCCATGTTGTGCCGTGTGAGGGTGCCCAACCAAATTTGTTCAGGTCAGGCTATTTGGTCCGAGACCGCCTATATCAGATAACTGTCACCTTCGTTCGGTCATTTATTTATCCTTTTCTAGTCGGGGGAGGGGTTAGCTTTTCGTGTGAAGGGTGGGTTGGTAATTGAGTTTTTTTTTCGGTTGTGCTTGAATAATCGACTTGGGTCATTTTTAGGGTCGTTGAATTTCCTCTCTCCATCACCACTCGGTAGCATATGAGTAGTAATGTTGGCCATGCTTGTTATGGGAGGCATGTTTGAATAATCTCTCCAGTATACTTTGTTTTCTTGGAGTTGTATGGGGTTGTTGTGTGTGGCTCCTTGAGACGACAGGCCACTCATTGGCTTTTCATGTGAAAGGTGGGTTTGTAATTGAGTTTTTTTGTTCGTTTGTGCCTGAAGAATGGCCTTGGGTCATTTTTAGGGTCGTCGAATTTCTTCTGTCCATAAGCACTCATTAGAATATGAGGGGTAATGTTGGCCATGCTTGTCCTTGGAGGCATGTTTGAACAATCTCTCCCGTCCGCTTTGTTTTCTTGGAGTTGGATGGGGTTTTTGTGTGTGGCTCCTTGAGATGAATGACCACTTGTTGGCTTTGCTAAAATCGTCTCTTCGGTATCTCTCTCTCGTGGCCCTTGGTCACATATTTTCTCCATTGAAATAAACTTTTCTCTATGTCACTCGTTGGCTTCGTCGAGTCGGCTCTTCGCTATATTTTTCATCTCCTCCCTTTTTTCTTATGGGGGGACGAGTTGGATTTTAATGTGAAAGGTGGGGTGATAATTGAGTTGTTTGTTCAGGTGCGCCTGAAGAATGGCCTTGGGTCATTTGTAGGGTCGTCGACTCTCATCTTCTCTCCATCCCCACTCGGTAGCACATGAGTGATAATGTTAGCCATGCTTGTCCTAGGAGGCATATGTGAAAAGAGTTACCCTTTCGCTCTGTGTTCTCAGATTTGGATGAGGTTGTTGTGTGTGGCTCCTTGAGACAACTATTCGGTCACCTATGTTTCTCTCGTGCCCCTTGGTTGCTCGTTGGCTCTGTTGAAATTGGCTCTTTGCTATATTGTTCACCTCCTCCATCTTTGATGGGTGGGAGAGGTGGAATTTTCTCTCCTTGGATTCGTGAAGTTGGCTCTTTACTATATTGTTCACCTCCTCCCTTTTTGGTGGGGGGAGGGGTTGGATTTTCGTGTGAAAGGTGGGTTGGTAATTGAGTTGCTTGTTCGGGTGTGCCTGAAGAATGGCATTGGGTCATTTGTAGGGTTGTTGAAATTAATATTCTCTCCATCCCCACTTGGTAGCACATGAGTGGTAATGTTGGTGTAATGTCCCCAACTCAGCTCATAGCTAAGTGGGACATTATTTTTTCCAATGAACTCAAGTGCATGAATAATTGAGCAAGGAGCCTCAATAAAGCTACTCAAGCATGAATAAAAACCCCTCACAATATGAAAAGGGGCCATGAAATAACCAGCTCAAGCATCCACATCTGTGAACAAGGTTAATTTGACCAAGTCAACTCAACTTGTCTTTAAAATAATGGATCCATGAATAAAGCAGCTCAATGTGAATGAAGGCAAATTCAGCAAAAAAAATTGATGACTCCATAAATGTGAAAAGGGGCAAGGAAAAGAGGCTCAATCAAGGAAGATTCTTAGAAGATGCATTTTGTCACATTGACTAAATCCAACCATGCCGCATCTAGAAGATTCCCACTTAATGAGACAACGTAATTTTAGAGGAGGGAAGCTTGGCAAGGAAGCAAACCCTAGTGGAGTGGGGCCATTGGAGGAGAAGCACATTTTCTATATAAGGAAGGAAGGGGAACCATTTTGGTTTAGATTGGAGATTATATTTTCAGGAGGTCTGCTTAGACTTCTACATACTTAGTTGTTTAGCTAAGTTGCTACCCTTCTTAGTCCAAGGGTTTTCTCATGCGGGAATGTCCAACTTTTTCTAGGAGATCTTGTAGCAAGAGATCTAAGGGAAGGTTTTGATCTAAAATTTCCACTTTCAGGTGTCAGGCCAAGCACATTTGATTCATATCTATGTATTCCTTTAGGATACTGCGTTATTTGTATAGAGGTGCAGTGGAAGGGGTTAAAACCTCATGGTTTGAAGCTAGTTTCCCAAAGGGAAACTCATTTCTTCTTCCAGGAGATGATTAATAGAATTGCAGCCATTTATCATGTTTATTCAGCTATTTTGTGTAGATCTATAGCTATACTATATTTTTCAGTTATATCTGCAGCTGCTCCTTTGTATTTTCATTGCATGTGGGAAAACCCTTGCCGGGTGATCATAGTTTCATTATAAAGGACATTAGATCTCTGTTTCTTTGCCTCATTGAGTAATATAATATGAATATCAGATTTCTTTCTCCATTTTCTGATTATTCATTCCAATATACTGTGGAGTTTCTTTTGCAACAGCTCCAACATTTGCATGTTTTGGGGTTTTTGTCCATTTTCAGCTATTTGAGCATGGGATGCCTGTTTAACTTTGTTGTTGGTATTTTTTTCTGAAATCCTCTTGCATGAAGCTCTGATATTGACTAATATAAAGTAAAAAACCATTATTTAATATTTCTTTAACTTAGTACTCAGTAAAACAACATTTCTCGGTCACTAGTAGTGCTTTTCCCCACTTGGTTGTCTTTCTGGAGTGACGTTTGCTGTAGTTTGTGTCAAGTATTGAGATATGCATATGATATGGCCTTTGATATGATAATTTACTAATTCCCCTTGAGTTCTTGAATAATTTCTGCAAATTCTGAAGTAGGATTTCCATTTTGCTGCAACCTTCCTCTTTCGGCAGTTTTTAGCTAGTCTAGTTTGTGGGAGATCTGTTTAAGGTCTCTAAGTTCATTTGTTTCAGCTGAAATTCTGTATGTAATTAAAATACAGTCTATATGAGAGGAACCAAGAATTTATCTACGTTTTTGTTGCGTATTTTTTCTTATACAATGTTTTCCTTGAGATTCTTATCAATAATCATAGAAGGGAGATATTAGCCTTCGACATAGTTCTATAATCAGAGTCTGCTAGTGGGCTAGCTAGCCTCTAGATCTCATCCTCTCTTTAGAGGTGACATATCCAGTAAATTCCCCTGCAGTCAATCTCTAGAATAGATCCAGTTGTTTATTGTTAATTTTTTCTTAGAAAATGGATTTTCATTTACTAGATTCATGAGCATTTCCTGATTTGGGACATTACAGTGCTATCAGAGCATGATCTCTGGCACAGCCTGTGAGATCAATATTTTATAAAAATAAAGAGAAGAGGAAGGAGAAGCTATCTTGGCTCAGCCAATGGATTTCAGATCCACCCAGAGAATACGAAGAAGAGAAGAAAGCAGAAAGTATGGAAAGGATGACATTAATCCCATCAATATTCAGATCTGAGAAGAACCTCTCAAAGGGGGTTGAACAATTGGAAGCAAAAGGATGCAGTGAAACTCCAAGAGGGTTTCAAGGAGAAGAATACTGTAGTGAAACCTTTATGAGGTTTCAAGAAGAAGAAAAATAAGACATGGGAATTCCTCCTTCAAGGGAAGACCAAGATCTAGGGTTTCCTATTGAGGATGGGACATTCCCTACATTCAAAGAAAGAGCTGGGCGTGACAGCGCAATCATAACAGAGGCACCTATAGCATCTCAAGAAGAAAAAGTGGTGAGGGTAGTTGCACCAAGGAGAGAAGCTCTTGCACCTTTGCAAGGAGTTTCAGAGAATCCCACATATAGATATTGTGGCACAATCCATGTGCAGTATGTGCCATCATTATCAAATGGTGAGATCTGGAATATTACAGAGTTTCATAGGGTGAGAAATATATACCCCTCTTCATTTCTAAAGAATGTTGCACAAGGAAGGTAGGAAGATCCATGCACATTAGTTCATCCATCTCTCTATGATGATCTATGTCTTGATGCCCCATTATGTGAAGAAGGACCATTAGGGAAACGCCCTGATAAGTAGAAAAACAAAGTGTTCCCTCAACATGATACAATGAAGACACCACAGGTCAGAGGAGACACCATCACAACGCTGGAGGTTGTGGGTAAGAAGAATATTTATTAAAGTAACATTTTATTTTATAATTGCATGTTCTCTCTTACCTTATATGTGCAGGCCATAACTCCCAAGGGGAGTGTTCCACCTTATAAGCTTCATGGCCAGCTATGGGCCAAGATTGCTTTCAAGTATGGCCACCTCCTTGATGAGTTGAGGGATGTGATGCACTATGATGGGTGCTTCCATAAAGCCCCAAATATACATGTCACCTTCAGCCATGGTGAACTTATAAGAGAAACAAGTAAGTGGCATGCAAACCAATTACCTTATATTGATAGGAAGCAGGGAGAAGGAAACCTGCGCTGGTTTGTGTTGGGTGAGTGTGGGTACTCCCCAAAATTTCTGATTCTCATGACTCATGCCTCATACTTCAAGAGAAGTTTTCATAATGGAAAGGCATGGTTGCTATGGCTGTCACAAGGAGGGTTCAGACATTATCTGTTGAATCTTATGTACAAATATTTTCCCATGTTTGAAGTATGTCTTAGCATTCACATATATTTTGGGTTGAGATGTATTGCAAGTATGAATCTTGGGTTGGGAGGAGAAACAACTCCCACATGGTGTGGAATGGGAGAGCTAGCTTGCACTATGTTGATGGAGAACCCCAAATTTCCATCATTACATCATTGCTCCATGATCCAAACGTTGATAATGTAAGGAAGCAACAAGAGCCCTTGTTGCTATGGCTACTTTTGGGAGAGTATGGGCTGAAAACTCTCCATACTCAACACAACATTCCAAGAGGAATGCATGGCACATCCAAAGTGCAAGAATACTACCTTTCAGCAATAATGGAAGGGAGGGAGGTCCTCTCACATAGCAGCACAAGGGTGAATGGGTTTTACATGTGGAATTTCAAGAAGAAGAGTCATGGAGTGCCAAGAGTATTGCGACTCAAGCTTACAACATTGTTCTCTAAGAGAAAGTTTCTAATGATGGAGTATTTCCAAAGAAGTCTGCATCCTTTCATTTTGCATCAATTTATGAGGAGATTGTTATGTGAGTGCTCACTCATGGATCACATCTTCAACTCACACATGAGGCATGGTAATAAATACATCTATGTGCTTATTGATCATTCTATTAAGAATTTGTATCTTCTCACCAATTGTAAGAAATGCATTGCTCTGCAAGAGAGTAAGATTATTCATGGGTGTTATGGTCACTTTACGGCCACATTTTGTAATGATGATAACCCATCTCTACATGAATTGGAGCAAGTTCCTTGTTGTTTTTATTGTATGCAGCTGATATATATTTCTACTCACTACTTTCTAGTAGATGAGTTGACATGCACAGCTGAAAATTCTTTGGGAGGCAACTTGCCACTTGATGTTTTAAATCAGCAGTTGGGAAAACTGTGTTATACCCACCATAGAGGCCATATGTATAATCTTCATTTGCACATAGACTTCAGCAACTTTCAGATTTGGATGACATATGGTGGTGATGTTCCATTCACTTTGAATGGAATGTATGGGTCAGCAGGATCCATGACTTTCGAGGAAGGATATTTGGATATCCAACCTTAGTTTTGCCATCAAAGGGCACCCTTATTTCAGCCCAAAATAATTATGTGCTCTACTCTTGCCATGATTGGAGAGGGAGATAGCGTGGGATAAGCTATTTTTCCTATCATGATCAGCCATTCAGCCCACCTTATTTTCAAGAGCTCAAGGTGGAGGATATTTATTATGAGTTGCCATCTTGGGAGGCAACAAATTTTTCTTGGATGATAGCATGGGGAGGAGAGTCTTTCATTGATGAAGTGCTCCATGTTTTTCAGCACTCCCATCTTTAGAAGGCCTTGTATCAGAAAGTAAGTTCCCATATCAGCCTTCCATTCTTCCATGACAAGAACCATTGGGCTTATTCACCACAAGACAACACTTTTGCAGAAAATCTGAAGCGAGGAAGGAGACTATGGATAAAAATTCCACAAGGAGGGAAATTTTTGTAGCACCCTTGCAGTTGCTTGAGGACAAGAAAAAATTGGGAGGGGGATATTTTAATGTCCCTAACTTAGCTCATAGCCAAGTAGGACATTAGTTTTTCCAATGAACTCAAGTGCATGAATAATTGAGCAAGGAGGCTCAATAAAGCTACTCAAACATGAACAAAAACCCCTCACAATGTGAAAAGGGGCCATGAAATAACCAGCTCAAGCATCCACATCTGTGAACAAGGTTAAGTTGACCAAGTCAACTCAACCTGTCTTTAAAAGAATGGATCCATGAATAAAGCAGCTCAACGTGAATGAAGGCAAATTCAGCAAAAAAATTTGATGACTCCTTAAATGTGAAAAGGGGCAAGGCAAAGAGGATCAATCAAGGAAGATTCTTAGAATATGCATTTAGTAACATTGACTAAATCCAACCACGCAACATCTAGAAGATTCCCACTTAATGAGACAACGTAATTATAGAGGAGGGAAGCTTGGCAAGGAAGCAAACCCTAGTGGAGTGGGGCCCTTGGAGGAGAAGCACATTTTATATGTAAGGAAGGAAGGGAAACCATTTAGGTTTATATTGGAGATTATATTTTTAGGAGGTCTACTTAGAATTCTACATACTTAGCTGTTTAGCTAAGTTGCTGCAATTCTTAGTGCAAGGGTTTTCTCATGCAGGAATGCCCAACTTTTTATTGGAGATCTTGTAGCAAGAGATCTAAGGGAAGGTTCTGAGCTGAATTTTCCACTTTTAGTTGTTAGGAAAAGCACTTGTGATTCATATATATGCAGTCCCTTTAGGATACTACGTTATTTGTATAGAGGTGCAGTGGAAGGGGTTAAAACCCCATGGTTTGAAGCTAGTTTCCCAAAGGGAAACTCATTTCCTCTTCCAGGAGATTATTAATATAATTTTAGCCATTTCTCATGCATATTCAGCTATTTTATATAGAGCTATAGCTATACTACATTTTTCAGTTATATCTGCAGTTGCTCCTTTTTATTTTCATTGCATGTGGGAAAAACCTTGCTGGGTGATCATAGTTTCATTATAAAGGAGATTAGATCTCTATTTCTTTGCCTCATTGAGTAATATAATATGAATATCAGATTTATTTTTCCATTTTCTAAGTATTCATTCCAATAGACTGAGCAGTGTCTTTTGCAGTAGCTCCAGCATTTCTATCCCGTCCACTCTGTTTTCTTGGAGTTGGATGGGGTTGTTGTGTGTGGTTCCTTGAGATGAATGGCCACTTGTTGGCTTTGCTAAAATCGTCTCTTCGGTATCTCTCTCTCGTGGCCCTTGGTCACACGTTTTATCCATTGAAATCAAATTTTCTCTATTTCACTTGTTGGCTTCGTCGAGTCGGCTCTTCACTATATTTTTCATCTCCTCCCTTTTTGCTTATGGGGGGAGGGGTTGGATTTTCATGTGAAAGGTGGGTTGATAATTGAGTTGTTTGTTCGGGTGCACCTGAAGAATGGCCTTGGGTCATTTTTAGGGTCATCGACTCTCATTTTCTCTCCATCCCCACTCGGTAGCACATGAGTGATAATGTTAGCCATGCTTGTCCTAGGAGGCATATGTGAAAAGAGTTACCCTTTCGATCTGTGTTCTCAGAGTTGGATGAGGTTGCTGTGTGTGGCTCCTTGAGACAACTATTTGGTTGCCTATGTTTCTCTCATGCCCCTTGGTTGCTCGTTGGCTCTGTTGAAATTGGCTCTTTGCTATATTGTTCACCTCCTCCCTTTTTTGTGGGTGGGAGAGGTGGAATTTTCTCTCGTTGGCTTCGTGAAGTTGGTTCTTTACTATATTGTTCACCTCCTCCCTTTTTGGTGGGGGGACGGGTTGGATTTTCGTGTGAAAGGTGGGTTGGTAATTGAGTTTATTGTTCGGGTGTGCCTGAAGAATGACATTGGGTCATTTTTAGGGTTGTTGAAATTCATATTCTCTCCATCCCCACTCGGTAGCACATGAGTGGTAATGTTGGTGTAATGTCCCCAACTCAGCTCATAGCTAAGTGGGACATTAAATTTTCCAATGAACTCAAGTGCATGAATAATTGAGCAAGGAGCCTCAATAAAGCTACTCAAGCATGAATAAAAACCCCTCACAATGTGAAAAGGGGCCATGAAATAACCAGCTCAAGCATCCACATGTGTGAACAAGGTTAATTTGACCTAGTCAACTCAACTTTTCTTTAAAAGAATGGATCCACGAATAAAGCAGCACAATGTGAATGAAGGCAAATTCATCAAAAAAAATTGATGACTCCTTAAATGTGAAAAGGGGCAAGGAAAAGAGGCTAAATCAAGTAAGATTCTTAGAAGATGCATTTAGTCACATTGACTAAATCCAACCACGCCGCATCTAGAAGATTCCCACTTAATGAGACAGCGTAATTTTAGAGGAGGGAAGCTTGGCAAGGAAACAAACCCTAGTGGAGTGGGGCCATTGGAGGAGAAGCACATTTTCTATATAAGGAAGGAAGGGAAACCATTTTGGTTTAGATTGGAGATTATATTTTCAGGAGATCTGCTTAGAATTCTGCATACTTAGTTGTTTAGCTAAGTTGCTACACTCCTTAGTCCAAGGGTTTTCTCATGCGGGAATGTCCAACTTTTTATAGGAGATCTTGTAGCAAGAGATCTAAGGGAAGGTTTTGATCTGCAATTTCCACTTTCAGGTGTTAGGCCAAGTACTTTTGATTCATATCTATGTAGTCCTTTAGGATTCTGCGTTATTTTTATAGAGGTGCAGTGGAAGGGGTTAAAACCTCATGGTTTAAAGCTAGTTTCCCAAAGGGAAACTCATTTCTTCTTCCAGGAGATGATTAATAGCATTGCAGCCATTTCTCATGTTTATTCATCTATTTTTTGTATAGCTATAGCTATACTATATTTTTCATTTATATCAGCAGCTGCTCCTTTGTATTTTCATTGCATGTGGGAAAACCCTTGCTGGGTGATCATAGTTTCATTGTAAAGGAGATTAGATATCTGTTTCTTTTCGTCATTGAGTAAGATAATATGAATATCAGATTTATTTCTCCATTTTCTGAGTATTCATTCCAATATACTGCGGAGTGTCTTTTGCAGTAGCTCCAACATTTGCATGTTTTGGGGTTTTTGTCCATTTTCAGCTATTTAAGCATGGAATGCCTGCATGCAGCTCTAATATTGACCAATATAAAGGAAAAAACCGTTATTTTATATTTCTTTAACATAGTACTCAGTAAAACAACATTTCTGGGTCACCAGTAGTGCTTTTCCCCACTTGGTTGTCTTTCTGGAGTGACGTTTGCTATAGTTTTTGTCAAGTATTGAGCTATCCATATGATATGGCCTTTGATATGATAATTTACTGATTCCCCTTTATTTTTTGAAGAATTTCTGCAAATTCTGAAGTAGGATTTCCATTTTGCTGCAACCTTCCTCTTTCAGCAGTTTTTAACTAGTCTAGTTTGTGGGAGATCTGTTTAAGGTCTCTAAGTTCATTTGTTTCGGCTAAAATTTTGTATGTAATTAAAATACAGTCTATATGAGAGGAACCAAGAATTTATCTACGTTTTTGTTTCATATTTTTTCTTATACAACGTTTTCCTTGAGCTGCTTATCAATAATCATAGAAGGGAGATATTAACCTTCGACATAGTTCTATAGACAGAGTCTGCTAGTGGGCTAGCTAGCCTCTAGATCTCATCCTCTCTTTAGAGGTTACATATACAGTAAATTCCCCTACATTAAATGTCTAGAATAGATCCAGTTGTTTATTGTTAATGTTTTCTTGAAAAAGGATTTTCATTTACTAGATTCATGAGCATTTCCTGATTTGGGACATTACAGTGCTATCAGAGCATGATCTTTGGCACAGCCTGTGAGATAAATATTTTATAAAACTAAAGAGAAGAGTAAGGAGAAGCTATCTTGGCTCAGCCAGTGGATTTTAGATCCACCCAGAGAATATGAAGAAGAGAAGAAAGCATAAAGTATGGAAAGGATGACATTACTCCCATCAATATTCAGATCCGAGAAGAACCTCTCAAAGGGGGTTGAACAATTGGAAGCAAAAAGATGCAGTGAAACTCCAAGAGGGTTTCAAGGAGAAGAATATTGTAGTGAAACCTTTATGAGGTTTCAAGAAGAAGAAAAAGAAGACATGGGAATTCCTCCTTCAAGGGAAGACCAAGATCTAGGGTTTCCTATTGAGGATGGGACATTCCCTACAATCAAAGAAAGAGCTGGGGGTGACAGCACAATCATAACAGAGGCACCTGTAGCATCTCAAAAAGAAAAAGTGGTGAGGGTAGTTGCACCAAGGAGAGAAGCTCTTGCACTTTTGCAAGGAGTTTCAGAGAATCCCACATATAGATATTGTGGCACAATCCATGTGCAGTATGTGCCATCATTATCAAATGGTGAGATCTGGAATATTACAGAGTTTCATAGGGTGAGCAATATATACCCCTCTTTATTTCTAAAGAATGATGCACAAGGAAGGTAGGAAGATCCATGCACATTAGTTCATCCATCTCTCTATGATGATCTATGTCTTGATGCCCCATTATGTGAAGAAGGACCATTAGGGAAATGCCCTGATAAGAAGAAAAACAATGTGTTCCCTCAACATGATACAATGAAGACACCACAGGTCAGAGGAGACACCATCACAATGCTGGAGGTTGTGGGTAAGAAGCATATTTATTAAAGTAACATTTTATTTTATAATTGCATGTGCTCTCTTACCTTATATGTGCAGGCCATAACTCCCAAGGGGAGTGTTCCACCTTATAAGCTTCATGGCCAGCTATGGGCCAAGATTGCTTCCACGTATGGCCACCTCCTTGATGAGTTGAGGGATTTGATGCACTATGGTGGGTGCTTCCCTAAAGCCCCAAATATACATGTCACCTTCAGCCATGGTGAAGTTATAAGAGCAAAAAGTAAGTGGCATGCAAACCACTTACCATATATTGATAGGAAGCAAGGAGAAGGAAACCTGCGTTGGTTTCTGTTGGGTGAGTGTGGGTACTCCCCAAAATTTCTGATTCTCATGACTCATGCCTCATACTTCAAGAGAAGGTTGCATAATGGGAAGGCATGGTTGTTATGGCTATCACAAGGAGGGTTTGGACATTATATGCTGAATCTTATGTACAAATATTTTCCCATGTTTGAAGTATGTCTCAACATTCACATATATTTTGGGTTGAGATGTATTTCAAGTATGAATCTTGGGTTGGGAGGAGAAACAACTCCCACATGGTGTGGAATGGGAGAGATAGCTTGCACTATGTTGATGGAGCACCCCAAATTTCCATCATTACATCATTGCTCCATGATCCGCACGTTGATAATGTAAGGAAGCAACACGAGCCCTTGTTGCTATGGCTACTTTTGGGAGAGTATGGGCTGAAAACTCTCCATACTCAACACAACATTCCAAGAGGAATGCATGGCACATCCAAAGTGCAAGAATACTACCTTTCAGCAATAATGGAAGGGAGGGAGGTCCTCTCACATAGCAGCACAAGGGTGAATGGGTTTTACATGTGGAATGTCAAGAAGAAGAGTCATGGAGTGCCAAGAGTATTGCGACTCAAGCTTACAACATTGTTCTCTAAGAGAAAGTTTCTAATGATGGAGTATTTCCAAAGAAGTGTGCATCCTTTCATTTTGCATCAATTTATGAGGAGATTGTTATGGGAGGGCTCACTCACGGATCACATCTTCAGCTCACACATGAGGTATGGTAATAAATACATCTATGTGCTTATTAATCATTCTATTAAGAATTTGTATCTTCTCACCAATTTTAAGAAATGCATTGCTCTGCAAGAGAGTAAGATTATGCATGGGTGTTATGGTCACTTTACGGCCACATTTTGTAATGATGATAACCCATCTCTACATGAATTGGAGCAAGTGCCTTGTTTTTTTTATTGTATGCATCTGATATATATTTCTACTCACTAGTTTCTAGTAGATGAGTTGACATGCACAACTGAAAATTCTTTGGGAGGAAACTTGCCACTTGATGTTTTAAATCAGCAGTTGGGAAAACTGTGTTATACCCACCATGGAGGCCATATGTATAATCTTCATTTGCACATAGACTTCAGAAAATTTCAGATTTGGATGACATATGGTGGTGATGTGCCATTCACTTTGAATGGAATGATATGGGTCAGGAGGATCCATGACTTTCGAGGAAGGATATTTGGAGATCCAACCTTAGTTTTGCCATCAAAAGGCACCCTTATTTCAGCCCAAAATAATTATGTGCTCTACTCTTGCCATGAGTGGAGAGGGAGATAGCGTGGGATAGGCTATTTTTCCTATCATGATCAGCCATTCAGCCCACCTTATTTGCAGGAGCTCAAGGTGGAGGAGATTTATTATGAGTTGTCATCTTGGGAGGCAACAAATTTTTCTTGGATGATAGCATGGGGAGGAGAGTCTTTCATTGCTGAAGTGCTCCATGTTTTTCAGCACTCCCATCTTTAGAAGGTCTTGTATCAGAAAGGAAGTTCCCATATCAGCCTTCCATTCTTCCATGACAAGAACCATTAGGCTTATTCACCACAAGCCAACACTTTTGCAGAAAATCTGAAGCAAGGAAGGAGACTATGGATAAGAATGCCACAAGGAGGGAAATTTTTGTAGCACCCTTGCAGTTGCTTGAGGATAAGAAAAATTTGGGATGGGGAGATTTTAATGTCCCTAATTTAGCTCATAGCTAAGTGGGACATTAATTTTTCCAATGAACTCAAGTGCATGAATAATTGAGCAAGGAGGCTCAATAAAGCTACTCAAACATGAACAAAAACCCCTCACAATGTGAAAAGGGGCCATGAAATAACCAGCTCAAGCATCCACATCTATGAAAAGGTTTAAGTTGACGAAGTCAACTCAACCTGTCTTTAAAAGAATGGATCCATGAATAAAGTAGCTCAATGTGAATGAAGGCAAATTCAGCAAAACAATTTGATGAATCCTTAAATGTGAAAAGGGGCAAGGCAAAGAGGCTCAATCAAGGAAGATTCTTAGAAGATGCATTTAGTCACATTTTATAAATCCAACCACACAACATCTAGAATATTCCCACTTAATGAGACAACGTAATTATAGAGGAGGGAAGCTTGGCAAGGAAGCAAACCCTAGTGGAGTGGGGCCCTTGGAGGAGAAGCACATTTTCTATATAAGTAAGGAAGGGAAACAATTTAGGTTTATATTGGAGATTATATTTTTAGGAGGTCTACTTAGAATTCTACATACTTAGCTGTTTAGCTAAGTTTCTACAATTCTTACTGCAAGGGTTTTCTCATGCGGGAATGCCCAGCTTTTTATTGAAGATCTTGTATCAAGAGATCTAAGGGAAGGTTCTGATCTGAAATTTCCACTTTTAGTTGTTAGGACAAGCACTTTTGATTCATATATATGCATTCCCTTTAGGATACTACGTTATTTGTATAGAGGTGCAGTGGAAGGGGTTAAAACCCCATGGTTTGAAGCTAGTTTCCCAAAGGGAAACTCATTTCTTCTTCCAGGAGATTATTAATAGAATTTTAGCCATTTATCATACATATTCATCTATTTTATATAGAGCTATAGCTATACTACATTTTCAATTATATCTGTAGTTGCTCCTTTGTATTTTCATTGCATGTGGGAAAACCCTTGATGGGTGATCATAGTTTCATTATAAAGGAGATTAGATCTCTATTTCTTTGCCTCATTGAGTAATATAATATGAATATCAGATTTATTTCTCTATTTTCTAAGTATTCATTCCAATAGACTGAGCAGTGTCTTTTGCAGCATCTCCAGCATTTGCATGTTTCGGGGTTTTTGTCCATTTTTCAGCTATTTGAGCATGAGAGGCCTGTTTAACTTTGCTTTTGGTATTTGTTTCTGAATTACTCTTGCATGAAGCTCTGATATTGACTAATGTAAATGAAAAAACTGTTATTTTGTACTTCTGTAATTTAGTACTCAGTAAAACAGTGTTTCTAGGTCACTAGTGGTGCTTTTCCCCACTTGGTTGTCTTTCTGGAGTGATGTTTGTTGTAGTTTTTGTCAAGTATTGAGCTATGCATCTGATATGGACTTTGATGTGATAATTTACTGATTCCCCTTGATTTTATGAAGAATTTCTGCAAATTTTGAAGTAGGATTTCCATTTTGCTGCAACCTTCCTCTTTCAGCAGTTTTCAGCTAGTCTAGTTTGTGGGAGATCTGTTTAAGGTCTCTAAGTTCATTTGTTTCAGCTGAAATTCTGTATGTAAGTCAAATAAATTCTATATGAGAGGAAACAAGCATTGATATGTGTTTTTGTTTCATATTTTTTCTTATACAACATTTTCCTTGAGCTGCTTGTCAATAATCCTAGAAGGGAGATATTAGCCTTCGACATAGTTCTATAGACAGAGTCTGCTAGTGGGCCAGCTAGCCTCTAGATCTCATTCTCTCTTTAGAGGTGACATATCCAGTAAATTCCCCTACATTCAATCTCTGGAATAGATCCAGTTGTTTATTGTTAATGTTTTCTTGAAAAAGGATTTTCATTTTCCGAATTCATGAGTATTTCCTGATTTGGGACATTACAATTGGCCATGCTCATTCTTGGAGGCATATGTGAAAATTCCCCCTTCACTCCGTGTTCTCAGAATTGGATGGGTTTTTGTGTGTGGCTCCTTGAGATGAATGTCCTCTTCATTTTGGATCGTTATGGTGCCAGTTTCTTATGCTTGTACTCTTTCTATGTCAGCATTGTGGGTTGAGATGCATACATTTAAGAGGAATGTGGAAGGGTTTTTTTTGCAAGCCACCCCTCTTGCTTTATTTCTCCATTGGGCGATGTGAGGAGCGGTTCTCCTTGTTGTAAAATTAAGGTTTGGAATTCCTTTCAGAGTGCACATCGTCTGTCCCTACGTTGTGTTTAACGTTTTGATAGATGTGGTGGCCCATATGTTTGATCGAGTGGTCAGATTTTTCCTTGCATCTTGCGTGCACAGTAGAATTATGTGGCTTGGAATGCTGAGACAAAATGTGATGGGAATTTCTCGTTTTATGGATCACGTATGCGATTGTGGTCTAATGCGGATGAGGCTTGCTACGTTGATGGCGGGGCTATATCTGGAAGGAGGAATTCAAGGTGGAATGCTTTGACCTCCCTTCTCTATGTGGAGGTGGCTGTAGGTGAAAAGTATTCATTGTCTAGTTGGTAAGTCGGTGGGGAAATATCCTGGTTGCTTGTACACAGGGTGTGTGGGGTGCAGGGCTACCTGATCCCTCGTCCTTTTCAGATATGTTCATGCCTTTTGTAGCGAACCTCTTGATTTTCATTTATTTTCTTCCTTTTCCTTTGCTTCAAGGTTGCCACAGGCGATCAAGCAATTGAGGTCCACCGTTGCTATTGTCTAGGTGGACTCCTAGGTGGTCTCGGTGCGGGGTACAAAGGGTTGGAGGGGGGGATTTTTAAGAGAGGTTGCAGGATTAGTCGTTCTTTTTTTATTTCCATCCTTTTGCATCGAGGGTGTCGCAGGAAATCAAACAATCAAGATCCACTATTGATGTTGACTAGGTGGACTCCTAGGTGGCCTTGGTATAGGGCGAGGAGGGTCAAGGTGGAATTTCTAATAGAGGTTGTCGACTTATTCATTCTCCTTCTACTTCTTTATTTTTATTTTGCAGTGAGGTTTCCATAGGCGATCAAATGATCGAGGTCCATTGTTGCTGCTGCCCAGGTGGACTCCTAGGTGGCCTTGCTACTGGGCGGGAAGGGTTGGAGGGAATTTTTCAGAAACGTTGTGGGGTCAGTTTTTCTCCCTTTATTTACTTACTTTGCTTTCACATTGAGGTCACCACAGGCAATCAGGTGATCGAGGTCCATTTTTGCTGTTGTCCGGGTGGACTCCTAAGTGGCCTTGGTGCAGGGTGGGGATGGTTGGGAGGCATTCTAGAGAGAGAGAGTTTGTGGGGTTTTTCGTTCTCCATTTTTTTCCTTTTTTTGTCTTTGCATCGAGGTTGTCACAGGTGCTCGAGGTCCACTATTACCGTTGTCGGGGTGGAATCCTAGGTGGCCTTGGTGTAAGGCGGGGAGGGTTTGGGGGGAATTTCTAAGAGAGTCTTGTTTTTTTTTCTCCCCTTTGTCTGTTCATTGTTGCTGTCGTGGGTGATAAGGCTTTTTCCATCCTTGCTGGTTGGGGGGTGGTTACCAACTCCTAGGCGGCCTCGATGCAATGTGACTCAGCAGGGTGACCCATTTTTTCTCTTTGTGGACCTTTCATCCATCGTCCATTACATTTTATATTTTGCATGTCCTTCGCATGTAGTGTGTGTGTGGGCTATAATCCTTTCTTGGGGATGCAAGAGGTGCAAGGTATAAGAGATTTACATGAAATTTTGACCTCTCTTTGACTTGATGGGTGTTCAGGATGGCTCTCTGTAAGAGAGAACTTTGAGTGCCCTTTGAAGTGGGAGGGTGCTACCTGGTTGATCCTGCTAGTAGTCATATGCTTGTCTTAAAGATTCAAGCCATGCATGTCTAAGTATGAACTAATTCAGACTGTGAAACTACGGATGGCTCATTAAACCAGTTATAGTTTTTTTGATGGTACCATACTACTTAGATAACTGTAGTAATTCTAGAGATAATACGTGCACCAAGTAATGACTCTTTGGAAGGGATGAATTTTTTAGATAAAATGCCAGTGCAGGCTTGCCCGCTTCTCCAGTGAATCATGATAACTGGACGGATCGCAAATCCCTTGTGTTGGCGATGCTTCATTCGAAGTTCTGCCCTATCAACTTTCGATGGTAGGATAGAGGCCTACCATGGTAGTGACAATAAATAACAATACTGGGCTCATCGAGTCTGGTAATTTGAATGAGTACAATCTAAATCTGTTAACAAGGATCCATTGGAGGGAAAGTCTAGTGCCAACAGCCATGGTAATTCTAGCTCTAGTAGTGTATATTTAATTTGTTGCAGTTAAAAAGCTCGTAGTTGGATCTAGGGTCATAAAGGTCGGTCCACCTACTCAGTGTGCCCCGGCCTTTCCATCCCTTTTGTGGGCGGCATGTTCCTGGCTTTAACTGGCTGGGTTGCGGCTCCAGCGCTGTTACTTTGAAAAAATTAGAGTGCTCAAAGCAAGCTTATGCTCTGAATACATTAGCATGGAATAACATGATAGGAGTCTGGTCCTATTGTGTTCACCTTCGAGACTAGAGTAATTATTAATAGGGACTATCAGGGGCATTTGTATTTCATTATCAGAGGTGAAATTCTTGGATTTATGAAAGACGAACCACTGCGCAAGCATTTTCCAAGGATTTTTTCATTAATCAAGAATGAAAGTTGGGGGCTCAAAGACAATCAGATACCGTCCTAGCCTCAACCATAAACGATGCCAACCAAGGATCAGTGGATGTTGCTCTAAGGAAACCACCAGCACCTTCTGAGAAGTCAGAGTGTTTGGGTTCCGAGGGGTGTATGGTCGCAAGACTGAAACTTAAAGGAATTGACGGAATGGCACCACCAGGAGTGGAGCCTGCGGCTTAATTTGACTCAACACTGGGAAACTTACCAGGTCTAGACATAGTAAGGATTGACATATTGAGAGCTCTTTCTTGATTCTATGGGTGGTGGTGCATGGCCGTTCTTAGTTGGTGGAGCAATTTTTCTAGTTAATTCTGATAACGAATGAGACCTAAGCCTGCTAACTAGCTACGCGGAGGTTCCCTTTCGCGACCAGTTTCTTAAAGGGACTATGGGCATTTAGGCCATGGAATTTTGAGGCAATAACAGGTCTATGATTCCCTTATATGTTCTAGGCTGCATGAGTGCTACACTGATGTAGCCAATGAGTTTTTCTTCCTGGTTCGAGAGAATCAGGAAGTTTTCTCAAATTGCATCATGATGGGGATAGACCATTGAAATTATTGGTCTTCAATGAGGAATTCCTAGTAAGCGCGTGTCATCAACTCATGTTGACTATGTGCCTACCCTTTGTACACACCGCCCATCGCTCCTACCGATTTAATGATCCGCTAAAGTGTTCAGACTGCGTCGACGATGGTGGTTCGCCACTGTCGACGTCGTGGGAAGTTCATTGAAAATTATCATTTAGAGGAAGGAGAAGTCGTAACAAGGTTATCATAGGTGAACCTATAGTAGGATCATTGATAGCAGGGTTTTGTTTTATCATTTGGGTTGTGTGCCTTTCAATTATATGTAATCATGGAACGCATGGTGTGTCTCTAGGAGAGCGGGTTTGATACTTGTTGGGGTGGTGGTGCCTCTTGCAAAAGAGACTCACAACATTTTTAGTTGCCTATCTTGAGTTCACGCTTGTTTTTACCTGTACTTGCAAGCAATTCCTGTTCTTGTCCCATCATTTGTTATTATATCCTCTAGTGTGTTTTTTGTATGGGGTTCAGAAGCTCGTTTCTCGAGATTCCCCTCTCCAATGGTATGTTCGGAGAGGCATGGTTGCTGCAATCGAGGTGCTTGGGAAATACAATGGAAAAATTCAGACTCTTTCATAGCGGCGGTGCTCAGTCCTTTGTTCGTTGGAAGATGTGGGCCTCCATAGTTGGTTTTCTCCAAAAGGTGGCAGTAATATTTTATGTGTTTGCTTGGGAAAGCCTTTTTGTTGGTGGTTGGTTCAATGGAGTGGTTGCGTGTGCGCTTCCTACCTCAACCCTTTCATGAGGGGAAAATGTCGGGGTGGGGTCAATATGGGATGGATGAAGATCGGTGCAATCCATTGGGTTGGCCACCCTAGTCCTCTCGGCAGTTCCTTGATAGGCCCTCACAGAAGGGCTGGGTCTAGGTAATGAAATAGCCCTCCCTTGGTTTGAGCTCCACCAAAATTGCAAGTTTCCCCATCAATGGGCATGAGGTAGCATTTTTTCTCATGCCTTTGGTTTTGAGGGAATTCCTCATCCTTTCTTGAGCCACTCCCCCTTCAAGTAGGAAGTAGGTTATGTCCTTGTCTAACCATTTGGATTGTGGGTTTTTTGTGCAACTTAGTCATTTATGGGATGTGTCGATTGTTGCAATAGTGTTGTGGTGTGCACTTTGGGGGCTTCCCTCTTTTTAGAGTGTGACATTGCATTTCCGGTGTATTTATGGCCCTAGGATTTATCCAGCATTGAGTGTCAGCCTCCGATAACTCCTCTTTGGAGTTCAGGTTGTTTGGGCCCCCTTGACTTTTTGTTTGGAAAGGTTGTCGGGTGTCCTGTACACAGAGGGGTGGAATAGCGCTGTGGGTTTTGCTATTAGTGCATTTTTTTTTTAAGCCTTGTGTGCGTTGGGTGGTCGTTTACCTCTCAGTAGTAATGTGCTCCAAGTACTTGTCTCGTTGTGGCCCTCAGCTTTTATAGTGGTCAAGTTTAGGCTGTGGCTTGTCTACTTGGTTTTTTTATTGCCACTTGTTGTGTTCTATAGATAAAAAGGATGTTGCATCATAATGTATGTGGAAGGGTGCAGAAACGTGGGATGCTTTTGATTGGGTGCCTTTTTTTCCTTCTTTTGGTTAAGCCAACATCTCCTCACGTGGCGGCGACCCTCTATTTTTCTAGCTAGCGTTGGTAGAAATTTGGCTGCCCTTTCTCTCAAATTAGATTTCTATCGCGAGTGTTATGGTGGGTGATGTTTGGTTTTTATTTCTTCATGTTTTTTTCTTCCCTTTTGGTCCCTAGCTTTATGTAGAAAAGCGGGAATTTTTGTGGGTCGGTGTCGGAGGAGGATGAAAAGCAGTGCAAACTCTAGGTTGGCCACCCTAGTCCTTATCGATCATCGTTCTTAGTAGTTCCCCCATTTTTTCTAAGGCACAGGTCTTGGAAAGCTTGTACTATGTTCAAGCCTCCCCTTGTGATTTTTTTTGGTCCCCCTAGCTTTACAGAGAAAAGGTGGGATTGTCGTGGATTGACATTTTTGGAAGTATGAAAAAGCAGTGCAAGTTTCTGCTAGGATGGCTGCCCTAGTCCTTCTCAATCACCGATTTGTGTAGTTCCCCCCACCATTTTGTGAGGGAACGGGGCCTTGAAAGCCTATTTTTATTTTGAGCCTCATCCTCTCTACTAGTAGCCATGTTTTGGTTCTCTTTTTATTTTATTTTTTTGGGTTGCTTTTTTCCCTTCCTCCTTTTGGCCCCTAGCTTTACGGAAAAAAGGGTGAATTGTTGAGGATTGGTATTCGCGAAGGATGAAAGGCAGTGTGAGCTCTGGGGGTGGCCACCCTAATCCTTACAAATCATCGTTCCTTTTGATTCCCCCCCTTTTTTGATGGTGTGGGGCTCGGGAATAGTTTATTATCTGTTCGGGCCACCTCCTTTGAGTGGGTGGACAATTTTGTTTCTCTTTCTTTCATGTTTTTTTCTTACTCTCCCCATTTAGACCCCTATATTTACAAATAAAAAAGGGGGATTTGTAGTGGCTTGATGTTCATGAAGGATGAAAAGAAGTGCGAGTTTCAGGGTGGCCACCCTAGTCCTTCTTGGTCATCGTTCTTTACAATTCTACCCTTTTTGAAAAGGCACGGGGTTTGGAAAGTAGCTCTTCTTATTTTTCTGCTTGAGATTTCCCTTGTGAGGGGGTGGCAGCCACATTCTCTTTCTTTTTTGTTATATGGATATGTGTTTTTTTCCCCCTTCCCTTACTCTTGTCAGCCCCAAGCAGCGTTACGGAAAAGAAAGAGGGGAACTGTTGCAGGTTGGGTCTTCAATAAGGATGAAAAGCAATGGGAGCTCGTGGGTTGGCCACCCTAGTCCTTCTCGATCACCGTTCCTTGCAGTTCCCCCCTTTTTTAAAAGGCATGGGGTCTGGGGGGGCTTGTTTGAGCCCCTTCCCTTTAGTGAGTGGGTTATGGAGTGCAGTTGTCTTGAGGGGGAAGGGGGCTTGTTGCTTGTTGTGATGCATTGTACGTGGGGTTGGATTTTAGCCATTTCTCATGGGGGTGCACTTTTTTGATAACATGCAGAAAAGACTCTCAACAATGGATATCTCGACTCTTGTTACAATGAAGAATGTAGTGAGATGCGATACTTAGTGTGAATTGCAGAATCTCGTGAATCATCGAGTTTTTTAATGCAATTTGCACCTGAGGCTTCAGTCAAGGGCACGTCTGTCTGGGAATTGCTTCCCAATAAAATTTTCTCCTTGAAATATTTTATGGAGCAGCAGATGTGGTCGTCGATGCCCAATGTCATGTGGTTGGCAGAAATGTGGCAGACGATGTTTTGTGGCATGCATTGGTAAGCGGTGATATTTTCGCCTTAGTTGGGAAATAGGCATTAGTCGAAGTAGGCTCTCTGTGGCATCCATAGAAATTTATTTGCTCTCTCTTTTCCTTCCATTGGGTAGGGCGGATTTAGCTCCAACTTGTGACCTGAACTCAGGCGATTTTAAGCATATAATTAAGTGGAGGAAAAGAAACTTACAAGTGAAGTGTGAAGAGACCAACATGAAAATCGGGTGGTAGTGTCGCCTGAATTGTAGTCTACAGAAGCATCCTTAGTGGTGGACCTGGGCAAGTCCCTTAGAAGGGGGCACCTGAGAGGGTAATAGCCCCATCAGGCCGGGACCCTACCGCATCACGCAGCATTGTCAGTGAGTCGAGTTGTTTGGGAATGCAGCCCTAATTGGGTGGTAAATTTTGTCCAAGGCTAAATACAGGCGAGAGACTGATAGCGAACAAGTACCGTGAGGGAAAGATGAAAAGGACTTTGAAAAGAGAGTTAAAGAGAGATTGAAATTGCTGGGAGGGAAGCATATGGAGGTTTTCGATGTGTCTTTGTTAGAAGTGGAATGGCTCAGGCTGGTCCGCCACTCAACTTGAGGTGAAAACCAACACAGGCTGCTGCATCATCACAAGCGCGGGTGGAGTGCCACTTGTCGGTTTACCGTTGCAGTGGTCTAGGAACAAAGAGCGTGCCCTTCTGGTGGGCCATGTGCACCTGCATGCTCTTGGTGTTGGTTTTCAGGCTTTCCATTTAGCCCATCTTGAAACATGGACCAAGGAGTCTAACACGTGTGCGAGTCGGTGGGTTTGAAAAACTGCGAGGCGCAAGCAAGCTGACGGGCGAGATCCCCTCTCTACAGGGGGTGCATCATCGACTGAACTTGAGCTTATGTGAAGGGTTCGAGTGCGAGCATACCTGTTGGGACCTGAAATATAGTGAACTATGTCTGAGCAGGGCGAAGACAGAGGAAACTCTGGTGGAGGTTCTTAGCGATACTGACATGCAAATCGTTCATCTAACTTTGGCATAGGTGCAAAAGACTAATCAGACCATATAGTAGCTGGTTTCATCTGAAATTTCCCTCAAGATCGCTGGAGCTCACACGCGAGTTTTATCAGGTAAAGAAAATTATTAGAGGCATCGGGGGTGTAACACCCTCGACCTATTCTCAAAAATTAAATAGGTAACAGGGTACAGCTGCTCCATTGAGCCATGCCATGGGATTGAGAGCTCCAAGTGAGCCATTTTTGGTAAGCAGAACTGGCGATGTGGGATGAATTGAAAGTTGAGTTATGGTGTCAAATTACACACTAACCTAGATCCCACAAGGGGTGTTGGTTGATTAATACAGCAGGACAGTGGTCATGGAAGTATAAATCCGCTAAGGAGTGTGTAAAAACTCACCTGCTGAATCAAATAGCGCTGAAAATGGATGGCGTTAAAGCTCGCAACATATACTTGAACGTGAGAGAAATTTCCTGACTTTAATGCGTAGGAGAACACGTGGGTCATTGAGAAACCTCGGGCGTAAGGTTGGGTGGATCGGCCCCCGGTGTAGATCTTGGTGGTAGAAGAAAATATCCAAATGAGAACTTTGAAGACTGAAGTGGGGAAAGGTTCCATGTGAACAACACTTGGACATGGGTTAGTCGATCCTAAGATATGGGGAAGGCTTGTATCAAGGGTGCACTTTGCACGAGCATCGAAAGGGAATTAGGTTAATATTCCTGAACCGAGACATGGCGATGAGTGGCAATGTTAGGAAATCCGTAGACTTCATCATGGGCCCCAGGAAGAGTTATCTTTTCTTTTTAACATTTTTCCCACCCTAGAATTGTTTCACCCAGAGATAGGGTCCAACAGCTGGAATAGCACCGCACGTCTTGCAGTGTTCGGTGCACCCTCAAAGGCCCTTGAAAATTTAGAGGACCGAGTATCATTCATGCCTAGTTGTACTCATAACTGCATTAGGTCTGCAAGGTGAACAACCTCTGGTCAATAGAACAATGTTGGTAAGGGAAGTCATCAAAACAGATCCATAACTTTGGGAAAAGGATTGGCTCTGAGGGCTTAGCCTAGGGGTCTTTGCCCTCAACTCGTGGGCTGTCGGCAGTCTGCCTAAGTTTCTCTCACGACGAGGGTAGACAGTCGCGTGTTGATTGGGCTATGGGCGTAGAATTCCCCCTCGCGGGGGCTTTTCCCTAGGCGGTAAACATTCAACTCAGAACTAGTACGGAAAAGGGGAATCTGACTTTTTAATTAAAACAAAGCATTGCAATGGTCCCTACAGATGCTGACGTAATATGATTTTTGCCCAGTGCTCTGAATTTGAAAGTGAAGAAATTTAACCAAGTGCGGGTAAACGGCGGGAGTAACTATGACTCTCTTAAGGTGCCCAAATGCCTCGTCAACTAATTAGTAACGTGCATGAATGGATTAAGGAGAATCCCACTGTCCCTATCTACTATCTAGTGAATCCATAGCCAAGCGAATGGGCTTGGTAGAATCAATGGTGAAAGAATACCATGTTGAGCTTGACTCTAGTTTGAGTTTGTTTAATGACTTGAGAGATGTAGAATAAGTGAGACCCGTTTTCGGCACAAGTGAAATACCACTAATTATAATGTTATTTTAATTATTCCGTGGGGTGGAGACAAGGCACCATCCCTTTTTTTGGCCTTTTTTTGGCCTTAAGGCTTGTTTCAGCGGGTTGATCCAGGAAGAAGACATTGTTAGGTGGGGTTTTTGGCTGGGGAGGCACATCTGTTAAAAGATAACGCAGGTGTCCTAAGATGAGCTCAATGAGAACAAAAATCTTGTGTGGAACAAAAGGGTAAAAGCTCATTTGATTTTGATTTTTAGTATGAATACAAACCTTGAAAGTATGGCCTGTCGATCCTTTAGACTTTTGGAATTTGAAGCTAGAGGTGTCAAAAAAGTTACCACAGGGATAACTGGCTTGTGGCAGCCAAGTGTTCATAGCGACATTGATTTTTAATCCTTCGTGTTGGCTCTTCCTATCATTGTGAAGAAGAATTAAACAAGTGTTTGATTTTTCACCCACCATTAGGGAACGTGAGCTAGGTTTACACCATCATGAGATAGGTTAGTTTTACCCTACTGATGAAATGCACCGCAGTATTAATTCAACTTAGTACAAGAGGAACCATTGATTCACACAATTGGTGATTGCGCTTGGTTGAAAAGTGAGTGGTGCGAAGCTACCATGTCTCGAATTATGACTAAATGCCTCTAAGTCAGAATCCACGCTAGAAGTGGTGCATGTCACTCTTCGATTGTATCTTGACCCGCAATAGGGGCATCTATTTGTCACCCCCAGGAGCGTATGTCATTTTCAAACCACGATCGTGAAGCATCTTGGACAGGGCAGCTTTGAAGTTCAATTTCAAATGTCATTGACAAGAATCCTTTGCAGATGACCTAAATACGCGAAGGGATATTGTAAATGGTAGAGTGGCCTTGCTACCATGATCCACAGAGTTAGCCCTTGGTTGCCTCAATTCAGAGCTTTGCTCTTGTCACTTTATTCAAAATTCAGACAACTATCTTTATTGCACCTTCTATCCCCCCCTCCCCCCCCCGATCCTTTTCATTCAAACATCATTTCATTTGTTCACATCTAAAAAATCCATTTCTTGCTTGGGGGTGGAAATTTTGGGTTTCCATGCCACGGCTGCGACAGGGGTCGCCAGTCTGTGGAACTTGTGGTTGGTGGCATGGAAACCCCAAATTTCCATGCCGAGGCACGACGTAAAACCAGCCTAAGCTTGCGGAACTTGGGGTTTCTGTGTCCTCCCACGCCCCTGAGGGAGACACGCCAGGGAAATTGGGGTTTCCATGCCACATCATGGGGAATACCTTCATTCAAGTCTGGGGAACATGGGGATCGAGGATTCCATTTTGCGACACACAGTGGAGGACCGTTCCCAAGCCCGGGAAACTTGGGGTTTCCATGTCCCGCCCCTGACAGAAAATGTGGGTTTCCATGTTTTACGACATACTAGAAACTTTGGGTTTTCACCGAATCCATGGCACGTGAAACTTGGGGTTTTCATGAATATGGAAACCGTTTCCTGAGTCTATGAAACTGGTGATGTTTTGAAACTGTGGATACAAGCCTCTAGGGGACTCTGGGTTTTCTCCATGTCGCGGCATGTACAAACTCACCGCCCAAGTTAATGAAATTTGGGGGTTTCCATTTCGCCATAGGACGGACAACTGCCCCAATTTGGAGAAACTCGGGGTTTCCATTTCATAGCATGGCAGAAAATTTCTCAAGTCTGGGAAACCTGGGGTTCCCATGTCCTGCCGCAATGGAAAATGCAACCCCAGCATAGGGTACTTGGGGGTTCCATGCCGTAGCGTGATAGAAACCACTACCCCAGTATGGAAAACTTCAAGTTTCCATGTCACGTTGTGACAGAAACTGTCACCCAGGTCCGCGGAGCTCAGGGGTTCCCAGTTTTTACAGCATGACGGATACCACCTAATTCCAGGAAACTCGGAGATTTCCACGTCCTGGCATGACAGAAACTGTGGCTTCAGTGTAGGGAGCTCGGGTTTACATGTCGCGACACGAAAAATAATCGCCTAATTTTGTGGAACTTTGGGGCTTCTATTTTGTGTTACGAGGGAAACCACCTAGTTGTGGGAACCTTACAGTTTCCATCTCGCACCCCAATGAAAATTGTGCCCCTGGTGAGGGGAAATTGGGTTTCCATGTCACGGCACGACTGTAATCACCCAATTTTATAGAACTCGTGGTTTCTATTTTGCGGCATAGCGAAGAACCACCCAATTCTGGTGAACTCGTGGCTTCCATTTCGTGGCACAATGGAAACTGCTCCCCTGGTCTGTCTCTGAAATTCGGGGTTTTCACACCTTATCGTGATGGAAGCCATCCAAGTGCAGGGAAGGTTTGGTTTTTTAAGGCCCTAACACTTCATGAGGCGCGTTCGGGGTAATGGGCACACCCATCAGGTGTTTGGATGGTGTTTAGGTGTCATGCGACAGTACGGGTGAACCGTCGCATAGTAACTGCACAGGCGCAGGTGTGTGGTAGCGAGTGGCACGAGTGTGTCACACATAGCTAGTGATGGCGTTGGAAAAATAAATGTTATAGGTGAAACATCACACCATAGCTGGAGTTATAAAACCGACGCACGAATTGAGCGGCCAAAGCTACATGAGTGGGCGTAGATCTGAATGATGGGGGTCAACTTAGGTCCACCGAGTGACCCATGACACACACATGATACGCATATTAATATTGCATGTGGATGATGGAGAATTCATCCAACCAATGATCAAGCAAGCATCTGAGTGCGAGCGCATTGGAGCACCACGAGCTAAGCAAACAACTCGTTGGTGAAGGAAACATGGCGGTGGTGAATGCAAGGAAAGTGCAGGTCGAGTCGAGTTGTTGATGTGCAGGGCGTATGAAATTCCTCCACAGGTAATCGGCACCACTGGATAGGTTGAGTCGGGTAGAGCACAAGTCAAGTCGTGCAATAGACGTGTAGGGCATCCAGAACTTCTCCGTAGGGCATTCACAGTGCAAGTTCGGGTCGGGCAGGGCGTCTGCACAATCTGAGCTTCAGTTCAGAGGTCATTATAAAGGAATTGTGAGTCATAAATAAGTGTTGAAAGTTGAAGCAGGTGCATATTGACGTAACGGAGCTAACCACATAGCTAGGGAGTAGATTGGATACACGGATAGCTCACGGGGAGGTATAAAATAATTTGCAGTGTCGACCTAAGTGACCCGGAAGTGCATGGGCAGTTTTATGCAGGATATTCCCGAGGTGAATTCTAACCCCTGTAAGACCCACAAGCCAAGGATGAAGACAGAGGGCGTTATTAGCGTTCGGTGTACATGTGATGAATGACGAAGTGACGAAAAACATGACGAAAGGTTAGACAGGTTCACTGACAGATGAAAACATCATTCAGCTATTATGCGATGTTATCATGGTGACCGTGCGACGTTTAGGAGTGACGTGCATAAACGCATCCAAAAATGGCTAAGTGTTGGCTTGGAGGTTTATAGGCCAGTCGTGGAGTCAAGCCGATTTTAAGGAGGAAATATCACGTTGTAACCAAGGCTTTATGGGTGTTTCGTGGGACGGCCTTATATGAGTCAAGCCCCACCCATGGAAGAAATGTGTGGGCAAAGGCACATATAAAAAGAGGACGTGCAATGGATGATAAAGGAAAGCAAGAAGGACATCCACATCTTGTTGATTCCACCATTGGCAGGCTAATGCATGACCTAGAGTGAAGGTTAAGGGTGGAGGGTGAAGCTGCAGCAAGGAAATAGACTCTGGGTCGAGTCGGGTAAAAATGTGTTCAGCGTTCACCCAAAGGTCGAGTCGGGTTCCTTCCACAGGGTGCTTGAGGTGCAGTGTTTAGTGCATGGCCGAGTTGGGTTCCTTTCACAGGACACGTGTAGAACAATGTTCAGGGCGGGCGTGTTTAGGTCGAGTTAGGTTCGTGTAGCGGGCCCACGTTTAGGACGTGCAGAACAATGTTTGAAGCTTCAGAGTTCATTCAACAGGGTTGGATCAGGCCGAATGCAACCCAAACGTGTTCAAGAAACATGTGTAGACTGTGACCCCAGTGACACATGTGCAGAAACACGTTCAGGGTGCCAAGGGCATCTGTGACCCGAGTGACCCACTCAAACCAGAATTCACGCAAACTTTAGAAACATGTTCTGAAAGGGAATTTTGGGGTTCCTTTGGGTTTTTTTCACTGTTGGGAAGATGTTAAGGCTAGACCAAGGTACAAGAACATTTGGCAAGAATCATCAATGGCTTATGGAGGCTTGGTTGTATAATTATTGCAGATTGTACATATTTACTGAAGCATAATATTAGGCATACTTATTAACAGGATTTTCCCCTCCCTTTAATGTATGGGAATTCCTGTGGTTAGATATTTATGTTTATTGTTATTTTATTTCCGTACAAGAACACTTTGGAAGATTAATTAAACAATTTTTATTTCCACACAGTTGTATTGAAGCTTGATGGATTATCTTGTTTCATTGGAAATGAACTTCAAAGAAATTAAAGAGAAGTCGAAGGAAGTGGAAAAGGAGTTTGATGAGGTGAGTCAGACCATTAATAAATTGTGCAAGAGGAGGACATCTAGCATGATAAAATATGAAATGTTTAGACTTACGAAGAAAGTGAGAATTTACCGAGTAGAAATGGACAAGGTGGAAGAAGAGCGAAGGAAGTTACTTGATAAGCTTCTCAAAATTAGAGACCTTCGAAAGATGAAGCATGGTGGCATGAATCCCACTATGGCCAAACAAAAGGATGTTGTAGATGTGATTGAAGTCAAGGAATAACTTGATGAACAAGTTGGACCAGGACCAAGCACATTACAAGCATTGATGGTGGACAATTCTCACAAGGATGTTGCAAGTGTGGTAGAAGTCGAGGACGAAATTGATGAACAGGTTGGACCAAGGCCAAGCACATTTCAAGCATCAGTGATGGATGATTCTGGGGAGGATGTTGAGAATGCAGATATGATCGAGGAATAACTCGTGGAAAAAGTTGAACCTAGACCAAGCACCTTGTAGGAATTGGGGGATGAACCACATGAAAATGCTACAAAAGTGACAATGATAAAGGAGAAACTTTATGAGCAAGAAGTACCACGATCAAAAGCATTGCATACATTGATGTGGATGGAGGACACTCGCTTAGAGGGTCTTCATGAAGATATGACTCATGTTTCCATTGAGCATATATGATATGGACCGTATGCATGAATGGGAAAGAAGATGACTTCTTTACCAATACCATGGAGTACCTTTCCTCGGATGACTATGATGGAACCTTGTACATTGTAGAAGCAATGAGCATTTCTTGTTGTAGACCTTGATAGGGAAATTTGTTACCTCACTCTAGTAGGCTCAAATTCCCTTGAAAAGGGTGGAACTTGATGATATTTTTGATAGATATGGGTCATGCTTAGCCACATGGAAATTGGCTATGTGCCCGGCATGACTCATGGACTGCCTTGGTGGTAGGGCCCATTGTTTGGGTGGACTTATTCATGGCTTACAACCAAGAAGGAACTCTTGGTTCACCTTTAGTGGGGGAGAAGCCTTGGAGGAAGTACCCATGATGATGATGGTAGAAGTGACAGAGGGCACTTAAACTGTACACTATACACATGATGGTGGCTAGAGTTGAAATGAGTCTACTCTTGATGGACACATGGGCAACCAAAGTCATGTACTTTGACATGAGGGCATGGCAAGACATTATGTGGAGACATTATGCAAGTGAAATTACTAGGTGCCACTTATGAGCATCATGGAGGAGTTTCAAGGAGGAATATGCTGAGCATGATCGATTGTTGGTGCTACATTCATATCTTTTATAGATGGGCTAATGGATGTTGTTCAGTTTGAACAACAAGACAACAGTTGGATGAGCAGCCTATGAGCACATCCATATGACTTGCAGGGTGAGAAAAACTTGTGGTGGCACTCATGGTAAATACAAGTATGCTTTCCAACACTATGGATAGGATGATGCATGGGAGTTATTGATGGATTTTCATTCATTGCAGGCTCCATACTACAATGATTTTGCAGTATCTAGTTCACTGAGGAGCTGAGATCGAGACTAGTCTTGATTTTGATGCACTATGGGATGCATACCTTTGAGCACATTTATGGGGTGTGTTTGTGAGGAGTCACTTGATGGAGATTATCAACGGGATGAACTGGAGGTTGATGGAGATGCGGTGATGGGATGCCTTGGTGGTATACACTTGGGCATGGTTTGAGCCTTCTTAACTTAAAAATGGTACGCATGTTGGATGCATATTGCAGATGGGATGAACATAACTTCATGGACCTGAATATGGAACATTGTTGAGAGGATGTTCTTGAATTGATTTGAGGAGAAAATTTCACACGTGGATGATACTTGATAGTTGTCGTTGTATTTTTAATATCACATGGACATTGGCATCATGGGAAACACATTTCAGATAGATATGGCTTGTTGAATGGACAACATGTTGCAGATGAGACGGATCTCCATGGATTACTTTACACTCATGTGGGACGGATCCTTGATTGAGTTTATGGGTGTGACAAGATGAGAGAGGGAAAACTAACACATGGTATGAGGATTTGCATTCTCATAATGAGAATTTATGGTTCGACTAATCACTCGATTATTTTGATTTATGAGGGATATAGCACTATGGAGATTTATGTTGGATACATAGCAGGTTTTGTTACGTTGAGTTGGTTGGAGTACTTGATGCAGAGATTCACATGATATTGATGATATATGATTGGTTGACACGATATGTGTTGCAGCAGCATGTGGCCATGATGGAGAGATTGACTTCCCACTATGGTATAGCACGTGGTGATTGCGATCGATGTGTTGATGATCATGGATTTGGGAGATATTTCCCTTGTATATGCTAGACATGAAACTTGATGGTTTATGCAATTATAATGGGTGATGATAAATTGTGATGAAAGTTGTGAAGATGATGGTAGCAATATTGGGGACAATAGCCTTATTTTAAGTGGGGGAGTATGTAAGACCCACAAATCGAGGATGATGATGGAGGGCGTTGGAAGAATTTGGTGGACATGCGAAGAAAAAGAGTTGATGAAGCGATGAAAATATCAACTTGAAAAAGGTCTAAAAAAGCCTCCCTTGACATTCTTCCCAACTTTCCATGTATTTTTATGCAGATTTGACCCTGACCAATGTCTTGCCCATGCCAATTTTTCTCTGAGACCAACCAAAATAATGTCCAAGCTTCGATACCAACTGTATCCCTATCATTGTATTCCTGCTTCAATATTCAAACTTAAACAAAGCTCAACTCGCCCTAAATCGAGCTCTGATACCATCTGTCATGAAGTGGTAGTGGTGTCGGTGTTTTGCCCGTGTGAGGGCGCCTAAGGAAACACATTTGGGTGGGTCAGGTTGGGTCAGGCCATGTCGTGTGAGGGCATCCATGTCAAAAGGGCTAAGTGGTGATCGTGGGAATGCATTGTGCACATTCATATGGGTTGGGTTAGGTCGTGTGAGGGTTTACATGTTAAAAATGCTAAGTTCTGACCGCCCGTGTGCCTTGTGCACATTAGTGTGACCCGTTTTCCATTTTCTCCCTCATGCCTTCGTTCCAACGGGTCGAGTCCTGCCGTGGGAGGGCACCCTAGGAAACATGTTCGAGTCAGTTCGGGTAGTGTGAGGGAGGCCATATAAAAAATGCTAAGTTGTGACTGCCCCTGTGCCTTGTGCACATTCGTGAAACCCGTTTTCCATTTTCTCCCTCATGCCTTCGTTCGGGAAGGTTGGGTTCAGTCCTATGTGGGCACCCAAGGAAACACATTTAGGTCAGGTCGTGCAGTGTGAGGGTGCCCAAGGAAATGTGTTCAAGTGGGTTGGGTTGGGTCGTGTTGTATGAGGGCACCCAAGGAAATGCGTTCGGGCGGTTCGCGTTGGGTCGTGTTGTGTGAGGGTGCCCAAGGAAATGACTTCGGGCGAGTCAGGTCATGTCTTATGAGGGAATCTAGGGAAATGCATTTAGGCAGGTCGAATCACATGAGGGCACCCAAGGAAATGCGTTTGGGTCGGATAGTGTGAGTGCGGCTGTATAAAAAATGCTAAGTTGTGACCGCCCATGTGCCTTGTGCATGTTCCTACGGCGAGTTTCCGATTTTCTCCCTTGTGCCTTCATTCAGGTGGGTCAGGTCAGGTCATGCCATGTGAGGGAGGCCGTATCAAAAATGCTAAGTTGTGATTACTCATGTGCCTTATGCATGTTCGTGCGACTTGTTTTCCGTTTTCTCCCTTGTCCCTTCATTCAGGAGGGTGAGGTCATGCCGTGTTAGGGTTCCCAAGGAAACACGTTCAGGTTAGGTCAGGTGAGGGAGGCCGTATAAAAAATTCTAAGTTGTGACCGCCCCTGTGCCTTGTGCATGTTCATGTGACCCGATTTCCATTTGCTCCTTTGTGCCTTCGTTCAAGCGGGTTGGGTCATGCCATGTGAGGGTGCCCAAGGAAATGTGTTCGAGTTGGGTTGGGTCATGTCGTGTGAGGAAGCCGTATCAAAAATGCTAAGTTGTGACCGCCCATGTGCCTAGAGCACATTCGTGCGACCCGTTTTCCATTTTCTCCCTTGTGCCTTTGTTTGGGTCGGGTCGTGTGAGGGGGCCTAAGGAAACACATTTGGGTCTGTTCAGGTCGAGTCGGGTCATTTCATTTGAGGGTGGGTGCATCAAATTTGCTAAGTTGTGACCACGCGGGTGCCTTGTTTTCATGTCCCCATACTTTCGACAGTCTTTCAACCATTTTACAAAAGGGGTGTGGCACAACCATAATTTTTCTTTTCGTAATACTCAAGTATGTAGCCTATGCCTTTAACAAAAATTGTTAAATCAGTTAAGAAAATTTTCTTTCAATATGTAGGAAACATAAACATCATCATCATATCCACAGTGTATTCCCATACATACAAGGGAGGGGCAACTCCCTGTTAATAACGAGTCTGCCCGATAATATGTCTCATAAGTATGAAATACAATATAATTTCCAATGCAGCAAAAGGCCTCCTTTTCTCCATGGAAAGGAAAGCTACCTTCTGTCGAAGCTTACAGTGCTTGAAAATCATTAACTAGCCCACAATAATCATTTAGAACATTAGAATTGACCTCGGGAATTTTTCGCATAAAACTTCCCAAGTGTTGCTGGGTTACTCGGGTCACTGCCTGCCTATGAGTTCAAACCTTCCCTTGAGCTCTCCATGTGTCCAATTCACTTCAAAGCTATGTGTTTAGCTTCGGCCTGTAAATATTCACCTGCTAAAACTTTCAGAACTCAATTTCGACCTACGATGACATCACAACGAGCTCTAAACTGAAGTTCAGACCTCCTTTGGATGCCCTGCCCAACCCAACCTCCACTGCAGATGCCCTGCGGAAATGCGTTTATGTATGATCGGAGCAAAATTTGCTAATTTTTGACCACCCAGGTGCCTTGTGCACATTCGGTCATCCCCTTTGCCATTTTCTCCCTTGTGCCTTCGTTTGGGTCAGGTCATTTCGTTTGAGGGCATCGTGCCGTGTGAGGGTGCACGGCCTAATGTGTTTGGGTCAAGTTGTTTTGTTTAAGGGTGCCATGCCATTTTAGGTCGCCTGACCGAACGGGTTTGGGTCGGGTTGTTTCATTTCAGGGTGTCGTGCCATGTGAGGTCACCCAAGCTAACGTGTTTGGGTCAGGTCATTTCATTTGAGGGCACTCGACAGAACGTGTTCGAGTCAGGTTGTTTCATCTCAGGGTGTCACGCTATGTGAGGGCACCTAGCTGAACACATTCTGGTCTGGTCATTTCATCTGAGGGCGTCACACCGTGTGAGGGTGCCCGACCGAACGTGTTTGGGTCGGGTCATTTCGTTTTAGTGCGATCGTATCAAATTTGTTAAGTTGTAACCACCCGAGTGCCTTGTTGACGTTCGGGCAGCGTGTTTTCCGTTTTCTCCCTTGTGCGTTCATTCAGCTAGGTGCATGATGTCGCGCCATGTGAGGGCGCTCGACCAAACACATTCGAGTTGGGGAATTTTGTCTGAGGGAATCACATCGTGTAAGGTCGCCTGACTAAATGGGTTTGGGTCGAGTCGTTTCATTTGAGAGCATCAGGCCGTGTGAGGGCACCTGACCAAACGTGTTCAGGTTGGGTTGTTTCATCTAAGGGCGTCGTGCAATGTGAGTTTTCCCAACCAAATGCATTCGGGTCGGGTTGTTTCATCTGTGGGCGTCGTGCTGCATGAGGGCACTCGACCAAATGTGTTTGGGTTGATTCGTTTCATTTGAGGGCATCGCATCGTGTGAGGGCGCTTGACCAAACGCGTTAAGGTCGGGTCATTTTGTCCGAGGGCGCCCGTATCATATTTGTTAAGTTGTGACCACCGAGGTGCCTTGTGCACGTTCGAGCGGCCCGTTTGCTATTTTCTCCCATGTGTCTTCATTCGGTTAGGCGCTCCATGTCGCGCCATGTAATTAAATCTGGCCAAACGTGTTCGGGTCGGGTCATTTGGTCCCAAGGCACTCGTATCAGATTTTCTAATTTGTGACTGCCCAGCTGCATTGTGCACGTTCGGGTGGCCCATTTTCCGTTTGCTCCGATGTGCATCCATTTAGTCGAGCATGCCATGTCGCACTGGGTGAGGGAACTCGGAAAAATGTGTTCGGGTTGTGTCTTTTGGTTCGAGGGTGTCCACATCAAATTTTCTAAGCTGTGACCACCCAGGTGCCTTGTGCACGTCCGGCGGCCCATTTTTCGTTTTCTCCCAAGTGCGTCCGTTTGCTCGGGCACGCCGTGTCGCGCCTTGTGAGGGCGCCGGGCCAAATGCATTCGGGTCGGGTCATTTGGTCCGAGGGTGACCATATCAGATTTGTTAATTTGTGATAGCTTGGGTTCCTTTTGCACTTTTAGGCAGCACATTTTCCATTTGTTCCCATGTGCGCCCGTTCAGTCGGGACCGCTATGTAATGTCTCTTTTTCAGGAACATGCTACTCCGTCGGGAATATCTTGGGATATTCCATTTCCTTTCTTAGTGAGCTATCACAAGTCCTATTCAGAGATTCATCGATTGGGCATTTACAGGATATGACTCCTTCTAAAGAAGGAAGAAATCCTGAGGCTAGCTGGCCCTTCTCAGACTTTGCCTATCGAAATGCAATATTCCAGCTTGGTAATTTTTGCTACAGGGTCCTTGAGGATGCTGTATAAGGAAGTTGCTGCAAAAATAAGACATGCCAATGCTGGGATGCCCTAGATAACATCTCATACAACTCCTATGCAAAATATGAGCTCAAAGAAATACATCTAGGTGGGTTATTCAGATCTCCCCAAACTAGATCTCTTAAACAAGGCTCAATGAGAGAGCTACAACAATACATGAAAATAACCAATAACTCTGCAATTATGAAGTACACCATAAGAGGTAAAATACTACATCCATCAATTTATTATGATATCAACAATAAAATACAAGAAATATCATGAGGAATGAACCCCTTTTACAATAGGAATCAGTCTCCCATTACTACACCCTGAAATACAAATGCAACTACACAAAATGCCGAAAGACCATGCCTACATAGTCTATATGTGGTAGCAGCTGCCGAATATGTATGAAATGTACATGATTCTGAAGGATACAAATAAATATCCCACTAACAGAGAAATGAGCTGAAATACATGATTTCTAGCCAATCTAGGAGGGATTGGTAGAAATGCCGGAGAATACAAATTGTGACAACCAAGTTCTCACTGAAACTGATAAAAAATAAAACTGAGGCCATGGAAGATCTGAAATATAAATTCCCTCCTCTGATAATGCCTCCAATACAAAGGGTTGATCCCTTTGTCTCAAAATCATCTCCTGACAAGCTCTATGAAACCCTGTCTCACTGCCTCCATAAAATAACATAGTTTCCTCCATGGACTGTGTAGTGGGAGATGATGGAATGCTGGCCCATGCCAAATGCTATGAAACAATGCCCAGGAATCCTCCTTGCAGCTCTTCCAATGAATAGATCCCTCCACCACTGAAGAAAACAATCTAAGAAGACTCCATGAGTTCCTCTCTAGATGCACCCATCTACACAACGTCCTCTCTGTTGCAAAAATAACACTGTAGAAGATGAATGAATCTATGGCCAATGCTAGATTGAGGAAATGTAGCTCAATCCTCATCCTTCCTTGAGGAAGACGTAGGGATTCCCGACTGGGAACACCCTAGTGCCCGAGGGCACCATCACCGTGCTAAACAGCCCAGGGATGCAAGCTTTTGCAGACCCTTATCTGAAATCTAAAACATAGCATAATGAAAATGGGTTGCCATATCCTCAATAAAAGTAAAGGAATCTCCTTTCCACCATGGTCCCACCAATTACGGTTTCCACCCTCATGTGAAGCTCTTCCCTCCAAAACTGTGCAGCTACTCTAGGAAGCTTCTCCTCTATAGGCAGCATTGTTGACTTTAGTCAAAGGTGACTAATCCAAGTGAGATGGGTTCCATTCACACCCTTTGTGTTTATTTCAGCTACTTTATTCACTCCCCTTTCACATTAGGAGTGTTTACTTCTTCATATTAAAGTGGCTAAGGTGTCTCCTTGCCCATTTTATTAACAAAAATAAAATGTCCAACTATAATGTTCCATTTTAGCTTGAGGCTAAAAATTGGGAACATTACAGTCCTCCTCTCCCACATGTTGCTTGCCCTCAAGAAACTACATAGAGAGAACAAAATTGTCTCCCCCTTCTTCTCTTGTGGCCTCCTCATCAATGGTCCAACCACTGCTCAAGTATGCCGCAATGAAACTGTCCTCCAATGCTCTCTCTCAAGTATGCAAGCTGTAAATAAATGCTCCTCATGGAAATATAGAAGGTGTAGTGAAATCCTTCTTGCTATGCTAAGGCCTATTTAAGGTAGGAGTGATGATGTGCATGGGAAAAATTTTCTCCCAATGATGATCTTCTCATACATGCAATCATCCAAATAAAATCTCACCCCGTGATTTCTTCAATGTGTTGGGGTTGAATGGAGAGTGTGCTTGTGATTCTCATGATGGCCCTCTCTCCATATGCTGCTCATACGGGGTTGTCTTTGTCTTTGGGATGGAAAATTGTGGCGTCCAAGAATATCCCAAGCTACCCCATCAAGGAAATCATCCATGAAATTCTTCCTCAAATCCTCCAAGTGGTTTCTCGCACAAGAAGATACAAGTAGCAATGTGGCATTCATGGTATGCCCAAGGTGTCTCCTGAAAAATGAATCATGTATAATAGGGAGAATCATGCTCCCAATGGGATTTACATACAATAATCTCCAAATAATGCTCCTCATGAGTGTACAAAAATCCGAAATACAATGGAGCAATATGAAATAAAAGCAAGTTGTCAAACGACAACCACAGAGTGGTTCAAAATTCCACCCAAGGAACTGCGCAGTGCCTCCTTGGCCTGCCTGAAAAAAAAAATAACAAGTGCTGCAATAGCCACTTGTTTACTGCCACAACATCTCCTCTCAATATAAAACATGAAATCATAATTGGTGCCAATGGTGCACACCAAGAAGCATGTGGCTTGCCCCACAAACCATCATAAGAATAGCCAAAATCAAGGCTACAAGTAGCTACAAGTACATCCTCATGAAAATGTAAGAAGGAACAAGCCTCCTTGATACATCATGCTCCTCAATCAATGAAAAGAAGTACAATACAAAATATGACATTATACCTCCTCCATCATGCACTAGAGCTCTTGAGCTGAAATGGCTCAACATGAATGCTCTCCCTCTCCTCCAATGAGTAAGGGAATGGTTGTGCCAACCTCTCCAAAATAATCCAGGATCTACATCTATCCATATGCTAATGTAGATCATGCTGAATGCCCTCCAAAATGAACTCCTCTACCAAACCAAAATATGCATCCAAATACATAGCTAGGAAGTCCCTATGTGCTGCAGGAAAAATTTTCTCCTTGAGACTAGAAACTCTAGCCAAGAAGAGTCTTCCATGATGATAGATTCTCATATCATCCACTAAGTGTCCTCCATCTCCATCAAGGCCATCCAAGAATCATGCATGCACCAAGATCCTGGGACCTCTCAACCAGAAGCTGAGTCCCCCAACATGGATCAATCCTCGACATAGATGGGACTGGTAATCTGCAATAAGGTACCCCATCACGCTGCTACCTCCCACCTTGACATCCCATCATGCCAAAGTCATCCTCCAATTTGCTACCATGCCATCATGCAGCTGCTCATGCTCAAAGACATGATGATCTCTAAAAATAATCCCCCCATGAGAGACTATCATCTCCAAAGAATCTCCCGATCCTGGGAAATGTAAGCATGAGTAGCCTCCATCTACTCCAATGCATGAAAGAGTTTTACCAAAGGAATTACCCTCCCTCTTTCCAAATCTATGGATTAGTCATACGACATCATGGAGATGCTATCCTTCATCCATGCAACAACTCTATCTGCGTAGTGAAATTGATGAGAATGGGTGGTACTGAAAATGAGAGATTGTATCCCTCCTCCATGTGCTTATCTCCAAACTCTCTGCGCTGTAATGGACTCCTCTAATGTCTCCACCCCTCCGAAATCCAATAAGTGGTGAACCAAATAGTATGATGCCTCTCATCATCTCTAGATCAAATGGTCTTCTAGATGGAAAACCTCCAAAAGTGAGACATTAAGATAGGAAGTGGACTAGATATATGAGAGGAATGCAAAGTCCCTCTCTATCTACTGTGCAGTACAGTCCTTCTCCCATGTGAAGAAAACATCTGAAATAGATAAGGGTGAATTTCCATCATCCCTTCATGTTGATCCTCCTGATCTTCTTCTTCTTCGAATGGTGCAGCACTGTAGATTCTTGCACCTCCTCTCTACCAACATGTGAGTGTATCTCCTCCTCAATGAGAAGGCATGTACCTTGGCCCTCCTTTGAAAGAAATATCTCCACACCCTCACAAATGGAAAATTTCCCTTCATACAATGGGGGTATTGCCTCTAGCAATTCATTCTCCTGATTTCTTCCCCTCTAGAAAGATGGAATGATCTTTGTTTCATGGTTCCCTCCATGCATGCAAATTGTTTGAATATTTTTCACACCATGTTTCACATTGGTTTTCATCAATCCAACTTGAAAAAATATTTGTGACTTCAACATATGATCTCTCATTTGCATGAGAACAAGAAATAGAACTTTGAAATCAACTATCATGAATCATACCTTTGAGTTTGCAGCGCTTCTCCTCGAAAGGCCTCAACTCTTTCCATCCATCCTTCTTGCAGTAGTTATGGGAAATGTATTGCGCTGTGGATATGCAAGTGTGGCTGAATGCTCACACCCTTCATGAGAATAGCTAGGTCTTCCTCCATCCACAAATTCTTTTTAGAAAATTTCTCCAAAATTTTCCCTTTCAGTAGATCTTCAATGGTGTGCTCAATGGTCTGGAAAAGAAGAAGGGAAACCTCCTCTTCCTTCATCCCCCTTTCCTTTTTTCCTCTGTAAATATCCTCTCCATGTAGAGAAGATCCATTTTCTGATGGCAATAGATCTTGGGCACAGGCTGAGCCAAGATCATGCTCTGATACCACTGTAATGTCCCTTTTTCAGGAACATGCTGCTCCGTCGGGAATATATTTGGATATTCCATTTCCTTCTTCAGTGAGATATCACAAGTCCATTTTAGAGATTGAATGATGGGGAATTTATAGGATATGACTCCTAAATAAGGGAGAAATCCTGAGGCTAGCTGGTCCTTCTCAGACTCTACCTATGGATATGCAAAATTCCACCTCGGGAATTTCTGCTACAGGGCTGTTAAGGACGCTGTATAAGGAAGCTGTTGCAAAAATAAGACATGCCAATGCTGGGATTCCCTAGATAACATCTCATAAAAATCCTATTCAGAATATGAACTTAGAGAAATACATCTAGGTGGGTTATTCAGATATCCCCAAACTAGATCTCTTAAACAAGGATCAATGAGAGAGCTAAAACAATACATGAACATAACCAATAACTCTGCAATTTTGAAGTACACCATAAGAGGGAAAATACTACAGCCATAAATGTATTATGATATCAGAAATAAAATAAAAGAAATATCACGAGGAATGAACCCCTTTTGCAATAGGAATCAGTCTCCCATGACTACACCCTGAAATACAAATGTTGCTGCAACTACACAAACCATGCCTGCGCAGTATATATGCAGTAGACGTTTCTGAATATGTATAAAATGTACATGATGCTGAAGGATACAAATAAATATCCCACCAATAGAGAAATGGGTTGAAATACATGATTTCTAGCTAATCTAGGAGAGATTGCTAGAAATGCTGGAGAACACAAATTGTGACAACCAAGTTGTCACTGCAACTGATACAAAATATAACTGAGGCCATGGAAAATCTAAAATATAAATTCCCTCCTCTGATAATGTCTCCAATACAAAGGGCTGATCCCTTTGTCTTAAAATAATCTCCTGATGAGCTCTATGAAACCCTCTCTCACTGCCTCCATAAAATAACACAGTTTCCTCCATGGACCACACAGTGGGAGATGATGGAATGTTGTCCCATGCCAACTGATCTGAAATAATTCCTCGGAATCCTCCTTGTAGCTCCTCCAATGAATAGATCCCTTCACCACTGAAGAAAACAAGATAAGAATACTCTGTGAGTTCCTCTCTAGCTGCACCCAACTACACAACGTCCTCTCTAATGTAGAAGATGAATGAAGCTGTGGCCAATGTTGGATTGAGGAAATATAGCTCAATACTCATCCTTCCTTGAGGAAGAGGTAGGGATTCCCGACTAGGAACACCCTAGTGCCCGAGGGCACCATCACCCTGCTAAATAGCCCAGGGATGCAAGCTTTTGAAGACCCTTGTCTGAAATCTAACACATCACATAATGAAAATGGGCTGCCATCTCCTCCATATAAAGAAAAGAATCTCCTTTCCACCATGGTCCCACCAACTAGGGTTTCCACCCTCATGTGAAGCTCTTCCCTCCAAAACTGCGCAGCTTCTCTAGGAAGCTTCTCCTCGATAGGCAACGCTGTTGACTTTAGTCAAAGATGATTAATCCGAGTGAAATGGGTTCCATTCACACCCTTGGTGTTTATTTCAGCTTCTTTATTCACTCCCCTTTCACATTAGGAGTGTTTATTTCTTCATCTAAAAGGGGCTAAGGTGTCTCCTTGCCCATTTTATTAACAAAAATAAAATGTGCAACTATAATGTTCCATTTTAGCTTGAGGCTAAAAATTGGGAACATTACACGCTGTGTTGCGTCGGGTGAGGGCGCCCGACCAAACGCGTTTGGGTTGAGTTGTTTGGTCTGAGGGCGCCCGTATCATATTTTCCAATTTTTGACCACTAGGGTGCCTTGTGCACGTTCAAGCAGCCAATTTTTCGTTTGCTGCCATGTGTGTTCGTTTGGTCGGGCGCGTTGTGTCGTGCCAAGTGAGTGCGCCGTACCAAACATGTTCGGGTCGGGTCGTGGTCCGAGGGAGCTCATATCATATTTTCTAAGTTATGACCACCCTGGTGCCTTGTGCACGTTTAGGTGGATCGTTTGTTGTTTTCTCCCATGTGCCTTCGTTTTTTCAGGTGCATCGTGTCATGCCGGGTGATGGTGCCCGATCAAATGTGTTCGGGTTAGGTCGATTGGTCCATGGGTGCTCTTATCAGATTTGATAAGTTGTGACCGCCCGGGTGCCTTGTGCATGTTCGGGAAACCCATTTACCATTTTCTCCCATGTGCGTCCATTTGGTCAGGCACGCTGTGTCACATCGGGTGAGGTCAGCGAAACGCTTTCGAATCGGGTCGTTTGGTCTAAGGTCACCCGTATCAGATTTGCTAAGTTGTGACCACCCAAGTGCCTTGTGCATGTTCAGACAGCCCGTGTGCTGTTTGATCCCATGTGCATCTACTTGGTCGGGCGCACCAGGTGAGGACGCCCAGCCAAACGCGTTCAGGTTGGGGTATTTGGTCAGGGACACCCATATTAGATCTCCTAATTTGTGACCGCCCAGGTGCCTTGTGCACATTCGGGCAGCCCATTTTTCGTTTGCTCCCATGTGCATCCATTCAGCTGGACACGCCGGGTGAGGGCACTCGGCCAAACATGTTCGAGTCAGGTCATTTGGTCTGAGGGCGCAAGTATTAGATTTGCTAAGTTGTGACCACCTAGGTGCCTTGTGCACATTCGGGTGACCCGTTTGCTATTTTCTCCCATGTGCGTCCGTTCGGTCGGGCGCGCCGTGTCGCGTCGGGTGAGGGTACCCAGCCAAATGCGTTAAGGTTGAGTCATTTGGTTCGAGGGTGGCCATATCATATTTTCTAAATTATGACCACCCAGGTTCCTTGTGCACGTTCGAGCAGATCGTTTGTTGTTTGCTCCCATGTGCCTCTGTTTGATCCGGTGTGCCGGGTGAGGGCACCTAGCCAAACGCATTCGCGTCGGGTCATTTGGTCTGAGGGCACCCATATCATATTCTCTAAGTTGTGACTGCTCGGGTGCCTTTTTGTCACACCCCTATACCTTCAGTGTCTTTCAACCACGCTATAGACGGGTGCAGCACTATTGTACTTTTTCATTTTCCAAATACTCAAGTATATAGACTATGCCTTTAGAAACACTTGTTCAATTAGTTAAACAGATGTTCTTTCAATATGCGGAAATAAACATAAACATCATTATCAATCCACAAGTATGCCCATTTATACAAGAGAGCAACAAATCCCTTAATAATGAGTCCGCCCGATAATATGTTTAATAAATATGAAATTATAAGTTCTAATCTAGCAGAAGTGAATTTTACTCCTTGGCAAGGCAAGTTAGCCTTTTGACCAAGCTCTAAGGCTTCTCAACCATCAAACCAGCCTACAAAAATCATTTACAATCATCATTTTTCACCTTGGGAATATCCTGCACAAAACTTCCCAAGTGCTGCCGGGTCACCTGGGTCACTCAAATCGGCAGTGTAAATTAGTTCAGACCATCCCTTGAGCTCCCTGTGTGTCCAATCCACTTCCCAAATATATGATTAGATATGACCCTTCAATACACACATTATAAAATTTAGGACACTCAATTTTGACTCCCTATGCTCCTAGAATGGCTTCCAAACTATTGGGCAATTCGTGGAGAGACACCCTGTCATTCACGGCCCGACTCGCCCCTCAGTGGTGCGAACGCCCTGTCTGTGGCCCAAATCGCCCGTCATTGATAACATGGTTTTTTTTATTCATTTGGGTTGTGTGGTTTTTGATTGTATGTAATCTAGGAATGTGTGGTGTGTCTCTAGGAGAGTGAGTTTGATACTTTTCGGGGTGGTGCCTCTTGCGAAAGAGACTCGCAACATTTTTAGTTGCCTATCCTAAGTTCATGCTTGTTGTTTCCTATTCTTGCAAGTGATGTCTATGCTTGTCCCATCCTTTTTTATTATTTACCTTAATGTGTTTTTGTATGGGGTTCAGAAGCTCATGTCTCAGGAGCCCCCTCTCCAACGGTATGTTTGGCGGGGCATGGTTGCTGCAGTCGAGGTGCTTGGGAAATACGATGGAAAAATTCAGACTCGTTCGTAGTGGCAATGCTCGATCCTTTGTTCATTGGAATATGTGGGCCTCCATAGTTGGTTCTCTCCAAAAGGCAGCGGCGGTGGTTTATGTATTTTCTTAGGTGAGCCTTTTTGTTGGTGGTTGGTTCAAGGGAGTGGTTGTGAGTGCCCTTCTTACCTCAACCCTTTTGTGAGGGGAAAATTTAGGGGTGGGGTCAATATGGGATGGATGAAGAGCGGTGCAGTCTATTGGACTAGCCACCATAGTCCTCTCTACTATTCCTTGACATGCCCTCACGGAAGTATTGAGTATAGGCAATGAAATAGCCCTCCCTTCGTCCGAGATCCATCAAAATTGCAAGTTTCCCCGTCAATGGGCATGAGGTAGAATTGTTTTCTCTTTCCTTTGGTGTTGAGGAAATTCCTCATCCTTTCCTGAGCCACTCCCCCTTCAAAGGAAAGGAGGAAGTAGGTTATGTCCTTTTCTCACCATTTTGATTGTGGGTTTTTTGCTCAACTTGGTCATTTCTTGGATGTGTCAATTGTTGCAATAGCGTTGTGGTGTGCGCTTTTGGGGCTTCCCTATTTTTAGGCTATGACATTTCCCAGCCGGCATATTTGTGGCCCTGGGCTTTATCCAGCATTGAGTGTTAGCCTGTGAGAACTCCTCTTTGAAGTTTAGGTTGTTTGGCCCCCCTTGAATTTTTGGCTGGAAAGGTTGTGGGGTGTCCTGTACACGAAGGGGTGCAATAGTGGGGTGGGTTTTTCTATTAGTGAATTTTTTGTTTGAAGCCTTGTGTGGGTTGGGGGGTCGTTTACCTCTCAGTAGTAACGTGCTTCAAGCACTTGTCTCGTCGTGGCCCTTGACTTTTCTAGTGGTCAAGTTTAGTTTGTGTCTTGTCTACTTGGTTGTTTGATTGCCGCTTGTTGTGTCGTGTAGATAGAAAGGATGTTGCGTCGTAATGTATGTGGAAGGGTGCAAAAACGTGGGATTCTTTTTATAGGGTGCCTTTTTTTCCTTCTTTTTGTTTAAGCCAATGTCTCCTCGAGTGGCCCTCTTTTTTTCTAGCTATCATTTCTTGAAATTTTTCCCCCCTTTCACTCAAATTGGATTTTTGTTGCGACTGTTATGGTGGGTGATATTTGGTTTTTCTTTCTTTCATGTCATTTTCTTCCCTTCTGGTCTCTAGCTTTATGGAGAAAAGTGTGAATTGTTGTGGGTCAGTGTCGGAGAAGGATGAAAAGTAGTGTAAACTCCTGGGTTGGCCACCCTAGTCCTTCTTGGTCATCGTTCCTTATAGTTCCCCCTTTTTTCCTAAGGCACAGGGTTTGGAAAGCTTGTACAGTGTTCAAGCCTCCCCTTGTGATTTGTTTTGGTCCCCCTAGATTTATAGAGAAAAGATGGGATTGTAATGGATTGAAATTTTTGGAAGGATGAAAAAGCAGTGTGAGTTCCTATTGGGGTGGTCACCCTAGTCCTTCTCGATCACTGATATGTGAAATTCCTGCTGCCTTTTTGTGAGGACATAGGGCCTTGAAAGATTTTTTTGTGTTTGAGCCTCATTTTCTCTACTGGTAGCCATGTTTTGGTTCTCTTTTTGTTGTCTTTTTTTGGGTTGCTTTTCTCCCTTCCTGCTTTTGGCCCCTACCTTTATAGAGAAAAGGGTGAATTGTTGAGGATTGGCATTCACGAAGGATGAAAGGCAGTGCGAGCTCTGGGGGTGGCCACCGTAGTCCTTCCTGATTTTCATTCCTTGTGATTCCCTCCCTTTTGCGAGGACGTGGGGCTCGAGAAGAGTTTTTTATCTGTTTGGGCGTCCCCCTTTGAGCGGGTGGACAATTTTGTTTCTCTTTCTTTCATGTGTTTTTATTACTTTCCCCATTCCGACTCCTATCTTTACGGAGAAAAAAGGGGGAGTTATAGTGGCTTGATGTTCGTGAAGGAAGAAAAGAAGTTTGAGATTCAGGGTGGCCACCCTAGTCCTTCTCTGTCATCGTTCTTTATAATTCTACCCTTTTTGAAAAGGCACAAGGTTTGGAAAGTAGCTCTTATTATTTGTTTTCTTGATATTTCCATTGTGAGGGGGTGGCATCCACCTTCTCTTTCTTTTCTGTTATATAAATATGTGTTTTTTTCCCCTTCCCTTTCTCTTGTGCGCCCCCAATAGCATTATGGAGAAGAAAGGGAGGAAATTTTGTGGTTGGGTCTTCGATAAGGATGAAAAGTAGTGGGAGCTCATAGGTTGGCCACCCTAGTCCTTCTCAATCACCGTTCCTTGTAGTTCTCCCCTTTTTGCAAAGGAATGGGGTCTGGGGGAAACTACCCCTTCCCTTTAGTGAGTGGGTTATGGAGTGCGGTTATCTTGAGGGGGAAGAGGGCTTGTTTCTTGTTGTGATGCATTATACGTTGGGCTGGATTTTAGCCATTTCTTGTGGGGGTGCACTTTTTTGGTAACACAAGGAAAAGACTCTCGCCAATGGATATATCGGCTCTTGTTACAATGAATAACGTATCAAAATTCAATACTTAGTGTGGATTGTAGAATCTCATGAATCATCGATTTTTTGAACGCAATTTGTGCTCTAGGCTTCAGTCGAGGGAAATTCTATCTAGGCGTCACATCCTAATAAAACACGCTCCTTAAAATATTTTAGGGAGCATTGGAGGTGGTCATATGTGCCTAATGCGGTGCAGTTGGCTTAAATTTGGTAGGTGATGTTTTGTGGGGTGCGTTGGCAAGCGGTGATCTTGTCTCCTTGGTTGGGCAGTGGGCGTTAGCCGAAGCAGGCTCTATGTGGCATCCCTGGAACTTGATTTGCTCTTTCTTTTCCTACCATTGGGTAGGGTGGATTTAGCTCCAACTTGCGACCTCAGCTTAGGTGAGAACACCCACTGAGTTTAAGCATATAATTAATTGGAGGAAAAGAAGCTTGCAATGATTCCCCTAGTAGCAACGAGTGAACTGGGAAGAGCCCAGCATGAAAATAGGGTGGCAGCATCACCTGAATTGTAGTATGTAGAAGCATCCACAGCAGTGGACCTGGGCCAATTCCCTTGGAAGGGGGCGCCTGAGAGGGTGACAGCCCCATTGGGCCAGGACCCTGCTGCATCATGAGGCATTGTTGGCAAGTCGGGTTGTTTGAGAATGCAGCCCTAATTGGGTGGTAAATTCTTTTGAAGGCTAAATAAAGGCGAGAGACCGATAAAAATAAAGTACCATGAGGGATAGATGAAAAGGAATTTGAAAGGAGAGTTAAAGAGTGCTTGAAATTGCTGGAAGGGAATCGGATGGAGGTTGTCGATGTGTCTCGGTCGGATGTGGAATGGCTCAGGCTAGTCTGTCGCTCGACTTGAGGTGCAAACCAACACGGGCTGCTACATCATCACAAGTGTGGGTGGAGTACCACCTGTCGGTTTTCCGTTTTTGTTGTCGAGGAATGAAGAGCATGCCCTTGTGGTGGGTTGTGTGCACGTATGCACTCCCGGTGTTGGTTGGTAGGCTTTCCATTTGGCCTGTCTTGAAACATGAACCAAGGAGTCGAACATGTGTGTGAGTCAGCGAGTTTGAAAACCTGCGAGGCGGAAGGAAGCTGACAGGTGAGATCCCCTCTCTGCGGGGGTGCATCATCAACCGATATTGAGCTTATGCGAAGGGTTTGAGTGTGAGCACACTTGTTGGGACCCAAAAGATGGTGAAATATGCCGGAGTAGGGCAAAGCCAGAGGAAACTTTGGTGGAGGCTCGTAGTGATACTGACGTGCAAATCGTTCGTCTGACTTGGGTATAGGGGTGAAAGACTAATCGAACCATCTAGTAGCTGATTTCTTCCGACTTTTCTCTCAGGATAGCTAGAGCTGACACGCTAGTTTTTTTGGGTAAAGAAAATGATTAGAGGAATCGGGGGCATAACTCCCTTGACCTATTCTCAAACTTTAAATAAGTAACAGGGTGCGGCTGCTCCATTGAGCCATGCCATGGAATCGAGAGCTCCAAGTGGAACATTTTTGGTAAGCAGAAATGGCGATGCAGGATGAACCAAAAGCTGAGTTATGGTACCGAATTGCATGGTAAACTAGATCCCACAAAGGTTATTGGTTGATTAAGATAGTAGGATGGTGGTCATGGAAGTCCAAATCCACTAAGGAGTGTGTAACAACTCACCTGCTAAATCAACTAGCCCCAAAAATGGATGGCGCTAAAGTGCACAACCTATACTTGATCGTCGCAGCAATTGCCTAGCTTAGATGAGTAGGAGGACATAGGGGTTGTTGAGAAACCTTTGACGCAAGCTTGGGTGGATTGGCCCCCGGTGCAGATCTTGGTGGTAGTAGCAAATATTCAAATGAGAACTTTGAAGACTGAAGTGGGGAAAGGTTCAATGTGAACAACACTTGGACATGGGTTAGTAAATCCTAAGAGATGGGGAAGCCTTGTATCAAGGGTGCACTCTTCATGAACATCGAAAGGGAATCAGGTTAATATTCCCAAACTGGGACATGGCAACAGGCCGCAACGTTAGGAAATCCAGAGATGTCGTCGGGGGCCCTAGGAAGAGTTATCTTTTATTTTTAACAACTTTCCCACTCAAGAATTAGTTCACCCAGAGATAGTGTCCAATAACTAGAAGAGCACCACATGTCTTGTGGTGTCCGGTGTGCCCTTGGTGACCCTTGAAAATTTGGAGGACCGAGTACCATTCATGCCTGGTCGTACTCATAACCGCATCAGGTCTCCAAGGTGAATAGGCTCTGCTCAATAGAACAATGTAGGTAAGGGAAGTCGGAAAATTGGATCTGTAACTTCAAGAAAAGGATTGGCTCTAAGGGTTGGGCCTAAGGGTCTGTGCCCTCAACTTGTGGGCTATCGACAGTCTACCTGAGTTGCTCTCTTGCCCAGGGTAGGCAGTCACGTGCCGATTGGGCTATGGGCATAGAATGACCCCTCGTGGGGGCTTTTCCCTAGGCGGAGAATCGTCAACTTAGAGCTGGTACAGACAAGGGGAATACGATTGTTTAATTAAAAAAAAACATTTTAATGGTCCATGCGGATGCTAATGCAATGTGATTTCTGCCCAGTGCTCTAAATGTCAAAGTGAAGAAATTCAACCAAGCGCGGGTAAATGTCGGGAGTAACTATGACTCTCTTAAGGTAGCCAAATTCCTCGTCATCTAATTAGTGACGCACATGAATGGATTAATGAGATTCTCACTATCCCTATCTATTATCTAGCGAAACTACAGCCAAGGGAATGGGCTTGGTAAAATCAGTGGGGAAAGAAGACCCTATTGAGCTTGACTCTAGTCTAAGTTTGTGAAATGACTTGAGAGGTGTAGAATAAGTGGGAGCCTTTTTTGGTGTAAGTTAAATACCACTACTTTTAACATTATTTTACTTATTCCATGGGGTAGAGATGGGGCACTACCCCTATTTTTGGCTTGAAGGCACTTTTCGAGGGGTCGAGCTGGGCAGAAGAAATTGTCAGGTGGGGAGTTTTGTTGGGCAGCAAATTTTTTAAAAGATAACGCAGGTGTCCTAAGATGAGCTCAACGAGTACATAAATATCATGTGGAACAAAAGGGTAAAATCTCATTTGATTTTGATTTTCAGTACAAATACAAACCATGAAAGAGTGGCCTACTGATCCTTTAGACTTTCAGAGTTTGAAGCTAGAGGTGTCAGAAAAGTTACCACAGGGACAACTAGCTTGTGGCAGCCAAGCGTTCATAGCGATGTTGCTTTTTGATCCTTCGATGTCGGCTCTTCCTATCATTGTGAAGCAGAATTCACCAAGTGTTGGATTTTTCACCCACCAATAGGGAACATGAGCAGGGTTTAGACCGTCGTGAGAAAGGTTAGTTTTACCCTAGTGATGATCCACACCGCAATAGTAATTCAACTTAGTACTAGAGGAACCATTGATTCAGATAATAGGTCATCTCGCTTGGTTGAAAAGCTAGTGGCACGAAGCTACCGTGTGTCAGATTATGGCTGAATGCCTCTAAGTCATAATTGATGCTATAAGCGGTGCATGTCACTCTTTGAATGTATCTCAACCTGCAGTAGGGATGTCTCTTTTTCACCCCCAGCAGCCCATGTCATTTGCAAACCGTGATTGTGAAGCATCTTAGTTAGGGAAGCTTTGAAGTTCAATTTGAAACAGTCGTTGAGAAGAATCCTTTGTAGATGACTTAAATACGTGACAGGTATTATCATTGGCAGAGTGGCCTTGCTTCCATGATCCACTGAGATTCAGCCCTTAGTCACCTCGATTTAGAGCTTTGGTCTTGTCACTTTATTCAAAATTCGGACAACTATCACCATTTCACCTTCCACCCCCCCCCATCATTTTCATTCAAACATCATTTCTTTTGTTCGCTTCTCAAAAGTGAATTTCTTTCTTGGGGGTGGGAAATTTGGGGTTTCGATGCCATAGCTGCAAGAGGGGTTGCCAGTCTATGGAACTTGTGGTCGGTAACATAGAAACCCCAAATTTGCATGTCGCGGCACGGTGTAAAACCATCCCAACACTTGGGGTTTCCATGTCATCCCATGCCCTCGAGGGAGACATGCTGGGGAAATTGGGGTTTCCATGTCACGTCACGGGCAAGACAGTCGCCCAATTTCTGGGAACACGGGGATCAGGGATTCCATTTCATGGCACACGGTTGAGGTCCGCGCCTAAGCCCAGAAAACTTGGTATTTCCATGTCGCACTCCTCATGGAAACTGCAGGTTTCCATGTTTTACAACACATTGGAAGCTCAGGGTTTTCTCTGAATCCACGGTGTAGGGAACTTGGGGTTTCCATGATGATGGAAATCATTGCCCGAGTCTAGGGAAGTGATGGCGTTTCGAAACCGCAGATCCAAGCCTCTAGGGAACTCTGAGCTTTTTCCATGTTCTGGCACTTAAAAACCCACCACCCAAGTCAATGAAACTTGCGTGTTTCCATTTCGCCACACGACAGACAACCGCCCCAATTTGGAGAAACTCAGGGTTTCCATTTTGTGGCATGGCAAAAAATTTCACAAGTCTGGGAAACTTGGGGTTCCCATGTCCCGATGCAATGGAAACCACAACCCCAGCATGAGATACTTGGGGGTTCCATGACGCAGTGTGACAGAAATCGCTGCCCAAGTATGGGGAACTTTGATTTTTCATGTCATGGCACGATGGAAACAACCACCCCAATCCGTGGAGCTCGGGGTTTCCCATTTTTTGTGGCATGATGGATACCGCCCTATTCCAGGAAACTCAGGGATTTCCACATCCCGCCATGATAGAAACCGTGGCCTTAGTGTGGGGAGCTTGGGTTTCCATGTCGTGGCATGATGGAGAACCACCCAAGTTTGTGGAACTTTGGGGCTTCTATTTCGTGGCACGAAGGAAACTGCCTAGTTCTAGGAACCTTGCAGTTTCTATCTCCCACCCTGACATAAACCACACCCCTGGTGAGGGGAAATTGGGTTTCCATGTCATGGCATGACTGTAATCACCCAATTTTACAAAACTCGTGGTTTTTTTTATGCGGTACAACAAAGAATCGCCCAATTCTCGCGAACTCGAGGCTTCCATTTCGCGGCACAATGGAAACCGCTCCCCTGATCTGTCTCTAGAAATTTTGGTTTTCACACCTCGTCACGATGAAATCCATCCAAGTGTGGGGAAGGTTGGGTTTTGTAAGGCCCTAAGACTTCATGAGGCATTTTCTGGGTAACGGGCGAGCCCATCGGGCGTTTGGATGGTGTTTGAGCGTCGTACGATGTTTACAGGAAAACTGTCGCATAGTAATGGCATAGGCATGGGTGTGTGGCGGCAAGTGGCACAAGCATGTTGCACATAGCTAGCGGTTGCATTGGAAAAAGTGAAGTTATAGGAAAAATTTCACACCTTAGCTAGAGTCATAAAACCGACGCACGAGTTGAGCGGTCAACGCTACACAATTGGGCGGATAACTGAATGATGGGGTCCGGCTCAGGTCCACTGAGTGACCCAAAACACACACATGATACGTGTATTAATACGTCGTGTGGATGATGGAGAAGTCATCCAAGAAACAATCAAGAAAGAATTTAGTGCCAGCACATTGAAGCACCATGAGTTAAGCCAACAGCTCGTTGGTGAAGGAAACACGACAGCAGTGGATGCAGTGCGCGGTGGGTCGAGTCGGGTTGTTGACATGCACGGTGTGTGGAATTTCTTTGGAGGGAATCTGAACCATAGGATGGGTCGATTTGGGTAGTGCATGGGTCAATTCATGTGACAGACATGCAGGGCGTGCATAAATTCTCTGCAGGGCATCCATAGTGTAAGGTAGGGTCAGGCAGGGCGTCCGCATGATCTGAGCTTCAATTCAGAGGTTGTTCTGAAGGCATCGTGAGTCAGAATTGAGTACCAAAAGTTAAAGCATGTGCGTATTGATGGGAAAAAGCTAACCACATAGGTGGGGAGATGATTGGACACACAGAGAGCTCATGAGGATGTCTGAAATCATTTGCAGTGCCGACCCGAGTGACCTGGAAGCACTCGGGCAGTTTTATGTAGGATATTCCCGAGGTGAATTATAATGTTGTAAATGATTGTTGTGGGATATTTAATGATTTTCAATAATTGCAAGCTTGGAAAAAAATTGACTTGCCTTTCGAGAGAGAAAAGGGGGTCTTTTGCTGGATTGGAACTTATACTGTATTTCATATTTATGAAACATATTATCGGGCATACTCATTATTAACTCGGAATTGCCCCTCCCTTGTATGTATGGGCGTACACTCTGGATATGATGATGATGTTTATGTTTTTTGCACATTGAAAGAACATTTTATTAACTAATTTAACAAGTGTTGCTAAAGGTGTAGTCTACATACTTGAGTATTACGAAAAGGAGAAGTACAGTAGTGTCACACCCCATCTATAGCATGGTTGAAATATCACCGAAGTTCTAGGGGTGTGACAGGTTTCCTCACCCTACCGTGATGAAAGTCTCCCAAATGTGCAAAACCTAAGGTTTCCATGTCCATGCTCAATGGAAACCACCCAATTATATATTCGCCATGGCAAAAACCACCCCTGTAATACCCACGAGTTGAGGAAAAGGAAGGAGGGTGTCGAAAGCATTCGGTGGACATGCGATGAATGACAAAGCGATGAAAACCATGACGAAAGGTTAGACGGGTGCACTGATGGACGGAAACATCATTTAGCTATTATGCGACGTTATCATGGTGACCGTGTGACGTTTAGGAGTGACATGCATAAACACGTCCAAAAATGGCCAAGTGTTGGCTTGGAGGTTTATAGGCAGGCCGTGGTGGCAAGCTAACATTATGGAGGAAATGTCACGTCATAACCAAGGCTTTATGGGTGTTTAGTGGGTCAGCATTATATGGGTCAAGCCCCACACATGGAATAAATGTGTGGGAAAAGGCACATACAAAAGGAGGATGTGCGATGGATGATAAAGGAAAGTAAGAAGGACATCAACATCTTGTTGATTTCACCATTGGCAAGCTAATGCATGAGCTACGATGAAGGTGGAGGGTGGTGGGTGAAGCTGTAGCAAGGAAACGGAGTGTGGGTCGAGTCAGGTAAAAATGCATTTGGCGTTCACCCGCAGGTCGAGTTGGGTTCCTGCCGTAGGGTACATGAAATCTAGTGTTCATTGCATGGTCGAGTTGGGTTCCTTCTACAGGACACGTGCAGAACAATATTCATGGCGGGCGAGTTCAGGTCGAGTCAGGTTCGTGCAGTGCTCCCACGTTCAGGACATGTGGAACAATGTTTGAAGTCACGGAGTTCGTTCAATAGGGTCAGGTCAGGTCGAACACGACCTGAACCTGTTCAGGAAACACATTTAGATCGTGACCTCGTTGACCCGCATTCAGAAATGTGTTCACGATGCCGAGGGCGTCTGTGACCCGAGTGACCCACTCGAACCAGAATTCATGCAAACTTCAGAAACATGTTTGGAAAGGTAATTTTGGGGTTCCTTTGGATTTTTTTTGCTGTTGGGAAGCTGTTAAGGCTAGAAAAAGGTACAATAAAATTTGGCAAGAAGCATAAATGGTTTATGGAGGCTTGGTTGTATAACTATTTCAGATTGTACATATTTATTGAAGCATAATATCGGGCAGACTTATTAATGGGATTTTCCCCTCCCTTGAATGTATGGGTGTTCATATGGTTTGATATTGATGTTTATTACTATTTTACTTCCACACAAGAAAAATTTGGAAGATTAATTAAAAAAGTGTTGAGTGAGGTGTAGTCTACTTATTGAGTATTTGAAAAGAGAAAAATAAGGTAGTGTCGCACCCATCTATAGAGTGGTTTGGAGACTACCACAGGTATAGGGTCATGACGGTTGGTATTAGAGCTACATTTTTGTGGCATTTTTATTATTGAGGAGGGATATATTTGTATTGAAGCTTGATAGATGAGTTTGTTTCATTGGAAATGAACTTCAAAGAAATTAAAGAGAAGTTGAAGGAAGTGGAAAAGGAGTTTGATGAGGCGAGTCAGACCATTGATACATTGTGCAAGAGAAGGACATCTAGCATGAGCAAAGATGAAATGTTTTGACTAATTAAGAAAGTGATAATTATCCAAGAAGAAATGGACAAGGTGGAAGAAGAGTGAAGGAAGTTACTTTATAAACTTCTCAAACATAGAGACCTTGGAAAGATGAAGCATGGTGGCATGAAGCCCACTATGGCTGAACCAAAAGATGTTTCATATGTGATTGAAGTCAAGGAAGAACTTGATGAACAAGATGGACTAGGACCAAGCACATTATAGGCATTGATGGTGGATGATTCTCACAAGGATGTTGCAGATGTGGTAGAAGTACAGGATGAACTTGATGAACAGGTTGGACTAGAGCCAAGCACATTACAAGAATCGGTGATGGATGATTCTTGGGAGGATGTTGAGGATGTGAATATGATCCAGGAAGAACTTGTGGAACAAGTTGAACTTGGACCAAGCACATTGCAGGCATTGGGGGATGAACCACATGAAAACGTTGCAAAAGTGACAATCATTGAGGAGGAACTTTATGAGAAGGTGGTACCAAGATCAGAAGCATTGCATACATTGATGAGGATGGAGAACACTCGCTTAGAAATTTTTCATGAAGATATGACTTGGGTTTCAATTGAGCATTTGGGAGATGGACCATATGCAAGGACGAGAATGAATATGAATTCTTTTCCAATACCATGGAAGACCTTTCCTCGGACGACTATGATGGAACCTTGTACGTTGGAGAAGGAAGGAGCATTTCTTGTTGTAGACCTTGATAGGGAAATTTGTGACCTCGTGCTATTAGGTTCAAATTCTCATGACAAAGGTGGAACTTGATGATCTTTGTGATAGATATGGGTCATGCTTAGCCACATGTAAATTGGCTAGGTTCCTGGCTTGACTCATGGACTGCCTTGGTGGTAGGGCACATTGTTTCGGTAGACTTCTTCATGGCTTACAACCAAGAAGGAACTCTTGGGCACATTTAGTGGGGGAGAAATCTTGGAGGAAGTACCCATGATGATGATGGTAGAAGTGATTGAGGGAAATTAACCTATACACTATACACATGATGGTCGCTAGAGTTGAGATGAGTCTACTCTTGATGCACACATGGGCAACCAAAGTCATGTACATTGACATGAGGGCATGGCAAGACATTATGTGGAGACATTATGCAAGTGCACTTACTAGGTTCCACTTATGAGCATCATGGGGTAGTGTCAAGTAGGAATATGTTGAGCATGATTGATTTTTGGTGGTACATGGAGATATTTTATAGATGGGCTGATGGATGTTGTTCACTTTGAGCAAGAAGACATTAGTTAGATGAGCAGCCTATGAGCACATTCATATGACTTGCAGGGTGAGAAAAACTTATGGTGGCACTTGTGGGCAGTACAAGTATGCTTGCCAATGCTTTGGATAGGATGATGAATGGGAGTTAATGATGGAGTTTCATTCATTGGGGGCTTCATACTACAATGACCTTGCAGTATTTGGTTCACTGAGGAGTTGAGATCGAGACTGGTCTAGATTTCGATGCACTATGGGATGCATACCTTTGAGCACATTTATAGGGTGTGTTTGTGAGGAGTCACTTGATGGAGATGATCAATGAGACAAATTGGAGGTTGATGGAGATGTGGAAATGGGATTCCTTGGTGGTATACACTTGGGCATGGGTTGAGCCTTCTTTAATTAAATTTGGTACACACGTTGGATGCATATTATAGATGGGACGAACATAGCTTCACGAACCTAAATATGGCACATTTTTGAGAAGATGTTCTTGAATTTATTTGAGGAGGAACTTTAAGATGTGGATGATGCTCGATAGTTGTGGTTGTCTTTTGAACAGCACGTGGAGATAGGCATGATGGGCAACACATTTCAGATAGAGATGCCTTGTTTGATGGACGGCATGTTGGGATGAGACGGATCTCCATGGATTACTTTGCACTCATATGGGACAAATACTTGATTGAGTTGATGGGTGTGACAGGATGCCAGAGGGACAAATAATGCATGGTATGAGGATGCACATTATCACAATGAGAACATATGGTTGTACTGATCACCTGACTAGTTCGATTTATGAGGGGTATAGCACTGTGAAAATTTATGTTGGATACATAGCAGGTTTTTTTACATTGAGTTGGTTGGAGTACTTGATGCAAATATTCACATGATATTGACAATATATGATGGGCTGACACAATATATGTTGCAGCATCATGTGGCCATGATGGAGAGATTGAATTCCCACTATGGTATAGCACGTGGTGATTATGACAGATGTGTTGATGATCATGTATTGGGGAGATATTTCCCTTGGATATGATGGACATGAACCTTGATGGTTTATGCGTCAATACTGAGCGATGATACATTACAAAGAAAGTTGTGATGACGATGCTAGAATTATCGGGGACGACGGTCTTATTTTAAGTGGGGGAGTATGTAAGACCCATGAGTCAAGGATGATGATGGAGGGCATTCGAAGCATTTCGTGGACATGCGAATAATGACAGTCGATGAAGTGACGAAAAAATCAACGTGCAAAAGGTTTGAAAAAGCCTCCCTTGACATTCTTCCCAACTTGCCATGTCTTGTTATGTAGCTTTGACCCTGACCAATGGCCTGCCCTTGCCAATGTTTCATCGAGGCCAACCAAACTAATGTCCAATATTCGATACCAACTGCAGCCCTATCGTTGCATTCTTGCTTCAATATTCAAGCCTCAACAAAGCTCAACTCTTCCTGAATCGAGCTCTGATACCATCTGTCACGAAGTGGTAGTGGTGCCAGTTCTTCGCCCGTGTGAGGGCGCCCAAGGAAACACGTTCGGGTGGGTTAGGTTTGTTCGAGCCATGTCATGTGAGGGATGCCATGTCAAAAGTGCTAACTGGTGATTGTGGGTGTGCCTTGTGCACATTCGGGTGAGTTGGGTTAGGTCATGTGAGGGTGGTCGTGTTAAAAATGCTAAGTTCTGATCGCTCGTGTGCCTTGTGCACATTAGTGCGACCCATTTTCCATTTTCTCCTTTGTGCCTTCATTCCAATGGGTTAGGTCCTGCCATGGGGGGGCGCCCAAGGAAATGCATTCGGGTCAGGTCGGGTCGTGTGAGGGAGGCAGTATAAAAAATGCTAAGTTGTGACCGCCCCTATGCCTTGTGCATGTTCGTGCGACCCGTTTTCTGTTTTCTCCCTCGTGCCATCATTCGGGCAGGTCGAGTCAGGTCATGTATGGGTGCCCAAGGAAATGCATTCAGGTCAGGTCATGTATGGGTGCCCAAGTAAATTTGTTCGGGTCAGGTCATGCCGTTTGAGGGTGCCCAAGGAAATGTGTCCGAGTGGGTCGGGTTGGGTTGTGTCATGTGAGGGAACCAAAGGAAATGCATTCAGGCAGTTTAGGTTGGGTTGCGTCATTAGAGAGCACACAAGGAAATGAGTTCGGGCCGGTCAGGTTGCATCTTGTGAGGGCATCGAGGGAAACGTGTTCAGGCAGGTTGGGTCGGGTCGGGTTGCGTGAGGGAGACGAAGGAAATGCATTCGGTTCGGGTCGTGTGAGGGTGGCCATATAAAAAAGTTAAGTTGTGACTGCCTGTGTGCCTTGTGCACGTTCGTGCGGCTAGTTTCCAATTTTCTCCCTCGTGCCTTCATTCGGGTAGGTTAGGTTGGGTCGTGCCATGTGAGGGAGGCCATATCAAAAATGCTATGTTGTGACTGCTCATGTGCTTTGTGCGCATTCGTGCAACCCATTTTCTATTTGCTCCCTAGTGCTTTCGTTCAGGCAGGTCGGGTTGTGTCGTGTGAGGGTGCCCAAGGAAATGCATTTGGGTTGGGTTGTGAGAGGGATTCTATATAAAAAATTCTAGGTTGTGACCACCCTATGCCTTGTGCAGATTCGTGTGACCTGATTGTCATTTCCTCCTTTGTGCCTTCATTTGAGCGGGTCGGGTCATGCTGTGCGAGGGCGCCCAAGCAAATGTTCTTTCAATATGTGGAAAATGTAAACATCATCATCATATCCACAATGTATGCCCATACATACAAGGGAGTGGAAACTCCTTGTTAATAATTGTCTTCCCGATAATATGTTTCATAAGTATGAAATACAGTATAAGTTCCAAACCAGAAAAAGGCCTCCTTTTCTCCTTGGCAGGGCAAGATACCTTCTGTCGAAGCTTACAATTCTTGAAAATCATTAACTAGCCCACAAAAATCATTTACAACATTAGAATTCACCTCGGGAATTTTCTGCATAAAAATGCCCAAGTGTTGCCAGGTCACTTGGGTCACTGCCTGCCTATGAGTTCAAACCTTCCCACGAGCTCTTCATGTGTCCAATCCACTTCAAAGCTATGTGGTTAGCTCCAACCTGTCAATACGCACTTGCTAAAACTTTTGGCACTCAATTCTGACCTACGATGACCTTAGAATGAGCTCTGAACTGAACTTCAGACCTCCTGCAGACGCCGTGCCTGACCTGACCTGCACTGTAGAGGCCATGCAGAAACGAGTTTGGGTCAGGTCGGGTCATTTCATTTGAGGGCAGCCGTATCAATTTTGCTAAGTTGTGACTGTCGGGGTGCCTTGTGCATATTCAGGCAGCCCATTTTCCGTTTGCTCCCTTGTCAGGTCAGGGCATTTCATTTGAGGGCGTTGCACCATGTGAGGGTGCACGACCGAACACGTTCAGGTCAGGTCATTTCATTCGAGGGCATCGCGCCATGTGAGGTCATCCTACTGAACGCATTTGGGTTGGGTTGTTTCATTTGAGGGTGTCACGCCATGTGAGGTCGTCCGATCGAAAGCATTCGGGTCGGGTCATTTCGTTGGAGTGCATGAGACTGAACATGTTCGGGTCAGGTCGTTTCATTTGAGGGCATCGCGCCGTGTGAGGGCTCCTAACCGAACGCGTTTGGGTCAGGTCATTTCATCTGAGGGTCCGTGCCATGTGAGGGCACCCGACTGAATGCGTTCGGGTCAGGTCATTTCGTTTGAGGGCGGATGTATCAAATTTTCTAAGTTGTGACCGCTCGAGTGCCTTATGGATGTTTGGTAGCTTGTTTGCCATTTCCTCCCATGTGCCTTCGTTCGTCCAGGCGCGCCATGTCGATCCGTTTGAGGGAGCCCGACTAAACGCGTTCTGGTCAAGTCATTTCATATGAGGTGTCGGATCATGTGAGTTCACCCAACCAAACGCGTTCGGGTCAGGTCGTTTCATCTAAGGGCATCGTGTTGTGTGAGGGCGCCTGATCAAACGCGTCCGAGTAGGGTCGTTTCATCTGAGGGCATCACACCGTGTGAGGTTGCCCGATCAAACATGTTCGGGTCGGGTTGTTTCGTCTGAGGGCGTCGCACCATGTGAGGGAACCTGACCAAACACGTTTGGGTCAGGTCATTTCATCTGAGGGCGTCGTGCCATGTGAGGGCACCCGACAAAATGAGTTCTAGTTGGGTCATTTCGTCCGAGGGCACCTGTTGAGTCTCAATTCTGCATCTTTTCCATACACTTTTCTATACCTTTTTCACTCACCTGAACCTCCCAAGTTGTTAATATCATTGTATATTAATTTCAAAAGAGCATCTAACATGTTTTTTAACTATATTTTTGTGTCTGCTGTTTGATTTAGATTTTTTTCATTTAGCTGCGGAATCTTACCACTTTCCGTAGCTGCTGCAAATTTCCGCAGCCATTTTGTGAAACTCTATGTTACAGGTGTCTACAGGAAAAACGGGCCACATGGGCAAGTCATAAATGATGTGGACATGGTTCGTGTCCTATTGGTTCGAGCAAACTCATCTAAAGAAGCTGCGGTCAAAGGCATCCAAATGGAAGTCAACCATAGAGTCTCACGGTGACAGGACTCTGTTTCGTGTCACGTGAAGGTTCATATGGCCGTTTCTGAGTTGTGGAGGACAAGTCGACATCAGTACATGGATCCATAGCCGAATTCAAGCATCCACTCCTCATAGATTTACTTTCCAACACGGCCATGATCCTAGATCCGTGGACGTAATGGTCTACGTGTTCTCCACCAGCATAAACTTTAGGAATTAGTTATGTTTCTCTTGTTATAAATAACGCGTTTGCATACGCATATGGAGTTAGTCGATGTTAGTCTCTGTTATCTTTTGTTAGTCTGATGTGTAATGTAATTACGTTGCCTTTGTGCCGTAATATTACCATACTGTTATGACTACATTTTAATATAAGAAGACTCTGTTTTCCAACGTAATTCGTACTTGAAGATCGTTTCCAAGGCTGGTGTAGAGGGCCCCTGCTCAGCTAAGGTTTTGTGCATTAGTGTATAGTTCTTGTTTTATTTCTTTAAAGCTCATTGTGCCATAATCCATTCACATGTTTATACATTGCATTTTTCATGATACATATGCTTCATTTCTGTTTATAAACTTTCATGCTTTCCATTTCACTTCCGTCTTTCATGTTTTATGTTATTAATCACTGATCAGTGTTCTTGTTTCAGGTTATAGATAGGCAGCCCGGGCATTTGCATAACTTTTTGACTAATGACATGGAATTAACATTATTCTGCTGCTAATTTGTTTTTCTTAGTTTCTGTTTAATTTCAGTATTGCTTTGTTTAATTCAGTTTTGCTTATTTTCTTCAGTAGTTAAATTTAGATATATTAAACTGCTCATAACATCTTCAGTTGCCTCCGAAAGCCACAGCTGGACTGATGGTGAGGGATTGTATTATGAAATGTGTAGTTTGGTATTAGTTTCATTTCTACAAATTTAGATATATTAAACTGCTCATAACATCTTCAGTTGCCTCCGAAAGCCACAACTGGACTGATGGTGAGGGATTGTATTATGAAATGTGTAGTTTGGTATTAGTTTCCTTTCTACAAATTTAGATATATTAAACTGCTCATAACATCTTCAGTTGCCTCCGAAAGCCACAGCTGGACTGATGGTGAGGGATTGTATTATGAAATGTGTAGTTTGGTATTAGTTTCCTTTCTGCAAATTTAGATATATTAAATTGTGCATGACATATTCAGTTGCCTCCGAAAGCCACAGCTGGACTGATGGTGAGGGATTAAATTATGAATGTATGATTTGATATTAGTTTACTTTCTGCAAGTTAGATATCAATTACTCAAGTTGTTTATGGTTACTTCCGAAAATCATAGCTGGACTAATGATGAGGGATCAGAAGACAAGTTGATGTAATTTGATTTAGATTTACTTTATTGCAACTTTTGGATTTCTTTCAGCATAGTTTCTTTTGTGTTTAGACAGCAGCAAGAATAGTTTGGTTTCATGCTCACTAGTTCACTGTTTTGATTTATTATACTAGCAGCACCTTTTCATTTCAGCAGCACATTTTCATTTCCTTTCAAGTTTTGTCATTGTAATTTTCAAATTCCTTTTTAAGTTTCAAGTTGGTAAATCATTATAGAGGATATCATTTCCTTGAACAAACATAACCATACTTGTTTTCATTTTATAATTTCCATTTCATCTTAGAAAACCAAAAATGACAAAAAGTTAAGAAATAGGTTATCTTGCACATATAGTGCGCCGCACTTCATCAGCTTACGAATCCCGGATTGACAAATTAAATGCAGCAATTTAGGACACACTAAATTGACCAAACATTTTGGTGCCGTTGCCGGGGAAGTGTAACTAGGTAGCCAATTTCTTAAAAAAAAAGAAGCAACAAAATCATAAAATAAGGGAAAACTTGATAACTTCTTGAAGTATGCTCTCCTCTTGCACCTAGTGTGATCTGGAGGATCAGAAAAGAGAGTTATTGGTTTAGTAATTTCTTAAGTATGCTCTCTTCTTGCACCTAGTGTGATCTGGAAGATCAGAAAGAGAATTATTAGCCCAACTTTTAAAATAAAAAATAAAAAATGACATACATAGAGCAAGAGATTCTAGGGGAAGGTTTATAGCTAAAGCCAAGAGTTCGATTTTCACAACTCCATCTTCTTCAAGGCATAGACCAGATTCACCACCATCTACCCCTAGCCTTAAGATTTTTGGAACTCAAGGAGAAGTTGAATTAGAGGATTCTCCTATACCATCTACTAAATCCCATTTAGAAAACAAAGAGACTCTCTCTCATCCTCCCTTGGTAGAAGAACTAGAGGACTTTAAAGACTCTAAAGAAACTATCATGGCAGAGGAAGTAATAGATGGAGGTATAGGTAGAGGTAGAAGAGGAGGAAACAATGGAGACAACAATGGTGAAGGAAATAATGGTAGAAATAGGGAAGGAGACAACTTGTTTGGATTCCATATAGTTGATGAGGAAACTCATGCAACAATGAAAAATATCTCACCATCTGTCCTCCCTAAATTTTATGGATTGTGAAGTGAGGATCCTGAAAAATTTCTGTTTGAGTTTGAAGTCATGTTCCGAACCTATGATTATATGGAAGACTCTCAAAAACTCAAACTGTTTCCTTCAAATTTGAAGGGATCTGCTTTGAAATGGTTCATGGGATTAGCCACTCAATCTATTAGGACTTGGAATGATATGAAACAAATTTTTTTGGATATATACTTGGACTATTGTATGCCCACCAATCACAAGGATGAGGTATTCAAAATGATGCAAAAAGAAGATGAAAATTTGGAAGACTTACTTGAAAGATTTCAATACAACTTGAAAAGAGCAAAGATGAGCAACTTAGATGATGAAACCTTGAAAGCCTTCATATTAAAAGCCATTAGAGATGAATGGATAGATATTTTAAACATGATGGGGAAAGGAGACATTTCTCAACTTCCACTTCGTGACATAACAGAACTATGTGTCCATCTCTCAAGAGGAAAATCTAAAACAAGAAAAGGGCCTAGGGATCCTTCTCTTATTAGGGCTAAAAAATCTGCAACTGGATCAGTAAGTAGGGCAGAGATTGGTAACATGCTTAATGAGTTCAAAACTGATATCTTAGGGAGCCTTAGTGAACAACTAGACACCCTTAAAATCCAAAACAAGCAGAAAGCAGAAACAAATGCTTTAGCCATCTTTTTTCTGAAATGTAGGAAGAAAAATGCTTTAAGGGAATGTCCCTTGGATGCAAAAGTTGTAGAAACATGTATGATTTTATCAGAGAATCATGAGATCAAGGATTGTCCTTCAATTCCTGGACTCAAAGATGTTTTTCAAGAAGACCCAAATTCAGTAGAATCTCTCTGTTTTGTCGCAAGGAGACCTTGGCAGGGACAACAAACTCAAGGGTTTAACAACCCTATAAATTTTCAAACCCCACCAAGTTGGAATCCTTGGCAACAACCTTGGCCCCAACATGAGAATCCATATCAACCATGGGTACAAGGGATGCAAAATCCTTATGGGAGATTTGCTCAATTTTATCAATATCCTCCATCTTTTCAAAATCAACAAGCTCCACAACTTCCAAACCCAAATCCACAACTTTCATTGCCATTTCCACAACAACAACCTTCTCAAAAAAATCCAAATCCTCAACTCATGCTTCCATACCAACAAAATACAAGTCAACTTCCAGCTCAGCCATTGCCAAATCCTAATAATAAGAATCCTCAGAATACTTACATGGTAGAAGGACAACAATTTCATACCTATATTATTGTTCCTCTCAACGATGTACAACTCAGATCTGGTATAGTTTTAGAAAAAAACTTCTATAGATATCCAAGAACAAGATACCTCTGACGAGGACTCTCTTCAAGTCAATAAGGGTTCTGAGGAAGAATCTCTTCAAAATTCAAGCATTCAAAAAGAAGAAGAAAAGACAACACCCACAACTCCTATAGTTGAGCAACCTGCATCTTCATCTACACCTCCTTTTCCTGGAAAACTACAAATTGACAAGGGGGTGGAAAAACAAATTTTGTTACTTAACTATGACTTTCTAGATGAATTGAAGAATGTTTGTATCAAGATTCCCTTGCTACAAGCCATTCGAGAAATTACTATTCTAGAAAAAGCCATAAAGGAGTTGAGTTTCAAAAGACCAGGAAGGAAACTAAAAGACACAAGAAGAATCCACCTGGTAGGAAAGATTGCAGATATTCTGATGGGAAAAATTACCATGCAAAAGTATGTAGATCCAGGAAGTCCAATTGTCAAGACACATATAAATGGGATAGAAATTCCAAACACATTGATTGACTTAGGGGCTGCTATCAACATTATGAGTAGACAGACCATGGAACAGCTAAAACTTCCTAACCTTCTTTTTACACCTACTTTACTGCAACTTGCAGATCGATCAATTATTAAACCAGATGGTGTATTAGAAGATATTTCAGTCTCCTTAGATTCTTGGGAATATCCAGTAGATTTTATGATTTTGACTCCAAAGAGTAATCTAGGAGGGCACCCACTTATCTTAGGAAGACCTTGGCTAGCCACAGCTGATGCTTTTATTAGTTGTAGATCTGGGGACATGTACATTTCTAATGGTAATTCGACAAAGAAATTCAATTTGTATCCTCCAGCAAGAGCAATCACAGAAGTAGGAGAAAATGAATGGTTTGATGATGAGGACACTATACAACCTGTCTTTACCATTTATGAAATCAGTGAGGATAGTCAAATTCTGAACACATTAGAAAATTTTGAGACATCTTCAGAATATGACCCCACACAATTTCAGTTGGAATCTGACATAGAATATTTATCATAAAGACAAATGTCTCTTTACTCTATGGAAGAATTTGGTAGTTCTACTATTGAGATTTTTCCAGGAAACACACTGAATATCAACAAACATTTGGAAAAGTCACAACAAGAAAAACTAACCATAATCTTGCAAAAACATTCTACTGCATTTGCATGGGAGTATACTGACATGAAAGGTATTGATCCTAAGACTTGCATCCATCATATCTATATTAAGGAAAACAGTAGACCAATTAGACAAACTCAAAGAAGGATGAATCCAAATCTTAGGGAGATAGTGAAAGAAGAGCTCCAAAAACTTCTCAATGTAAACTTCATTTATCCAATTTCAGATAGCCGATGGGTTTCTCCTTTGGTTATAGTACCTAAAAAGAATGGTAAATGGAGAGTATGCATTGATTACATGGAATTGAACAAAGCAACTTTGAAGGATCACTTTCCTTTGCCTTTTATTGATCAGGTATTAGATACATTAGCAGGTAAAAATTACTTTTCATTTTTGGATGGTTTTAGTGGCTATAATCAAATTCAGGTAGCACCTGAAGATCAAGATAAGACCACATTTACTTGTCCATGGGGAACTTTTTCCTACCGAGTGCTTCATTTTGGGTTATGTAATGCACCTGCAACATTCCAAAGAACAGTACTAGGAATTTTTTCTGATCTAATCCATGATTGTGTAGAGGTTTATATGGATGATTTTACAGTTTATGGTAATTCATTTGAAGAGGCATTAGAAAATTTGGAAAAAGTTCTTATAAGATGTCAAGAAACAAACCTTTCATTAAGCCATGAAAAATGCTTTATGATGTTTACCGAAGGGATTGTTTTAGGACATCATATTTCAGGAGATGGGATTAAGGTTGATAGATCAAAAGTTGAAGTCATCTCCAAGTTGCCTATTCCAAATTGTCAAAGAGATGTTAGAAGTTTTCTAGGATTTACTGGTTATTATAGAAGATTTATAGAAAACTTCACTAAAATAGCATCTCCACTCTTCACATTGCTTACAAAAGACTGTGAATTTAAATGGGATCCTGATTGTCAATCAGCTTTTGAAACTTTGAAAACAAGAATATCTGAAGCACCTATCTTGAGAGGACCAAATTAGAAACTCCCTTTCCATATTTCTACGGATGCTTCAGATACAGCTCTAGGAGCTGTGTTGGGTCAAAAATATTTAGTTCCTTATGCCATTTATTACACCAATAAAAATTTGACTCCCACAGAGTTGAACTATACTGTGACTGAAAAAGAGTTTTTAGCTGTTGTTCATGCAATTAATAAGTTTAGACATTACATAACAGGCTATGAAACTTTTATTCATACTGACCATTCTGCAATTAGATATTTGATGAACAAACCTGTTACTAATGGCAGAGTGACAATATGGCTCTTACTTTTGTAAGAATTCAATATTGTTGTGTTGGATAGACCAAGAAAACAAAATACAGTAGCTGATTTCTTGTCTAGGATTCAGAATACTAAAGAAGATTCTCCTGTAGAGGATAAGTTTCCTGGTGAATACTTGTTTGCAGTAACTATTAAGACCCCTTGGTATGTAGATATTGCTAACTATCTGGTTACAGGGAAACTACCTTCACATTTATTTCCAAGTGAAAAATGAAAAATTATTCAGGAGAGTTCAAAATATTCATGGATTTCTAATGAATTGTTTAAAACAGGGCTAGATCTTGTGATTAGAAGATGTGTCAGGGAAGATGAAATGCCTGATATTCTTAAGGCATGTCATGATGAACCATGCGGCGGAAAATTTGCAGACAAAAGGACGGCCTATAAAATCCTCTCTTTAGGATATTATTGGCCTTCCCTCTTCAAAGATGCAAAATAATATGTCAAAAGGCGTGACAACTGCCAAAGAGTAGGGAAACCTACCCTTTCGAGTGAAATTCCACTGCAACCACAGGTACTCATTGAACCTTTTGAAAAATGGGCTTTAGATTTCATTGGACCTATTAATCCACCATCTAAGCAAAAGAAGTATATATTGGTTTGTACTGATTATGTTACTAAATGGGTAGAAGCCAAAGCATTAGTATCTGCTACTGAAAATTCAGTTGGTCATTTTCTTTATGAGGATATTTTTACTCGCTTTGGTGTTCCAAGAGAAATTGTGACAGATCAGGGGAGCCAATTCACATCCAATTTGGTGGAGAAGTTGATGGAAGAATACAAAATCAAACACAGAAGATCTACTCCTTACCATCCGCAAGCAGATGGTCAAGTGGAGTCCACAAATAAAGTTCTTGAAAGTATCATCACCAAAAATGTTCATCTACATAGAAGAGATTGGGAAAAAAGGCTTCCTAAAGCCTTGTGGGCCTACAGAACTACATGGAGGAATACAACAGGACATTCTCCCTATGAACTTGTTTATGGGAAAGAAGTCTTGCTCCCCATTGAGTTTCAAGTCAAGACCTTCAAGATAGCAGTTCAGTTGGGGATGGACTTATCAGAAGCCCAAAAGCATAGAATGGAGCAGTTGAATGAGCTAGATGAGATCATACAAGAAGCAATTTTAAGAACTGATATAGTTCAATATCAAAGAGCTAAATGGCATGACAAGTACATCAAAGAGAAGAAGTTTCAAGAAGGAGATTGGGCATTGTTATTTGATTCCAAGTTTAAATATTTTCAAGGAAAATTTCAGACTCATTGGCTTGGGCCATATGAGATTGACAAGATCTTTAGCAATGGAGTGGTAAGAATCAAGACCATTGATGAGTTTCAAACTCCTCTTATTGTGAATGGCCATAGATTGAATGTTTATCATAAGCCACTCTAAAAAGAGGATTTTGTCAAAAAATTTCAAGAAAGTTCTGCAATCAGGCTGGTACAGAAGAATTCTTCTTCTCCACCAGCCTAGATTTTGTTCTTTTCAGTTAAAAAAAAAATAAAAAAAATTGTATAAGCCTGAAAACCAATCACTGATTGGCAGTCTTATACAAAAAATATAGGGTGAAAATCAGGAACACTTGACACTCTATATTTTCCAAAAAAAAATCTCTCTCTTTCATTTCACAAGTTTTGTGACCACCCACTTCATTCCATTTCATTTCACTTCATTTCACTCCATTCCACTTCATTTTATCCATTTCATTCCATTTCATCAATAAAAATCTTTTTCATGACCATTTCCATCTGGTCATTTGTCATCTGTTCATCTCCATTCATCCAAGTAATAGCTGTGTCAGTTTCCGCAGCTGACATCTGTTTCCGCAGCTGACTCCAGTTTCTGCAGTCAGAAGCAGATTCTGCAGCTACAACTCTGTTTTCAAAAGAATGTACAGCCAGATGTTATTTCCATAATCATGAAATAAAATTCAAGTGAGAGGATAAAAAATGAAGACCTGGAGCATTCAAGACACCAATAAAGAGCAACTAGTTGAAGACCAAGGGAAAAGGCAAAGATTCCAAAGGTATGAATAAAATTTATTTCAAATAGCATTGAAAACCACATTTTTATATAGTTCTGAACCATAAGCTCCATCCATTATGTGAAATTATTATATTGACAATTCCGTAACCTTTCACGATCTCCATATTATCCTCTCGCATTCATTCTCAAACAGTTCCATCATTTAACCCCCGATCTTCACTCATGTTCCAATATTCCACCGGTGACAATAAGACGTAATTGATTTGACCACGGACTCTTATAGTTGCATAAATCTATAGCCATTGTTTAAACGTGCTCATATTTATTGTGCAGCCACCAAAATTCAAAACACTGCCGGATGTGTTATACTCTGTTAACCTCACAGTCGTATCTCTGTTGTGCTCACGAAAACCCCTCTCTGTTCTGTTCACTCCATTCCGCTCTCTATTACGCTATATTCTGTATACCACTCTCAAACATTTATCCACAGTCATTGTGCTCATCTCCGTGCATTCAGCCGTTCTATTTCCATTAAACCCTCACGCAGGCAAATTTGTGAAGAGCAGAAAAGAAGAATGGGAAAATTGCTAAGAGCAGAACCGGAAGGACCTAAGTTCATAGAGGGATATCCGCAAGTAAAGGATATATTTAAGAAAGAAAATTGCCTGTGGTTTATCTAGAAATTCAGAGGTTATCATAAAGAAGTGACGAAGGCATTCGCAAGGTCGTTTAATGGCTTGGAAGTAGAGATTGGAGACCTTAAGTTTGTGGTCAATGAGGCATCTACAGCAACAACCACGGAACTTCTTCAAGAGGGTGAGAGTTGGTTTAAGAATAAAAGTATCAGTGATGAAGCCTAGAGAACAATCTTACGAAACCAAGGTATGGAAATAACTGTTTTTAAAAGAGGAATTTCTGTGCATGCATTAAAAGAGGAATGGGCTACTTTGTTGCTAGTTGTTCAGAAATTCATTACATGTGAAGGCCGTTTTGGGTCCATGTATATGTACCATACCAGGTTACTGATGAATTTTCTAGATAATCAAACTCTCAATATCCCATATTTTCTATTCAATAGTTTGAAGAAAATGTCCGTGACTTTTCAGAAACATTTAGGAGATATAGAACCACATCTATATCACCACGGCCTTGTAAAAATTTTGATTGAAAAGGAGTTAAAGGAAAAGAAAGACACATGGGAACAATTTCTGGTTAGAAATTTCTTTGAGGAACCTCAGGAAATTCCTGAAGGTAGTACAACAAGAAGGAGTAGAAGAAAAAGAATAAATGATGAAACCCAAATTACTCCTACTCAAGAAATTCCTGAAGGTAGCACAACAAGAAGAAGTAGAAGAAAAAGAACAATTGATGAAATTCAAAATACTCCTACTACTACAATTGAAAGAACTGATAGAGAAGAGAGACTGTCAAAGAGGAAGAAGAAAGAAATCAAGGGTAAGAAGCCAATAACACCAAAAGAGAGGAAAACTATTGAGGCTATACATCAAACTCCTTCTTCTGAAGAAGAAGATCACCAAGTGTTATCTGAAAGATTAATTTATCTTCAAAAACAGTCCTCTATGGCCAAAAAGACCGAAAAAGGAAAACAAAAACAAAAGGATAGTGTACCACATCATGTGAGAAGAAGCAGCAGGAAGTATATGACTATATAGAATCTTTGGAAAAGGCAGCTACAGGTCCCAGTACTTCATCCATTCAGCCTCATACAGTACAGGATGATTTAGTCCAATCACTAAAATAGGAAATCTTTGAGCTAGAGATTTTAAATCGACACATCAAAAATGAAAATGAGACATTGAAAGAACAAGGAAAACTGGAAAAAATCATCCATGATAATACCATGCTACATCTGGGAATATGGCAGAAGAAGAACAAGAAATTGAAAAGGAAATGCCAGAAGTTGAGCAGAGCACTGGTTAATATCAAATTTAGGTGCTTAATGAAGAAACCCAGAATGTTGGCAGCACCAAGGAAGAGGAGGAGAGGATTAGACGTGTTGGCTGAAGTGTCAAGGCATATGAACTGAGGAAGGAATATCAAAATTTTGGTTGCATGAGGACATGCAACACCTTCACAGTGGGGGTATGTTGAGTCTCAATTCTGCATCTTTTCCATACACTTTTCTATACCTTTTTCACTCACCTAAACCTCCAAAGTTGTCAATATCATTGTATATTAATTGAAAAAGAGCATCTAACATGGTTTTTAACTATAATTTTGTGTCTGCTGTTTGATTTAGATTTTTTTCATTTAGCTGCGGAATCTTGCCACTTTCCGCAGCTGCTGCAACTTTCCGCAGCCATTTTGTGAAACTCTATGTTACAGGTGTCTAAAGGAAAAACGGGCCACATGGGCAAGTCAGAAATGATGTGGACATGGTTCATGTCCTATTGGTTCGAGCAAACTCATCTAAAGAAGTTGCGGTCAAAGGCGTCCAAATGGAAGTCAACCATAGAGTCTCACGGTGACAGGACTCTGTTTCGTGTCACGTGAAGGTTCATATGGCCGTTTATGAGTTGCAAAGGACAAGTCGACATCTGTACATGGCTCCATAGCCGAATTCAAGAATCCACTCCTCATAGATTTACTTTCCAACACGGCCATGATCCTAGATCCGTGGACGTAATGGTCTACATGTTCTCCACCAGCATAAACTTTAGGAATTAGTTATGTTTCTCTTGTTATAAATAACGCGTTTGCATACGCATATGAGTTAGTCGATTTTAGTCTCTGTTATCTTTTATTAGTCTGCTCTGTAATGTAATTACGCTGCCTTTGTGTCGTAATACTACCATACTGTTATGACTGCATTTTAATATAAGAAGACTATGTTTTCCAACGTAATTCGTACTTGAAGATCGTTGCCAAGGCTGGTGTAGAGGGCCCCTGCTCAGCTAAGGTTTTGTGCATTAGTGTATAGTTCTTGTTTTATTTCTTTAAAGCTCATTGTTCCATAATCCATTCACATGTTTATACATTGCATCTTTCATGATATATATGCTTCATTTCTGTTGATAAACTTTCATGCTTTCTATTTCACTTCTGTCTTTCATGTTTTATGTTATTAATCACTGATCAGTGTTCTTGTTTCAGGTTATAGATAGGCAGCTTGGGCATTTTCATAGATTTTTGACTAATGACATGGAATTAACATTGTTCTGCTGCTAATTTGTTTTTCTTAGTTTCTGTTTAATTTCAGTACTGCTTTGTTTAATTCAATTTTGCTCATTTGCTTGGTGATAAGTTAGATATATTAAATCTGCCATAACATCTTCTAACAGCCTTTCAAAAGCTACTGCCTTACCATGGTGAGGGATTGTATTATGAAATGTGTAGTTTGGTATTAGTTTCATTTCGCAAATTTAGATATATTAACCGCTCAGGTGTCTTGTCCGCCTGTTTCCCAAAAGCCCATTACTCTGACTGATGGTGAGGGATTGTATAATGAAATGTGTAGTTTGGTATTAGTTTCATTTCTTCAAATTTAGATATATTAAACTGCTCATAACATCTTCAGTTGCCTCCGAAAGCCACAGCTGGACTGATGGTGAGGGATTGTATTATGAAATGTGTAGTTTGGTATTAGTTTCCTTTCTGCAAATTTAGATATATTAAATTGTGCATGACATCTTCAGTTACCTCTGAAAGCCACAGCTGGACTGATGGTGAGGGATTGAATTATGAATGTATGATTTGATATTAGTTTACTTTCTACAAGTTAGATATCAGTTACTCAAGTTGTTTATGCTTACTTCCGAAAATCATAGCTGGACTAATGATGAGGGATCAGAAGACAAGTTGATGTAATTTGATTTAGATTTACTTTATTGCGACTTTTCGATTTCTTTCAGCATAGTTTCTTTTTTGTTTATACAGTAGCAAGAATAATTTGGTTTCATGCTCACTAGGTCACTGTTTTGATTTATTAGAATAGCAGCACCTTTTCATTTCAGCAGCACATTTTCATTTCCTTTCAAGTTTTGTCATTGTAATTTTCAAATTCCTTTTTAAGTTTCAAGTTGGTAAATCATTATAGAGGATATCATTTCCTTGAAAAAAAATAACCATACTTTTTTTCATTTTAGAATTTCCATTTCATCTTAGAAAACCAAAAACGACAAAAAGTTAAGAAATAGGTTATCTTGCACATATAGTGTGTCGCACTTCATCAGCTTACGAATCCCAGATTGACAAATTAAATGCAGCAATTTAGGACACACTAAATTGACCAAACAGCACCCATATCATATTTGCTAAGTTGTGACCACCCAGGTGTTTTGTGCACATTCAAGCGGCCCATTTTCCGTTTGCTCCCATGTGCATCTGTTTGGTTGGGTGCGCTGTGTGAGGGCGCCCGACCAAACGTGTTCTGGTCAGGTCGTTTGGTCTGAGGGTGCCCGCTTCAGATTTACTAAGTTGTGACCGCTCGAGTGCATTGTGCACATTTGAGCTACTTGTTTTCCATTTTCTCCCATGTGCGTCTATTCGGTCGGGCACGCCATGTCACACTAGGTGAGGGTACCCGAAAAAACACGTTCGGGTCGGGTCGTTTGGTCCGATGGTGCCCGTATCCGATTTTATAAGTTGTGACCACTCGACTGCCTTGTGCACATTCGTGTGGCCCATTTGCAATTTGCTCCCATGTGTGTCTATTCAGTCAGGTGCATCATGTCATGCTGGGTGAGGGTGGTTAGCCAAATGCATTCAGGTCAGGTCATTTGAATCAAGGGTGCTGTTAGCCCCCTGTAAAATTTGATTATCCCAAAAGGTGGCTAAATATATTTTTGAGCTTTCAAGGAACAGTTTTTCTCACTAAAAATTGTTGGCTCTTGAAGAATTTTTGAAGGCCTCATGCCTCTGTCTGAACCTTCACTGCTGTTTCCATCTTTAAAAACTCCGAAATCCTGTCGTTCCCATCTTAAAGTACTACTGCAAGCTTCCTTTTTTCCTTTTTCCTCTCTTCAAAAGCTAACCTCATTTTCTACCCCTTCATTTCCCATGAAAATCATTTCTTTGCATGTTTCTCCCCCTTCCACGTCATAAAAACCCTTGATAAGGTTCTAATACCCCTTCTTAGCCTTATCGAAACCTTCATTTCCTTCGAAAAACCTTGAAAAAACTATTAAAATGCATATTTTATATGTATTGGACTTAAGCACCCTTCGGCCAAGTCCCTAACCTTTTTTATCCATGCGCCCTGGTGCCAGAACCAGGTGCTCAGTCAATCAGGCGCTTATCCATTTTAAAACAAATATTTCGCCCTGAAAACATTAAAACCTTTGTCTTTATTAAAACTCGGGTTTTTAATTTATTTTTAATTTATCCCCCCAGTTTCATTTTTTAACCATTCCACACCGTTGATTTGATCTGCAGATCGGACGGTGCGGAGTTCGTCTCCCTGTGGTCCCCACCTCCTATAAGCTGATTTCCCAAAACCGGCGGTATCCATCGCACCGCCCTTGGGCGAAAGGCTATTTTTCCCTGCTGGCCAACGATTCCATACACTTTCCGCCATGCATCCACTGTAATGTTTGGAAAACTACCATCCATCGCGCGTTATCGTTCGGACGAGGATGCCGAGCGATATCACCGTGGACCGTCCGATCCGAAGTCGCCCATCCGATGGCAGTCGCTCGATGAAGATGCCCGCACCTTAATGTGGTCCCAGTGTGACATTAAATCATTTCTCATCGTTGATCTGATCTGTAGATCGATGGTTCAAATCTCATCTCCCTTATTCGATTTCCTAGTCAACGATTCTCTATTTTTTGACTTCCCCTTTCACTCCCAACCGTCGATCTCTACGCGCTCGACGGCCCTGATCTAATATTTCTTCCGCCCATTCTATGATATCCCTAATTAATCCTAACCATTGGATGATGCCATCCAACGACTCCGCTCCTTCCACACGTCCTCTAAAGCAGTCAAACTATATACACAGGATTTCATAACTTTTGTTTGTATTTTGCAGGGTTTAATGTTTTTCTACCATACTAAGGAGAATTCGCAGGCTGAGGGTGATGATCCTCTTGCCTTCCTTTCATCAGGGAAATTATTCGCAGGGGTTTTCAATCTCACGTATCATCAGTGTTTTATGAGGCATCGATGTCGTTTCATCTCTACGCAGCCCTGCATATCAGCAAGAAAACCATGGATTTAACACTGTCAAAGGGTATTAGCGCCGAAGACCAAAATGTATCAGAACAAAGGATTAGAGACAGTTTCACGGGGATTACGTCTAAATATGCTTATCAAAAGCCTAATCCCCAATTAAAACATAGTTTACATAAAACCTAAAGTTTTTTATCAAGCAAGAATGCCTCCACCGCCACAATCTGAGGCAAATTGATTCCTCAGCTACCATAGTGCCACCTGTTCATCAAAGTACTCAATCAGAGGGTGAAGTTATTGATCAAATGAATATTTTTTCCTCAACACGGCCAGAGAGTTACTTTTTCAAGGAAACTTAATGACAAAATATCAGCAAAGTAACCCCAACATCACACAGGGCCTCAAATGTCAACAAAAGCTCCCACTGAGCTTGAGCTTTATGCAGAATGTTTAAAACATAGTACATATATGCAAGTTTATTCATTGATCCCCTCAAAGGCCAAGAGACCATTAACTCTCTATTAATTGTAATTGAGATCTTTTATCAGATCTCACCTCCTCATTCCTCTATATATACTTCTTCAGAAGATGAGTGAGGGGTTGGTTGTAGAACTTTGATATACATTTGAGAAAAAAACTTCTGATTGTACATAATATTCACTGGCTCTTGGAGCTCTGCTGGTGATAGATAGGTTAGGATGAGATGTGTAGATGGTTGCTGACCTAAAGCACTGGACTTAAAGCTGTAACTGGTTTGAAGCATTAATACAAGCTGATTTATGGGATCTTGGTCTATGTTGATGGTGATGTTTTTCTTATTGTAACCTGTTATTTTGTTTCTGTTTCCATCTGTGTTTCATATTCTCTTATAAAGAACAACATGCATAGAGTTAGGACCTACTGTATATCAGTAAATTTATCTGAATGAAAATCTTTATATGAATGTTTTCCTCCATCGATGTTATTTAGGAACGATTTAATTCAGTTTAAGCATAGGAATGTTGGCGTTCCCTCATATTATTGTCTTAGTTGAATGTTGTTCTGAGATGTTATTTTCAGTATATGTTTACTGAAGATGAACTGAGGAAGATATGGTGAGCCCTGGTCCCAGTTTGATCCCACAGACTTTCTGATTGTTTCCCTTGGAATGTGTTAAACGCTGGCTTGTTTCAAAGTACTTACCAGATCTTAGACCATTCTGTTGTTTTATTTGTATTCTTATTGAAAGTAACCAAGTAAATAAGAGCTAGGAGAGGATTTGTGGTGAGCCCGGCCCGCTAGTTTCTACTCCAAATTTTTCCTTCAAGTTTCCCCTAGTTTTAAGATGTTTTCTATTGAAACTGTATCAAAGGCTGGCTAGTTGAAAAGTACTTACTAGATCCTAGTTTAATTTTATTTTTTTCTTGAGTCCATGTCAAAGGCTGTCTAGTTTCAAAGTACTTACCATATCTTGGGCTGCTCTTGTTTCTGCATCTATTTATTTATCCTTCTTATTGTATCATTCCATTCCATAAATCAATCTTCAAAGAGATCCATAGACATAGATGACTTGCCCCATGGACCACTCTTGCCTCTTGCTGTTCCAATTAAACCCTATTATGACTCCATAGCCCAATGGAATAAAACCTACAATTGTCTATGTTTTTGGTCGAAGCTTACTCTAATTGCCTGCAACTTTTCACCTTTGGAACTTTTTGCACTCAGAACTTTCCACCTTGAACAGTAATCATGCTCAACCATCCAAAAAACAAAACAAACCCTTGGCCTTCATAACTAGCCTAATATCATAACCCTAAACTTCAAAGACAAATCCATCTTTGTACATATTGGAGAGATCCCTCTCCGGATTCAGGAGGGCTAGATCCTAGAATCCCAAAGTGGTTGAAACGATGTTTCTTCTGTAATTGGACTCTACCAATATTGCTAATAAATTACAGATCCATAACATTTTTGGCGACTCCACTAGGGACTGAGCATTATTGATACCATTTAAGACCTCAGAGAACCCTCAATTCAAGAAAACTTTGAGAGTTAAAAACAACCTTTTCAAGCACTACCAAGAAATGGTAATCATGATGAAACTTGTTTGAATCAGTGACAATCTAAGTAAACCCTAGGATTCTCTTAAAGACTTTATCAAACCTTGAAAAATTAGCTGGCTTAGCCATAAGAGTAGACTGTCTTTGTCTCATAACCGTAGCTAAGTTTTTAAACAGATTTAGGATATTCTTAAAAACCACACAACTCAAAATAACTCACTAAAAACAAAAAATATTTTAGATTGGTAGTAAAACACTTACTCCTACATTGAAACTTATATTTTGTTCTGTTTTACCCCATACTCTGAGACAGATTCTGGAAAGGGCCAGGTAGCTTCTGGATCTCATCCTCTTTCAGAGGTGAAATATCTGGTAAATGCCCTCCCAGTCAATATCTGGTTAGAGTTTGTTGTGTTTCGGGATATCCTTGAAAAGGTATATTTCACAAGCATGGTGGTGGACCATAAAACCTTTTACCTCTGAAAAGAGCTAAAAAATTCCACTTGGGACTCCACAATCCTGAACAGACCTTAAGACTTCACTGGGAAGAACCCTGATCATCTTAATATCATTCAAACTCAGTCAGAGGATTGTAGGATTGAAATTTCAGTAAACAGATTAGTTAACCATTCAAAGACTGTCATATATGGTTGAACTTGTCTTGTCTATTTAGGTCTGATAAACACAACATAGTGGCTCCTAGAAAGATTCACACTAGAGCCTATCCTGACCCTGATCCACCTGAAGTAGTTGATAACCCAGAAATTATCCTTAGGAAGTCTCCTAAGATTAAATTATCAACTGCTTTCAGACCTCCCTTGAGAGCTAAGTCAATTTATGAACATCTTTCAGCTCTACAACAATCACAAGCTGACTTAGTAAATCCATTTAGAACTAGGTCATTTGATGATATAGTCCAACTAGATTCTGAGTCTTCACTTTCTTCTCCTGAAAGTAGTGAACATCTTGGTAGTAGAGAAACAACACCTCCTGATTTACATTTCCTCCACAACCTAGGTGTCTCTCATCCGAGATTAGCTCACCAATCTACTGTTGTTCCATCCACATCCCTTCATCCAACATCCACTATCCAAACCACTCCACTCCAATCCACTTTCCCTTTTGTTAATCCACCCCTTGTAAATCCACCTCCACCTCCTACCATGGCTGCATGGTGCGCTCCCTTAGTCCTTCCTGCACCATTAGTCAACCTTCCACTGGACTATCAGTCTAAAATTCCATTATATGATGCTAACAATACTACAACTGCATCACAACATGTGGATAAGATGGATGACTATTTTGACAGAAATGAAATTGATGATGATTCTGTCAAACTTAGATTATTTGCTCAAAGCCTGGGGGGAGAAGTAAGAAAATGGTTTAAAGGCTTAGCCCCCCATAGTATCAATGATCTCCAAGGCTTCCATAAAACATTCTTAAACAAATGGGAAGTTAAAAATAATCCTCTCCAAGTCCTTTCTGATTACAAGAACCTTAATAGAAACCCTGGGGAAAGTGTCCCAGCTTGTTGCACTAGATTCAATAGTGTGTATAATGCACTTTCCCCAGAGCTAAAACCTCCACAAGGCTCAGCTTTAAACAAGTTTCCTGAAGGGTTTGATTTTGACATGACCTATCAACTGAGAGAGAGAGACTTTGAAACTCTTGAAGATATGAAAAGAGGTTCTCTTTATGTAGAATTCAACCTAATGGAGAAAAGAGAAAGGATGAAATCTGAGAAGAGAGTATCTTTTAGGGAGGAATCCACACCTTCACTTCCAATTCAAAGATGGAAAGAATGATGGAAGAAATTATGAAAGAAATGAGCATAATTAAGAGAGCACAAGAAAGTCAAAACCAAAGTGCTCTTCATAATATAAACCAAAACCAGAATCAGAATTCTAGAAGGAACCAACCTCCAAACAAACCTAGGGAAGATGATCAACAGATCACTCCTCCCTTTCATCAAAACTATGTGAGTGAGGTTGAGGAAACAGATCAAATAATAGAGGAATATGATATTAACCTATTTGGGGTAGATGATGATGACTTTGAGGTTCATTATGATAGAAAACAAGGTCTTTATACACCTTATGATGATAAAAGAGATGATAATGAAAATTGTTGTCAAGACATGGAAAATGCCATCACCGAACCTCCAAGAGAATATTACCTCAGAATTAAATCTAGTCAACGAACCCCCAACAACAAAACCTATGAAAAATACTCACAAAATAGCACTGCAATAAAGCCTAATGTTGTCAAACAAAAGGATAAAACAGTGGCTGAAAATTCTGATAAAGGTAAAGGAAAAAGCACTCAAGATAGTGAAAAACAGAGTGCAGAAATTAGTAGTACTAACACTACAGCTAGTACTCCTATGAAAACAATTTTATCAAATGTAAATGAAAAAAAACAACAACCTGACATGGCTGATAAAGTGGCAGTTAATAAGGCTTAAACAAGTTTTTCAAAGAACCAAATTCCCTTCAGCCTGGAGCAGGAAATCTCAAAGATCAAAATTTCGGTTCCCCTCACCGAGTTAGCTACCCAACATGTATATAGGACCCAAATTTTGAAGGCTTTAAATTTAGAAGACAATAATGACACAGTCAATCTTAACGATGACCAACCAGAGCTTATTTTTTGTCCAAAGATTGAAGGAAAATATCAAGAGGGACCTGTTCCTCCCTTCTATGTGAGTTTTAATGTTCATGAAGAAATTTTCACAACGCTATGCATGAATCAGGGGCTTCTCATAATCTGATGCCTAAAACTTTAATGGAGAGCCTGGGTCTAGAAATCACCAAACCTTATAAAGACCTTTGTTCTTTTGATTCTAGCAGAGTAAAATGTTTAGGATTGATCAAGGACCTTTGTGTTAACTTAGCCCAAATTCTAGCCAAATGCTTAGTCATGGATATTGTTGTGGCTGATGTGCCCCAAAAGTATGGAATGTTACTCTCAAGGTCTTGGGGGGCTAAGTTACAAGGGAATATGCAAATGGACATGACCTATGCAACTATCCCCGTTTTCAATCAAACTAGAAGACTTTACAGGGAATCCCATATGAAATACACAGTCACAAGCCAAGACAGACCACAAAACTCTCCTATCTATTCTGTCAATACAGGTCTCGATTCTTTTATCATGTTTAATGATGAAACACTTAGTGAACAAGTCACTTTAATAGAATTAATGGCCGATAGAGAGGAGGAGGTAAATACCAATGAACTGTCAAAACGGTTTGCTAAACCTTTAAACAACAAAAAACCAAATATGGGTCTTGAACTACAAGTCATGTGTCCCTTGCTTCTAAACATTGAGAGTCAAGAATGTATCCCTCAAATAAATGAAAATATGGGGGAATCAAAACAAATTCAACTCAGTGCTGAGATTCCACAACAACCCTTGAACACGATAATTGAAGAGGACTCCAACCAAGATAAAACCGAAAAAATTCCTCTCTGGAGTATGTATTTTGATGGGTCATGCACCAGAACCAATGCTGGTGCAGGTGTCTAGATTACTAACACTGAAAAAAACCACATAGAATGCATTTCATGCAAATTAAACTTTCAGTGTTCCAATAACATAGCAGAATATGAGTCCCTTCTCTTAGGCTTACATCTTTTGAAAAAATTACGAGCTAGAAGAATCAATGTATATGGGGATTCTGAATTGATCATTATGCAAGTAAATGGGGAGTATAACGCAAAGCATCATAGACTTAGGGCCTACCGCAATGATGCCATGGACCTTTTAAAAACATTCGAGGAGTCCAAAGTGATTTTTGTCCCAAGGAAAAGAAACATTGCAGCCCACAATTTAGCCTTTGCAGCCAGGAAATGCTTAGCGCCATTTGAAACAAAAGACTATAAAACTGAGATAAATTTTAGACCAGCGGTGCCTGATAATAAGAAGTATTGGCAGGTGTTTGAAAATGAAAAACAAATAGAATACGTCATGCAATTCAGAAATGAATTTGACCTAAACAGTTCAGACTCAGACTATGAAACAGACTGCAGTGAAGAAAACTTTCTTGGTGAAGAAGAACTGTCTCCTAAGCTTGTAAATATTAACCTATTTTCTAGCAAACTTACAAACGAAACAGAGGAGTTGGAAACTCTCCATGCTAAAGATGAAAGTTTTCCTAGAGGTCTGGCCCCTTTAGAAGAGTTGTTTGATTTTGACGATGTGGCCCAAAAACCAAAACTGGAACCTGTAGAGACTGAAGTGGATGAGTGCAATATAGGCAGTGAGGAAAAACTGAAAATGATTAAATTGTCTAAGACTTTACCAGCTCACATTAAACTCAAATACATTGAGCTGTTTAAAGAGTTTTCTGATGTTTTTGCATGGATTTACGAAGATCTTAAATCCTATGACACTGAAATAATACAGCACAAAATTCCCCTTAAAGAAACCAAAAACCATTCAAACAGAAGTTGCGCAGAATAAACACTGTTCAGTTGCCTTTGGTTGAGAAGGAGATTAAAAAGATGTATGAAGCTGGTATTATTGTTCCTAATAGATATTCTGAATGGGTATCTAATCTGGTGTCTGTTAGGAAGAAAACTGGAGAAATCAGGCTTTGTATAGACTTTAGAGATTTAAACAAAGCTTCCTTAAAAGACAACTACCCTCTACCCAATATGGATCATATTTTACAAAGGGTGGTAGGGTCTAGAAAATGTCTTTGCTGGATGGCTATTCAAGGTACAATCAGATCTTGGTTTACCCTGCTGATCAATTAAAGACATCCTTTACTACACCATGGGGCACTTTCATGTATGGGAAAATGCCCTTTGGTCTAATGAATGCTGGAGAAACTTTCCAAAGAGCCATGGACATAGAATTCTTGGAATAATTGGGCTTCTTCATCATTATCTATCTTGATGATGTCACTGTGTTTTAAAAAACAGATGAAGAACACGTAGAAAATTTGAGAAAATTTTTCAAGAAGTGCAGAAGGTTTGAAATATCTTTAAACCCTAAGAAGACACTATTCGGTCTCCAAGAAGGTAAGCTTCTTGGACACATTATTTCAGAAGAGGGTATAAAGATAGATCCAAAGAGGATTGAGGCCATATTGCAAATCTCTCATCCTCGAAACATCAAGGAGTTGCAATCTTTCATTGGGAAGATTAACTTTTTGAGAGGTTTCATACCCAACTTAGCTGAGCTCCTTAGGAATACTAAAAACATGCTGAAAAAGGAGCAAGGGGTAAAATGGACCTTAGAAGAAAAGAAATCCTTTGAACTGGTGAAACAAGCATTAACCAAAACACTGGTTCTGATAAGTCATAATTTTTCAAAAGATTTTTATATTTTCTCGTTTGCATCAAAACATACCATAGCCACTGTCCTTTTACAAAAAAAACCACAAGGAAAAGAGCAGCCTATTGCATTCTTTAGCAAGGCATTGATGGATTTCCCTTTGAAGTATAACATTATGGAGAAGCAAGCTTTTGCTTTAGTTAAAGCATTGAAATACTTCAGAGTATACATCCTTCATTCACATATTATCGCCTTTGTCCCAAATTCAGTTGTTAAAGACATTCTAACACAGGACCCAGATGGTAAGAGAGGTAAGTGGATTGTTGTTATCCTTGAATATGATTTAGAGATAAAACCCACTAAGCTCATCAAAGGCCAAGGTCTAGCTAGATTAATGGCTTAATCAAATTGTGAAGTTCTTGATATTTATATGATTAATGCTTTAGATGATCAAGAGGAAATATCAACACCCATTTTTGAAAACCATTTTATGAATTCCTCTTGGTATGCTGATATTCTTTATGTTCTGCTTAATTTGAATACACCTCCTGGTTTGACAAAAATAAAGGTAAGGTTCCTAAAATTGAAAGCTGTAAACTGTTGCATTATAGATAAATGTATGTATTGGAAAAATGCAAGTGGTCTATTTCTTAAATGTTTTCCTAAGTTTGATGCAGAGAAGGTTAAGTACCAATTCCATGAAGGAAAGTGTGGAGGTCATTTGTACTGGAAGACAACAGCCAACAAAATTTTGAGGGCTGGTTTCTATTGGCCTACTCTTTTCTGTGATATACACCAGATGATCATAGCTTGTCAGAAGTGTCAACATTTTGAAGGCAAAAGAAAACTTATACCCCTCCCTCTGCATCCAATCATTGTTGAAGCCCCTTTTCAACAGTGGGGACTTGAATTTATAGGAGAAATCCATCCCCCATCTTCTGCCCAGCACAGATGGATTCTCACTGCCACAGACTATTTCACTAAGTGGATAGAAGCCATTCCTTATAGGTAGGCCAATGATTCAGTTATCATAAAATTTATGGAGACTAATATTCTCTCCAGATTTGGATGTCCTACCAAGATCATCACTGATAATGCAACAGCATTTGGATCCAAGAAGATGGTTGAGTTCTGTCACATATATCAGATAAGATTGGGGCATTCTACGGCCTATTACCCTCAAGGTGATGGACTTGCATAATCCTCAAATAAAAGCTTAGTGAACATAATCAAGAAACTGTTGGAGGACAATAAGAAGCCTTGGCACACAAATTTGGTTCATGCACTTTGGGCTGACAGATTGACTTTGAAAAAATCTATTGGTATGTCACCTTTCCATCTTATGTATGGTACAGATGCATTTTTTCCAAACAACCTTGGTGTACCAGTAATCAAGTTGATTCAAGAGTTGCAGATTGAAGATAATGACATGATCAGAAGAATAAATCATACCATTCATCTTCAGCAAACCAGAGAGGAAGTGTACAACAAAGCATTGCAAAATCAGGAGAGCATTAAACGGCTTTTTGACAGAATAAAAAAGGCTAGCAATTTCAAGATTGGGGAAAAAAATTTAAAATGGGACTCAAGGAGGGAAGAGAAGGGCAAGCATGGAAAATTTGACAACCTATGGCTTGGCCCTTACTCTATTCATTCAGCTGCTAGTAACAATGCATTTTTCCCGCAGGAGTTGAATGGAGCAGAACTATTTGGGGGTCTTGTCAATGGCATGATGCTCAAAAATTACTTCTATTGATCCATGTTATGTTTTGAAGCCTTTTTATCTTTTCCATTATAAATATTTCATCCACCATTGCATTCAAAGTTATAAAAAACAAAGATACAAAAACAATGAAAAGAAAGAAAAGAGGGCAGATTTTGAAAATAGGCAAGGTATAGCCCCATACCAAAAAAGAGAGACAAATTTGAAAGTGCGCAAGCTCAAATGCCACTCCTGAAAAACACACTTCTATTTAGTCAAAATGTTTAATCTTGACTAATTAGCTTTAAATTTTCTGCTGATAGGATAGTGAATTTGATATGCCAAACTGTCTAATCTTGGCTTATCAGTAGTTAGATTAGGATAGAAATGAAAGGTTCAAACATGTTCAAAGCCTGAACCTCATTTCCAAAGAGAGATGACTCAAATATGTTTTATTTTCTGAGTCAAAAAGATGTAAAAATATGGTTCTAATTGGCTCAAAATATGAACTAGAAGAAAAGGAAAGACAGCTCAATAGGAGTCAAATCTGAGCTGTAGGAAAGAGGAAGGAAATGTTTTCAAATTTCAGATCTTAAGCCTTCCATTTTTTATTTATTTTTCCTACAAAATAAATGTCTATGTGCAGCTTGTCTTTATGCCATAGATCACAGCAAGTCAAAACAGCCTAATCTTGACTTGATTTTTTTTAAATTTATGTTTTAGAAATTTAGAGAATGAAAATCTGTTGGACAGTTTAATCCCAACATATGGTAGACTAGGTAGAGAATCATCTGAACTTAACTATTAAATCTGAGTTCAGGTAGAAATAAGGAGTAGAATTAGATTAGATTTACTGCTTTCAAAGGAATAAAATGTGTAAAAGAGTTTTCCAATCCAAGTGCACTCTAATGAAGGAAAAATGTTAAATCTGTAGGATTGGGTAGGTAGAAAGTTGTATTGATGAAGGTCCATTGCTTTTATGACTGCTAATACATTTTTAGAGAAAATCATCCCAGCATAGGAAGAGAAACCCAATGGATTAGGCAACTGATCAGCCTCCTAGAGAACATTAAAGGATCAAGCACATGGTCAGCCTCCGAGAGAATGCAGGTCTGAAAGTTCTTGATGCCTTCAAGAAGGCACCATCCCCAAGTGGAGCCACTGTTAGCCCCCTATAAAATTTGATTATTCGAAAAGGTGGCTAAATCTATTTTTGAGCCTTCAAGGAACAATTTTTATCGCTAAAAACTGTTGGCTCTTGAAGACTTTTTTAAGGCCTCATGCCTCTATCCAAACCTTTATTGTTGTTCCCATCTTAAAAATCTCCAAAATCCTGTCGTTCCCATCTTGAAGTACTACTGCAAGCTTCCTTTTTTCCTTTTTCCTCTCTTCAAAAGCTAACCTCATTTTCTACCCCTTCATTTCCCATGAAAATCCTTTCTTTGCATGTTTCTCCCCCTTCCATGTCATAAAAACCCTTGATAAGGTTCTAAGACCCCTTCTTAGCCTTATCGAAACCTTCATTTCCTTCGAAAAACCTTGAAAAAACCATTAAAATGCATATTTTCTATGTATTGGACTTAAGCCCCCTTCGTCCAAGTCCCTAACCCTTTTTATCCATGCGCCCTTGTGCTAGAACTAGGTGCTCAGTCAATTAGGCACTTATCCATTTTAAAACAAATATTTCGCCCCGAAAACATTAAAACCTTTGTTTTTATTAAAACTTGGGTTTTCAATTTATTTTTCATTTATCCCGCCAGTTTCATTTTTGAACCATTCCGCACCTTCGATTTGATCTGCAGATCGGACGGTGTGGATTTTGTCTCCCTATGGTCCCGACCGCTCGTAATCCGATTGCCCAAAATCGGCCGTATCCATCGCACCACCCTTGGGCGAAAGGCCGTTTTTCCCCGCTTGCCAACAATTCCATACACTTGCCACCACGCGTCCCCTATACTGTTTGAAAAAACGCCGTCCATCGCGCGTTATCTTTCAGATGAAGATGCCGAGTGATATCACCGTGGACTGTCCGATCCAATGTCGCCCATCCGATGGCTATCGCTCGATGAAGATGCCCACCTCTTAATGTGGTCCCGACGTGACGTTAAATCATTTCCCGCCGTTGATCTGATTTGCAGATCGACGGTTCAAATCTCATCCCCCTGATTTGATTGCCCAGTCAACGATTCTCTATTTTTTGGCTTCCCCTTTTGCTGCCAACTGTCAATCTTTGCGCGATCGACGACCCTGATCTAATATTTCTTCTTCCCATTCTATGATCTCCCTGATTAATCCCGACCGTTGGATGATGCCATCCAACGACCCCGCTACTTCCACACGTCCTCTGAAGTAATCAAACTATATACAGAGGATTTCATAACTTTTGTTTTTATTTTGCAGGGTTTAATGTTTTTCCACCATACTAAGGAGAATTCGTAGGCTGCGGGTGACGATCCTCTTCCCTTCGTTTCATCAGGGAAATCATTTGCAGCGGTTTGAAATCTCACTTATCATCGGTGTTTTATGAGGCATCGATGTCATTTCATCTCTGCGCAACCCTGCATATCAGCAATAAAACCATGGATTTAACACTGTCAAAGGGTATCAGTGTCGAAGACCAAAATGTATCAGAACAAAGGATTAGAGACAGTTTCACGGGGATTACATCTAAAGATGCTTATCAAAAGCCTAATCCCCAATTAAAACAGAGTTTACAGAAAACCTAAAGTGTTTTATCAAGCAAGAATTCCTCCACCGCCACAATCTGAGGAAAATTGATTCCTCAGCTACCATAGTGTCACATGTTCATCAAAGTACTCAATCAGAGGCCGAAGTTATTGATCGAATGAATATTTTTCACCTCAGCGTGGCTAGAGATTTACTTTTGCAAGGAAAATTAATGACAAAATATAAACAAAGTAACCCCGACATCACACAGAGCCTCAAATGTCAACAAAATCTCCCACTGAGCTTGATCTTTATGCAGAACGTTTAAAACAGAGTACATATATGCAAGTTTATTCATTGAGCCCTTCAAAGGCCAAGAGACCATTAACTCTGTATTAATTGTAATTGAGATATTTTATCAGATCTCACCTCCTTATTATTCTATATATACTTCTTCAGAAGATGAGTGAGGGGTTGGTTGTAGAACTTTGATATACATTTGAGCAAAACAATTCTAATTGTACATAGTATTCACTAGCTCTTGGAGCTCTGCTGGTGATAGATAGGTTAGGCTGAGATGTGTAGATGGTTGCTGACCTAAAGCACTGGACTTAAAGCTGTAACTAGTTTGAAGCATCAATACAAGTTGATTTATGGGATCCTGGTCTATGTTGACGGTGATGTTTTTCTTATTGTAACCTGTTATTTTGTTTTTGTTTCCATCTGTGTTTCATATTCTCTTATAAAGAACAGCATGCATAAAGTTAGGACCTACTGTATATCGGTAACTTTATCTGAATGAAAATATTTATATGAATGTTTTCCTCGATCTGTGTTATTTAGGAATGTTTTAATTTAGTTTAAGCATAGGAATGTTGGCGTTCCCTCGTCTTATTGTCTTAGCTGAATGTTGTTCTTAGATGTTATTTTCGGTATATGTTTAGTGAAGATGAACTGAGGAAGATATGGTGAGCCTTGGTCCTAGTTTGATCCCACAGACTGTCTGATTGTTTCCCTTGGAATGTGTTAAAAGCCATCTAGTTTCAAAGTACTTACCAGATCTTAGACCATTCTGTTGTTGTCTTTTTATTTGTCTTGAAAGTAACCAAGTAAAGGAGAGCTAGGAGAGGATTTGTGGTGAGCTCGGCCCGCTAGTTTCTACTCCAAAAGTTGCCTTCAAGTTTCCCTTAGTTTTAAGATGTTTTCTATTGAAAGTGTATCAAAGTCTGGCTAGTTTAAAAGTACTTACCAGATCCTAGTTTACTTTTATGTTTTTCTTGAGTCCATGTCAAAGGCTGGCTAGTTTAAAAGTACTTACCAGATCCTGGGCTGCTCTTGTTTCTGCATCTGTTTATTTCTCCTTCTTATTGTATCATTCCATTCCATAAATAAATATTCAAAGAGATCCTTAAACATAGATGACTTGCCCCATGGACCACTCTTGCCTCTTGTTGTTCCAATTAAACCCTATTATGACTCCATAGCCCAATGGACTAAAACCTACAATTGTCTATCTTTTTGGTCGAAGCTTACTCTGATTGCCTACAACTTCTCACCTTTGGAACTTTTTGCACTCGGCACTTTCCACATTGAACAGTAATCATGCTCAATCATCAAAAAAACAAAACAAACCCTTGGCGTTCATAACTAGCCTAATATCATAACCCTAAACTTCAAAGACAAATCCATCTTTGTACATATTGGAGAGATCCCTCTCCGGATTCAGGAGGGCTAGATCCTAGAATCCCAAAGGGGTTGAAATGATGTTGCTTATATAATTTGACTCTCCCAATCTTGCTAATAAATTACATATCCCTAACAGGTGCTCGTATCATATTTTCTAATTTGCGACTGCCTGGGTGCCTTGTGCACATTCGGGTGGGCCATTTGGTCCGTTCGGTCGGGCACACTGTGTCACGCCAGGTGTGGACACTTAGCCAAACACATTTGGCTCGGGTTGTTTGGTCCGAGGGAACCTATATCAGATTTAGTAAGTTGTGACCACCCGGGTGCCTTGTGCACGTTCGGGCGGCCCGTTTTTCATTTTCTTCAATGTGCGTCCGTTTGGTCGGGCACGTCGTGTCGCGCCTGGTGAGGGCACCCGGATAAACGTTTTCAGGTCAGATCGTTTGGTCTGAGGGTGCCCATATCAGATTTGATAAGTTGTGACTGCCCGAGTGCCTTGTGCATGTTCAGGTGGCCCGTTTGCTGTTTCCTCCCATGTGCCTACATTTGATCGGGCACGCCGTGTTGCGCTGGGTGATGGCACCCAGCTAAACTCGTTCGGGTCGGGTCATTTGGTCTGAGGGTGCCTGTATCATATTTGCTAAGTTGTGATTGCCTAGGTGCCTTATGCATGTTCAGGCAGCCCATTTTCAATTTTTTCCCATGTGCGTCCATTTGGTCAGGCGCGCCGTGTCATGATGGGTGAGGGTGCACATCCAAACACGTTGGGGTCGGGTCGTTTGGTTCTAGGGCGCCCGTATCAGATTTGCTAAGTTGTGACCGCTCGGGTGCCTTGTGCACATTTGGGTGGGCCATTTGTCATTTTCTTCCATGTCCGTCCGTTTGGTCGGGTGTGCCGTGTCGCGTTGGGTGAGGGCACCTGGCCAAACACATTTAGGTCAGGTTGTTTGGTCCGAGGGTGCTTGTACCAAATTTACTAAGCTCTGACCACTCAGGTTCCTTGTGCACGTTCGAGTGGCCTATTTTCCATTTTCTCCCATGTACGTCTGTTTGGTCGGGTGCACCGTGTCACACCAAGCGAGGGTGCTCGGCCAAACACGTTTGGGTTGGATCGTTTTCTCTGAGGGTTCTCGTATTATATTTGCTAAGTTGTGACCACCCAGGTGCCTTGTGCATGTTTGGGTGGCCCATTTCCGTTTTCTCCCATGTGCCTCCATTCGGTTGGGTGCGCCGTGTTGCGCCGAGTGATGGTGCCCGACCAAATGCGTTTGGGTTGAGTCATTTGGTCTGAGGGTACCCGTATCATATTTGTTAATTTTTGACCACTCGGGTGCCTTGTGCACGTTCAGATGGCCCATTTTCCATTTGCTCCCATGTGCATCCATTCGGTCGGGCGTGGCATGTCACACCGGGTGAGGGCGCCTGGCCAAATGTGTTCGAGTCGGGTCGTTTGGTCTGAGGGTGCCCGTATCAGATTTGCTAAATTGTGACCGTAGAAGTTCTGTGTGCATGTTCGAGGGGCCTGTTTGCCATTTTCTCCCATGTGCGTCCTTTCGGTTGGGTGCGTCGTGTCACACCCGGTGAGAGCGCCCAGCCAAATGTGTTTGGGTCAGGTCATTTGGTCAGAGGGCGCCCGTATCAGATTTGCTAAGTTGTGACCGCTCGGGTGCCTTGTGCATAGTCGGGCAGCCCATTTTCCATTTTCTCCCATATGCTTTCATTCAGTCGGGCACGCCATGTCACGTTGGGTGAGGTTGCCTGACCAAACACATTCGGGTCGTGTTGTTTGGTCTAAGGGTGCCTGTATCAGATTTGCTAAGTTGTGACCACCCGGGTGCCTTATGCACGTTCGGGCGGCCCGTTTTCCATTTGATCCCATGTGCGTCCGTTCGGTCGGGCGCGCCCTGTCATGTTGGGTGATGGCGTCTGACCAAACGTGTTTGGGTTGGGTCGTTTGGTCTGAGGGCGATCGTATCAGATTTGCTAATTTGTGACTGCCCTAGTGCCTTGTCCACTTTCGGATGGCTCGTTTGTCGTTTTCTCCCATGTGCCTTTGTTTGGTCAGGCACGTCGTGTCGTGCCGGGTGAGGGCACCTAGCCAAACTTTTTCGGGTCAGGTTGTTTGCTTCGAGGGTGCCCATATTAGATTTGCTAATTTTTGACTTCCCAGGTGCCTTGTGCACGTTCGGGCAGCCCTTTTTCCATTTTCTTTGATGTGTGTCCGTCTGGTCATGTTAGGGTCCCGTGATTTGGCAGATTGGCAAGCCAAATGACAGGGTAACGTCAAACCAAATTTGGACCCCAATGACCTACCGTTCCTGGACTCAGAGAGGGCTCTCTATATTATGCAAGGGATGTAGATTTGTTTGCTTCTTTATTTATTTCATTTTTTATGCTAGTTGTTAAGTATGTTTTTAGTTTGTTTTAGGTTTTTGAGGGAGGAACTGATAAAAGGATAAATAGATAAAAATATTGTTAGATCAACTAGGCTATGGGGTCGAAAAGGTTGAGAAAGTCTCAAATGGTGGACAAGGTATATTACAGGGCCGATTTGGTCGAGGTAAAATGGATTCTTTAGGTGGAGTGAAATGGGATGGACACTAGGTTTGTGAAGGAAAAAGAGGTTTAAGCATAAATGGTTTTACAACAGAAATCCATGTGGTAGGGTTAACCATTAATCACAGTAAATTAAACTTCAAACTAATAGATGCATCAAATAAATGTTCAAGCGATACATAGAAGTATAAGACCCTCTAACTTTGGGAAAATCACCTTAACACTTTGGGGAAAACAAAAAAGACAAAAAAAAAACTCAATCTATGAAGAGGGAACACCTAAACATCATATTTGAGCTATCAGAAACTTTGAACTAGGATTGCAGAGCATAGGCAAAGGGCAAGATCGACACAAGACCTCTTTGGTTCAACTAGGACAATCAAACATTCAGAGAAATGTTTCAGTAATGGGGTTTTGGTTAGATATGAGTAAATAGGGCATACCGTGAAACATACTAGATAGCATACATAATAACCATTAATGAAATTGATAACAAGTTCTTAGGGTATCAAAGAGAAGTTAAGAATTCTTTGACATAGCTAAGAAAGAAGACAAACATAGAAGTTGTAATGAATCAGGAAACTTGAGGTGCCTCCATGGGAATGTCTCAAATATATTCTTTACTGTCCTATAGCAAGCAAGAAGCATGAAAACATGTATGATAAACTAAGGAAACATAACAGATAAGGAACACTATACCATTTACCAAGTCATGGAATCCTACAACAGTCATCTTCCACCATCCAAAACACACAAGAAATGATCCACTTCATGAGACAAAATATTTCTTCCAAGCTTGTAATACCATGTATTTCTCTATAACATCAAGTTCACCCTCTTGTTACAATGAAATCTCTTGGAATAAATAGGCCAAAGAGAAAGAAACTACCCAAGAGCATCTAGAAGGCCATTGGCCTACTACAAATATCTGATTTTTTCCTTAAGGCTTTGCAAAGCCCAAGGCACAAAATATCTTTAAAAATATGTTAAAATGCTAAAAAAGGAGACAAAATTGACTTTTCATGACTGAAAATGGCTAAAAAAGGGTTAACACACATTTGGATCAGCATCTTCAGAAATTTGTCTTTTTTACCAAAATGCTACAAGAATGTAGCAGCAGAAAATGTCATGTTTTATAGACAATTTTCGAGGGACCTCCTGATGTTGAAATGAGGCCTTTGATGGCTCATTGGAAAGACCTAGATGTCTAGTTTCTAGAACTATTTTATTTTTGCCGAACTGATCCATGAACATATGTCAAAAGGTGGACTGAGTGAAAAAAAACTAGAAAAGTAGCCATTGCTGATATGTGAGGCAGAAAGTTAAAAAATCATTTTTTTCACCTCTTTAGGGTACCAAAACACCTCCTTTGGATCTGAAAATTTTTTAGTAGCTACCCCCAAATTTATTCCATCCAAAGAAATTACTTTCATGAGCTGAGGATGCTCCTAGCACCCGTGGCAGCGCCTTGAAAAATGTGCAATTAGGGCCAAAAAACACAAAAAACAAAATCATGTCAAAATTTGCTCAATTTTGGCGAGCAAGCCCCTTATGGGTTTTTAGAAGCATGTAAGGAAGCTGAGGCCAAGTTTTCAAGTCTTGATATTCCTTTCTCAACTTTTTCTACCGGGTGCCTCTTTCGGTTAGATTTGAGCCTTTCTTGAGCAAGTTTGAGGTTTCTTCTGGCAAATTGGTTCAAATTCTTGTAGTGCTCGGTCATATTCCTTTGTAGATCAAAGTCTCTGTTAGCTTTATCTGATTTACCCTCCAAATTCTTGTTGGCCCTTTCAAGCCATGATTCTTTGTCATTTTCTATTTCTTGGGTGAGCAATTGTGTGAGAGGATAAGATCGAACAAGGGCTACCTCTTCTTCGTTCTTTTTCTCCAAAGCTTTCCTGAGACCCATAGTCCTAGGCCTCTTTCTCATTGGTTTCTCTTCTTCTTCAGTATCATCAAATTCGTCCATAAGATATTCAAGCTTGACTTGTGCTTTGTACGCTTCCCTTTGGTATTTGAAATCCCGGGCCTCATAAACTACCATTTGACCACTCCTTTGTTTGTATTGCATTTGTAGAACATGTATGAGGTCATTTTACCTTTCTAGATCAGCTTGTAAGTCATGAATTTGGGCTTCTCTGTTTTGCAAAAGAGCCTAAATAATTCTAGCCTCATCATCCCCAGCATCACTGTCTATTTGTATGATGTCAAACTCCCTTTCCTTTTCATCACTACTCTCTTGCTATTCCTCTTTTTCTTTACCCTTGCCTTGGGTAGACTTCTTGGTCCTTCTCCTCTTTGGAAATTCGAAAATACTCTTCTTACACAGTTTGCCTCTACTTCTTAGCGCTCTTGTGACATTTCAAGTCACTGCGGGAGTGATCTTCTACTTTGCAAATCTAGTGTTTCCAGGCTTCACCACTTTTGGAGGAAGAGTCATGGCCCCTTGCCTAGGAGAGGCAGCTAGCACATGCTCTTGGCTGTGTTGAGGAGAAGAGAGAGGAGGTTTTATTACTTGCACTTGCTCAACTTGGTCCTTGATTTTGTCTTCGCTGCCCTTAGGACTGTTTTGATCTTTTTGCTCCATGCTACCCCCTTCGAAATTCTCACTGTTTGGTGTTTGCTTTCCATCATCATTGCTTGCTTGATGACTGTCATGTTTCTCATCATTAATGTCTATTTGAGGACTGTTATTACCCTCGTCATCACTGTTTTGTCTCATGTTCACTGCCTTGTTTTTCTTCACCACTGCTATGCTCATGGTCACTTTGTTCATGCTTGCCATCATTTCCTTCTTCCTCACTGTCATGTTCAGATTCTTTACTTTTCCCCTCATCGTCACTAGTTTGCTTCTTGTCACTTTGCCCTTCCCCATCACTAGTTTTCTTCTTGTCACTTTTCCCTTCCTCATCACTACTTTGCATCTTCTCTTCTTCACCCTCAATCATAGGGGATTTTTTCCTTTTAGGAGTGGATTTACTAAAAGAAGGAGAAAAATGGTGAGTGGATGGTGAGGAAGGCACATGATATGAAGAGGCAATGGAAAAATCGGGATGGGAGATAAAGGATTCCCAAGACACTCCCTTTTTCTCAATTTGATGGAGGATGATGATCTTGATATGGGAATGATGAAATAAACAATCTTGTTGTTGAGTGGAGGGATTCTTTTGGATAGTAGAGGCCATCGTGTCAATGCTTCTGTAGAGTAAGAAAGGTAGGTTCAGAAACTGAGTTCTTGTGAAATGCATAAGAAGCCTAATGTGATAGGCATAAATCTAGGAAAACCTCCCTTCACATGTGAAATTCTTCATGGTAACTTTTATTAGGGGGGCATAGCTGCTCAATAAGTGAGAAAAAGGGAAAATATCTTGGCAGGCATCCTGATGGTCTGGTTTTAGAAAGGGTTTATAGTGATTCAAATCTAGGTATGCTTGTTTGAACCACTTTTCTCCTATATAGAGGTTCTTAGTTGCTTTGGAGATAGCCCTAGGAGTGAGTTTGAAGTCCAGACCTGCTAGATGGAAATGATTTCCTTTCATCCTCAGAGCAAACAAATGTGTCAAAGGAGGGTGATTTTTTACCTCTTGAACTCTTTGGCAAAAATCCAGCACCCTACTTCATGAAAATTGAAGAGAACCGAAGGGGATTCATTTATCTCCTGAGTTGTAATAGGCTCAAAACTATTGTGATATCCACTCTTTTTGTCCTTCTTTGGAGGAATTTTCACTCTCTAATACCCTTTATTGACTTACCAAAACAAAACCTTGAACTGTACTAAAAAATAGACCCCTTCTTTGAGCACTCATTTTCTCTTTAGTTGGAAAACAAGTATTTGTTAAATGAAAACAAATTTACTTCTCCAGCACTGTGTTTTGAGCAATGAGGTTTTTAATAAGATCTATTTGTGGTTTTTTGAAGACAAGTCCCCTTTTGTTTTTGACACAAAAAATATTACCCCTCAATCACTGAATTTTTGAAATCACTATTTAAGAGGTGAGGAAACCCCTTATAAACTGATCAAAACTCTTTCTTAATCACTGCCTTTCTCTATTTTTAAACAAATAAGGCACTCTTGAGAATCACTGTGTTCCTTTGTCTCTAAGAAAAGAGTATACTCTTGAAAAAACACTATGTTTCTCCTTTGAAAAAAATTGTCCTTTCTTTCCTAGGGAAGCAGATATTAATTTGTTAGATGAAGTTTTAGCTTATTTCTCTAAAGTAGTATCTCCTCTTGTTACTAAGTAGAGGTCTTCAAAAAAATCCCATTTTTCTCTCTATAAGATTGTGTTTATCTTTAATTACCCACAGCAAGAAAAATCTTTCAAACTGACAACAAATCTTTCCTCCTTTATCACTGCTTCTCTGTGATTTTTAGATAAACAGAGTATTCTTGGAAATAGCTATGTTTTCCTCTTTTGAAAATTACCGTCCTTCCTTTGAAATCTCTTTTCTTTCCTAGACTGGCGCATGAAAGATCAAACACACCGTTTCCAATGTTGGAACAACCATACTCCAGCAAGTTGCAACTATTTTATCTTCTTGCTCATTTCCAAAAAAATTCAAGGTCATATTTTGGTGGGCAAATGTCAGTTAGTGACAAATCATAAGAATTATTCATTAATTGTTGCATCTATGTTTCCAAGTACAGAATCCTCATTCTAAAGAATTGGATCCTCCTTACAAATCCCAATAATTAAATCATTCTCAGCTGAACATAGTTTTATGTCTCAATAGCCATTTCCTCCCACTTTGTCTCCGGATTCAATCTCAATTTCAGAATCAATATGCATTAGGTTGTAAGTAGCCTACTTGTCATCTTGTACATCACACCATAGATTCATATCTAGTAACTGAGTCGATGGTTCTTCATTGCCATTTGAACATGCCATAACATTCTCCTTTTCCTTGTGCAAAGCATTTTTATTCCCTACAGGCTTTTCTTCTGTACCTTTATCTAGAACATTTGTCTATCCATTTTGGAGGATGTTTTTATATATATTATAATGGTCTTTCCAAAACAGTGACCTAGTATATCATCTGAAAGAGGCTCATAAAACACCACTGCTGCAACGTCTTGAAAACAAATATGCAACTCTACTTGATTATGAAATGAAGGAGGTCTTATTATATAATTTGATCTTTTGCTTGTTTACCAAAGATGGTCACCTTGTTATCCTTATGAATGAGCAAATTCATAGTAGCTGTAACCCGAGTTCTAGCCCTCTGTTTACCTCGGAGAAGTAGTTAGATAGACTAGGATAGATCAGTCTAAATGAAATATACCCTTATTATATAAACCATCTGGGTGGATTGTCTCTTTATATTAGTTTGCAAAAGTCATTTTAAAAAGAGCTTGGTTTACCTCCTTGGCTATTTAGATGAGGCTGCTCTTAGTAAAAAATTCCACCCTTGGATTATACTTTGAAGGAGGCTTTTATAAATAGAAAAACAGAGGCCTTTTAACACCATCATGTCACTCTTTGGCTTTTGATGTGAAAATTCCATTCAACCTATGAACTTTCATTTTTTTCACCACTGTTTTCTCAACTTTTCTTATCAACAGAGACTTTATCAAACACAAATTTTTAAACCCTGCTATGCATTCTCTACTCATATTTGGAGGAGGTGGCACAAAAAAACTCTTGAAGCTACTTGAAAACATGCTAACCCTCTACTTATTAGTGAAGGAGGTCACAACAATGTGTCTTTTACCCTCTTCTTTTATATGAAGGAGGTTCCATCATTTTTTTCTAACCCTCTGCTCTTTGAAGGAGGTTTCTATCACAATGTTTCTAGCTCTCTACTTATTATTGAATGAGATTATCTTTAACACAGGATCTCCTTCTATTTCAATCATTGTACCTTGCCCTGTATGTTTTTTTGAAGAATTCCAATAGGAAACAAAGTGAAATTTGACATTTATCATCGATAAAATCACTTGAAACTCATGTCCTCTTGCTTTATGAGGCCTTCTCTAATATGTATATATCCTTTTGTAAAATATCACTGTGAACACAAGACCGGAAGAAATGTGATTTGTATATGGAGAGTGTTTGTTGCTAGATATCATTTAGCTATATTTTCCCTTGACTGTGTTGTCAGAGGTATATTGAAATTTCCTTTGACTAATTTTCAAAACCCAAGTTCAAGGTAACATAAGAAGAAGTTGTCTTCTTATGCCCTACATGATGATACCCTTTGGAAAGATTATGAAGCAACACTTTTGGAGGTGATTATGGAGCACTGCTAATCAACATCACTTAGTATTTTGTATTTATGTGACTTGAAGAATGATCTCTGTTCTTTAGGTAGCTTTTGGATTTATAACATGTACACTAGTTGCTCTTTACTTACTGTACTTTACTTGCTTTGACGGAAAACTAAGTCAACATGAAGACCTATATGAATTTTTCTTTTTTCTCTTATGTGCACACTGATCATCATTCAATTACAACCTTGTAGAGATGTAAAAGCAGCTGCTTTGGAACCTTGGAGAGCTCTTTTGGTGTTTCATGGAGATTATGCCTAATCTTAAGCATATTCCTTCAGACAGTGACAAACCTTCTCTTTTCCTGATTTGGATCTTTGTTGAACTTCTTCTGAAATGAGACAAAATGACCTCTTAGTGGTGTGTGACCTATGGATGGACCAAGGCTTGTTTTTCAGAATAGGAAATAATTCATGGTTGACTGGTACTAGACAAAGGCTTTTTTGGCCTAGGATATCTTAGCTAAGGAAAAAATCCCTAAACACCACTATCTAACTTAGGGACAATTTTCACATATTCTGAGTGTTTTCTTAGGCATGATTAGATTTTCATATGACAAGATGATCAGGGATAGAGTAGCATCCATTTTTTAAACCTTTGGATATTGAATGGCATGAGAAACAGGGGTAAATGATAGCAGATAATCACAGTTATGATAGCTATAGATGGGGATACTTTGCTGAAGTGAGATAGGTCTTGAAAACTAGAGATTGTTCTCATCATAGACTGAGAGGGAGGGGTAGGAGGACAAAAAAATTTTGGGGCTGTTTTCTAGATGACAAATTGATAGTTTGAGATTAGTTTCTAGAAAAATCAGCTAAGGAAACTAGTCATCAACAACAGGTAAAAAATATTGATGACTAACAATGGCTCCATTTGGGGAGGGTAGCTCCTTTTTGGGAGGTGTCCAGAATTGCAGATCTCTAGCTTGTGAAGACCCTCCTTATCCATTGGCACAAATTTCTTTCTTTCTTGATGCTATTTCAGAAAATTTACAGCATGATTTGCATCAAAGTCATCTCTACCTACCCAACTATATTTCCTAACATTTTTTCTTCTTTACATGCATTTTGACTAGCAAACCTTTGACATGATATTTTTGAAAAAAAAAAACTTTATAATTCTACACTTATATCTTTCGGGATTTCAGATTAAACCAATGAGCTCCTTTTATTCTCTACCTATGTTAGATCGACTATCAAGATTAAGTTGTTTGACAGGATTTCATTCACTAAACTAAAACATGAAATTGAAAAATGACCAAATCAGGATTAGATGGTGTTGTGTAACCAGCTCCAAAAAGAGAAGAAAAGAGATATAAACGCCTTAGAAATGAGCCACTTCGAGGGGGCAACCTCCAATAAATTACATAAATGAACAATTCTTGGATGATACAATTCACAAAACCTCCTTTCTATATATAGGAGTCCATGGGGCCATAATGTAATCCTAGTGGGCCACAATGTAATCCTAGCCGACCTAACGATAATAATTTAAGGGCACAATAATAACAAAATGGGGGTTACAAGGGTACAATAATAACAATAAGGGGTTTACACTAACAATAATAAGGGACTATACTAGTGATATAGGGACCTAACATGCCCCTCTCCTTCAAAAAAAAATGTTGTCCTCAACACTTGAGTAGCTCCAGGTGTTTCTGTATAAAATTCTCATCCTCCCATGTAGAATCTTCAGTGGGTAAGTTCTTCCACTTGATGAGATACTCTGAAATTGATCGATTCCATAGTTGTCGAGTTCTTGTTTCCATGACTGCTTCAGGTTCCAATATGATTTTCCCTTCCTCATCAAGTTCTGGCAATACTGTTTGAACTGGAATATTTTCACCTATAACCTTCTTTAAGCATGAAACATGGAAAACTGGATGTACTCGCGAAGAAGCAGGAAGCTCCAATTTGTATGCCATAGTACCAATCTTTTGCAACACCTTGTAAGGGCCATAGTACTTTGGCAATAATTTATTATCCTTATTTGCTTGCTTGAGGGACATTTGTTTGTATGGTTGTAGCCGTAAAAATACCCAATCTTCTACATCAAAACTTCTCTCGCTACGATGTTGATCTGCCTGTTGTTTCATTCGATTTTGTGCCAAATTCGGGTTATCCTTTAAGAGTTGGAGAACTTCTTGCTGATGCTTGATGTGATCTTCCACTGCTTGAACCTTCGAATTTTACCTTAAATATGATGTGATGGATGGTGGGTGATATCCATAAAGTGCCATAAATGGGGTCATTTTGTTGCAGTATGGAAGGAAGTGTTATACCACCATTCAGTGAGAGGTAACCACTTGACCCATTGTGTTTGTTTATCAGATACAAAACAACGAAGATATCCTTCCAAGCATTTATTTACTATCTCAGTTTGACCATCAGATTGAGGATGATAAGATGAGCTATGAGCTAATTGAGTACCCAAACAAGAAAATAACTCCGTCCAAAAATTTCCAGTAAAAATGGGATCTCTATCGCTCACAATAACCCTTGGGCTTCCATGTAGATTTTGAATTCTATCCATAAATGTAGTAGCAACTGTACTTGCTTTAAATGGATGAGATAATGCACAAAAGTGTGCATACTTGTTAAGTCTATCAACTACCACCATGATGACACTCTTTCCTTCGGACTTAGGTAAACCTATGATAAAATCCATTGAAATCTCCTCCCAACGTTGACTTGGAACGGATAAAGGTTGTAGAAGTCCTGGGGTCTTAATTGTTTCCACTTTATTCTGCTGGCAAACCAAACATTCCGCCACAAACTTTCGAATATCGGATTTAAGGCCATCCCAAAAAAATTATTTCTTCACCCTGTGGTAAGTTTTTAAAAATCCTGAGTGTCCTCCTAAAGGAGAAGTGTGCAATTCCAGAAGAATCTTTTGTTTTAGTTGGGAATTCTTACAAATATATAAGAGATCTTTGTACCATAAGGAATCATTTTTCCAACTAAATGTATTAGATGTACTAGGATCTTGCTGCAAATTTTGAATGAGTGTCCATACATCTTTGTCCTTCTTCCATTCATCTCTTGCTTCGGTTATCCAATCTAGTTGGATAATAGAAATGGCACAAAGCAATGCTTCCACCTCTTCATTCTTTCTTGAGAGTGCATTTGTAACAACATTAAGCTTTCCTTTTTTGTAGATTATTTCAAAGTCATAACCCAACATCTTTGTGGCCCATTTTTTTTGTTCTTCTGACGATATTCTTTGTTCCAAAAAGTGTTTAAGACTATCATGATCAGTTTTTACCTTGAAGTGTCTTCCCATTAGGTAAGTTTGCCATTTCTTTAGTGCAAGTAGTATTGCTAACATTTCATTCTCATAAATAGGTTTCTGTAAATACTTTTCTTTGATTGGACGACTTTCAAAAGCAATGGGTCTTCCTTCCTGCATTAAAATTGCACCAATTCCATTTCCTGAGGCATCACATTCCACAATAAAGGTTTTTGTGAAGTCTGGTGTAGCTAAGACCGGTGCTAGGCACATTGCATCTTTAAGACGTTCAAAGGCCTTAGTTGCTTCAGGAGTCCATGAAAATGCATCTTTCTTCAATAATGTTGTTAGAGGTGCTGCTATTCTCCCATAATTATTAACAAACTTGCAATAATACCTTGTTAACCCGAGAAATCCTCGCAACTTCTTTATGGTTGTGGGGACTTTCCATTCCTTAATGGCTTTAATTTTGTTAGGGTCTACTTTAACACCCTCGTGAGATACAATATGACCCAGATATTCCACCTCTTGTACTCAAAGAAACATTTGGATGTTTTTGCATATAATTGTTTCTCCTGCAATAGTTTGAGCACCCTGTCAACATGTTCAACATGATCCTTCCAAGACCTGCTGTAGATTAGTATACCATCAAAAAATACTAGCACAAATTTTCTAAGGAAGGGTTTGAAAATGGAATTCATCAACCCTTGAAATGTAGAAGGTGCATTGGTAAGGCCAAAAGGCATGACCAAAAATTCATAATGACCCTCATGAGTTCGAAATGTTGTTTTTGGAATATCTTCGGTCTTCATTCTAATTTGATGATATCTTGAACGAAGATCCAACTTGGTAAAATAAATTGCTCCATGTAATTCATCCAATAATTCATCAATCAAGGGAATGGGAAATTTATCTTTAATGGTGAGCTTATTGAGCTCCCTATAATCTGGATACATTCGCCATGATCCATCCTTCTTGTGTACCAATACTACAGGAGCAGAGAAAGAACTTTGACTAGGTTGAATTATACCCGCCTCTAACATTTTTGCAATCATACGTTCAATTTCGCTCTTTTGGAGGTAAGGATATCTATAAGGCCTGATGTTTGGAGGAACACTTCCTGGAATCAAATGAATAGCATGATCATGATCATGAATAGGTGGGAGTCCTTTGGGAGTTTCAAACACCTTGGAATGCTTGTCCAAGACTTGTTGGAGATCTGCAGAAATAGATGATTTTGATGTTGGAACTTCTAGTGAGCATAATTGTGAAATTACGCCTCGCTGTTATTTCTTTAGAAGCTTTTTCATGAAATTAGAACTTATTATCCTTCCTGGCTTCCCTGCAATACCCCGTAATTCGACTTCCTTTCCTTCTGAAAAAAATTTCAAGAAAAGTTCTTGAAAATTAAAAGCTACCGTCCCCAAAGATTGTAACCATTTTACTCCTAGTACAACATCAGCACCTCCCATAGGAATGGAAAGCATTGGACTAGTCAACACATATTCCCCCATGGTTAGCTTGATGTTATGGCATTTTCCAGAGCAATTTATAGTTCCTCCATTTGCAACCATCACTTGACATTCTGGTGCTGGGTATAGGAAACAATTTAATTCCTTGGCTACCTTATAATGAATAAAATTATGGTTGCTACCTGAATCAATCAACACTATTACCCTTTTCTTCTTGATATGTCCTTCTATCTTGAGAGTTTGAGGAGTGGTAATTCCCGCCAGTGCATTACACGATATGGTCGGATTCATTTCTTCCTCTTCTAGGGACGGTTCCTAGTGTATATCCTCTTCTTGTTCATTTTCTTCTTCTTCTTCATAATCTATGTAAAATAATTTCTTCTCAGCGCACTTATGACCTTTAGTGTATTTTCTATCACAACTATAGCAAAGCCCTTTTTCTCTTTTTTCTTCCAATTGTTGTGGTGTCAACTTTGTAGGTTGTGAAAATCTAGGCGTAGCAACACTTCCTTGTTTATAGAATTGAGTGGTAGGCTTCCTTGTCGCCATAATTTTACATTCAACTTTTCTTGCCAACCTGAATGCCTTCTCCAATGAATCAGGTTCCAAAACGCAAACTTCATGTTGGATCTTATCCTTTAAAATTCCTATGAAGAGATCAATCCTGTGTTCCTCTGGAATATCAGTTACCCTTATATTCAATTTTTGGAAGTCCTCAATGTGTTGCCACACTAAATCCTTTTTTTTGAGATTTATCAATTGGCTAAAGAAGGTGTTGCTCTTTGTATCCTCATAATGTGCTATCATTTCCTCCGTAAAAATTGACCAAGTGACAATTTTTTTACGGGAGAAAAGCCATTGATACCATACAAATGTATTTTGTTCTAAATGTAAAGTTGCAATGCGTACCTTTTGTGTGTTTTACACGTTATGGAGATCAAAATATTGCTCCATCTATAGTATCCATGTTACAGGATCCTTTCCATCAAACTTCCTCATATCCATTTTTGGAATATGGTGGTTCTTCTCGCCAACATTCGAGTTTATGAAATCACGATTAACATTTATTTTGTTCTCATCATGAGGTTCTTCTACTATATTTTTGCCATTAGGTATCATGTCTTGTTTTAAGCTTGTCATCAAGCCTTCCATGTATGCTTTTAGATCATTCTTCATGTTTTCCATGTTGTCTTTCATGTCATCCATCTTAGCTTCCATGGCCACTTCCATGCCATCCATCTTAGCTTCCATGCCATCCATCTTAGCTTCCACGCCATCCATCTTAGCTTCCATGCCTTTCTTCAAACCATCCATCTTCACTTCCATGCCTTTCTTCAGAACTTCCATTTCATTTTTTGTTGCTCTTTGCGAGAGTGAAAACTGTTGCACCTGCTCTTGTAATTTTGATAGATCATGTTGCAATTATTCATCTTCATGAGTCATAGTAGAGCCTTCTGAAGGATTAATGGGTGTTGAAATATTTTTAGGGTCCATTTTAGAATCCAATATTGATATATATTCTACAAGATTCCCTTGGAATCAATTCAACTTGATTCTTCAAACAAGACTTATGCAATTCGGAAAAAAATACACACCTTTTACTTACTTTGAGGAGCTCGATATTGAAATTGAATTCTCTCTATAATTGAAAATATTGGATATCTAAAATTCAGCCCTGTAGTATCCCTCTAAAGCTTCTTTCAAATGCCACAGGTCTGACCTGATTTGGATTCTCCAAGACAAAGTTGTGTCCAATCTCCCACAATGACCTAATTCTGGACTGGTTCAGTAGAGCGAAATTGTACGACTTGCCACATGTCACTGTTTTTTCCTTTGTCCCTGAAATTGATATCCACAAAACTAGAGTCCGTGTACTTGCGACCAATTTTTACGGTGCTCCAATCCGATCCCCAGAGAGAGAGTTATTGAACTTTTTCCACGATCACCTCTTTGAGATGAAATTCAAGAGCCTGAAAAATCACTACCTTCCATAGATCATATTTCCAACAATATTGCGAACCAAGATCTGAATTTTTTTTAAGAATTTCCTAAATATTTTAGCTTCGCACCATATGAATTTCAGATTCTGAACCTTCGTAGAAAACAATTTATAGCAAAAATTCCACGATGACCTGTTTAGGAGCATGAACAAAGACCTAACTTCCACAGATGATATCTCCAAAAATATTACGAACCAAGCTCTGAATTTTTTAGGAAATATTCCTGAGGATTTCAGCTTCGTGCCCTAAAAATTTCAGCTTCTGAAACTTTGTAGAAAAAAAGTTATAGCGAAAATTCCACGATGACCTGTTTCGAGCAGCGAAACCCTAGAATCCAAAGCTCCGATACCAAATGTTGTGTAACCAGCTCCAAAAAGGGAAGAAAAGAGATATAAACACCTTAGAAATGAGCCACTTCGAGGGGGAAACCTCCAACACATTACATAAATGAAAAATTCTTGGATGATACAATTCACAAAACCTCAGAGAAATGGCTAGAAAAAATGATGCAAGGAGCACGCGAAAACCCTACCCACCGGCGACTGCAGCTACCCTAGCCGACTGATCACGAGACGCAGATTTCATCCAAGCGCTCGAGCTTGGGCTACGGCCATGGCAACAAGCTCGGGGGGGGGGGGGGCGGCCCGACCCCCCCTGCAAACAATGATTCTTCACGCGCTAGTCCTGACCTTACCAATACTAGTGCTGACAAGCAACAGAAAACGACAGAACCCCAGGCGACTTTTTCGCAGGCACAACAGGACAAGGCGGTCCCCTCTTCTTCTACCTGCAAACCCATTGCGCCCAGAAAGGCCCAAGATTGATCTGCCCAGCCATCGCATCAATGCCCGCATCCAATATATGAGAGATCATGCCCTCATCGGCAAATTTATCGGCTTCTGGCCCACAGAAAAAGCCCTACAAGGATGGATCGCTTCGAAATGGAAGCCTAAAGGACACGTAACTCTTCAGCTTGGACCGAAGGGGTTCTTCACGGCGATCTTCCTTTGCCTTGAGGATCGCAACAGAATCATGGATGAAGGGCCATACTTCTTCAACTCGGCTGGACTATACCTCAGAAACTGGGTCGAAAGATTTAACCCAGATAAGGAAAACTTCAACTGGGCTCCAGTCTGGATACGTTTATATTTGTTGCCACTTGAATACTGGGACGAAGACACGCTTCAGGAGATCGGCAAGGGTCTAGGGCAGTTTATCAAAGTCGCAGAAGAGACCAAACTTCGCCGCTACACTTCTTATGCGCGGATCTGCGTTTACATGCATCTAGACAAGGCCCTACCTGATGCTATAAGCATCTACCATGATGATTTTGAGTGGATCCAACCACTGGATTATGAGCACGTTCCTTTCAGGTGTCATCGCTGCCATGCCCATGGGCACCTCTTCAGAGATTGCCCCCTCAATACTTCACCCCAGAACAAAGAAGCTGATACCCAAGCAGAAGCAGATGGTTTCACCAAAGTCCCTCCTCGCAGAAGGCACAACAAGAAATCTTCTTCGGCAGGTAAGAAACCCTCTACTTCCTCTAGTGTTCCTACTACCAGTAATAGTTTTGCCATCCTATCCAATACGGAGCAACTGCCTGACTCGAGCCAAGCGCCTCCACAATCTCACCAGATCCCCAATACTTCCACCCCGCTTCATGATCCTTTGAACCCTCCCCCCCCCAGCAAGAAACAAGCACCTCTACAAACCCTACTTCCAACCCCCCCTCTGGAACAAAGCTCTTAACTTGGCATATGGAAACCATGGATATGGATGATCCTAAATCGTGATCTACCACTTCCGAAGGAGAAAAAGGCACTCAAAGTGCTACTAATCCAATGGAAGAAGATTTGGAGAGTCTAGAGCTTGGGGATCTTGACATCATTGGCCTGGAGGATGCATGCAAGCGCCAAGAATTTGAAAAAATCAAGCCCCATCAAATAGATACCCTGGCAAAGGTCCTATCCAAAGCCCAGCAACAAGAAAAGCTTGGTATTCAGGCAGGAAGTCATTGGGATAGCCTCAAAGTAATTAAAGAATCCAAAAAGAGAGGCAGAAAACCAGATTGGCAGCGCACAATCACCATTGGGGAAATACTAGTCAACTCTGGGCGCTACCCCAAGCTAACGTGGTTCTTCCCGCCCCTGCCAAATAGTTCCTCATGAAACTGATATCATGGAACATCAGAGGGCTGAATAGCCCAGGTAAGCACAAAATGATAAAAAGTATGTTACAAAAAGAAAAACCAAACATTCTCTTTCTCCAAGAGACTAAATGTAACAGTGAAGCTTTAGGTAAAATTCTGTCAAAAGTCTGGCCTAGTAGCAGTTCTGCAGCAGTAGATGCTTCTGGCTCTTCTGGAGGGCTTGCTATAGCTTGGGATACTCAATCCATAGTCATATCTGATCTTCATGCGGCACATAATATCATTCAAGCCATTTTTCACCCCATTGGTACCAATATCTATGGGCATCTCTCAAACGTTTATTTCCCGCAGGACCTTAACAGAAAGATCGGCCTCTTGAATACAATGGAAGCGCTTAACTCTCACAGAACTCATCCTCTCTGGATAGCAGCAGGGGAGTTCAATATGGTAACCAAGATGGAAGAACGAACAGGAGGCAGAACCAGACCGGACCCTGAAAGCGTCCACTTCAAGAAATTTATAACCAACAGCTGGCTGATAGACCTTCCATTCACCAATGGAACGTTCACTTGGAACAACAAAAGATCAGGGGCCCATCATGTTGCTTCCAGGCTCGATCGATTCCTCATCTCTGACAACACTATACATATGGCAGGCGATTTAGAGGCTTCAATTCTTCCTTTTGCAGGATCGGACCAATGGCCCATTGCTTTACAATGGCTCAATTTTGGCCCACAGCTTAAAAAGCCCTTCAAATTCAAAGCCTTCTGGCTTTCACATCCCTCATTCAAAGAAATGGTCACCTCGGCATGGCACAACTTCACTCCTCCCCAGGGCTGTAAAATGTACCAATTTCAGCAAAAGTTGAAATATCTCAAGGCGCTCATCAAGAATTGGAATACAACAGTCTTTGGCAACATTTATCAGGAAATCAAAGCCCTCGAAAGACAAATGGAGGAAGTACAACAAAAAATCATAGTAGAAGGCAGATCAGAGGATTCCAATACCAAAGAAATGCAGATCCAGAAGCAGCTTGAAGAAAGGCAAAGACAAGAAGAAATTCTGTGGAGGCAAAAGTCCCGAATCAATTGGTTAAAGGAAGGGGAAAGAAATACACGATTCTTCCATCGCTCCACTATTCAGAGACGGATGCAAAATCGCATTCACCATATCACTAATCAGCACGGGGAGCAAGTCGAGCAACATGAAGAAATTGAGCAAGTTCTCTCGAACTATTTCCAAACCACTCTCCAAGAAGATAGCACCATAGACAGACAGCCAGCCATTGATGCAATTTCTTAGCTCATTCCCAAACTCATTTCTGAAGAGCATAAAAAAATGCTTCTGCGGCCCATCTCCTTACAAGAAGTTGAAATAGCGATGGCACAAACCAAAGATGGGAAAGCGCCAGGGCCTGATGGATTCACTACAAACTTCTTCCATCACTTCTGGGAGCTCATTAAAATAGAAGTATGGGAACTGGTGGAAGAATCAAGGGCTACCCATTGGCTCCTCCCCTCCTTAAACACCACCTTCATAGCTCTGGTGCCTAAAGAAGAACAACCAAGCACTCCAAAAAAGTATCGTCCCATTGCTCTCTGCAACGTGATCTATAAGATCATCTCCAAGGTCATTGCTAACAGATTAAAGCCTCTGCTGCCGCTCCTCATTTCGCTAGAACAAACAGGCTACGTGGAAGGCCGCCAAATAATGGATGGTATCATCATGACTCATGAATTCATCCATTCTCTCAAGAGCACTAAAAAACCAGGTATGCTTCTTAAAATCGATCTCCCCAAAGCTTTTGACAAACTTTGCTGGCGCTACATTCAGAGCATGCTCAAAGCCTTTGGTTTTGACCAGCTGTGGATACGTTGGATCATGAGTCTCATCTCTACCCCTCTCTATTCCATCCTTGTTAACGGATCCCCATCCAACCCTTTTGTTTCATCCAGAGGCATTCGACAGGGTGACCCTCTTTCTCCCTTCATTTTTTTCCTCATGTCTGAGGGTCTCAGCAGGCTCATTCATCATGCTGTCCAAGACGGGCATTTACGCGGCATTTCCCTTCATGGCTCTCCCGCTTCTACTCACTAGAAATTTGTTGACGACACCATGCTCTTTGGCTTCCCTTCAGCCCAAGAAGCTAGGTCTTTCAAACGCATTCTGCACCTTTTCTCTCTCGCTTCTAGCATGACTGTCAATGTTACCAAATCTCAACTCTTCTTTTTTAACACTCCTCCTCTAATCCAATCTTGTGTAGCCCGTATTCTTGGTTTCGAGCTTGCCCATCTCCCCGCTAAATACCTTGGCGCCCCCCTCATTGACTCTGCTCTCAAGCATTCAGCCTGGACCATTCTCCTCGATAAACTTGAGGCTCGCCTCTCCTCATGGACTTTCAGAGCTCTCAACCTGGCCAGCAGACTAGTCCTCATCAAAGCGGTTCTGCAATCAATGCCTCTCTACCTCTTTTCTGTGCTTGCAGCTCCCAAATGGGTGCTCAATCAAATCAGGAATATTCAGCGTCGCTTCCTTTGGGGTTCCTCAACTCACACTCGGAAATGGGCTTTGGTCAACTGGAATACTGTCTGCACTCCTAAAGAAGCCGGTGGGCTAGGTCTCAGGAATCCCCTTCAAAGCAATGAAGTCATGGGTGCACGACTTTGGTGGAAATGGCTTACGAGCCCTCACACTCCTTGGGCTAAGTTGTGGGCAGCCAAGTATGCCAACAATAGACCGCCGAATGACTTAATCAGACTCAAACCTGAGACAGCTGGCTCCCTCATCTGGAACTCTGCCAAGCAACATCATGCCCTTATCCAACAGCACAACTTTTGGGAAGTCCGGAATGGACATAATGCCCGATTCTGGGTGGACTCCTGGAAACAGAGGCCGAAGCTCATTGACATTCTAAATCTGTCCAACGCTGAGAGATATAATGGGCCAGAAGAGTTGAAGGTAAGTCAGTGTTGGATAACCAATTCTAGCAGCAACTATCAACATTGGAAACACCCGTCTCTCCTCCAGCCTACTATTCCCAGCAATATGTGGGAAACACTCCAGGAGGAACTCCAACGCTGCAGAATTCGACGCTCGAATGACCCAGATATCCTTAGATGGGGCTATTCGCCCAAAGGCATATTTACCACAAAAGAGGCCTTCAGCTTAATGTATCCTACTCCTCACCCGAAAGACAGACTCTGGCAATTTGTCTAGGCTAAGGGGACCTGGCCTAAAGTCTCCACTTTTCTTTGGCTCCTCAGCCACAAAATAATTCTTACCTGGGACAATCTGCTTAAGCGGGGATTCTGTGGCCCCTCACAATGTCCAAATTGCAAACAGAATACTGAAACCATTCAGCACCTTATGCTAACTTGTCAGTTAGCTAGCCAGCTCTGGAACAAAATTTGCTTTAGAAGCCAACGAAGCAAACCACAAGGGGATATCACCAGTATTCTGCGCCACTGGCCCCAGCGCCCTTACAATAGCCCCATTCTCAACTTTCTCTGGCAAATCATTCCAGGTCTCCTTTTCTGGGCGCTATGGAAAGAAAGAAACAAAAGAGTCTTCAAGCATCAAACCACTCCCCTGGACATTCTCTGGAAAAATTTCCACAGCAACTTACAGGAGTCTCTTTCTCTTCCAACTTGGCAGGAGGAGGATCTTCCCAATCATCCTCGAGAGCTCAGCATATGGCGCAATTAGAAATTTACCATCTCCTCCATTCCCAAAATCAACAAGCAGAACCCTTCAGAATCCCTCTCCTGGATTCCTCCTCCACCAGGAATACTCAAATTGAACTTTGACGGGGCTTCCAAAGGGAATCCAGGCCCGGCGGGATATGGAGGTATCTTCAAAAATTCCCAAGGTGAAATCCAGGCTATCTTCTACGGATCCATTGGCTGGAACACCAACAACTCAGCTGAGTTGGAAGGTCTATGGCAAGGACTCAATTTAGCACACATCTACAACTTATTGCCCCTTATCGTGGAAGGTGATTCTCAAATTCTGATCAGCATGGAAAATCAGTTGCTCCAAGGAACCAGCTCTGCCAAGGTAGCCACCAGTTGGCGTTTAGCCTCCAGAATTGACGAACTCAGCAATTGGGTAAAAGAAAATCAAGCTATCTCTTTTACTCATACCAAGAGAGATGGCAACAAGGTTGCGGATCTCCTGGCCAATTTAGGAGTTGATAGTCCGGACTTTCTCAAACACGGCTCTCTCCAGATCATAAATGACAGAAACTCCACTCAGGAATGCATCAAGCTGGTGCAAATGGATCAGCCAATTCCGGATGCGGATGATATTTTGGGTTAAGAGGCCTCAAGGCCTGGTTCAGGTTCCAAGGCGGTTCACCTGGGGTGGCCACATGGCCCCCTATGGTCCCATTAATGCAACGCTCATTAAACCTCGGCGTTGGACATTTATTCCTCCTCGCCGTCACTCGCTCTGTCCTGCTCGACGCATCAGACATCAAATGGAGCACCACTGCTTGAACTTTCCGGATTGTTTTGGTTCTGCTCACCGCCCTTTGTCGCCTCTGCACTCTCACTGCTCGGGCGGCTGTGCTACAGGTGGGGATCGCACTGATACAGGACGTAGGTTCTCTCTGCACTGTTGTTTGGACACAATTCCCGGCTACCATTTCTCAAATAATAATTTTTGCCCTGTTATGTTCAATTCTCATACTACTCCTGTTATTGTTGGTCAAATTAACTCTACTCCTGCAGCTCCTTCTGGTGACTGGTCGGATTCTTCTCAGAATTCCAGTATGCCCAGGCTCAGGCAAAGAATGTCTTGTAGGAGAGGGGCCTCTCGAGGCAGATCCATGAGTGAGCGCCCCTCTAGCTCTAATGTCGACTTCTCCATGGAGCCTTCTGAAAGGTGTCCCGCTCCTTTCTATATTGATCCTGCTGGTCGTCTCCATGAGCGCGTTGCCCAGGTGCCTCCTCAGTTCATGCCTCCGCCTCACACTCCTGCTTTGTCTCCTCTGTCTCCACCCCCTCTCCAGGCTTCCGCCTCCCCTTCTCGCCCTGGCATTCATTATCTCAGGCAATCCACGCAACACGCTGAGCTGCGTTTCGATTGCGCCTTCAATCGGCCTTCCATCACTGCCCTTATCACGATTACCCTTCGCGAAGAGACCACCCTCCCTCTTGTCCAGCCGCTTGACCCTTTGCAGACTCCTTCAGTGCCTAACTTCGAGCCCCCCTCTGGTCCTGAACCCGGTCCGTTTGTGCACTCTCTCGGAGTTCCATTTGCCCCGGTCCCTGCTCCTCCAGGACCGTCTCACTTGCAGATGGAAGCTGGTCCTTCAGGCGAAGACGATGACAAGAATGCTGAAGCGGATTCGGAAAAACACTATGGCTGCAAAATTGTGGAAGAGCAACCTGTTTCAGACTAAGTGCTCTCCCTCCTCCAAGATCATTTCTCAGTATGATATTTGCTCTAGAATTTTTGAAAAATTTCTGTTTTTAATGATCACTCATAGCAGACACAGCTGCATGTATCTTTTGTCTCTTTTTAGTTTCGTTAATCTGTATGTAAATGACTCTTCACCGGTTTCCTAGTTCCTGGGCGGTGTCATCACTGTTAAAAGAACTGGTTTCCCGCTTATGGGCAGTTCTATAGTTAGACATAACGTGGATATCAATCCCGGTCTCAGGCTTCCTCAGCTGAGCCGTGGCAGTTTTGTAATATTATGTTCATAATAGAAATAGCGTAATTTAGAAAAAAAAAACAATTCACAAAACCTCCTTTCTATATATAGGAGTCCATGGGGCCATAATGTAATCCTAGTGGGCCACAATGTAATCCTAGCCGACGTAACAATAATAATTTAAGGGCACAATAATAACAAAATGGGGGTTAAAAGGGTACAATAATAACAATAAGGGGTTTACACTAACAATAATAAGGGACTATACTAGTGATATAGAGACCTAACAGATGGTCTAATTTGTCATGAGTTTTTGGCATAAAAGAAAAGCTTCACACAAATATTATTTTGCATAAAATGAGATTTAGAAAAACCAGGGCAAGGATACATAGTTTGTTTTTCATCATTGTTTTCCTTCTTGATTCTGTTTTGAGCATGTGGAACCAATATCTTTTCCTAATCTACTTTCTTTGAGAAGTCAAGCTTACATATTTTGACTATCATTCTTTTCACTAACTTATCAACAATAAATTTAAAACATGTTCAGTTATGATTAGGTTATATAACTGAACAAGATATCTTTTGAGCACTAGTAGTGGCATTTAGACTTGCGCACTTTCAGCATGACTATTTTTTTGAACATAGGGCTTGTTATGTCCCTGTAATTTTAGCATATTGGCAAGACTAAAGCTGCAGAGACAACACTTGAACCACTTTGGTATTCTAGGATCTAGCCCTCCTGAATCCAGAAAGGGATCTCTCTATAAGTGCAAAGATTGATTTATCTTTAATGCTTGAAATATGATATTAGGCTAGTTATGAAGAACAAGGTTTTTTGTTTGGTTTTGGTTGGGAAACGATATGTGAAGGTGAAGGAAGTATAAATGAAGGGTGAAGATGTATGAAAGTGAAATAATTGGTTTAGCTGACAAGATAGGCAAGAAGAAGCTTCAATCCATTGGGCTATTGAGTCATAATAGGTTTTAATTGATACAGCAAGGTTCAAGAGTGGTCCATGGGGAAAGTCATCTATGTCAAAGGATCTCTTTAAGCTGATTTTATGGAATGAAAACAATAATAAATGAAGATTAAATATATGAATAACAAAGAGAAGCCTAAGATCAAGTAATTACTTTGAAACTATCCTTCTTTTGGCATGCACTTAAGAAGAGACATAAAAGTAATCTAAGATCAGGTAAGTACTTTGAATCTAGCCTAATTTTGATGCACTTTCAATAGAAAACATTTAAAACACATAGAATAGATTAATATCAAGTAAATACTTTTAACTTAGCCTGCTTTTAGCATATTCAAAGGGAAAAACCTTTCAAAGCAACTGCTGGAGAAGAAACTAGAGGACAGGGCTAACCATATACTTCCCTATTTCGACTTTAATTAGCAAACTTTTCAAGACAAAATTTAAGATAAACAAAGAATAGTCTAAGATCAGGTAAGGACTTTGAACCTAGCCTGCTTTCAACATACCCTTAGGGAAACTTTCAGACAACCTTTGGAGATAAAACTAGAGGACAGGGCTAACCATAGACTTCCCTAGTTCAACTTTACTGAGCATAAACTGAAAATAACATTCAAGAAAAATGTCTGAAGTTTAGATAGTAATACATGGGCTCACCAACATTCCTTGACTGCTTGGACTGTATTAAATCATTCTTAAATACATGAAGGAGGAAAACATAAAGATAAATCTTATCAGTGAGAGTAGGGTATTGGTAAGAGTAAATCCTAGCTCTGTATTTGTTGTTCTTTATCAAAGAAAATAGAAAAAATGGAAACAAAAAGGAAATAAAAATTTACAATACGAAACACATCACCATTGAGATAGACCAGGATCCCATAAATCAGCTTGTATTTGATGTCCAAACCAGTTACAATCTTCAAGTCCAGTGGGTCTCTATAGCTTCAAACTTCTCATCTCGACATAGGTATCTTCAATTCCAAAAAATTCTTACAACAACTTCGGAAAACTATTTACATGCATCAGATATTTAGAGACCAACCTTTATCTCATCTTCTACAGAAGTATTTATAGAAGAAATGAGGAGGTGGGATGAGAGAAAAGATCTCTAGGCTCAATTAATACAGTTTTAATGTTTTTCTGCCTTTGAGGGGCTCTATGGAGGAGCTTTCTGATATTTCCTATGTATTAATTGATTGTCATTAAGTATTAAGCATGCTGGTTAGATTTTGTTGACTTAAAAACTCTTGAGGTGAGTTAGCAATAACTCTAGTTGTCTTTTTGGAAAAATATCACTGACTGAAGCATTAACTATGCCTTCTGTGATTGCTTTGAGGCCGTAGGTGGCTTTTGGTAGCTGGAGAGGATTCAATCAGCCTCTAATTTGGCAACGAAGGCTTCTCGGACTGACATATCTTCTTTTTTTTCCCTAAAACACTATTAATTTTCTTTTGATCTGTGTTTTAGGCCTGATTAGGCTTAATATTTGTCTTCGGGTCTTCATACTATCTTTAAATATGTTGATTAGGCCTTTGATAGTCAAATTTATGCCTAAATCCCTCAAAAATGTGTTTATAACCTTTAAAAAATTATTTCTGCTTTGATCTTGCCCTTTGACACTGATACTCTTTGTATAATTAATGTTCACTGTGTTTTGTTGCTTTTGCAGGCACGCAGAGGATTTTATAATGTTATCAGTTCTCATGAGGCATGGATAAATAATGATGTGAACCCTGCAAATTGATCTTTCTCATGAATGCAGATTTATCTTCTTCACGAATAGTGGCCTGAGGGATCGTCATCTCCGATCATTGATTTTATTTTAAAAAACTATGGAAAAGCTTTAAATCCTGCAAAAAACAAACAAAATTAAGAAAACCAAGGTAAAATATGTTAGAGGTTGTTTTGGAGGAGAAATTTAATCGTGGTCATTGCATGAAAACATCCAACAATCTAGATCACTTTTCTGGGGTTAATCGGGGGGTAGTTGGATAAACGGTGGGAAGATTATGTCCGAGTCGTTGATCTAGATTGATGAACGACTTTTACAATGAGGAGGGGAAAAATTTATAGTGGAAAGGAGGAGAATGTAAGAAAAATGAATAAAATATTTATCGGGAGTGAAAATAAAGGTGGGAGTGAAGTTTGGATGCAGGACGAATAAGAGTCGTTGATCAAGAATCATCAACGGTCGGGATGAATTGGTAAAGAATTTGGGAGCACAGGAGATAGGAAGGGATCGTGACATAATGTAAACCATCGGATCACAATGATGAATGGAAGAGATTCAATGATGAAGGCTTTTTGAGAATAGGTGGAGGGAAAAAAGAATGGAGATGTGGTGTAAGGGGGGACGTTGATTTGAAATGATGGACAACTACGATTAAAAAGGAGGAAAATCGATGTAATGGGAAAAGGTGGTTTAGTGGAAACCCAGAATGGTTTTTGCGCAATTCTGAGGTGGTTTTGAAATTTCTCAAAAAAAAAATGTGATATGGGTCTACGCTCGACACGTGTCCCTACCAATACCGCATTTTTCGCGTAATTTTTTGGTGTTAACATTTCGGCACAAAAATAATGTGAAACAAAATTCTGGCCATCGGATGAGGGGCAGCAGATCCAATGGTGCGGATCGCACGTGATGGAGGGAAAGATGCATGGGTGAAGAAGATGAGTGGTGGTTTAGATCTTGGCCGTTGGATCATGGAAATAAATGGTTGAGATGTATCGATGGGGGAGAAATGAAAAGGGCGGGGTTTGAAAGAGGGAGCAATGTGGACCATTAGATTTGAGGAAATCAATGATGAGGATTTAATCAGAGGTCAGGATGGCGGAATGCTACGCAATGTGCAAGCGCGATGTGATTAAGCGCTGGCCATTAGAGCCTTCTGAATGGAAAGTCAAAATTTAATTGGGGATCACAAATCGACGAAGGCAAGGGGATAGCACTTTGAGACTTGTGCGATATGATTAAGCACTGGCTGTCAGATCTGGGATTCAAATTGATGGTTGAGAATCAATCGGGGGGGGGAAAGGAGAAAAGTTACGGGTGGAGTACAATGAGATCTTAGCCATCGGTTCTTGTGCATTCAACGGCTAAGATTTAATCGAGAAGAATGGCATCAGAGGAGGGAAAAGGAAAGCACAAAGGGAATTTTACGATGTGATGGTGTACTGACCGTCAGATTGCAACAATGAATGACAGTTGGGATATGCTCTGAGGGATCGCATCAGAATATTTTTGAAGGACATGAAGAAAAGGGAGGACCTGATGTGGACTTGCAATCCGATGAGCTAATGACCATTGATCGGTTTAGATCGATGGTCGATATTTGTTGTAAACTCGGACTGTCTAGTTTTATTAAAACACAATGAGAAGTCAGGTTTTATGAAATACAAAGGAGGATAAGGTTTTGACGGGGTTTGGAGAGGAGTCTAAGCCCTTTAAGCGCCTGGTTGCGGGGCTCTCGGTCTTATTAGAAGCAGGGGTTATAGGAGTTAAACCCTTAGGGGCTAAAGTTCTATATAATGTTATATGAGTGTTTTTAGGCTAAAAACAACGTTTTTAAGCCAATTTGAGGGTTGTGGTAGAAGGAAAAGGAGTTTTTTGAACCAAATGGAAGGAGACCAAATGGTTTAAAAGGGATTTTGGAGTGATTTTGAAGGTTAAATGTGGCTTATGGAGGGATTTTTATGGAGGAAAGAAGGGATAAAATGGGGTTTTTATGAAGGAAATGAGGGGTAAAAATAATGGGAAAATGGGGTTTTGAGCAGTCTTCTTTAGGCCAACAACAGTTTTTTTCTGGATTAATGAGGGAAACAACAGTGAATATTATCTTAAAGGATAAATATCATCATAAGACTTCAAGAGCTCACAATTTTTCCATAAAATTGTTTCTTGAAGGCTACAAAAATTTTTTAGCCACCATTTGATATGACAAATTTTCATAGGTGGCTAACAACGGCTTCAACTTGGGATGGCAGCTCCTTGGAGGTGTCAAGAACCTCAGACATGTCTTCTCTGGAAGCTGATAAATGCCTCATCCATTGGGCTGCAATTTTCCTTTTCTTTTTCTAATCTTCTTTTTATCTGACAATGTTAGCAGCCATTTAAAACCAATGGAATTCTACCAAAACAAGCTTTCTACCTACCCAATCCTAATGATCTAACATTTTTTCTTCTTTTAGAGTGCATTTAGATTGGAAAAATATTTTTACAAACATTTTGTTCTTTTTGAAAACAGAAAACTAATCTAAGTCTACTCTTATTCCTCCATGAATTCAGGTTAAGTAGTTGAACTCATAAGTTTCTCTACCTGACTACTATGTGTTAGGATTAGACTGTCTAACAGATTTTTGTTCTCTAAACTCTTAAAACAAGAAATTTAAAAGCCGACAAGTCAAGATTGAACAGTCTAACTTGTTGCTGGTCTATGGCATAAAACCAAGTTGCACATAGACTAAATTTGCAGAAAAGTAAAGAAAAATGGTGAAGGCTTAAGATCTGAAAGTTTAAGAACATCCTTCTCTTTTCTCCAGCTTTGTTTTTAGGCTTGTTTGAGCTGTTTTTCTCTTTTTTCTCTGGTTCATGTTTTGGGCATATTAGAACTAGTTTTCTTCTATCTTTGGCACAATTTTTGATCTAATTAGGGCCATTACTCTTTTGAAATTCATAGGTTCAGAATTTTTAGCTTGTTTGAACCCTTTTCTTCTATCTTAGTCTACCTAACTGATAAGCCAAGATTAAGAAGTTTGGAAAATCTATTTCACTAACTTATCAGCAGTAAATTGAAAACTAATTAGTCATGATTAGGCTATATGACTAAATAGGAGTGTGTTTCTTAGGAGTGGTATTTGGGCTTGCACACTTTCAAATTTTGTTTCTCTTTTTTTGGTATGGGGCTGTACCTTTCTTGTTTTTACAATCTGTCCTCTTTTCTTTTCTATTGTTTTCGTATTTTTTCATATTCTAACTTTGAATGCAATGATGGATATTATATTTACAATGAGGAAAAAATAAAAAAGGCTTTCAAACTGATATGGTCAAGAAAAATAATGTTTGAGCATCCTGCCATTGACAAGACCCCCAAAAAGTTCTGCTCCATTCAATTCTAGCAAGAAATAGGCATTATTACTAGCAGTAGAATGAATGAGATAAGGGCCAAACCATAAGTTATCAAATTTCCCATGCTTTCCCTTATCTTCTCTCCTTGAATCCTACTTTAAAAATTTGTCACCAATGTTGAAATCACTTTCCTTTGTCCTTTTATCAAAAATCTTCTTGATACTTTCTTTCTTTTGTAATGCTCTGTTGTAGACTTCCTCTCTGGTTTGCTGAAGATGTATGGTCTGATTAATTCTTCTTACCATGTCAACGTCTTCAGTTTTTACTTCTTGGATCAGCTTCATAACTGGCACTCCTAGTATGGTTGGAAATATTGCATATACTCCATAAAAAAGCTGGTAGGGTGACATTCCAATTGATTTCTTCAGTGTTAATCTGTCAGCCCATAGTGTGCATACTAGCTTTGTGTGCCAAGATTTCTTATTGTCCTCCAGAAACTTCTTGATTATTTTTACCAAACTTTTGTTTGAGGATCCTACCAGCCCATTACCTTGAGGGTGATAAGTAGTAGAATGGCCCAGTGTAATCTGATATTTGTGATAGAATTCAACCATATTTTTGGATCCAAATGCAGCAGCATTGTCAGTGATAATCTTCCTAGGACAGCCAAATCTAGAGAGGATTTATGATGACAGAGTCCCTGGCTTGCCTAAAAGGGATGGCTTCTATCCATTTGGTAAAGTAGTCTGTTGCAGTGAGAATCCATCTATGTTGGGCAGATGAGGGTGGATGGATTTCTCCTATGAAGTCTAGACCCCACTGCTGAAAAGGAGCTTCAACAATGATTGGATGCAAGGGTAAATGAATCAATTTTCTTTTGCCTTCAAAAATTTGGCATTTGTGACAGGCAATAATAATCTTATGAACATCTTTAAAGAGGGTGGGACAATAGTAACTAGCTCTAAGGATTGTATTGGCAGTTGTCTTCCAATAGAGGTGGCCTCCACATTCTCCTTCATGGAACTCATGCTTGATCTTATTTGCATCATTCTTAGGAAAACATTTAAGCAATAATCCACTAGCATTTTTCCAGTATAGACATTTATCTAAAATGAAATAATTTACATCTTTTAACTTTAAAAATATTGCCTTCATTTTAGAAAAACTAGGAGGTGTATTTAAATCGAGCGAAACATATAAAATATCAGCATACCAAGAGGAATTCATAAAATGATCTTCAACAATGGGTGTTGACAATTCCTCATGTTCATCTAATGCATTTATCATGTTTATATCAAGAGCTTCAAAATTTGATTCAGCCATTAATCTTCTAGTCCTTGGTCTTTTATGAGTTTAGTGAGCTTGATTTCTAAATCATATTCAAATATCACAGCTATCCACTTTCCTCTTTTTCCATCTGGGTCCTGTGTTAGAATATCTTTTACAACTGAGTTTGGCACAAATGCAATTATGTGGGAGTGTAAAATGTAAACTCTGAAGTCTTTTAAGGCTTTTACCAAGGAAAAGGCTTGTTTTACAATGATATTGTACTTAAGAGGTGCATCTCTCAATGCCTTACAAAATAATTCAATTGGCTGCTCTTGTCCTTTTAAATTTTTCTGCAATAGGACAACAGCCACTATATGTTCTGATGCAAATGAAAAAATGAAAAAACATTTTGTAAAATCAGGACTTATAAGAACTGGTGTTTTGGTTAATGCTTGTTTTACCAATTCAAATGATTTCTTTGCTTCTAAGGTCCATTTAACTCCTTCTTATTTCTTTAACATGTTTGTTATGTTTCTAAGGAGTTTATCTAGGTTGGGTATGAAACTTCTCAAGAAATTAATCTTCCCAATGAAATATTGAAGTTCCTTGATGTTTCTTGGGTGGTTGATTTGCAAAATACCATCAATGCTTTTTGGGTCTATCTTTATCCCCTTTTCAGATATGATGTGTCCAAGTAGTTTACCTTCTTGGAGACCAAACATTATTTTCTTTGGATTTAAAGATAACCCATATTTTCTGCATTTATCAAAGAATTTTCTCAAGTGTTCTAGGTGTTATTCATCTGTTTTGGAAAAAACAGTGATATCATCAAGGTAAATAATGATGAAGTAGCCTAATTCTTCTGAGAATGCAATATCCATGGCTCTCTGAAATTTAACACCAACATTCATTAAACCAAAGGGAATTTTCGCATACATGAAAGTACCCCAAGGTGTGGTAAAGGTTGTTTTTAGTTGATCATCAGGATGTAATAAAATCAGATTGTACCCTAAGAAGCCATCAAACAAAGAAATTCTTTTAGAACCAGCTACCTTTTGTAAAATGTGATCCACCTTGGGTAAAGGGTAGTTTTCCTTTAATGAGGCTTTGTTTAAGTTCCTAAAGTCAATATAAAGCCTTATTTATCCTGTTTTATTCCTAACTGACACTAGATTAGACACCCACTCTGAATATCTAATAGGAACAATAATTATAGCTTCATACATTTTCTTGATTTCTTTCTCAACCAAAGGTAATTGAATAGGGTTGATTTTGTGCAATTTTTGTTTAAAAGGTTTTTGGTTTTCCTTGAGAGGTATCTTGTGCTGAATTATCTCTGTTTCATAGGAATTTAAATCCTCATAACTCCATGCAAATACATCAGAAAATTCTTTAAACAACTCTATGTATTTCAGTTTGATTTGAGTTGGTAAAGTTTTAGATAGTTTGATCATCTTTGGTTTTAGTTCACTGCCTATATTGCACTCTTCTACCTTAGTTTCCACAGGCTCCAGCTTTGGTTTCTTGGAAACATCATTGAAATCAAACAACTCTTCTAAAGGGACTAGACCTTTTGGCAAAATTTATGTGTTAGATTGCAATGTTTCTAAGTCTTCTTTTTCTAAACCTTCACTAATCTCTGTGGTATGTTCGAGTTTATTAGATAACAGATTTATATCAGCAATCATTGGATATTTTTCTTCTTCTTCAAGTAGATTTTATTCAATGGAACAGTCATTGTCATACTCTGAATATGAACTTTGCAGCTCAAATTCATTTCTGGACTGTAAGAAGTCTTCTGTTTGTTTGTCTCCATCAAACACTTGCCAATATTTTTCATTGTCAGGGACAACTGGTATAAATTTGATTTGGGTTGTGCATTGTTTGGTTTCATAAGGAGTTAGGCATGTTCTAGCAGCAAAAGCTAAACCATTAGCAACAATATTTTGGTTTCTTGGGACAAAAATAATTTGGAATTCCTCAAATGTTTTCAATAAATCCATGACATCGTTCCTATAGGCTCTAAGTCTGGGATGTTTGGCACTATACTCCCCATTAAATTGCCTAATTATTAGTTCAGAATCACCATCAACCTTTATCTTTTTGGCCCCTAATTTCTTCAATAAATGTAGGCCTAAAAGGAGGGCTTCATATTCAGCTATGTTGTTGGTGCATTGAAAGTTTAATTTGCAGGAATGCCCTTCAGCATGATTTTTCATTGTATTGTGAAGCCACACTCCTGCACCTGCATCACTCTTAGTGCAAGACCCATCGAAGTTCATACTCCACAGATGACTAGTTTCAGATTCACTAGTTTGGTTAGTATCCTCTTCATCTAGTGTGCTTTTGGATTGTTCTTGAAGATCAGCACTATATTGAATTTGTTATAGTTCCTCATGTTTTTCATTGTGCCGAGGACTCTTCTCTTGACTCTAAAGGTTAAAAATCAATGGATGACTGATTTGTAGCTCTAGACCTGTGTTTCGTTTGCTAATATTTTCTAATTTAACACATTGTTTTGACACTTCTGTCTTGTCTTCCTCTTTTTCTATATTTGCCACTAATTCAGTTAAGTTTTCTTGCTCACTGAATTTTTCATCATTGAAAAGGATAAATGAATCAAGGCCTGTATGTACAAAATAAAGAGGAGAGTTTTGTGGTCTCTCTTGGTTGGGTACCATGTATTGTGTATGAGATTCCCTATAAAGTCTTCTAGTTTGATTGAAAACAGGGATGGATGCATATGTCATATCCATTTGCATTGTTCCTTGTAACTTAGCACCCCAAGATCTTGATAACAGCATACCATACCTGTGGGGTACATCATCCACTACAATATCCATTACTAAACACTTGGTTGGAATTTGTGCTAAGTTTACACAGAGGTCTTTTATCAAACCTAAACATTTCACTCTGCTTGAATCAAAGGAGTAAATATATTTGTATGGTCTAGTGATTTCAAGGCCTAGGCTCTGCATTACAGGTTTGGGCATTAAGTTATGAGAGGCCCTGAATCATGCATAGTGTTGTGTAAAATTTTTTCATGAATCTTCAAACTAACATAAAAAGAAGGCACTGGTCCTTCTTGATATCTACCCTCAATCTTAGGACCAAATATGAGCTCTGGTTGGTCATCATTTAGATTGATAGTGTCATTATTCTCATCGATGTTAAAAGCCTTAAAAATTTTGGATCTATACACATCTTGGGTAGCTAATTCAGTTAGAGGAACAAAGATTTTGATTTTGGAAATTTCATGCTCCAAACTAAAAGGAATTTAATTTTTTAAAATGCTTGATTCAGCCTTATTAACTACCACTCTATCAACGAAATCAGTTTGCTGATTTGCTCTATTTACATTGGTCAAAATTTTTTTGATAGGAGCACTAGCTGAAGTACTAGCGTTGCTAAAATCTGCACTCTGTTTTTCATTAATTTGAGTGCCTTTTTCTATGTTTTTATCAGAATTTACAGCCACTGTTTTGTCTTTTTGTTTTGTAACTTTGGGTTTATTTACAAGGCTATTTTTTGTAGATTTGTCATAGGTTTTGGTTGTGGGAGTTTCCTGATTGCTTTTACTCCTAAGGTCATATTCTTTTGGGGTTTCTATGATGACATTTTCCAACTCTTGATAGTAATATTCATTCTCTACTCTTTTATCATCATAGGGTGTGTATAGACCTTGTTTCCTATTGTAATGAACTTCAAAATCATCATTTTCTACTCCCAACATGTTTATGTCATCTTCCTCTATTTGCTCAATTGTCTCTTCAACCTCACTTACATAATTTTGATGAAAATGAGGTATAATCTCCTGATCAGGGTCTCTTGGTCTGTTTTGAGGCTGATTTCTCCTGAAATTCTGATTTTGGTTTTGAGATTGGTTTCTGTTTTGAGGAGATGATTAATTTTGAATATCTTGTGTTCTCTAAAGTATGCTCATATTTTTCATCATTTCCTCCATTATTCTTTCCATCTTTGAGCTGGATGTGGAAGGTGCAGATTCCTCCCTAAATGATACTTTCTTCTCATTTATCATTCTAGCTCTTTTCTCCATTAAATATACTCCCACAGCTAAGGCTCCTTTCTGCATATCTTCTAAAGTTAGAGGGTCCCTTTCTCTAAGCTTATAGGCCATTTCAGGATCAAATCCTTCAGGAAATTTGTTTAAAGCTGAGCCTTGTGGAGGTTTTATATATGGGGGAAGTGCATTATACACACTATTAAACCTAGTGCAATAAGCTTGAACACTCTCCCCAGTGTTTCTTTTGAGGTTATTGTAATCAGAAAGTATTTGGAGAGGGTTTTTCTTGACTTCCCATTTTTTTAAGAATAACTGATGGAAGGCTTGGAGATCATTAATAGTGTGAGGGGTTAAGCCTTTGAACCATTTTCTTGCTTCTCCCCCTAAACTTTGAGCAAATAATCTAAGTTTGACAGATTCATCATCAATCTCATTTCTATCAAAGTAGTCATTAATCTTATCCACATGTTGTGAAGTAGTAGTAGAACCACTGGCATCATATAATGGTATTTTGGACTAATAGTCCCATGGTAGATTTACTAGTGGTAAAGGAAGGACTAGGGGAGCATACCATATTGCCATGATAGGTGGTTGTGGGAAACGTAGTGGGTTTACAAGTGGAGGATGTGAAAATGGATGAGGTTGATGGAATGATGTGTTTTGAACAGTGGGGGTATGGATAATAGAAGTGGATGGACCAGCAAGAGATTTTTGAGTAGATCTAGGATGAGAGAACCCAAAATTATACAAAAAATGTAAATCAGGTGGCGTAGTCTCTCTGCTACTAGGATGTTCACCTCTATCTTGGGATGAAGGTGGGGACTCAAAATCTATGTGATCTATATCATCAAGTGACCTAGTTCGGAATGGGTTTCTTAAGTCAACTTGTGAATCTTGTAGAGATACAAGGTTTTTAGGGACAAAAGTAGCTCTTTGGAGTGGTCTGACAATAGTCAAAGACTTGGCCTTAGGAGACTTCCTAATTATTCTTTCCAGGTTATCAACTATCTCAAGAGGGTTTGGGTCAGGATAGGCTCTAGTATGAATTGTTCTAGGAGCCACTATGCTATGTTTTTCAGACCCAACTAACAAGAAAAGTTTAACCAAATATGAAAATCTTTAGGAGGCTAACTAATCTTTAAACAAGAAAAATTTGATCCTTAAAGTCTTCTTAACTGAGCTTAAATGATGTTATGATGATAATGGGTTTCCCAGTGGAGTCTTAAGGTCTGTTTAGGATTGTGGAGTCACCAGGTGGAAATTTTTATCTCTTTTGGAGGTAAAATTTTTTATGGTCCACCACCATGTTTATTTGAAACCAATATGGAATATTTTTGGGTTTTCTGAGTGTCCTAAATCTTTTTCAACACTTAGCTAGGGTGATGAGACAAAGAGAGTTTACTCCTATGGCTTAGCCAGTTGATTCTTTCAAGGTTTGATAAGTTTGTATGAGAATCCTAAGGGTTACTTAGTTTGTCACTGATTCAAATAAGTCCTATCATGATTACCATTTTCTTGGTAGTGCTTGTAGAGAGCGACTTATACTACACTGAACACTAAGTGTCTTATTTTAAGTATTTTACTTAAAACTCCCCAGCGGAGTCACCAGAAATGTTAGCTCCCTGTAATTTTAGCAAATTGGCAAGACTAAAGCTGAAAAGACAACACTTGAACCAATTTTGGATTCTAGGATCTAGCCCTCCTGAATCTAGAGAGGGATCTCTCTATAAGTGCTAATATTGATTTATCTTTAAGGCTTGAAATATGATATTAGGCTAGTTATGAAGAGCAAGGTTTTTTGTTTGGTTTTGGTTGGGCAAAGATATGTGAAGGTGAAGGAAATATAAATGAACGGTGAATATGTATGAAAGTTAAATAATTGGTTTAGATAACAAGATAGGCAAGAAGAAGCCTCAATCCATTGGGATATGTTGTCATAATATGTTTTAATTGAGACAACAAGGTTCAAGAGTGGTCCATGGGGCAAGTCATCTATGTCAAAGGATCTCTTTAAGTTGATTTTATGGAATGAAAAAAATATTAAATGAAGATTAAAGAGATGAAGAACAAAGAGTAGCCTAAGATCAAGTAAGTACTTTGAAACTATCCTGCTTTTGGCATGCACTTAAGAAGAGACAAAAAAGTAATCTAAGATCAAGTAAGTACTTTGAAACTAGCCTGATTTTGATGCACTTTCAATAGAAAAAATTTAAAACACATAGAATAGCTTAAGATCAAGTAAATACTTTTAAATTACCCTGCTTTCAGCATATTTAAAGGGAAAAACCTTTAAAAGCAACTGTTAGAGAAGAAACTAGAGGACAGGGCTAACCATAGACTTCCCTAGTTCGACTTTAATTAGCAAAATTTTCAAGACAACATTTAAGAAAAATAAAGAAGAGTCTTGTTGGGAAAAATACTAAGAGGGGGGGGGGGGGGGTGAATCATTATTTAGGACCTACTCAAAACTTTTTACTTTTCCATTCACTAAATCCCATACATTACTTTGCTGAAGCTAACTAGCGTATGCACACAGATATCCTTCATAAAACTCGCGTATACACAGAGATCTTATTATGTATTTATTTCTTTACTTAGGTCTATGCATCATTCATTCATAAGATGTTTAGTTAATAGTAAGCATGTGCAGTAATAACAGAATAAACCATCACACATAAGCAACACACATGAACACCAGGATTTTAGGTGGAAACCCAAGTCGGGAGAAAACCACCGCTGCCGTTGTCTCAGCCTTCAATATTTTATTATAGAGAAAAAGTATTACAACCATGTACTGGTGTAGACTCATACCAGCACACAGACACCCACTTGCAGAAGTCTACAACCTTCTCTCATTTACCAGCCTCTCCTGGAAGGGAGCTACAACCCCCTGCTCTCGTTTACCAGCCTCTCCTGGAAGGGAGCTACAACCCCCTGCTCTCGTTTACCAGCCTCTCCTAGCAGGGAGCTACGACCCCCTGCTCTTGTTTACCAACCTCACCTGGAGGGGAGCTACAACCCCCTGACTAAAGGCTACAACCCTCAGCACCACCATGGACCACGTTTCACCAATTTTCATACTGGATCCAACCCACACAATTAAGCTCAACGAACATTCATCAAACCAACAAATTTCTCTTATAGCAGGATAATCAATATTCGAACCACCTAGATCATCATTGACAGATAGTAGTAGAATAGCAGAACAGATCAGACATTTCATACCACATACTTCAACAAACCCTAAATTAGATACGCGCTTTTTCTTCACTGAACCTGCGTATATACGTGCTTTCACAACTACCAACCTGCGTATACATCTGCACACATTTTAGAGCTGACTTCAATTCTCATACGCGCTTTTGCTAAATACAAGCCGTGTATATACGCGCTTCCTCCTCGATGAACCTGCGTATAGCTATTCAGACATTTTAGGGCAGTGTAGCTCTCTAGAATAGATAAAGAGCTCAGATCTTCATTGTTTGCTTCATCTCATATTGGCTAGATCACAGATCTAATCATTCCATAAACAAATCTAGAAAATACATATACATTTCAGATCTAGAGATCCCTCTTCATCATTTTCTTCATAGGTGCATCATAGATTCAGATCTATCTTCAAACTGTTACCCTTACCATTCAGACATCCTTCAGAGTGAGGTATTCATTCAAACCCAGACTCATCCACCCACCTTTGCACTATGAATTTCTTCTCCTTATATAGGTTTAGCCTTTGTCAATACCATGAGCCAAAACCACACAACTTCTAATGGTATTCCTGGACGGGATCAATTAGATATTCAAGCACTCAATACAATGGGTCAATACCATGGTAGTAACCCTTGGTTTTACACATTTAGAGTGTAATTGATCATACGCGACTTGCCACGTACTTTTCCGTGTACCTATCTTCTTCACATCAGATCCTCTGTCAGAAATACACATAACCAGAATAACCAAATCAACCATTAGAATCATCATACATTGCTCCCCCTGTGATGATACATTACCAATTCCTATAATGTACCTCACATCATTCCTGCAGTCATTATGAGAAGTAAGCTTTAGAAGCGGATGACTGCAGTCAGGTCAATATTCCCTACGTTTCTGACCAGTCTTCCTTCCTTTTCATGCTTTTCTTGAAGTTTCTTATCTTGTGCTGGAAATTGTTCAATTTCTTAGATCTGTTCATCCTGCATTCTTTTTCTACATGTCCATACTTGTTACATGCATAACATCTTACATGACCAGAAAAGTAAGCATATGGATCATAATGTGTTTTTCTATACTTTCTTCTATTGCAATCAGCTGCTTTATGACCATACTTGTTGCATGAAAAACAATATCCCTTAAAGAACCCAGAGTACCTATCTGTATAGAATATGTTTGTTTGTGACTGAAACAATTTGGTTCTGCAATTTGCTGCAACATGCCCATAATTATGACATTTAAAGAATTCATCATTATTGATACAAGGAGGGAATGATTTCTTTTTATAGTTCATGATTGTCAGTTGACCTTTTGCTTCTTTCAACACTTCAGGCTTTGCATTGATATCCTTTGAATCTTCAGCACTTCCTTGTGAACTAGATTCTCCTTCAATAGTTTCATGAAAACCAAGACCAAGTTTAGCAGAAGGAGACCTTTTACTACTAAGAATATTGTCTAGAATCTTAGTACTATCTTGAAACTTCAAGAGTTTATCATTTTCTTCTAATTTACCTTTGAGAATGTTTACCTCAACCTCCAATTTTTGGCATTGCTTCTTCATGCTTTCTTCGACCCTTTTTCCTTCTTCTACTTGATCATTTAATTTTAGAATTTCTTCCTTCAACCAATTTTCTTGTTCTTCACATGTTTGTAGCAGTTCTTCATTCTTCTTATTTGGTTTTTCTAGATCTTCTTTGAGAGAGATGATTTCTGCTTCAATTCCTTCACTTCGATTGGTTGCATAAACATACAACTTTTGATTCTTGTCTATCTATCCATTCATAATTTCTTTCTGTTCATTCATTCTAGAGATCATATCTTTGTAGATAGATTCTCTCTTATGAAATTTATTCCAATCATTACTTTCGTCATTGATCTTGAGATTTTCTTCTAGACTTATACTGTTACTTTCACTATCTTCATTATTGCATGCACAAGAAAGTGGATCACAAGAACAACAATCAATACCTGTTTCCTCTTCTTTATTTTCTGCTGCACATTTTTTCTGAGGTATCTTCTTTCTTTGAGTACCCTTCTTCTTTTGCTTCTTTGCCATGAAAACTTTCAGATCTTGGTCAGAATCTTCTTCATCTTCACTTGACATTTCATTATTATCTTCATTTGCATAATAACTCTTTCCCTTTACAAATTGTTTCCCTTTATCATGATTTTCTCTATAAGGAAATTTCGCAGCATACTGACCAACTCTTCCACAATCAAAACATTTGAAGGGAAGCTTACCTTTGAATCTTCCAGTACCTGGTTGGAGTCTTCTCACAAAATTTGCTTCTTCTTCTTCTGATATATAATTTGATTCCTTGACAACTTCCTTTTCCTTTTCTTTTGCACATGCCTTAAAAGCATCTTCTTTGATTTGAGAGGGACCTCCTTGTCTCATTTCATAAGCAGTCAGAATACCATGTAGTTGAACAATAGTAAGAGTTTTCAGATCTTGCCTTTCTTCAATAGCTGATACTTTTGACTCAAATTTTGAAGTTAAAGATCTTAAGACTTTTTCCACCAGAGTAGTATCGGTTATGGTTGCACCCAAACTTCTCATACGATTTAAAATATCATTTACACATAAAAAGAAACTGGCAATACTCTCATCACTATGCATCCTTAAATTTTCATATTCAATTATGAGAGTTTGGAGTTTTGCACTTTTTACCTTTGTATCTCCTTCATATCTCAGAATGATTTTGTCCCATATTTCTTTTGCTGAATTTAGCTGCATCACTTTAGCAAATTCTGGTTCAGACAGGCTTCCTAATAAGACATTGACGATGGCATCACTTTCCATACATTTCTTCCTTCGCCGCATCAAGAGGGAATATTTATTTGAGCATCGATAACCTCCTTCCACGATTGCCCATACTTATGCACCAAGACTTTGCAGATATGCTTTTGTTCGTATCTTCTAGAATAACAGATTATTTCGATTGAATAGAGGTGGCCTTATAGACATTACCTCTTCATGACTTTCCATTGCGACGGATCTCCTTCAAGCGATCAAGCTTCTGCAGAAGGACCTGATCTGATACCAATTGTTGGGAAAAATAATGAGAGGGGGGGGTGAATCAATATTTAGGACTTACTCAAAAAATTTTACTTTTCCATTCACTAAATCCCATATGCTACCTTGCTGAAGCCAACTAGCGTATGCACGCAGATATCCTTCATAAAACTCGCATATACACAAAGATCTTATTATGCATTTATTTCTTTACTTAGGTCTAAGCATCATTCATTCATCAGATATTTATTTAATAGTAAGCATGTGCAGTAATAACAAAATAAACCATCACACATAAGCAACACACATGAACACCAGGATTTTAGGTGGAAACCCAAGTCGGGAGAAAACCACTGCTGCCGTTTTCTCAACCTTCAATATTTTATTATAGAGAAAACATCTTACAACCATGTACTAGCGCAGACTCATACCCGCACGCAGGCACCCACCTACATAAGGCTACAACCTTCTCTCATTTAGCAGCCTCTCCTGGAAGGGAGCTACGACCCCCTGATCTCGTTTACCAGCCTCTCCTGGAAGGGAGCTACAACCCCCTGCTCTCATTTCTCTCATTACCACTCCTTCCCGAGAAGGAGCTACGACCCCCTGCTCTCGTTTACCAGCCTCACCTGGAAGGGAGCTACAACCCCCTAACTGAAGGGTACAACCCTTAGCACCACCATGGACCACGTTTCATCAATTTTCATACTAGATCCAACCCACACAATTAAGCTCAAGGAACATTCATTAAACCAACAACTTGCTCTTATAGCAGGATAATCAATATTCGAACCACCCAGATCATCATTGATAGATAGCAGTAGAATAGCAGAACAGATCAGAGATTTCATACCACATACTTCAGCAAACCCTAAATTACATACGCGCTTTTTCTTCACTGAACCTGCGTATATATGTGCTTTCACAACTACCAACCTGCGTATACATCTGCACACATTTTAGAGCTGACTTTAATTCTCATACGTGCTTTTGCTGAATACAAGCCGCGTATATTCGCGCTTCCTCCTCGACGAACCTGTGTATAGATCTTCAGACATTTTAGGGCAGTGCAACTCTCCAGAACAGATAAACAACTCAGATCTTCATTCTTTGCTTCAGATTAGATTCGCTAGATCACAGATCTAATCATTCCATAAACAGATCTAGAAAATACATATACATTTCAGATCTAGAGATCCCTCTTCATCATTTTCTTCATAGGTGCATCATAGATTCAGATCTATCATCAAACTGTTACCCTTAACATTCAGACATCCTTCAGAGTGAGGTAGTCATTCAAACCCAGACTCATCCACCCACCTTTGCACTATGAATTTCTTCTCCTTATATAGGTTTAGCCTTTGTCAATACCATGAGCCAAAACCACACAACTTCTAATGGTATTCTTGGACGGGATCAATTAGATATTCAAGCGCTCAATAAAATGGGTCAATACCATGGTAGTAACCCTTGGTTTTACACATTTATAGTGTAATTGATCATACGCGACTTGCCACGTACTTTTCCATGTGCATACGCGCCTTCTCCTTAGCAAACCCGCGTATGCCTTGTAACATACACTTTTCATCATTGTTCTGGCACACACTAAATATTGATTTCTCTGGTCCTTCTGAGCTACTTGTAGAAAATAAGATTTACATCATTAATAAACTCATCAAGCATCAAGAAAAACTTCATTAATTAGGTTGTCATCATCTTCATCAAGTGGGTTGCCATCAAGGACAACACTCTGCATCATATTGCCAACAATCTCCCCCTTTGGACTTGATGGCAACCATGATGGTGTTTGATCACCACAACAGATAGATACATTAAGCATAATGATATTCTTCCCTTATTCAAACACCATGTCACTCTCCCCATTTGACATCAAGGGCAAAGGGCAGATCAAAACCAACGCAAGATTTTTCCCCTCATGAAGAAATAAGAGCGTTGTAGAACTGATGTACACTGAAGTTACCATGCTCCCCCTGAGTTCATGTTGAATGTTCAAACATATTTTCCAATGAAGTACATGACTCTATGACCTTCCTATCACCAAGGACTCATACTTACATCAAAGATCCAACCAAGTGGATTTACATAAGAGACTCAAGTACCCAACCAAGTGGGTTTACACATTTTGACTCAACTTCCCAACCAAGTGGGTTTACACATTTTGACTCAACTACCCAACCAAGTGGGTTTACAAAATGAACAAGTCCTTACATGACTGAATATTAAAATTTTACATCATAGGTCTCATCATGACCTTTTCATCAAATTAGAAATATGACCTTTTATGACCACTACCAAGAATACCTCAAAAGAGATCATGTTTCAGAACCATCATAATGCCAACAATGCATTATACTCAGCAAGTCTAATTCTCCCCCTGGAAAATGTGCATCCAAGCATCCTTTCCATATGACCAAGGCTCCTCCTTAGCTTGTGCAGTCTGAACACTTTCAACAGCAATTCATCAGCAACAATCTTTGCATGATCTGTCCTTATCTCTGAATCATAAGACTTCTATCTCATCCATGTGTGAAAGCAAGGAATACTCTTCAACAAATAGCAAACAGGGCTCATTCATAATCTCATCATAAGAAACCATGTATCATTTCATCATCATTTAGAATTGAATAATAAGTAGATACAGTGCCAATAATACAATCGTTAACAGTCAGACTGATGCTCCCCCTGAACCTGTGCTCCTGATCTTCAGCTATCATACAAATTTTCTTGTCATAAGTGCATACGCGACTGTCTCCACTATAACTCGCATGTATACGCGACTTTAGTTCACAGAACCCGCGTATGTAAAGTGAAACTTTGAAAATTTCACATTCCTTCATCTCCCCCTGTACCACCTGTACCTGTCTTCTTCACATCAGATGCTCTGTCAGAAATACACATAACCATAATAACCAAATCAACCATGAGAATCATCATACATTGCTCCCCCTATGATGATACATTACCAATTCCTATAATGTATCTCACATCATTCCTGCAGTCATTATGAGAAGTAAGCTTTAGAAGCTGATGACTGCAGTAGGGTCAATATTCCCTATGTTTCTAACTGGTCTTCCTTCCTTTTCCAGCTTTGCTTGAAGTTTCTTATCGTGTGCTAGAAATTGTTCAATTTCTCATATCTGTTCATCCTACATTCTTTTTCTACATGTCCATACTTGTTACAAGCATAACATCTTGCATGACCAGAAAAGTAAGCATATGGATCATAATGTGTTTTTCTATACTTTCTTCTATTGCAATCAGTTGCTTTATGACCATACTTGTTGCATGGAAAACAATATCCCTTAAAGAACCCAGAGTACCTTTCTGTATAGAATCTGTTTGTTTGTGACTGAAACAATTTCCTTCTACAATTTGTTGCAACATGCCCATAATTATGACATTTAAAGCATTCAACATTATTGATCAAAGGAGGGAATGATTTCTTTTGAGAGTTCATGACTGTCGGTTGACCTTTTTCTTCTTTCAACACTTCAGGCTTTGCATTGATATCCTTTGAATATTTAGCACTTCATTGTGAACTAGATTCTCCTTTAATACTTTCATGAAAACCAAGACCAAGTTTAACAGAAGGAGACCTTTGACTACTAAGAATATTGTCTAGAATCTTAGTACTATCTTGAAACCTCAAGATTTTATCCTTTTCTTCTAATTTACCTTTGAGAATGTTTACCTCAACCTCCAATTTTTGGCATTGCTTCTTCATGCTTTCTTCGACGCTTTTTCCTTCTTGTACTTGATCATTTAATTTTAAAATTTCTTTCTTCAACCAATTTTCTTGTTCTTCACATGTTTGTAGTGCCTCTTCATTCTTCTTTTTTGATTTTTCCAGATCTTCTTTGAGAGAGATGATTTCTGCTTCAAGTCTTTCACTTTGATTGGTTGCATAAACATACAAATTTTGATACTTGTTTATCTGTCCATTTAGTATTTCTTTCTGTTCATTCATTCTAGAGATCATATCTTTGTAGATAGATTCTCTCTTATGAAATTGATTCCAATCATTGCTTTCATCATTGATCTTGAGATTTTCTTCTAGACTTGTACTGTTACTTTCACTATCTTCACCATTGCATGCACAAGAAAGTGAATCACAAGAACAACAATTAATACTTATTTTCTCTTCTTCATTTTCTGATATCTTCTTTCCTTGAGCAGCCTTCTTCTTTTACTTCTTTGCCATGAGCACTAGCAGATCTTGGTTAGAATATTCTTCATCCTCACTTGTCATTTCATTATTATCTTCATTTGCATAATAACTCTTTCTCTTTTCAAATTGTTTTCCTTTATCATGATTTTCTTTATAAGTACATTTCGCAGCATAATGACCAACTCTTCCACAATCAAAACATTTGAAGGGAAGCTTACCTTTGAATCATCCAGTACCTGGTTGGAGTCTTCTCACAAAATTTGCTTCTTCTTCTTCTGATATATAATTTGATTCCTTGACAACTTCCTTTTCTTTTCCTTTTGCACACGCCTTAAAAGCAACTTCTTTGATTTGAGAGGGACCTCCTTGTCTCATTTCATAAGCAGTCAGAATACCATGTAGTTGAACAATAGTAAGAGTTTGCAGATCTTGCATTTCTTCAATAGCTGACACTTTTGACTCAAATTTTGAAGTTAAAGATCTTAAGAATTTTTCCACCAAAGTAGTATCGGTTATGGTTTCACCCAAACTTCTCATATGATTTACAATATCATCTAGATGTAAAAAGAAACTGGCAATACTCTCATCGCTATGCATCCTTAATTTTTCATATTCAATTCTGAGAGTTTGGAGTTTTGCACTTTTTACCTTTGTATCTCCTTCATAGCTCAGAATGATTTTGTCCCATATTTCTTTTGCTGAATTTAGCTGCATCACTTTAGCAAATTCTGGTTCAGACATGCTTCCTAATAATACATTGATGGCTTTGGCATTGATTTCATATTTCTTTCTTTCTGCTGCATCAGTAAGAATACTTGCCGGATACTGATAGCCTCCTTCCACGATTGCCCATACTTCTGCACCAAGACTTTGCAGATATGCTTTTGTTCGTATCTTCCAGAATAACAGATTATTTCCATTGAATAGAGGTGGCCTTATAGACATTACCCCTTCATGACTTTCCATTGCGAAGGATCTCCTTCAAGCGATCAAGCTTCTGCAGAAGGACTTGATCTGATACCAATTGTTGGGAAAAATACTGAGAGGGGGGGGTGAATCAGTATTTAGGACTTACTCAAAACTTTTTACTTTTCCATTCACTAAATCCCATATGCTACCTTGCCGAAGCCAACTAGCGTATGCACGCAGATATCCTTCATAAAAATCGCGTATACATAGAGATCTTATTATGCATTTATTTCTTTACTTAGGTCTAAGCATCATTCATTCATCAGATATTTATTTAACAGTAAGCATGTGCAGTAATAACAAAATAAACCATCACACATAAGCAACACACATGAACACTAGGATTTTAGGTGGAAACCCAAGTCGGGAGAAAACCACCGCTGTCGTTGTCTCATCCTTCAATATTTTATTATAGAGAAAACATCTTTAAACCATGTACTAGCGCAGACTCATACCAACACGTAGGCACCCACCTATAGAAGGCTACAACCTTCTCTCATTTACCAGCCTCTCCTGGAAGGGAGCTACGACCCCCTGATCTCATTTACCAGACTCTCCTGGAAGGGAGCTACAACCCCCTGCTCTCGTTTACCAGCCTCTCCTGGAAGGGAGCTACGAACCCCTGCTCTCGTTTACCAGCCTCACCTGGAAGGGAGCTACAACCCCCTAACTGAAGGGTACAACCCTCAGCACCACCATGGACCACGTTTCATCAATTTAAATACTAGATCCAACCCACACAATTAAGCTCAAGGAACATTCATTAAACCAACAACTTGCTCTTATAGCAGGATAATCAATATTCGAACCACCCAGATCATCATTGACAGATAGCAGTAGAATAGCAGAACAGATCAGATATTTCATACCACATACTTCAGCAAACCCTAAATTACATACGCGCTTTTTCTTCACTGAACCTGCGTATATACGTGCTTTCACAACTACCAACCTGCGTATACATCTGCACACATTTTAGAGCTGACTTCAATTCTCAAACGCGCTTTTTCTGAATACAAGCCGCGTATATACGCGGTTCCTCCTCGACGAACCTGTGTATAGATCTTCAGACATTTTAGGGCAGCGCAGCTCTCCAGAACAAATAAACAACTCAGATCTTCATTCTTTGCTTCAGATCAGATTCGCTAGATCACAGATCTAATCATTCCATAAACAGATCTAGAAAATACATATACATTTCAGATCTAGAGATCCCTCTTCATCATTTTCTTCATAGGTGCATCATAGATTTAGATCTATCATCAAACTATTACCCTTACCATTCAGACATCCTTCAGAGTGAGGTATTCATTGAAACCCACACTCATCCACCCACCTTTGAACTATGAATTTCTTCTCCTTATATAGGTTTATCCTTTGTCAATACCATGAGCCAAAACCACACAACTTCTAATGGTATTCCTGGACGGGATCAATTAGATATTCAAGCGCTCAATACAATGGGTCAATACCATGGTAGTAACCCTTGGTTTTACACATTTAGAGTGTAATTGATCATACGCGACTTGCCACGTACTTTTCCGTGTGCATACGTGCCTTCTCCTTAGAAAACCCGCGTATGCCTTGTAACATACACTTTTCATCATTGTTCTGGCACACACTAAAGATTGATTTCTCTGGTCCTTCTGAGCTACTTGTATAACATCAGATTTACATCATTAATAAACTCATCAAGCATCAAGAAAAACTTCATTAAGTAGGTTGTCATCATCTTCATCAAGTGGGTTGCCATCAAGGACAACACTCTGCATCATATTTCCAGCAATCTCCCCCTTTGGACTTGATGGCAACCACGATGGTGTTTGATCACCACAACAGATAGATACATTAAGCATAATGATATTCTTCCCCTATTCAAACACCATTTCACTCTCCCCATTTGACATCAAGGGCAAAGGGCAGATCAAAACCAACACAAGATTTTTCCCCTCATGAAGAAAGAAGAGCGTTGTAGAACTGATGTACACTGAAGTTACCATGCTCCCCTTGAGTTCATGTTGAATGTTAAAACATATTTTCCAATGAAGTACATGACTCTATGACCTTCCTATCACCAAGGACTCATACTTACATCAAAGATCCAACCAAGTGTATTTACATAAGAGTCTCAAGTACCCAACCAAGTGGGTTTACCCATTTTGACTCAACTACCCAACCAAGTTGGTTTACAAAATGAACAAGTCCTTACATGACTGAATATTACAATTTTACATCATAGGTCTGATCATGACCTTTTCATCAAATTACAAATATGACCTTTTATGACCACTACCAAGAAGACCTCAAAAGAGATCATGTTTCAGAACCATTATAATGCCAACAATGCATTATACTCAGCAAGTCTAATGCTCCCCCTGAAAATTGTGCATCCAAGCATCCTTTCCATATGACCAAGGCTCCTCCTTAGCTTGTGTAGCCTGAACACTTTCAACAGCAATTCATCAGTGAAAATCTCTGCATGATCTGTCCTTATCTCTAAATCATAAGACTTCTATCTCATCCATGTGTGAAAGCAAGGAATACTCTTCACCAAAAAGAAAACAGGGCTCATTCATAATCTCATCATAAGAAACCATGTATCATTTCATCATCATTTAGAACTAAATAATAAGTAGATACAGTGCCAATAATACAATCATTAATAGTCAGACTGATGCTCCCCCTGAACTTGTGCTTCTGATCTTCAGCTGTCATACAAATTTTCTTGTCATAAGTGCATACGCGACTGTATCCACTATAACTCGCGTGTATACGCGGCTTTAGTTCACAGAACCTGCATATGTAAAGTGAAACTTTGAAAATTTCACATTCTTTCATCTCCCCATGTACCACCTGTACCTGTCTTCTTCACATCAGATGATCTGTCAGAAATAAACATAACCATAATAACCAAATCAACCATGAGAATCATCATACATTGCTCCCCCTGTGATGATACATTACCAATTCCTATAATGTACCTCACATCATTCCTGCAGTCATTATGAGAAGTAAGCTTTAGAAGCAGATGACTGCAGTCGGGTCAATATTCCCTACATTTCTGACCGGTTTTCCTTCCTTTTCCAGCTTTTCTTGAAGTTTCTTATCGTGTGCTGGAAATTGTTCAATTTCTTAGATCTGTTCATCCTGCATTCTTTTTCTACATGTCCATACTTGTTACATGCATAACATCTTGCATGACCAGAAAAGTAAGCATATGGATCATAATGTGTTTTTCTATACTTTCTTCTATTGCAATCAGCTGCTTTATGACCATACTTGTTGCATGAAAAACAATATCCCTTAAAGAACCCAGAGTACCTATCTGTATAGAATATGTTTTTTTGTGACTGAAACAATTTCCTTCTGCAATTTGCTGCAACATGCCCATAATTATGAGATTTAAAGCATTCAACATTATTGATCAAAGGAGGGAATGATTTATTTTTAGAGTTCATGATTGTCAGTTGACCTTTTGCTTCTTTCAACACTTCAGGCTTTGCATTGATATCCTTTGAATCTTTAGCACTTCCTTGTGAACTAGATTCTCCTTCAACAGTTTCATGAAAACCAAGACCAAGTTTAACAGAAGGAGACCTTTCACTACTAAGAATATTGTCTAGAATATTAGTACTATCTTGAAACCTCAAGAGTTTATCCTTTTCTTCTAATTTACCTTTGAGAATGTTTACCTCAACCTCTAATTTTTGGCATTGCTTCTTCATGCTTTCTTCGACCCTTTTCCTTCTTCTACTTGATCATTTAATTTTAGAATTTCTTCCTTCAACCAATTTTCTTGTTCTTCACATGTTTGTAGCAGTTCTTCATTCTTCTTATTTGATTTTTCTAGATCTTATTTGAGAGAGATGATTTTTGCTTCAAGTCCTTCACTTCGATTGGTTGCATAAACATACAACTTTTGATTCTTGTCTATCTGTCCATTCATAATTTCTTTCTGTTCATTCATTCTAGAGATCATATCTTTGTAGATAGATTCTCTCTTATGAAATTTATTCCAATCATTACTTTCGTCATTGATCTTGAGATTTTCTTCTAGACTTATACTATTACTTTCACTATCTTCATTATTGAATCCACAAGAAAGTGGATCACAAGAACAACAATCAATACATGTTTCCTCTTCTTCATTTTCTGCTGCACATTTTTTCTGAGGTATCTTGTTTCTTTGAGTAGCCTTCTTCTTTTGCTTCTTTGCCATGAGAACTTTCAGATCTTGGTCAGAATCTTCTTCATCTTTACATGACATTTCATTATTATCTTCATTTGCATAATAACTCTTTCCCTTTACAAATTGTTTCCCTTTATCGTGATTTTCTCTATAAGGACATTTCGCAGCATAATGACCAACTCTTCCACAATCAAAACATTTGAAGGGAAGCTTACCTTTGAATATTCCGGTACCTGGTTGGAGTCTTCTCATAAATTTTTCTTCTTCTTCTTCTGATATATAATTTGATTCCTTGAAAACTTCCTTTTCCTTTTCTTTTGCACACGCCTTAAAAGCATCTTCTTTGATTTGAGAGGGAAATCCTTGTCTCATTTCATAAGCATTCAGAATACCATGTAGTTGAACAATAGTAAGAGTTTGCAGATCTTGTCTTTCTTCAATAGCTGATACTTTTGACTCAAATTTTTAAGTTAAAGGTCTTAAGACTTTTTCCACCAGAGTAGTATCGGTTATGGTTTCACCCAAACTTCTCATAAGATTTAAAATATCATCTAGACGTAAAACGAAACTGGAAATAATCTCATCACTATGCATCCTTAAATTTTCATATTCAATTCTGAGAGTTTGGAGTTTTGCACTTTTTACCTTTGTATCTCCTTCATAGCTCAGAATGATTTTGTCCCATATTTCTTTTGCTGAATTTAGCTGCATCACTTTAGCAAATTCTAGTTCAGACAGGCTTCCTAATAAGACGTTGACGGCTTTGGCATTGATTTCATATTTCTTCCTTTCTGCTGCATCAGTAGGAATACTTGCCGGATACTGATAACCTCCTTCCACGATTGCCCATACTTCTGCACCAAGAATTTGAAGATATTCTTTTGTTTGTATCTTCCAGAATAACATATTATTTCCATTGAATAGAGGTGGCCTTATAGACATTACCCCTTCATGACTTTCCATTGCGACGGATCTCCTTCAAGCGATCAAGCTTCTGCAGAAGGACCTGATCTGATACCAATTGTTGGGAAAAATAATGAGATGGGGGGGTGAATCAGTATTTAGGACTTACTCAAAAATTTTTACTTTTCCATTCACTAAATCCCATATGCTACCTTGCTGAAGCCAACTAGCGTATGCACGTAGATATCCTTCATAAAACTCGCATATACACAGAGATCTTATTATGCATTTATTTCTTTACTTAGGTCTAAGCATCATTCATTCATCAGATATTTAGTTAACAGTAAGCATGTGCAGTAATAACAAAATAAACCATCACACATAAGCAACACACATGAACACCAGGATTTTAGGTGGAACCCAAGTCGGGAGAAAACCACCGCTGCCATTGTCTCAGCCTTCAATATTTTAATATAGAGAAAACATCTTACAACCATGTACTGGCACAGACTCATACCAGCACGCAGGCACCCACCTACAGAAGGCTACAACCTTCTCTCATTTACCAGCCTCTCCTGGAAGGGAGCTACGACCCCCTGATCTCATTTACCAGCTTCTCCTGGAAGGGAGCTACAACCCCCTGCTCTCGTTTACCAGCCTCTCCTGGAAGGGAGCTACGACCCCCTGCTCTCGTTTACCAGCCTCACCTAGAAGGGAGCTACAACCCCCTAACTGAAGGGTACAACCCTCGGCACCACCATGGACCACGTTTCATCAATTTTCATACTAGATCCAACCCACACAATTAAGCTCAAGGAACATTCATTAAACCAAAAACTTGCTCTTATAGCAGGATAATCAATATTCGAACCACCCAGATCATCATTGACAAATAGCAGTAGAATAGCAGACCAGATCAGAGATTTCATACCACATACTTCAACAAACCCTAAATTACATACGCGCTTTTTCTTCACTGAACCTGTGTATATACGTGCTTTCACAACTACCAACCTGCGCATACATCTGCACACATTTTAGAGCTGACTTCAATTCTCATACGCGCTTTTGTTGAATACAAGCCGCGTATATACGCGCTTCCTCCTCGACGAACCTGTGTATAGATCTTCAGACATTTTAGGGCAGTGCAGCTCTCCAGAACAGATAAAAAACTCAGATCTTCATTCTTTGCTTCAGATCAGATTCGCTAGATCACAGATCTAATCATTCCATAAACAGATCTAGAAAATACATATACATTTCAGATCTAGAGATCCCTCTTCATCATTTTCTTCATAGGTGCATCATAGATTCAGATCTATCATCAAACTGTTACCCTTACCATTCAGACATCCTTCAGAGTGAGGTATTCATTCAAACCCACACTCATCCACCCACCTTTGAACTATGAATTTCTTCTCCTTATATAGGTTTATCCTTTGTCAATACCATGAGCCAAAACCACACAACTTCTAATGGTATTCCTGGACGGGATCAATTAGATATTCAAGCGCTCAATACAATGGGTCAATACCATGGTAGTAACCCTTGTTTTTACACATTTAGAGTGTAATTGATCATACGCGACTTGCCACGTACTTTTCCGTGTGCATACACACCTTCTCCTTATAAAACCCGTGTATGACTTGTAACATACACTTTTCATCATTGTTCTGGCACACACTAAAGATTGATTTCTCTGGTCCTTCTAAGCTACTTGTAGAACATCAGATTTACATCATTAATATACTCATCAAGCATCAAGAAAAACTTCATTAAGTAGGTTTTCATCATCTTCATCAAGTGGGTTGCCATCAAGGACAACACTCTGCATCATATTGCCAACAATCTCCCCCTTCGGTCTTGATGGCAACCACGATGGTGTTTGATCACCACAACAGATAGATACATTAAGCATAATGATATTCTTCCCCTATTCAAACACCATTTCACTCTCCCCGTTTGACATCAAGGGCGAAGGGCAGATCAAAACAAACACAAGATTTTTCCCCTCATGAAGAAAGAAGAGCGTTGTAGAACTGATGTACACTGAAGTTACCATGCTCCCCTTGAGTTCATGTTGAATGTTCAAACATATTTTCCAATGAAGTACATGACTCTATGACCTTCCTATCACCAAGGACTCATACTTACATCAAAGATCCAACCAAGTGTATTTACATAAGAGACTCAAGTACCCAACCAAGTGGGTTTACCCATTTTGACTCAACTACCCAACCAAGTTGGTTTACAAAATGAACAAGTCCTTACATGACTGAATATTACAATTTTACATCATAGGTCTGATCATGACCTTTTCATCAAATTACAAATATGACCTTTTATGACCACTACCAAGAAGACCTCAAAAGAGATCATGTTTCAGAACCATTATAATGCCAACAATGCATTATACTCAGCAAGTCTAATGCTCCCCCTGAAAATTGTGCATCCAAGCATCCTTTCCATATGACCAAGGCTCCTCCTTAGCTTGTGCAGCCTAAACACTTTCAACAGAAATTCATCAGTAAAAATCTCTGCATGATCTGTCCTTATCTCTAAATCATAAGACTTCTATCTCATCCATGTGTGAAAGCAAGGAATACTCTTCAACAAAAAGAAAACAGGGCTCATTCATAATCTCATCATAAGAAACCATGTATCATTTCATCATCATTTAGAACTAAATAATAAGTAGATACAGTGCCAATAATACAATCATTAATAGTCAGACTGATGCTCCCCCTGAACTTGTGCTTCTGATCTTCAGCTGTCATACAAATTTTCTTGTCATAAGTGCATACGCGACTGTATCCACTGTAACTCGCGTGTATACGCGGCTTTAGTTCACAGAACCTGCATATGTAAAGTGAAACTTTGAAAATTTCACATTCCTTCATCTCCCCATGTACCACCTGTACCTGTCTTCTTCACATCAGATGATCTGTCAGAAATAAACATAACCAGAATAACCAAATCAACCATGAAAATCATCATACATTGCTCCCCCTGTGATGATACATTACCAATTCCTATAATGTACCTCACATCATTCCTGCAGTCATTATGAGAAGTAAGCTTTAGAAGCAGATGACTGCAGTCGGGTCAATATTCCCTACGTTTCTGACCGGTCTTCCTTCCTTTTCCAGCTTTTCTTGAAGTTTCTTATCGTGTGCTGGAAATTGTTCAATTTCTTAGATCTGTTCATCCTGCATTCTTTTTCTACATGTCCATACTTGTTACATGCATAAAATCTTGCATGACCAGAAAAGTAAGCATATGGATCATAATGTCTTTTTCTGTACTTTCTTCTATTGCAATCAGCTGCTTTATGACCATACTTGTTGCATGAAAAACAATATCCCTTAAAGAACCCAGAGTACCTATCTATATAGAATATGTTTTTTTGTGACTGAAACAATTTCCTTCTGCAATTTGCTGCAACATGCCCATAATTATGAGATTTAAAGCATTCAGCATTATTGATCAAAGGAGGGAATGATTTATTTTTAGAGTTCATGATTGTCAGTTGACCTTTTGCTTCTTTCAACACTTCAGGCTTTGCATTGATATCCTTTGAATATTTAGCACTTCCTTGTGAACTAGATTCTCCTTCAACAGTTTCATGAAAACCAAGACCAAGTTTAACAGAAGGAGACCTTTTACTACTAAGAATATTGTCTAGAATATTAGTACTATCTTGAAACCTCAAGAGTTTATCCTTTTCTTCTAATTTACCTTTGAGAATGTTTACCTCAACCTCTAATTTTTTGCATTGCTTCTTTATGCTTTCTTCGACCCTTTTTCCTTCTTCTACTTGATCATTTAATTTTAGAATTTCTTCCTTCAACCAATTTTCTTGTTCTTCACATGTTTGTAGCAGTTCTTCATTCTTCTTATTTGATTTTTCTAGATCTTCTTTGAGAGAGATGATTTTTTCTTCAAGTCCTTCACTTCGATTGGTTGCATAAACATAACTTTGATTCTCGTCTATCTCATCATTTATACCATGTCTATTCTGAACAGAGATCATATCTTTGTGATAGATTTTCTGAGGAAATTATTCCAATCATTATCATTGATCTTGATATTTGCTTCTAGACTTATATTGTTACTTTCACTATCTTCATTATTGCATGCACAAGAAAGTGGATCACAAGAACAACAATCAATACCTGTTTCCTCTTCTTCATTTTCTGCTGCACATGTTTTTTGAGGTATCTTCTTTCTTTGAGTAGCCTTCTTCTTTTGCTTCTTTGCCATGAGCGCTTTCAGATCTTGGTCAGAATCTTCTTCATCTTCACTTGACATTTCATTATTATCTTCATTTGCATAATAACTCTTTCCCTTTACAAATTGTTTCCCTTTATCGTGATTTTCTCTATAAGGACATTTCGCAGCATAATGACCAACTCTTCCACAATCAAAACATTTGAAGGGAAGCTTACCTTTGAATCTTCCAGTACCTGGTTGGAGTCTTCTCACAAAATTTGCTTCTTCTTCTTCTGATATATAATTTGATTCGTTGACAACTTCCTTTTCCTTTTCTTTTGCACATGCCTTAAAAGCATATTCTTTGATTTGAGAGGGACCTCCTTGTCTCATTTCATAAGCAGTCAGAATACCATGTAGTTGAACAATAGTAAGAGTTTGCAGATCTTGTCTTTCTTCAATAGCTGATACTTTTGACTCAAATTTTTAAGTTAAAGATCTTAAGACTTTTTCCACCAGAGTTGTATCAGTTATGGTTCCACCCAAACTTCTCATAATATTTAAAATATCATCTAGACGTAAAAAGCAACTGGCAATACTCTCATCACTATGCATCCTTAAATTTTCATATTCAATTTTGAGAGTTTGGAGTTTTGCACTTTTTACCTTTGTATCTCCTTCATAGCTCAGAATGATTTTGTCCCATATTTCTTTTGCTGAATTTAGCTGCATCACTTTAGAAAATTTTGGTTCAGACAGGCTTCCTAATAAGACATTGACGGCTTTGGCATTGATTTCATATTTCTTCCTTTCTACTGCATCAGTAGGAATACTTGCCAGATACTGATAACCTCCTTCCACGATTGCCCATACTTCTACACCAAGACTTTGTAGATATTATTTTGTTTGTATCTTCCAGAATAACAGATTATTTCCATTGAATATAGGTGGCCTTATAGACATTACCCCTTCATGACTTTCCATTGCGACAGATCTCCTTCAAGCGATCAAGCTTCTGCAGAAGGACCTGATCTGATACCAATTGTTGGGAAAAATAATGAGATGGGGGGGTGAATCAATATTTAGGACTTACTCAAAAAATTTTACTTTTCCATTCACTAAATCCCATATGCTACCTTGCTGAAGCCAACTAGCGTATGCACGCAGACATCCTTCATAAAACTCGTATATACACAGAGATCTTATTATGCATTTATTTCTTTACTTAGGTCTAAGCATCATTCATTCATCAGATATTTAGTTAACAGTAAGCATGTGCAGTAATAACAAAATAAACCATCACAAATAAGCAACACACATGAACACCAGGATTTTAGGTGGAAACCCAAGTCGGGAGAAAACCACCGCTGCCATTGTCTCAGCCTTCAATATTTTATTATAGAGAAAACATCTTACAACCATGTACTGGCATAGACTCATACCAGCACGCAGGCACCCACCTACAGAAGGCTACAACCTTCTCTCATTTACCAGCCTCTCCTGGAAGGGAGCTACGACCCCTTGATCTCATTTACCAGCCTCTCCTGGAAGGGACCTACAACCCCCTGCTCTCGTTTACCAGCCTCTCCTGGAAGGGAGCTACGACCCCCTGCTCTCGTTTACCAGCCTCACCTGGAAGGGAGCTACAACCCCCTAACTGAAGGGTACAACTCTCAGCACCACCATGGACCACATTTCATCAATTTTCATACTAGATCCAACCCACACAATTAAGCTCAAGGAACATTCATGAAACCAACAACTTGCTTTTATAGCAGGATAATCAATATTCGAACCACCCATATCATCATTGACAGATAGCAGTAGAATAGTAGAACAGATCAGAGATTTCATACCACATACTTCAGCAAACCCTAAATTACATACACTTTTTCTTCACTGAACCTGCGTATATACGTGCTTTCACAACTACCAACCTGCGTATACATATGTACACATTTTAGAGCTGAATTCAATTCTCATACGCGCTTTTGCTGAATACAAGCCGCGTATATACGCGCTTCCTCCTCGACGAACCTGCGTATAGATCTTCAGACATTTTAGTGTAGTGCAGCTCTCCAGAACAGATAAACAACTCAGATATTCATTCTTTGCTTCAGATCAGATTCGCTAGATCACAGATCTAATCATTCCATAAACAGATCTAGAAAATACATATACATTTCAAATCTAGAGATCCCTCTTCATCATTTTCTTCATAGGTGCATCATAGATTCAGATCTATCATCAAACTGTTACCCTTACCATTCATACATCCTTCAGAGTGAGGTATTCATTCAAACCCAGACACATCCACCCACCTTTACACTATGAATTTCTTCTCCTTATATAGGTTTAGCCTTTTTCAATACCATGAGCCAAAACCACACAACTTCTAATGGTATTCCTGGACAGGATCAATTAGATATTCAAGTGCTCAATACAATGGGTCAATACCACGGTAGTAACCCCTAGTTTTACACATTTAGAGCGTAATTGATCATACACATCTTGGCACGTACTTTTCCACATGCATACGCGCCTTCTCCTTAGCAAACCCGCGTATGCCTTGTAACATACACTTTTCATCATTTTTCTGGCACACATTGAAGATTGATTTCTCTGGTCCTTCTGAGCTACTTGTAGAACATTAGATTTACATCATTAATAAACTCATCAAGCATCAAGAACAACTTCATTAAGTAGGTTTTCTTCATCTTCATCAAGTGGGTTGCCATCAAGGACAACACTCTACATCATATTTCCAAGAAGTCTAAGATCACGTAAGGACTTTGAACCTAGCCTGCTTTCAACATACCCTTAGGGAAACTTTCATACAACCTTTGGAGATAAAACTAGATGACAGGGCTAACCATAGACTTCCCTAGTTCAACTTTACTTAGCATAAACTGAAAATAACATTCAAGAACATTGTTTGAATTTTAGAGAGTAAGACATGGGCTCACCAGCATTCCTTGACTTCTTGGACTTTATTAAATCACTCTTAAATACACAAAGGAGGAAAACATAAAGATAAAGCTTATCAGTGAGAGTAGGGTACTGGTAAGAGTAAATCCTTGCTCTGTATTTGCTGTTCTTTATCAGAGAAAATGGATAGAATGGAAACAAAAAGAAACTAAAAATTTACAATAAGAAACACATCACCATTGACATAAACCAGGATCCCATAAATCAACTTGTATTTGACGTCCAAACCAGTTACAATCATCAAGTCCAATGGGTCTCTACAACTTCAAACTTCTCATCTCAACTTAGGTATCTTCAATTCCAAACAGAGCTTACGACAACTTCAGAAAACTATTTACATGCATTAGATATTCAGAGACCAACCTTTATCTCATCTTGTACAGAAGTATTTATAGAAGAAATGAGGAGGTGGGATGAGAGAAAAGATCTCTAGGCTCAATTAATACAGTTTTAATATTTCTTGGCCTTTGAGGGGCTCTATGGAGGAGCTTTATAATATTTCCTCTATATTAATTGATTTTCATTAAGTATTAAGCATGATGGGTAGATTTTGTTGACTTAACAACTCTTGAGGCGAGTTAGCAATAATTCTGGCTATCTTTTAGGTAAAATATCACTGACTGAGGTAATAAATATTCCTTCTGTGACTGCTTTGAGGTTGCAGGTGGCTTTTGGTAACTGAAGAGGATTCAATTAGGCTCTGATGTGGCAGCAGAGGCTTCTCGGACTGACATATCTCCTTTTTTTTCCCTAAAAAACTGTTAATTTTCTTTCGGTTTGTGTTTTAGGCCTGATTAGGCTTAATCTTTGTCTTCAGGTCTTCATACTGCCTTTAACTCTGTGGATTAGCCCTTTGATAGTCAAATTTATGCCTAAATCCCTCAAAATTGTGTTTATAACCTTTAAACATTGATTTCTTATTTGATCACGCCCTTTGACACTTATACTCTTTGTATAATTAAGGTTCACTGTGTTTTTTTTGCTTTTGCAGGCATACAGAGGGTTTTATAATGTTATCAGTTCTTATGAGGCACAGATAAATCATGATGTGAACCCTAAAGATTGATATTCTTCAGGAATAGTAGCCTGAGGGATCGTCATCCCCGACCCTTGATTGTATTTAAAAAAGCTGTGGAAAATCTTTAAATCCTGTAAAAAATGAACAAAACTAAGGAAACCCAGTGAAAATAGGTCAGAGGTTGTTTTGGAGGAAAAATTTAATCGTGGCCATTGGATGAAAACATCCAACAATCGAGATCACTTTGCTGGGGTCAATCGAGGGTGGTTGGATAAATGATGGGAAGATTAAGTCCGGGTCGTTGATCTAGATTGATCAACAACTAAGATTGATTGGGGATTTTATAATGCGGAGGGGGAAAAGTTATAGTGAAAAGGAGGAGAATGTAAGAAAAAGGAATAAAATATTTATCAGGAGCGAAAAAAAAATGTGGGAGTGAAGTTTGGATGTAGGATGAATAAGAGCCATTGATCAAGAATGATCAACGGTTGGGATGAATTGGTAGATCATTTGGGAGCAGAGGAGATAGGAAGGGATCACGACTTAATGTAAACCGTCAAATCACAATAATGAATGACAAAGATTCAACGATGAAGGCTTTTGGAGAAAAGGTGGAGGGAAAACAGAATGGAGATGTGGTGTAAGGGGAGTCGTTGATTTGAAACGATGGACGACTATGATTAAAAAGGAGGAAAATCAATGTAATGGGAAAAGGTGGTTTAGCAGAAAACCAGAATGGTTTTCACGCAGTTCTGAGGTAGTTTTGAAATTTCTCAAAAAAAAATGTGATATGGATCTGCGCTCGACATGTGTCCCTCCCAATACCACTCTTTTCGTGTAATTTTTTGGTGTTAATGTTCAGGCACAAAAAAAATGCGAAACACAATTCTGGCCATCGAATGAGGGGCAGCAGATCCAATGGTGCGGATCGCACGCGATGGAGGGCAAGCTGCACAGGTGAAGAAGATGAGTGGCGGGTTAGATCCTAGCCATTGGATCATGGAAATAAATGGTTGAGATTTATCGATGGGGGAGAAACGAAAAGGGCAGGGTTTGAAAGCGGGAACAACGTGGATCGTTGGATTTGAGGAAATCAACGGTGGAGATTTAATCAGAGGTCAGGATGGGGGAAGGCTACGCGATGGGTGAGCGCGATGCGATTAAGCATTGGATGTTAGATCCTTCTGAATGGATGGTCAATATTTAATCGAGGATCGCAAATAGGCGAAGGCAAGGGGATGGTACTTTGAGACTGGTGCGATGTGATTAAGCGCTGGATGTCAGATCGATAGTTGAGATTCAATCGGGGGGGAAAGGAGAAAAGTTACGAGTAGAGTTCGACAAGATCTTAGCTGTCGGTTCTTGTGTATTTGATGGCTAAGATTTAATCAGAAAGAATGGCATTGGAGGAGGGCAAAGGAAATCACAAAGGGAATTTTGCTATGCAATGGTGTACTGACCGTCGGATTGGAAGAATGATCGACAGCTGGGATATGCTCTAAGGGATCACATCGGAAAATTTTTGAAAGACAAGAAGAAAAGGGAGGACCCGATGCGGACTTACGATGCGATGAGCCGATGACCATTAATCGGTTTAGATAGACGGTCGATATTTTTTGTAAACTTGGACTGTCGGGTTTTATTAAAACACAATGAAAAGTCGAGTTTTATGAAATACAAAGGAGGATAAGGTTTTGACGGGGTTTGGAGAGGAGTCTAAGCCCTTTAAGTGCCAGGTTGTGGGGCTCTCGATCTTATGAGAAGAGGAGGTTATAGGAGTTAAGCCCTCAGGGGATAAAGTTCTATATAATGTAATATGAGTGTTTTTAGGCTAAAAATAGGGTTTTTAAGCCAATTTGAGGGTTTCGGTAGAAGGAAAAGGAGTTTTTATACCAAATGGAAGGAGACCAAATGGTTTAAAAGGGATTTTTAAGTGCTTTTGAAGGTTAAATGAGGCTTATGGAGGGATTTTTATGGAGGAAAGAAGGGATAAAAATGGGTTCTTTATGAATGAAAGGAGGGGTAAAAATGATGGGAAAATGGGGTTTTGAGCAGTCTTATTTAGGCCAACGGCAGTTTTTTTTTGGATTAATGAGGGAAACAGTAGTGAATATTATCTTAAAGGATAAAGATCATCAAAAGACTTTAAGAGCTCAAAATTTGGCCATCAAATTGTTTCTTGAATGCTACAAAAAGTTTTTAGCCACGATTTGATATGACAAATTTTCATAGGTGGCTAAGGAGACCTTTCTGCTGTTTTGAAAACTGCCCTCTTATAAAATTTTCTACTGTTTTTGTATTTTGTATTTTTTATTTATTTCTTCAAACAATGATATGTACAATGAGTGATTTTTTTTTTTTAAACTAGAAATCTTGAAAATGGTGTAACTTGAGCATTTTGTCTTCAAAGGGATCTCCTGATGCTCTTGGTCCGGTCAGTTCTTGAAAAGAAAAGTTTGGAAAATTTTCGCTTTCAAGCACAACATAAGGGTTCTTGCAAGAGTCTTTGAAAAATTCTATATCTGGTTGCTGCTTTTATCTATACCTTTGATTCCCGCTCCTGCCTTTGTTGTACATCTTTCTAAGGTAATACATATATTATTTGTTATTTTTAAAACAGATGATGACATCCTCAAGGTACATCATAATGAAGAAATTCAGAACTAGAAACATGGCCTTCACGAACATGTCTTTGGTGTCTGGCGGTTTTGCAACTCTTGGTTTGAATTTGGAACTGCTTCTAGTGTATTTGAAAAAATATTTAAGTTGCTTGTTTTGAAGAGGGATTAAATAACGATATCCTGAAACATAACTTTGCAAAGAAATATGATTAGAAACACATAGCATTTGTATAGTATGGAATTTTTTAGGAAGAATATAATTTCTATTCTTGGGGTGTGTATCTCTGTTTCTGAAATCAACACATATCCTATGTCCAGTTGTCTTGTATTTGATTGTTAATGTTTGATCAAGATTTTTGTATTTCCTTTTATCAAAGTTGTTTCTTGAAATGATGGAAGTGTCATAGTGTTTCAAACAGTTTTCTTGACATGTACTAGTATCTTGAACAATTTTTCATATTCTAGCAGTCCTTAATGTTTGGTGTAATGACAAAATTTTAGCGAGTTCAATCAGTTCAGGTGTTTTCGGACTGCAGTTATCACATCCCTTCATATCAAGTTTATCGGACATTCTTCCTAGATCTTTAACATTTGTCGCAATAGTCAAGGTTTTATTTGGAGAGTTAAATTTTTGGGATAGTGAAGTATGGCAAGAACATTAGGCTTCACTGCCCCTGATTTCCAAAGAGATTTGTAATATGTAAGTATTTTAGTGCTTCTATTTTGAAAAAGGTTCCTATTTGTAATGTTGATGTTTGTCCTTGGTTTGAGAAATTTTCTTGAGGGTGTATAATGTTTTTTGTTTTCTGATCTATCTCCGTTTCTAGAAAATCAAATTCCCTCTCTTCAAGACATAACTTCTTAGGGTCATGATAGTTTTGAGTATATAGCTCATCATAGAGAAACTGGGGTGTCTAATGTGGTGTGCCTAGTTTTGTTTCAATATCTCTTACATGTTTATCAATGTCTTCATTAGTATGTAAGATGAAGGAATTTAGATCTGAATGTATGCAATACATAGGGATGCTATCTGGCCTTTCTTGGCTGTTGACCATATATTTCATGTGTGATTCCCGATACAATATTATTGTTTGGTTAAACACAGGAATGGTGGCGTGAGACATATCTAGTTGAATATTTCCTTGAAGCTTGGCCCTCCAAGATATAGATAAAAGCATTCCATACTTGGAAGGGATTTCTGCAACCATTATGTCCATGACTAGGTGTTTTGTAGGTATTTGTGCCAAACTGAAACAAAGATATTTGATCAGGCCTAGACACTTGACTCTGCTTGAATCAAATGAATATAAGTCTTTATATGGTTTTGTTATTTCTAGGCCAATATTTCCATTACAACTTTTGGCATGAGATTGTGAGAGGCCCTGGAATCTAGCATGGAATTAGGTAGGATTTGGTCATGTATATTCAGACTAATGTAAAAAGGAAGAGTGGTTCCTTCTTGATATTTCCCTTCTATTTTTGGACCAAAAAACACCTCAGGGTTATCATCAGCTAGGTGTAAAGTATTTGCATCATTTCATATGTTTATGACCTTTAGCACTTGAGATTTGTATGATATTTGGGCAATAAGTTCAGTGAGAGGCATGGTGATCTTAATTTTGGCGATTTCCCCTTCAAAACTGAAGGGTGTTTGTAATTTAGATATATTTGCTTCAGTTTTTTCAGCCATAACTTTCTCTATATTCTTAATTTTCTCATTTTGATTTGGGATTTTGTTCAATACAGTTGTTTCAGGGATCTTAGCAGAGGTAGTAGGATAGTTAGGAGCAAGGATTTCCTATCTAGTTTTGTTTTTGTTTTGGTCAGTTCTCTTAGCAGTGATTTTGTCACTATCTGTTGTTCTTTTAAGAATGGCATCGGGGGTTTTTGTAACAAAAATTTCTGAGCTACCTCTCTTAGAGTTGTCTTGGTTTTTCTTACTCCTAATATCATATTGCCTATGAGATTTCATTATGGTGTTTTGTAATCCTATTTCAAGATATTCGGGGACCTCATAATTTACTTCATTTTGATTCTAGGAGAAGAAAATTTTTTCTTCTTCTGTGAGGAAAACCTCACCCTCGCTATCAGAACCTATCAATTTTAAATGATTTTCATCAAGTGGTTCCATATCTCTTTCTACATCATCAACATAGTTTTCATTGAAAGGTGGCTTGATATGTTGGTCATTTTCCCTTAGTTTGTTCTGAGGTGGGTCTCTTCTAAAGTTTTGGTTAGGGTTTCTATTTTGAGGGTTTGGCTGGTTTTCCTTAAGAGGTGGTTTTTCATTTAGATTTATTCTTTCCGAAATTTTTTCCATGGATCTAACTAGGTTGTCTATTATGGGATCTAAGGAGGAAACTGAAGGCATGGCCTCATCTCGGTATGTGACTTTCTTTTCTGATCTCATCATAGCTCTCTTCTCAGCTAGGTTGGCTTCGACACTAATAGCTACTTTTTTCATTTCTTCCAAAGTAGCGGGGTCTCTATCTCTTAGTTGGTATGTCATATCCGGATCAAAACTTTAGTGAAATTTTGCTAATGCTGAGCCAAGTGGAGGTTTAAAGTGAGGCAGGAGGGCATTATAAATACTACTGAACCTAGTGCAATAGTCCCGACCACTTTCCCCAATATCCCTTTTAAGATTGTTATATTCGGAAAGTATTTGGATGGGGGTTTTCCTGATTTCTCACCTATTTATGAAAGTTTGGTAAAGTGCTAGGAGATCATGTATACTATTAGGAGCTAATATTTTAAACCATTTCTTGGGTTCTCCACCTAGGCTTTGGGTGAAAATTCTCATATTTATGGTTTCATCTTCTAATTCCGTATAATCAAAAGAATCACTGATTCTATGTACATGCTGTTGAGCAGTAGTAGCCTCAGCTCCGATGAAGTGTGTGATTCAGGATTGGTAATAATTCTGCAAAGGTACCAAAAGTAGTGGTAATACTAAGGGCACATACCAATTTTCCTTGATGGGAGCTGATGGTAGATTTACAGTGTGAGGATTTGTGGTATGGGATGAGGTGATTTGCACAGTGGTGGTCTAAATGGGTGTGGCAGAGGTACTTGGACTTGTGGAGTGATTCTGAGAATATTTGGGGTGATAAGAGCCAAAGTGGTAGAGAAGCTAAAAATCAGGAGGTGTAGTGGGTGAGGCTTCTTTGCTAGGACTCTGTTGCAAATCTAAGAGCTCGAGATCGTCAAGGTTGATTTTACTTTGCGACTTTCTTCTAAAAAGATATTTTTTCTAAAATCAAGTCAAATTGGGAATCTTGTAAGGATGTAAGATGTTCAGGTACATATCTTGCTTTGTGGATGGTCCTATCAGTAGCTAAGTTACCAATTTTAGAAGTTTTCCACAAAATCTTTTCTGGGTCATCAACTATGATAGGGTGATTTGGGTCCGGGTGAGATCTGGTATTGATTCTTCGTGAAGCCATATTTCAAGGTCAAAGTTTAGAGAGGGGGATATTTGTGATTATTTTTGGATGGATGTCCTCTCTAGGTTTTTCACTAATGTGAAGAATGGTAAAAAAAAAATGAAGGCTAGTGGAGTCGCGAGGTGGATTTTCTTGAGATTTATGGTCCACCACCAATACTGACAAAGATGTTTTTTAGGAAAATGCTTTTCTAGGAAAATTTTATGTGGAAACTTGAAAGAATGACTTAGAACTCAGTTTCAAAATTTTGCTAGACTTTTGAGGAAGCTCTGATTCTATTTACAAGTTTATTCTGTTGATTTCCTATGTTTAGATGAAGATTTCCGAATGTCTAAGTTGTACTTAGTTTTCCATTGATTTCATAGGTTGCATCATAAGTTTGTATTTTTGGAAAACAAAGTCAATAGGATAGTATGATTTATGAATTTTTTTTATTTTTTATGGAGTATTAGGCCTACTCGAGGCTAGTGGAGTCGCCAGGTGGATTTTTTGTTGTTTTTAGAGATATGTACTTATGATCCACCGCCAATAACTGAGAAAAATCCAATCTAGGGATGTTTTTTGGGGTTTTCTGAGGTTTTATATGCAACCTAGTTTGTAAGAGTGTTCTAAACCTGATTCATCACTTTGCTAAGATGGTGAAGAAAAAGGAGTTTACTCTAAATGATTCTATAGGTTGTTTGTCTGATTTAAATTTTGAAGGACTAATGAGTCTAGAAGAGTTTTTTATATTGTCATGTAATCAGTAAGTCCCACCATGATCGCCATTATGTTAGTGTGGCAATGAGGTGGCTGATTCACTAGATATTCTTGAAGACAAGGGATTTGTAGAGTCCTAAGGTATACTTATATTGTCACTAACTCAGAGTCCCACCATGATTTCCATTTATCTTAGGGTCTCGTGATTTGGCAGATTGGCTAGCCAAATGACAGGGTAACATCAAACCAACTTTGGAGCCCAAGGACCTAGCCTTCTTGGACTCAGAGAAGGATCTCTCTATTATGAAAGGGATGTAGATTTGTTTGCTTCTTTATGTATTTGATTTTTTAGGCTAGTTGTTAAGTATGTTTTTAGTTTGTTTTATGTGAGGGAGGAACTGATAAAAGGATAAATAAATAAAAATATTGCTAGATCAACTAGGCTATGGGGTCGAAAAGGTAGAGAAAGCCTCAAATGGTGGAAAAGGTATATTTCAAGGCCGATTTGGTCGAGGAAAAATGGATTCTTTAGGTGGAATGAAATGGGATGGACACTAGGTTTGTGAAGGAAAAAGATGTTTAAACATAAATGGTTTTACAGTAGACATGCATGTGGTAGGAATAACCATTAATCGCAGTAAATGAAACTTCAAACTGATAGATGCATAAAATAAACATTCCATTGATACATAGAAGTATAAGACCCTCTAAATTTGGGAAAATCACCTTCAGACTTTGGGGAAAACAAACAAGACAAACAAACAACTCAATGTATGAAGAGGGAACACCTAAACATCAAATTTGAGCTATCAAGAACTTTGAACTAAGATTGCAGAGCATATGCAAAGGGCAAGATCGACACAAGACCTCTTTGGTTCAACTAGGATAATCAAACATTCAGAGAAAGGTTTCAGTAATGGGGTTTTGTTTAGCTATGATTAAACAAGGAATACTGTGAATCATACTATATAGCATACATAATAGCCATTAATGAAATTGATAACAAGTTCTTAGGGTATCAAAGAGCGGTTAATAATTCTTTGACATAACTAAGAAAGAAGAGAAACATAGAAGCTGTAATGAATCAGGAAACTTGAGGTGCCTCCATGGGCATGTCTCAAATCTATTATTTACTGTCTTATAGCAAGCAAGAAGCATGAAAACATGTATGATAAACTAAGGAAACATAACAGATAAGGAACACTATACCATTTACCAAGTCATGGAATCCTACAATAGTCCTCTTCCACCATCCAAAGCACACAAGAAATTATCCACTTCATGAGACAAAGTATTTATTCCAAGCTTGTAATACCATTTATTTCTCTATAACATCAATTTCATCCTCTTGTTACAATGAAATATCTTGGAATAAATAGGCAAAAGAGAAAGAAACTACCTAAGAGCATCTAGAAGTCCATTGGCCTATTACAAATATCTGATTTTGTCCTTGAGGCTTTGCAAAGCCCAAGGCACAAACTATCTTTAAAAATATCCTAAAATTCTAAAAAAGAAATAAAATTGACTTTTCATCATTCCCTTATCAATATCATCATCCTCCATCAACTTGAGAAAAATGGAGTGTCTTGGGAATCCTTCATCTCCCATCCCGATTTTGCCATTTCCTCTTCATGTCATGCAGCTTCCTCACCATCCACTCACCATTTTTCTCCTTCTTCTAGTAAATCCACTCCTAAAAGGAAAAAATACCTTATGATTGAGGGTGAAGAAGAGAAGAAGCAAACTAGTGATGAGGAATGTCAAAGTGACAAGAAGCAAACTAGTGATGAGGAAGGGCAAAGTGACAAGAAGTAAACTAGTGATGATGAGGGGCAAAGTAAAGAATCTAAACGTGACAGTGAAGAAGAAGGAAATGATGGAAATAATGAACAAATTGACCATGAGCATAGCAGTGGTGAAGACAAACAAGGCAGTGACCATGAAACAAAACAGTGATGATGAGGGGCATAACAGTCCTGAAAGAGACACTAATGATGAGAAACATGATAGCCCCCAAGCAAGCAATGATGATGGAAAATAAACACCAAATAGTGAGCATTCCAAAGGGTGCAACATGGAGCAAAAATTATTTTCCTTCCTTTGAAATCCTTGTTCTTTCCTAGACTGTCAAACAAGAAAAGTTTTGAGAGCAAACTGTGCTCTTTTTCTCTTAATTACTCAAAATGATTTGAACTGTCAATAGTCCCCATATTTAAATATTGTTCCTTTGTCTCCAAATAAACATGAAAGTGTTTAATAGTAACTGTGTTTTTTTCCCTTAACTACTCAAACAACAAGCCCTTTGACACAAAAATTCCACCTTCATTCACTGTTTCTTTGACACTTTGATATCAAAATTTCCATTTAAAACAAATAAAATTCGGGCTTAGGAGATGTAAATACCTTCAAAATATGTGTTTTGTTGTGTTTGGAGATGATTTTGTTGTGTAAAAAATCTGTCTTCAACACCTTTGAGGGCTCCTTTGAGTATTGGCCTGGGCGGGAAAAAACCACATTCAGGAGTGGCCCGGGTGCCGGGATGTTCAAAGGTGGCCCGAGCTAGTAAAAAATGGGCTATGAAAATAGTGAAAATGAGAAGGGAAAGGGTAAAAAATGAAAGATGAGTGTGGTGAGGGCACAAGGCAGGTGGGAGGATATTTATCAGTGGCCCGAGTGCTTGGATAATGGAAAAAGAAGCATGGGTGGCGTGTTCAAGAGTGGTCGCTGGGCCGGGAAGGCCTGAATGAGAAAACACGTTGTGTTTGAACTGTCGGGTTGGCTCTGGGCACTGGGCAAAGGCATGCCACGCAACCACATAGGCACACCATGATGTGTGCAAAGTTATATGGTAGGAAACTACAGGTGCGCCATGCAATGTTACAGGCGCGCCGTGCATTCAACAAGTTGCAAATGAATTAATAAATTTGCTCAAGATTGTTTCTCTCTTCTATGACTTGGCTTTGCAAAATGATGAATGATACTTGCTGAAGCTCCTTTATGCTTGATGAGGGTTAAAAAATCCTCCCCTCCTTTATTATTTTAAAATATGAACTCACCTTTTTAGGCCTTTGTAACCCTTTTAAAAGTGACTTGATTCTTTCTGTCCTTCTAATGAGCATTTGATCTCGTTTAGTGCATGATGTTGTGATTGTTTGTGAGGGCTATTATCAACACAAGAAGATGAAGATGAGACACATAGTAAATCATCCATGCTACTGTCCGTTGCATGCCTAATTGTAGATTCACAGTTTATAAGAAGTATGTCAACATTTTCAAAGTTTCCAATGTTCTACCAACCATACTCCAGCAGGTTGCAACTATTTTATCTTCTTGTTCATTTCCAAAAAAATTCAAGGTCAGCTTTTGGTGGGAAAATGTCAGATAGTGAGAAATTGTAATAATTATTCATAATTGTTGCATATCTATTTCCAGGTACATAATTCTCATTCTCAAGAATTGGATCCTCCTTACAAATCCCAATAATTAAATCATTCTCAGCTGAACATAGTTTTATGTCTGAATAACCATTTCCTCCCACTTTGTCTCCAGATTCAATCTCAATTTTAGAATCAATATGCATCAAGTTGTAAGTAGCCTACTTGTCATCTTGTACATCACACCATAGATTCATATCTAGCAACTGAGTCGATGGTTCTTCATTTCCATTTGAACATGCCATAACATTCTCCTTTTCCTTGTGAAAAGCGTTTTTATTCCCTACAGGCTTTTGTTCTGTACTTTTAGCTAGAACATTTGTTTATCCATTTTGGAGGAGGTTTTTAGATAGATTATAATGGTATTTCCAAAAAAGTGACCTATTATATCATCTGAAAGAGGCTCATAAAACACCACTGTTGCAGCCTTTTGAAAAAAAATATGCAACTCTACATGATTATGAAATGGAGGAGGTCTTATCATATGATTTGATCTTCTGCTTGTTTACCAAAGATGGTCACATTTTTATCCTTATGAATGAGCAGATTCATAGTAGCTGTAACCCGGGTGCTAGCCCTCTATTTATCTCAGAGAAGTAGTTAGATAGAATAGGATAGATCTGTCTAAATGAAATATACCCTTCTTATATAAACCATCTGGGTGGATTGTCTCTTTATATTAGTTTTCAGAAGTCATTTTAAACAGAGCTTGGTTTACCTCCTTGGCCATTTAGATGAGGCTGCTCTTAGTCAAAAACTCCACTCTTGGATTATACTTTGAAGGAGGCTTTTATAAATAGAAAAAAAGAGGCCTTTTAACACCATCATGTCACTCTTTAGCTTTTGATGTGAAAAGGCCATTCAACCTATGAACTTTCATTTGTTTCACCACTGTTTTCTCAAATTTTCTTATCAACAAAGACTTTATCAAACACAACTTTTTAAACCTTGCTATGCATTCTCTGTTCATATTTGGAGGAGGTGGCGCAAAAAGACTCCTGAAGCTACTTAAAAACATGCTGACCCTCTGCTTATTAGTGAAGGAGGTAACAACAATGTGTCTTTTACCCTCTTATTTTATATGAAGGAGGTTCCATCATTTGTTTCTAACCCTTTGCTCTTTGAAGGAGGTTTCTATCACTGTGTTTCTAACCCTCTACTTATTCTTGAAGGAGGTTATATTTAACACATGATCTCCATACATTTCAATCATTATACCTTGCTCTGTATGTTTGTTTGAAGAATTCCAATAGGAAACAAAGTGGAATTTGACATTTATCATTGATAAAATCACTTAAAACTCATGTTCTCTTGCTTTATGAGGCCTTGTCTGAGATGCATATATATTTTTTATAAAATATCACTGTGACCACAAGACCAGAAGAAATGTTATTTGTATATGGAGAGTGTTTGCTGCTAGATATCATTTAGCTATCTTTTCCCTTGACTGTGTTGTCAGAGGTATATTGAAATTTCCTTTAACTAATTTTCAAAACCTAGGTTCAAGGTAACATAAGAATTAATTGTCTTCTTATGCCCTACATGATGATACCCTTTGGAAATATTATGAAGTGACACTTTTGGAGGTGATTATGGAGCACTACTGATCAGCATCACTCAGTCTTTTGTATTTATGTGACTTGAAGAATGATCTCTATTCTTCAGGAAGCTTTTGGATTTATAACATGTACAATAGTTTCTCCTTATTTACTGTACTTTACTTGCTTTTATGGAAAACTAAGTCAGACGAAGACCTGTATGAATTTGTCTTTTTTCTCTTATGTGCACACTGATCATCATTCAATTACACCCCTACAGAGTTGTAAAAACAGTTGCTTTGGAACCTTGGAGAGCACTTTTGGTGTTTCATTGAGATTATGCTTGAAATTAAGCACATTCCTTCAGACAGTGACAAACCTTCTCTTTTCCTGATTTGGATCTTTGTTGAACTTCTTCTGAAATGAGACAAAGTGACCTCTTAGTGGTGTGCGACCTATGGATGGATGAAGGCTTGTTCTGAAAAATAGGAAATAATTCATTGTTGACTGGTACTAGACAGAGGCTTTTTTGGCCTAGGATATCTTAGCCAAGGAAGAGCTCCCTAAACACTACTATCTAACTTAGGGAAAAGTTTCATATATTCTGAGTGTTTTCTTAGGCATGATTAGATTTTCATATGACAAGATGATCAGGGATAAAGAATAAGACACTTTGTCAACCTTTGGATAGTGAATGGCATGAGAAATATAGCTAAATGATAGTAGATAATCACAGTTATGACAGCTATAGATGGGGACACTTTTATGAAGCGAGATAGGTCTTGAAAACTGGAGATTTTTCTCATCATAGACTGATAGGGAGGCATAGGAGGACAAAAATTGTCTTGGGGTGTTTTCTGGATGACAAATTGACAGTCTAAGATTAGTTTCTAGAAAACTCATCTAGGGAAGCTAGTCATCAACAACAGGTAAAAAATACTGATGACTAACAGTTCGGGCATGCCGTGTTGCACCGGGTGGGGGCACCCAGCCAAATGCGTTCGAGTCAGGTCGTTTGGTCCAAGGGCACCCGTATCAGATTTTCTAAGTTGTGGCCGCTTAGGTGAGTTGTGCACGTTCGGGGGGCCCGTTTGTTGTTTTCTTCCATGTGTGTCTGTTCGGTCAGGTGCGTTATGTTGCACTGAGTGAGGGCACCCTGCCAAACGTGTTTGGGTTAGGTCATTTGGTCCAAGGTCACCCGTATCAGATTTTCTAAGTTGTGACTGCCCAGGTGCCTTGTGCATGTTCGGGTGGCCCGTTTTCAATTTTCTCCCATGTGCCTCCAATCAGTCGGGCGCACTATGTCACACCGGGTGATGGTGCCCGTCCAAACGTGTTCAGGTCGGGTCATTTGGTCTGAGGGCACCCATATTAGGTTTGCTAAGTTTTGACCGCCTGAGTGCCTTGTGCATGTTCAGGAAGCCCATTTTCCATTTACTACCATGTGAGTCTGTTTGGTAGGGCGTGTCATGTCACGCTGGGTGACAGTGCTCGGCCAAATGCATTTAGGTTGGGTCGTTTGGTCTGAAGAGCCTGTATCAGATTTGCTAAGTTGTCCCTTGTGCACATTCGACCGGCTCGTTTGCTGTCTTCTCCCATGTGCGTCTGTTCGGTCAGGTGCACCATGTGGCACCGGGTGAGGGCACTTGGCCAAACACATTTAGGTTGGGTCATTTTGTCTGAGGGCGCTTGTATCAGATTTGCTAAGTTGTGACCATCCGGGTCCCTTATACATGTTTGGGCTATCCGTTTGTTGTTTGGTCCCTTGTGCCTCTGTTTAGTCATTCATCTATCCCTTTCTAGTCGGGGGTAGGGGTTGGCTTTTCATGTCAAAGGTGGGTTGGTAATTGAGTTGTTTTTTTCGGTTGTGCCTGAAGCATGGCCTTGGGTCAGTTTTAGGGTCATCGAATTTCCTCTCTCCATCACCACTGGGTAGCATATGAGTGGTAATGTTGGCCATGCTTATCATGAGAGGCATGTTTGAACAATCTCTCCAATCCGCTCTGTTTTTTTGGAGTTGGATGGGGTTGTTGCGTGTGGCTCCTTGAGACTACTGGCCACTCATTGGTTTAGGGGTTGGCTTTTCGTGTGAAAGGTGGGTTGGTAATTGAGTTGTTTTATTTGGTTGTGCCTGAAGAATGGCCTTGGGTCATTTTTAGGGTCATCAACTTTCTTCTCTACATCACCACTCGATAGCATATGAGCAGTAATGTTGGCCATGCTCATCCTTGGAGGCATGTTTGAAAAATATCTCCCATCTGATCTATTTTCTTGGAGTTGGATGGGGTTGTTGTGTGTGGCTCCTTGAGATGACTGGTCGCTCGTCGGCTTTGTTGAAATCGACTCTTCAGTATCTCTCTCTTGTGGCCCTTGGTCACATGTTTTCTCCATGAAATCAGCTTTTCTCTATGTTTCTCATTGGCTTCATCGATGTCGACTCTTCACTATATTGTTCATCTCCTCCTTTTTTTCTTGTGGGGGGAGGGGTTGGATTTTCATGTGAAAGGTGGGTTGGTAATTGAGTTTTTTTTCCAGGTGTGCCTGAGGAATGGCCTTGGGTCATTTGTAGGGTCATCGACTCTCATCTTCTCTCCATCCCCACTCGGTAGCACATGAGTGGTAATGTTCGCCATGCTTGTCCTGGGAGGCATATGTGAAAAGAGTTACCCTTTCACTCTATGTTCTTAGAGTTATATTAGGTTTTTTTTTGTGGCTCCTTGAGACAACTGGCTAGTTGCCTATGTTTCTCTCATGCCCCTTGGTCGCTCATTTGCTCCGTTGAAATTGGATCTTTGCTATATTGTTCACGTCCTCCCCTTTTGGTGGGTGGGAGAGGTGGGCTTTTCTCTCGTTGGCTTCATGAAATAAGATCTTTTCTATATTGATCACCTCCTCCCCTTTTGGTGGGGGGAGGGGTTGGATTTTCGTGTGAAAGGTGGCTTGGTAATTGAGTTGCTTGTTCGGGTGTGCCTGAAGAATGGCATTGGGTCATTTGTAGGGTGGTCGAAATTCATATTCTCTCCATCCCCACTTTGTAGCACATGAGTGGTAATGTTGGTCATGCTCATCCTTGGAGGCATATGTGAACAATTCCCCCTTCAATCTGTGTTCTCGGAATTGGATGGGTTTTTGTGTGTGGCTCGTTGAGATGACTATCCTCTTCATTGTTAGGCTCTTTACGGTGCTAGTTTCTTGTGCTTCTACTCTTTCAATGTCAGCATTGTGGGTTGAGATGCATACATTTAAGAGGAATGTGGAAGGGTTTTGGTTTTAAGCCACCCCTATTGCTTTCTTTTTCCATTGGGTGATGTGAGGAGTGGTTCTCCTTGTTGTAAAATTAAGGTTTGGAATTCCTTTTAGAGTGCATGTTGTCTATCCTTACGTTAGCTTTGAGGTTTTGATAGATGTGGTGGCCCATATTTTTGATCAAGTGGTCAGCTTTTTCCTTGCATCTTGCATGCATAGTATAATTATGTGCCTTGGAATGTTGAGACACAAGGTGATGGGTATTTCTTGTCTTGTGGATCATGTATGCGATTGTTGTCCAATGGGGATGAGGCTTGCTACATTGATGGTGGGGGCTATATCTGGAAGGAGGACTTCAAGGTGGAACTCTTCGACCTCCTTCCTCTGTGTGGAGGTGGCTGTGGGTAAAAATTATTCATTTTCGAGTTGGTAAGTCGGTGGGGAAATCTCCTAGGTTGCTTGTACGTAGGGTGTGTGGGGTGTGGGGCTACCTGATTCCTCCTCCTGTTCGAATATGTTCATTCCTTTTGTAGCAAACCTCTTGATTTTGATTTATTTTCTTCCTTTTCCTTTGCATCCAGTTTTCCACAGGCGATCAAGCGATCGAGGTCTACCGTTGCTGCTGTCCAGGTGGACTCCTAGGTGGTCTCAGTGCGGGGTGGGGAGGGTTGGAGGGGGAAATTTTTAAGAGAGGTTGCAGGATCGATCGTTATTGTTTTATTTACTTCCTTTTGCATCAAGGGTGCCGCACGCGATCAAAATATTGAGGTCCACTGTTGCTGTTGACTGGGTGGACTCCTAGGTGGCATTGGTGTGGGGCGGGGAGGGTCGGGGTGGAATTTCGAATAGAGGTTGTCGACTTGGTCATTCTCCTTCTACTTCCTTATTTTTCCATTAGAATTAGGTTGCCACAGGCAATCAAGTGATCGAGGTCTATTGTTGCTGTTGCCCGGGTGGACTCCTAGGTGGCCTCACTACTGGGCTAGAAGGGTTGGAGGGAATTTTTAAGAAACGTTGTGGGGTCAGTTTTTTTCCCTTTATTTACTTACTTTTCTTTTGCATCGAGGTCATCACGTTCGATCAAGTGATCGAGGTCCATCGTTTCTGCTATCCGAGTGGAATTGTAAGTGGCCTCGGTGTGGGGCGGAGATGGTTGGGAGGCATTTAAGAGAGAGAGAGTTTGTGGGGTTTTTATTTCTCCATTTTTTTCCTTTGTTTTCCTTGCATCGGGGTTGCCGCAAGTGCTTGAGGTTCACTGTTGCCACTGTTGGGGTGGACTCCTAGGTGCCCTTGGTGCGAGGCGGGGAGGGTTCAGGGGAATTTCTAAGAGATTCTTATGTTTGTTTTCTCCCCTTTGTCTGTTCATCGTGGTTGTCATAGGTGATAAGTTGTTTTCCATCCTTATTGGTTTGGGGGTGATTTCAAGCTCCTAGGCGGCCTCGGTGTAATGTGACTCGGCGGCGTGACCCATTTTTTCGCTTTGTGGATATTGCATCCATCATCCATTACATTTGATGTCTTGCATGTCCTTAGCATGTACTATGTGTGTGGGCTCTAATCCCTTCTTGGGGATGCAAGAGGCGCAAGGTATAAGAGCTTTACATAATATTTTGACCTCCCTTTGACTTGATGGGTGTTCAAGTTGGCTCTTTGTAAGAGAGAACTTTGACTACCCTTTGAAGTGGGAGGGTGCCTCCTAGTTGATCTTGCTATTAGTCATATGCTTGTCTCAAAGATTCAGCCATGCATGTCTAAGTATGAACTAATTCAAACTATGAAACTGTGGATGGCTCATTAAATCAGTTAGAGTTTTTTTGATGGTACCATACTACTCAGATAATTGTAGTAATTATAGAGCTAATATGTGCACCAAGTCCCGAATATTTGGAAGGGATGAAATTTTTAGATAAAAGGTCGACGCGAGCTTGCTCGCTTCTCTAGTGAATCATGATAACTCAACGGATCACACAACCCTTGTTCTGGTGATGCTTCATTCAAATTTATGACCTATCAACTTTCAAATGTAGGATAGAGGCATACCATGGTGGTGATGGGTGACAGATAATTAGGGTTCGATTCCAGAGAGGGAGCCTGAGAAACGGCTACCACATCCAAGGAAGGCAGCAGGCGCACAAATTACCCAATCCTGACATGGGGAGGTAGTGACAATAAATAGCAATATTGGGCTCATCGAGTCTAGTAATTAGAATGAGTACAATCTAAATCCCTTAATGAGGATCCATTGGAGGGAAATTATAGTGCCAGTAGCCGCGGTAATTCCAACTCCAATGTCCTATATTTAAGTTGTTGCAGTTAAAAAGCACGTAGTTGGATCTTGGGTTGTAAAGGCTGGTCCTCCTACTCGATGTGTACTTGCCCTTCCATCCCTTTTGTCGGCGGCGTGCTCCTGGCCTTAACTCGTTGGGTCATGGTCTCAATGTTGTTACTTTGAAAAAATAAGAGTGCTCAAAGAAATCTTATGCTCTGAATAAATTAGCATGGAATAACGTGATAGGAGTCTGGTCCTATTATGTTTTCCTTCGGGACTAGAGTAGTTATTAATAGGGACTGTTGGGGGCATTCATATTTCATTGTCAGAGGTGAAATTATTGGATTTATGAAAGACAGACCACTGGGAAAGCATTTTCCAAGGATGTTTTCATTAATCAAGATCGAAAGTTGGGGGCTCAAAGATGATCAGATACAGTCCTAATCTCAACCATAAACGATGTCGACCAGGGATCAGCAAATGTTGCTCTATGGACTCTACCAGCACCTTCTAAGAAACCAGAGTGTTTGGTTTCTAGGGGAAGTATGGCCGCAAGGCTGAAACTTAAAAACAACTGATGGAAGGGCACCACCAGGAGTGGAGCCTACGGCTTAATTTGACTCAACACAGGGAAACTTGCCAAGTTTAGACATAGTAAGGGTTGACATATTGAAAGCTCTTTCTTGATTCTATGGGTGGTGGTGCATGGCCATTCTTAGTTGGTGGAGCGATTTTTCTGGCTAATTCCAATAACGAACGAGACCTTAGCTTGCTAAGTAGCTACGCAGAGGTTCCCCTTCGCGACCAACTTGTTAGAGGGACTATGTCCGTTTAGGCCATGGAAATTTGAGGCAATAATAGGTCTATGATGCCCTTAGATTTTCTGGGCCACATGCATGCTACACTGATGCAACCGACAATTTTTTATTCCTGATTCAAGAGCATCGAGAAATCTTCTCAAATTGCATTGTGATGGGCATAGACCATTGTAATTATTGGTCTTCAATGAGGAATTCCTAGTAAGCACATGTCATCAACTCATGTTGGCTACGTCCCTATCATTTGTACACACCATTCATTACTCCTACCAATTGAATGATCCGGTGAAGTGTTTGGATTGTGTCGACAATGGTGGTTCACATGTAATGTTCCAAATCTGGAACTTTCTGCTCCATCGGAAATATGTTGAGATATTCCACTTCCTTCTTCAGTGAGACACCACAAGTCCATTCCAGATATTTAATGTGGGGGAATTTACAAGATATGTCTCCTTCCAAATAAGGGAGAGATCCTGAGGCTAGCTAGCCCTTCACAGACTCTGTCTATGGATATGTAATATTCCACCTCAGGAATTTCTGCTATAGGGTCCTTGAGGACGTTCTATAAGAAAGATGTTGTAAAAGTAAGACAAACCACTACTGGGATGCCTTAGAATACACCTCATACAACTCCTATGTAGAAAATGAGCTCAAAGAAATAAATCTAGATGGGTTTTTCAGATCTCCCCAATCTAGGTCTCTAAAACAATGTTCAATGAGAGAGCTTACAACAATACATGAACATGAACATTAAATCTGAAAATATGAATACATCATAAGAGTGAAATGATACATCCATCATTATATTATGATATATCAGCAATATGATATAATAAATAGTTGAGGGACAAGCCACTCAAGCTTTTAAGAACCAACCTCCAATGAATAAACAATAAAGTACATAAGCTGTTGCAGCTCCACAAAGTGCCGAAGAGCAGTGACTGTGCTGTTTCTATGAAGGTATGAGCTTCTGAATATGAATGAAATAAAAATGTGGCTGAAGGAATACAACTAATATCCCAATAACAAATAATTGGGCTGAAATACAGGATTTCTAGCCCATCTAAGAGAGATTGCTAGAAATGCCGGAGAATGAAAAATGTGACAACTAAGTTGTCACTGAAACTGAGAGAAAATAAGAATTAGGCTATGGCTGATATGAAATATGATTTCCCTCTTCTGATAATGTCTCCAACACAAAGGGTTGATCCCTTTGTCTTAAAAACAACTCCTAATGAGCTCTATGAAACCCTCTCTCACTGCGTCCATAAAATAACGCATTTTCCTCCATGGACTATGTAATGGGAGATGATAGAATGTTGGCCCCATGCCAAAGATGTGAAATGCAGCATGGGAATCCTCCTTGCAGCTCCTCTAATGAAAATATCACTCCACTAAAGAAAACAAGACAAGAGAGACTCCATGAGTTCCTCCTTTGCTACCCCCAGCAACACAACGTCCTCTCTGCTGCAAAGATAATGTTGTATATGATGGTATTAGCTATGGCCAATGCCATATTGAGGAATATGCAGCTCAATCCTCATCCTTCCTTGAGGAAGAGTTAGGGATTCCCGACTAGGAACACCCTAGTGCTCGAGGGCACCATCACCCTGCTAAACAGCCCAGGGATGCAAGCCTTTGCAGACCCAAGTCTGAAACTCAAAAATATAGTGAAAATGGGCTACCATCTCCTCCATATAAATAAATGGGACTCTTCTCCACCATGGTCCCACCAATTAAGGTTTCCACCCTCACATGAGTGTCTTCCCTCCAAAACTGCGCAGCTTCTCTAGGAATCCTCTCCTTCTTGGGCAGTGAGATTGACCTTATTCAAGGATGATTAAATCAAGTGAGCTGGGTTCCATTCACACCCTTAGATATTTATTTCAGTTGCTTATTTTTCCTTATTTCACACAAGGAGTGTTATTTATTCATTAAGAAATGGCTAAGGTGTCTCCTTACCCATTTTGTTAAGAAAAAATGAAATATGCCACTATAATGTTCCATTTTAGCTTGAGGCTAAAATTGGGAACATTACAGTGCTCCCCTCCCACATGTTGCTTGCCCTCAAGCAACTGCATAGAGAGAAAAAAAATTTATCCCCCTTCTTCTCTTGTAGCCTCCTCATCAATTATCTCCACCACTGCTCAAACATGCTGCAATAAATCTGTCCTCCAATGATCTCTCCCAAGTATGCAAGCTGAAAATGATGCTCCTCATGGAAAGATAGAAGGTGTAGTGGAATCCTTCTTGCTGGAATGTTGCCTCCTCAAGGTAGTAGTGATGATATTCATGGGAAATTTTTTCTCCCAATGATGATCCTCTCATCCATGCTATCATCCAAATGAAAATCTCACCCCTCATTATGCATGGTGTTGGGGCTGAACGGAGAGTTGTTTTGGTTTCCCATGATGGCCCTCTCTCCATTTGCTGAACATATCGGGCTGCCTTTGTCTTTGGGCTGGAAAATTATGTCCTCCAAGAATGGCCCAAGCTACCCCATCAAAAAAAATCAGCCATGAAATGCCTTTTCAAATTCTCCAAGTGGTCCCTCCCACAAGAAGGTACAAGTAGCAATGTGGCAATCATGGTTTTCCCATGGTATCTCCTGCAACATAAAACATGTATAATGGGGATAATCATGCTCCCAATGGGCTTTACATACAATACTTTCCAAATAATTCTCCTCATGGGTGTACAACATTAGAAATACAACGAGCAATACACAATAAAATCAAGTTGTCAAATGACAACCGGAGAGGTTCGAAATCCCACTCATGGAACCTGCGTAGTGCCTCCTTGGCCTACCTCAAAACCAAAGTAACAAGTGATGAACTAGCCACTTTTTTTCTGCCACAACATCTCACCATAAGATAAAACATGAGAACACAATTTCATGCCAATGGTGCACACCAAGAAATATGTGGCTTCCTCCACAAACCATCATAAAAATAGCCAAAATCAAGGCTACAAGTAGCTACAAGTACATCATACCAGGTGCAAGAAGGGATGACCCTCCTTGAGATAATAGGTTGCTCATATGAGGTAAAGAGGTACAAAATGGGAAATTATACCTTCTCTACCATGTAATTGAGACCTTGACCTAAAATGGCTCATCTGAATGCTCTCCCTCTCCTCCAATGACTAAGGTAATGGTTGTGCTGACCTCTCCAAAATCATCCAGGATATGCATCTTTCCATATGCTAATGAAGATCATGATGAATGCCCTCCCAAGTGAACTCCTCTAGCAAACAAAAGTATGCATCCAAATGCATAGCTAGGAAGTCCTCATGTGCTGCATGCAATAGTTTCTCCTTGAGACTAGAAACTCTAGTCAAGAAGAGTATACCATGATGATAGATGGTCATATCATCCAATAATTATCTGCCATATCCATCAAGGCCATCCAAGATCATGCAATGCACCAAGATCCTAGGAATACTCAACCAAAATCTGAGTCCTCCAACCTGGATCAATCCTCCACATAGACAACGTTGTTGTTCTAAATTACGGTGCTCCCTCACGGTGTTGCCTGCTACTCTAACATCCCCCATGCCAAATTCATCCTCCAAGTTTCTTCTATGCCCATCATGCAGCTACTCATGCTCAAATAGAAATGATGCTCTCTGAAAATGAGCCTCCCATGAGAGACTATCACCCCCAAAGAATCTCTCGATCCTGGTCAATGTAAGCATGAGTGGCCTCAATCTACTCCAATGCATGAAGGATTCCTTACTCAAAGGAAGTATCCTCTAACTCACCAAATATATGGAGCAGTCATCCTGCATCATAAAGATGTTATCCTCCATCTCAAGCAACTCTGTCTGTGCAGTGAAACTGATGAGAATGGGTGGTACTGAAAATGAGAGAGTGTATCCCTCCTCCTTGTGCTTATCCCCAAACTCTTTTCACTTTGATGGATTCCTCCAATGTCTCCACCTCTCTGAAATTGAAGAGTGGTGAGCCAAATGTCATGATGCCTCTCATCATCTCTAGATCATGTGCCCCCCTAGGTAGAAAGCCTCGAAAAAGTGATACATCAAGATAGGAAGTGGACTGTATATATGAGAGGAATGAAAGGTCCCTCTCTCTCTATTGCGTAGTGTAGTTGTTCTGCCATGTGAAGAAAATATCTAAAGTAGATAAGGGTGAATTCCCATCATCCCTTCATTTTGATCTTTCTACTCTTCTTCTTCTTCCAATGGTGCAGCGCTCTAAGTTCTACCATGCACCTCCTCTCTACCAACATGTGAGTGTATCTCCTCCTTAATGAGAGGCCTTGGATCTTGGCCTTCCTTTGAGAGTAATATCTCTACACCCTCACAAATGGAAGCTTTCCCTTCATACAATGGGGGTCTTTCCTCTAGCGAGCCATCCTCCTGATTTCCTCCCCCTCTATAAAGATGGAATGATCTCTGTTTCATGGTCCCCTTCCATGCATGCAAAGTGTTTGAAATTTTTTCACACCGTGTTTCACATTGGTTTTCATCAATCCCCTTTGAAAAACTCTTTGTGACTTCCACATATGATCTCTCATTTGCATGAAAACATGAAATAGAACTCTGAAATCAATCATCATGAATCATACCTTTGAGTTGCAGCGCTGCTCCTCCAAAGGCCTCAACTCTTTCCCTTCATCCTTCTTGCAGTAGCTATGGGAAATGTACTACGATGTGGATCTGCATGTGTGGCTGAATTCTCACACCCTTCATGATAATAGCTAGGGCTTGATCATTCACTAACCCTTTCAGAAAATTTCTCCAAATTTTCCCTTTCATCAGATCTTCAATGATGTCTTCAATGGTCTGGAAAAGAAGAAGGGAAACCTCCTCTTCCATCATTCCTCTTTCCTTGTTTCCTCTGTAAATTGCCTCTCCTTGGAGAGAAGCTCCTATTGCTGATGGCATTAAATATTGTGCACAGGCTGAGCCAAGATTGATGCTCTGATACCACTGTAAGTTCCAAATCTGGAACTTGCTGCTCCATCAGGAATATCTTGAGATATTCCAATTCCTTCTTCAGTGAGACAAAAAAATTCCATTTCAGATATTGAATGTGGGGGAATTTATAGAATATGTCTCCTTCCAATGAAGGGAGAGATCCTAAGGATAGCTGGACTTTCATAGACTCTGTCTATGGATATGCAATATTCCACCTCAAGAATTTATGCTACAGGGTCCTTGAGGATGTTGTATAAGAAATTTTCTGTAAAAATAAGACAAAAAAATACTGGGATGCCTTATAATACACCTCATACAACTCCTATTCAGAAAATGAGCTCAAAGAAATAACTCTAGATGGGTTATTCAGATCTCCCCAATCTAGGTCTCTAAAATAATGCTCAATGAGAGAGCTTACAAAAATACATGAACATGAACATTAAATCTTCAAATATGAATACATCATAAGATGTAAATGCTATAGCCATCATTATATTATGATATATCAGCAATATAATACAAGAAATAGTTTAGGGACAAGCCACTCAAGCTTTTAAGAACCAACCTCCAATGAATAAACAACAAAGTACATAAGTTGTTGCAACTTCAAAAAAATATGGAGAGCAGTGACTGTGTTGTCTCTATGAAGGTATGAGATGTGAATATGAATGAAATAAAAATGTGGCTGAAGGAATAGAAATAGGGTCCAATAACAAAGAATTGGGCTGAAATACAAGATTTCTAGCCAATCTAGGAGAGATTGCTAGAAATGCCACAAAATGAAAAATGTGACAACTGAGTTGTCACTGCAATTGATACAAAAAAAGAATGGGGATATGGCTGATCTGATATATGGTTTCCCTCCTCTGATAATTTCTCCAACACAAAGGGCTGATCCCTTTGTCTTAAAAACAACTCCTGATGAGCTCTATGAAACCCTCTCTCACTGCCTCCATAAAATAACATAGTTTCCTCCATGGACTGCACAGTGGGAGATGATAGAATGTTGGCCCCATGAAAAATATGTGAAATTCGGCCTGGGAATCCTCCTTGCGGCTCCTCCAATGAATATATCACTCCTCCACTAAGGAAAAAAAGACAAGAGAGACTCCATGAGTTCCTCCTTTGCTACCCCCAGCAAAACAACGCCCTCTCTGCTGTAGAGATAATGCTATAGATGATGGTAGTAGATATGGCCAATGCCGAATTGAGGAATATGCAGCTCAATCCTCATCCTTCCTTGCGGAATAGGTAGGGATTACTGACCGGGAACACCCTAGTGCCTGAGGCCACCATCACCCTGCTAAACAGCTCGGGGATGCAAGCATTTCCAAACCCAAGTCTGAAACTCCAAAACAAAATTAAAATGGGTTGCCATATCGTCCATATAAATAAAGGGAACTCTTCTCCACCATGGTCCCACCAATTAGGGTTTCCACCCTCACATGAGTGTCTTCCATCCAAAACTGCGCAGCTTCTCTAGGAAGCCTCTCCTTCTTGGGCAGCGTTGTTGACTTTAGTGAAGGATGATTAAATCAAGTGAGTTGGGTTCCATTCACACCCTTAGGTGTTTATTTCTGCTGCTTATTTGTCCTCCTTTCAAACAAGGAGTGTTATTTATTCATTAAGAAAGGGCTAAGGTGTCTCCTTACCCATTTTATTAAGCAAAAATGAAATATGCCACTATAATGTTCCATTTTAGCTTGAGGCTAAAATTGGGAACATTACATCGCAGTTGTCAATGTCGTGAGAAGTTCATTGAACCTTATCATTAAGAGGAAGGAGAAGTCGTAACAAGGTTACCGTAAGTTAACCTGTGGTAGGATCATTGGTAGCAGGGTTGTGTTTTTTAATTTGGGTTGTGTGGGTTTCGATTGTATGTAATCAAGGAATGTGTAGTGTTTCTGTAGGAGAGTGGGTTTGATGCTTGTTGGGGTGGTGCCTCTTATGAAAGAGACTTGCAACATTTTTATTTTCCTATCTTGAGTTCATGCTTGTTTTTCCCTGTACTTGCAAGAGATGCTTGTGCTTGTCCCATCCTTTGTTATTATTTCCCCTAATGTGTTTTTGGTATGGGGTTCGAAAACTCATTGCTTTGGAGCCCCCTCTCCAACGGTATGTTTGGCGGGGCATGGTTGCTGTAGTCGAGGTGCTTGGGAAATATGATGGAAAATTCAAACTCATTTTTAGCGATGGTGCTCGATCCTTTGTTCATTGGAAGATGTGGGCCTCCATAGTTGGTTCTCTCCAAAAGGTGGCAGTGGTGGTTTATGTGTTTTCTTGGGTGAGCCTTTTTGTTGGTGGTTGGTTCAAGGGAGTGGTTGTGTGTGTGCTTCCTACCTCAATCCTTTTGTGAGGGGAAAATTTCAGGGTGGGGTCAATATGGGATGGATGAAGAGTGGTGCAATCCATTCGGCTAGCCACCCTAGTCCTCTCTATTGTTCCTTGACATGCCCTTGCAGAAGGGTTGGGTCTAGGTAATGAAATAGCCCTCACTTGGTCCGAGCTCCAACAAAATTGCAAGTTTCCCTGTCAATGGGAATGAGGTAGCATTATTTTATCGTGCCTTTAGTGTTGAGGGAATTCCTCCTCCTTTCTTGAGCTACTCCCCCTTCCAAGGAAAGTAGGAAGTAGGTTATGTCCTTGTCTCACCATTTGGATTATGGGTTTGTTGTGCAACTTGGTCATTTCTTGGATGTGTCAATTGTTTCAATAGCATTGTGGTGTGTGCTTTTGGGGCTTCCCTCTTTTTAGGGTGTCACATTTCACTGCTGGTGTATTTCTTGCCCTGGGCTTTATCCAGCATTGAGTGTTAGCCTGCGATAACTTCTCTTTGGAGTTCAGGTTGTTAGGGCCACCTTGAATTTTTGGCTGGAAAGGTTGTCGAGTGTCCTGTACACATAGGGGTGCAATAGCAGGGTGGGTTCTGCTATTAGTGCATTTTTTGTTTGAAGCAACGTGCTCCAGGCACTTGTATTGTCGTGGCCCTCGGCTTTTCTAGTGGTCAAATTTAAGTTGTGGCTTGTCTGCTTGGTTGTTTTATTGCCGCTTGTTATGTCATGTAGATAGAAAGGATGTTGCGTCATAATGTATGTGGAAGGGTGCGAAAAAGTGGGATGATTTTGATTGGGTGCCTTGTTTTCCTTATTTTTGGTTAAGCCAATGTCTCCTCTCGTGGCGATGGCCCTCTGTTTTTCTAGCTAGCGTTGCTTGAAATTTGGCCCCCCTTTCTCTTAAATTGGATTTTTTTCGTCAGTGTTATGGTGGGTGATGTTTGGTTTTTCTTTCTTTCATGTCGTTTTCTTCCCTTCCAGTCCCTAGATTTATGGAGAAAAGTGGGAATTGTTGTGGGTCGGTGTCGGAGAACGATGAAAAGTAGTGCAAACTCCTGGGTTGGCCACTCTAGTCCTTCTCGGTCTTTGTTCCTTGCAGTTCCCCCCGTTTTTTGCAAGGCACAGGGCTTGGAAAGCATGTACTGTGTTTGAGCCTCCCCTTGTGATTCGTTTTTTTCCCCCAAGATTTACAGAGAAAAGGTGGGGTTTCTGTGGATTGGTGTTTTTGGAAGGATGAAAAAGCAGTGCGAGTTCCTGATGGGGTGGCCACCCTAGTCCTTCTCGATCACCGATCTGTGTAATTCCCCCCACCTTTTTGCGAGGGCATGGGGCCTTGAAAGCCTTTTTGTGTTTGAGCCTCATATTTTCTGTTGGAAACCATGTTTTTGTTCTCTTTTTCTTTTCTTTTTTTGGGTTTCTTTTTTCCCTTCCTCCTTTTGGCCCCTAGCTTTATGGAGAAAAGAATGAATTTTTGAGGATTGGCATTCACGAAGGATGAAAGGTAGTACGAGCTCTGGGGGTGGCCACCCTAGTCCCTCCCGATCATCGTTCCTTGTGATTCCGCCCCTTTTGGGCCTCCTCCTTTGACCGGGTGGAAAATTTTGTTTCTCTTTATTTCATGTGTTTTTCTTAATTTCCTCGTTCTAGCCCCTATCTTTACGGAGAAAAAAGGGGGAGTTGCAGTGGCTTGATGTTTGTGAAGGAGGATAAGAAGTGCAAGTTTCAGGGTGGCCACCCTAGTCCTTCTCAGTCATCGTTCTTTACAATTCTACCCCTTTTGAAAAGGCACATGGTTTGGAAAGCATCTCTTCTTGTTTGTCTTCTTGAGATTTCCCTTGTGAGTGGGTAGGAACCACCTTCTCTTTCTTTTGTGTTATATTCATATGTGTTCCTTTCCACTTCCCTTCCACTTTTTGGCCCCCAGCAGCGTTACAGAGAAGAAAGGGGGGAACTGTTGCGGTTGGGTCTTCGAGAAGGATGAAAAGCAGTGAGAGCTCCTAGGTTGGCCACCCTAGTCCATATCGATCACCGTTCCTTGCAGTTCCCCCCATTTTGCAAAGGATTGGGGTCTGGGGGGGCTTGTTTGAGCCCCTTCCCTTTAGTGAGTGGGTTATGGAGTGTGGTTGTCTTCAGGGGGAAGGGGGCTTGTTGCTTGTTGTGATGAATTGTACGTTAGGTTAGATTTTAGCCATTTCTCATGGGGGTCTAATTTTTTGGTAACAGATGGAAATGACTCTCAGAAACAGATATCTCGGCTCTTGTTATGATGAAGAACGTAGAGAAATGCGATACTTAGTGTGAATTGCAGAATCCTGTGAATCGTCGAGTTTTTTAATGCAATTTTCACCTGAGGCTTCAGTCAAGGGCACATCTGTCTAGGCATCGCATCCAAATCAAACATGCTCCTTGCAATATTTTAGGGGGAAGTGGAGGTGGTCGTCTGTGCCCAATGTGGTGCATTTGGATTAAATGTGGTAGGCGATGCTTCATGGCATGCGTCGGTAAGCGATGATCTTGTCCCCTTGGTTGGGCAGTGGGTGTTAGAGGGTGCGGGCTCTATGTGGCATCCATGGAACTTTCTTTGCTCTCTCTTTTCCTCCCATTGGGTAGGGCGGATTTAGCTCCAACTTGCGACCTCAGATAAGGCAAGAAAACCCGCTGAGTTTAAGCATATAATTAAGCGGAGGAAAACAAACTTACAAGGATTCCCCTAGTAGCAGTGAGTGAACTGGGAAGAGCGTAGCATGAAAATTGGGTGGAAGCATCACTTGAATTGTAGCCTGTAGAAGCGTCATCAGCGGCAAACTTGGGAAAAGTCCCTTGGAAGGGGGCGCCTGAGAGGGTGATAGCCCCGTTAGGCCGGGACCCTACTGCATCACGAGGTCTTGTCAGCAAGTCGGGTTGTTTGGGAATGAAACCTTAACTAGGTGGTAAATTCCATCCAAGGCTAAATACGGGTGAGAGACCGATAGTGAACAAGTACCCCGAGGGAAAGATGAACATGAATTTCAAAAGACAGTTAAAGAGTGCTTCAAATTGCTGGGAGGGAAGTGGATGGAGGTTGTTGATGCGTCTCAGTATGATGTGGAATGGCTCAGGCTAGTCTACCACTCGACTTGAGGTGCAAACCAACATGGGCTGCTGCATCGTCACAAGTGAGGGTGGAGTACCACTTGTCGGTTTTACATTACGGTGGATGAGGAATGAAGCGTGCACCCTTGTTGTGGTCCATGTGCACCTATGCACTCATGGTATTGTTTGGCAGGATTTCCATTCGGCCTGTCTTGAAACAAGGACCAAGGAGTCTAACATGTGTGTAAGTCGGCGGGTTTGAAAACCTCCAAGGCGCAAGAAATTTGATGGGCAAGATCCCCTCTCTGCGAGGGGTGAATCGTCGACTGACCTTGAGCTTATGCGAAGGGTTAAAGTGTGAGCACACCTGTTGGGACCCAAAATATGGTGAACTATGCCTGAGTAGGCCGAATCCAAAGGAAACTATGGTGGAGGCTCGTAGCAATACTGATGTACAAATCGTTCTTCTGACTTGGGTATAGGGGTGAAAGACTAATCGAACCATCTAGTAGTTGGTTTCTTGTGAAGTTTCCATCAGGATATCTAGAGCTCATGTGCCAGTTTTATCGGGTAAAGAAAATGATTAGAGGCATCGGGGCCGTAACGCCCTCAACCTATTCTCAAAATTTAAATAAGTAAGAGGGTGCGGCTGCTCCGTTGATCCGTGCAATGGAATTAAGAGATCCAAGTGGGCCATTTTTGGTAAGTAGAACTGGTGATGCAGGATGAACTGAAAGTTGAGTTACATTGCCGAATTGCATGCTAACCTAGATCCCATAAAGGGTGTTGGTTGATTAACACAGTGGGACAGTGGTCATGGAAGTCGAAATTCACTAAGGAGTGTGTAACCACTCACTTGCCGAATCAACTAGCCCTAAAAAATGATGGCACTTAAGTGCGCAACCTATACTCGACCGTCGAAGGAATTTCCTGGCTTCAATGAGTAGGAGGATGCAAGGGTCATTGAGAAACCTCGGGCGTGAGCTTGGGTGGATCGGCCCCCGATGTAGATCTTGGTGTAGTAGCAAATATTCAAATGAGAACTTGAAGACTGAAGTGGGGAAAGGTTCCATGTAAACAACACTTGGACATGGGTTAGTCGATCCTAAGAGATGGAAAAGCCTTGTATCAAGGGTACACTCTGGATGATTATCGAAAGGGAAACGGGTTAATATTCCCGAACTGGGACATGGCGGGGTGCGGAAATGTTAGGAAATTTTGAGACGTCATTGGGGGCCCTGGGAAGAGTTATATTTTCTTTTTAACAACTTGCCCACCCTAGAATTGGCTCACCCAAAGATAGGGTCCAGCAGCTAGAAGACCACTGCACGTCTTATAGTTTCTGGTGTGCCCTTGGCGGCCATTGAAAATTTGGTGGACCGAGTAGCATCCATGCCTAGTCGTACTCATAACCACATCAGGTCTCTGAGGTGAACAACATCTGGTCAATAGAACAATTTAGGTAAGGGAAGTCGGAAAAAAAGATCCGTAACTTTGGGAAAAGGATTGGATCTAAGCGATGGGCCTAGGGGTATGCACCCTCAATTCATGGGATGTTGGTAGTCTCCTTGAGCTGGTCTCATGATGAGGGCAGGTAGTCGCATGCCAATTGGTCTACGAGAGTATAATTCCCCCTCGCGGGGGCTTTTACCTATGAGGCAAACAGTCGACTCACAACTAGGATGGACAAGGGGAATCTGAATATTTAATTAAAAAAAAGCATTACGATGGTCCTTGCAGATGCTGACCCAATGTGATTTCTTCCCAGTGCTCTGAATGTCAAAGTGAAATTAAACCAAGTGCGGGTAAACGATGGGGGTAACTATGACTCCCTTAAGGTAGCCAAATGCCTCGTCATCTAATTAGTGACACACATGAATGGATTAACGAGATTCCCACTGTCCCTATCTAGTATCTAGAGAAAGCACAGCTAAGGGAATGGGCTTGGCAGAATCAACGGGGAAAGAAGACCCTATTGAGCTTGACTCTAGTCCGACTTTGTGAAATGACTTGAGAGGTGTAGAATAAGTGGGAGCCATTTTCGGCGCAAGTGAAATACAACTACTTTTAACATTATTTTACTTATTCCATGGGGCGGAGATGGGACACTACCCCTATTTTTAGACTTAAGGCATGTTTTGGCAGGTCGATTCAGGCAGAAGACATTATCAGGTGGGGATTTTGGATGGGGCGACACATTTGTTAAAGGATAATGCAGGTGTCCTAAGATGAGATAAACGAAAACATAAATCTCATGTGGAACAAAAGGGTAAAATCTCATTTGATTTTGATTTTCAGTACGAATACAAACCGTGGAAGCGTGGCCTATCGATCCTTTAGAATTTCAGAATTTGAAGCTAGAGGTGTCAAAAAAGTTACCACAGGGATAACTGGCTTGTGGCAGCCAAGCATTCATAGCAACATTTATTTTTGATCCTTCGATGTCAACTCTTCCTATCAATGTGAAGCATAATTCACCAAGTGTTGGATTGTTCATCCACCAATAGGGAACGTGAGATGGGTTTATACTGTCATAAGATAGGTTAGTTTTACCCTATTGATGAACCGCACCGCAATATTAATTCAACTTAGTATGAGAGGAAACGTTGATTCACACAATTGGTCATCGTGCTTGGTTGAAAATCCAGGGGCGTGAAGCTACCATGTGTCGGATTATGACTAAATTCCTCTAAGTTAGAATCCACGCTAGAAGCAGTGCATGTCACTCTTCGACTATATCTCGACCCGCAATATGGGAGTCTCTTTGTTGTCCCCAAGGGCCCATGTCATTTGCAAACCATGATCGTGAAGCATCTCGGTCGGGGCAGCTTTGAAGTTCAATTTCAAATAGTCGTTGAGAAGAATCCTTTGAAAACGACTTAAATAGGTGACGGGGTATTGTAAGTTGAAGAGTGGTCTTACTGCCACGATCCACCGAGATTCAACCCTTGGTCGCCTCATTCGGAGCATCGCTCCTATCACTTTATTCAAAATTTGGACAAATATCATTGTTGACGCTAGAGGTGTCAAAAAAGTTACTACAGGGATAACTGGCTTGTGACAGCCAAGCATTCATAGCAACATTTCTTTTTGATCCTTTGATGTAAAATCTTCCTATCAATGTGAAGCAGAATTCACCAATTGTTGGATTGTTCACCCACCAATAGCGAACGTGAGCTGGGTTTATACTGTCATGATACAGGTTAGTTTTACCCTATTGATGAACCACACCGCAATATTAATTCAACTTAGTATGAGAGGAAATGTTGATTCACACAATTGGTCATCATGCTTGGTTGAAAAGCCAGGGGCGTGAAGCTACCATGTGTCGGATTATGACTACATGCCTCTAATTTAGAATCCACGCTAGAAGCAGTGCATGTCAATATTCGACTATGTCTCGACCCACAATATGGGAGTCTCTTTGTTGCCCCCAAGGGCCCGTGTAATTTGCAAACCATGATCGTGAAACATCTCGGTCGAGGTAGCTTTGAAGTTCAATTTCAAAAAGTCGTTGAGAAGAATCCTTTGAAAACGACTTAAATAGGTGACGGGGTATTGTAAGTGGAAGAGTGGTCTTGCTGCCACAATCCACCGAGATTCAACTCTTGGTCGCCTCATTCGGAGCATTGCTCCTATCACTTTATTCAAAATTTGGACAACTATCGTTGTTGCACCTTCTGCCCACCCCTCCCCCCCCTCACGTCCTTTTCATTCAAACATTGTTTCTTTTGTTCACATCTCAAAAATGCATTTCTTGCTTAGGGGTGGGATATTTGGGGCTTCCATGCCACGGCTACGAGAGGGTTCGCCAGTCTTTCGAACTTGTGGTCAGTGTCATGGAAACCCCAAATTTCCATGTCGTGGCACGGTGTGAAGCTAGCCCAGGCCTGTGGAACGTGGGTTTTTCGTGTCCTCCCATGCCCCTGAGGGAGACACGCTGGCAAAATTTGGGTTTCCATGCCACATCACAGGAAATAACGTTGCCCAAGTCGAGGGAACACAGGGATCGAGGATTCCATTTTGTGGCACACGGTGGAGGGTCGCGCCAGAGTCTCGGAAACTTACAGTTTCTAGGTCTCTCTCTTGATGGAAATCGCGGGTTTCCATGTTTTACGGCACATTGGAAACTCAAGGTTTTCACCAAATCCAGGGCACGGGGAACTTGGGGTTTCCATGACCAGGGAAACCGTCGCCCGAGTCCAGGGAATTGGTGGTGTTTCGAAACCATGGATCCAAGTCTCTGGGGAACTCCAGGTTTTTTCCATGTCACGGCACATAAAAAACCACTACCCAAATCAATGAAATGTGGGGGTTTCCATTTCACAGCATGAAGGACAACAACCCCAATTTTGAAAAACTTGGGATTTCCATTTCGTGGCATGACAGAAAATTTCCCAAGTCTGGGAAACTTGGGGTTCCCATGTCCCACCACGATGGAAACCACAACTCCAGCATGGGGTACTTGGGGGTTCCATGCCATAGCATGATAGAAACCACCACCCAAGTATGGGGAAATTTTAGTTTCCATGTCACGGTGTGATGGAAACCGCTGCCCGGGTCTGTGGAGCTCGCGGGTTCCCATTTTTTGTGGCACGATAGATACTGCCCAATTCCGGGAAAATTGGGGATTTCCACATCATGCCATGATAGAAATAGTGGCCTTGGTGCGGGGAGCTTGAGTTTCCATGTCACAGCATGACAGAGAACCATCCAAGTCTGCGGAACTTTAGGGCTTCTATTTCATGGCATGAGGGAAATTGCCTAGTTCTGGGAACCTTGTGGTTTCCATCTCCCGCCAAGACGAAAACCACGCCCCTTGTGAGGGGAAATTGGTTTTCCATGCCGTATCATGACCATAATCACCTAAGTTTACAGAACTCATGGTTTTTGTTGAACGACACGGCAAAGAACTGCCCACGTCTGGTAAACTTGGGGCTTCCATTTCGCCCTGTGATGGAAACCGTCGTATAGTAATCACATGGATCCGTGTGTGTGGCAGCGAGCGGCATGGGTGCGTTGCACATAACTGGTGGTGGCATTAGAAAAACTAACATTATAGGCGAAACCTCACATCGTAGCCGGAGTCATAAAACCAAAGCATGAATTGAGCGGTCGACACTACACGAGTGGGAAAACAGCTGAACGATGGGGGTTGGATCAGGTCCTCCAAGTGACCCATGACACACACATGATATGCATACTAATACGGTGTGTGGATGATGGATAAGTCATCCAACCAATGATCAAGAAAGAATTTGAGTGCGAGCTCATTGGAGCACCATGAGCTAAGCCAACAACTTGTTGGTGAAGGAAACACGGCAGCGGTGAATGTAGGGCGAGCGCGGGTCGAGTCAGGTTGTTGACGTGCAGGTCGTGCATAATTCCCCCATAGGGCATCCACACCATAGGATGGGTCAATTTAGGTAGCGCGCAGGTAAATTTATGTGAAAAACATGCAAGGCGTGCGGACATTATCCACAGGGCATCCACAGTGTAAGGTCGGGTCGTGTAGGGCGTTTGCATGATTTGAACTTCAATTCAGAGTTCGTTCTGAAGGCATCATGAGTCAGAATTGAGTTCCAAAAGTTGAAGCAGGTGCGTATTGACGAGACGAAGCTAACCACATATCTAGGGAGTGGATTGGACACACGAAGAGCTCACGTGGAGGTCTGAAATCATTTGCAATGCTGACCTGAGTGACCTAGCAGCACTTGGGTAGTTTTATGCAAGATATTCTCGAGGTGAATTCTAATGTTGTAAATGATTGTTGTGGGCTAGTTAATTATTTTCAAGCATTGTAAGCTTGGACAAAAAGTGACTTGTATTTCCAAAGAGCAAAGGAATTCTTTTGCTGGATTGGAACTTATACTGTATTTCATATTTATGAAACATATTATCGGGCAGACTCATTATTAATTGGGAGTTTCCCCTCCCTTATATGTATGGGCATACACTGTTGATATGATGACGATGTTTATGTTTTTTTCACATTGAAATAACATTTGATTAACTAATTTAACAAGTGTTTCTAAAGGCGTAGCCTACATACTTGAGTATTACGAAAAGGAGAAGTACGGTAGTGTTGCGCCCCATCCATAACATGGTTGAAATATCACCGAAGGTCTAGGGGCTTGATAGGTTTCCTCACCCCGCCGTGATGACAATTGCCCATCTATGAAAAATCTAAGGTTTCCATGTCCTTTCTCACTGGACACCACCCAATTATACATCTGCCGTGACGGAAACTACCCTTATAAGACCCACGAGTTGAGGATGATGACAGAGGGCATTAGAAGCATTCATTGGACATGCAATGAATGACGAAGCGACAAAAACCACGACAAAAGGCTAGACTAGTGCACCGACATATTAAAACATCATTCCGCTATTATGTGACGTTATCATGGTCACCGTACGAAGTTTAGGAGGGACGTGCATAAATGCATACAAAAATGGATAAGTGTTGGCTTGGAGGTTTATAGGCGGCCGTGGTGGCAAGCCGACGTTAAGGAGGAAATTTCACATCATAACCAAAGATTTATAGGCGTTTAGTGGGTCAGCCTTATATGGGTCAAGCCCCACCCATGGAAGCAATGTGTGGGCAAAGGCACATAAAAAAGGAGGATGTGCGATGGATGATAAAGGAAAGAAAGAAGGAAATCAAAATATTGTTGATTCCACCATTGGCAAGCTAATGCATGATCTGGAGTGAAGGTCAAGGGTGGAGGGAAAAACTGCAGCAAGGAAATGGAGTCTGGGTTGAGTCCGGTAAAAATACGTTCGGCATTCACCCGCAGGTTGAGTCGGGTTCCTTTCGCAGGGCATGTGCAGTGCAATTTTCATTGCATGGTCAAGTTGGGTTCCTTCTGTAGGACGCATGCAAAACAATGTTCAGGGTAGACGCGTTCAGGTCGAGTCGGGTTCGTGCAGTGCACCCACGTTCATGACATGCGGAATAGTGTTTGAAGGCATGGAATTCATTCAGCAGGGTCAAGTCAGGTCGAACACGACCTGAATGCATTCAGGAAATGCGTGCAGACCGTCACCCTGGTGACCCGCATGCAGAAATGCATTCAGGGTGCCGAGGTCATCTATGACCCAAGTGACACACTCGAACCAGAATTCACACAGACTTCAGAAACATGTTCAAAAAGGGAATATTGGGGTTCCTTTGGATTGTTTGCACTGTTGGGAAGCTGTTAAGGCTAGACCAAGGTACAAACACATTTTTCAAGAAGCATAAATGGTTTATGGAGGCTTGTTTGTATAATTATTACATATTGTACATATTTATTGAAGCATAATATCAGGCAGACTTGTTAATGGGATTTTCCCCTCCCTTGAATGTATGGGCGTTCATGTGGTTTGATATTGATGCTTATTTCTATTTTATTTCAACACAAGAACACTTTGGAAGATTAATTAGAAAAGTGTTGAGCTAGGCATCATCTACTTATTGAGTATTTAAAAAGAGAAAAATAAGGTAGTGCCGCATCCATCTATAGACTGGTTGGGAGACTACCACAGGTATAGGGGCATGGTAGTTGGTATAAGAGCTACATGTTCGTGTATTTTTTATTATTAAGTAGGGATACAGTTGTATTGAAGCTTGATGGATTAGTTTGTTTCATTGGAAATGAACTTCAAATAAATTAAAGAGAAATCTAAGGAAATGGAAAAGGATTTTGATGAGGCGAGTCAGACCATTGAAACTTTCTGCAAGAGGAGGACATCTGTCATGAGCAAAGATGAAATTTTTTGAATTATGAAGAAAGTGAGAATTCTACGAGCAGAAAATGACAAGGTGGAAGAAGAGCGAAGGAATTTACTTGATAAGCTTCTCAAATTGAGAGACCTTGGAAATATGAAGCATGGTGGCATGAAGCCCACTATGGTTGAACCAAAGGATGTTGTATATGTGATTGAAATCAAGGAAGAAATTGATGAAAACATTGGAATAGGACCAAGAACATTACAAGAATTGATGGTGGACAATTCTCATAAGGATGCTGCATATGTGGTAGAAGTTGAGGACAAACTTGATGAACATGTTGGACCAGGTCCAAGCACATTGCAAGAATCGGTGATGGATGATTCTGGGGAGGATGTTGAGGATGCAGATATGATTGAGGAAGAACTCGTGGAACAATTTGAACCTATAAGAAGCACATTGTAGGCATTGGGGGATGAACCACATGAAAATTTTGTATAAGTGACAATGATCGAGGAGGAACTTTATGATCAGGCGGTACGAGGATTAGAAGCATTGCAGACATTGATGAGGACGAAGGACACTCGCTTAGAGATTATTCATGAAGATATGACTCATGTTTCAATTGAGCATTTGGGAGATGGACCGTATGTAGGGATGGGAAAGAAGATGACTTCTTTGCCAATACCATGGAGGACCTTACCTTGGATGACTATGATGGAACCTTGTACATTGGAGAAGCAAGGAGCATTTCTTGTTATAGACCTTGATAGGGAAATTTGTGACCTCGCTCTAGTAGGTTAAAATTCACATGGAAAGGGTGGAGATTGATGATATTTGTGATAGATATGGGTCATGCTTAGCCACATGGAAATTGGCTAGGTGCTCAGCATGACTCATGGACAACCTTGGTGGTAGGGAACATTGTTTGGGTTGAATTCTTCATGGCTTACAACCAAGAAGGAACCATTGGTGCACCTTTAGTGGGGGAGAAGCCTTGGAGGAAGTACCCATGATGATGATGGTAGAAGTGAATGAGGGAACTTAACCTATACACTATACACATGATGGTGGCTAGAGTTGATATGAGTCTACTCTTGATGGACACATGGGAAACCAAATTCATGTACATTGACATGAGGGCATGACAGGACAATATGTGGAGACATTATGCAAGTGCACTTACTAGGTGCCACTTATGAGCATCATGGAGGAGTGTCAAGAAGGAATATGATGAGCATGATCGATTTTTGGTGCTACATGGAGATATTTTATAGATGGTATGATGGATGTTGTTCACTTTGAGCAACAAGAAATTAGTTGGATGAGCAGCTTATGAGAACATTCATATGACTTGCAGGGTGATTAAAACTTGTGGTGGTAGTCGTGGGAAATACAAGTATGCTTACCAACGCTTTGGATAGGATGATGCATGGTAGTTCATGATGGAGTTGCATTACTTAGAGGCTTCATACTACAAATATCTTGCAGTATCTGGTTCACTGAGGAGATGAGATCAAGACTGGTCTTGATTTTGATGCACTATGGGATGCATACCTTTGAGCACCTTTATGGGGTGTGTTTGTAAGGAGTCACTTGATAGAGATGATCAAAAGGACGAATTGGAGGTTGATGGAGATGTGGCGATGGGATGCCCTGGTGGTATACACTTGGGCATGGGTTGATCCTTCTTGACTTAAATTTGGTATGCACGTTGGACGCATATTGCAGATGGGATGAACATAGTTTCATGGACCTAAATATGTGACATTGTTGAGAGGATTTTCTTGACTTTATTTGATGAGGAACTTTCACACGTGGATGATGCTTTATAGTGGTGGCTATATTTTGAACAGCACGTGGATATTGGTATCATGGGAATCACATTTCTGACAGAGATGGCTTGTCAGATGGACATCATGTTGCGGATGAGACAAATCTCCATGGATTACTTTACACTCATATGGGACAGATCCTTGATTGAGCTGATGGGTGTGATAGGATGTGAGAGGGACAACTAATGCATGGTATGAGGATGTGCATTCTCGGAATGAGAACGTATGGTTGGACTAATCACCCAACTAGTTCGATTTATGAGGGCTATAGCACTGTGTAGAGTTATGCTGGATACATAGCAAGTTTTGTTACGTTGAGTTGGTTGGAGTAATTGATGTAGAGATTCACATGATATTGATGATATATGATGGGTTTAAATGATATATGTCGCAGCAACATGTGGCCATGATGGGGAGATTGACTTCCCACTATGGTATAGCACGTGGTGATTGCGACAAACGTGTTGATGATCATGGATTGGGGAGATATTTCCCTTGGATATGCTAGAAATGAACCTCGATGGTTTATGCGACGATACTAGGAGATGATACATTGCGAAAAAAGTTGCAACGATGATGGTAGCACTATCGGGGATGACAGTCTTATTTTAAGTGGGGGAGTATGTAAGACCCACGAGTCGAGGATGATGACGGAGGGCGTTGGAAGTGTTCAGTGGACATGTGAAGAACGATGGTCGACGAAGCAACAAAAACATCAACCTACAAAAGGTCTGAAAAAGCATCCCTTGACATTCTTCCCAACTTGCCATGTCTTTTTATGTAGCTTCGACCCTAACCAATGTCTTGCCCATGCAAATGTTTCAATGAGACCAACAAAAATAATGTCCAAGCTTCGATACTAACTGCAGCCCTATCATTGTATTCTTGCTTCAACATTCAAACTTCAAAAAAACTAAACTCACCCTGAATTGAGCTCTGGTACCATCTTTCATGAAGTGGTAGTGGTGCCAGTGCTTTTCCCATGTGAGGGCACCCAAGGAAACACATTTGGGTGGGTCGGATTGGGTCAGGTCAGGTCATGTCGTGTGAGGCTGCCGTGTCAAAAGTGCTAATTGGTGATTGTCGGTGTGCCTTCTACATGTTGGGCAGGTTGATCTAGCTCGTATGAGGGCATTTATGTTAAAAATGCTAAGTTCTAATAGCCCATGTGCCTTGTTCACATTACTGCAAACCATTTTCCATTTTCTCCCTCGTGTCTTCATTCCAGCGGGTCGGGTCCTGCCGTGGGAGGGTGCCCAAGGAAATGCATTCGGGTTGGCTCCGGTCATGTGTGGGAGGCCATATAAAAAATGATAAGTTGTGACCACCCCTATGCCTTATGCACATTCATGCAACCTGTTTTCCGTTTGCTCCCTTGTGCCTTCGTTTGGGCAGGTCGGGTCTGGTCATGTGTGGGTGCCCAAGGAAATGTGTTTGGGTCAGGTCGTGTCGTGTGAGAGTGCTTAAGGAAACACATTCAAGAGGGTTGGGTTGGGTCGTGTCATGTGAGGGCACCCAAGGAAATGCATTTGGGCAAGTCGGGTTGGGTCATGTCGTGTGAGGGTGCCCAAGGAAACAAGTTCAGGTAGGTCGGGTCATGTCTTGTGAGGGCATCCAGGGAAATGTGTTAGGGTGGGTCGAGTCAGGTCAGGTCGGGTCGTATGAGGGTGCCCAAGGAAATGCATTCAAGTCAGGTCGTGTTAGGGTGGTTGTATAAAAAACGCTAAGTTGTGACCACCCATGTGCCTTGTGCATGTTCGTGCGGCTAGTTTTCGATTTGCTCCCTTGTGCCTTCGTTTGGGCGGGTCGGGTCAGGTCATGCCATGTGAGGGAGGCCGTATCAAAAATGATAATTTGTGACTGCTCGTGTGCATTGTGTACGTTTTTGCGACCCTTTTTCTATTTTCTCCCTTGTGCCTTCGTTCGGGCGAGTCGGGTCATGTTGTGTGAGGGTGCCCAAGGAAACACATTCAGGTCAAGTTGCGTGAGGTAGGCCATATAAAAAAAAATAATTTGTGACCACCCTTGCGCCTTGTGCATGTTCATGTGACTTGATTTCCATTTTCTCCTTTGTGCCTTCGTTCGGGCGGGTTGAGTCGTGCCGTGTGAGGGCGCCCAAGGAAATGTGTTCGAGTCAGGTCAGGTCAGGTCGTGTGAGCGAGGTCGTATCAAAAATTCTAAATTGTGACTACCTGTGTGCTTAGTACATGTTCATGCAACTCGTTTGCCATTTTCTCCCTTGTGCCTTCATTTGGGTTAGGTCATGTGAAGGAGCCCAAGGAAACACCTTTGGGTTGGGTCCGGTCGAGCCGGGTCGTTTCACTTGAGGGCGGACGTATAGAATTTGCTAAGTTGTGATCACACGGGTGCCTTGTTGTCATGTCCCTATACCTTCGGTGGTATTTCAATCATGTTATAGATGGGGTGAGGTACTATCGTAATTTTTCTTTTCGTAATACTCAAGTATGTAGCCTACTCCTTTAGCAACACTTGTTAAATCATTTAAGAAAATGTTCTTTCAATATGTAGAAAACATAAACATCATCATAATATCCGCAGTGTATGCCCATACATATGAGGGAGGGGCAACTTCCTGTTAATAATGAGTCTGCCTGATAATATGTTTCATAAGTATGAAATACAATATAAGTTCCAATCCAGCAAAATTCCCCCTTTGCTCCTTGGTAAGGCAAGCTACCTTCTGTCGAAGCTTACAATGCTTGAAAATCATTAAATAGCCCACAACAATCATTTACAACATTAGAATTCACCTCAAGAATTTTCTGCATAAAACTGCCCAAGTGTTACCGGGTCACTCGGGTCACCGCCTGCCTATGAGTTCAGACCTTCCCACGAGCTCTCCATATGTCCAATCAACTTCAAGGCTATGTGGTTAGCTCTGACCTGTCAATACGCACCTGATGAAACTTTCAGCACTCAATTCCAACCTACCATGACCGCAGAATGAGCTCTGAACTGAAGTTCAAACCTCCTGCAGATGCCCTACCCGACCCAACCTGCACTGCAGATGCTCTGCATAAATGAGTTTGGGTCAGGTCGGGTCATTTTGTTTGAGGGCGGCTATATCAGTTTTTCTAAGTTGTAACCACTTAAGTGCCTTGTGCACATTCGAGCATCCTGTTTCCCATTTGCTCCCTTTTTCCTTCGTTTGGGTCAGGTCATTTCGTTTGAGGGCATCGCGTCGTGTGAGGGCACACAACCAAACAAGTTCAGGTCAGGTCATTTTGTTTGAAGGCGTCGTGCCATGTGAGGTCATCTGACTAAACGCGTCTGGGTTGGGGCATTTCGTCTGAAGGCATTGCGTCGTGTGAGGTCGCCTGACCTAATTCATTCAGTTGGGTCGTTTCATTTTAGGATGCCCAACCAAATGTGCTCGGGTCAGGTTGTTTCGTCTTAGGGCATCGCACCATGTGAGGGTGCCCGATCGAATGCATTTGGGTCAGGTCATTTCGTCTGAGGGCATCACGTCATGTGAGGGCACCCGACCGAATGTTTTCAGGTTGGGTCATTTCGTTTGATGCTGGCCATATCAAATTTGCTAAGTTGTGATCACCTGGGTGCCTTGTGGACGTTCGGGCGACCCGTTTGTCATATGCTCCCTTGTTCCTTCATTCTGTTAGGCGCATCATGTCACGCCGTGTGAGGGCGCCTGGCCAAATGAGTTTGGGTCAGATATTTTTGTCTGGAGACATCATTCCATGTGAGGTTGCCTGACCAAACACATTCGGGTCGAGTCATTTCGTCTGAGGGTGTCGAGCTGTGTCAAGGTGCCTGTCCAAACACGTTCGGGTTGGGTCATTTCGTCTGAGGACGTCGTGCCGTGCGAGGTCACTCGACCAAATGCGTTCATGTCAGGATGTTTTGTCTGAGGGCATCGAATCATGTGAGGCCTCCCGACCAAACAAGATTGAGTCGGGTCATTTTCTCTGAGGGCATCATGCTGTGTGAGGGCGCCCAGTGAAATGCGTTCAGGTCGGGTCATTTCGTCCAAGCGTGCTCGCATAAGATTTGCTAAGTTGTGACTTCCTGGGTACCTTATGCACGTTGAGGTGGCTCGGGTGCCTTGTGCACGTTCAGACGGCCCAGGTGCCTTGTGCACATTCAGGTGGCCCGGGTGCCTTTTCGAGTTGGTCGGGCGTGTCGTGTCACGCTGTGTGAGGGTGCCCAGCCAAACGCGTTCGGGTCAGGTCATTTGGTCCGAGGGTGCCTGTATCAAATTTTCTAATTTTTGACCACCTGGGTGCCTTGTGCACATTTGGTTGGCCCATTTTCCATTTTCTCCCATGTGAATCCTTTCGTTCAGCTGCGTCGTGTCGCATCGGGAAAGGGCGCCCATCCAAACATGTTCGAGTCGGGTCATTTGGTCCGAGGGCACCCATATCAAATTTTCTAAGCTGTGACTGCCCGAGTGCCTTGTGCATGTTCAGGCGGTCCGTTTGTCATTTTATCCCATGTGCGTCCATTCATTCGGGCGCGCCGTGTCACACCGGGTGAGGGCGCCTGGCCAAAGGTGTTCAGGATGGGTCATTTTATTTGAGGTTGCCTGTATCATATTTTCTAAGTTGTGACTTCTCGGGTGCCTTGTGCATGTTCGAGCACCCCCTTTGTCATTTTCTCCCATGTGCGTCCATTTGGTCAGGAGCGCTATGTCGCGCTGGGTGAGGGTGCCCAACCAAATGCGTCTGGGTTGGGTCATTTGGTCCGAGGGTGCCTGTATCAGATTTTATAAATTGTGACAATACAGGTTCCTTGTGCATGTTTGGGTGGCTCATTTTTCATTAGCTTCCATTTGCCTCCGTTCGTTCCGGCGCGCTGTGTCACGCCAGGTGATGGTGCCCGACCAAACGCGTTTGGGTCGTGTCGTTTGGTCTGAGGGCACCCGTATCAATTTTTTTAAGTTGTGACTGCCTGGGTGCCTTGTGCACATTCGGGTGGCTCATTTTATGTTTGCTCCCATGTGTGTCCATTCGGTCGGGTGCGTCGTGTAGCGCCGGGTGAGGGTGCCCAGCCAAACACATTCAGGTCGGGTCATTTGGTTTGAGGGTGTCCATATCTGGTTTGCTAAGTTGTGACCGCCTGGGTGCCTTGTGCACATTCGGGCAGCTCGTTTGTCATTTTATCCCATGTGCATAAATTCGGTCAGTAGTGTCGTGTCGTGCCGGGTGAGGGCACCCAGCCAAAAACATTCGGGTCGGGTCATTTGGTCAAAGGGCGCACGTATCAAATTTGTTGACTTATGACTGCCAGGGTGCCTTGTGCATGTTCGGGTGGCCCATTTTCCATTTTCTCCCATGTGCGTCAGTTTGTTTGGGTGCGTCATGTCACGCTGCGTGAGGGCGCTCGGCCCATTTGCCATTTGTTCCCATGTGCATCCATCCGTTTTGGTGAGGGCACCCAGCTAAACACGTTTGGATTAGGTCATTTGGTCTCAGGGAGCCCTTATAAGATTTTCTAAGTTGTGACCACACAGGTGCCTTGTGCATGTTTGGGTGGCATGTTTGCCATTTTCTCCCATGTGCCTTCGTTCGGTTGGGCACGCCGAGTGAGGGTGCTTGGCCAAATGCGTTCGGATCGGGTCATTTCGTCCGAGGGCACCTGTCTCAGATTTTTAAGTTGTGACAACCTCGGTGCCTTGTGCACGTTCGGGTAGCCCTTTTTCCATTTTCTCCCATGTGCCTCCGTTGGATCGGGCACCGTATCACGCTAGGTGAGGGTGCCCGGTCAAACGCGTTTAGGTCGGGTCATTTTTGTCCAAGGGCACCCGTATCAAATTTGCTAAGTTGTGACTGCCTCGGTGCCTTTTGCACGTTTGGCTGGCACGTTTTACATTTTCTCCCATGTGCATTCTTTCAGTCAAGCGGGTCGTTTCATGCCTGGCGAGGGTGCCCGTCCAAATGCGTTCGGGTCGAGTATTTTTGTCCAAGGGTGCCTGTATCAGATTTGCTAAGTTGTGACTGCCTGGGTGCCTTGTGCACGTGCCAACGACCCGTTTTTAATTTTCTCCCATGTGCCTCTATTCGGTCGGGCGCATTGTGTCACGTCGAGTGATGGCGCCCGACCAAACGCATTCAGGTCAGGTCTGTTAGCCACCAAAAAAAAATTCACATCAAATGGTGGCTAAAACATTTTTGGAGCCTTCAAGGAACAATTTTTACTGCAAAAAAGTGTTATCTCTTGAAGACTCATGAAGACATCATGTCCTTGATTCAATCTTCACTGTTGTTTCCCTTTCCAACTCAGAAATTCTGCTATTTTCCATGAAAATGAGACTTCTGCAAACACCATTTTTCCCCTTCCCCCACCTAAAAAATAACATTCATTTTATTCCCTTTTTCCTCCATCATTTTCCTCTATTTTTCATCCATTCCCCTTTTTCCTTCATAGAATCCACCTTACAGAGTTTAAAACTCCTTTTTTAACTTTGTCGAAACCCCCAAATCCATAAAAAAACTTTGAAAATTTCATAAAAAACACACTTTTTGTATTACAGGTTTAAGCACCTTTGGGCTAAGTCCTAACCACTTCCCCACCACGTGCCCTGGTGCTAGAACCAAGTGCTAATGGTCCTAGGTGCTTATTGCATCAGAATAAAACATAGTGCATAAGTCTTTTTGCCTTACACAATTTTCCGATGCGATTAGCTCCTTGTCTTATAAACCATGATCTTATTATCGCCTCATATAACCTTTTGGCCCACAATCGAGCACTAAAAAATTGTATAATTCCATCTTTGATGCATTTTTCCCTTTTTCAATCCATAAAACCCACTTTCCTAAGTTTTGGTCTAAATGCGCCCATACAATGTGTTTTTAATATAAATGGGTAGATTGAAAAGCCCTCATCAAAGGTTCCAATGCGATTAGAGCCCCATTTGTATAAACTCCCGCCCTCCACTTCACTCCATGTAACTTGCGCCTGGGACCAAGAGTTAAAGGTCCTGAAGTGCTAATCGCATCACAAATTTTAAATGGGTAGATTGAAAAGCCCGAAGGTACAATCTAAAGTTTCGATTGCGATTGGCCCTTTATTATATATGCCCTGGGCCTATTATATTTCATAAATACCAACGGCCCCACAGTCAGGCACCAAACCATTTGATATATATATATTCCACCCCGAGCCACCAAAATCTTTGCATTTCGTTAATTTTTTATTTTCATGTATTGTAAATGGTCTCCGCTGGTGCAAGTTTTGAAACAGTATCGACCATTGATCTAAAGCCGATCAATGATTAGCGCATAATCACATCGCAAGTTTTTTTTCGAGCGCGTTAACATAATGCCACCCCCGATTGGTCAACCCCTGATGAGTTCTCCACCGTCGATCTGATCTGCAAATCAATGGTCCCCAGTTAATCGCATCGACGCCTCTCGATTTTCTCCCCCCGCTGATCGCCGAGTCCTAGTTGCATCTAGGCCGTCCACGTGTCCAGATTAGATGGTCCAGATCGCATTCCCCGAATTTGGTTTAAAAACATGCAGCCCCACCCCTAATTTTTTTTTGACCAATCCCAACCATTGATCTCTACAGATCAATGGTCCTTATTAACTCCTTTTCCACCTATGTATATTTTTCATTCAATCCCCATATGCAATCTCTCCCATTGATCCTCACATCCAATGGCTCAGATTTAACTCGACAGGCCTGCCTCCTGTGGGTCCTGCCTTTCTCAAGATTTGATCTCCGCCGTCCAAATTTTTTATCCTATGAATTAGATTGAAACTGCTCCCCTTACTTTTGTCCATGCATCTATCTCATATCGTGCTCATTCTCCACCGTCAGATCCGAGGCCCCTGATTTGACGGTCCACATTCCATATCATGTAACTTTCAGTGCGAAGGATAATTTCTTAAGGGCCACGTGATATTGGTGGTTTTGAAAAGCCACTTGTCGAGCGGGAACACATATTGCGTTGAAAAAGGAAAAACCACCTCCATGCCCTTTCACCATGCGAAAACAGTTTTTTTCCCTCCAAAACCACTTTTCCCCATTTCTATTATGATTCCTCGCGTGCAGTGCCTACCGTTGATCTCTGCAGATCAACGGACCAGATCTAATCTAGCCTTATAGTATCAATCTCCACCCTCGCCAAAGGTTTTTAACGTAAAATCTCCACCGTCCATTTCATGGGCCGATCTCATCAAACGGCCCACGATCATCCCGAAGCCCCAATTTCATTTCCTTTGCAATTTCCTCCGCCAAAGGGAATTTTGCCTATTTTTCTCTATTTTTCTTTTGAATTTCTATAAAGTGACGCCTTCGCTTTATTTCCTCCCTAATTTTTATAACCGTCGATCTCTACAAGATCAATGGCCCTAACTTAATTCTTTCACCATTTTTCTCCCACTGCACCCTTTTAACCACTATGCATATATTTCCACCATTGAATGTTTCCATCTGACAACCATGCTTCTCCCCACGGCCTCCTAAGCCGTTATACCCATCAACATAGGATTTCTTAATTAGTTTTGAATTTTGCAGGTGTTTAATGGTTTTTCCATTATATTGAAGAAAATCTAAAGGCCCGGGGTGACTATTCCCGTGCCTTTTATTCGTAAAAGAAAATAAATTCATAGGGTTCGCCTCCACGTTTCATCAATTCTTCATGGACATTGATGCCATATGAGCCCTGTGCGGCCCTGCACATCAACAAGACATAGACAATTAAATAAAACAAAAGAGTATCAGTGTTGAAGAACAAAACACAACAGAAAAAAGGATTGAAGAAAGTTTTGGAGGATTACAGCTAAGATCGAAAATCAAAAGCCAATTCCTCCAAATTGAAACACAAAAAATCCTCCACCGCCACAACAGAGGCCAATTCATTTCTCTCAGCTACCACAAAGCCACCTATTTCCTCAAAGCATTCAAACAGAGGCCGAAGTTATTGATCAAAAAGAAGATATTTGCCTTAGTGCAGCCAAATAGTTAATTCTGCCAAAGAACCTTAATACAAAATATCAGCAGAGTTACTACTACATGAAACAGACCCTTAAAAGTCAACAAAATCTCCCACCGAGCTTAATCCATTAATGTAAATCAATTAATACAGTAAAATTATATGTAATCTTCTCCATTGAGCCCCTCAAAGGCCTAGAAGCATTAAGTCTGTATTAATTTAACTTTGGAGATCTTTTATCAGATCCCACATCCTCATTCCTTCTATAAATACTTCTGTAGAAGATGAGAAAATGTTTGTTGTTGAACTTTGAAATATACTTAAGCTTGAGACTTCAAATTGTAAATAGTGTTCACGGGCTCTTGGAGCTCTGCTTGTGATTAGATAAGTTAGTATGGGAAGTGTAGATGATTGCTGAACTGAAACGTTGGACTTAAAGATGTAACTGGTTTGGAGCATCAATACAAGCTGATTTATGGGATCTTGTTCTATGTCGATGGTGATGTTTTTCTTATTGTGAATCATTATTTTATTTCTGTTTTCACTTTTTCCATCTTCTCTGATAAATAACAACAAACATAGAGTTAAGATTTATTGTATATCAATACCATTCTCTGATTGATAAGATTTATCTACATGTTTTCTTCCAATTTGTGTTATTTGGGAACGATTTAATTCAGTCTAAGAAGTTAGGAATGATGGCGTTCCCTCGTCCTACTCTCTTAGCTAAAAATTATTCTTGAATGTTATTTTCAAGTAGAGATGAACTAAGGAAGATATGGTGAGCCCTAGTCTTAGTTTTATCCCAAAAGACTCTCTGAAAGTTTCCTTAAGAATGTGTTGAAAACTGGATAGTGTCAAAGTACTTAGCAGATCTTAGACCATTATTTGTTATCTTATGTGTTTGTCTTGAAAGTTTACCAAGTAAAGCAGAGATAGGAGAGGTTTGTGGCGAGCCCTGCCTACTAGTTTCTTCTCCAACAGTTGCCTTTAAGTTTCCCTTTGTGTTTTAAATGTTTTTATATTGAAAGTGTATCAAAGGCTGGCTAGTTTCGAATTACTTACCATATCCTCGATTACTTCTATGTTTTCCTTAAGTGTATGTCAAAAGCTGGCTAGTTTCAAAGCACTTACCAGATCTTGGGCTTCTCTTTGTTATTCATTTGTTTAATTCCCCTTCTTTTTGTATCATTTCATTCCATAAATCAAAATTTAAGGAGATCCTTAGACATAGATGACTTGCCCCATGGACCACTCTTGCCGCTTGTTGTTTCAATTAAACCCTATTATGACTCCATAGCCCAATGGAATAAAACCTGTAATTATCTATCTTTTTGGACAAATCTTGTTCTATTTTCTTGCAACTTCACACATTTGAAACTCTTTGCATTTAGGACTTTCCACTCAAACAATAATCATGCTCAATCATCCAAAACAAACGAAAACCCTCAACCTTCATAACTAGCCTAATATCATTACCCGAAACCTTAAAGATAAATCCATCTTTGCACTTATTGGAGAGATTACTCTCTGGATTCAGGAGGGCTAGATCCTAGAATCCCAAAGTGGTTGAAACGGTGTTTCTCCCTGCAGTCAAACCTTGGCCAATCTTGCTGATTATGGGGAGACAAAATTTTTGGCGACTACGCCGGGGAACTAAGTCGAATTTTCATCTTAGGTTCCTTACAAACTTGATAAACCTTGTGAGTAAAAAGTAGCCTTTTGAAGCACTACCAAGTGATGGCAATCATGGTAAAACTTGTTTGAATCAATGAAAAACTAGGTAAACCCTAGGATTCTCATAAGATTTTATCTAAACTTGAAGGATCAGTTGGCTTAGCCATAACAGTAGACTGTCTTTGTCTCATAACCATAGCTGAGTTTTGAAACAAATTTAGGACACTCTTAATAACTAATAGGACTGAAAAGTAACTCAGAAAACCCAAAATATTGCAGATTGGTATTCAATAAACATGGTGGTGGACCATAAAACCTTTTACCTCCAAAAGAGCTAAAAACTTCCACTTGGAAACTCCACAATCCTAAACAGACCTTAAGACTCCACTGGGAAGAACCCTTATCATTATAACATCTTTCAAGCTCAGTTAGAGGGCTGTAGGATTAAAATTGGGGTAAAAAATATTAGTTAACCTCTTAAAGACTGTCATATCTGGTTGAAATTTTCTTGTTTGGTTGGGGCTAAAAACGCAGCATAGTGGCTCCTAGAAAGATTCATACTAGAGCCTACCCTGACCCAAACCCACCTGAGATAGTTGATAACCCAGAAAGTATCCTTAGGAAGTTTCCTAGGATAAACTTTTCAACTTTTTTCAGATCACCCTTGAGAGCTAATTCAGTTCCTGAAAATCTTGTAGCTCTACAACAATCACAAGTAGACTTAAGAAATCCATTTATAACTAGGTCTCTTGAGGATTTAGATCAACTAGATTCTGAGTATTCACTTTCATCTCCTGAAACAAGTGAACATCCTGGTAGTAGAGAAACAACACCACCTGATTCACATTTCCTTTCCAATTTAGGTGTCTCTCATCCAAGGTTAGCTCAAAAATCTATTCCTGGCCCATCCACACCTATTAAACCTACATCCACTGTTCAAACCACTCCACTTCAGCCCACTTTTTCTTCTATTAATCCACCTCTTGTAAATCCACCTCCACCACATATCATGGAAGCATGGTATGCTCCATTAGTCCTTCCTGTACCATTAGTCAATATTCCACAGAACTATCAGTCCAAAATTCCATTATATGATGCTAGAAATGCTACAACTACATCACAACATGTGGATAAGATGAATGATTACTTTGATAGAAATGAAATTGATGATGAATCTATCAAACTAAGATTATTTGCTCAGAGTCTGGGGGGAGAAGTAAGAAAATGGTTTAAAGGCTTAACCCCCCATAGTATCAACTATCTCCAAGCCTTCCATCAAACTTTATTAAACAAATGGAAGCGAAGAAGAATCCTCTCCAAATCCTTTCTGACTACAAGAACCTCCACAGAAACACTGGGGAAAGTGTACAAGCCTACTGCACTAGATTTAATAGTGTGTATAATGCCCTTCCCCCAGATCTAAAACCTCCATAAGGCTCAACATTAAACAATTTTCTTGAAGGGTTTGACCCCAAGATGGCCTATCAACTGAGAGAGAGAGATCCTGCAACTCTTGAAGATATGAAAAAAGGGGCTCTTGTTGTAGAAGTTAACTTGATGGAGAAAAGAGCAAGAATGAAAAATGAGAAGAGATTGTCCTTTAGAGAGGAATCCACACCTTCCACTGCCAGCTCAAAGATGGAAAGTATGATGGAGGAGATGATGAAGAGAATGAGGATCTTTGAGAGAGCACAAGCAAATCAAAACCAAACTTCTCCTCCAAACAGAAACTAGAACCAAAATAATAATTTTAGAAGGAACCAACCTCCAAATAGACCTAGCGAAGATGATCAACAGATCACTCCTCCCTTTCATCAAAAATATGTGAGTGAGGTTGAGGAAACAAATGAGCAAGTAGAGGATGATGATATCAATATGTTGGGAGTAGATAATGATGACTTTGAGGTTCATTATGATAGAAAACAAGGTCTTTATACACCCTATGATGACAAAAGAGATGACGATGAAAGCTATTATCAAGACATGGAGAAATTCATCATAGAGTCTCAAAGGGAATATGACCTTAGAAGTAAAACCAATCAAAAAAATCCCAACGTCAAAACCTCTGACAAATATTCACAAAACAAAACTGTAACCAAGCCCAAAGTTTTCAAACATAAAGACAAAACAGTGGCTAGAAATTATGATAAAGGTAAAGAGAAAGGCACTCAAAACAAGGAAAAACAAAGTGCAGATCTTAGCAGTACTAATGCTTCATCTAGTACTCCTGTTAAAACCATTTTTTCAAATGTAAATAGAACAAATCAACAATAAGATGTTGTTGATAGAGTGGCAGTTAATAAGGTTGAGACAAGCACTTCAAAGAATCAAATTCCTTTCATCCTAGAGTAGGAAATCTCCACGATTAAAATATTTGTTCCCTTGACTGAGTTAGCTACCCAAAATGTATGTAGGACCCAAATTTTGAAGGCTTTAAACATTGAAGATAATCAATCTTAACGATGACCAACCAGAGCTTATATTTGGTCCTAAGATTGAAGGTAAGTATCAAGATGGACCTGTTCCTCCCTTTTATGTGATTTTTAATGTTCATGACAAGATTTTGTACAATGCTATGCATGATTCTGGGGCTTCTCATAATTTAATGCCAAAATCTGTAATGGAGAGCCTTGGACTAGAAATCACAAGACCTTATAAATACCTTTACTCCTTTGACTCGAGCAGAGTAAAATGTTTAGGATTAATCAAATACCTCTGCGTTAAATTAGCACATATTCCAGCCAAATGCTTAGTCATGGATATTTTTGTGGTTGATGTGCCCCCAAAGTATGGAATGCTATTATGAAGATCTTGGGGGGGTAAGTTACAAGGAACTATGCAGATGGACATGACCTATGTGACCATCCATGTTTTCAATCAGACAAGAAGACTTTACATGGAGTCCCATATGAAATATACAGTTACAAGCCAAGACATGTCACAAAAATCTCCTCTGTATTCTGTAAATACAGGCCTCGATTCCTTTATCTTGTTTAACGATGAAATTTTTTGTGAAAAAGCCACTTTAAGTGAACTGATGGCCGATAGAGAGGAAGAAGAGCACAACACAAATATGTCAAAACAATTTGCTGCATTTGAAAACTTTAGCAAACCAAACACTGGTCTTGAACTACAAGTCATGCGTCCTTTGCTGTTAAACCTTGACAGTCAAGAAAGCAACCCTCAACGTAGCGAAAAACCTGAGGAGTTAAAACAAATTCGACTAAGTGTTGATATGCCACAACAATCCGAAAGCACTTTAGTTGAAGAAGGCAACCACCAAACAGATGAAACCGAAAATATTCCTCTATGGAGTATGAATTTTGATGGGTCATGCACTAGAACGAATGCTAGTGTAGGCGTCTGTATATTCTTGAATAAGCTGTTGTCCTTTTACAGAAAAATCCACAAGGAAAAGAGCAACCTATTGCATTCTTTAGCAAGGCTTTGAGAGATGCCCCTTTGAAGTATAACATTATGGAAAATTAAGCTTTTTATTTGGTTAAAGCTTTAAAAGACTTCAAAGTATAAATCCTGCACTCACACATCATTGCCTTTGTTCCAAATTCATTTGTGAAAGACATTCTAACACAGGACCCAGATGGTAAGAGAGGTAAGTGGATTGATGTTATTCTTGAATATGATTTAGAGATAAAAACCCACTAAACTCATCAAAGGCCAAGGTCGAGCTAGATTGATGGATGAATCCAATTTTTAAGTTCTTGATATTAATATGATTAATGCTTTGGATGAACAAGAGGAAACATCAACTCCCATTGTTGAAGACCATTTTATGAATACCTCTTAGTATGCTGATATTCTCTACATTTTTCTTAATATAAATACACCTCCTGGTTCGACAAAAACAAAGGCAAGGTTCCTAACTTTGAAAGCTATAAACTATTGCATTATAGATAAATGTCTTTATTGGAAAAACGAAAGTGGTATATTGCTTAAATGTTTTCCTGAGTATGGTGTAGAGAAGGTTAATCATGATTTCCATGAAGGAGAGTGTGGAGGCCATTTATACTTGAAGACAACAGCGAACAAAATCTTGAGGGCTGATTACTATTGGCCTACTATTTTTCTTGATGTACAAAAAATGATCATTGCTTGTCATAAATGCCAAATTTTTGAAGGCAAAAGGAAGCTGCTACCCTTACCTCTACATCCAATCAATATTGAAGATCCATTTCAACAATGGGGACTTGACTTCATAGGTGAAATCTATCCACCTTCCTCTACCCAGCATAGATGGATTCTCACTGCCATAGACTACTTCACTAAATGGATAGAAGCTATCACCTGTAGGCAAGGAAATGATTTTTTCATTATAAAGTTCATGGAGAATAATATTCTCTCTAGATTTGGTTTTCCTACCAAGATCATCACTGAGAATGCGGAGGCATTTGGATCAAAGAAGATGGTTGAGTTCTGTCACAAGTATCAGATAACATTGGGGCATTCCATGGCCTATTACCCTCAAGGTAATGGACTTGTATAATCCTCACACAAGATTTTAGTGAGAATAATCAAGAAGTTGTTGGAGGAAAACAAGAAGTATTGGCACACAAAGCTAGTTCATGCCCTTTGGGCTAACAGATTGACATTGAAGAAATCTATTGGTATGTCACCCTACCAGCTTGTGTATGGCACTGATGCAATTTTTCCAACCAGCCTTGGTGTGCAAGTTATGAAGTTGATTCAAGAGATCCAAAATGAAGGCAATGATATGATAAGAAGGATAAATCAGACCATTCACCTTCAACAAACCAGAGAGGAGGTTTATAACAAAGCATTACAAAAGCAAGACAACATCAAAAAGCTTTTTGACAGAAGAACAAAGGCCAACAATTTTAATATTGGGGACAATGTTTTAAAGTGGGACTGAAGGAGGGAAGACAAGGGCAAGCATGGAAAATTTTACAACTTGTGGCTTGTCCCTTACTTCATTCATTCAGCTGCTGGTAATAATGCATTTTTCTTATAAGATTTGAATAGAGCAGAGTTTTTTAGGGGTCCTGTCAATGGCAGGATGCTTAAGCATTACTTCTCTTGATCCATGTCATGTTCTGAAAGAATTTTTTTTATCTTTTTTCTCATTATAAATATTTCACCCATCATTGCATTCAAAATTAGAAAAAAAAAAAATACAAAAACAGTGAAAGAAAGAAAAGAGGGTAGATTGAAAAAATAACAAAGGTACAGCCCCATACCAAAAAAGAGAAACAAATCTGAAAGTGTACAAGCTTAAATTCCACTCCTGAAAAACACACTTGTACTTAGTAAAATAGCCTAATCTTGACTAATTATTTTTAAATTTACTTATGATAGGATAGTGAATTTGATTTGCCAAACAATTTAATCTTGGCTTATCAATAGGTAGATCAGGCTAGAAATTAAAGGTTCAAACATACTCAAAATATGAACCTCAGTGTCTAAAGGAATAATGACTCAAATTTTTTTATTTCTGAGTTAAAACAAAGGTAAAATTGGTTCTAATCAGCTCAAAATATCAACCAAATTTTAAGGAAAGAACAGCTAAAACAAAAGTCAACACAGAGCTGAAAAAAGATGAAGGAAGTGCTTTAAAATTTTAGATCTTAACCCTTCCATTTTGATTTAATTTTCTACAAAATAATAGATATGTGTAGCTTTTTTTTATGCCATAGATCAACATCAAATTAGACAATTCAATCCTGAATTGTATGCTTTTAAATTTTTGTTGTAGAAATTAGAGAATAAAAATTTGTGAGACTGTTTAATCCTAACAGATTGGTAGATTAGGCAGAGAAACATTTGAACTCAACTGTTTAATCTGAGTTCATGGAGAGAGAAGGAGTAGAAATAGATTAGTGTTATGCTTTCAAAATAATAAAATGTTGTAAAAAGAGTTTTCCAATCCAAGTGCACTCTAAAGAAGAAAAAATGTTAGATCAGTAGGATTGGGTAGGTAGAAATCTTGTGTTGATGAAGGTCCATTGTTTTGCATAGTTGTTAACAATTTTTCAGAGAAAAAGAAGAATATCTAAGCAAATAAAGGTAGCCCAATGGATGAGGCACTAATCAGCCTCCCATAGAATGCAAGTCTGAAGTTCTTAATGCCTTCAAGAAGGCACCATCCCAAAGTGGAGACATTGTTAGCCACCAATAAAATTTGTCATGTCAAATGGTGGCTAAAACATTTTTGGAGCCTTAAAGGAAAACGTTTTATTGCAAAAAAGTATTATCTCTTGAAGACTCATGAAGACATCATGTCCTTGGTTCAATCTTCACTATTGTTTCCTTTTCCAACTCAGAAATTCTGTTGTTTTTCATGAAGATGAGACTGCTGCAGGCATCATTTTTCCCCTTCCCACACCTCAAAACTAACCTTTATTTTATTCCCTTTTCCCCCCATCATTTCCTATATTTTTTATCCATTCCCCTTTTTCCTTCATAAAATCCACCTTACAGAGTTTAAAACTCCTTTTTTAACTCTATCAAAACCCCCAAATCCATAAAAAAACTCTGAAATTTCATAAAAAACACACTTTTTGTATGACAGGTTTAAGCCCCTTTGGGATAAGTCCTAACCACTTCCCCACCACGTGCCCTGGTGCTGGAACCAAGTGCTAATGGTCCCAAGCACCTATCGCATCAGAACAAAATGCAACGCGAAGGCCCGATCTGACGTTCTAATTGCGATTGGCCCTTTATTATATACGCCCCGGTCCTATTATATTTCATAAAGACCAACGGCCCCGCAGTCGGGCACCAAACCATTTCATATATATATATATACATATATATATATATATATATATATATATATATATATATATATATATATTCCACCCCAAGCCACCAAAACCTTTACATTTCGTTAATTTTTTATTTTCATGTATTATAAATGGTTTCCGCCGGTGCAAGTTTTGAAACAATATCGATTGTTGATCTAAAGCCGATCAACGATCAGTGCATAGTCGCGTCGCAAGTTTTTTTTCCATCGCGTTAAAATAATGCCACCCCGATTGCTCAACCCCCGATGAGTTCTCTGCCATCGATATGATCTGCAGATCAACAGTCTGTAGTTAATCGCATTGACGCCTCCCTATTTTCTCCCCCCCCGATCGCCGAGCCCCGATTGCATCTGGGCCATCCACTTGTCCAGATCGCATTCCATAACTTTGGTTTAAAAACATGCAGCCCCGCTCCTAATGTTTTTTTGACCAATCCGGACCATTGATCTCTGCAGATCAACGGTCCTTATTAAATCCTTTTCCTCCTTTGTATCTTTTTCATTTAATCCCCAGATGCAATCTCCTCCATTGATCCCAACATCCAATGGCTGATATTTAACTTGACAGGCCTACCTCCTGTGGGTCCTGCCTTTCTCAAGATTTTATCTCCGCCATCCAAATTTTTCATCCTATGGCTCATATTGAAATTGCTCCCCTTTCTTCTATCCATGCATCTATCTCATATCGTGCTCATTATCCACTGTCAGATCTGAGGCCCCTGATCTGACAATCCACATTCCATATCACGTAACTTTTCGCGCAAAGGATAATTTCGTGGGGGCCGTGCGATATTGGTGGTTTTAAAAAGCCACATGTTGGATGGGAATGAATATCACATTCAAAAATGAAAAACCACCTCCCCACCTTTTCACCATGTGAAAACAGTTGTTTTTCCCTCTGAAACCGCTTTTCCCCATTTCTATTATGATTCATCGCGTGCAGTGCCTACCGTTGATCTTTGCAGATCAACGGCCCAGATCCAATCTGGCCTTATAGTATCTTCCTCCACCCTCGCCAAAGGATTTTAATGTAAAATATCCAGCGTCCATCTCATGGGCCGATCTCATCCAACGGCGCACGGTCATCCCGAAGCCCAAATTTCATTTCCTTTGAAATTTCCTCTGCCAAAGGGAATTTCGCCTATTTTTATCTATTTTTCTTCCGAATTTCTATAAAGTGACCCCTTCACTTTATTTCCTCCCGACATGTTCTAACCGTTGATCTCTGCAAGATCAATGGCCCTAACTTAATTCTTCCACCATTTTGCTCCCACTGAATGCTTTTAACCACTATGCAAAAATCTCCACCATTGGATGTTTCCATCCAATGGCCACGCTTCTCCCCATGGCCTCCTAAGTAGTTTTACCCATCAACGTGGGATTTCTTAATTAGCTTTGAATTTTGCAGGTGTTTAATGGTTTTTAAATTATATTGATGAAAATCTAAAGGCTGGGGGTGACGATTCCCGTGCCTTTGATTCATAAAAGAAAAGCCATTCACAGGGTTCACCTCCACATTTCATCAATGCTTCATGGGCATTGATGCCATATGAGACCTGTGTAGCCCTACACATCAACAAGACACAGAAAAGTAAAAAAAAAAAAAAGAGTATCAGTGTTGAAGAAAAAAACACAGCAGAACAAATGATTGAAGACAGTTTTGGAGTATTATAGCTAAGATCGAAAATCAAAAGCCTAATCCTCCAAATTAAAACACAATTAAAGGGAAATCAAAGGATTATCAGACAAAAAAGCCTCCACCACCACAATAAAGGCCAATTGATTTCTCTCAACTACCACAAAGTCACCTGTTGCCTCAAAGCATTCAAATAGAGGCTGAAGTTATTGATAAAAAAGAATATAGTTGCCTCAGCACAGCCGAATAGTTAATTCTGCCAAAGGACCTTAATGAAAAATATCAGCAAAGTTACTACTACATGAAATAGAGCCTTAAAATTCAACAAAATCTCCCACCAATCTTAATCCATTAATCTAAATCAATTAATACAGTAAAAATATTTGTACTCTTCTCCATTGAGCCCCTCAAAGGCCGAGAAGAATTAAGTCTGTATTAATCGAACTTTGGAGATATTTTATCAGATCCCACCTGTTGTATAAAATCAGCCCCTACATTCAAATTTCGGCCAGAGTCCCCTCTTTACCCCTTTATCATTGCCCTTTCCCAAGCTGGAAATACATTGAAAAAAGGCTAAAATCTGCTTTTAAAAGTCATGTAAGGCCTAGCTCCTTTCTCCCCAAGCTCTGTGCCTCCTTTCATCCGTATAGCCAAGCGCTGCCCCTTTGAGCGTTTATCCCAAATCGCATGATCGCGCCATCGCACTTTCTCCTCATTGCATATTCTGCCAGCGCACTTTCTACCTTTGCGATTTTTGCACCCATCGCATATCCGCCCCATCGCAAAAGCGCAGTTTCCTGTTCATGCTATTATCCGTCATCGCACTTTTCGTTTTTGCGATTTGCGCTCGACCGGTTATGCCCATCGCATAGCGCACAACACAGATTCTTGTTATTCCATCGTTCCTTCCATCACATTTTCTCCACTTGCGAATTTTCGATGTGCGCCCTGGGTCCCACTTCCAAAGCCTTTACTCCATTGTTTTGTCACATTTTTCTTTGTAACTCCCACGAAAGTTAATTTCTGAGTTTTAGTGCCATTAGCATCGTTTCGCCATTCTTCGTCATCTTCCCATGTGTTATCCATTATTTCTTCCACTTTTCACATATTCTGTTTATGTGTTGCGTTTTAATGTTTCTGTTTGATGTCTTTGCCCCTTGCACTTATCATCCTCCCTTTGTATTACCTCATTTTCACTTCCTATTTCTCCACTGTTCCTATGTGTTTTCCGCCACCCCACGTCATCTCATCATCCTCTCAAATCTGTGCCACCACTTCCATTGACCTCACTACGTCCACTCTCTCTGTGATTAGTCTTATTCAACAGGCTTTTGTTTTGCAGGAACTTGTTGTGGGAACGAAGTGGGTGGAAAGGATCCGGGAGTCACTATGATGTGACCTCCATCAAAGAAAGATACTTCGATCTATAGAACTCTCCAGAGAATAAAAAGGGCACATTTGGGTGGATGAAAACATTAATGCAACAACAGATTATTAATGAAGGAGCAATGAATTCAGTGTCCGACCTGAGAAAGGTTTTCAAATTTAAATTCAAAACCTGTAGATCGAAAGTACCACGTACAGAAGCAGGCGCCTCAAGGTTTAATTTCCGCAGATCTTCCTCCTCCAGCAAAGAGCCGAATATCTACATATTTTATTATTTATGTCTTATTTGTAAGCAGATTTTCATTCCCAGCATTCATTTCCGGAAATAAATCGTAAAGTACAGTCATTCATGTTCATTCATTCATAGTGTGGGCATGAATGTTTTCCGCCATCTGATTCAAAATAAGTCATTAAATGTTTTCCATCTGCCTCCTTCTTGAGAATTCTCTATCCCTTCTATAAAAGCTGAAAAAAAAAAGACATCGGGGGGGGGGGGTTCAAGATTTCTTTCAGCAAACTGTGCAGTGAAAAGGCTCTTGTATACATTCTGTAATATTTCTGTATGAAGGTTCAGAGCCCGTAGGGTCTCAGTGAGGAGGAGTTGTAACTGTGTTGAGGATTCTGGTCTTTGGTATCTCACAGTATGTAATTTTCTCTCATGTGTTAATACAATCTCTCATTTCATGCTATTTGTCTTCTTGTATCATGTTCTAGAATGCGAGTGGCTCACTAGTTTGTAGTAAGGATTCATCCTAGTTGATGCCCTTTCTGGAATTAGTCAAGCGCTTTAAATAGGCCTATTCATGGTATTCTATTCCATGTTCACCTCGTCCATATTTTTCGCTATATTAGTTGCTTGAGGAGGGTGCTTTTAAAACGCCATTGTCATATAAGGATTCATAAATTGGTATGCCCTTATATGGTTTTGTTGTGTATCTGGGTATCAGTCTCATGTTAACTAATATCTTCTTTATGTTTCCTCACTGCACTCACTTCCTGATATTTGATTTTTGTGATATATTATTTGAACTGGCCCTGTTTACAGTAAGCTGTCTCTTAACTGTATGATACCTTTGTATTGGAGTTTACATGATGTCTCTACACTATTCTTATCTTTGTATCAGCTTCTGAGAGAGATTGGTCCCATTCAAAACTAATTTCCTTGTTCAAACAAGAGATAGTAAGTGAGCTCTTGGACTGAAAACCCGAATTATACAAATAGCTCCTTGCTATATTAATATGTCCTAGGCACTGGTCTATGGCAGCTCTAGACTGTCTCTAGGGGGGTGAAAAAATTGTCCACAACATGTTTCTGGCGCCGTTGCCGAGGATCGAATTCAAGAATATCAGTTTCCCTGGGTCTCGAAAAATTGTTTTCACTCTCTAATCAGGTGAGCACAGAGATTTGAAGAGTTGCGTATCTCTCACCTTGGCGACTCCACTGGTTTCATTTGATAGATTTATTAGTAGTCCTGGCTCCTCGTAAGCCACATTTGAGGTCAGATACATCTCAGCTGAAAACACCCTATGTGTCTGAGCCAGAGAAGATCATTCAGAAAAGAGTTTGGAAGGAGAGGAAGTCAGCTCGTGCTGAAAACCTTGAATATTCTGTTGAAGATTATCTGCCCTCTTCCTCTCAAGAAGTTAGAACAGAAAATCTCGAGTTTTACTCAGAAACTCCACGTAGAGGAAGTGCCTAGATTGAAGAAGATTCTCATCCTACTTTCGAGGCCGAGAAAATTAAAGAAGTTACAGAAGTAGCTCCTGTTAACCGTGAATTATTCCAATCTACACCTCAGGCTTCTGTGTAATATATTCCCATTGTTATTCATACTCCACTTCCTCCTACTCCCCTCCCTTCATTTGTTTTTCAGACTGTTGCTCAACCCCCACCTCCCCCAATGGCTAATGTTCTCACTTTTATTTTGATCAAATATGCACCACTGGCCTTACCCCAAGTGCTAAATGATATGCCACAAGATTATCTAAAGATTCTGCCGAGATTTAATGGTGAAAATGAAGTTGATGCTCAGAAACATCTTGAGACTTTCTGTTCTTTTGCAGAGAACTTAAATGTTGAACATTTGGATGTGGTCTTGAGATTATTTGTGCAGTCTTTAGAGGGTGAAGCCAGAAAATGATTTAAGACATTGGGAAATAATTTTGTGACCACCTGGGACCAAATGGAGAATACTTTTCTCAGGAAGTGGGGAGAAAAGAAGGATCATGGTCAGCATCTCACTGAGTTTAATACTATGAAGAAGAAACAAAATGAAGGGGTATCAGAGTTTATTAAAAGATTCAACAAGTTATATCTGAGCCTGCCTCCTGAAATGAAGCCCCACGAAGCTGCTACCAAGATAATTTTTATAGCAACCTTTGATTTTGATTTTGGATTCTCCTTGAGAGAAAGAAAACCTGCCACTTTAGATGATGCACAGTCAGATGCTCTGGAATTGGAAGCAAACTTTGCTTCCACTGGGAAATTAAAAGGAAAATTTGAACAAGATACTAAGAGAAGAGGCAAAGAAGAATTTTCCACCTCTAATCAGGAAAAGGATTCAGACAAGATGGATGAAATAAGCAAGATGATAAAGAAGATGGTCAAGCTTGAACTGGAAGCTAAAAATCCAGCTCCCAAGAACTATTATAATGCCCCAAACAGAGGATACAATCCTCAGTACAGAATTCCCCCATTGTAGATACTGCCAAGAGAAGCAAAGGAATCACAAGACCGGGTACCTCATCCCTTATACCTGGAAGGTCCAGCAGAAGACTCCACTGAAGATGCGGCTTATGGATTAGAAGAATCAAACCTGGCTTTTTCAAATAATGATGATATGGAATGCCCATTGCAATATGAAGAAGAAGAAGCGGAGATTGACCATTATTGTAAGCAATTTACTGATTTCATGCAAGCACAATTCAATGTGAAGTATGATCTCCGATCTTCAAGGAAGAGGACCAGAACTCAAGATCAAGAGGAGGAGCCACCTCAGAAAGAAGCACCTGCTCAGAAGGAATCATCAACAAAGAAAAGCATAGAAAAAGGTAAGAACCCTCTAAATGTTCCCCCGCAGTCTAATAATCAGATTCCTTCTTCTTCGAAAATATTCAATCCTCTCAATGTTGAGTCAGGGTCGAAAGAAATTAAGTCTTCAGCTGAAAATAAATAATTTAAAGAAGTTGTAATAGAAAATTCCGCTTCTGCTTTTAATTTACAAAAAGAACTTGAGAAAATTAAGATTCCTATCCCCCTGACTGAACTATTAAAACAGCCTGTATATCAGTCTCAAGTTACTTCCTTTATTCTTCCCCCTGAAATACCAACCGTGCCTGATAGTTTAAACCTTCAAGAAGAAAGACTCGTGGTAGTCTTTGGCCCACATGTTGAGGAGATAAACCCCTCTACTCCTCCCTTTTACGTGTCCCTAGTTATTCATGACCTACTGTTACACAATTGTATGTTACATTCTGGGGCTTCCCATAATCTTATGCCTCTGTTTGTCATGCAACAACTAGGACTGCAAATTACAAGACCATACAAAGACCTATATTCATTTGATTCCAAAAGGGTTAAATGCTTGGGAATGATTAAGGATTTAGTGGTCAATTTGGCCCAAATTCCAGCAAAAAGTGTGGTCATGGACATTGTGGTTGCCGATATCCCAGCCCGCTTTGGCATGCTGCTGTCAAGATCCTGGGGTACCAAAATTGGTGGATCAATCAAATTGGATTTAACATATGCTACTATCCCAGTCTTTGGAGGTCAGGAAAGGAGGTTGTACCGAGATACTAGATTTGTTAAAATGGTAACTAAGGCTGACTGCTCAGAGAACTCTCCAGTTTATAACAAAGAGGGAGACTTCTCATGTTTGATGTTAAAAGAAAATCAAAATTATGCCCATGAGCCCCTTTTTGGTCAAATTCAAGCTGAGCAGCCTAAAGAAGATCAGGAATCAGGGATTTGGACTTTGCATTTTGATGGAGCAAATTCGAGAGAAGGCAATGGAGTCGAGGTGCTACTAATATCCCCTACAGGAAAATGGGTGCCACTGTCCTTTAAATTGGAGTATGAGGCTACAAACAACGTAGCTGAATACGAAGCACTATTATTGGGACTACAGACAGCCAGAAACATGGGCATCCAAAGTTTAAGAGTCTTGGGAGACTCTGAGCTGGTGGTAAGACAGATCAAAAATCAATGCCAAACTAAACATCCACGTCTGAGAGCTTATAGAAACGAAGTGTGGGACATGATAGAAAATTTATTCTCAACATTTAACATACAGTTCATGCCCCGGGAGAAAAACAGAATAGAAGATTCTCTTGCTGTAGCTTCCAGTACATTCCGTCCTCCTCAGAACCCACTCCTAAGATATGAAGTGGAGGTACGTTACAGACCATCCATTCCAGATAACATAAAGCATTGGAAGGTATTTGAAGATGATGAACAGATGAAGAGATTCATGGAGACAGTGGGAGAATTCTCCAATATGGAGATTGATGATAATGAGGAGGAAGAAGTTGAAAATATTGCAGAAAACAGCTGTGAAGAAAGAATAGCAGGAAATAAAGTGCTACAGCTGAAAGGTAATGTGATACCTAGAGTTCTGGTGCCTCTAGAAAGGTTATTTAATAAATATGATATTCCATTGCAGCCAAACAAGGTGACAGAAGAAGATCAAGTGGGATATTTGAATCTGGGTACTTATACTGATCCCAAAATTGTAAAATTATCTAAAAGAGTCCCAGAGGAATACAAAGAAAAATATTTGAAGTTGTTTCAATCTTACAAAGATGTATTTGCTTGGTCCTATCAGGACCTAAAAACTTTTGATGTTAATATAATGCAACATAAAATTCCTTTGAGGGAAGGTGCAAAGCCTTATAAGTAGAAGCTAAGACAGATAAATCCTCTGCTACTTCCCTCTATTGAAAAAGAAGTTAAAAAGCTATTGCAAGCTAAAATAATTGTGCCACTAAGATACTCTGAGTGGGTAGAAAACCTTGTTCATGTTCGAAAGAAAAACGGAGAAATAAGGCTCTGTGTAGATTTCAGGAATTTAAATAGAGCATCATTGAGAGATAATTATCCACTGCCTAAGATGGACCACATCCTGCAGAAAGTAGTGAGAGCGTCCAGAATGTCAATGATGGATGGTTTTTCTGGTTATAATCAGGTGGCTGTTTTCCCAGAGGATCAGAAGAAAACTGCATTCACCACACCATGGGGAACCTTTATGTATGCCAGGATGCCATTTGGATTAATCAATACAGAAGCTACTTTTCAGAGGGCAATGGATATAGCCTTTGTTGGGGAGCGGGACAAGTTTTTGGTGGTATATCTCGATGACATTACAGTGTTTTCAAAGAATGATGATGAACACATTGAGCATTTAAGAAGAACTTTTGAAAAGTGTAGAAGGTATGGCCTATCCCTCAATCCTCAAAAGTCCTTATTTGCATTAGATGAGGGGAAACTCTTAGGTCATATTGTAAAAAAGGATGGTGTGAAAATAGACCCCAAGAGAGTTGAAGTAATAAATAGTATTCCTTTACCGAGGAATAAGAAGGAAGTACAGGTATTTTTAGGCCGAATTAATTTTCTAAGAAGGTTTATTCCTAACTATGCTGAGATAGTTAGGCATATAACTAATATGTTGAAAAAGGAGAATGAATTAAAATGGTCCCAGGAGTCTAGAGACACATTCACGAGGATAAAACAGGCATTCGCTGAAGCTCCTGTGCTAGCTGGACCCGATTACAAAAAGCCATTTATGATATTCTCATTTTCTTCGCCTCATACAATTGCTGGAGTATTATTATAGAAAAATGAAGAGGGATATGAAAAGCCTATAGCTTTCTTCAGTCAAGTACTTTACGATGTTGAATTGAAATATAATATATTGGAGAAGCAGGCGTATGCCCTGGTGAAGTCCCTTAAAGCTTTTAGAGTATATGTTTTGCAATCTCATATTACTGCATATGTTCCCACAGCAGCTGTCAAAGACATTCTTGTTCAAGGAGATAGTGAAGGTAAAAGAGGAAGATGGATTGCAAAAATACAAGAATATGATTTGGATGTAAGCCCCACTAAGCTGATTAAAGGACAGGGACTTGCTAAGATGTTATCTGAATCAAATCATCAAGCCTTGGGCATTAATTTATCCGTGATAGCAAATGAAGAATCTGAAAAAGAAGAAGAGAAACTAGGACTGGAGATGGCCACTCAAAAGATACATATGAAATATCTGAATAGTCCTTGGTACAAAGAAATAGTTGAATATCTTTTAACACTTAGCTGTCCTCCGAGTTGTGATAAGGTGAAATACAGAGCCGTAAGAATGAAATCTCAGAAATACATAATTGCCAATGGACAGCTATATTGGAGAGACCCTTCAGGTATATTACTGTTATGCCTCACTGAAAATGAAGTGCAGAATGTAATAACAGAATTTCATGAAGGAATTTTTGGAGGACATTACAGCTGGAAGGCTACAACTCATAAAATCTTAAGGGCTGGTTTTTACTGGCCAAAACTGTACTCAGATACTTTTGCTTGGATTAGAGCATGTGACAAGTGCCAAATATTTGTAGGAAGATATAAATTAGCAGCTTTGCCCTTGATTCCTATTCGTGTGAATGAACCATTTCGAAAATGGGGATTAGACTTTATAGGAGAGATACATCCCCCATCAAGTGGCCAATATAAATGGATACTAATGGCCACAGACTATTTCACGAAATGGGTGGAAGCCATACCTACCAGAAATGCTACAGATGCCGTAATAATGAGGTTTATGGAGGAAAATATCATATCTAGGTTTGGCTTCCCTGCTAGAATTGTAACTGACAATGCGCATGCTTTCAAGTCTACCAGGTTTGTAAAGTTCTGCCAAAGGTATAACATTACATTGACTCACTCCACAGCTTACTATCCACAGGGGAATGGCTTAGCCTAGTCCTCTAATAAAACCCTGGTGAGGGCCTTGAAGAAAACGATAAGTGAAAATCAGAAGAATTGGGACTCCCAATTAAAATTTGCTTTATGGGCGAATAGGATAACCAGCAAAAGAGCAACAGGGAAGTCACCCTATGAGCTGGTGTATGGGTGAGCTGATGTGTTTCCTTTACAATTGGCATTACCAGTGGCACGTTTCATGCAGGAAAGTCAGGAAGAACCAGATGACATGATCAGAAGAATTCATCAGCTGGTAGAATTAGAGGAAACACGCAACCAGGTAAATAAGAGATTGGTAGAGTATCAGGAAAAAATGAAGGATATTTTTGATCGCCATACAAAAGATAGGAATTTCCAAGTTGGAGACCTGGTTCTTAGGTGGGATGTTCGAAGAGGAGAGAAGGGCAAGCACACAAAGTTTGATCTGCTGTGGTTTGGCCCATTCAAAATCGTGAATTTAGGGAGAAATAATACTTTCATGTTAGAAAACCTACAGGGTGATCTGCTGGACGCTCCTGTGAATGGACAATTCCTTAAACACTACTTTCAGTACTAACTCAAGCAGACCAGGCTTGATGTATTTTAATGTATATGATGTATGTAAGTGTGATTTCAATTTTGAATGTAAATAGTATAAATAAGCTGATAAGTTTTGAGGAAAAGCAAAGGGATCGTAAAATGAAATTCACACACAAGAGGGTCTGAGGTCTGCACGTTCTCGGCATGCCCGAGGATGAACATGTCGTCCCCAGGTGGAGCTAATGTTGTATAAAATCAGCCCCTACATTCAAATTTCGGCCAGAGTCCCCTCTTTACCCCTTTATCATTGCCCTTTCCCAAGCTGGAAATACATTGAAAAAAGGCTAAAATCCGCTTTTAAAAGTCATGTAAGGCCTAGCTCCTTTCTCCCCGAGCTCCGCACCTCCTTTCATCCGTATAGCCAAACGCTGCCCCTTTGAGCGTTTATCGCAAATCGAATGATCGCGCCATTGCACTTTCTCCTCATTTCATATTCCGCCAGCGCACTTTCTGCCTTTACGATTTGCGCACCCATCGCATATCCGCCCCATCGCGAAAGCGCAGTTTCCCGTTCATGCTATTCTCCGTCATCGCACTTTTTGTTTTTGAAATTTGCGCTCGACCAGTTACGCCCATCGCATAGCGCATAGCGTAGATTCTTGTTATTCCATCGTTCCTTCCATCGCATTTTCTCCACTTGCGAATTTGCGATGTGCGCCCTGGGTCCCACTTCCAAAGCCTTTACTCCATTGTTTTGTCACATTTTTCTTTGTAACTCCCACAAAAGTTAATTTATGAGTTTTAGTGCCATTAGCATCGTTTCACCATTCTTCGTCATCTACCCACATGTTATCCGTTGTTTCTTCCACTTTTCACATATTTTGTTTATGTGTTGCGTTTTAATGTTTCTGTTTGATGGCTTTGCCCCTTGCACTTATCATCCTCCCTTTGTATTACCTCATTTTCACTTCCTATTTCTCCACTGTTCCTCTGTGTTTTCTGCCACCCCACGTTATCTCATCATCCTCTCAAATATGTGCCACCACTTCCATTGACCTCACTACGTCCACTCTCTCTGTGATTAGTCTTATTCAACAGGATTTTTTTTGCAGGAACTTTTTGTGGGAACGAAGCGGGCGGAAAGGATCCGGGAGTCACTATGATGTGACCTCCATCAAACAAAGATACTTCGATCTATAGAACTCTCCAGAGAATAAAAAGGGCACATTTGGGTGGATGAAAACATTAATGCAACAACAGATTATTAATGAAGGAGCAATGAATTCAGTGTCCGACCTGAGAAAGGTTTTCAAATTTAAATTCAAAACCTGTAGATCGAAAGTACCATGTACAGAAGCAGGCGCCTCAAGGTTTAATTGCCGCAGATCTTCCTCCTCCAGCAAAGAGCCGAATATCTACATATTTTATTATTTATGTCTTGTTTGTAAGCAGATTTTCATTCCCAGCATTCATTTCCGGAAATAAATCGTAAAGTACAGTCATTCATGTTTAGTCATTCATAGTGTGGGCGCGAATGTTTTCCGCCATCTGATTCAAAATAAGTCATTAAATGTTTTCCATCTACCTCCTTCTCGAGAATTCTCTATCCCTTCTATAAAAGCTGAAAAAAAAAGACATTGGGGGGGGGTTCCAGATTTCTTTCAGCAAACTGTGCAGTGAAAAGGCTCTTGTATACATTCTGTAATATTTTTGTATGAAGGTTCAGAGCCCGTAGGGTCTCAGTGAGGAGGAGTTATAACTGTGTTGAGGATTCTGGTCTTTGGTATCTCACAGTATGTAATTTTCTCTCATGTGTTAATACAATCTCTCATTTCATGCTATTTGTCTTCTTGTATCATGTTCTAGAATGCGAGTGGCTCACTAGTTTGCAGTAAGGATTCATCCTAGTTGATGCCCTTTCTGGAATTAGTCAAGCGCTTTAAATAGGCCTAGTCATGGTATTCTGTTCCATGTTCACCTCGTCCATATTTTCCGCTATATTAGTTGCTTGAGGAGGGTGCTTTTAAAACGCCATTTTCATATAAGGATTCATAAATTGGTATGCCCTTTTATGGTTCTGTTGTGTATCTGGGTATCAATCTCATGTTAACTAATTTCTTCTTTACGTTTCCTCACTGCACTCACTTCCTGATATTTGATTTCTGTGATATATTCTTTGAACTGGCCCTCTTAACAGTAAGCTATCTCTTAACTGTCTGATACCTTTGTATTGGAGTTTTACATGATGTCCCTACACTATTCTTATTTTTGTATCAGCTTCTGAGAGAGATTGGTCCCATTCAAAACTAATTTCCTTGTTCAAACAAGAGATAGTAAGTGAGCTCTTGGACTGACAACCCGAATTATACAAAGAGCTCCTTGCTATATTAAGATGTCCTAGGCACTAGTCTATGGAAGCTCTAGACTGTCTCTAGGGGGGTGACAAAATTGTCCACAACACCACCTACTCATTCCTTCTATAAATACTTCTGTAGAAGATGATAAAATGTTGGTTGCTGAACTTTCAAATATACTTGAGCTTGAGACTTCTACTTGTAAATACTGTTCACCAGCTCTTTCAGCTCTGCTTGTGATTAGATAAGTTAGTATGGGAAGTGTAGGTGATTTTTGAACTGAAACATTGGACTTAAAGTTGTAACTGGTTTGGAGAATCAATACAAGATGATTTATGGGATTTGTTAGCCCCCCTATGAAATTCTTGACAAGCAAGCTAGGGGATGTATTATTTTGGATACCTTCAAGGGGTGCATCTCCCCTGAAGACACATCATCCTTGAATGTCTTCTGCAAGTCTCTGCTTTGCAGTGAAATCCCCTCTGCTGATTTCCCATATAAAGCCTCACTGGTTATAAATGTTGCTCCTAAAAGACCAACATTGCCCCTCACACTTCTGCAAAACACCGCATTGTTACCCCCTTGCCCCTTTGACAAAGTCCCTCTTTTCCCCTTTTATTTTCTCTATTAACCCCCTAAATCCCCTCTAAAAATCCCTACACCCTTCGTTTTCCAAATTTCCCCCTCCATCTCCCTATCGTTACCCTTAAGGCCTCAAAATACGTTAAAACAGGCTAAAAAACCCACTTTCCGCTTTACAACAGGGCTTAGCCCCTTACCGCAAGTCCCTTAACCACTTCCCACACATGCCCATGTGCTAGGACCGAGTGCTCAAGTCCTGAGCGCTAATCGCATCGAAAGGTCGGAGCCAAACGAGAAATCCCTTTGTAACATCAAAATTCCCGATGCGATTGGCTTTATTTATTGAGTCCTGCGACTTATTTTTTTTTAACCGTTGATCCGCCATATAAATCGGACGGCCCGCGCACTCCCTGTCCAATTGCAATCACAATATTTATGTGCGTCCCTCCTATCGGCACATCGCAAACACTTGCGATGCGATTGATCATAGCCCTGTCTTCCGATCCCCGATTGCTGCCATCCTTAGATTTCATTCCCCGCCGTTGATCTGGACCCGAGATCAATGGTCAACGCTCAATCGCAACTCCCCACCCGATTGAAATCACAAGTCCCAGTGATACCACCCCAATTGAGATCTCCCAATCAAATCATAACTGTCCACCCTCCCCGCTGATCCGATGGCCATCGCACTGCCCGCTCAATCACAATCGAAACATTCAATCGCTACCACTTTTATCCCTTTGCGATTGCGATCCGCCGATCTAATCTCAACCGTTCGTTTAATTCAAGATCCGACAGCTCAGCGCTAATCGCATCATCTCTCATCACCTCTCCACTTTTCCCTCCGATGGAGTGTGAGCCGTTGATCTAGTCCCCAGATCCAACGGCTAGCGCTCAATCGCGCTCCCACTTCTGATCGCAATCGAAAATTTTTGAATGTGTCACCTCTGCTCCCCCTGATTGCGATCCTCTGATTTGATCCTGACCATCCATTGGATTTAATATCTAACGGTTCAAAAGGAATCACCCTCCGCCTCCGGCTGGGTCCCACCTCATCGCATTTCATAACATTCTGGTCGCATTTCTCTGTATTTTGTTCAAAAGTCAAGGTTTAAGACTTTACACCAAAGTATTATATTTCATTGTTGTTCCACCCTCTTTCATATATTATTTCGCTGCTCGATCTTCGCCACCGATCTTTGTCCCCAGGCCATGATCTAATGGTCTGCACTGCATTATACCACCAAACCCTATTATTCATGAGTTCTCACCCTTCCGTTCGCATTTTGTCACCATTGTATAGTCAAAGCCACCACTCCGTCGCCACGCTACCATTTCATCCACCCTCCCATTGGATTGTTTTCTGAGTCCAGTTGCGTGTTATGCAGGGTGCAGAAGTAAAGGGCCGCCATGATTGCACAGTCTTCATTACAGCGGCAAGATATTGAAGATAAAGATATAAGTGAAGCAGAAGAGAGTTTAATACACAGAAAACCAAGTCATCAGGGCTGCCACATTAGCAGAGATGTTTCTCTCGATGAAAGAACAGAGCGCCCATACTGGTTTTACTCCATGCCATGCTCCAGTGAAGAGATTTCCACCCAGAACACAGTCTAAGCTACCAAAGCATGTTTTAATGCGGTATGGCAGACCATTCCATTTTTATTACCAGTTGATTTATCCACCCACAGTACCACATAGTACTACTGCAGCCGGAGTACATCAAGACCATGTCAAAATAAGTGGAAGATGAAGAAGACCACTCCTTCGTCCCAAAAGGGTACCAGGGATAAATGCAAAGATTTAAAATAGAATGGGTTCCGTCCCTCTCCTTCTCTTCCATGTTTTAATGTTTCATTTAGTGCCCCACCTACCTCCATGGCTCATCTTCTGCTATAAAAATCAGGAAGAAATTATTGTAAGGTTGGTTGATGAGATATCAGTGAAACGCAAGCATTTTCCTCTTGAGACAAGTTCTCTCTGTAATATTGTAAGATAGGCCGAGATTTGATGTATTCAGACTAAATGTTGAAGCTATGGGCTATGATGTACCTGATTGGTGTTGTTTTTAATATGGCAAGCATATTTCTTTGGATCCTGATCAAAAGCAGCTGGTGATGTTTTCTTATCTCTGTGTTTGATTTCATTTCATTCCATTTCTACTGGCTCGCATCAGAATTTTGGCATAAGATTTACCCTTGATAAGTACCTTATGTTGCTGCTCTCCCAGCCCTTTATGTTTTTTTCTTATGTGTGTATCTAAATATTTATTTCAATTGATTTAACCAGTGTAGTGGATGTTATTGCCTGCTCTCTGATGTATGAATTAATGAAATCTATGTTTAGATGTTCTTGCTAGGATCTAGTTGAAGGTGTTAAGAACACTGGGGGGTCTAGAACCTTGTCTCTGCCTCTCTAGGATCTTTCCATCCCAATTAGGCCTTCCTAAGATCCCTTGTCCTACCTCTGATTTTGTCCAAGCAGGCCTGGAGTTAAATGACCTCTGACCTGATCTATAGACAGAGTTGGTTGGTTCTCCTCCTGTCATTTTCAGTCCTTAATGTCCCATTCCAAATATCATCTTTAAGATCCAAATGCTCCAGATGACTAGCCCAACTGAAAGCTTGCATGTTAATTACAAATAAATCCTTTCTTGACTCCATTTCCCAATGGCCTCGATGTTTCTTGAGTTGTTTGTCTTAGCCTAATCTCTTCTATGCTCATCCTTGTCTTCTATTGGACCTTTCCTTTCCTGATTCCCAACAACCAAACAAAAACATTCAAACAGACAACCTGGGCCTATAAATAGCCTAAAATCACAACTCAGAGCTTCAAAGACATACACTTTGACTCACCTAGAGAGATCCCTCTCTGGACCTAGGAGGGCTAGATCCTAAGGTCTGAAATTGGTTCTATGTTGTCTCATCTTTTGGTCTTGTCAACCTGGCCAAAACATGGGAACCCCAACATAATGGCGACTCCACTGGGGACTCTAAGTGCATTTCACCTTAAATATTTTTAAAGACTCAGAGACTTAGAACTCTAGTTAGGTTGACAGTTAGTCACTCCTTTCTTGAATCGACCTCCATTGTTGAGTGTCCATCATAATCTTAGACAGAGCCTGGAAAGGGCCAGGTAGCCTCCAGATCTCACCCTCTTCGGAGGTGACATATCTGGTAAATGCCTTCCCAGTCAATCTCTAGTTGGAGTCTGTTTTTGAGGAGATTCCTGAAGGGTGATAGTGCATGAGCACTGTGGTGGATAGTGTAACCCCTTATATATACTCTGAAACCCTCCACCTGGTGACTCCATTGTTCCTAAATGAAAAGACTCCACTGGTGATCAATAGGCCTGCTGATTATCTTGGTTTCACAATAGACTCCACTGGGAGACCAGCCCCTGAGACAACATCAACCACAATATAAGTAACAAGTAGGGTTAAGCTGCTTGGCTTAGAAACAACATTCTGGCTTTCAGAACCATCCACACAAAAGCTTATCCCAACCCTGACCCACCTGAAATAGTTAACAATCCGGAGAGTATCCTCAAAGGAGCCCCTGCGCCCTATAGACCAACTATTTCCAGTCACATTCATAGAGCTAACTCTGCACCGGAAGAAATGACAGCTCTATCGCATTTTCTCCCTGACCTAGACACACCTAATAGATTAATAAGAACTAGGTCATTCAATCACCTAGACCAGCAAGACCTCGAGCTTCACAGTACACCATCTCATAGTGGTCAGCACACTAGGGACATAGAAACCCCTCCATCGAAACCACCTGATATCCACTTCCTTCAAAATTTGGGGCTCTCCCACCCTAGATCTGCTCAACAGACTTATGCTGGTCCTAATATCCCTGTCATTCAAATACCAGCTGTGAAAATCAATCATTCACCTCACCAGAACATTATCATGGCAGCTTGGTATGCACCTTTGCTATTACCTCAACCCTGGTTACCCTTGCCCAATGATTATCAGTCAAAAATCCCACACTTCACTGCTAAAGAATCCATCACAGCTCAGCAACATGTAGATAAAATGGAGGATTATTTTGATTATATGGAAATTGATGATGAAGCAATCAAAATGAGAATCTTTGCCCAAAGCCTGGGGGGTGATGTGAAGAAATGGTTTAAAATTTTACCCCCTGGAAGTATCCAAGATCTCCCTGCGTTATATCAGAACTCTCCAGCAGAATACATGTCCCTTAAGAGGAACGTAGGAGAAAGCGTCCATGAGTACACCAGTAGATTCAACATCATTTACAATGCTCTCCCTCCACACATGAAACCTCCTCAAGGGATGGCCCTGGCTAAATATCCTGATGGATTTTATGCTGACATGGCCTATGAGCTTAGAGATAAAGAGTACACTACACTAGAAGATATGAAAAAATGAGCCATAACCATAGAGGCAAACTTGATGGAAAAAAGGGAAAGATTAAAAGCTGAGAAAAGGGTAACCTATAGGGATGACAATGTAGCTTCCACATCTGATCCCAAATATGACAGACTGTCTAAAAATGTGGAAGAGCTACAACAAATGATAAAAAGGATGGTTTTCCAAAACAGAAACCAGAACCAGAACCAGAACGTCAGAAGAAACAATGCTGCTCCCAACAGACAAAGAGAGTCAGATCAACAAGTTGTTCCCCCATTTCAAGAAAACTTTCTAGATGAAGATGAGGGAATCGTAGAAGAGTCTGAATGGAATGGAATAAACATGTTTGAAACAGAAGACTCAGTCCTTAACTGTGATTCAGGGGAAGATCAGCCCTCACCTTCATACGGGGATGAGGAATGGTTATAAACTGAAGATTACAGATTAGGATTTGAAAATGGCATGTTACAAGTCAGAGAACAATATGAACTTAGGATCAAAAAGAACCAAGACACTTCCAAAACCAAAGCTCCTGAGGTAACCATCAAGAAAAGACCTGATAAAACTTCTAAAGCATCTGCTGCAAACGACAGATCAACAACTGAAAGTTTTGGTAAACATAAGGAGAAAGACAACCAAGACACTGAAAAAAAAAGCGAACCAACCAGCAGCACTAGCACAGTAGTTAGTGCTCCTGATAAAACGATTCCTAACCCTGTGCATAGTGAAAAATCAAAAGCTGATTCAGCCACTAAGACAGTGACTAATAAAACAAAGTTGAGCACTCCAAAGACCCAGTCCACTTTCAATTTGGAGAGTGAGATTGCCAAAATCAAAATCTCTGTACCATTATCTGAGCTGGCCACTCAGAATGTATATAAAGGCCAAATTTTGAGAGCATTGAATTTAGGGGAAAATAGTGACACTGTAAATTTGAATGATGATCAACCCGCCCTCCTGTTTGGTCCAAATATTGAGGGAAAATTTCAGGAAGGGGTAGGCCCACCTTTTTATATCAGTATCAACATTCATGACAAAATACACCACAATGCCATGCATGATTCTGGAGCATCACATAATTTAATGCCTAAGGTGGTGATGGAAAGATTGGGCCTAGAGATAACCCGGTCGTACAAAGACTTATATTAATTTGACTCGAGTAGAGTAAAGTGCCTAGGTCTAATAAAAAACCTATGTGTGAGCTTGACCCAGATCCCAGCTAAGTGTATGGTCATGGATGTGGTGGTGGCAGATGTGCCACCCAAGTATGGCATTTTACTATCTAGATCATGGGGAGCTAAAATTTAAGGAACAATGCAGATGGATGGCTCATACGCCACTATCCCTATCTTTGGCCAACTTAGAAGACTGTATAGAGAATCCCAGATGAAATTCCTAGTCAGTAGCCCTGAGAAACCTGAAAATTCACCATTATACTCTGTACACACACACCTGGATTCTTTCATTATTTACAACGAAAAATCTTTAGGAGAGCCAGAATCTGAATGAAGAAATACAAGCAAGGACACAAAGCCCATGGAATTTAGCATGATGGATACCTTAGGAGAATACGATGAAGAAAACCATGGGCAGGGTACTAAAAACGAAACTTAGAATGAACTAGAAACAGAACGCAAACAACAAGGTAGCCAACTCTCTGAACTCCACACAGGCCATGAAGAACAAGATAACCCACAACCTAGTACAGACTCGTCAACGCAACATAATGGCAAACTCCTGTGGGAAATGAACTTTGATGGGTCCTATACTAGGCAAAATGCTGGAGCAGGGGTGTGGCTACGTAACATAGAAAATGACCACGGAGAGAGCCATGCTGTGAATCTGCATTTCAAATGCACAAATAATATTACAGAGTATGAGGCTCTCATCCTGGGTCTCAATTTATTGAAGAAATTAGAAGCCCATAGGATAGCTGTGAGGGGAGACTCTGAGTTAGTAATCAAACAAGTGAATGGTGAATACGCAGAAAAACATCCTCGATTAAGATCATACAGGAATGACGCAGTGGATTTATTGAAAACCTTTGTTGAATATGAATTGGTGTTTGTTCCCAGGAGTCAAAATGTCATTGCAAATGGATTAGCTTGCTTGGCTAGTTCATATCCTAAGACTCCCCCTGACCAACAAATCGTCATTCAAACCAAGTTCAGACCTGTAGTACCAGACAACGAAAAATATTGGCAGGTCTTTGAAGGAGATAAACAGATCTAAGATTTCCTAGTGGGCAGGAATGAGTTTGAATTTTCTGATTCGGACTCAAAATATGATGACAGCTTCCCAAGTGAGGATCCCCCAGATGAACAAGAAACATCTTGTAATATAGAAATAAACACCTTTTCCCTAGAAACTAGACACTCGACCGAAAAATGTGAAAATGCAGATAACAAAGAAATGGAGGTGTTGCAGGCCAAGGATAAGAACATACCCAGAGGCCTAGCACCCCTAGAGGACCTTTTTTACTTTGACGACGTAGCAAAAAATCCCACTATAGAACACGCAAACTCAGATATAGAAGAATGCAACATAGGCACTGAAGACAAGCCTAAAATGATAAAACTGGCTAAGTCTATACCTGCAGACATGAAGAAAAAATACATTGTCATGTTTAAGGAATTTATGAATGTGTTTGCATGGAGCTATGAAGATTTAAAGGCCTATGACACCAACAACATACAACACAAGATACCACTAAAGGAAAACCAGAAGCCTTTCAGACAAAAACTTCCAAGGATCAATCCAAAACAATTTCCTGTAGTGGAAAAGGAAATTAAGAAGATGTATGATGCAGGCATTATAGTCCTTGTAAGGTTTTCCGATTGGGTGTCAAACTTAGTGGCTATGAGAAAGAAAACAAGAGAGATTAGATTGTGCATAGACTTCAAAAACCTCAACAGAGCCTCCCTGAAAGACAACTACCCCTTGCCCAGAATGGAACATATCTTACAGAAGGTAGTGGGCTCTAAAAGGATCTCCCTGTTAGATGGCTTTTCCGGATATAACCAAGTGTTGGTACTCCCAGAAGATCAACTCAAAACAACATTTACCACCCCATGGGGCACCTTCATGTATGTGAAAATTCCCTTTGGATTGATGAATGCTGGAGCTACCTTCCAGAGAGCGATGGATATAGCGTTCTCAGATGAAATTGGACACTTCATAGTTATCTACTTGGATGACTTGACTATATTTTCTAAAACTAAAGAAGAACACTTGAAACATCTCAGGAAATTTTTTGAAAAATGTAGGAGGTACGGTCTGTCCTTGAATCCTAAGAAAACTATGTTTGGGCTGCAAGAAGGAAAACTTCTTGGCCACATTATATCTGAGAAAGGGATTATGATAGACCCACAGCGAGTCGAGGGAATAATTCAAATTACACATCCAAGAAACATCAAGGAGTTACAATCCTTCATAGGAAAGATCAATTTCCTCTTGAGATTTATCCCCAATCTTGCTGAGCATCTTAGGAAAATGACCAACATGCTAAAGAAAGATGCAAGAATTAAGTGGACTATTTAAGCCAAGAAATCTTTTGAGTCAGTAAAACTTGCACTCACCCAGGCCCCTGTCCTTATCAGCCCAGACTTCTCAAAATATTTTCTGATCTTTTCCTTTGCCTCCCAGCATACAATAGCTGCAGTCTTGCTGCAAAGAAATTCAGAAGGTAATGAACAGCCCATCGCCTTTTTTAGCAAAGCCTTAAGAGACGCACCCTTAAAGTACAACATTATGGAAAAACAGGCCTATGCTCTGGTAAAGGCCTTAAAAGACTTTACGGTGTACATTCTACATTCTCACACCGCTGCTTACGTGCCCAATATAGTGGTTAAAGATATCTTGTCCCAGGACCTTGATGGGAAAAGAGGCAAATGGATTGCTACGATCTTGGAATACGACCTTGAAATAAAACCCACCAAGCTGATCAAAGGTCAAGGCCTGGCCCAGTTAATGGCTGAATCTAACTTGCAGGCCCTTGAAATTAACATGATAAATGCCTTAGATGAGCAGGAAGGATTTCCCCATCCAACTGTTGAGGAGCAGTTTCAGAACACTCCTTGGTACTCTGATATCCTCTATGTGCTCACTAATCTCAATGCCCCTCCAGAATTGTCCAAAACCAAGGCTAGATTCATAAAACTCAAAGCTAGAAACTATTGCATTTTAAATGGAAACCTATACTAGAAGAATCCAAATGGCCTATTACTGAAATGCTTATCCGAAACTGAAGCTGAAAAAATCAAACAAGAATTCCATACTGGGGAGTGTGGAGGTCACCTGAGTTTGAAAGCCACTGCAAATAAGATACTCAGGGCTGGTTACTATTGGACTACACTCTTCAATGATGCCCATAAAATGATTCTTACTAGCCACCAATGCCAGATCTTCGAAGGGAGAAGAAAGCTCCTCCCCCTCCCTTTACAACCTATCACCGTAGAAGGTCCCTTCATGCAATGGGGCCTAGACTTTATAGGAGAAATTCATCCTGCCTCCTTTGGACAACACAAATGGATCCTAACTGCTACAGATTACTTCACTAAATGGATAGAAGCCATACCCAGTAGTAATGCCACTGATTCTGTCATCACTAGGTTCCTAGAGGACTTCATCCAATCTCGGTTTGGCTGTCCAAGAAAAATAATCACTAACAATGCTGTTGCCTTCAGATCCAAGAGAATGATTGATTTCTATCGAAATTATGGAATAGCCCTTGGTCATTCATCTGCCTATTATCCCCAGGGTAATGGCTTGGCTGAATCATCAAATAAAAGCCTGGTTATAATCATCAAGAAGCTACTTGAAGAAAACAAAAAGTCATGGCATAAAAATTTGATACATGCTTTGTGGGCCGACAGGCTCACCATGAAGAAATCCATTGGCATGTCACCATTCCAGCTTGTCTATGGAACCGAAGTAGTTTTTCCTACCAGCCTGGGAGTGCCAGTGATTAAGCTTGTCCAAGAGATTCAGTCAGAGGAAGACAGCATGTTGAGAAGAATCAATGAAACTATCCATCTGTAGCAAACAAGGGAGCAGGTTTACAATAGAGCTGTCAGAGTGCAGGAAAGCATAAAGAGACAGTTTGAAAAAAGAGCCAAAGCTTCAATTTTCAAGGTTTGGGATAAGGTTCTGAGATGGGATTCAAGGAGAGAAGACAAAGGTAAACGTGGCAATTTTGACAGCTTGTGGCAAGGTCCCTATATCATCCAAGCCACTGTGGTTCCTAATGCATTTTTCTTACAAGAAATTGATGGTGTAGAGCTGTTTGGGGGTCCTGTCAATGGCAGGATGCTCAAACACTACTTCTGCTAATTTTCATTTCCAGGTCCATTTCCATTGTACATACCATTGCAGTTTTTGTTTTCAAGAAGAAAAGGAAAATGCTTCAAAAAAATAGAGATAGAGGAGAGGTTCAGACATGCTCAAAACATGAACCTCTGGAGTGCAAAGATTGGCTCTAATAACCTCAAAACCTAAACCAAAGAAATTGAAGAAGCTGGTCCTAATATGCTCAAAACCTGGATCAGCAAAGGAAAAGAAGAATCGGCTCTAACATGCTTAAAACCAGAGATGAAATGAACAAAGGAATTGACTCAAATTTGCTCAAAACCTGAGTCACAAGGAAAGAAGGATGTTTCAAGACTGCAGATTTCATGCCTTCACGGTTTTGTCCTCAGTTTTCTACAATTCTTCACCCCAGCAAGTCAAACAGTCTAATCCTGTCTTGGCTGTTTTTTTTTAATTTCCTGTCTTAGAATGTAAGAGAAGAAATATGTTGGACAGTTTAATCCCAGCAGATGTTAGATTAGGTAGGGAAGCATATGAGGCCAACTGTTTAATCTAGTCTCATGGATCAATAAGGATATATTTAGAATAGTTTTGTTTTTTGTTTTGAAAATAAAATGTAAAGGGTCTGCTAGCTCAAATGCGCCCAAAGGGAAATGTTAGGACTGTAGTCCGGGTAGGTAGTTTGGTTGGGAAAGTTTTTTTGCTAATATTTATAACATATTGTGGCAGCTGAAAATCAAATAAAGAAAGGGATGTGCCAAGCAGGAGGCATCTGGCCTACTCCGAATATCATCTCTGGTTTCTTGACTCCTTCAAGAAGAAGTCATCCCCATGTGGAGCCACTGTTAGCCCCCTTATGAAATTCTTGACAAGCAAGCTTGGGGCTGTATTATTTTGGAGACCTTCAAGGGATGCATCTCCCCTGAAGACACATCATCCTTGAATGTCTTCTGCAAGCCTCTGCTTTGAAGTGAAATCCCTTCTGCTGATTTCCCATCTAAAGCCTCATTGGTTATAAATGTTGCTCCTAAAAGACCAACATTGCCCCTCACACTCCTGCAAAACACTGCATTGTTACCCCCTTTCCCCTTTGAAAAAGTCCCTCTTTTCCCCTTTTATTTTCCCTATTAACCCCCTAAATCCCCTCTAAAAATCCCTACACCCTTCGTTTTCCCAATTTCCCCCTCCATCTCCCTATCATTACCCTTTAGGCCTCAAAATACGTTAAAACAGGCTAAAAACCCCACTTTCCGCTTTACAACAAGGCTCAGCCCCTTACCGCAAGTCCCTTAACCACTTCCCACACATGCCCGTGCGCTAGGACCGAGCACTCAAGTCCTGAGCACTAATCGCATCAGAAGGTCAGAGCCAAACGAGAAATCCCTTTGTAACATCAAAATTCCCAATGCGATTGGTTTTATTTATTAAGTCCTACGGCTTGTTTTTTTTTAACTGTTGATCTACAATATAAATCGGACGGCCCGCGCGCTCCCCACCCAATCGCAATCGCAATATTTATGTGCGTCCCTCCGATTGGCCCATCGCAAACACTTGAGATGCGATTGATCGCAGCCCTGTCTTTCGATCCCTGATTGCTGCCATCCTCCGATTGCATTCCCCGCCGTTGATCTGGACTCGAGATCAACGGTCAGCGCTCAATCGCAACCCCCCACCCGATCTCAATCGAAAGTCCCAGTGGTGCCACCTCAATTGAGATCTCCTGATCAAATCATAACTGTCCACCCTCCCCGCTGATCCGACAGTCATCGCACTCCCCGCTCAATCGCAATCGGAACTTCCAATTGCTACCACTTTTCTCCCTTTGGGATTGCGATCCACCGATCTTATCTCAACCATTTGTTTAATTCAAGATCCGACGACTCAGCGCTAATTGCATCATCGCTCATCGCCTCTACACTTTTCCCTCCGATGGAGTGTGAGCCATTGATCTAGTCCCCGGATCCAATGGCCAGCGCTCAATCGTGCTCCCACTTCTGATCGCAATCAGAACTTTTTGAATGTGTCACCTCTGCTCCCCCCGATTGCGATCCTCCGATTTGATCCTGACCATCCATTGGATTTAAGATCTAATGGTTCAAAAGGAATCGCCCTCCGCCTCCGGCTGGGTGCCACCTCATCGCATTTCATAACATTTCGGTTGCATTTCTCTGTATTTTGTTCAAAAGTCAAGGTTTAAGACTTTACACCAAAGTATTATATTTCATAGTTGTTCCACCCCCTTTCATATATTATTTCGCCGCTTGATATTCGTCGCCGATCTTTGTCCCCAGGTCATGATCTAACGGTCTGCGCTGCATTCTACCACGAAACCCTATTATTCGCGAGTTCTCACCCTTCCGTTCGCATTTTGTCACCATTGTGTAGTCAAAGCCACCACTCCATCGCTGCGCTACCATTTCATCCACCCTCCCATTGCATTGTTTTCTGATTCCAGTTGCGTGTTATGCAGGGTGAAAAAGTAAAGGGCCGCCATGATTGCACAGTCTTCATTACAGCGAGAAGATTTTGCAGATAAAGATATAAGTGAAGCGGCAGAGAGTTTAATACACAAAAAACCAAGTCATCAGGGCCGCCACATCAGCAGAGATGTTTCTCTCGATGAAAGAACAGAGCGCCCGTACTGTTTTTACTCCATGTCGTGCTCCAGTGAAGAGATTTCCGCCCAGAACACAGTCCAAGCTACCAGAGCATTTTTTAATGCGGTATGGCAGAGCATTCCTTTTTTATTACCAGTTGATTTATCCACCCTTAGTACCACAGAGTACTACTGTAGCCAGAGTACATCAGGACCATGTCAAAGTAAGTGGAAGCTGAAGAAGACCACTCCTTCATCCCAAAAGGGTATTAGCGATAAATGAAAAGATTTAAAACAGAATGGGTTCCATCCCTCTCCTTCTCTTCCATGTTTTAATGTTTCATTTAGTGCCCCACCTACCTCCTCGGCTCATCTTCTACTGTAAAACTCAGGAAGAAATTATTGTAAGGTTGGTTGATGAGATATCAGTGAAACAAAATAATTTTCCTCTTGAGACAAGTTCTCTGTGTAATATTGTAAGATAGGTCGAGATTTGATGTATTCAGACTGAATGTTCAAGCTATGGGCTATGATGTACCTGATTGGTGTTGTTTTTAATATGGCAAGCATATTTCTTTGGATCCTAATCTAAAGCAGCTGGTGCTGTATTCTTATCTCTGTGTTTGATTTCATTTCATTCCATTTCTACTGGCTCGCATTAGAAGTTTGGCATAAGATTTACCCTTGATAGGTACCTTATGTTGTTGCTCTCCCAGCCCTTTATGTTTTCTGCTTATGTGTGTATCTAAATATTGATTTCAATTGATTTAACCAATGTAGTGGATGTTATTTCCTGCTCTATGATGTATGAATTAATGAAATCTATGTTTAGATGTTCTTGCTAGTATCTAGTTGAAGGCGGTAAGAACATTGGGGGGTCTATAACCTTGTCTCTGCCTCTCTAGGATATTTCCATCCCAATTAGGCCTTCCTAAGATCCCTTGTCCTACCTCTGATTTTTTCCAAGCAGGCCTGGAGTTAAATGACCTCTGACCTGATCTATAGACAGAGTTGGTTGGTTCTCCTCCTGTCATTTTCAGTCCTTAATGTCCCTTTCCAAATATCATCTTTAAGATCCAAATGCTCCAGATGACTAGCCCAACTGAAAGCTTGCACGTTAATTAAAAATAAATCCTTTCTTGACTCCTTTGCCTAATGGCCTCGATGTTCCCTGAGTTGTCTGTCTTAGCCTAATATCTTATATTCTCATCCTTGTCTTCTATTGGACCTTTCCTTTCCTGATTCCCAACAACCAAACACAAAAAATCAAACAAACAACCCTGAGCCTATAACTAGCCTAAAATCACAACTCAGAGCTTCAAAGACATACACTTTGACTCACCTAGAGAGATCCCTCTCTGGACCTAAGAGGGCTAGATCCTAAGGTCAGAAAGTGGTTCTATGTTGTCTCATCTTTTGGTCTTGTCAACCTGGCCAAAACATGGGAACCCCAACGAGATCCTGGTCTATGTTGACAGTGATGTTTTTCTTATTGTAAATCGTTATTTTATTTCTATTTTCACTTTGTCCATCTTCTCTGATAAAGAACAGAAAACATAACTATATATTAGTACCCTTCTCTGACTGATAAGCTTTATCTACATGTTTTCTTCCAATTTGTGTTATTTGGGAATGGTTTAATTCAGATGGAGCAGTTAGGAATACTGGCGTTCCCTCGTCCTACTATCTTAGCTAAAAATTATTCTTGAATGTTATTTTCAATTTATGTTAAGTAGAGATGAACTAAAGAAGATATGGTGAGCCCTGGTCCTAGTTTTATCCCAAAAGACTATCTGAAATTTTCCCTAAGAATGTGTTGAAAGCTGGCTAGTTTGAAAGTACTTACCAAATCTTAGACCATTCTTTGTTATCTTATGTTTTTGTCTTGAAAGTTTACGAAGTAAAGTAGAACTAGGAGAGGTTTGTGGTGAGCCCTGCTCGCTAGTTTCTTCTCCAACAATTACCTTTAAGTTTCCCTTTGTGTTTTAAATGTTTTTCTATTGAAAGTGTATCAAAGGCTAGCTAGTTTCAAAGTACTTACCAGATCCTGGATTACTTTTATGTCTTCCTTAAGTGTATATCAAAATCTGGCTAATTTCAAAGTACTTACCAAATCTTGGCCTACTCTTTGTTCTTCATTTGTTTAATTAACCTTCTTGTTGTATCATTTCATTCCATAAATCAAACTTTAAAGAGATCCTTAGACATAGATGACTTGCCCCATGGACCACTCATGCCCCTTGTTGTTTCAATTAAACCCTATTATGACTCCATAGCCCAATGGACTAAAACCTACAATTATCTATCTTTTTGGCCAAAGCTTGTTCTATTTGCTTGCAACTTCACACCTTTGAAACTCTTTGCATTTAGGACTTTCCACTCAAACAATAATCATGATCAACCATCCAAAAAAAAAAAAATCCCTCAGCCTTCATAAATAGCCTAATATCATTACCCAAAACCTTAAATATAAATCCATCTTTTCACTTATTGGAGAGATCCCTCTCCAGATTGAGGAGGGCTAGATCCTAGAATCCAAAAGTGGTTGAAACGGTGTTTCTCCCCGTGGTCAGAATTTTGCCAATCTTGCTGATTATGGGGAGACAACAGGGTCATTTGGTCCAAGGGCGCCTGTATCAGATTTGCTAAGTTGTGACTACTGTGCCCGTTCGGGCAGCCTGTTTGCCATTTTCTCCCATGTGCGACCGTTCGGTTGGGTGAGTCATGTTGCGCTGGGTGAGGGCGCCTGGTGAAACGCGTTCGGGTTGGGTCATTTGGTCTGAGGGCGTCCGTATCATATTTTCTAAGTTGTGACTGTTTGAGAGCCTTGTGCACATTCGGGCAGCCTGTTTATAATTTTCTCCCATGTGCATCCGTTCGGTCAAGCGCGTCGTGTCCCGCCGGGTGATGGCGCCCGAATAAATGCGTTCGAGTCAGGTATTTTTGTCCGAGGGCGCCCGTATTAGATTTGATAAGTTGTGAATGTCTGGGTTCCTTTTTCATGTTCGAGTTTCCTGTTTTCCGTTTGCTCCCATGTGCGTCCATTCGGTCGGGCACATCATGTTGTGCCATGTGAGGGCGCCCGACCAAAGGCATTCGGGTCGGGTCATTTGGTCTGAGGGCGCCCATATCAAATTTTCTATGTTGTGACCACCTGGGTGCCTTGTGCATGTTCGGGTGGCCCATTTTCCATTTTCTCCCTTATGCCTCCGTTTGGTCGTTCAACTATCCCTTTCTAGACAGGGGTAAGGGTTGGCTTTTCGTGTGAAAGGTGGGTTGGTAATTGAGTTGTTTTGTTCGGTTGTGCCTAAAGAATGGCCTTGGGTCATTTTTAGGGTTGTTGAATTTCCTCTCTCCATCACCACTCAGTAGCATATGAGCGGTAATGTTGACCATGCTTGTCTTGGGAGGCATGTTTGAACAATCTCTCCAGTCTGCTCTGTTTTCTTGGAGTTGGATGGGGTTGTGGTGTGTGGCTCCTTGAGACGACTGGTTGCTCATTGGATTTTCGTGTGAAAGGTGGGTTGGTAATTGAGTTTTTTTTTTTGGTTGTGCCTGAAGAATGGCCTTGGGTCATTTTTATGGTTTTGACCTTTCTTCTCTCCATCACCACTTGGTAGCATATGAGTGGTAATGTTGGCCATGCTCATCCTTGGAGGTATGTTTGAACAATCTCTCTCGTCCACTCTATTTTCTTAGCGTTGGATGGGGTTGTTGTGTGTGGCTCCTTGAGATGATTGGCTGCTCATTGGCTTTGTTGAAATTGGCTCTTTGGTATCTCTCTCTCGTGGCCCTTCGTCGCACATTTCCTTCATTGAAATCAGCTTTTCGCTATGTCACTCGTTGGCTTCATCGATGTCGGCTCTTCGCTATATTGTTCATCTCCTCCCTTTTTTCTTGTGGGGGGTAGGGGTTGTATTTTCTTGTGAAAGGTGGGTTGGAAATTGAATTTTTTGTTTGGGTGCGCCTGACGAATGGCCTTGGGTCATTTGTAGGGTCATTGACTCTCATCTTGTCTCCATCCCCATTCGGTAACACATGAGCGATAATGTTGGCCATGCTTGTCCTGGGAGGCATATGTCAAAAGAGTTACCCTTTCGCTCTGTGTTCTCAGATTTGGATGAGGTTTTTGTGTGTGGCTCCTTAAGACAACTAGCCGGTTGCCTATGTTTCTTTCGTGCCCCTTGGTCACTCATTGGCTCCATTGAAATTGGATCTTTTCTATATTGTTCACCTCCTCCCTTTTTGGTGGGTGGGAGAGGTGGGCTTTTCTCTCGTTGGCTTCGAGAAATCAGCTCTTTGCTATATTGTTCACCTCCTCCCCTTTTGGTGGGGGGAGGGGTTGGATTTTCGTGTGAAAGGTGGGTTGGTAATTGAGTTTGTTTTTCGGGTGTGCCTAAAGATTGGCCTTGGGTCATTTGTAGGGTGGTCGACATTCATATTCTATCCATCCCCACTTGGTAGCACATGAGCAGTAATGTTGGCCATGCTCATCCTTGGAGGCATATGTGAACATTTCCCCCTTCACTCCGTGTTCTTGGAATTGGATGGGTTTTTGTGTGTGGCTCCTAAATATGATTGTCCTCTTCATTGTTTGGCTCTTTATGGTGCCAGTTTCTTGTGCTTGTACTCTTTATATGTCGGAATTGTGGGTGGATATGCATACATTTAAGAGGAATGTGGAAGGGTTTTGGTTGTAACCCACCCCTCTTGCTTGCTTTTTCCATTGGGTGATGTGAGGAGTGGTTCTCCTTGTTGTAAAATTAAGGTTTGGAATTCCTTTCAGAGTGCACGTCATTTGTCCCTGTGTTTTCTTTGAGGTTTTGATAGATGTGGTGGCCCATATGTTTGATCGAGTGGTCAGATTTTTCCTTGCATATTGCGTGCATAGTAGAATTATGCGGCTTGGAATTTTGAGACACAAGGTGATGGGTATTTCTTTTTTTGTGGATCGCGTATACAATTATGGTCCAATGGGGATGAGGCTTGCTACGTTTATGGCAGGGGCTATATATGGAAGGAGGAATTCAAGGTGGAATGCTTCAACCTTCCTCCTCTGTGTGGAGGTGGCTGTAGGTGAAAAGTATTCATTGTCCAGTTGGTAAGTCGGTGGGGAAATCTCCTAGGTTGCTTCTATGCAGGGTGTGTGGGGTGTGAGGCTGCCTGATCCCTCCTCATGTTCAGATATGTTCATGAATTTAGTAGTGAGCCTCTTCATTTGCATTTATTTTCTTCCTTTTCCTTCGCATCGAGGTTGCCACAGGTGATCAAGCGATCGAGGTCCACCATTGCTGCTGTCCGAGTGGACTCCTGGGTGGTCTTGGTGCGGGGTGGGGAGGGTTGGAGGGGGAATTTTTAAGAGAGGTTGTAGGATCAGCCGTTCTTGTTTTATTTCTGTCCTTTTGCATCAAGGGTGTCGCAGGTGATCAAATGATCGAGGTCCATTGTTGCTGCTGACTGTGTGGACTCCTAGGTGACCTTTGTGCGGGGCGAGGAGGGTCGGGGTAGCATTTATAATAGAGGTTGTAAACTTGGTCATTCTCCTTCTACTTCCTTATTTTTCCTTTGCAATGAGTTTGTCGCAGGCGATAAAGTTATCAAGGTCTACTGTTACTACTGCCTAGGTGGACTTCTAGGTGGCCTCGCTACTGGGCAGGAAGGGTTGGGGGGAATTTTTAAGAAACGCTATGGGGTCCATTGTTCTCCCTTTATTTACTTACTTTTCTTTTGCATCGAGGTCACCACATGCAACCGGGTGATCGAGTTCCATCATTGCTGTTGTTCGGGTGGACTCCTAGGTGGCCTCGGTGCGAGGCGGGAACGATTGAAGGGCATTTTAGAGAGAGAGAGTTTGTGGGGTTGGTCATTCTCCATTTGTTTCCTTTGTTTGCCTTTGCATCGATGTTGCCACAGGTGCTCGAGGTCCACTATTTCCACTATCGAGGTGGACTCCTAGGTGGCCTTGGTGTGAGGCGGGGAGGGTTTGGGGGGCATTTCTAAGAGAGTCTTGTTTTTGTTTTCTCCCCTTTGTCTGTTCATTGTGGCTATCATGGGTGATAAGGATTTTTCCATCCTTGTTGGTTGGGCATGGTTACCAAATCCTAGGCATCCTTGGTGCAATTTGACTCAGCGGGGTGACCCATTTTTGCGCTTTGTGTATCTTGCATCCATCGTCCATTATGTTTTATGTCTTGAATGTCCTTGGCATGTAGTGTGTGTGTGGGCTCTAATCCATTCTTGGGGATGCAAGAGGTGCAAGGTATAAGAGATTTACATGATATTTTTACCTCTCTTTGAGTTGATGGGTGTTCAGGTTGGCTCTCTGTAAGAGAGAACTTTGAAAGCCCTTTGAAGTGGGAGGGTGCTAGCTGCTTGATCCTGCCAGTAGTCATATGCTTCTCTCAAAGATTAAGCCATGCATGTCTAAGTATGAACTAATTCAGACTGTAAAACTGTGGATGGCTCATTAAATAAGTTATATTTTTTTTATGGTACCATACTACTAGGATAACCATAGTAATTCTAGAGCTAATACGTGCACCAAGTCCCGAATCTTTGGAAGGGAAGAATTTTTTAGGTAAAAGGTCCACGTGGGCTTGCCCGCTTCTCTAGTGAATCATGATAAATCGATGGATCGCACAACTCTTGTGCTAGAGATGCTTCATTCAAATTTCTACCCTATCAACTTTCGATGGTAGGATAGACACCTACCATGGTGGTGAGGGGTGAAGGAGAATTAGGGTTTGATTCTGGAGAGGGATCCTGAGAAACGGCTACCACATCGAAGGAAGGCAGCAGCTACGTAAATTACCCAATCTTGACATGGTGAGGTAGTGAGAATAAATAACAATATTGGGCTCATCGAGTCTAGTAATTGGAATGAGTACAATCTAAATCCCTTAACAAAGATCCATTGGAGGGAAATTTTGGTGCCAGTAGCCATAGTAATTCCATCTCCAATAGCGTATATTTAAGTTGTTGTAGTTAAAAATCTCATAGTTGGATCTTGGGTCATAAAGGTAAGTCCACCTACTCGATGTGCACGTGCCCTTCTATCCCTTTTTTCAGCAGCGTGCTCTTGGCCTTAACTGGCTGGGTCGCAGTTCCGGCACTGTTACTTTGAAAAAATTAGAGTGCTCAAAGCAAGCTTATGCTATGAATACATTAGCATGGAATAACGTGATAGGAGTCTGGTCCTATTGTGTTGGCTGTCGGGACCGGAGTAATGATTAATAGGGACCGTGGAGGGAATTCGTATTTCATTTTCAGAGGTGAAATTATTGTATGGACCACTGCGAAAGCATTTACTGAGGATTTTTTCATTAATCAAGAATGAAAGCTGGGGGCTTGAAGATGATCAAATACCATCTTAGTCTCAACCATAAATGATGCTGACTAGGGATCAACAGATGTTTCTCTAAGGACTCCACCAGCACCTTCTTAGAAATCAGAGTGTTTGGGTTCTAAGGGGAGTATGGTCGCAAGGATGAAACTTAAAGGAATTGACGGAAGGGCACCACCAGGAGTGGAGCTTGCAGCTTTATTTGACTCGACATGGGGAAACTTACCAAGTCCAGAGATAGTAAGGATTGAAAAATTGAGGGCTCTTTCTTGATTCTATGGGTGGTGGTGCATGGCCGTTCTTAGTTGGTGAAGCGATTTGTCTAGTTAATTCTGAAAACGAGTGAGACCTCAGCCTGCTAAATAACTGCATGGAGGTTCCCCTTCACGGCCAGCTTCTTAGAGGGATTATGGCCATTTAGGCAATGAAATTTTGAGGCAATAATAGGTTTGTGATACCCTTAGATGTTTTGGTCCGTAGGCGCGCTACACTTATGCAGCCAACCCTTTTTTTCTCCTAGATTGAGAGCATCGAGAAATCTTCTCAAATTGAATCGTGATGGAAATAGCCCATTGCAATTATTGGTTTTCAATGAGGAATTCCTAGTAAGCACATGTATTCAACTCCTTTTGACTACGTCCCTACCCTTTGTACACATCGCCCATCGCTCCTACTGATTGAATGATCCAGTGAAGTGTTTGGATTGTGTCGATGATGTTGGCTCACTGCTGTCGATGTCATGAGAAGTTCATTGAACCTTATCATTTAGAGGAAGGAGAATTCATAACAAGGTTACCGTAGGTGAACCTGCGGTAGGATCATTGATAGCAGGGTTTTGTTTTTTCATTTGGGTTGTGTGGGTTTTGATTGTATGTAATCTAGGAACATGTGGTGTGTCTCTAGGAGAGTGAGTTTTATGATTTTCGGTGTGGTGCCTCTTACGAAAGAGACTCACAACATTTTTAGTTACCTATCTTGAGTTCACACTTGTTGTTTCCTGTACTTGAAAACGAGGCCTATACTTGTCCCATCCTTTGTTATTATTTCCCCTAATGTGTTTTTTGTATGGGGTTTGGAAGCTCGTTGCTCGGGAGCCCCCTCTCCGACAGTATGTTCAGCGAGGCATGGTTGCTGTAGTCGAGGTGCTTAGGAAATATGATGGAAAAATTCAGAATTGTTTGTAGCGATAGTGCTCATTCCTTTGTTCGTTGGAAGATGTGGGCCTCCATAGTTGGTTCTCTCCAAAAGGCGGTTGTGGTGGTTTATTTGTTTGCTTGGGTGAGCCTTTTTGTTGGTGGTTAGTTCAAGGGAGTGGTTGCACATGTGATTCCTACCTCAACCCTTTCGTGAGGGGAAAATGTCATGGTGGGGTCAATATGGGATGGATGAAGAGCAGTGCAATCCATTGGGATAGCCACCCTATTCCTCTCGACTATTCCTTGACATGCCCTCGCGGAAGGGTTGTTTCTAGGTAATGAAATAACCCTCCCTTGGTCTAAGCTCCATAAAAATTACAAGTTTCCCCATCAATGGGAATGAGGTAGCATTATTTTCTCATGCCTTTGGTGTTGAGGGAATTCCTCGTCCTTTCTTGAGCCACTCCCCCTTCCAAGGAAAGTAGGAAGCAAGTTATTTTCTTGTCTCACCATTTGGATTGTGTGTTTTTTCCACGACTTGGTCATTTCTTGGATGTGTCAATTTTTACAATAGCGTCGTGGTGTGCGCTTTGGGGGATTCCCTCTTTTTAGGGTGTGACATTGCACTGCCATCGTATTTGTGGCCTTAGGCTTTATCTAGCATTGAGTGTCAGCCTGTGATAACTCCTCTTTGGAGTTGAGGTTGTTTGGACCCCCTTGAATTTTTGGCTAGAAAGGTTGTCGGGTGTCCTATACACAGAGGGGTGCAATAGCGGGGAGGGTTTTGCTATTAGTGCATTTTTTGTTTGAATCCTTTCGTGGGTTGGGGGGTTGTTTACCTCTCAACAATAACATGCTCCAAGCACTTGTCTCGTCATGGCCCTCGGCTTTTCTAGTAGTCAAGTTTAGGTTATGGCTTGTCTTCTTGGTTGTTTGATTGCCACTTGTTATGTCATGTAGATAGAAAGTATGTTGTGTCATAATGTATGTGGAAGGGTGAAAAAACGTGGGATGCTTTTGATTGGGTGCCTTGTTTTCCTTATTTTTGGTTAAGCCAATGTCTCCTCATGTGGTAGTGGCCCTCCATTTTTCTAGCTAGTGTTGATTGAAATTTGGCCCCCCTTTCTCTCAAATTGGATTTTTGTCACGAGTGTTATGGTGGGTGATGTTTGGTTTTTCTTTCTTTCATGTTGTTTTCTTCCCTTCCAGTCCCTAGCTTTATGGAGAAAAGTGGGAATTGTTATGGGTCAGTGTCATAGAAGGATGAAAAGCAGTGCAAACTCCCGGGTTGTCCACCCTAGTCCTTCTCGGTCATCGTTCCTTGTAGTTCCCCCCTTTTTCCCAAGGTACAAGGCTTGGAAAGCTTGTACTGTGTTCGAGCCTCCCCTTGTGATTCGTTTTGGTCCCCCTAGATTTACAAAGAAAAGGTGGGATTGTCATGGATTGAAATTTTTGGAAGGATGAAAAACCAATGTGATTTCCTGCTGGGGTGGCTACCCCAGTCCTTCTCGAACGCTGATCTGTGCAGTTCCCCTTGCCTTTTTGCAAGGGCATGGGGCCTTGAAAGCATTTTTTGTGTTTGAGCCTCGTCTTCTCTATTGGAAGCCATGTTTTTGTTCTATTTTTCTTTTCTTTTTTTATGGTGCTTTTTTCCCTCCCTCCTTTTGGCCCATAGCTTTATGGAGAAAAGGGTGAATTGTTGAGGATTGGCATTCGCGGAGGATGAAAGGTAGTGCGAGCTCTGGGGGTGGCCACCCTAGTCCTTCTCGATCATCGTTCCTTGCGATTCCCCCCCTTTTGCAAGGGCGTGGGGCTAGATAAGAGTTTGTTATATGTTTGGGCCTCCTCCTTTCACTGGGTGGACAATTTTGTTTCTCTTTCTTTCATGTGTTTTTCTTAATTTCCCTGTTCCAACCCCTATATTTATGGAGAAAAAATGGGGAGTTGTAGTGGCTTTATGTTCATGAAGGATGAAAATAAGTGCGCATTTTAGGGTGGCCACCCTAGTCCTTCTTGGTCATATTTCTTTACAATTCTACCCTTTTTGAAAAGGCATAGGATTTGGAAAGCAACTCTTCTTGTTTGTCTGCTTGAGATTTCCCTTGTGAGGGTGTGGGAGCCACCTTCTCTTTATTTTATGTTATATGCATATGTGTTTTTTTTCCCCTTCCCTTCCTCTTTTCAGCCCCGAGCAGTGTTATGGAGAAGAAAGGGGGGAACTGTTACAATTGGTTCTTCGAGAAGGATGAAAAGTAGTGGGAGCTCTTGGGTTGTCCACCCTAGTCGTTCTCGATCACCGTTCCTTGTAGTTCCCCTATTTTTTCAAAGGCATGGGGTTTGGGGGGTCTTGTTTGAGCCCCTTCCATTTAGTGATTGGGTTATGGAGTGCAGTTTTCTTGAGGGGGAAGGGGGCTTGTTGCTTGTTGCGATGCATTGTACGTTGGGTTGGTTTTTAGCCATTTCTTGTGGGGGTGCGCTTTTTTGGTAACACATGGAAATGATTCTCGGAAATAGATATCTCATCTCTTCTTACGATGAAGAATGTAGAAAAATTTGATACTTAGTGTGAATTGCAGAATCCTATGAATCATCAAGTTTTTTAATGCAATTTTCAGCCGAGGCTTTGGTCAAGGGCACGTCTATCTAGGCATCGAATCCCAATCAAATGCACTCCTTGCAATATGGGGAGAAACAGAGGTGGTCATCCATGCCCAATGAGCTTTGGTTGGTTGAAATGTGGCAGGTGATGTTTCGTGGTGTGCATCGGCAAGCGGTGATCTTGTCGCCTTGGTTAGGCAATGGGAGTTAGCCGATGTGGGATCTGTGTGGAATCCTTGGAACTTGATTTTATCTCTCTTGTCCTCCCATTGGGTTGGGTAGATTTAGCTCCAACTTGAGACCTCATCTCATGCGAGAACACCCTTCGAGTTTAAGCATATAATTAAGTGGAGGAAAAGAAACTTACAAGGATTCCCCTAGTAGCTATGAGTGAATTGGGAAGAGCGTAGCATGAAAATTGGGTGGTAGCATCACCTAAATTGTTTTCTATAGAAGCATCCTCAGCTACAGACCTGGGCCAATTCCCTTGGAAGGGGGTGCCTGATAGGGTGATAGCCCTATCAGGCTGAGACTGCCATATCATGAGGAATTGTCGGTGAGTCGGGTTGTTTGGGAATGCAGCCCAATTTAGGTGGTAAATTTTGTCCAAGGCTAAATACGGGTGAGAGACCAGTAACGAACAAGTACCACAAGGGAAATATGAAAAGTACTTTGAAAAGAGTTAAAGATTGATTGAAATTTCCAGGAGGGAAGCTGATGGAGGCTGTCGATGCATCTCGGTTGGATGTGGAATGGCTCAGGTTGGTACGCCACTCAACTTGAGGCAAAAACCAACACAGGCTACTGCATCATCACAAGTGAAAGTGGAGTACCACCTGTCAATTTTCCCTTGCAGTGGTTGAGAAATGAAGTGTGCGCCCTTGTGGTAGGCTGTGTGCACCTGCATGCTCATGGTGTTGGTTGGCAGGCTTCCCATTCGGCTCGTCTTGAAACATGGACCGAGGAGTCTAACATGTGTTCAAGTTGGCGAGTCTGAAAACCTATGAGGCATACAGAAGCTGACGGGTGAGATCCCCTCTCTGCGGGGGGTGCATCGTCAATGCACCTTGAGCTTAGTGAAGGGTTCGAGTGCGAGCACACCTATTGGGACCCAAAAGATGGTGAAATGTGCCTGAGCAGGGTGAAGCTAGAGGAAACTCTGTTGGAGGCTCATAGTGATACTGATGTGCAAATCGTTCGTCTGACTTGGGTATATGGGCAAAAGACTAATCGAACCATCTATTAGCTGGTTTCCTCCGAAGTTTCCCTCAGGATAGCTACAGCTCATGCGCGATTTTTAACGGGTAAATAAATTTATTAGAGGCATCGGGGGCATAATTCCCTTGACCTATTCTCAAACTTTAAATAGGTAAGAGGGTGCAGCTGCTAAATTGAGTCGTGCCATGGAATCAAGAGCTCTAAGTGGGCCATTCTTGGTAAGCAGAAATGGCAATGCGAGATGAACCAAAAGTTGAGTTACAGTGCCAAATTTCACGCTAACCTAAATCCCACAAAGGGTGTTGGTTGATTAAGATAGCAGGATGGTGGTGATGGAAGTCGAAATCCATTAAGGAGTGTGTAAAAACTCACCTGCCAAATCAACTAGCCCTGAAAATGGATGGCGTAGAAGCAAACAACCTATACTCAACCATCAGAGAAATTTCCTGGCTTCAATGAGTAGGAGGATGCAGGGGTCATTGAGAAGCCTCGGGGGTGAGCTTGGTTGGATAGGCCCCTGGTGAAAATCTTGGTGGTAATAGAAAATATTCAAGTGAGAACTCTAAATACTGAAGTGGGGAAAATTTCCATGTGAAAAACACTTGGACATGGGTTAGTCAATCCTAAGAGATGGGGAAGCCTTGTATCAAGGGTGTACTTTTCACAAGCATCGAAAGGGAATTGGTTTAATATTCCTGAACTGGGACATGGTGGCAGGCAACAACGTTAGGAAATCTGGAGACGTCGTCAGGGGCCCCGGGAAGAGTTATATTTTCTTTTTAACAGATTTCCCACCCTGGAAGTGGTTCACCCTGTGATAGGGTCCAGTAGCTAGAAGAGAAACACATATATTGTGATGTTTGGTGTGCCCTTGGATGCCCTTGAAAATCTGGAGGACCGAGTACCATTCATGCCTAGTCATACTCATAACCACATCAGGTCTCCAAGGTGAACAACCTCTGGTCAATAGAACAACGTAGGTAAGTGAAGTCAGAAAAACTGATCCGTAACTTCGGGAAAGGGATTGGATCTAAGGGCTAGGCCTAGGGGTCTACATCCTCAACTCATGGGATGTTGGAAGTATGCTCGAGCTACTCTCATGCTGAGGGTAGGTAGTCACGTGTCGATTGGGCTACAAGCGTAGAATTCTCCCTCGCGGGGGGCTTTCCCTAGGTGGCGAAAAATTAACTCAGAACTTGTGCGGACAAGGGGAATCTAACTTTTTAATTAAAACAAAGAATTGAAATGGTCCCTATGGATGATGATGAAATGTGATTGCTACCCAATGTTCTGAATGTCATAGTGAAGAAATTCAACCAAGCATGGGTAAACGGCGAGAGTAACTATGACTCTCTTAAGGTAGCCAAATGCCTCGTCATCTAATTAGTGACATGTTTGAATGTATTAATGAGATTCCCACTGTCTCTATCTACTATCTAGCAAATCCACAGCCAAGTGAATGAGCTTGGAAGAATCAGTGAGGAAAGAAGACCCTTTTGACCTTGACTCTACTCCGACTTTGTGAAATGACTTGAGAGGTGTAGAATAAGTGGGAGTTATTTTCGGTGCAAGTGAAATACCACTACTTTTAATGTTATTTTCCTTATTTTGTGGGGAAAAGACGGGGCACTGCCCTATTTTTGGCCTTAAGGCATGTTTTGACGGGTTGATCTGGGTGGAAGACATTGTCAGGTGGGGAGATTGGCTAGGGTGACAGATCTGTTAAAAGATAATGCATGTGTCCTAAGATTAGCTCAACAAGAACAAAAATATCATGTGGAACAAAAGGGTAAAAGATCATTTGATTTTGATTTTCAGTATGAATAGAAAATATGAAAGCGTGGCCTATCAATCCTTTATAATTTCTGAAATTGAAGCTAGAGGTCTCAAAAAAGTTACCACAGGGATAACTGGCTTGTGGCAGCCAAGCGTTCATAGCAACGTTGCTTTTTTATCCTTCGATGTTGGGTCTTCCTATCATTGTGAAGTAGAATTCACCAAGTGTTGGATTTTTCACCCACCAATAGGGAATGTGAGCTGGGTTTAGACCGTCGTGAGATAGGTTAGTTTTTCTCTACTGATGAACCACACCACAATAGTAATTCAACTTAGTACGAGAGGAACCGTTGATTCACACAATTGGTCATTGTGCTTAGTTGAAAAGCCAATGGTGAAAAGCTACCGTGTGTCAGATTATGACTGAAAACCTCTAAGTCAGAATGCATGCTAGAAGAACCCTTTGTAGATGACTTAAATATGCAATGGGGTATTGTAAGTGGAAAAGTGGCATTGCTGCCATGATCCACTGAGATTTAGCCTTTGGTCGCCTTGATTTGGAGCTTCGCTCTTGTCCATTTATTCAAAATTCAGAAAACTATCACTGTTGCACCTTTTTCCCCCCGTAATTTTCATTCAAACATCGTTTCTTTTGTTCGCATCTCAAAAATGCATTTCTTGCTTGGGGGCGGGAAATTTAGGGTTTCCATGCCACGGTTGTGAGAGGAGTCGCCAGTCTGTGGAACTTGTGGTCAGTGGCATGGAAACCCCAAATTTCCATGTCGCGGCATGGCTTAAAATGATCACAGGCCTACAGAACTTGGGGTTTCCATGTCCTCCCGCGCCCCCAAGGGAGACATGCTGGGGAAATTAGGGTTTCCATGCTGCATCACGGGCAAGACCGTCACCTAAGTCTAGGGAACACAAGGATGGGGGATTCAATTTCGCAGAACATGGCAGAGGGTCGCACTTGAGCCCAAGAAACTTGGGGTTTCCATGTCCCGTCCTTGATGGAAACTGCAGGTTTCGATGTTTTACGGCACACTGGAAACTCGGGGTTTTCACCAAATCCAAGGTGCGGGAACTTGGGGTTTCCATGATGATGGAAACCGTCGCCCAAGTATAGGGAACTGGTGGTGTTTCAAAACCATGGATCCAAGCCTCTAGGGAAATCCAAGTTTTTTCCATGTCACAGCACATACAAACTCACCGCCCATGTCAATGAAACTTGGGGGTTTCCATTTCGCCACAAGACAGACAATCGCCCCAATTTGGAGAAACTCAGGGTTTCCATTTCATGGAATGGCGGAAAATTTCCCAAGTTTGGGAAACCTGGGGTTCCCATGTCCCGCCGTGATGGAAATTGCAACCCCAACATGGGGTACTTGGGGGTTCCATGGCATAGCATGATAGAGATCGCTACCCAATTATGGGGAACTTCGAGTTTCCATGTCACAACGTAACAGAAACCACCGCCCGGGTCCACGGAGCTCAAGGGTTCCCATTTTTTGTGGCATGACGGTTACCACCCAATTCTAGGAAACTCGGGGATTTCCACGTCCCACCATGATAGAAACCATGGCCTCGGTGTAGGGACCTTGGGTTTCCATGTCACGGTACGACATAGAATCACCCAATTCTGTGGAACTTTAGGGCTTCTGTTTCCTGGAACGAGGGAAATCGCCTAGTTCTGGGAACCTTGCGGTTTCCATCTGCCGTCCCGATGAAAACTGTGCCCCTGGTGAGGAGAACTTGGGTTTCCATGTCACGGCACAACTGTAATCGCCCAAGTTTATTGAATTCATGGTTTCCATTGTGCGGCATGGTGAAGAATCACCTAAGTTTAGCGAATTTGGGGCATCCATTTTGCGGTGCGATGGAAACTTCTCCCCTATTCTGTCTTCGAAACTTGAGGTTTTCACGCCTAGTCATGATGAAAGCCATCCAAGTGCAGGGAAGGTTGGGTTTTTTAAGGCGCCAAGAATTCATGAGGTGCGTTCGGGGTAACAGGGGCACCCATCAGGCGTTTGGATAGTGTTTGGGCACCGTGCGACGTTACGGGTGAGCCGTCGCATAGTAACCGCATGGTCACGGGTGTGTGGTGGTGAGACATTATAGGTGAAATGTCACACTATAGCTGGAGTCATAAAATCGATGCAAAAGTTGAGCGGCTGACACTACACGAGTGGGTTGACAACTCAACGATGGGGGTTGGCTCGGATCCACCGAGTGACCCATGGCACACACATGATACACATATTAATATGGCATGCGAATGGTGGAGAAGTCATCCAACCAATGATCAAGCAAGCATCTGAGTGCAAGTGCATTGGAGCACCACGAGCTAAGCTAACAACTCGTTAGTGAAGGAAACTTGACGGCGGTGAACGCAGAGCAAGCACTAGTTGAGTCGGGTTGTTTTCGTGCAGGGCATGTGGAATTCCTCCACATGGCATGCACACTGCGGGATTGGTCGATTCAGGTAGCACTCAGATAAATTCATGCAACAAACATGCAGGGCATGTGGAAATTCTCCGCAGGACATCCGCAGTGCAAGGTCGGGTCGGGCAGGGCCTCTGCACGATCTGAGCTTCAGTTCAGAGGTCGTTCTGAAGGCATCATGAGTCCAAATTGAGTACCGAAAGTTGAAGAAGGTGCGTATTGATGGGACGGAGCTAACCACATAGTTGGGGAGCAGATTGGACATAGAGAGAGCTTGCTAGGAGGTCTGAAATCATTTGTAACACCAACCCCATTGACCCGACAGCACCTAGGAAATTTTATGGAGGATATTCCCGAGGTGAATTATAATGTTGTAAATAATTTTTGTGGGCTAGTTAATGATTGAAAAGAATTGTAATCTTGGACAAAAAGTGACTTCCCTTACCAAAGAGAAAAGGGGTATTTTGCTGGATTGGAACTTATACTGTATTTCATATTTATGAAACATATTATCAGGCAGACTCATTATTAACTGGGACTTTCCCCTCCCTTGTATGTATGGGCGTACATTATAAATATGATCACAATGTTTATGTTTTCCTCACATTGAAAGAACATTTTATTAATGAAATTAACAAGTTTTGATATAGGCATAGTCTATATACTTGAGTATTATGAAAAGGAGAAGTATGGTAGTGCCACACCCCGTCTATAGCATGGTTGAAATATCACCAAAGGTCTAGGGGAATGATAGGTTTCCTTGCCTCGCCATGACGAAAATCACCCAACTGTGTGAAATCTAAGGTTTCCATGTCCTTGCTCAATGGACACGACCCAATTATACATCCGCCATGACAGAAACCACCCCTGTAAGACCCACGAGATGAAGACGACGACAGAGGGCGTTGGAAGTGTTTAGTGGACATGCGACGAACGAAGAAGCAACGAAAAACCACGATGAAAGGTTAGACCAAGGTACAAGAACATTCGGGGTTCCTTTGGATTTTTTGCACCATTGGGAAGCTATTAAGGCTAGACCAAGGTACAAGCATATTTGGAAATAAGCATAAATGGCTTATGGAGGTTTGGTTGTATAATTATTGCAAATTGTACATATTTATGGAAGCATAATATCGGGTAGACATATTAACGGGATTTTCCCCTCCCTTGAATGTATGGGCATTCATGTGGTTTAATATTGAGTTTTATTGTTGTTTTATTTCCGCACAAGAACACTTTGGAATATTAATTAAACAAGTGTTGAATTAGGCATAGTCTACTTATTGTTTATTTGAAAAGAGAAAAATAAGGTAGTTCCGCAACTGTCTATAGAGTGGTTGGGAGACTACCATAGGTATAGGGGCGTGACAGTTGGTATCAGAGGTACATTTTTGTGGATTTTTTATTATTGAGAAGGGATACAATTGTATTGAATCTTGATGGATGAGTTTGTTTCATTGGAAATGAACTTCAAAGAAATTAAAGAGAAGTTGAAGGAAGTGGAAAAGGAGTTTGATGAGGTGAGTCAGACCATTGATACATTGTGCAAGAGGAGGATATGAGAAAATATGAAATGTTTTGACTTACGAAGAAAGTGAGAATTCTCTGAGAAGAAATGGACAAGGTAGAAGAAGACCGAAGGAAGTTATTTGATAAGCTTCTCAAACTTAGAGACCTTGGAAAGATGAAGCATGGTGGCATGAAGCCCACTATGGCCAAAACAAAGGATGTTGTAGATGTGATTGAAGTCAAGGAAGAACTTGATGAACAAGTTGGACCAATACCAAGCACATTACAAGCATTGATGGTGGAAGATTCTCACAATGATGTTGCAAATGTGGTAGAAGTCGAGGACGAACTTCATGAACAAGTTGGACCAAGGCCAAGCACATTGCAAGCATCGGTGATGGATGATTTTGGGGAGGATGTTGAGGATGCGGATATGATCGTGGAAGAACTCATGGAACAAGTTGAACCTAGACCAAGCACATTGCAGGCATTGGGGGATGAACCACATGAAAATTTTGTAGAAGTGACAATTATTGAAGAGGAACTTTATGAGCAAGCGGTACCAGGATCGAAAGCATTGCAGACATTGATGAGGACAGAGGACACTCGCTTAGAGAGTCTTCATGAAGATAAGACTCGTGTTTCAATTGAGCATCTGGGAGATGGACCATATGTAGGGATGGGAAAGAAGATGAATTCTTTTCCAATACCATGGAGGAAATTTCCTCGGATGACTATGATGGAAACTTGTACATTGGAGAAGCAAGGAGAATTTCTTGTTGTAGACCTTGATAGGGAAATTTGTGACCTCGCTCTAGTAGGTTCAAATTCCTATGGCAAGGGTGGAACTTGATGATCTTTGTGATAGATATGGGTCATGCTTAGTCACATGGAAATTGTCTAGGTGCCTGGCATGACTCATGGACTGCCTTGGTGGCAGGGCACATTGTTTGGGTAGAATTCTTTATGGCTTACAACCAAGAACGAACTCTTGGTGCACCTTTAGTGGGGGAGAAGCCTTGGAGGAAGTACGCATGATGATGATGGTAGAAGTGACCGATGGAACTTAAACTGTACACTATACACATGATGGTGGCTAGAGTTGAGATGAGTCTACTCTTTATGGACACATGGGAAACCAAAGTCATGTACATTGACATGAGGGCATGGCAGGACATTATGCAAGTGCACTTACTAGGTGCCACTTATGAGCATCATGGAGGAGTGTCAAGAAGGAATATGCTGAGCATGATCGATTTTTACTACTACATGGACATCTTTTATATATGGGATGATGGATGTTGTTCAATTTGAGCAACAAGACATTGGCTGGATGAGCAGCCTATGAGCACATTCATATGACTTGCAGGGTGAGAACAACTTGTGGTGGCACTCGTAGGAAATACAAGTATGCTTGCCAACGCTTTGGATAGGATTATGCATGGGGGTTCATGATGGAGTTTCATTCATTGGAGGCTTCATGCTACAATGATATTGCAGTATCTGGTTCATTGAGGAGCTGAGATCGAGACTGGTCTTGATTTTGATGCACTATGGGATGCATACCTTTGAGGACATTTATGGGGTGTGTTTGTGAGGAGTCAATTGATGGAGATGATCAACGAGATAAAATGGAGGTTGATGGAGATGCAATGATGGGATGCCTTGGTGGTATACACTTGGGCATGGGTTGATAATTCTTGAGTTAAATTTGGTATGCACGTTGGATGCATATTGCAGATGGGATGAACATAGACTCATGGACCTAAATATGGCACATTTTTGAGAGGATGTTCTTGACTTGATTTGAGGAGGACCTTTCGCACGTGGATGATGCTCGATAGTTGTGGTTGTCTTTTGAATAGCACATGGAGATTGGCATCATGCGCAACACATTTCAAATAGAGATGGCTTGTTGGATGGACAACATGTTGCAGATGAGACGGATCTCCATGGATTACTTAACACTCATATGGGGTGGATCCTTGATTGAGTTGATGGGTGTGACAGGATGTGAGAGGGACAACTAACACATGGTATGAGGATGTGCATTCTCACAATGAGAACGTATGGTTGTGCTGATCACCTGACTAGTTCAATTTATGAGGGCTATAGAACTATGCAGAGTTATGCTGGATACATAGCAAGTTTTGTTACGTTGAGTTGGTTGGAGTACTTGATGCAGATATTTGCATGATATTGACAATATATGATGGGTTGACTGATATATGTTGCAGCAGCATGTGGCCATGATGGAGATATTGACTTCCCACTATGGTATAGCATGTGGTGATTGCAAAGGATGTTTTGATGATCATGGATTGGGGAGATATTTCCCTTGGATATGCTAGACATGAACCTTGATGGTTTATGCGATGATACTGGGTGATGATACATTGCAACAAAATTTGCGATGATGATGGTAGCACTATCGGGGACGAAAATGTTATCTTAAGTGGGGGAGTATGTAAGACCCATGAGTCGAGGATGATGACGGAGGGTGTTGGAAGCATTCAGTGGACATGCGAAGAACGACGATCGACAAAGCGATGAAAACATCAACCTAAAAAAGGTCTGAAAAATTTTCCCTTAACATTCTTCCCAACTTTCCATGTCTTATTATGTAGCTTTGACCCTAACCAATGTCTTGCCCATGCCAATGTTTCACTGAGACCAACAAAAATAATGTCCAAGCTTCGATACCAACTATAGCCCTATAAATTTCCAAGCTTCGTCAGGTCGTGTCATGTGAGGGAAGCCGTATAAAAAATGCTAACTTCAGACCACCCTAGTGCCTTGTGCATGTTTGTGTGACCCGTTTTCTTTTTTCTCCCTCGTGTCTTCATTCGGGCAGGTCGGGTCGGGTCGTTGGTGGGTGCCCAAGGAAACGAGATCGGGTCGGGTTGTGTCATGTGAGGGTGCCCAAGGAAATGGGTTCGAGTGGGTCGATTTGGGTCGTGTCATGTGAGGGCGTCGAAGGAAATGCATTTGGGTAGGTCGAGTTGGGTCATGTCATGTGTCGATGCCCAAGGAAATGAGTTTAGGCGGGTCAAGGTGTGTCTTGTGAGGGAATCTAGGGAAATGCGTTCAGGAGGGTCGGGTCGTGTTGGGTCACGTGAGGGAACCCAAGGAAATGTGTTCAGGTCAGGTTGTGTGAGGGCGACCGTATAAAAAATGCTAAGTTGTAACTGCCCATGTGCCTTGTGCACGTTCGTGTGGCCAGTTTTCGATTTGCTCTGTTGTGCCTTCGTTTGGGCGGGTCGGGTCGGGTCATGCCGTGTCAGGGAGGCCGTATCAAAAATGCTAAGTTGTGACTGCTCGTGTGCCTTGTGCACGTTCGTGCAACCCATTTTCCATTTGCTCTCTTGTGCCTTCGTTCGGGTGGGTCAGGTCATGTCATGTGAGGGTGCCCAAGGAAACGTGTTCGGGTCAAGTCGTGTGAGGGAGGTTGTATAAAAAATGTTGAAGTTGTGACCGCCCCTGTGCCTTGTGTATGTTCATGTGACCCGATTGTGGTTTTCTCCTTTATGCCTTCGTTTAGGCCGGTTGGGTCATGCTGTGTGACGGTTCCCAATGAAATGCATTCGGCTCGGGTTTGGTCAGGTCGCGTGAGGGAGGCCATATAAAAAATGCTAAGTTGTGACCACCCATGTTCCTAGTGCACGTTCGTGTGACCCATTTGCTATTTTCTCCTTTGTACCTTCGTTCGGGTCGGGTCATGTGAGGGAGCCCAAGGAAACACGTTTGGGTTAGGTCGGGTCAAGTCAGGTCATTTCGTTTGAGGGCGACTATATCGAATTTTCTAAGTTGTGACTGCATGGGTGCCTTTTTTCATGCCCCTATACCTTTGGTGGTTTTTCAACCATGTTATAGATGGGTTGTGGTATCGTCGTACTTTTTATTTTCATAATACTCAAGTATGTAGCCTATGCCTTTAGCAACACTTGTTAAATTAGTTAAGAAAATGTTCTTTCAATATGCAAAAAACATAAACATCGTCATCACATCCACAGTGTATGCCCATGCATACAAGGGAGGGGAAACTCTCTGTTAATAATGAGTGTGCCAGATAATATGTTTCATGAGTATGAAATACAATGTAAGTTTCAATCCAGAAAAAGGCCTCCTTTGCTCCTTGGCAAGGCAAGCTACCTTTTGTCAAAGCTTAAAATGCTTGAAAATGATTAACTATCCCATAACAATCATTTACAACATTAGAATTCACCTCAGGAATTTTCTGCATAAAATTGCCCAAGTGCTGCCGGGTCACTCGGGTCACTGCCTGCCTATGAGTTCAGACCTTCCCACGAGCTCTCTGTGTGTCCAATACACTTCAAATCTATGTGGTTAGCTCTAGCCCGTCAATAAACACCTGCTAAAACTTTTGGCACTCAATTCTAACCTACGATGACCTCAGAAAGAGCTCTAAACTGAAGTTTAGACCTCCTGCAGATGCCCTGCCCGACCCGACCTGCATTGCAGACACCCAGCGGAAACGCGTTCGGGTCAGGTCAGGTCATTTCTTTTGAGGGCAGTCGTATCAATTTTTATAATTTGTGATTTTCTGAGTGCCTTGTGCATGTTCGGGCGGCCCATTTTCTGTATGCTCCGTTATGCCTTCGTTCAAGTTGGGTCATTTCGTTTGAGGGCATTGCGTCGTGTGAGGGCGCCCGAACGAACGCATTTGGGTCGAGTCATTTTTTTTTAGGGCATCGCACCGTGTGAGGTCGCCCAACCAAAAGATTTCAGTTTGATTCATTTTATTTGTGGTTTTCACGCCGTGTGAGGTTGCGCGACTGAACGTGTTCGGGTCGGGTCGTTTTGTTTAAGGGCGCCTGACCGAATGCATTCGGGCTGGGTCATTTCATCTGAGGGCATCACACCGTGTGAGGGAACTAAAATGAACGTGTTCTGTTCAATTCATTTTGTCTGAGGGCGTCACATCATGTGAGGGCACCTGAAGGAACACGTTCGGGTCGGGTCATTTCGTTTGAGAGCGACTGTATCAAATTCGCTAAGTTGTGACCGCTCAGGTGCCTTGTGGATGTTTGGGCAGCCCGTTTTCCATTTGATCCCTTGTGCCTTCATTCGATAGGGCATGCCATGTTTCGTTGTGTGATGGCGCCTGACCAAACGCATCTGGGTCAGGGAATTTCGTCTGAGGGCATCGCATCATGTGACGTCACCCGAGCAAAGATGTTCAAGTTAGGTCGTTTTGTCTCAGGGCGTCGTGTCGTGTGAGGGCGCTCAACCAAATGTTTTTGGGTTGGGTCGTTTTGTCTAAGGGCATCGCACCATGTGAGGGCACTCAGTAAAATGCATTCGGGTGGGGTCATTTCGTCTGAGGGTGCCCATATTAGATTTGCTAAGTCGTGACCGCCCGTGTGCCTTGTGCATGTTCTAGTGGCTCGTTTGCCTTTTGCTCCCATGTGTGTCTATTCAGTTGGGTGCACCATATCACGCCGTGTGAGAGAACCCAGCCAAACACGTTCAGGTTGATTCATTTGGTCCGAGGGTGTGCATATCATATTTACTAAGTTGTGACCACCTGGGTACATTGTGCAGGTTCGGGCGGCCCGTTTGCTGTTTGCTTCCATGTGTGTCTGTTTGGTCTGGCGCGCCCTGTCGTGCCGGGTGAGGGTGCCTGGCCAAATGAGTTCAGGTTGGTTCATTTGGTCTAAGGGCAACCATACCAGATTTTCTAAGTTGTGACCACTGGGGCGCCTTGTGCACGTTCGGGCGGCCCATTTGCTGTTTTCTCCCATGTGCATCCATTCGGTTGGGCACGCCATGTCACGCAAGGTGAGTGTGCCCAGCCAAACGCGTTCGGGTCGGGTCATTTGGTCTGAGGGTGCCCATCTCAGATTTTCTAAGTTGTGACTGCTCGGGTACCTTGTGCACATTCGGGTGGCCAGTTTTCCATTTTCTCCCATGTGCGCCCATTCGGGTCGGGGCATTTGGTCCGAGGGTGCCCGTATCATATTTTTTAAGTTGTGACTGCCTGGGTGCATTTTTCATATTCAGGCAGCCCATTTTCTATTTTCTCCCATGTGCGTCCGTTCGGTCGGGCACACCGGGTGAGGGCCCCCAACGAAAATCGTTCGATTCGGGTCATTTGGTCTAAAGGTGCCAATATAAAATTTGCTATGTTGTGACCACCCAGGTGCCTTATGCACATTCAGGTGGCCCATTTTTTATTTTCTCCAATGCACTTCCTTTCAATCAGGCGAGCCATGTCGCACGAAGTGATGGTGCCCAGCCAAACACGTTCAGGTCAAGTCATTTGGTTTTAGGGTGCTCATATCAGATTTGATAAGTTATGACCACCTGTGAGCCTTGTGCACGTTTGGGTGGATTGTTTGCCATTTTATCCCATGTGTGTCCATTCGATCGAGCGCACCGTGCCATGCTGGGTGAGGGCACCTGGCCAAATGCGTTCGGGTTGGGTTGTTTGGCCCAGAGGCGCACGTATCAGATTTGCTAAGTTCTGAATGCCCGAGTGCCTTGTGCATATTTGGGTGGCCTCTTTTCCATTTTATTCCATGTGCATATGTTTGGTTGGGCGCACCATGTTGTGCTGGGTGAGGGCACCTAGCCAAATGCATTTGGGTCGGGTCGTTTGGCACAAGGGCACCCGTATCAGATTTTCTAAGTTGTGACCGTCTGGGTGCCTTATGCACATTCGAGCAGCCCATTTTCCATATGCTCCCATGTGCATCTATTCGGTTGGGCGCATCGTATCCTGCCAGTTAAGGGTTCCTGCCCAAACGTGTTAGGGTTAGTTCGTTTGGTTCGAGGGCACCTGTATCATATTTGATAAGTTGTGACTGCCCGGTTTCCATATGCACATTCGGGCGGCCCATTTTTCACTTTCTCCCATGTGCGTCCATTCGGTCGAGCATGCCATGTTGCACCAGGTGAGGGCCCCCGGCCAAATGCGTTCGGGTCAGGTATTTTAGTTCGAGGGAACCCATATCATATTTGCTAAGTTGTGACCGCCAAGGTGCCTTGTGCATGTTTGTGCGACCAGTTTCTGATTTTCTCCCTTGTGCCATCGTTTTTGCTGGTCGGGTCGGGCCGTGCCATGTGAGGGAGGCCGTATAAAAAATTCTAAGTTATGAATACTCATGTGCCTTGTGCACGTTTGTGCGACCCGTTTTCCATTTTCTCCCTTGTGCCTTCATTCGGGTGGGTTGGGTCATGCCGTGTGTGGTGCCCAAAGAAACTCATCCGGGTCGGGTCATGTGAGGGAGGCCATATAAAAAATGCTAAGTTGTGACTGCCCTTGTGCCTTGTGCACGTTCATGTGACCGGATTGTCGTTTGCTCCTTTTTGCCTTCATTCAGGCGGGTTGGGTCGTGTTGTGTGATGGTGCCCAATGAAACATTTTCAGGTCGGTTTTGGTTGGGTCATGTGAGGGAGGTCGTATGAAAATTTCTAAGTTGTGACCACCCTATTCCTAGTGCACGTTCATGTGACCCATTTGCTATTTTCTCCCTTGTGCCTTCGTTCCGCTCAGGTCATGTGAGGGAGCCCAAGGAAACCCATTTAGGTCGGGTCGGGTCAAGTTGGGTCATTACGTTTGAGGGCGACCATATAAAATTTTCTAAGTTGTGACCACATGGGTTCCTTGTTTTCATGCCCCTATACCTTCCTTGGTCTTTCAACCATGTTATAGATGGGGTGGGGCACTGGCGTACTTTTTCTTTTCATAATAATCAAGTATGTTGCCTATGCCTTTAGCAGCACTTGTTAAATAAATTAAGAAAATGTTCTTTCAATATGAATAAAACGTAAAAATCATCATCACATCCACATTGTATTCCCATACATACAAGGGAGGGGCAACTCCATGTTAATAATGAGTCTACCAGATAATATGTTTCATAAGTATGAAATACAATATAAGTTTCAATCCAGCAAAAGGCCTCCTTTTCTCCTTGGCAAGGAAAGCTACCTTCTCTAAAAGCTTACAATGCTTGAAAATCATTAACTAGCCCACATAAATCATTTATAGCATTAGAATTCACCTCGGGAATTTTTTGCATAAATTTTCCCAAGTGCTGTCGGGTCACTTGGGTCACTGCCTGCCTATGAGTTTAGACCTTCCCACGAGTTCTCTATTTGTCCAGTACACTTCAAAGCTATGTGGTTAGATCTGGCCCGTCAATACACACCTGCTGAAAATTTTGGCACTCAATTCTGACCTACGATGACCTCAAAATGATCTCTGAATTGAAGTTCAGACCTCCTGTGGACGTCCTGCCCGACCCCATTTGCACTGTAGACACCCTGCGGAAACACGTGCGGGTCAGGTCGATTCATTATGTTTGAGCGCGAAAGTATCAATTTTGCTAATTTGTTACTGCCCAGGTGCCTTGTGCACGTTTGGGTGGCCCGTTTTTCGTTTGCTCCCTTATGCCTTCGTTCGGGTCGGGTCGTTTCCTTTGAGGCCATTGCGCTGTGTGAGGGTGCCTGACTAAACGAGTTTGGGTCGGGTCATTTCATTTGAGGACGTCGTGCCATGTGAGGTTGCCCAAATGAATGCTTTCGAGTCAGGTCATTTCGTTTGGGGGTGTCGTGCCGTGTGAGGTCGCCCGACTGAACGTGTTCCGGTCATGTCATTTCTTTTGAGAGCGCCTGATCGAATGCATTCGGGACGGATCATTTTGTCTAAGGGCATCGCACCGTGTGAGGCCGGCCAACCGAATGTGTTTAGGTCGATTCATTTTATCTGAGAGTGTCACATCATGTGAGGGCGCCTAAACGAACGTTTTCTTGTTGGGTCGTTTCATTTGAGAGCGGCCGTATCAAATTCGCTAAATTGTGACCGCCCAGGTGTGTTATGGACATTCGGGTGACCCGTTTGTTGTTTGATCCCGTGTGCCTTCGTTCAGTCGAGTGCGCTATGTTGCGCCGAGTGATGGAACCTAACCAAATGAGTTTGGGTTAGGGAATTTCATCTGAGGTCATCGCACCATGTGACGTCACCCGAGCAAACACGTTCGGATCAGGTCATTTTGTCTGAGGGTGTCATGCCATGTGAGGGCGCTCGACCAAACGCATTTGGGTCGGGTCATTTAATCTGAGGGTGTCACACTGTGTGAGAGCACCCAGTCAAATGCATTTGGGTTGGGTCATTTTGTCTGAGGGTGCCCATATTAGATTTTCAAGTTGTTACTGCCCAAGTGCCTTGTGCACGTTCAGGTGGCTTGTTTGCCATTTTCTCCCATGTGTGTTTGTTCGGTAGGGTGTGTCGTATCACGCTATATGAGGGTGCCCAATCAAACACGTTTGGGTCAGGCCATTTGGTCTGAGGGAATCAATATCAGATTTGCTAAGTTGTGACCACTCGAGTGCATTGTGCACTTTTGGGCGGCCCATTTGCCATCTGCTTCCATGTGCATCTATTCAGTCAGGCACACCATGTCACGTCGGGTGAGGGTGCTCAACCAAACGTGTTCAGGTTGGGTTGTTCGATCCGAGGGTGACCATACAATATTTTCTAAGTTGTGACTACCCGAGTGCCTTCTGCACATTCGGGCAGTCTGTGTGCCATTTTCTCCCATGTGCATCCATTCGGTTGGGCGCGCCGTGTCACGCAAGGTGAGGGCGCCCAACCAAATGCATTCGGGTCGGGTCATTTGGTCCGAGGGCACCCGTATATGATTTGCTAAGTTATGACTACCTAGGTGCCTTGTGCACATTCGAGTGGCCCATTTTCCATTTGCTACCATGTGCATCCGTTCGGTCGGGCGCGCCGGATGAGGGTGCCCAGCCAAACACGTTCAGGTCGGGTCATTTGGTCCGAGGGTGCCCATATCATATTTTTTGATTTGAGACCACCTGGGTGCATTTTTCATGTTCGAGGGGCCCATTTTCCGTTTACTCCCATGTGTGTTCGTTCAGTCGGGCGCACCGTGTCGAACTCATTTGGGTCGGGTCATTTGGTCCGAAGGTGCCCATATCAGATTTGCTAAGTTGTGACCTGCCGAGTGCCTTGTGTACATTCAGGCAGCCCATTTTCCTTTTTCTCGCATGTGCTTCCATTCAGTAGGGCGCACCGTGTCGCGCTGAGTGATGGCACACAGTGAAACGTGTTCGGGTCAGATCATTTGGTCCGAGGGTGCTCATACAAGATTTGCTAAGTTGTGACCGCCCGAGTGCTTTGTGCATGTTCGAGTGGCTTGTTTTCCATTTTCTCCCATGTGCGTACATTCAGTCAGGCGCGTCGTGTCACGCTAAGTGAGGGGGCCCGAAGAAACGCATTCGATTTGTGTCATTTGGCCCAAGGGCACCCGTATCAAATTTGTTAAGTTTTGACTGCCCGAGTGCCTTGTGCATGTTTGGGCGGCCTATTTTCCATTTTCTCCATGTGCGTCCATTTGGTCCAGCACGTCGTGTTGCGTCGGGTGAGGGTGCCCAGCAAAACACGTTCGGGTCGAGTCATTTGGCCCGAGGGTGCCCGTATCAGATTTTCTAAATTGTGAGTGCCCGGGTGCCTTATGCACATTCGGGCAGCCCATTTTTCATTTTCACCCATGTGCATCTATTCAGTCGGGTTCGCCATGTCGTGCCGGTTGAGGGTGCCAGCCCAAATGCATTCGGGTCGGGTCGTTTGGTCCGAGGGCACCCGTATCATATTTTATAAGTTGTGACCACCCAAGTGCCTTATGCACATTCAGGCAACCTCTTTTTCATTTGCTCCCATGTGCGTCTGTTCGGTCAGGCATGCCATGTCACACCGGGTGAGGGCACCCGACCAAACGCATTCGGTTTAGGTATTTTGGTCCGAGGGCGCCCATATCATATTTTCTAAGTTATAACCACCTGGGTGCCTTATGCATGTTCAGGCGACCCATTTGCCATTTTCTCCTATGTGTGTCTATTCGGTCGGGCGCGCCATATTGCACCAGGTGAGGGCACCCGGTGAAACGTGTTTGGGTTGGGTCATTTGGTTTGAGGGAACCCGTACCAGATTTTCTAAGTTGTGACTGCCCGGGTGCCTTGTGCACATTCGGGTGGCCCATTTTTCGTTTTATCCCATGTGCATCCGTTCGGTCTGGCACATCGTGTCGCACCGGGTGAGGGCGCCCAACCAAATGCGTTCGGGTCAGGTCTTTTTGTCAGAGGGCTCCCGTATCAGATTTGCTAATTTGTGAACGCTAGAATTCCTTATGCATGTTTGGGCTGTCCGTTTGTTGTTTTCTCCCATGTGTGTCCATTCGGTCGGGTGTTCTATGTCGCACCATGTAAGGGCATCCGGCTAAACGCATTTGGGTCGGGCCATTTGGTCTGAGGGCGCCTGTATCAGATTTGCTAAAATGTGACCACCTGGGTGCCTTGTTCACGTTCGGGTGGCCCATTTTCCATTTTCTCCCTTGTGCCTTCGTTTGGTCGTTCAGATATCCCTTTTTTGTTGGGGTTAGGGGTTGGATTTTCGTGTGAAAGGTGGGTTGGTAATTGAGTTGTTTTGTTCACTTGTGGCTAAATAATGGCCTTGGGTCATTTTTGGGGTCGTCAAATTTCCTCTTTCCATCACCACTTGGTAGCATATGAGTGGTAATGTTGGCCATGCTTTTCTTGGGAGGCATGTTTGAACAATCTCTCCAGTTCGCTCTGTTTTCTTTGAGTTGGATGGGTTTTTTGTGCATGGCTCCTTGAGACGACTGGCCGCTTGTTGGCTTAGGGGTTGGATTTTCATGTGAAATGTGGGTTGGTAATTGAGTTGTTTTGTTCGGTTGTGCCCGAAGAATGGCCTTGGGTCATTTTTAGGTTTGTTGACTTTTTTCTCTCCATCACCACTCGGTAGCATATGAGCAGTAATGTTGGCCATGCTCATCCTTAGAGGCATGTTTGAACAATCTCTGTCATCCACTATGTTTTCTTGGAGTTGGATGGGGTTGTTGTGTGTGGCTCCTTGAGATGACTAGCCACTTGTTGGCTTTGTTGAAATCAATGCTTCAATTTCTCTCTCTCATGGCCCTTGGTCGCACATTTGCTCTGTTGAAATTAGCTTTTTGATATGTAGAATTATGTGTGCATAGTAGAATTATATGGCTTTGAATGTTGAGACACAAGGTGATGGGTATTTATTATTTTGTGGATCCCGTATGCGATTGTGGTCCAATGGGGATGAGGCTTGCTACATTGATGAAAGGGGCTATATCTAGAAGGAGGAATTCCAGGTGGAATGCTTCTACCTCCCTCCTCTATGTGGAGGTGGCTACAGGTGGAAAGTATTCATTTTCCAGTTGGTAAGTCGGTGGGGAAATCTCCTAGGTTGCTTATACGCAGGGTGTGTGGGGTGTGAGGCTACCTGATCCCTCCTCTTGTTCAGATATGTTCATGCCTTTTGTAGCGAGCCTCTTGATTTGAATTTATTTTCTTCCTTTGCCTTCGCATTGAGGTTTCTGCAGGCGATCAAGCGATCGAGGTCCACTGTTGCTACTATCCGGGTGGAATCCTAGGTGGTCTCGGTGCGGGGTGGGGAGGGTCGGAGGGGGGAATTTTTAAGAGAGTTTGTTGGATAGGTTGTTCTTGTGTTATTTCCATCCTTTTGCATCGAGGATGCTGCAGGTGATCAAACGATTGAGGTCAAATTTTGATATTGACCAGGTGGACTCCTAGCTGGCCATGGTGCGGGGTGGGGAGGGTCGGGGTGGCATTTCTAATAGAGGTTGTTGACTTGGTCATTCTCCTTCTACTTCCTTCCTTTTCCTTTGCAGTGAGGTTGCTACAGGTGATCAAGTGATTGAGGTCGGCTATTGTTGCTGCCTATGTGGACTCCTAGGTGGCCTCGCTACTGGGTGGGAAGGGTTGGAGGGAAGTTTTGAGAAACGTTGTGGGGTCGTTTTTTGTCCCTTTATTTACTTAATTTTCTTTCACATCGAGGTCACCGCAGGCGATCTGGTGATCGAGGTCTATCATTGCTACTCTCTGGGTGGACTCCTAGGTTGCCTCAGTGTGGGGCGGGGATGGTTGGGAGGCATTTTAGAGAGAGAGAGAGTTTGTGGGGTTGGTCGTTCTCCATTTGTTTTCTTTTTTTTCCCTTGCATCGAGGTTGTCGCAGGTGCTTGAGGTCCACTATTTTTGTTGTCAGGGTGGACACCTAGGTGGCCTTGGTGCGAGGCAGAGAGGGTTTGGGGGGTATTTATAAGAGAGTCTTGTTTTTGTTTTCTCCCATTTTTTGTTGTTGTGGCTGTCGTGGGTGATAAGGATTTTTCCATCCTTGCTGGTTGGTGGGTGGTTACTGACTCCTAGGCGGCCTCAATGCAATGTGACTCAACGGGGTGACCCATTTTTTCTCTTTGTGGATCTTCCATCCATCATCCATTAAGTTTTATGTCTTGCATGTCCTTCGCATGTAGTGTGTGTGTGGGATCTAATCCCTTCTTGGGGATGAAAGAGGCGCAACGTATAAGAGATTTACATGATATTTTGACCTCTCTCTGACTTGATGGGTGTTTAGGTTGGCTCTCTATAAGAGAGAAATTTGAATGCCCTTTGAAGTGGGAGGGTGCTACCTGGTTGATCCTGCCAGTAGTCATATGCTTGTCTCAAAGATTAAGCCATGCATGTCTAAGTATGAACTAATTCAGACACTGAAACTTTGGATGGCTCATTAAATTAGTTATAGTTTTTTTATGGTACCATACTACTCGAATAACTGTGGTAATTATAGAGCTAATAGGTTTACCAAGTCCTGACTCTTTGGAAGGGATGCATTTTTTAGATAAAAGGCTAGCACGATCTTGCCCACTTATCTGGTGAATCATGATAACTCAACGGATCACACAGCCCTTGTGTTGGCGATGCTTCATTCAAATTTCTGCCCTATCAAATTTCGATCGTAGGAGGCCTACCATGGTGGTGAGGGGTGACGGAGAATTAGGGTTCAATTCTAGAGACGGAGCCTGAGAAATGGCTACCACATCCAAGGAAGGTAGCAAGCATGCAAATTACCCAATCCCAACATGGGGAGGTAGTGACAATAAATAACAATATTGGGCTCATCAAGTCTAGTAATTGGAATGAGTACAATATAAATCCCTTAATGAGGATCCATTAGAGGGCAAGTATGGTGCCAGTAGTCATGGTAATTCAAGCTCAAGTTGCATATATTTAAGTTTCTGCAATTAAAAAGCTCGTAGTTGGATCTTGGGTCGTAAAGGTTGGTCCCCCTACTCGGTGTGCACTTGCCCTTTCATCCCTTATTTCAGCGACGTGCTCCTAGCCTTAACTAGCTGGGTCGTGGCTCCGACGTTGTTACTTTGAAAAAATTAGAGTGCTCAAATCAAGCTTATGCTTTGAATACATTAGCATCGAATAACATGATAGGATTCTGGTCCTATTGTGTTGGCCATCGGGACTGGAGTAACGATTAATAGGGACTGTCGAGGGCATTCGTATTTCATTGTCAGAGGTGAAATTCTTGGATTTATGAAAGGAAAAACACTACGAAAGCGTTTTCCAAGGATGTTTCATTAGTCAATAACGAAATTTGGGTTCTCGAAGATGATCAAATACCATCCTAGTCTCAACCATAAATGATACCGACCAGGGATCGGTGGATGTTGCTCTAAGGACTCCGACAGTACCTTCTGAAAAATTAGATTGTTTGGTTTCCGGGGGGAGTATGGTCACAAGGATGAAACTTAAAGGAATTGACAGAAGGGCACCACCAAGAGTGGAGCCTGCAGCTTAATTTGACTCAACACGGGGAAGATTACCAGGTCTAGACATAGAAAGGATTGACATATTGAGAGTTCTTTCTGGATTATATGGGTGGTGGTGCATGGCCGTTCTTAGTTGGTGGAGCCATTTGTCTAGTTAATTATGATAACGAATGAGACCTCAGCCTGCTAAATAGCTACATGGAGGTTCCCCTTTGCAGCCAGCTTCTTAGAGGGACTATGGCCATTTAGGCCATGGAATTTTGAGGCAATAACAGGTCTGTGATGCCCTTAGATGTTCTAGGCCCCACGCGCGCTACACTGATGCAACCAACGATTTTTTCTTCTGGGTTTGAGAGCATCAAGAAATATTCTCAAATTTCATCGTGATGGGGATATACCATTGCAATTATTGCTCTTCAATGAGGAATTCCTAGTAAGTGTTGTCATCAACTCTTTTTTACTATGACCCTGCCCTTTGTACACACTACCTGTCACTCCTACCGATTGAATGATCTGGCGAAGTGTTTGAATTGTTTCGACGATGGTGGTTCACCGCTGTCGATGTCGTGAGAATTTCATTGAACCTTATCATTTAGAGGAAGGAGAAGTAGTAACAAGGTTACCATAGGTGAACCTATGGTAGGATCATTGATAGCAAGGTTTTGTTTTTTCATTTGGGTTTTTTGGGTTTCGATTGTATGTATTTTAGGAACATGTGGTGTGTTTGGAGGAGAGCGGGTTTGATGCTTGGCAGGGTGGTGCCTCTTGGGAAAGAGACTCACAACATTTTTAGTTGCCTATCTTGAGTTCATGCTTACTGTTTCATTTACTTGCAAGATATGCCTGTTCTTGTCCCAACCTTTGTTATTATTTCCGCTAATGCTTTTTTTGTATGGGGTTTGGAAGCTTGTTTCTCAAGAAACCCCTCTCCAACGGTATGTTTAGTGGGGCATGGTTGCTGCAGTTGAGGTGCTTTGAAAATACGATGGAAAAATTTAGACTCGTTTGTAGCGGCGGTGCTTCGTCCTTTTTTCATTGGAAGATGTGGGCCTCCATAGTAGGTTCTATCCAAAAGGTGACACCGGTGGTTTATGTATTTTCTTGGGTGAGCCTTTTTGTTGGTGGTTGGATCAAGGGAGTGGTTGCACATGCGCTTCCTACCTCAACCCTTTCATGAGGGGAAAATGTCAGGGTGGGGTCAATATGGGATGGATGAAAATCAGTGCAATCCATTGGGCTAGCCACCCTAGTCCTCTCGACTGTTCCTTGACATGCCTGCGCGGAAGGGTTGGGTCCAGGTAATGAAATAGCCCTCCCTTGGTCCGAGCTCCATTAAAATTGCAATTTTCCCCATCAATGAGCATGAGGTAGCATTCTTTTCTCGTGCCTTTGGTGTTGAGGTAATTCCTCGTCCTTTCTTGAGCCACTCTCCCTTCTAAGGAAAGTAGGAAGCAGGTTATGTCCTTGTCTCACCATTTGGATTGTGGGTTTTTTTTCTGACTTGGTAATTTATTGGATGTGTAGATTATTGCAATAGTGTTGTGGTGTGCGCTTTGGGGGCTTCCCTCTTTTTAGGGTGTGACATTGCACCACCGACGTATTTGTGGCCCTAGGCTTTATCCAACATTGAGTGTCAGTATGTGATAACTCCACTTTGGAGTTCAGGTTGTTTGGGCCCCATTGAATTTTTGGCTAGAAAGGTTGTCGGGTGTCCTGTACGTGGAGGGGTGCAATTTTCGGGCCGGTTTTTCTATTAGTGCATTTTTTGTTTGAAGCCTTGTGTGGGTTGGGGGGTTGTTTACCTCTTAGTAGTAACATGCTCTAGGCACTTGTCTTGTCGTGGCCCTAGGCTTTTCTAGTGGTCAAGTTTAGGTTGTGGCTTGTCTGCTTGGTTGTTTGATTGCCGCTTGTTATGTCATGTAGATAGAAAGGATGTTGTGTCTTAATGTATGTGGAAGGGTGTGAACATGTGGGATGCTTTAGATTGGGTGGCTTGTTTTCCTTATTTTTGGTTAAGCCAACATCTCCTCGCGTGGCAGTGGCCTTCTATGTTTCTAGCTAGTGTTGCTTGATTCTCTCAAATTGGATTTTTGTCGCGAGTGTTATGGTGGGTGATGTTTGGATTTTCTTTCTTTCATGTCGTTTTCTTCCCTTCCGATCCCTAGATTTATTGATAAAAGTGGGAATTGTTGTGGGTCAGTGTCGGAGAAGGATGAGAAGCAGTGAAAACTCTCGGGTTGGCCACCCGAGTCCTTCTCGGTGATCGTTCCTTGCAGTTGCCCCCTTTTTTGCTAAGGCACATGTTTGGAAATCCTGTACTATGTTCGAGCGTCCCCTTGTGATTTGTTTTGGTCCCCCTAGCTTTACAGAGAAAAGGTGGGATTGTCGTGGATTGACATTTTTGGAAGGATGAAAAAGCAATGTGAGTTCCTACTGGGGTGGTCGCCCCAGTCCTTCTCGATCATCGATCTGTGCAGTCCCCCCCACCTTTTTGCAAGGGAATGGGGCCTTGAAATTTTTTGTTTGAGCCTCATCTTCTCTACTGGAAGCCATGTTTTGTTTCTGTTTTTCTTTTCTTTTTTTGGGTTTCTTTTTTCCCTTCCTCCTTTTAGCCCCTATCTTTACGGAGAAAAGGGTGAATTTTTGAGGATTGACATTCGCGAAGGATGAAAGGTAGTTTGAGCTCTGGGGATGGCCACCCTAGTCCTTATCGATCATCGTTCCTTGAAATTCCCCCCTTTTTGTGAGGGCATGGGGCTCGGGAAGAGTTTTTTATCTATTTGGGCCTCCTCCTTTTAGCGGGTGGACAATTTTGTTTCTCTTTCTTTCATGTGTTTTTCTTACTTTCCTCTTTTTGACCCCTATCTTTATGGAGAAAAAAGGGGTAGTTGTAGTGGCTTGATGTTCGTGAAAGACGAAAATAAGTGTGAGTTTCTCAGTCATCGTTATTTACAATTATACCCTTTTTGAAAAGGCACAGGGTTTGGAAAGAAGCTCTTCTTATTTGTCTACTTGAGATTTCCCTTGTGAGGGGGTGTGAGCCACCATCTCTTTCTTTTCTGTTATATGCATATGTGCTTTTTTCCCCTTCCGTTCCTCTTGTTGGCCCCCAGCAGTATTACAGAGAAGAAAGGGGGGAACTGTTGCAATAGGGTCTTCAAGAAGGATGAAAAGCAGCTGGAGCTCCTGGGTTGGCCACCCTAGTCCTTCTCGATCACTGTTCCTTGTAGTTCCTCCATTTTTGAAAAGGCATGGGGTCCGAGGGGCTTGTTTGAGCCCCTTCCCTTTAGTTAGTGGGTTATGGAGTGCGGTTGTCTTGAGGGGGAAGGGGCCTTGTTGTTTTTTGCGATGCATTGTACATTGGGTTGGCTTTTAGCCATTTCCCATGGGGGTGTGATTTTTTGGTAACACATGGAAACGACTCTCATCAATGGATATCTCAGCTCTTGTTATGATGAAAAATGTAGCGAAATGCGATACTTAGTGTGAATTGCAAAATCCCGTGAATCATCGTGTTTTTTAATGTAATTTGCACCCGAGGCTTCGGTCGAGGGCACGGTTGTCTGGGCGTCGCATCCCAATCCAACACGCTCCTTGCAATATGTTAGGGAGAAGTGGAGGTGGTATTCCCTGCCCAATGTGGTGCGGTTGGCTTAAATGTGGCAAGGGATGTTTCATGGCATGCGTCGGCAAGTGGTGATCTTGTCCCCTTGGTTGGGCAATTAGTGTTAGTCGATGGAGGCTCTATGTGGCATCCCTGTAACTTGATTTTCCCTCTGTTTTCCTTCCATTAGGTAGGGTGGATTTAGCTCCAACTTGTGACATAATCTCAGGCAAGAACACCCGTTGAGTTTAAGAATATAATTAAGTGGAGGAAAAGAAAATTACAAGGATTCCCCTAGTAGCGGCGAGCAAAATAGGAAGAGCCCAGCATGAAAATCAGGTGGCAATATCACCTGAATTATAGTTTGTAGAAGTGTCGTGAGTGGTGGAACTGGGCCAAGTCCCTTGGAAGGGGGTGCTTGAGAGGGTGATAGGCCCATCGGGCCGAGAGCCTACCGCATCATGAGGCATTGTCAGCGGGTCAGGTTGTTTGGAAATGCAACCCTAATTGGGTGGGAAATTTAGTCCAAGGCTAAATATGGGCGAGAGACCAATAGCGAACAAGTACCGCGAGGGAAAGATGAAAAGTACTTTGAAAAGAGAGTTAAAGAGTACTTGAAATGGCTAGGAGGGAAGCTGATGGAGGTTTTCGATGTGTCTCGGTCGGATGTGGAACAGCTTAGGCTAGTCCACCGCTCAACTTGAGGTGCAAACCAACATGGGTTACTGCATCATCACAAGTGTGGGTAGATTACCACCTATCGGTTTGCCGTTGTGGTGGTCGAGGAATGAAGCACACGCCCTTGTGGTGGGCCATGTGCACCTGCATGCTGTTGGTGTTGGTTGGCGGGCTTTCCATTCGGCCCGTCTTGAAACACGGACCAAGGAGTCTAACATGTGTGCGAGTCGGTGGGTTTAAAAACCTGCGAGGCACAAGGAAGCTGATGGGTGAGATCCTCTCTTTGCGGGGGGTGCATCGTCGACCGACCTTCAGCTTATGCAAATGGTTCGAGTGCGAGCACACCTGTTGGGACCCAAAATATGCTGAACTATGCCTGAGCATGGTGAAGCCAGAGGAAACTATGGTGGATGCTCGTAGCAATACTGACGTTCAAATCATTCGTCTAACTTGGGTATAGTGGCAAAAGACTAATCAAGCCATCTAGTAGTTGGTTTCCTACGAAGTTTCCCTTAGGATAGTTGGATCTCACACACGAGTTTTATCGGGTAAATAAAATGATTAGAGGCATCAAGGGCGTAACACCCTTGACCTATTCTCAAAATTTAAATAGGTAAGAGGGTGCGGCTACTCCATTGATCCATGCCATGGAATCAAGAGCTCCAAGTGGGCCATTTTTGGTAAGCAGAACTGGCAATGTGGGATGAACTAAAAGTTGAGTTACAGTGCTAAATTTCGTGCTAACCTATATCCCACAAAGGGTGTTGGTTGATTAAGATAGCAGGACAGTGGTCATGGAAGTCAAAATCCACTAAGGATTTGTAAAAACTCACCTGTCGGATCAACTAGCCCTGAAAATGGATGACGCTGAAGTGCAAAACCTAGACTCGACTGTCGGAGCAATTGCTTGGCTTTGATGAGTAGGAGGATGTGGGGGTCGTTGAGAAACCTTATGTGTGAGCTTGGGTGGATTGGCCCTGGTGCAGATCTTGGTGGTAGTAGAAAATATTCCAATGAGAACTTTCAAGACTGAAGTGGAGAAAGTTACCATGTGAACAGCACTTGGACATGCGTTAGTCAATCCAAAGAGATGGGGAAGCCTTGTATCAAGGGTGCACTCTGCATGAGCGTCGAAAGGGAATCATGTTTATATTCCCAAACTGGGACATGGTAGTGGATGGAAACGTTAGGAAATCTGGAGAATTCATCGGGGGCCTCGAGAAGAGTTATCTTTTCTTTTTAACAGCTTGCCCACCGTGGAATTGGTTCACTCAAAGATAGGGTCCAGTAGCTAGAAGAGCATTGCACATCTTACGGTGTCCAGTGTGCCCTTAGTGGCCCTTGAAAATCTAGAGGACTGAATACCGTTCATCCACGATGGTACTCATAACCGCACCAGGTCTCCAAGCTGAACAACCTCTGGTCAATAGAACAATGTAGGTAAGGGAAGTCGGCAAAAAGGATTTGTAACTTTCGAAAAAGGATTGGCTCTCAGGCCTGGGCCTAGGGGTCTGCCCCCTCAACTTGTCGGTTTTCGGCAGTTAACCCGAGTTGTTCTCATGGCGAGGGTGGGCAGTCTCGTGCCGATTGGGCTACGAGCATAGAATGCCCCCTCGCAGTGGCTTTTCCCTAGGTGGAGAATAGTCGACTCGAAAGTGGTATAGATAAGGGGAATCCGACTATTTAATTAAAACAAAGCACAACGATGGTCCCTACGGATGCTGACACAATGTGATTTCTGCCTAGTGCTTTAAATGTCAAAGTGAAGAAATTCAAATAAGCGTGGGTGAATGGTGGGAGTAACTATGACTCTCTTAAGGTAGCCAAATGCCTCATCATATAATTAGTGACGTGCATGAATGGATTAACAAGATTCCTACTATCCATATCTACTATCTAGCAAAACCACAGCCGAGGGGACAGGCTTGGTAGGATCAGTTGGGAAAGAAAACCCTATTGAGCTTGACTCTAGTTTGAATTTGTGAAATGACTTGAGAGGTGTAGAATAAGTGGGAGCCGTTTTCAGTGCAAGTGAAATACCACTACTTTTAACGTTATTTTACTTATTCCTTGGGGTGGAGACGGGGCACTACCCCTATTTTTTGCCTTAAGGCACGTTTCAGCGGGTCGATCCGGGCGAAAGACATTATTCGGTGGGGAGTTTTGCTTGGGTGGCACATCTATTGAAAGATAACACCGGTGTCCTAAGATGAGCTCAATGAGAATATAAATCTCGTATGGAACAAAAGGGTAAAAGATCATTTGATTTTTATTTTCAGTACGAATACAAATCGTGAAAGCGTGGCCTATCGATCCTTTAGACTTTCGGAATTTGAAGCTAGAGGTGTCAAAAAAGTTACCATAGAGATAACTGGCTTGTGGTAGCCAATCATTCATAGCAATGTTGCTTTTTGATTCTTGGATGTCGGCTCTTCCTATCATTGTGAAGAAAAATTAACCAAGTGTTGGATTGTTCACCCACCAATAGGGAACGTGAGCTGGGTTTAGACCATCATGAGACAGGTTAGTTTTACCCTACTAATGAACCGCACCACAGTAGTAATTCAGCTTAGTAAGAGAGGAACTGTTGATTCACACAATTGGTCATCGCGCTTGGTTGAAAATACAGTGGCGCGAAGCTACCGTGTGTCGGATTATGATTGAATTCCTCTAATTCAGAATCCACGCTAGAAGCGATGCATGTCACTCTTCGAATGTATCTCAACCCGCAGTAGGGGAGTCTCTTTGTCGCCCCCAGGGGCCCGTGTCATTTGCAAACCATGATTGTGAAGCATCTCGGTTGGGGCAGTTTTGAAGTTCAATTAAAAATGGTCATTGAGAAGAATCCTTTTTAGACGACCTAAATAGGTGACGGGGTATTGTAAGTGGAAGAGTGGCTTTCTTGCCACAATCAACTGAGATTCAACCCTTGGTCGCCTCGATTCGGAGCTTTGCTCTTGTCACTTTATTCAAAATTCAGGAAACTATCGAAGTTGCACCTTTCCCCCCCTGTCCTTTTCATTCAAAAATCTTTTCTTTTGTTCGAATCTCAAAAATGAATTTCTTGCTTGGAGGCGGGAAATTTGTGGTTTCTATGCTACAGCTGCGAGAGGGGTTTCCAGTCTATGGACCTTGTAACTGGTGTCATGGAAATCCCAAATTTCCACGTCGTAGCATGGCGTAAAACTAGCCCAAGCCTACAGAGCTTGGGGTTTCTGTGCCCTCCCACGCCTCTGAGGAAAACACGCTGGGGAAATTGGGGTTTCCATGCCGCGTCATGGGAAATACCATCACCAAAGTCTAGGGAGCACGGGGATTAGGGATTCCATTTCACGGCACATGACAGATGTTTGCACCTGAGCAAACCTGTGGTTTCCATGTCCCACCACCGATGGAAACCGCGGGTTTCCATGTTTTATGGCACAATGGAAACTTGGTTTTTTCACCGAATCCACAATGTGGGGAACTTGGGGTTTCCATGATGATGGAAACCGTTGCCTGAGTCTTGGGAACTAGTGGTGTTTCGAAACCGCGGATCCAAGCCTTTGGGGAACTCTGATTTTTTTCCATGTCATAGCATGTACAAACACACCTCCCAAGTCAATGAAACTTGGGGGTTTCCATTTCACCACATGAGGGACAACCGCCCCAATTTGGAGAAACTTGGGGTTTCCATTTTGTGGCATGGCGGAAAATTTCCCAAGTCTGGGAAACCTAGGGTTCCCATGTCCCGTTGTGATGGAAACTGCAACACCAACATGGGGTACTTGGGGGTTCCATGCTGCAGTGTGATAGAAACCGTTGCCCAAGTATGGGAAACTTCGATTTTCCATGCCATGGCGCGACAAAAACTGCCGTCCAGATCTGTGGAGCTAGAATTTTCCCATTTTTTGTGGCACGATGGATACCGCCCAATTCCAGGAAACTTGGGGATATCCACATCTTGCCAACATAGGAAATGTGGCCTAAATATGGGGAGCTCAGGTTTCCATGTCGCGGAACAATGGATAACTGCCCACGTCTGTGGAACTTTTGGGCTTCTATTTCGTGGTATGATGAAAATTGCCTAGTTCTGGGAACCTTGTGGTTTCCATATCCTGCCCCAACGAAAACCGCACCCCTGGTGAGGTGAACTTGGGTTTCCATGTTGCAACATGACTGTAATCACCCAAATTTACGAATTCATGGTTTTCATTGCGTGGCAGGGTGAAGAACCGCCCAAGTCGGGCAAACTCAGGACTTCCATTTCACGGCGCGATGGAAATCGCTCCCCTAGTCTATCTTCAGAACTTGGGTTTTTCATGCCTCGTCGTGAAAGAAGCCATCCAAGTGTGGGGAAGTTTGGGTTTTGTAAGGCCCCAAGACTTCATGAGGAGTTTTCGGGGTAACGGGTGCGCCCATCAGGCATTTGGATGGTTTTTGGGTGCCGTGTGACATTACGGGCGAACCGTTGCATAGTAACCGCATGGGCGTGGGTGTGTGATGGTGAGTGGAACATGCGCATCGCACATAGCCAGCGATGCACTGGAAAAAGAAACGTTATATGTGAAGTGTCACACCATAGTCAGAGTCATAAAACTGATGCACAAGTTGAGTGGTTGATGCTACACGAATGGGCGGACAACTGAACGATGGGGGTCAGCTCAGGTCCACCAAGTGACCCATGACACACACATGATATGCATATTAATACAGCATGCGGATGATGGAGAAGTCATCCAACCAACAATCAAGAAATAATTTGAGTGCAAGTGCATTGGATCACCACGAGCTAAGCCAATAGCTCGTTGGTGAAGGAAACACGACAACAATGAATGCAGGGCGAGCGCGGGTCAAGCCTGGTTGTTGACGTACAGGGCGTATGGAATTCCTCCACAGGGCATCCTCATCGTAGGATAGTTTGAGTTGGGCAGCGCATGGGTCAAGTCGTGCGATAGATGTGCAGGGCATGTGGAACTTCTTTGCAGGGTGTCTGCAGTGCAAGGTTGAGTCGGGCAGGGCGTCTACACGATTTGAGCTTTAGTTCAGAGGTCATTTTGAAGGCATCGTGAGTTGGAATTGAGTGTCGAAAGTTGAATCAGGTGCATATTGATGGGATGGAGCTAACCACATAGTTGTGGAGTGGATTAGACACATGGAGAGCTCAGCGGGAGGTCTGAAATCATTTGCAGTGCCGACCCGAGTGACCTAGCAGCACTTGGGTAGTTTTATGCAAGATATTCCCGAGGTGAATTCTAATGTTGTAAACAATTTTTGTGGGCTATTTAATGATTTTCAAGCATTGTAAGCTTGGAAAAAAAGTGACTTGACTTGCCAAAGATAAAAGGAGGTCTTTTGCTAGATTGGAACTTATACTGTATTTCATATTTATGAAACATATTATCGGGCAGACTCATTAGTAACTGAGAGTTTCCCTTGCCTTGTATGTATGGGCATACACTGTGGATATGATGACGATGTTTATGTTTTGCACACATTGAAAGAAAATTTGATTAACTAATTTAACAAGTGTTGCTAAAGGTGTAGTCTACATACTTGAATATTATGAAAAGGAGAAGTACGGTAGTGCCACACCCCATCTATAACATGGTTGAAAGATCACCGAAGGTCTAGGGGCGTGACAGGTTTCCTTGTCCCACCGTGACGATAGTTGCCCAAATATGCGAAATCTAAGGTTTCCATGTCCCTACTCAATGGACACCTCCCAATTATATGCCTGCTGTGATAGAAACCACCCCTGTAAGACCCACGAGCCAAGGACGATGACGAAGGGTGTTGGAAGCGTTCGGTGGACATGTGATGAACGATGAAGTGATGAAAACCACGACAAAAGGTTAGAAGGATGCACTGATGGAGAAAAACATCATTCAACTACTATGCGACGTTATCATGGTGACCGTACGATGTGCATAAATGGCTAAGTGTTGGCTTGGAGGTTTATAGGCCGTCCGTGGTGGCAAGCCGACGTTAAGAAGGAAATGTCACATCATAACCAAGGCTTTATGGGTGTTCAGTGGGTTGGCCTTATATGGGTCAACCCCCACCCATGGAAGAAATGTGTGGGAAAAGGCACATACAAAAGTATGACATGTGATGGATGAGAAAGGAAAGAAAGAAGGACATCAACATCTTGTTGATTCCACCATTGGCAAGCTAATGCATGAGCTAGAGCAAAGGTCGAGGGTGGAGGACGAAGTTGTACCAAGGAAATGTAGTCTGGGTCGAGTCGGGTAAAATGCGTTCGGTGTTCACCCATAGGTTGAGTCAGGTTCCTTCCATAGGGCGCGTGCAGTGCAGTGTTCAGTGGATGGTCGAGTTGGGTTCCTTCCACAAGACGCGTGCAGAACAGTGTTTAGGGCAGGCGTGTTCAAGTCAAGTCAGGTTCGTGCAACGCGCCCACATTCAGGATGCGTGGAACAATGTTTGAAGGCGCAAAGTTTGTTCATCAAGATTAGGTTGGGTCAAATGTAACCCGAACAAGTTTAGGAAACGTGTGCAGACTGTGACCACGGTGACCCGCATGCAGAAACACATTCAGGGTGTTGAGGGCGTCTGTCACCCGAGTGACCCAGTCGAACCAGAATTCGCGCAGACTTAAGAAACATGTTATGAAAGGGAATTTTGGAGTTCCTTTGTATTTTTTGCACTGTTGGGAAGATGTTAAGGCTACACCAAGGTACAAGCATATTTGGCAACAAGCATAAATAGTTTATGGAGGCTTGGTTGTATAATTATTGTAGATTGTACATATTTATTGAAGCATAATATCAGGTAGACTTATTAACAGGATTTTCCCCTCCCTTGAATGTATGGGAGCTCATGCGGTTTGATATTGATTTTTATTGTTGTTTTAATTCCGCAAAAGAAAAATTTGGAAGATTAATTAAACAATTTTTGAGTTAGGCATAGTCTACTTATTGAGTATTTAAAAAGAGAAAAATAAGGTAGTGTCGTACCCATATATAGAGTGGTTGGGAGACTACGACAGGTATAGGGGCGTGACATTCGGTATCAGAGCTACATTTTCGTGGCTTTTTTATTATTTAGAAGGGATATAGTTGTATTGAAGATTTATGGATGAGTTTGTTTCATTGGAAATGAACTTCAAAGAAATTAAAGAGAAGTAGAAGGAAGTGGAAAAGGAGTCTGATGAGGCAAGTCAGACCATTGATACATTCTGCAAGAGGAGGACACCTGGCATGAGCAAAGATGAAAATTTTCAACTTATGAAGAAAGTGAGAATTCTCCAAGTAGAAATGGACAAGGTGGAAGAAGAGAGAAGGAAGTTACTTGATAAGCTTCTCAAACTTAGAGACCTTGGAAAGATGAAGCATGGTGGCATGAAACCCACTATGGCTGAACCAAAGGATGTTGTAGATGTGATTGAAGTCAAGGAAGAAATTCATGAACAAGTTGGACCAAGAAAAAGAAAATTACAAGCATTGATGGTGGGCGATTCTGACAAGGATGTTGCAGATGTGGTGGAAGTCGAGGATGAACTTGATGAATAGGTTGGACCAGGGCCAAGCACATTGAAAGCATCAGTGATGGATGATTCTGGGGAGGATTTTGAGGATGCGGATATGATCGAGGAAGAAATCATGGAACAAGTTGAACCTAGACCAAGAACATTGTAGGCATTGGGGGATGAACCACATGAAAATGCTACAGAAGTAACAATGATCGAGGAGGAACTTTATGAGCAGGCGGTACCAGGATTAGAAGCATTGCAGACATTGATGAGTATGGAGGACACTTGCTTAGAGAGTCTTCATGAAGATATGACTCATGTTTCAATTGAGCATCTGGGAGATGGACCGTATGTAGGGATGGGAAATAAGATGACTTCTTTGCCAATACCATGGAGGACCTTTCCTCGGATGACTATGATGGAACCTTGTACATTGGAGAATTAAGGACCATTTCTTGTTGTAGACCTTGATAGCGAAATTTTTGACCTCACTCTAGTAGGTTCAAATTTCCGTGAAAAGGGTGGAACTTGACAATTTGTGATAAATATGGGTCATGTTTAGCCACATGGAAATTGGTTAGGTGCCCAGAATGACTCATAGACTACCTTGGTGGTGGGGAACATTGTTTTGGTAGACTTCTTCATGGCTTATAACCAAGAAGGAACTCTTGGTGCACCTTTAGTGGAGGATAATCCTTAGAGGAAGTACCCATGATGATGATGGTAGAAGTGACTGAGGGCACTTAACCTATACACTATACACATGATGGTGGCTAGAGTTGAGACGAGTCTACTCTTGATGGACACATGGGAAACCAAAGTAATATACATTGACATGAGGACATGGCAGGACATTATGTAGTGACATTATGTAAGTGCACTTACTAGGTGCCACTTATGAGCATCGTGGAGGAGTGTCATGTAGAAATATGTTTAGCATGATAGATTTTTGGTGCTACATGGATATCTTTTATAGATGGGCTGATGGATTTTTTTCACTTTGAGCAACAAGACATTGGTTGGATGAGAAGCCTATGAGAACATTCATATGACTTGCAAGGTGAGAACAACTTGTGGTGGCACTCATGCAAAATACAAGTATGCTTGCCAATGCTTTGGATAGGATGATGTATGGGAGTTCATGATGGAGTTGCTTTCATTATAGGCTTCATACTATAATGATCTTGCAGTATCTAGCTCATTGAGGAGCTGAGATCGAGATTGGTCTTGATTTTGATGCACTATGGGATGCATACCTTTGAGCACATTTATGGGGTGTGTTTGTGAGGATTCACTTGATGGAGATGATCAACAGGACGAATTGGAGGTCGATGGAGATGTGGCGATGGGATGCCTTGGTGGTATACACTTGGGCATCGTTTGAGCCTTCTTGAATTAAATTTGGTACGCACGTTGGATGCATATTGTAGATAGGATGAACATAGCTTCATGGACCTGAATATGGCACATTGTTGAGAGGATGTTCTTGGATTGATTTGAGGAGGGCCTTTCACATGTGGATGATGCTTGATAGTTGTGGCTATCTTTTGAATAGCATGTGGAGATTGGCATCATGCATAGAACATTTTAGATAGAGATGGCTTGTTGGATGGAAAACATGTTGCAGATGAGACAGATCTCCATGGATTAATTTACACTCATGTGGGGCGAATCCTTGATTGAGTTGATGGGTGTGATAGGATGCGAAAGGGACAACTAACACATGGTATGAGGATGCGCATTCTCACAATGAGAACTTATGGTTGGACTGATCACCCGACTAGTTCGATTTATGAGGGCTATAGCACTGTGCAGATTTATGATGGATACATAGAAGGTTTTGTTAGGTTGAGTTGGTTGGAGCACTTGATGTAGAGGTTCACATGATATTGATGATATATAATGGGTTGACATGATATATGTTGCAGCAGCATGTGGCCATGATGGAGATATTGACTTCCCACTATGGTATAGCACGTGGTGATTACGATGGATGTGTTGATGATCATGGATTGGGGAGATATTTCCCTTGGATATGATAGACATGGACCTTGATGGTTTATGCGATGATACTGGGCGATGATACATTGCGACAAAATTTTTGATGATGATGGAAACACTATCAGGGATGACATTCTTATTTTAAGTGGGGGTGTATGTAAGACCCACGAGTAGAGGATGATGATGGAGGGCATTGGAAATGTTCAGTGGACATGCAAAGAACGATGGTCGATGAAGTGACGAAAACATCAACCCGCAAAAGGTCTAAAAAAGTGTCCCTTGACATTCTTCCCAACTTGACATGTCTTGTTATGTAGCTTCTACCCTGACCAATGTCTTTCCCATGCCAATGTTTTGCCGAGACCAACCAAAATAATGTGCAAGCTTTGATACCAACTACAACCCTATCATTGTATTCCTGCTTCAATATTCAAACTTAAACAAAGCTCAACTTGCCCTAAATAGAGGTCTGATACCATCTGTCACGAAGTGGTAGTGGTGCCAGTGGTTCGCCCCTGTGATGGTGCCCAGGGAAACACGTTCGGGTGGGTCAGATGGGGTCAGGCAGTGTAGTGTGAGGGCTGCCATGTGAAAAGGGCTAAGTGGTGATCGTGGGTGTGCCTTGTGCATGTTCAGGTAGGTTGGGTTAGGTCATGTGAGGGTGGCCATGTTAAAAATGCTAAGTTATGACCGGCCATGTTCCTTGTGCACATTAGTGCAACCCATTTTCCATTTTCTCCCTTGTGCCTTCATTCCAGTGGGTCAGGTCCTACTATGGGAGGGTGCCCAAGGAAATGCATTTGGGTCAGGTTGGGTCATGTGAGGGAGGCCATATAAAACCTGCTAAGTTGTGAACGTCCTTGTGCCTTGTGCATGTCCGCATGTCCCATTTGTCATTTTCTCCCTCGTGCCTTCATTTGGGCAGGTAGGGTTGGGTCGTGTGTGGACGCCCAAGGAAACACATTCGGTTCAGGTCATGTCATGTGAGGGTGCCTAAGGAAACACGTTCGAGCAGGTTGGGTCAGGTCGTGTAATCTGAGGGCATCCAAGGAAATGCGTTTGGGCGGGTTGGTTTGTGTCGTGTCATGTGAGGGCGCCCAAGGAAATGCGTTCAGGTGGGTCAGGTCGTCTCTTGTGAGGGCATCCAAGGAAACACGTTTGGACGGGTCGAGTCAGGTCAGGTCACATGAGGGCGCCCAAGGAAACGCGTTCGGGTTGGGTCGTGTGAGGGCGGCCGTATAAAAAATGTTAAGTTGTGACCGCCCATGTGACTTATGCACATTCGTGCGGCCAGTTTCATATTTTCTCCCTTGTGCCTTCATTCGGGTGGGTCGGGTCGGGTCGTGCCATGTGAGGGAGGCCATATAAATAATGTTAAGTTGTTACTGGTCGTGTGCCTTGTGCATGTTCGTGCGACCTGTTTTCTGTTTGCTCCCTTATGCTTTCATTCGGGTGGGTTAGGTCATGCCGTGTGAGGGCGCCCAAGGAAATGTGTTCGGGTTAGGTCGTGTGAGGGAGGCCATATAAAAAATGCTAAGTTGTGACCGCCCTTGTGCCTTGTGCATGTTCATGTGACCCGATTTCTATTTTCTCCTTTGTGCCTCCGTTCGGGTGGGTTAGGTCGTGCCGTGTGAGGGCGCCCAAGGAAAGGCATTCGGGTCGGGTCAGGCCGGGTCCTGTGAGGGAGGCCGTATCAAAAATGCTAATTTGTGACTGCCCGTGTGCCTAGTGCATGTTAGTGCGACCCATTTTCCATTTGATCCCTTATGCCTTCGTTCAGGTCAGGTTGTGTGAGAGAGCCGAAGGAAATGCGTTTGGGTAGAGTCGGGTTGAGTCGGGTCATTTTTTTTTAGGGTGGCCGTATCACATTTTCTAAGTTGTGACTACATGGGTGCCTTTTTTTCATGCCCCTATACCTTTGGCGGTATTTCAACCATGTTATAGATGGGGTGCGACACTGCCGTAATTTTTCTTTTCGTAATACTCAAGTATGTAGCCTACGCCTTTAACAAGAATTGTTAAATCAGTTAAGAAAATGTTATTTCAATATGAGGAAAAAATAAACATCAATATCATATCCATAATGTATGTCCATACATGAAAGGGAGGGGCAACTTCCTATTAATAATGAGTCTGCCCCATAATATGTTTCATAGGTATGAAAATAAGTTCCAATCCAGAAAAAGGCCTCCTTTTCTCCTTGGCAAGGCAAGCTACCTTCTGTCAAAGCTTGCAGTGCTTGAAAATCATTAACTATCCCACAAAAATCATTTACAATATTAGAATTCACCTTAGGAATTTTCTGCATAAAACTGCCCAAGTGTTGTCGGGTCACTCGGGTCACCGCCTGCCTATGATTTCAGACCTTCCCACGAGCTCTTCATGTGTCCAATCCACTTCAAACATATGTGGTTAGCTCTGTACTATCAATACATACCTATTGAAACTTTCAACACTCAATTCCTACCTACAATGACCTTAGAACCATCTCTGAACTAAATTTCAGACCTCCTGCGGACGCCCTGCCCGACCCGACCTGCATTGCGGACGCCCTATGGAAATGCATTCGGTTCGAGTCAGGTCCCTTCATTTGAGGGCGTGCATATTAATTTTGAAAATTTGTGACAACCCAATTTCCTTGTGCACGTTCGGGTGGCCCGTTTTTCGTTTTCTCCCTTGTGCCTTCATTCGAGTCGGGTCGTTTCATTTGAGGGCATTGCACCATGTGAGGGCACCCGACCGAACGTGTTTGGGTCAGGTTGTTTTGTTTGAGGGCGTCGCGTTGTGTGAGTTCGCCCAACTGAATGCATTCAGGTTAGGTCATTTCATTTGAGGGCGTCACACTGTGTGAGGTCGCTCAACCGAACGCATTCGAGTCGGGTCGTTTCATTTGAGGGTGCCCGACCGAACACGTTCAGGTCAAGTCATTTCATCTGAGGGCATCGTGCCATGTGAGGGAACTCGACCAAACGCATTGGTGTCAGGTTGTTACATTTGAGGGCGTTGCACCGTGTGAGGGTGCCCAGCATAACATGTTCAGGTCGGGTCATTTTGCTTGAGGGAGGTCGTATCAAATTTGCTAAGTTGTGACTACCCAGGTGCCTTGTGGAAATTCGGGTGACCTATTTTCCGTTTGCTCCCTTGTGCCTTTGTTCGGCCAGGCACGTCGTGTCGCGTCGTGTGAGGGCACCTGACCAAACACGTTCAGGTTAGGCTGTTTTGTCTAAGCGCATCGTGCCCTGTGAGGTCACCCTACCATACGTGTTCCAGTCAGGTTGTTTCATCTGAGGGTGTCGCAGAGTGTGAGTGTGCCTGACCAAATGCATTCGGGTCAGGTCGTTTCGTCTGAGGGCATCACACCATGTGCAGGAGCCGAACTAAATGCATTTGGGTCAGGTCATTTTTTCTAAGGGAACCCGTATCAGATTTGCTAAGTTGTGACCACCTGGGTGCGTTATGCATGTTCAGGTTGCCCATTTTCCATTTTCTCCCATGTGCGTCCATTCGGTCGAGCGCCCCATGTTGCGCCGTATGAGGGCACCTGACCAAACATGTTCGGGTCGGTTAATTTGGTTCGAGGGTTCCCATATCAAATTTTCTAAGCTATGACCACCCGGGTGCATTGTACACATTCGGGCTGCCTATTTTCCATTTACTCCCATGTGCATTCATTCGGTCAGGCGTGCCAGGTGAGGGCGCTTGGCCAAATGCATTCGGGTTGGGTCGTTTGGTCTGAGGGCGCCCGTATCAGATTTGCTAAGTTGTGACCACCCAGGTTCCTAGTGCACATTTGGGCAACCCATTTGCCATTTTCTCCCATGTGCGTTCGTTCCGTCGGGTGCGCCATGTCGCGCTGGGTGAGGGCACCCAACCAAATGTGTTTGGGTTGGGTCGTTTGGTCCGAGGGCACCCATATCATATTTGCTAAGTTGTCACTGCCCGAGTGCATTATGCATGTTCGAGCATCCCATTTTCCGTTTTCTCTAATGTTCGTCCATTCGGTCGGGCACGCCGTGATGCGCCTGGTGAAGGCGCCCGGCTAACTCGTTCGATTCGGGTCATTTTCTCTGAGGGTTCCCGTATTATATTTGTGAAGTTGTGAATGCTTGGGTGCCTTGTGCATGTCTAGGTGGCCCATTTTCCATTTTCTCCCATGTGAATCCGTTCGGATGGGTGTGTCGTGTCACGTCAGGTGAGGGTGCCCATCCAAACGCGTTCGGATCAACTCGTTTGGTATCAGGTTGTTTGTATCAGATTTTCTATGTTGTGACCTCCTGAGTGCCTTGTGCACGTTCAAGTGGCCCATTTTTCATTTTATCCCACGTGCCTTAGATTTTCTAAGTTATGATCATCCAGGTGCCTTGTGCATGTTCAGGCGGCCCGTTTTCCATTTTCTCCCATATACGCCCATTTAGTCGAGCACACCCTGTTGCACCAGGTGAGGGTACCTGGCAAAACACGTTTGGGTCGAGTCGTTTTGTCCATTGGAGCCCGTATCAGATTTTCTAGGTTGTGACCACCTAGGTGGCTTGTGCATGTTTGAGCGTCCTGTTTGCTGTTTGCTCCCATGTGCTTCCGTTCGTTCGGGCGCATCGTGTCGTGCCAGGTGAGGGCACCCAGCAAAACGCGTTTGGGTCTGTTCATTTGGTCTGAGGATGCCCGTATCAGATTTGCTAGGTTGTGACCGCATGGGTGCCTTGTGCACATTTAAGCAACCTTTTTTCTCCCATGTGCGTCTGTTCCGTGGGGCATGCTATGTCGCGCTAGTTGATGGCGCCCGACCAAGCGCGTTCGGGTCGGGTCGTTTGGTCTGAGGGTGCCTGTATCAGATTTACTAAGTTGTGACTGCCCAGGTGCCTTGTGCACGTACGAGCGGCCTTTTTTCTATTTTCTCCCATGTGCATCCATTCGGTCGGGTGCGTGGTGTCATGCCGGGTGAGGGCGCCCAGCCAAATGCATTCGGGTTGGGTCGTTTGGTTTGAGGGTGCCCGTATCAAATTTTCTAAGTTGTGACCACCCAGGTGCCTTGTGCACATTCAGGCTGCCCATTTGTCATTTTCTCCCATGTGCGTCTGTTTGGTCGGGCATGTCGTGTCACGTCGTGTGAGGGGGCCCAGCCAAATGCATTCAGGTTGGGCCGTTTGGTCCAAGGGTGCCTGTATCAGATTTGCTAATTTGAGAATGCCTCGGTGCCTTATGCACATTCGGGCGGCCCATTTTCCATTTCCTCCCTTGTGCCTCCATTCAGTCGTCGAGCTATCCCTTTCTAGTCAGGGGTAGGGGTTGGCTTTTCGTGTGAATGGTGGGTTGGTAATTGAGTTGTTTTATTTGGTTGTGCCTAAAGAATGGCCTTGGGTCATTTTTAGGGTCATCGACCTTCCTCTCTCCATCACCACTCTATATCATATGAGTAGTAATGTTGGCCATGCTTGTCCTGGGATGCATGTTTGAATAATCTCTCCAGCCCGCTCTATTTTCTTAGAGTTGGATGGGGTTGTTGTGTGTGGCTCCTTGAGACAACTAGGCACTCGTTGGCTTAGGGGTTGGATTTTCGTGTGAAAGGTGGGTTGCTAATTGAGTTTTTTTGTTCAGTTGTGCCTGAAGAATGGCCTTGGGTCATTTTTAGGGTCATCCAATTTCTTCTCTGTATCACCACTCAGTAGCATATGAGCGGTAATGTTGGCCATGCTTGTCCTTGGAGGCATGGTTGAAAATATCTCTTGTCCGCTCTATTTTCTTGGATTTGTATGGGGTTGTTGTGTATGGCTCCTTAATATGACTGGCCACTCGTTGGCTTTGTTGAAATCGACTATTCAGTATCTCTCTCTTGTTTCCCTTGGTCGCACGTTTGCTCCATTGAAATCAACTTTTCGCTATGTATCTCATTGGCTTCATCGATATCGGCTCTTGATTATATTTTTCATCTCCTCCATTTTTTATTGTGGGGGGAGGGGCTATATTTTCATGTGAAGGTGGGTTAGTAATTGAGTTGTTTGTTCAGGTGTGCCTAAAGAATGGCCTTGGGTAATTTATAGGGTCGTTGACTCTCATCTTCTCTCCATCCCCACTCGGTAGGACATGAGCAGTAATGTTGGCCATGCTTGTTGTGGGAGGCATATGTGAAAATATTTACCCTTTCTCTCTATGTTCTCAGAGTTGGATGAGGTTGTTGTGTGTGGCTCCTTGAGACAACTGGCCAGTTGCCTATGTTTCTCTCATGCCCCTTGGTCGCTCATTGGCTCCATTGAAATTGGCTCTTTGCTATATTTTTCACCTCCTCCCTTTTTGGTGGGTGGGAGAGGTCGGCGTCTCTCTCTTTGGCTTCATGAAATCGACTCTTTGCTATATTATTCACCTCCTCCCCTTTTGGTGGGGGGAGGGGTTGGATTTTCATGTGAAAGGTGGGTTGGTAACTGAGTTGCTTGTTTGAGTGTGCCTGAAGAATGGCCTTGGGTAATTTGTAGGGTGGTCAACATTCATATTCTCTCCATCCCCACTTGGTAGCACATGAGCGGTAATGTTGGCCATGCTCATCCTTGGAGGCATATGTGAACAATTCCCCCTTCACTCCATGTTCTTGGAATTGGATGGGTTTTTGTGTGTGGCTCCTTCAGATGACTATCCTCTTCAATGTTTGGATCTTTATGGTGCCATTTTCTTATGCTTGTACTCTTTCTATGTCAACATTTAAAGTTGAGATGCATACATTTAAGAGGAATGTGGAAGGTTTTTGGTTGTAAGCCACCCCTCTTGCTTGCTTTTTCCATTGGGCAATGTGAGGAGCGGTTCTCCTTGTTGTAAAATTAAGGTTTGGAATTCCTTTCAGAGTTCATGTCATTTGGCTCTATGTTGGCTTTGAGGTTTTGATAGATGTGGTGGCCAATATGTTTGATCATGTTGTCAGCTTTTTCCTTGCATCTTGCATGCACAGTAGAATTATGCGGCTTGGAATGTTCATACATAAGGTGATGGGTATTTCTTGTTTTGTGGATCACGTATGTGATTGTCGTCCAATAGGGATGAGGATTTCTATGTTGATGGCAGGGGCTATATCTGGAAGGAGGACTTCAAGGTGCAACGCTTTGACCTCCCTCCTCTGTGTGGAAAGTATTCATTGTCCAGTTGGTGAGTCGTTGGGGAAATCTCCTAGGTTGCTTGTATGCAGGGTGTGTGGGGTGCGGGGCTTCCTAATCCCTCCTACTCTTCAGATATGTTCATGAATTTTGTAGCGAGCCTCTTGATTTGCATTTATTTTCTTCCTTTTCCTTTGCATCAATATTTCCACAGGAAATCAAGCGATCGAGGTCCACCGTTGCTGTTGTTCGGGTGGAATCCTAGGTAGTTTCGGTGCCGGGTGGGGAGGGTTGGAGGGGGGAATTTTTAAGGGATATTGCAGGATCAATCATTCTTTTTTCATTTCTGTCCTTTTTCATTGAGGGTGCCACAGGCGATCAAACAATCGAGGTTCACTATTGCTGCTAACCGGGTGGAATCCTAGGTGGCCTTGGTGCGGGGCGAGGAGGGTCAGGGTGGAATTTATAATAGAGGTTGTCAACTTGGTCATTATCCTTCTACTTCCTTCCTTTTCCTTTGCAGTGAGGTTGCCGCAGGTGTTCAAGTGATCGAGGTCCGCTGTTGATGCTGCCCTGGTGGACTTCTAGGTGGCCTCACTACTGGGTGGGAAGGGTTGGAGGAAATTTTTAAGAAATGTTGTGGGGTTAGTTTTTCTACCTTTATTTACTTACTTTTCTTTCACATCAAGTTCACTGTAGGAAATCAGGTGATTGAGTTCCATCACTGTTTTTGTCTGGGCGGACTCCTACCTGGCCTCGGTGTGAGGCGGGGATGGTTGGGAGGCATTTTAGAGAGAGAGAGTTTGTGAGGAGTGTTTGGGGGGCATTTCAAAGAGAGTCTTGTTTTTATTTTCTCCCCTTTGTCTGTTCATTGTGGCTGTCATGGGTGAGAAGGATTTTTCCATCCTTGCTAGTTGGGGGGTGGTTACCAAATCCTAGGTGACCTCAGTGCAATGTGACTCGGTGGGGTCACCCATTTTTTCTCTTTGTGGATCTTGCATCCATCGTCCATTTCGTTTTATTTCTTGCATGTCCTTGGCATGTAGTGTGTGTGTGGGCTCTAATCCCTTCTTGGGGATGCAAGAGGTGCAAGGTATAAGATATTTACATGATATTTTGACCTCTCTTTAACTTGATGGGTGTTTAGGCTGGCTCTCCATAAGAGATAACTTTGAATGCCCTTTTAATTGGGAGGGTGCTACCTCGTTGATCCTACCAGTAGTCATATGCTTGTCTAAAATATTAAGCCATGCATGTCTAAGTATGAACTAATTTAGACTGTGAAACCGCAGATGGCTCATTAACTCAGTTATAGATTTTTTTATGGTACCATACTACTCGGATAACCATAGTAATTCTAGAGCTAATTCTGCACCAAGTACCGACTCTTTGGAAGGGATGCATTTTTTAGATAAAAGGATGGCACGAGATTGCCCACTTCTCTAGGGAATCATGATAACTCGACGGATCGCACATCCCTTGTGTTGGCGATGCTTCATTCAAATTTTTTCTGGATCAAATTTTGATTGTAGGATAGAGGCCTACCATAGTGGTGATGGGTGACAGAGAATTAGGGTTATATTCAGGAGAGGGAGCCTGAGAAATGGCTACCACATCCAAGGAAGGCAACATCCATGCAAATTACCCAATGCTGACATGGGGAGGTAGTGACAATAAATAACAATACTGCGCTCATTGAGTCTAGTAATTGGGTTGAGTACAATCTAAATCCCTTAACGAGGGTCCATTGGAGGGCAATTCTAGTGCCAGTAGCTGTGGTAATTCTAGCTCCAATAGCGTATATTTAAGTTATTGCATTTAAAAAGCTCGTAGTTGGATCTTGGGTCATAAAGGTTGGTTCGCCTACTCGGTGTGCACCTGCCCTTCTGTCCCTTTTGTCTATGGCGTGCTCCTAGCCTTAACTGGCTGGGTCGCGGCTCCAACACTGTTACTTTGAAAAAATTAGAGTGCTCAAAGCAAGCTTATGCTCTGAATACATTAGCATGGAATAACGTGATAGGATTTTGGTCCTATTGTGTTGTCCTTCAGGACTGGTGTAATGATTAATAGGGACTATCAAGGGCATTCTTATTTCATTGTCAGAGGTGAAATTATTGGATTTATGAAAGACAGACCACTGCAAAATCATTTTCCAAGGATGTTTTCATTAATCAAGAATGGAATTTTGGGCCTCAAAGATGATCAAATACCATCCTAGTCTCAACCACAAACGATGCCGACTAGGGATGAGTGGATCTTGCTCTAAAGACTTCGCCAGCACCTTCTTAGAAATTAGAGTGTTTGGGTTCTGAGGGTAGTATGGTCGCAAGGCTGAAACTTAAAGGAATTGACGGAAGGGCACCACCAGGGGTGTAGCATGCGGCTTAATTGGACTCAACATGGGGAAACTTACCAGGTATAGACATAGTAAGGATTGATAGATTGAGAGCTCTTTCTTGATTCTATGGGTGGTGGTGCATGGTCATTCTTAGTTGGTGGAGTGATTTTTCTAGTTAATTCTGATAACGAATGAGACCTCAACCTAATAAATAGCTACACAGAGGTTCCCATTCATGGCCAGCTTCTTAGAGGGACTATGGTTGTTTAGGCCATGGAAGTTTGAGGCAATAACATGTCTGTGATGCCCTTAGATGTTCTAGGCCACACGCGCATTACACTGATGTAGCCAATGAGTTTTTCTTCCCGGTTCGAGAGCATTGTGAAATTTTCTCAAGTTGCATCGTGATGGGGATATATCATTGTAATTATTGGTCTTCAATGAGGAATTCCTAGTAAGTGCATGCCATCAACTCATGTTAACTATGTCCTTGCCCTTTGTACACACCGCTCGTTGCTCCTACTGATTGAATGATCTTGTGAAGTGTTCAGATTGCGTCGACGACTGTGGTTCACCGCTATCGACGTCATGAGAAGTTCATTTAACCTTATCATTTAGAGAAAGGAGAAGTCGTAACAAGGTTACTGTAGGTGAACCTGCAGTAGGATCATTGATAGTAGGGTTTTGTTTCTTCATTTGGGTTGTGTGGGTTTCGATTGTATCTAATCTAGGAACGTGTGGTGTGTCTCTACAAGAGCGGGTTTGATGCTTGTCAGGGTGGTGCCTTTTGCGAAAGAGACTCACAACATTTTTAGTTGCCTATCTTGAGTTCACACATATTTTTTCTTGTACTTGCAATCGATGCCTATGCTTGTCCCATCCTTTGTTATTATTTCCCCTAATTTGTTTTTTGTATTGGGGTTCAGAAGCTTGTTTCTTAGGAGCCCCCTCTCAAACGGTATGTTCGACGGGGCATTGTTTCTGTAGTCAAGGTGCTTGGGAAATATGATGGAAAAATTTAGATTCATTTGTAGCAGCAGTGCTCGGTCCTTTGTTCGTTGGATGAGGGCATTCATATTTGGTTGTCTCCAAAAGGTGGCGATGGTGGTTTATGTGTTTGCTTGGGCGAGCCCTTTTGTTGGTGGTTGGTTCAAGGGAGTGGTTACACATGTGCTTCCTACCTCAAAAATTTCGTGAGGGGAAATTTTTGGGGTGGGGTCAATATGGGATGGATGAAGGGTGGTGCAATCTGTTGGGCTGGCCACCCTAGTCCTCTCAACTGTTTCTTGGCATGCCCTCATGGAAGGGTTGGGTATAGGTAATGAAATAACCCTCCCTTGGTCCGTGCTCCATCAAAATTGTAAGTTTCTCCATCAATGGGCATGAGGTAGCATTCTTTTCTCATGCCTTTGGTTTTGAGGGAATTCCTCGTCCTTTCTTGAGCCACTCCCCCTTCCAAGGAAAGTACGAAGCATGTTATGTTGTTGTCTCACCATTTGGATTGTGGGTTTTTTGCACTACTTGGTCATTTCTTGGATGTGTCGATTGTTTCAATAGCATTGTGGTGTGCGCTTTTGGGGCTTCCCTCTTTTTAGGGCGTGACATTTCACCGTCGGCAGATTTGTGGCCCTAGGCATTATCTAGAATTGAGTGTCAGCCTACAATAACTCCTCTTTGGAGTTCAGGTTATTTGGGCCCCCTTGAACTGTTGGCTAGAAAGGTTGTTGGGTGTCCTATACATGGAGGGGAGCAATAGCTGGGTGGGTTTTGATATTAGTGCATTTTATTTTTGAAGCCTTGTGTGGGTTGGGGGGTCGTTTACCTCTCAGTAGTAACATGCTCCAGGCACTTGTCTTGTCATTTCCCTCGACTTTCCTAGTGGTCAAGTTTAGGTTGTGGATTGTCTGCTTGGTCGTAATGTATGTGGAAGGGTGAGAAAACATGGGATTCTTTTGATTGGGTGCCCTTTTTCCTTATTTTTAGTTAAGACAACGTCTCCTTGCGTGGTGGTGGCCCTCTATTTTTCTAGCTAGCGTTGCTTGAAATTTGGCCTCCCTTTCTCTCAAATTGAATTTTTTTCGCGAGTGTTATGGTGGGTGATTTTTTGTTTTCTTTATTTCATGGCATTTTCTTCCCTTCTGGTCCCTAGATTTATGGAGAAAAGTGGGAGTTGTTGTGGGTCGGTGTCGGAGAAGGATGAAAAGCAGTGCAAACTCCTGAGTTGGCCACCCTAGTCCTTCTCGGTCATCATTCCTTGCAATTCCCCCATTTTTTTCTAAGGAACAGGGCTTGGAAATCTTGTACCGTGTTTGATCCTCCCCTTGTGATTTGTTTTTCCCCCCCTAGTGATACAAGGTGGGATTTCTGTGGATTGACGTTTTTGGAAGGATGAAAAAGTAGTGCAAGTTCTTGCTTGGGTGGTCAACCTAGTTCTTCTCGATCACCGATCTGTGTAGTTCCCTCCCCCCCCCTTTTTGCAAGGGCATAGGCCCTTGAAAGCCTGTTTTGTGTTCGAGCCTCATATTCTCTACTGGAAGCCATGTTTTGGTTCTCTTTTTCTTTTCTTTTTTTAGGTTTCTTTTTTCCCTTCCTCCTTTTGGCCCCTAGCTTTATGTAGAAAAGGGTGAATTGTTGAGGATTGACATTCGCAAAGGAAAAAACGTAGTGCAAGCTCCAGGGGTGGCCACCCTAGTCCTTCCTAATCATTTTTCTTTGTGATTCCCCCCATTTTGCGAGGGCTTGGGGCTAGGGAAGATTTTTTTATCTATTTGGGCCTCCTCCTTTGAGTCGGTGGACAATTTTGTTTCTCTTCCTCTTATGTGTTTTTATTACTTTCCCCATTCTAACCACTATCTTTAAAAAGAGAAAAGAGGGAGTTGTAGTGGCTTGATGTTCGTGAATGACAAAAATAAGTGCAAGTTTCAGGGTGGCCACCCTAGTCCTTCTTGGTCATCGTTCTTTACAATTCTAGCCTTTTTGAAAAGGCACGGGCTACGGAAAGAAGCTCTTCTTGTTTGTGTACTTGAGATTTCCCTTGTGAGGGGGTGGGAGCCACCTTCTCTTACTTTTCTATTATATGAATATGTGTTTTTTTTTCCTCTTCCCTTCCTCTTGTCGGCCCCCTAGTGACGTTACAGAGAAGAAAGGAGGGAAATGTTACGGTTTGGTCTTCGAGAAAGATGAAAAGTAGCACGAGCTCCTGGGTTAGCCACTCTAGTCCTTCTTGATCACCGTTCCTTGCAGTTCCCCCATTTTTTTAGAGGCATGGGTTTCGGTGGGGCTTGTTTTAGTCCCTTCCCTTTAGTGAGTAGGTTATGGAGTGCAGTTGTCTTAAGGGGGAAGGGGGTTTGTTGCTTGTTGCGATGCATTGTACGTTGGCTTAGGTTTTAGCCATTTCTCGTGCGGGTGCGCTTTTTTGGTAACACATGAAAATGACTCTTGAAAATGGATATCTCGGCTCTTGTTATGATGAATAATGTAGCGAAATGTGATACTTAGTGTGAATTGTAGAATCCCATGAATCATCGAGTTTTTCAATGCAATTTGAACCCCAGGCTTCAGTCGAGGGCTAGTCTGTCTGGGTGTCACATCCAAATCAAATGAACTCCTCGCAATATGTTAGGGAGCAGTAGAGGTGGTCATCCATGCCCAATGCAGTGCGGTTAGCTGAAATGTGGAAGGCAATGCTTCGTGGCGTGCGTTGGAAAGAAATAATCTTGTCCCCTTGGTTGGGTAGTCAACGTTAGCTGACACAGGCTCTCTATGGCATCCCTGGAACTTTCTTTTCTCTCTCTTGTCCTCCCATTGGGTAGGGTGGATTTAGCTCCAACTTGTGACCTCAGCTCAGGTGAGAACACCTACTGAGTTTAAGCATACAATTAAGTGGAGGAAAAGAAACTTACAAGGATTACCCTAGTAATGGCAAGCAAACTGGGAAGAGCCCAACATGAAAATAGGGTGGCAGCGTCATCTGAATTGTAGTTTATAGAAGCATCCTCATTGGTAGAACTGGGCCAAGTCCCTTGGAAGGGGATGCTTGAGAGAGCGACATCCCTGTCGAGCCAGGATGCTATCCCATCACGAGGCATTGTCGGTGAGTCAGATTGTTTGGGAATGTAGCCCAAATTGGATGGTAAATTCCATCCAAGGCTAAATACGGGTGAGCGATTGATAACGAACAAGTATCACGAGGGAAATATGGAAATGAATTTGAAAATAAATTTAAAAAGTGTTTGAAATTGCCGGGAGGGAAGCACATGGAGGCTGTCGATGCGTCTCAGTCAGATCTAGAACATCTCAGGCTGGTCTCCCACTTAGATTGAGGTGCAAACCAACATGAGCTTTTGCATCATCACAAGCACCAGTGGAGTACCACCTGTCGATTTGCCATTGTGGTGGTCGAGGAACGAAGTATGCGCCCATGTGGTGGGCCGTGTGCACCTACGCACTCATTGTGCTAGTTGGCAGGCTTTCCATTCGACCTGTCTTGAAACACGGACCAAGGAGTCTAACATGTGTGCGAGTAGGTAGGTTTGAAAACTTGTGAGGCATGTTGAGCCTCAAAATTGTGCTTTCTTTCATCTTACTTTACCTCATTTTCCTTTGTCCATTGCTATCCTAGACCCAATTGATCAATGAATTTAGTTAAAATTACTTTTAGAATGATTAACCTGACTGAATTGCTAAATTTTTTTGATTTTTGCCATTGTAATGCATTTTGACCAGAACTAGTTGCAGAATGCAGACATTCCGTAGCTAACCGGAAATTCTGCAACTGTCTTCACGTTTGGGTATGTTCCAGGTGGCCTCTCAAGAAAAACCACATATGGGCATAATCCACGTCATGTATACATTGTTCGTTGCTCACCATGAAGGAAGAAACGAATTCTGGATATGGTTTTGATACGTGGGAACACATTTAGGAAGGCAAACTTCTATTAGGACTATCTCAGTCCAGATGTCCTTTTCTTTTTTACGTTGCCACTTCAAGAGTCCTAATGTGATTTTGATAAGGAAAGACAATAACCCTGGAATTGTTGCAAGTCTTTTTATGTACATTTGTTATATAAACACTTGGGAAACCGAGAGCTAGGCTAGATTTTGTTCTAGATTTTTCTTAGATTCTGTGCTACATTTCTGAAGACGTAGAGTGCTCTGTTCAAGTTATTTCACTTTTAATGAAGCAGACAGTGTTGTTTTGAAAGAGTTTATTTGATTTGGAGTTAGATTTCGTCAGGTGGTAGAGGGCCCCTACCTCTTGCACGGATTTATTTGCGTAATTTAGATAAGTATTCTAGCTTCCTTTACGTTTTTGAAGCTGAATTCGCAGTTGCTTTCATTAGCTACTGTAGTTATACTCATTCTAAAAACTCTTCCAAAAGAAGAAGCTCTTCCAAAATATTATAATGATGAATGGGAAATGGCTATAGTATTGTAGGATTTAATTGTAATCTCTTTTATTCACCATCACAGTTATACTTATGCTAAGCACTCTTCCAAAAGAAGAAACTCTTCCAAAAAATATTTATACTGTCTTAAGCATGATTGTGATCTTGAACGTTTTAGTTGTGTGTTTTCACTAAGTACCATAGTTGTTCTTGCTCTTAAACGCTTGTCCAAAATATCATAATGATGAGTGGGAGATGGCTATGATATCTTAGTTTTTCATTGCTTTCAGTCTTTATGTTTACATTTGCAATGAATTGTATAGTTATGATTTTTCTAAGAAAATCTTCCAAAATATCAATCATGATGGACAAACCGACTGTATAATTCCATAGGATAATGCATGATAGCATAGTTAGGATACTTCGGAGTTTAATTGCACTTAACTCATGCTCAGTTGTTCTGTTTTAAGTTTGATAATGACTTGTAGCTCAGCACTGTTTTAGATTAGTGACATTTTAAGTTCAGTTTTAGCTTAACTCATTACATTTGCACTCCATATTCAGTTGTCACTCACTGCATACTAGATTACTTCAGTTGTTAAATTTAACAAAACAGCCTTCATTATTTACAAACCTCTTCTTGTTCTAAAATCTATAATTGCTTCATAACCACATGAACAGAAGACAATATCATTTTAAGGCCTAAAGTAATTCTGCAACTTCCTTATCATCTCACAAACCAATATTTCCTCAAAAGACTATTTCAAAAATCCATAACCTTTGAGTGAAGTGTAGTGTCATTAAACTAAGTTTCAGAATAGAGTTAGGAACTAGTCTTAGAGTAGAAGATCTTATGATGGTATCAATGTTTTACTCCAAACATACTTGAACAAATCTCTAATCAAGGACAAAATGTTGCATCATTATAAGTTAGTTGTTTAAACTGTTTAGTTAGGAAGATTTGCATGCTTAGTTGACCATGTCTCAAGCTCTCTCTCAAATGCCTTTGATGAAAGAATTTGACAAGTTTAGTTTGTGTTTTGAATCATTTGCTTAAAATTCATTATCAAGCCTTGTTTCTGCTTAGTCATGGTTTATATTTGATTTTGTTTTTAGTATTTCATTTTCATTTACCATTTGACATCAACCAATTAGGTTTCACTCTGTTTTTAATCATTAGCTTCCTTCCATTTCATTTTCCTTGTGAACATAAAACCACCAAAAGATCAAAAACATCATAAATCATCACAAAAGATCAAAAACATCACAAAACACTACACACAATGCATTAAGAAAAAAGCACCTAGGTACATACAGTACACTTCACTTCAGCAGTTTACCAACCCTGGTTCACAATTAAATGGGCTCAATTTAGGAGACTAGATTGAGACCAAACATTTTGGCGCCGTTGCCGGGGAAGTGAAAACTAGGTAACCTTTGTTTCTTAGTATCCAAAAACAATTATATGCGTAGGGAGAGAGATTGAAGGGGAAGATTCATAAGTAGCAGAGGCAGAAGTTTGATTTCTAGAACACCACTTGTTTCATCTAGATCCAGAGCTAGTACACCTTCAACTCATACCCATATTCCATCCTCTCCTGATCCTAGACTTCTAGAAGATCTAAGGTCAATTATCCCATAAGAGAAACCTTCCACTTGATCCACTGAACCTGCCACAGAAGAAGATCTAAAAACTCCTGTTAGGGACACAAAACAGGAGAGTCAACCATGGAAGAAGAAGGAGGAGGAGGAGTTTTTAATGGAGAACACACACTATTTGGAGGTAGAGGTAGAGGTAGAGGAGAAGGAGGTAGAGGTGCAGATGGAGGAAGAGGTAGAATAGGAAGCTCTTTTGGGTTCCCTATACTTGATGAAGAAACCAATACAACCATGAAAAATATTTCACCCTCTGTCCTTCCAAACTTCTATGGACTTAAAACTGAAGATCCTGAAACTTTCTTATTCGAATTTGAAGTGCTTTGTAGAACTTATGACTACTTACAAGATGCTCAAAAATTGAAATTATTTCCTTCAACTTTGAAGGGAGCAGCATTGAAGTGGTTTATGAGTCTGATCAACAGTTTTATTAGAACATGGGAAGACATGAAACAAGCATTTCTAGAGAGATATTTGGATTATTGTATGCCGGTTAATCATAAGGAAGAAGTGTTCAAGATGTTACAAAAAGAAGATGAAAATTTGGAAGATTTGGTGGAGAGATTTAATTACAACATGAAAAGGGCAAAAATGGAAAACCTAGATCAAGACACCTTAAAAGCTCTTTTGTTGAAAAAAATTAGGGATGAATGGTTGGATATCCTTAACATGATGGGAAAAAGGGATATATCACAACTCACATTACCTAAAATATCTGAGTTATGTATCAACCTTTCAAGAGGGAAATCTAAAACTGTCAAAGGTCCAAGAGATCCTGCTCTTGCAAGGGCAAGTAAGTCTGCTTCTGGGACAGTAAGTAGATCAGAAATAGGTCACATGCTTGATGATTTTAAATATGACATCTTAGGGAGTCTTAGTGAACAAATAGACACCCTCAAGATACAAAACAAGCAAAAGGCTGAATCTGATGCCTTGGCAATCTTTTGTCCCAAATGTAGAAAGAAACATGCCTTGAGAGAGTGTCCTTTGGATGTAAAAGTTGTAGAAACCTGTGTCATTTGTTCTGAAAAACATGAGACCAAGAATTTTCCTTCTCTTTCGGGTCTCAAAGTTGTCTTTCAAGAGGAAACTCCTACAGATTCCACAGAGTCTCTCAATTTTGTATCTAGAAGGCCTTGGCAGGTACCTCAAACACAAGGATTCCATGATCAAATGTATAATCAACCTCCACCTTGGAATTCTTGGCAGAAACCTTGGCCCCAATTTCAAAATCAATCTCAGTCCTGGGCACAAGGAACACAAAGTCCCTATGTAAGATACTCTCCATACTATCAATATCCACCATCCTATCCACCATACCCACATTTTTATCCTCAAAACCCTCAACAAAATTTTCCTTAAAATATTCAACAAAATTTTCAACAAAATCCTCAACAAAATCATCAAAACCAACCACATCAAAATCAAACACTTTCATTACCATTCCCTCAAAAATCAAATCAATTTCCTGCTCAACCCATACCAAACCCCAATAATAAGAACCCTCAGAATACATACATGATAGAAGGCCAACAATTTCCAACTTATTTAATTACTCCTTTAGACCTTAGTGATGTTCAACCGAGGTCTGAAAGAATACTTGAAAAGAGGAAACCTTCTGTGATCATACAAGAACAAGATAATTCTGAGGAAGACTCCCTACGGGTGAATAAAAGTCTTGAGGAAGACACATCCTTTCAAGACCCAAACACTGAAAAACTAAAACAAAAAGATCCAATAAATCCAACTCTTGTATTAGAGCAACCATCTACATCTACTTCTATACCTCCCTTTCCGGAAAGATTACAAATTGATAGAGGTGTAGAAAAACAAATCATGGTGCCTAATTATGATTTCTTAGATGAGCTGAGAAATATTTGCATTAAAATTCCATTATTACAAGCCATCAAAGAAATCCCAATTTTAGCCAAAACAATAAAGGAGTTGAGTATGAAGACAAAAAAAAAAAGAATAAGAGAAACAAAGAAAATTCAACTGGTAGGACAAATAACAGACATTATGATGGGAAATATTGCTATTCCAAAGTATCTTGACCCAGGAAATCCAGTTGTCAAAATTCACATCAATGGAATTGAAATTCAAAACACACTCATTGATTTAGGAGCAGCAATAAATATCATGAGTAGACAAATCATGGACAAACTGAAACTTGCTAATCTTCTCTTTACACCCACACTATTACAATTAGCATATAGATCTGTAATCAAACCAGATGGGGTAATAGAAGACATTCTAGTGTCCCTAGATTCTTGGGAATACCCTGTGGATTTCATGATCCTAACTCCTAAGAATAATCTAGGAGGCCATCATGTTATATTAGGAAGACCTTGGTTGGCTACAGCTGATGCTTTTATTAGTTGTAGGTCCGGTGATATGTATATTTCTGATGGTAGTTCAACTAAGAAATTCACTTTATATCCTCCAGCTAGGACAATTACAGATCTGGATGACACTCAATGGATAGAGGATGAAGAATATTTACAACCACTCTTCACAATTTCAGAAATTAGTGAAGATAATCAAATTCTGAATACTCTAGAAAACTTTGAATCCTCTCCAAAACACAAACATGAATCATTTCAGGAGGGATCCAATATTGAATTTTTGTCATCTAGGCAGATGTCTCTTCATTCTATGGATAAATTTGGCAGCTCTACAAGTGATATTTTTCCAGGCAAAACTTTGAACATAAACAAGAACCTAGAAAAATCTCAACAAGAAGAGTTAATCAAAGTATTACAGAGACATTCTTCTGCATATGCATGGGAGTACACTGACATGAAAGGGATAAGACCCAAGACTTGTACTCATCACATCTATATAGAGGCAAATTGCAAACCAATCAGACAACCTCAAAGACGGATGAATCCAAATCTTAGGGAAATTGTTAAAGAAGAATTGCAAAAATTGTTAAATGTTAATTTTATCTATCCTATTTCAGATAGTCAGTGGGTTTCTCCTTTGGTAATTGTGCCAAATAAAAATGGAAAATGGAGGGTGTGTGTTGACTACCGAGAACTAAATAAAGCTACTCTTAAGGACCATTTTCCCTTACCTTTCATAGATCAAGTATTAGATACATTAGCTGGCAAAAAGTACTTCTCATTCCTAGATGGGTTTAGTGGTTACAATCAAATCCAAGTAGCACTTGAAGACCAAGACAAAACCACATTCACCTGTCCTTGGGGTACCTATGCTTACCGATTATTGCCATTTGGATTATGCAATGCACCTGCAACATTCCAAAGGGCAGTATTAGGAATTTTTTCGGATCTAATACATGACTGTGTAGAGGTGTACATGGATGATTTCACAGTTTATGGCAATACATTTGAAGATGCTTTAGAAAACTTGGAAAAAGTCTTAAAAGGATGTCAATAAGAAAACCTTTCACTTAGTCATGAAAAATGTTTTATGATGTTTACTGAAGGTATTGTTTTAGGACACCACATTTCAGGGGATGGGATTAGAGTTGATGAGGCAAAAGTTGAAGTCATTTCTAACCTATCCATTCCAAGTTGTCAAAGAGATGTTAGAATTTTTCTAGGGTTTACAGGGTTGTCAAAGACTTGATTCCCTATGCCATCTATTATACCAGTAAAAATTTGATTCCTGCAGAGTTAAACTATACTGTAACTGAAAAAGAGTTTTTAGCTGTTGTTCATGCCATAAACAAATTTAGACACTATATAACAGGCTATGAAACTTTTATTCACACTGATCATTCTACAATTAGATACCTAATGAACAAATCAATCACTAATGGCAGAATTATAAGATGGTTATTTCTCTTACAAGAATTCAACATTACTATTCTAGATAGGCCTGGAAAACAAAACACAGTAGCTGATTTCCTATCTAGACTCCAAAATATCAAAGATGACACTCTAGTTGAAGATCAATTTCTTGATGAATATATTTTTGCAATCTCTACTCAAACTCCATGGTTTGCTGATATTGCTAATTATTTAGTTTCAGGAAAATTTCCTTCAATTATGAATGCAAGGGATAAAAGAAAAATCATTTGTGATAGTGCAAAATATTCATGGGTCGCTAATGAGTTGTACAAGACAGGTCCAGATTTGATCATTAGAAGGTGTGTTCGTGAAGATGAGATGCCTGAGATTCTCAAGGCATGTCATGATGAACCTTGTGGCGGACACTTTGCAGATAAGAGGACAACCTATGAGATCCTTAATTTAGGATATTATTGGCCATCCTTGTTTAAATATGCTAAAGAGTATGTCAAAAGGTGTGACAGTTGCCAAAGGGTAGGGAAACCTTCTCCTTCAGGTGAGATGCCATTACAACCTCAGGTACATATTGAACCTTTTGAAAAATGGGCTTTGGATTTTTTAGGACCTATTAGTCCTCCATCAAGACAAAAGAGATATATATTAGTTTGCACTGATTATGTTACCAAATGGGTAGAGGCCAAGCCATTACTTTTTGCTAATGAAGCATCTGTAGTTAATTTTCTTTTTGAGGATATTTTTACTCGTTTTGGTGTCCCAAGGGAAATTATTACAGATCAAGGAGCTCAATTTACATCGAAGCTAGTGGAACAAATGATGGAGAGGTACAAAATCAGGCATAGAAAATCTACTCCTTATCATCCACAAGCAAATGGTCAAGTGGAATCTACTAATAAGGTCATTGAAGGAATCCTAACAAAGGCTGTTCATTTACATAGAAGAGATTGGGTAGATAGGCTTCCTGAAGCCTTGTGGGCCTATAGAACTACATGGATAAACACAACAGGCCATACTCCTTATGAACTTGTTTATGGAAAGCAAGTTTTGTTTCCCATAGAGTTCCAGATTCAAACTTTCAAAATGGCAGTTCAGCTAGGACTTGATTTGACGGAGGCACAAAAGCATAGACTGGAGCAGATTAATGAATTGGATGAGATCAGACAAGATGTAGTTCAGAAAACAAGTCTAGTCCAACAGCAAAGGGCTAGATGGCATGACAAGTACATCAAAGAGAAGAAATTCAAAGAAGGTGACTGGGCTCTCTTGTTTGATTCAAAATTCAAGGATTTTCAAGGTAAATTTCAGACACATTCGCTTGGGCCATATGAAATTGTTGAAATTTTTGATAATGGGGCAGTAAAAATCAGAACTATAGATGAAGAAGAGGTCACCTTTCTTGTGAATGGTCATAGATTGAAGCTATATCATAAACCACTCTCAAGAGAAGAATTTGTCAAGAAGTTCCAAGAATGCACTGATGTGAAGTTAATGAAGAAGAATTTTTCTTCTTCATCAACTTGATTAAATTTTCTGAAGTATTTCTCTTTTGAAAAAAAAAATAATAAAAATAAATTAAAAAATAAATAAATTAAAAAATTAAAAAAAAAATAATAAAGGTATAAACATGAAAACCAATCATTGATTGGCATGTTTATGCAGAAAAGATAGGGTGAAAATCAGAGTCTCTCTGACACTCTAACTTTTCCATTTTTGTTTTCACAAGCAGCTGTACCAAAATCATAAGTTCAGATCCATAGTGCTTATGATCCATCTCATTTCATTTCACTCCATTCACTTATCCATCCATACTCCATTTCATTCATTCACTCATATTCTACTTCATTCCATGTTTTCATTCATCTCATTCCATACTCCATCCATCTCATTTTCATGTCATAATTTGAATATTGATGTCTTGCTGTAAATGAATAAAACATGTCATGGATTGCAGGGCAGTTCTTATGTTCTTTCACTCCATTTCATAAACTGAATTCATTTCATTTCATCATCCACTTCATACATATCATAACACATCATGCATCTTCATTCATACCATATAACATTTCACTTATAACCCCAAACCACTCCATTCCACGATTAAAATGCTCTACAGGAACATTCTACAGCTTAACAGACATTCTGCAGCTGATTAGCCTTTCCGCAGCTAGCCAAACATTCCACAGCCACAAATCCTGAAGGCATCAACCAGCAGACATTAGAATTGCAACAAAATGATCTAGTGTATCCATGAATCAAAAGCATCAAGAAGGATTATGAAGACTCTTCCAAAGGTGAACAAAGAAGACAAGGACTACAAAAATCAAATGAAAAGCAGAGGTAACAAGTTTAGATTATAATGGAATTTCATAAAGTTTAGCATAGTTTTAGTTATGAATTGTTCGAAAAGGTTGTTTTAATTATTTTTATTGATCAAGACCAATAAACCCTCCACAAACTTTGGATTAAAATCTCTCATTTCAAATTCCATATCCGACATCATTTAAGCGGTTAAAATGGCTGAAGTGTTTGAATTCTTCACGATACCCAACCAAATCATTCAATGATGATTCTCTTTTTCGTTGTAAAAATCTCCACCGTCTTTTCAATCATTAATTCATTTCCTCCACCTCACTCCATTACCTCATTTCGTGACTACTTCCATCACTCCATTCTGTAGCCGACACTTCATTCTGCAAACAGAAATATCCTTATCACCGAGAGCAGAGCAAAAGGGTATATCAGTTTGAATCACCGTGGGCAGAGATTGAGCATTATCACTGTAAACACAGAGGTATAGCAGTGAAGAATTTGAAGCTATTTTCCACCGAGAGACAGAGGTATAGCAGTGAAGAATTTGAAGCCATTTGTTACCAAGAGACAGAGATATAGCAGTGTGGGAATTTGAAGTTATTTGCCACCGAGAGACAGAGCTGTCAATCAGAGGCATATCAGTCCAAAGTTTCATTGTCAACCAGAGGCATATCAGCTCAAAGTTTGAAGTTGTTTTCATTATCAACCAGAGGCATATCAGTCCAAAGTTTTAAGCTATTGTCACCGTCAACCAGAAGTATATCATTCCGAAGTTTGAAGCCATTGTCATTAAGAACTTGAAGCCATTTCAATTCGAAGGTGAAAGTAATTATTTTTGTGGGTAGAAGAGTGTTAATCTGAACATTGAAGAAGCAATTATGGGTTTCATTGTAAGAACTGAACCAGTGGGTTCAAAATACCTAGAAGGCTACCCTCAATGTAAAGAAATGTTGCAACAGATAGGATGGCTACAATTTTTGGAGAAATTTAATGGCTTCCACAAAGAAGTCACTAAAACATTTGCAAGATCATTTCAAGGAACTGAAGTTGAAGTGGGAGATGTCAAATTTACTGTCACTAAAGTTTTCATTGCAAAAGCTCCAGGGTTGCTTAGAAATGGAGAGAGATGGTTCAAAAGCAGAGAATTCCACAATGAATCCTGGAAGCAAATTCTAAAATCACCAGGTATGGATGTCACTGTATTTAAGAAAGGAATTCCAAGTTCTGCATTGAAAAATGAATGGAGAAACATACTACTTCTTCTGCAAAAATTTATTACATGTGAGGGTAGATATGGCACATTTTATGTCTACCACATTAGACTGATAATGCATTTTCTAGGGGAAGACTTAAACCTACCTTATTTCTTACTTCAAAGTTTGAAAAATATGGCTTCCTGTGTTCAAAGAAGGGTTCAATTTTTAGAGACAACTATATATCATCATGGCTTGGTTAAAATTTTGATTGAACACCATTTAGCTAAAACAAATGATACATGGGACAATTTCTTGATAAGAAATCATTTTGAAGAGCCAAAAGAACCCTCACCTGAACAACAGCCTACAAGGAGAAGTAGAAAATGGAGAGCCTCAAAAGTTGAAATTGACAAAACAGTCCAAGAAAGTAGTGAGGAAATCATCTCAGAGAAGTTGACTCAAATCAAGAGACAACTTAAGAAATAGAAGGTAATTAGGAAATCTGCCACAGAGAGAGGAGAGGGATCTTCTCAGCCAAGAAGAAGCCATAGACTAAAGGGGAAACTAAGGAAAACTCAAATCAAACAAACAGGGGTTATTAATATAGAGGATGAGGAAACATCTATTGAAGAAGATGTTGAAGAGGATTTTAATGAAGGAAACCCTGAAATTGACCCTGCTCAACAAGAAATTTATGACTATGTGGAAACTTTGGAAATGAGAGCTTCAGAAAGTAAGGAGAGAACCCCTAGTCCTCCACTGTCTGAAATAGATGTATTAAGAAGGGATAGGTATGAGTTGAAAATACTTAATAGACACATCAAAAATGAGAATGAAATTCTCAAGGAACAAGTCAAGCTCAAAACTGATATGAACTCAACCTTATCCCTACATATAGACAAAGTGGAAAAGACCAATGAAAAGTTGAAGAAGAGGAATAAAAAGCTAATCAGGGCACTTACCAACTTAAGGTTCAAACTTGTTATCAGAAAACCCAGAAGATCTTTAGCTTCTAGACAAAGGATAAGGAGAGGATTATATGTTCTTGTAGAAGCCTCTGAGTTCATAGGATAATTTGCATGAGGACATGCAAGGAGACAGCAGTGGGGGTATGTTGAGCCTCGAAATTGTGCTTTCTTTCATCTTACTTTACCTCATTTTCCTTTGTCCATTGCTATCCTAGACCCAATTGATCAATGAATTTAGTTAAAATTACTTTTAGAATGATTAACATGACTGACTTGCTAAAGTTTTGTGATTTTTACCATTGTAATGCATTTTTACCGGAACTAGCTGCAGAATGCAGACATTCCGTAGCTAACCGGAAATTCTGCAGCTGTCTTCACGTTTGGGTATGTTCCAGGTGGCCTCTCAAGAAAAACCGCATATGGGCATAATCCACGTCATGTATACATTGTTCGTTGCTCACCATGAAGGAAGAAACAAATTCTGGATATGGTTTTGATACGTGGGAACACATTTAGGAAGGCAGACTTCTATTAGGACTATCTCAGTCCAGATGTCCTTTTCCTTTTTACGTTGCCACTTCAAGAGTCCTAATGTGATTTCGATAAGGAAAGACAATAACCCTAGAATTTTTACAAGTCTTGTTATGTACATTTGTTATATAAACACTTGGGAAACCGAGAGCTAGGCTAGATTTTGTTCTAGATTTTTCTTAGGTTCTGCGCTATATTTCTGAAGACGCAAAGTGCTATGTTCAAGTTATTTCACTTTTAATGAAGCAGACAATGTTGTTTTGAAAGTGTTGATTTGATTTGGAGTTAGATTCTGTCAGGTGGTAGAGGGCTCTTGCATGGTTTTATTTGCGTAATTTAGATAAGTATTCTAGATGTCTTTACGTTTTCGAAGTTGAATTCGTAGTTGCTTTCATTAGCTACTGTAGTTATACTCATTCTAAAAAATCTTCCAAAAGAAGAAGCTCTTCCAAAATATTATAATGATGAATGGGAAATGGCTATAGTATTGTAGGATTTAATTGTAATCTCTTTCATTCACCATCACAGTTATACTTATGCTAAGCACTCTTCCAAAAGAAGAAACTCTTCCAAAAAATCCTTATACTGTCTTAAGCATGATTGTGATCTTGAACGTTTTAGTTGTGTGTTTTCACTAAGTACCATAGTTGTTCTTGCTCTTAAATGCTTGTCCAAAATATCATAATGATGAGTGGGAGATGGCTATGATATCTTACTTTTTCATTGATTTCAGTCTTTATGTTTACATTTGCACTGAATTGTACAGTTAGGATTGTTCTAAGAAACTCTTCCAAAATATCAATCATGATGGACAAACCGACTGTATAATTCCATAGGATAATGCATGATAGCATAGTTAGGATACTCCGGAGTTTAATTGCACTTAAATCATGCTCAGTTGTTCTATTTTAAGTTTGATAATGACTTGTAGCTCAGCACTGTTTTAGATTAGTGACATTTTAAGTTCAGTTTTAGCTTAACTCATTACATTTGCACTCCATATTCAGTTTTCACTCACTGCATACTAGATTACTTCAGTTGTTAAATTTAACAAAACAACCTTCATTATTTACAAACCTCTTCTTGTTCTAAAATCTATAATTGCTTCATAACCACATGAACAGAAGACAATATCATTTTAAGGCCTGAAGTACTTATGCAACTTCCTTATCATATCACAAACCAATATTTCCTCAAAAGAATATTTCAAAAATCCATAACCTTTGAGTGAAGTGTAGTGTCATTAAACTAAGTTGCAGAATAGAGTTAGGAACTAGTCTTAGAGTAGAAGATCTTATGATGGTATCAATGTTTTACTCCAAACATACTTCAACAAATCTCTAATCAAGGACAAAATGTTACATCATTATAAGTTAGTTGTTTAAACTGTTTAGTTAGGAAGATTTGCATGCTTAGTTGACCATGTCTGAAGCTCTCTCTCAAATGCCTTTGATGAAAGAATTTGACAAGTTTAGTTTGTGTTTTGAATCATTTGCATTAAAGTCATTATCAAGCTTTGTTTCTGCTTAGTCATAGTTTAGATTTGATTCTGTTTTTAGTATTGCATTTTCATTTACCATTTGACATCAACCAATTAGGTTTCACTCTATTTTTAATCATTAGCTTCCTTCCATTTCATTTTCCTTGTGAACATAAAACCACCAAAAGATCAAAAACATCATAAATCATCACAAAAGATCAAAAACATCACAAAACACTACACACAACGCATTAAGAAACAAGCACCTAGGTACATACAGTACACTTCACTTCAGCAGTTTACCAACCCTGGTTGACAATTAAATGAGCTCAATTTAGGAGACTAGATTGAGACCAAACAAGGCACAAGGAAGATGATGGGTGAGATCCCCTCTCTGTGAGGGGTGCATCATCAACTGACCTTGAGCTTATGCAAAGGGTTTCAGTGCAAGCACACCTGATGGGACCCGAAAGATGGTGAACTATGCCTGAGTAGGGAAAAGCCAGAGGAAACTCTGGTGGAGGATCGTAGTGATACTGACGTGAAAATCATTCATCTGACTTGGGTATAGGGGCGAAAGACTAATCGAACCATATAGTAGCTAGTTTCCTCTGAAGTTTCCCTCAAGATTTCTCGAGCTCATGCATGAGTTTTATCGGGTAAAGAAAATTATTAGAGGCATCGGGGGTGTAACGCCCTCGATCTATTCTCAAAATTTAAATAGGTAAGAGGGTGCAACTTCTCCATTAAGCCATGTCATGGAATGGAGAGCTCCAAGTGGTTTTTGGTAAGCAGAACTGGCAATGCAGGATGAACTGAAAGTTGAGTTACAGTGCCAAATTGCACGCTAACCTGGATGCCACAAAGGGTTTTGGTTTATAAAGACAACAAGATGGTGATCATGGAAGTTGAAATCTGCTAAGGAGTGTGTAACAACTCACCTTTTGAATCAACTAGCCCTGAAAATGGATGGCGCTAAAGAGAGAAACCTATACTCGAGCGTCGGAGCAATTTCCTGGCTTCGATGAGTAGGATGACATGGGGGTCATTGATAAACCTCAGGCCTGAGCTTGGGTGGATTGGCCCTCGGTGCAGATCTTGGTGGTAGTAGAAAATATTCAAATGATAACTTTGAAGACTGAAGTGGGGAAAGGTTCCATGTGAACAGCACTTGGACATGCGTTATGAAATCCTAAGAGATGGGGAAGCCTTGTATCAAAGGTGCACTCTGCAAGAGCATCGAAAGGGAATCAGGTTAATATTCCTAAACTGGTACATGGCGGTGGGAAAAAATGTTAGGAAATTTAGAGGTGTCATCGGGGGCCCCAGGAATAGTTATCTTTTATTTTTAACAGCTTGCCCACCTTGGAATCGGTTCACCTAGAGATAGGGTCTAACAGTTGGAAGAGCACCACATGTCTTGCAGTGTCTAGTGTGCCCTCTGCGGCCCTCGAAAATCTTGAGGACCGAGTACCGTTCATGCCTGTTCGTACTCACAACCACATCAGGTCTCCAAGGTGAACAACCTCTGGTAAAGAGAACAATGTAGGTAAGGGAAGTTGGTAAAACAGATCTGTAAATTTGAGAAAATGATTGGCTCTGAGGGCTGGGCCTAGGGGTCTATGCCCTCAACTTGTGGGTTTTTGGCAGTCTGCCCAAGCTGCTCCCATAGCGAGGTTGGGAAATTGCATGCCGATTGGGCTATGGTATTAGAATTCTCCCTCGTGGGGGCTTTTCCCTAGGTGGAAAACAATTGACTCAGAACTGGTACAGATAAGGGGAATCTGACTGTTTAATTAAAACAAAGCATTGCGATGGTCCTTTTGGATGCTAACGTAATGTGATTTCTTCCCAATGCTCTGAATGCCAAAGTGAATAAATTCAACCAAGGACGGGTAAATGGTGAGAGTAACTATGACTCTCTTAAGGTAGCCACATGCCTCATCATCTAATTAGTGACGTGCATAAATGGATTAACAAGATTTCCACTGTCCCTATCTACTATCTAGAAAAACCACAACCAAGGGAATGAGCTTGGTAGAATCAATGGGGAAAGAAGATCCTGTTGAGCTTGACTCTAGTCCGACTTTGTGAAATGTCTTGAGAGGTGTAGAATAAGTGGGAGTCGTTTTCTGTGCAAGTGAAATACCACTAATTTTAATGTTATTTTACTTATTCCGTGGGGAGGAGACAGGGCACTGCCCCTGCTTTTGGCCTTAAGGCATGTTTCAGCAGGTCGATCTGGGCGGAAGCCATTTTCAGGTGGGGAGTTTGGCTGGAGCGACACATCTGTTAAAAGATAAAGTAGGTGTCCTAAGATGAGCTCAACGAGAACCTAAATATCGTGTGGAACAAAAGGGTAAAAGCTCATTTGATTTTGATTTTCAGTACAAATACAAACCATGAAAGCATGGCCTATCGATCCTTTATACTTTCAAAATTTGAAGCTAGAGGTGTCAGAAAAGTTACCACAGGGATAACTAGCTTATGGCAACCAAGCGTTCATAGCGACATTGCTTTTTGATCCTTCGACGTCGGCTCTTCATATCATTGTGAAGAAGAATTCACCAAGTGTTGGATTGTTCACCCACCAATAGGGAATGTGAGCTGGGTTTAGACCGTTGTGAGATAGGTTAGTTTTACCCTACTGATGAACCACACTGCAATAGTAATTCAACTTAGTAGGAGAGGAACCATTGATTCACACAATTGGTCGTCGCACTTGGTTTAAAATCCAGTGGCGCGAAGCTACCATGTGTCGGATTATGATTGAACACCTCTAATTCAGAATCCATGCTAGAAGCGGTGCATGTCACTCTTCGACTATATCTCGACCCGCAGTAGGGGCGTCTCTTTATTGCCCCCAAGGGCCCGTGTCATTTGCAAAATGTGATCGTGAAGCATCTCGGTCAGGGCAGCTTTAAATTTCAATTTCAAAAGGTCATTGAGAATAATCCTTTGCAGATGACTTAAATGCAACGAGGTATTGTAAGTGGCAGAGTGGCCTTGCTACCATGATCCACTAAGATTCAGCCCTTGGTCTCCTCAATTCAGAGCTTCGATCTTGTCACTTTATTCATTCAAACATCGTTTATTTTTTTCGCATCTCAAAAATGCATTTCTTGGTTGGGGGTGGGAAATTTGGGGTTTCCATGCCACGGCTATGAGAGGGGTTTCCAATCTATGGAAATTGTGGTTGGTGGCATGGAAACCCCAAATTTCAATGTCGCGGCACGGCATAAAACCAGCCCAGGCCTATGGAACTTAGGGTTTCTATGTGCTCCCGCATCCTTAAGGGAGACACACTCTAGAATTTGGGGTTTCCATGTCGCATCACGGGTAAGACCATCCCCCATGTCTGGGGAAAATGGGGATCGACGATTCCATTTCATGGCACATGGTGGAGGGTCGTGCCTGAGCCTAAGAAACTTGGGGTTTCCATGTCCCACCCCCAATAGAAACTGTGGGTTCCATGTTTTACGGCACACTAGAAACTCGGCGTTTTCACTGAATCCATGGTACAGGGAACTTGGGGTTTCCATGATGATGGAAACTGATGCCCAAGTCTAGGGAACTGGTGGTGTTTCAAAACCGCGAATCCAAACCTCTGGGGAACTCTAGGTTTTTTCCATGTCACGACGCGTACAAACACACTGTCCAAGTCAATGAAACTTTGGGGTTTCCATTTCACCACATGACGGACAACCACCCTAATTTGGAGAAACTCGGGGTTTCTATTTCGTGGCACAGAAGAAAATTTCCCAAGTGTGGGAAACCTAGGGTTCCCATATCTTGCCTCAATGGAAACTGCAACCCCAGCATGGGGGTACTTGGGGGTTTCGTGCCATAGTGTGATAGAAACCAGCTCCAAAGTATGGGTAAATTCAATTTTCTATGTCATGACACAACGGAAACCGCTGGCCGGGTCTGTGGATCTTGTGGGTTGCCATTTTTTGCGGCACGACGAATACCACCCATTTTCGAGAAACTCGGGGATTTGTACGTCCTGCCATGATAGAAACCATGGCCTTAGTGTGGGGAGCATGGGTTTCCATCTCGTGACATGACAAAGAACTTCCCAAGTCTACAAAACTTTAGGGCTTCTGTTTCATGGCACGAGTGAAACCGCCTAGTTCTAGGAACCTTGCGGTTTCCATCTCCCGCCCCAATGAAAACCGCGCCCTTGGTGAGGGGAACTAGGGTTTCCATGTCGCGGCATGACCGTGATCACAAAATTTTATGGAACTCATGGTTTCTGTTGTGCGGCACGGTGAAGAAATTCCCAATTTTGGCGAACTTAGGGCTTCCATTTCACGGCGCGATGGAAACCGCTCCCCTGGTCTGTCTCCGGAACTTGGGGTTTTCATGCCTCGTCATGATGGAAGCCATCCAAGTGCAGGGAAGGTTGGGTTTTGTAAGGCCCCAAGACTTTATGAGGCACGTTTGGGGTAACAAGCATGACCATCAGTGGTGTTGGAAAAAAGTGACGTTATAGGGGAAACGTCACACCATAGCCGGAGTCATAAAATTGATGCACGAGTTGAGCGACCGACGCTATACGAGTGGGCGGATAGCTGAAAAATGGGGGTCATCTTGGGTCCACCGAGTGACCCATGACACACACATGATATGCGTATTAATACAGTGTGCAGATGATGGAGAAGTCATCCAACCAACGATCAAGCAAGCATCTGAGTGCAAGCACATTGGAGCACCACGAGCTAATCCAACAGTTCATTCATGAAGGAAACACGACGGAGGTGAATTTAGGGTGAGCATGGGTTGAGTCGAGTTGTTGACGTGTAGGACATGCAGAATTCCTTTGCAGGGCATCCACACTACAGGACAGGTCAAGTCGGGCAGCATGTGGGTCAAGTCGTGCAATAGACGTGCAGGGCATGTGAAACTTCTCTGTAGGGTGTCCGCAGTACAAGGTCGGGTCGGGCAGGGCATCCACACAATCTGAGCTTCAATTCAGAGGTTGTTCTAAAGGCATCGTGAGTAAAAATTGAGTGCCGAAAGTTGAAGCAGGTATGTATCTATGGGACGGAGCTAACCACATAGCTCGGGAGTGGATTGGACACATGGAGAGCTCATGGGGAGGTCAGAAATCATTTACAGTGCCAACCCGAGTGACTCGGAAACACTTGGGAATTTTTATGTAGGATATTCCTGAGGTGAATTCTAATGTTGTAAATGATTGTTGTGGGCTATTTTATGATTGTCAAGTATTATAACCTTGGACAGAAAGTGATTTTCCTTGCCAAAGAGCAAAGGGGGTCTTTTGCTAGATTGGAACTTATATTGTATTTCATGTTTATGAAGCATATTATTGAGTCAACTCATTATTAACTAGGAGTTTCCCCTCCCTTGTATGTATGGGCATAGACTATGGATATGATGACAATGTTTATGTTTTCCACACATTGAAAGAACATTTTATTAACTAATTTAAGAAGTGTTGCTAAAGGCGTAGTCTACATACTTGAGTATTACGAAAAGGAGAAGTACAGTAGTGTCGTACCCTATCTATAGCATGGTTGAAAGATCACCGAAGGTCTAGGGGCGTGACAGGTTTCCTCGCCCCACCATGACGAAAATCACCCAACTGTGCAAAATCTAAGGTTTCTATGTCCCTGCTCAATGGACACCGCCCAATTATATGTTCACCGTGATGGAAACTGCCCATGTAATACCCACGAGTTGAGGATGATGACGAAGGGCGTTGGAAGTGTTCAGTGGACATGCGACAAAGGACGAAGCAACGAAAACCATGAAGAAAGGTTAGATGGGCACACCGACAGACGAAAACATCATTCGGCTATTATGCGACATTATCATGGTGACCGTGAGACGTTTAGGAGTGACGTGCATAAACACGTCCAAAAATGGCTAAGTGTTGGCTTGGAGGTTTATAGGTCAGCCGTTGTGGCAAGCCGACATTAAGGAGGAAATGTCATGTCAAAAATAAGGCTTTATGGGCATTTAGTTGGTCATCCTTATATGGTTCAAGCCCCACTCATGGAAGCAATGTGTGGGAAAAGGCACATACGAAAGGAGGAAATCTGATGGATGACAAAAGAAAGAAGTAAGGACATCAAAATCTTGTTGATTCCACCATTGGAAAGCTAATGCGTGAGCTAGAGCGAAGATCGAGGGTGGAGGGTGAAGTCGTAGCAAGGAAACGGATTCTGGGTCAAGTCGGGTAGAAATGCATTCGACATTCAACCATAGGTCGAGTCGGGTTCCTTCCACAAGGAAAGTGTGGTGATTTGTTCGGTGCATGGTTGAGTCAGGTTCCTTTCGAAGGACGCGTGTAGAATAGTGTTTAGGGTAGACGTGTTCAGGTCAAGTCAGGTTCGTGCAACGTGCCTGCATTCAAGACACGCGAAACTGTGTTTGAAGCTATGGAGTTCGTTCAGCAGGGTCGAGTCGGGTCGAATGCGACCCTAACGTGTTTAGGAAATGTGTGAAGACCGTGACCCTGGTGACCCATGTGCAAAAACACGTTTAGGGTACCGAGGGTGTCTGTGACCTGAGTGACCCACTCGAACCAGGATTCACGCAGACTTTAGAAACATGTTTTGAAAGGGAATTTTGGGGTTCCTTTGGATTTTTTGCACTTTTGGGAAGATGTTAAGGCTAGACCAAGGTACAATAACATTTGGAAAGAAGCAAAAATGGTTTATGGAGGCTTGGTTGTATAATTATTGCAAATTGTAAATATTTATTTATGCATAATATCGGGCAGACTTATTAATGGGATTTGCCCCTCCCTTGAATGTATGGGAGTTCATGTGGTTTGATATTGATGTTTATTGCTATTTTATTTCCGCACAAGAACACTTTGGAATATTAATTAAACAAGTGTTGAGTTAGGCGTAGTCTACTTATTGAGTATTTGAAAAGAGAAAAATAAGGTAGTGCCGCACCCGTCTATAGAGTGGTTGGGATACTACCACAGGTATAGGGGCGTGACAGTTGGTATCAGAGCTACATTTTCATGGATTTTTTATTATTGAGTAGGGATACAATTTTATTGAAGCTTGATGGATGATTTTGTTTCATTGGAAATGAATTTCAAAGAAATTAAACATAAGTCGAAGGAAGTGGAAAAGGAGTTTGATGAAGCAAGTTGGATACATTGTGCAAGAGGAGGAAATCTGGCATGAGCAAAGATGAAATATTTTGACTTATGAAGAAAGTGAGAATTCTCCAAGCAGAAATGGACAAGGAAGTTACTTGATAATCTTCTCAAATGTAGAGACCTTGGAAAGATGAAGCATGGTGGAATGAAGCCCACTATGGCTGAACCAAAGGATGTTGTAAATGTGATTGAAGTCAAGGAAGAACTTGATGAACAAGTTGGACCAGGACCAAGCACATTACAAGCATTGATGGTGGACGATTCTCACAAGGATGTTGTATATGTGGTAGAAGTCAAGGATGAAATTGATGAACGGGTTAGACCGGGGCCAAGCACATTCCAAGCATCGGTGATGGATGATTTTGGGGAGGATGTTGAGGATGCGGATATGATTGAGGAAGAACTCATGGAACAAGTTAAACCTGGACCAAGCACATTGCAAGCATTGGGGGATGAACCACATGAAAATTTTGCAGAAGTGACAATGATCGATGAGGAACTTTATGAGCAGGAGGTATGAGGATTGGAAGCATTGTAGAATTAATGAAGATAAAGGACACTCTCTTAGAGAGTCTTCATGAAGATATGACTCGTGTTTCAATTTAGCATATGGGGGATGGAACATATGCAGGGATGGGAAAGAAGATGACCCTTTTTCTAATACCATGGAGGACCTTTCCTCGGATGAATATGATGGAACCTTGTACATTGGAGAAGCAAGGAGCATTTCTTGTTGTAGACCTTGATAGGGAAATTTGTGACCTTGCTCTAGTAGGTTAAAATTCCCATGACAAGGGTGGAACTTGATTGTCTTTGTGATAGATATGGGTTATGCTTATCCACATGGAAATTGGCTAGGTGCATGACATGACTCATGGACTGCCTTGGTGGTAGGGCACATTGTTTGGGTAGACATCTTCATGGCTTACAACCAAGAAGGAACTCTTGGTGCACCTTTAGTGGGGGAGAAGCCTTGGAGGAAGTACCCATGATGATGATGGTAGAAGTGACCAAGGGAAATTAGCCTGTACACTATACCCATGATGGTGGCTAGAGTTGAGATGAGTCTACTCTTGATGGACACATGGGCAACCAAAGTCATGTACATTGACATGAGGGCATGGCAGGAGATTATGTGGAGACATTATGCAAGTGCACTTACTAGGTGCCGCTTATGAGCATCATGGAGGAGTGTCAAGCAGGAATATGCTGAGCATGATCGATTGTTGGTGCTACATGGAGATATTTTATAGATGGGTTGATGGATGTTTTTCACTTTGCGCTACAATACATTGGTTGGATGAGCAGCCTGTGAGCACATTCATATGACTTACATGGTGAGAATAACTTGTGGTGGCACTCCTAGGAAATACAAGTATGCTTTCCAACGCTTTGGATAGGATGATGCGTGGGAGTTCATGATGGAGTTGCATTCATTGGAGGCTTCATACTACAATTATCTTGTAGTATCTGGTTCACTGAGGAGCTGAGATCGAGACTGATCTTGATTTTGATGCACCATGGGATGCATACCTTTGAGCACATTTATGGGGTGTGTTTGTGAGGATTCACTTGATGGAGATGATCAACGGGATGAATTGGAGGTTGATGGAGATGTGGTGATGGGATGCCTTTGTGGTATACACTTGGGCATGGGTTGAGCCTTCTTGACTTAAATTTGGTACGCACATTGGATACGTATTGCAAATGGGATGAACATAGCTTCATGGAACTGAATATGGCACATTGTTGAGAGGACGTTCTTGACTTTATTTGAGGAGGACATTTCACACGTGGATGATGCTTGATAGTGTGGTTGTCTTTTGAACAACACATGGATATTGGCATCACGGGAAGCACATTTTAGATAGAGATGGCTTGTTGGATGGACAAAATGTTGCGGATGAGATGGGTCTCCATGGATTACTTTACACTCATATGGGACGGATCCTTGATTGAGTTGATGCGTGTGATAGGATGCGAGAGGGACAAATAATGCATGGTATGAGGATGTGAATTCTCACAATGAGAATTTATGGTTGGACTGATCACCCGACTAGTTTGATTTATGAGGGCTATAGCACTGTGCAGAGTTATTCTAGATACATAGCAGGTTTTGTTACATTGAGTTGGTTGGACTACTTGATGCAGATATTCACACAATATTGATGATATATGATGGGTTGACACAATATATGTTGCAGTATCATGTGGCCATGATGGAGAGATTGACTTCCCACTATGGTATAGCATGTGGTGATTGAGACGAAAGTGTTGATGATCATGGATTGGGGAGATATTTCCCTTGGATATGCTAGACATGAACCTTGATGTTTTATGAGATGATACTGGGCGATGACACATTGAGATGAAAGTTGTGATGATGATGGTAGCACTATCGAGGATGACAGTATTATTTTAAGTGGGGGAGTATGTAGGACCCATGAGTTAAGGATGATGACGAAGGGCATTGGAAGCGTCTGGTGGACATGCAAAGAACAACGGTTGACAAAGAAACGAAAAACTCAACCTGCAAAAGGTCTGAAAAAGCCTCCCCTGACATTCTTCCCAACTTGCCATGTCTTGTTATGAAGCTTTGACCCTGATCAATGTCTTGCCGATGCCAATGTTTCACTGAGAGCAACCAAAATAATGTCCAACCTTCAATACCAACTGTAGCACTATCGTTTTATTCCTACTTCAATATTGAAACTTCAAAAAAACTCAACTCGCCCTGAATCGAGCTCTGATACCATATGTCACGAAGTGGTAGTTGTGCCAGTGCTTCGCTTGTGTGAGGGCACCCAAGAAAACATGTTCGGGTGGGTCGAGTCAGGTCGAGCCATGTCATGTGAGGGCTGCCATGTCAAAAGTGCTAAGTGGTGAATGTGGGTGTGCCTTGTGCATGTTCGGGTGGGTCGGGTTAGGTCATGTGGGGGCGTCCATGTTAAAAATGCTAAGTTCTAACCACCCATGTGCCTTGTGCACATTAGTGTGACCCGTTTTCCATTTTCTCCCTTATGCCTTCGTTCCGGTGGGTCGAGTCTTGCCATGGAAGGGCACTCAAGGAAACACATTCGGCTCAAGTCGGGTTGTGTGAGGGAGGCCGTATAAAAAATGCTAAGTTGTGACCACCCATGTTACTTGTGCACATTCATGTGATTCATTGCAGTTTTCTCTCTTGTGCCTTCGTTCGAGCAGGTTGGGTCGGGTCATGTGTGGGCGCCCAAGGAAATGCCTTCGGGTCGGGTCATACCATGTGAGGGTGCCTAAGGAAACACGATCAAGAGGGACAAGTCAGGTTGTGTCATGTGAGGGCACCGAAGGAAATGCGTTCGGGCGGGTCAGGTTTGGTCGTGTTGTGTGAGGGTGCCCAAGTAAACGAGTTTGGGCGAGTCAGGTCGTCTCTTGTGAGAGCATCCAGGGAAATGCATTCGGGCAAGTCGGGTTAGGCCAGGTCAGGTGGCGTGAGGGCGCCCAAGGAAACTCATTCGGTTAAGGTCATGTAAGGGCGGCCGTATAAAAAATGCTAAGTTATGACCACCCGTGTGCCTTGTGCACGTTCATGCAGCCAGTTTCTGATTTTCTCCCTTGTGCCTTCGTTCAGGTGGGTCAAGTCAGGTTGTGCCATGTGAGGGAGGCCGTATCAAAAATGCTAAGTTGTGACTGCTTGTGTGCCCTGTGCACATTCGTGCGACCCGTTTTCCATTCTCTCCCTTGTGCTTTCTATCAAGCGGGTCAGGCCGTGTCATGTGAGGCCGCCCAAGGAAATGTGTTCAGGTAAGGTCGTGTGAGGGAGGCCGTGTAAAAAATGCTAATTTGTGACTGCCCCTGTGCCTTGCGCACGTTCGTGTGACCCGATTGTTGTTCGTTCCTTTGTGCCTTCGTTCAGGTGGGTCGGGTCGTGCCGTGTGAGGGTGCCCAAGGAAATGCGTTCAGGTCGGGTCGGGTTGGGTCGTGTGAGGGAGGCTATATCAAAAATGCTAAGTTGTGACCACACGTGTTCCTAGTGCACATTCATTTGACCCGTTCACCGTTTTCTCCCTTGTGGCTTTGTTTGAGTCGAGTCATGTGAGGGAGCCCAAGGAAACACGTTTGGGTCGGGTCGAGTCAAGTCGGGCCATTTCATTTGAGGGTGGTCATATCGAATTTAATAAGTTGTGACTGCACGGGTGCCTTGTTGTCATGCCCCTACACCTTTGGTGGTCTTTCAACCATGTTATAAACGAGGTGCGGCACTGTCGTACTTTTTATTTTCATAATACTCAAGTATGTAGACTACGCCTTTACACCTTTAGCAACACTTGTCAAATCAGCTAAGAAAATGTTCTTTCAATATGTAGAAAAAATAAAAATCATGGTAATATACTTAGTGTATGCCAATACATACAAGGGAGGGGAAACTCCCTATTAATAATGAGTCTGCCCGATAAAAATTTTGATAAGTATGAAATACAATATAAGTTCCAATATAGAAAAAGGCCTCCTTTGCTCCTTGGCAAGGCAAGCTAACTTCTATCGAAGCTTACAATGCTTGAAAATAATTAACTAGCCCACAACAATCATTTAAAACATTAGAATTGACCTCAAGAATTTTCTTCTTAAAACTTCCCAAGTGCTGTTTAGTCACTCGGTTCACTGCCTGCGTATGAGTTCAGACCTTCCCACGAGATATCCGTGTGTCCAATCCACTTCAAAGCTATGTGGTTAGCTCCGGCCCGTCAAAACACACCTGCTGAAAATTTTGGCACTCACTGCAGACGCCCTGCAAAAACGCGTTCAAGTCAGGTTGGGTCATTTCATTTGAGGGTGGCCATATCAATTCTCATAAGTTGTGACTACCTGGGTGCCTTATGCACGTTCGAGCGGCCAGTTTGTCATTTTCTCCCTTGAGCCTTTGTTTGGGTCGGGTATTTTTTTTTTAGGGCATCGCGTCATGTGAGGGTGCCCGACTGAACGTGTTTGGGTCAGGTTGCTTCGTTTAAGGGCGTAGTGCCGTGTGAGGTCACCCGACCGAACGCGTTCAGGTCGGGTCGTTTTGTTTGAGGGCGTCGCATCGTGTGAGGTCTCCCAACCGAATACATTTGGGTTAGGTCATTTTGTTTGAGGGTGCCCAACCAAACGCATTCGGGTTGGGTCATTTCATTTGAGGGGGGCTGACCGAATGTGTTCGGGTTGGGTCGTTTCGTCTTAGGGCATCATGCCGTGTGAGGGCACACGATCGAACGTGTTCAGGTCGAGTCGTTTCATTTGAGGGTGGCCATATCAAATTTGCTAAGTTGTGACTGCCTGGGTGCCTTATGGATGTTTGGGCTACTTTTTTTCCATTTGCGCCCGACCAAATGCATTCGGGTCGGGTCGCTTCGTCTGAGGGTATCGCGCCGTGTGAGGTCGCCCGAAAAAATTAATTCAAGTCAGGTCATTTCTTCTGAGGGTGTCACACCGTGTGAGGGATCCCGACCAAACGCATTTGGTTTGGGTCATTTCATCTGAGGGCATTGCGCCGTGTGAGAGCATCCATCCAAATGCATTCAGGTTGGGTCGTTTCATCCGAGGGCACCCGTATTAGATTTCCTAAGTTATGACCACCTGGGTGCCTTGTGAATGTTTGGGTGGCCCATTTGTTGTTTTCTCCCATGTGTGTCCATTCAATCAGGTGCGTTGTGTCACGCTGTGTGAGGGCACTCGGCCAAATGTGCTCAGGTCCGGTCATTTGGTCCGATGTAATGTTGCAAAATCTTGAGGAACATTAAATTTTGTTAATTTTGTGAAGAAGGTAAATAAAATGGGTAGGAGACCCATTCCTTGCATGAATAGGGAATAAAAATCCTCTAAGTATGAAAGAGGATCATATTTAGAGTTGTATTTCACACCTCCATGTGTGAAAGGAGGTTTTTTTATAAAGGCTTGGACAAGGTTGACCATGTCAAACTACGTTGGCATGAGTTGGAAAGCACTAAGTGGGACAACGCAGGAGAGAAGCTTCTAGAGGAAGGAAACCCTAATTTTAATTAGGGCCCATGGAGGGAAGGCTCACTTGTTTAAAAGAGGAGCAAGGCAGCCATTGAGATTATCTTTGATCATTTTACATTCAAGTATTAGAGACTTGTTGCTGCCTCTTGCTGTTCAGCAAAGCTGCAGTGCCTTCGGGCACGAGGTAGTCCTGTTGAGGATTTCATCTCCTTCTTGATTAGCTCATGAAGGATTTCACTCCATTCCCCATATTTAGGAATTCAGGCCGTAGCTTCAGTCATATACATCAGTGCAATTTCTGTAGCAGATATTGTGTAGTGTTGTTGGGTGTTGCTGGGGAGGTTTCCATATACCATCCAGAGCTAGCTTTCAAAGGAGGAAGGTTCAATCCCTTGGGAGATCAGAAAAGGTGGTTATTGAGCATATCCCACCATATTTGGCATCAGGCTAACCCCATTCCATCATTATCAGTGCAGTCCCTTCAGTAGACAGCATTATATAGAGAGAGGATTTGCTGTGAGGGATTGACAGTCACTTGGAGGGGAAGTCTTGGGTGAAAGGATCAGCCTTTCATTTCATATTTTCATTGGAGAAGACATTTTTATTGGTTGCATATATTTCATCCTTCTCCATATTTTTCTAGTTATTGAGTTGCTGCTACCCAGGAACTCTGACATTTCTGCAGGAGTGCCATTTTGCTTGTATTTCAGCCAATCGTTCTTAAGGATTGATGTATTGTATTTTCAGTGGTTGAGATCATGCTTCCCCACCTTATTTGAGCTTCATATTTCTATATCCTTGTATCATTATATTTTATGCAGTAGTACCTTTATAAACTGTGCATTCATGGCCTAGGGCTTTCTATATACAACAATATTTCTCATATGTGCATGTACAATTTTCTTGAGGCCTGTTGTGCCTTGCTTGAGTGATCATTTCCTCAAGGAGTTGTATATTTTATTGCTACTATGATATAATATGATGGCCATTTAGTTATCTAGCATTTCATGTGTATATGTACCACTAATATTTTCCATTTGATGTATTTTTTATTTCCGTAGCTGCAATGTTGGGGTTATCTTAAGAGATTCCCAATATTGTTGTATTTCCCTATTGGGGATATTTTCCTTTGACAATCACTCTATACAAAGAGTCTGCTAGTGGGCTAGGTAGCCTCTGGAGCTCATCCTTTGTTTAAAGGTGAAAAATCCAGTCAATTCCCCTGCAGTCTATCTCTAGAATATATTTTCTTTCTCGATTGACAATGTTTCTGAAAAAGGAACATTACAGTGGTATGAGAGCATCGAACTTGGCATAGCCTATGAGTTTTATTTCAGAGGAGAATGATGAAGAAGATGAGACTGATCTCATATATTTTTGGAATAAAGAAGAGCCTCCTTGAGGAGGAGGAAGAGAAAATGGGAGAAGAGGAAGGTCCATGCACTTCCTATTCTCTTGAAGACCAGCATGGGATATGCTTGGATTTCCAGATCTTATGCAAGTACCTAGGTAACTATAAACCCCATTCTGCAGCATTCAGGGGATCTACAGTATATTCAACAGATGGAGGAGAGAAGGCCCTATGGAAGAGGAAAAATTATAGGCACTAGGCTTCTATTGTCTACATTTGATGGGGTTACTTCAGCTAGAGCTTGGGAGAAGAATATGAAGGCATTTTATTTGTTGCATCCAGTGGTAGAGAAAGAAGTGGTGAAGATGGAAGTGCTGCACATAGAGGAGGAAACCTCTGTTTGGTGTTTTAAACCCTTGGTCCATTCAAGGGTGAGTTATTTTGTAGTCTTTGCTCAAAGGTTGATCCAATCCTTTGATGGAGAAAGAACAAAGGAAGAGAAGATCACACCACCATGGGAGGAGGATTGCAACAACGCTGCTACAACTTTGGAGGAGTAGCCTTCTACATCTATGGATGAGGCAGCCATTACATTAGAATAAAAATCCATTGCAGCCACACAAGAAGGTCCCAAGATCCACCAAGGTATGAGTAAAGTTCGACTTTCTATTTCAGCAAATAATCCTAAGGATGGAGGAATTTCATATGAAGAGGTCCAAGGATCAAGTCATATGGCCATTTTAGGCCCTCATGGTTGCACTGCGCTGTGAAAAGGGTTCAAGGAGAAGATGAGCCCTCATCCTCACACACTTTTAATGAGCTGAATTCAGCCTTTGAGGTGGGAGTGTGAACTTTTGGAGGATGAAGAGAACCATGACACCTCCATGAAAAATCATGAAACAAATGGTGAACCAGAGGAAGAGATAGTTGCTACATCATTGGAGGAATCAGCAGCACTGTTGAACATGGGTGGAGATGAGACATCATCTCCATCACATTTGTACCTTCATAGGTCCAACATAGTCATGGGTGAGAGGCCTTTCCTAAGAGGTCTCCAAGGAGCTGCATTTCAAACTCTCATGAAATGCAAGGAGCAAGAGTTGGTTTGGGAGGATGGTAGCCCTCATAGGAGGAGTACGAAAAGAACGAAAAAGAGATGGCAGGATACTTGCATCATGGATTAGCATAGAGTATGGATGCATGATGTTGATGTGATACTCATATCATTCATTGTGTCTTCATCACATGAGTTGTATGATTGAAGTATGGGAAGGCAACAAAATACTTTTTTTCTTTGCTTGGGAGAGCAAGGCTAGAATTGATTTCATACTTTGCATGATGTTGCAGGAGGAGGAAATGGCATTCTCTCCTTGACTTTTGATGATAGATAGGTACTTCCACCTTGTGAAGGGCTTATTATGTATTGCATAATTATGAAAGATATATTTGACAAAGAGCATGTCAAAGGGAGCTTGGTATTGATGAGAGCCTATGGGTATAGGCCAACAACGTTGTCTCTTTGGAGCAGTGACCTATTGATGAAGTATGCGCAACGGAAGTGTGGTGGAACCATAACCCATAGGTCCTAGGATAATCTCATATTTTTTGCACCTGATGGAAAAATAGGAGGTGAAAAGGATGAGGTAATAGATATATTACTATGCTACATTATTCTTAACTTGGATTCCCAAACATGAGAAGAAGGATCTTCTTGCAGCACCTAGTTCATTCCTCTTCTTGGGAGCATGCCAAACAACTATGGAGGGTTCATTCATGGATCCATACATCATCTTACTCCCAGTATATGGTAAGAAATATGTTCTTACATTGGCTGATTTGTATATTCTTACCATTATTTTGTAGTGCATGGCTCTACAAGAGGGCAAGCTTTTCAAATTGCTCCATGGATAAAATTGGGCCAATTTGTATGATGGAGATAGCCATATTTTATATGGCCTTGGGCAAGTGTTACCTTCCATGTATGTTTAGAATTTATTTTTAGCCACTTACAATGCATTATCAGATGTAATAACATACATTATTATTCATGAGATGAAGAACAACTTTCCATATCATTTCTCAAAGCAACAGTTTTTGAAACTACGATGTGACTACTTGGGAGACTGTTGGTACATCCTTTCATAAAATGAAACCTTCAATACTTGGCTCATTTTATTTCTAAGTATGGTCTTCTTGGCTGATATTTATGTTATATTAATGGAGGACATGATTAGAGGAGAGACACATGGGATGAATGTGTCCTTGATGAGGAAGGACTTCCATATTTTCTGCATTGCATGTTCTAATGGGAATATGAGAGGAGACATGGCCACCACAGCCATTTATTTGCTTTATATTGAGGATGGCCATGAGTATGGTGATGAAATCCACCCATTTTTTATATTTGGGAATGTATTTGATTTTTTATTTCTGGTTCATTCATCTATTTACTATTCAGTAATAGAGGTGATATTTTTGTACAATACTTGCCATGCTATTTTCTGCAGCTACAGTGGGTGAGATTGTGTTGTAACCATATGAGACATTGTTTGTACCTTGTTGCACATGGTTTCACCTATAGAAAACATTTCATGGGGTATCCTATGATGACCATGTCCTATTCATCATGGGTGAAATGTCTTGAAGCAGCTCACTCTTCATTGATGGAGGAGAAATCCTTGAAGGATTGCTCTTCATTTTTCCACTTGAGGGCAATAATTTTTCAGCCCAACATCAGCATACACTCCACACTTGTCATAAGTGGAGAAGAGGATATCATGGGGCAAGTTATAATGCTTTCCATGATCAGATTTCAGCCCACCTTCATTTCTGGAGCTGAAGGTGGAGGGAGATTTTCCATGAGTTGCCTTGTTGGGAGGAAGCTTATTTTTCATGATTGATGGCTTTAGGATGGGAGATTCTTATGTGGATGATGAATCCAATTATATATCAGATCTCATTCCTCAAGGACGCCCTTAGAGAGCTCTTGGTTCCTTCATGGATATTGTTTCTACATGATAGCTATTTTGGGAATGTCCACCCCAAGGCTAGATTGCATATGTTGGAGGGACAGTTTGGAGACTTGATTGCTGATATGGCATCCTTTTTCTTGAGGGGATCATTACATAAGGATGCTACATGAGGAAGGGTAGAAAGAAACTCAGTTCATCCTTGAAATTTCTTGAGGGCAAGCAATATTTTGAGACGGGAGGACTGTAATGTTCCAAAATTTTGAGGAACATTAAATTTTGTTAATTTTATGAAGAAGGTGAAAAAAATGGGTAGGAGACCCATTTCTTACATGAATAGAGAACCAAAATCCTCTAAGTATGAAAGAGGATCATATTTGGAGCCAGATTTCACACCTCCATGTGTGAAAGGAGGTTTTTGCATAAAGGCTTGGACAAGGTTGAGCAAGTCAAATTGCATTGCCATGAGTTGGAAGGAACTAAGTGGGAAAACGTAGGAGGGAATATTATAGAGGAATGAAACCCTAATTAAAAGTAGGGCCCATGGAGGGAAGGTTCGCTTTCTAAAAGAGGAGCAAGGCAGCCATTGAGATTATCTTTGATCATTTTACATTCAAGTCTTAGAGACTTGTTGCTGCCTCTTGCTGTTCAACAGAGCTATAGTGCCTTCGGGCATGAGGGAGTCATGTTGAGGATTTTGTTGGAAATGTTTTCATTGATGGAAAAGCATATGGAAAAGGATACAACATAGAAGTAGAGAGATAGAAAAAGAATACTGTTGAAAGGCAAAGAGAGAAAAATAGGTAGATTAGTAGCAGAGAGGCAGCAAAGATATGAAGGTGATGTAGAGGGTCGAGCAGCTACAAAGTAGGGCCATTTGAAGCAGCCCAGGCTGCAGAATATGCAAAGAATATAGTGAAATAGTCATGCACAGAGACAGAGATAGAGAATACAGAGACAAAGTATATAGAAAATATACTGACATGCACAGTAACTGAATGCAGGGAAACGATCATGCCGAATATAGTTGAAATGGTAGTAAATTGCATGAAATCCATATTTTTTTATATCAGTTGAAGCCACAGCATTATCGAAGGAAAGGAAGGTGGAATTATAAACTGATACAGAACCCTGAGATATGGAACTTTGATTTAATGTACAGAGGGACAATAATGGCACAGCAATGAATTACAGTTATAACGTAAATCAAATGTTGTGTGTGTGGGCCAGAAAATATGGTGAGATATGATGTAAAATCAATGAAAAATGAATTTATAATGAAAATAAAATAGTTTTAACGTAAAATAAAAGGTAACAAGGTCGAAACCCGAAAGATAGAACCTTGAGTCCAAAAGGAGCGGAATATTGAAGCCACATAAACCCAGAGTTTGGAAACCAACAGTATCATGCAGTCACATAAGCGGTAAGAATATTTGTGAGAAAAAATGTGATATTACTCACTGGAGGACACGTGTCCTTAAGAGGTTTTTAAAATCCACTTATATCGTGCAATTTCTAAGAATTAACCTTCTGTGAGAAAAATAACACGATATTTGTTCGCATTCGTCGGATCTTCCAAACCAACGCGATAAGATGTCCACTGTTGGATGTGAGTAGCTTGTTAATAGAGGTGGGCCTAGATGTATGTACTGCGATGGTTCAATTATATAGTGAGAAATGGTGTGGGGCCCGTGAATGCAATACATTATAAAATGTTGGGTTAATATTATAAGCCATGGTTGGGAGGTTATAAACGCTTGTTTATTTAACTAAGGGCATCAAATCCATTGTTATAGCATTAAGTGATAAGGTTGGGAGTATGAAAGTGTTTTATTATATCATGTTCAAACATTAGAGAGTGGGTTAAGAAGGTTTTGTGTCAGGTTAATACATTTGATATAATAAACAAAGGAAGGGGTTCAATATGATATGAGCATTGTATTAAAAAGAGACGAAGATTATAAAACAAGGCATATATATATATATATATGATTTATGTGCGCTAAAATTAAATTACGAAAGGTCTCATATATTCGGGGTAAATATAAGATTTGAATAAAGTATTATCTTATGAAAGGTTAAGCCCGAATTGATTCTGAATGTGTAAATAGAATGGAAATATAAAAGAGGAGGAGTATATGTGTAGTGTGGGCCCCCATGTAAAAAGAAAAGTTCAATGCATGTTTATTCTGAGAATCTTAACCCAAGATGAAGGATATATAAAAGCTGAAGCGACAAACTATATATGTGAAACAATATACATATATACAGATATCTGTGAATAGTGAACCATCGCATCGGAGAAAAACATAACAACGGAACATGCTAATAAAAGTTCCAATTGTGATTGCGATAAAGAAGCAGACTTGATATGTTATAAATGGTTACTCATATGTGTTTGAGTTCTGTCTTAAAGTGCATCGAAGTGATTCATCGCATCGGAGGTGAAAGAGTGACGAACAAATTGAAATTTTCGATTGCGATTGAGCGATCGAATGATAGCCGTCGGATTTTTTGAAAGATGGATGGCGGATATGAATCGTTTGATTATATGGTGGGAACTTTGCTAATCGCATCGGTGGAAATAAAATGACCAAGTCACGAGAGCATTTTGAATGTTTCGATTACGATCGAAATAAATGAGGTGGAGTATAGCTGGTATGTGTGCTCCATTCAAAATAAAATACTAATACAGGTTTTCTCCGAGTTTTTAAAGAAAATATGAAGAGTTAAAGGAAAGGAAAGTGGCATATATATATGTAAAACGATAAATACATATTTACATATGTGAATAGTGAATCATCGCATCGGAGTGAGAGCAGAGCATCAGAACATACAACTGGAAGTTGCTATTGCGATTAATTGCAATCAGAAGTATTAAAGAGGTGATTCATCGCATCGAAGAATAGAGAAAGTTAGGCGAGTGGGCCCGAAAGGGAATTTTGTGTATTAAAATTATTTATTATCGTTATATCGCCAAGAGTTATTTGAGTTATATAACACAACAGTTTTATATGCAGCAGTTACACAACAACAATGAACAGGAGAGCATACAGAAAAGAAAAAGATAGAGACAACTGCAGAGGAGACAAACACGCAGTGATCCCAAAGGCTGAATAGGTTGATTTGGAATTCACATTGTAACTAAATGTAAATGTTTTAATTGGCTTTTATATTGTTTGTGATGCACTGGAAAGTCTCCGGAGGAAAATAAAATCCCACTGTAATATTGAAATTTGTACATACTATTATATTATTTTTATGAGTTGGACAAACGAATGAGAAGGCAGAAGTTGAATAGTCATGGCTTTTCACTCCAAATTCTCTGTGGAATACAAACAGTCAAGAGGGGAATCTATAAATGATATCTCATAGATATGCATAAAGAGGTTAGAGAATGCAGAGTATGAAGAATTGAGATAGAGAAGATAAGAAGAAGGAGGAGCAAAAAGAGATGCTTTAAGACAGATTTGAAGACTGGAGGATTGCGCAAATTAAGGTACATAATAGATATGATATCCAAGGTAAATCAGCAAATGTTTTCTTTTGATAGAATGAGGAAGTTGGAGCTTCCCTATCAAGTTGTAGCTTGATAAATGTCAGTTGTATTTGACTGAGGTTGGAGCCTCCTGTAGGTTGGTGCCTGTAGAAAATTGATGGGAGTTAGATCTTCCTTGCAAGTTGTAGATTGCAGAATTGAAGTTGGAGTCTCTTGTGGGTTGGTGCCTACAGAAAATCAGTGGTGAGAGGGATTTGGAGCTTGCCTTTGCATCACAACAATAATAAGATGTGTTTTTCTCCCGTTATGGGTTTCCACTTATATCTGTTGTCTCTGTGTGTGATGCCTATGTGTTGATATGATCTAGTCAATTTGCTTAATACTTATTTCTCTCATAATAAGTCTTTTCTCACATGATTTTAATACTTGATTCTTACATACAAATTTTATTATGAAACTAAGTTTTAAATAAGCGTAATGAAAAGTTTAAAAGATCATGAATGTGTTAAACTGATTCACCCCCCCCCCTCTCAGTTTAACTAAGGATTCAAAAATTGGTATCAGAGCAGGTTCCTTTTGTATTAGTTTAACAACTGAAAGGAGATCCTAGGTCCCCAGGATGGCTACTCAAGAAGGAAGCTCAACCAATAAAGCCCTTTTTTTCACCGGTGCTAATTATGCCTTCTAGAAAATCAGAATGAGAGCATACATAATGTCTCTAGGAATAGAAGTTTGGGCTGCTATGGAATTTGGATATGCCCCAAAGGCAACTGACTTAGAGAAAGAAGCTAAACAAGACTTTTTAGCTAATGAAAATGCCATGAATGTAATCTTAAATGGAATGTGTGAGGGAGAATTTATCAAAGTAATGCATAGGAAGACTACCAAAGAAATGTGGGATACACTAGAAAACATCCATGAGGGAGACAAAAAGGTGAATATAGCCAAACTTCAAGTCTATAGAGCCCAGTTTGAAAATTTAAAAATGAATGATAATGAAGACATTTCCAGCTTCTTTTTAAGGGTTGCAGAAATTGTGAATAACATGGAAGCTCTAGGAGAAACCATAAAATAAGTTGCAATTGTTCAAAATATTTTGAGATCTCTTCGACCCAGTTTTAACCCCAAGGTTTCTACCATAGAAGAAATAGTTGATTGGGAAACCTTGACCATGAACCAGTTAGTTTGAAATCTAACAGCCTATGAGATGAGACTGCCATAGAGGAAGTCAAATGTGAGGGATGTAGCCTTTAAGACAGAGAAGAAGAAAGAAGAAAACGAAGATATATGCTCTTTCTATGATGAAGAAGAGGCCAAATTTGTCAAGAAACTGGATAGAGGCTCAGGTAAGTGTAAAGGTAAACTTCCATTTAAATTATTTAACTATGGAAGAGTTGGACACTATGCTGCTAAGTGTCCTCATAAGAAAACAAGGAATTGAGCTCAAGAATCAGATAAAACTATATCAAAGAACTGGCAGAAAGGAAAGAAATTGAATAGAAAATATTTCTATGCTCAACACGACAACAATGCATCTGAAGACTCAGATGAAACATCAAGTGAAGAAGGAACCTCTGAATTTATATTGATGGCCATAGAAGAGCTTGAAGTAATCCTTCAAGAAGATGAAGAAGAAGGTGCAGTTGATCTTGAGGGGGAGCTGAGAAGTGCCCTGAAGGAAATTGACAGAATCAAAATGAAGTGTAGAAATCATAAAGACATTCTCCTCAAGTATGTAAGAGAAGAACAAAATTCAAAAGTTCTCATTCAGTTGAAAGTAGAGCTTGAAGAAGCCAAGAAGGTAGAAGACATTTTACCTAAGAAAATTAAGGATAAATTTTAGGAACAAGAGAAATTGGAAGAAGAAGTAGTATGCTTGAGGAAGAAATTAGAAAATTCCCAAAGGAAAGTGTCAATAAATTCTTCTCAAATGACAATCTCTGGTAAGTTGAATGAAATTCTAGATGCTCAAAGTTCTCTTCTAATAAAAACTGGGATAGTCTATGAAGGAGAATCAACTAAAGGCAAAGAAAAGGAAAAGGAAAACATTATTTTTGTAAAAGCAGCTAAGGATGATGAAGCAACTCAGATGATTCACATAGAAGAAGAAACCTGCAATAAAGGAGATAGAAACCAGAAGTAACCTCTAATGACAAATAATGAAATAAATACTCATCAAACAAAAAAAGACTCATATACTCCTGAGTATGTCAAATTTGGAAGCCATCGAAGGAGATTCTTCTCTACTATGAAAAATTTCACCTTTTATGCCTCCCATAAGCTGGGACATATTGCTGCATATTGTCATACAAGGAGAATTAATTCAAACTAGCAAAGGATGTAAATAGTGAAGAGATTATATCAAGTAAACAAATGGAGAAGACAAACTTTCATCAGGTATGCAAATTGTTTCTATGGATACTATTTTTACTATAAGGAATTTGGCCATAAAATCATAGAATGCAGAAAATATGGACAAAGACTCGTGTTCAAAACCTCAAGGAGGTTTATGAATCATGGAGAGTTTACTCATACCCATAATTCTACTAAAAATATGATCAAATGCTGTGTATACAATAAAATTGGACATATGCCTTCCAAATGTCCTCTCAAAGAATGTGGTTCATCATCTCAGAAAAGGTACCAAACAAAATGATGCATGCAGTGGAAAAAGAAGGTGAATAAATGTGATCTGGCTCTAACATCTCAAGACCTGAAAATCCAATGGTATTTGGACAGTGGTTGCTTAAAGCATATGACTGGAGATAGAAGCATGTTTATAACCTTTGATGAAAATAAATCTAGAAATGTTACTTTTGGCAACGATAAAGCAGGGAAAATCGAAGGAAAAGGCTTAGTCAGTCTAGATAATGGCAGAGGAAAGGCCCAATATGTACTATTTATGGATGGGATGAAAGTAGATCTGCTGAGTGTCAGTCAAATGTGTGATAGAGGCTGTGAAGTTATTTTTAGAGCACAAGATTGTGAAGTCAGATAAAGCACCATAGGAGAGACTCTAATCAAAGGTGTTTGAACAGAGAGTAATGTCTACATAGTGAAAGAAAAGAATGAAGCATGCCACCTTAGAAAACTTGAGGAGTCATGGTTATGGCATAGGATATTGGGACAGCTTAACTTCGACCATATCATCATACTAATTAAGAAGAAAGCAGTCAGAGATATGTTGGCAATAAAAAGGCCTTCAAATACCATATGCAAATCTTGCCAATTGGGAAAATAGACCAAGACATCCTTTAAGAGAAAATATGAGCTATCAACAAGTACACCACTTCAGCTTGTACACATGGACCTATGTGGACCTTCAAGAACTAAAACACCAAGTGGAGAATCCTACTTCATGTTGATAATATATGATTTCTACAGAATGACATGGGTTACATTTCTCAAATATAAATCGGAAGCACTTGAGAAATTCAATGTATTCAAGGCATTAGCAGAAAATGAAACAGGATGCAAGCTAAAGTGCATCAGATCAGACAGAGGAGGTGAATTCACAGACTATGACTCTACAGACCTATTTAATGAACATGGGATAAAAAAATAGTTTACTATTGCAGGGACAACTCAATAGAATGGAGTGGCAGAGAGACAAAACAGGTCTGTACAACAAATTGCCAGAGCCATGATGCAAGAAAGTAACATTTCCCAAACCTTTCGGGCAAAAGCAGTACACACAGCTGTGCATATTCTTAACAAAACTTATTTAAGAACAAACAGTGACAAGACTCCTTATGAATTATGGCATGGTAAACAAGCATCAATCAAGCTCTTTAGAGTCTTTGGAAGCAAGTGTTACATAAATAATAATGATGAAAATATAGGGAAGTTTGATGCAAAAGAAGATGAAGGAATATTTTTAGGATATGCATCCAAGAGTAAAGGTTACAGGTGCTACAACAAGACTCTTCGAAAAATTGTGGAAATAATTTATGTAAGATTTGATGAACAACTACCAAACAAGACAAGAAGTATAGACTCCAGAAATCCTCCAGAAGATCATGAAGAAGAGAACCAAGATGATGATGAAATAAGCAAGAAAACAGAAGACATGGAACTGAACTCAAAAGGCCCCTCAAGATACTCACAAAATAACCATCCAAAAGATCAAATCATTAGGGACAAGTGTGTAGGATTCCAAACAAGAAGACAACTAATTGAACAGACAGAAGAGGTATACCTAGCTATGTCATCACAAATAGAGCCAAAGAAGTTTTAAGAAGCCAACAAGGACAAGTATTGGGTGAATGCTATGAATGAAGAATTGGACCAAATTGAGAAGAGCAATACCTGGGAATTAGTTCCAAGACCCACTGATAAAAATGTCATAGGCTCAAAATGGGTATTCAAGAATAAAATGAATGAACAAGGATAGGTAATCAGGAATAAAGCCAGACTTGTATGCAAGGGATATTCACAAATTGAAGGTCTTGATTATGATGAAACATTTTCCCCTGTAGCCAGAATGGAAGCTATCAGAATGTTTCTGGTCTTTGCATGCTACCATGAATTCAAGGTATATCAAATGGATGTGAAATCTGCCTTCCTGAATGGAGATCTAGAAGGAGAAGTCTACATGGAACAACCTGAAGGATTCTCATTAACATATAAATAAGACTATGTGTGCAAACTAAATAAGGCTCTATATGGGTTGAAACAAGCTCCTCGTGCTTGGTATTCAAGGTTGGATAAGTACTTGCAAAAACAAGGCTTTAAGAGAGGAGGAATAGACAAAACTTTATACATAAAAGGCCATGAAAATGAACTCCTGATTGTTGTAGTATATGTTGATGACACCATGTTTGGAAGCAACAAAGACAAGTTAGAAAAAGGATTTGCTGAAGAAATGAAATCAGAGTTTGATATGACTATGATTGGAGAGCTCACCGTCTACTTAGGACTTCGAAATCAGCAAAAGAACACAGGTACATTCATCTCACAAGAAAAATACTTAAAAAATATGTTGAAAAACTTCAAGATGGAAGACTGCAAACCTGTGTCAACTCCCATGATCACTGGATGCAAGCTATGTGCTGATGATGGATTTTCTAATATAGATCAAAGACTTTACAGATCCATGATAGGAAGTCTATTATACCTAAAAACATCTAGACCAGACATTATGTTGGCAGTAGGACTTGTGGCTAGATATTAAGCAGCACGAAAACAAATTCACCTTCTAGCAGTCAAAATAATATTCAGATATCTACAAGGAACTGCACGGTATGGGCTTTGGTATCCAAAAGGCAAGAGCTTCACTTTGAAAACATATACAGATTTAGATTGGGCCAGCTATGTGGATGACAGGAAAAGCACAAGTGGAGGTGCATTCTATTTGGGAAAGAGCCTGGTGGCATCGCTAAGCAAGAAACAAATATCTATCTCTCTATCTATAGCAGAAGAAAAATACATAGCAGTAGCAACATGTTGCACACAAGTCATGTGGATGAAACAAACCCTCCAAGACATGAAGGTAAGCATTGATGAACCTATCTCTATCAAATGTGATAATAAAAGTGCAATAAGTATATCAAAAAATCTTGTACTTCATTCAAAAACTAAACACATCCCAATCAAGTAGCATTTCCTCAGAGAACAAGTAACACAGAAGGTAGTGAAGATGGAATCTGTGCCAACAAAATAACAAACAATAGATATATTCACAAAACCTCTTGCTAGAGAACCATTCGAATATCTGAGAGACAAACTAGGGATAGTATCTACAGATGATACTCTCTGACATGAAGATAAAGCAATTTTCTAGGGGGAGAACAGAAAAGAAGACATCATTCCAGGGGGAGATCAGTCAACAAAGAGAATCACAAAAGAGCCAGAGCAACTAAGTAGGGCATGAAATAGGTCCTCAAGATCAGAGTAACATGGACGAGATATAAAAACACACTGGGAAATGGGCAACCCTTTTCCGTTGATATCAAAGGGGTAGGAAAACCAAGCAACAGAAGAAAGGGTCCTAAAAGGCAAGTAGAGGAAGCATATTTCCATCAATGCCAAAGGGTGAGACTATTCGAAATGTTGTCATTGATGGAAAATAAAATGGCAAAGGAGACAACATAGATGTAGAGATATAGCAAAAGAAGACTATTGAAAGGCAAAGAGAGCAAAAGAGGTAGAGTAGTAGCAGAGATGTAAAGACGATGTAGAGGGTCGAGCAGCTGCAAAGCAGGGCCATTTGAAGCAGCCCAGGCTACAGAATATGCAGATAATATAGTGAAATAGTGAAACATTCATGCACAGAGACAGAGTATACAGATAATATACTAACATGAAAAGTAACTGAATGCAGAGAAACAGTCATGCCGAATAGGGTTGAAATGGCAGTAAATTGCATGAAATCCCTATTTGTTTATATTAGTTGAAGCCACAACATTATCGAAGGAAAGGAAGGTGGAATTATAAACTGAGACAGAACCCTGAGATATGGAACTTTGATTTAATGTATAGAGGGACAGTAATGGCACAACAATGAATTACAGTTATAACGTAAATCAAATGTCGTGTGTGTGGGCCAGACAATATGGTGAGGTATAATGTAAAATCAATGAAAAATGAAGTTATAATGAAAATAAAACAGTTTTAACATAAACTCAAAGGTAACAAGGTCAACACCCGAAAGATGGAACCTTGAGTTGGAAAGGAGTGGAATCTCGAAGCTACAGTAAACCTAGAGTTTGAAAACCGGAAGTATCGCACGGTTGCATAAGCGGTAAGAATATTTGTGAGAAAAAACACTATATTACTCACTAGAGGACAATCGTCCTTAAGCGGTTATTAAAATCCACTTATATCACGCAATTTCTGAGCATTAACCTTCTGTGAGAAAAATAACACGATATTTGTTTGCATTCATCAGACCTTCCAAACCAACGCGATAAGCTATCCGCCGTTGGATGTGAGCAGCTTTTTAATAGAGGTGGGCCCATATGTATGTGTTGCGATTGTTCAATTATATAGTGAGAAATGGTGTGGGGCCCGTGAATGAAATAAATTATAAAATGTTGGGTTAATGTTATAAGCCATGGTTGGAAGGTTAGAAACACTTGCATGTTTAATTAAGGGCATCAAATCCCTTTTTATAGTGTTAAGTGATAAGGTCATGAGTATGAATCTGTTTTATTATATCATGTTCAAACCTTAGAGAGTGGGTTAAGAAGGTTGTGCATCAGGTTAATACATTTGATATAATAAAAAAAGGAAGGGGTTCAATATGATATGAGCATTGTATTAAAAAGGGATCAAGATTATAATACAAGGCATATATATATATATATGATTTATGCACGCTAAAATTAAATTACCAAGGGTCTCATATATTCGGGATAAATATAAGATTTGACTAAAGTATTATCTTATCAAAGGTTAAGCCCGATTTTATTTTGAATGTGTAAATAGAATGGAAATATAAAAGAGGCGGACTATATGTGTAGTGTGGGCCCCCATGTAAAAAGAAAAGTTTAATGCATGTTTATTCCGAGAATCTTAACCCAAGCTGAATGATATATAAAAGTTGAAGCAGCATAGTATATATGTAAAACAATATACATATATACATATATCTGTGAACAGTGAACCATCGCATTGGAGAAAAACATAACAGTGGAACATGTTAATAAAAGTTCTGATTGTGATTGCGATAAAGAATTGGACCCGATATGTTATAAATGGTGACTCATATGTGTTTTGAGTTCTGGCTTAAAGTGCATCGAAGTGATTCATCGCATCGGAGGTGAAAGAGTGACGAACAAATTCAAAGTTCTGATTGCTATTTAGTGATCGGATGATAGCCATCAGATTTGCTAAAGGATGGATGATGGATATGAATCATTTGATTATATGGTGGGGCCTTTGCTAATCGCATCGGCGGAAATCAAATGACCAAGCCACAAGAGCATTATGAATGTTGCGATTGCGACTGAAATAAATGAGGCGGAGTATAGCTAGTATGTGGGCTCCATTCAAAAGAAAAGACTAATACAAGTTTTCTCCGAGTTTTTAAACCAAATCTAAAGAGTTAAAGGAAACCAAAGCGGCATATATATATATATATATATATATATATATATATGTAAAATGATATATATATATTTACATATGTGAATAGTGAATCATCACATAAGAGTGAGAGCAGAGTAGCGGAACATACAACTAGACGTTGCTACTGCGATTAATCTCAATTGGAAGTATTCAAGAGATGATTCATCACATCGGAGAATAGAGCAATTTCGGCGAGTGGGCCTGAAAGGGAATTTTATGTATTAAAATGATTTATTATTTTTATATCACTGAGAGTTATTTGAGTTATATAACGCAGTAGTTTTATATGCAACAGTTACACAATGACATTGAACAGGAGAGCATATAGAGAAGAAAAAGACAGAGACAACTGCAGAAGAGACAAACACGCAGTGATTCAAAAGGCTGAATGGGTTGATTTGGAATTCACATTGTAACTAAATGTAAATGTTTTAATTGACTTTTATATTGTTTGTGATGCACTAGCAAGTCTCCGGAGGAAAAAAAAATCCCATTGTAATATTGAAATTCGTGCATACTGTTATATTATTTTTATGAGTTCGACAAAGGAATGAGAAGACAGAAGCCGAATAGTCATGGTTGTTCACTCCAAATTCTCTGTAGAATACAAACATTCAAGAGGTAAATCTATAAATGATATCTCATAGATATGCATAAAGAGGTTAGAGAATGCAGAGTATGAAGAATTGAGGTAGAGAAGATAAGAAGAAGGAGGAGCAGAAAGAGATGCTATAAGACAGATTTGAAGAATGGAGAACTGCACAAAAGAAGGTACAGAATAGAGTTGATATCCAAGGTAAATCAGAAAATGTTTTCTTTTGGTAGAATGAAGAACTTGGAGCTTCCCTATCAAGTTGTAGCTTGATAAATGTCAATTTTAGTTGACTGAGGTTGGAGCCTCCTGTAGGTTGGTGCCTGCATAAAATTGATGGGAGTTGGAGCTTCCTTGCAAGTTCTAGCTTGCAGAATTGAGGTTGGAGCCTCCTGTGGGTTGGTGCCTATAGAAAATCAGTGGTGAGAGGGAGTTGGAGCTTTCCTTTGCATCACAAGAATAATAATATGTGTTTTTCTCCCGTTATGGGTTTCCACTTATATCTGTTTTCTTTGTGTGTGATGCCTATGTGTAGATATGGTCTAGTCAATCTGCTTAACATTTACTGCTCTCATAATAAGTCTGTTGTCACAGGATTTTAATACTTGCTGCTTACATATAAATATTGTTCACATATAAAGTTGATTATGAAAATAAGTTGTAAATAAGCTTAATGAAAAGTTTAAAAGATCATGAATGTGTTAAACTGATTCACCCCCCCTCCTAGTTTAACTAAGGATTCAATATATTTCCTCTCCTTCTTGAGAAACTCATGAAGGATTGCACTGCATTCCCCACATTCAGGCATTCAGGCCATAGCTTCATTCATCTACATCAACGCAGTTTCTGTAGCAGATATTGTGCAGTGTTGCTAGGTGTTGCTGGGGAGGTTTCCATACACCATTCGGAGCTAGCTTTCAGAGGAGGAAGGTTCCATCCCTTGGGAGATCAGAAAAGGTGGTTCTTGAGCATATCCCACCATATTTGACATTAGGCCAACCCCATTCCATCATTAGCAGTGCAGTCCCTTCAGTAGACAGCATTATACAGAGAGAGGATTTGTTGTGAGGGATTGACAATCACTTGGAGGGGAAGTCTTGGGTGAAAGGATCAGCCTTTCACTTCATATTTTCATTGGAGAAGAGATATTTATTGGTTGCAACTATTTCAGCCTTCTCCATCTATTTCAAGTTCTTGAGTTGCTGCTACCCAACAACTCTAGAATTTCTACAGGAGTGACATTTTTATTTTATTTCAATGAATCCTTCTTAAGGATTGATGTATTGTATTTTCAGGGGTTGAGATCATGCTTCCCCACTTTATTTGAGCTTCGTATTGCTATATCCTTGTATCATTATATTTTATGCAGTAGTACCTCTATAAACTGCGCAGTCATGGCCTAGGGCCTTCTATATACAGCAATATTTCACATATGTGCATGTACAGTTTTCTTGAGGCTTGTTGTGCCTTGCTTGAGTGATCATTTCCTCAAGGAGTTGTATATTTTATTGCTGCTATGATCTAATATGATGGCCATTGAGTTCTATAGCATTTCATGTGTATATGTACCACTGATATTTTCCATTTGATGTATTTGTTATTGTTGTTGCTGCAATGTTGGGGTTATCTTAAGAGATTCCCAATCTTGTTGTATCTTCCTATTGGGGATATTGTTCTTTGAAAATCAGTCTATAGATGGAGTCTGCTAGTGGGCTAGGTAGCCTTTGGAGCTCATCCTTTGTTTAAAGGTGAAAAATCCAATAAATTCCCTTGCAAAATACCTCTGGAATAGATTTTCTTTGTCGATTGACAATGTTTCAGAAAAAGGAACATTACATCCGATGGTGCCCATATCAGATTTGCTAAGTTGTGACCGCCTGGGTGCCTTGTGCACATTCAGGCAGCCCATTTGCAGTTTTCTCCCATCTGCATCTGTTCGGTCGGAAGCGCTGTGTCACCTCTGGTGTGGGCGCCCGGACAAACACATTCAGGTCTAGTTGTTTCGTCTGAGGGTGCACGTCTCAGATTTTCTAAGTTGTGACCGCCCGGGTGCCTTGTGCAAGTTCAGGTGGCCCATTTTTCATTTTCTCGCAGTGCATCCATTCAGTCAGGCACGCCATGTCATGCCGAGTGAGGAATTCCATCCAAATGTGTTTCTCTAGGGTCGTTTGGTCCAAGGGCACCTGTATTAGATTTGGTAAGTTGTGACCATGCGGGTGCCTTGTGCACATTCGGGTGGCCCATTTTCCATTTGCTCCCATGTGCATTCGTTCGTTCAGGTGTGCCATGTCACGTCGGGTGAGGGCACCCTGCCAAATGTGTTCGAGTCAGGTCATTTGGTCCGAGGGCATCCGTATCAGATTTTCTAAGTTGTGACCGCCGAGGTGCCTTGTGCACGTTCAAGCGGCTCGTTTACTGTTTTCTCCTATGTGCGTCCATTCAGTTGGGCACAACATCTTGCGCTGGGTGATGGCGCCCAGCCAAACGTGTTCGTGTTGGGTCATTTGGTCTGAGGGTGCTCCTATCATATTTGCTAATTTGTGACTGCCTGGGTGCCTTGTGCATGTTTGGGTGGCCCATTTGCCATTTTCTATCATGTGCGTCCATTTGGTCGGGCACACCGTGTCGCGCCGGGTGAGGACACCCGGCCAAATTCATTTGGGTCAGGTTGTTTGGTCCGAGGGTGCCTATCTCAGATCTTCTAAGTTGTGACTGCACAAGTGCCTTGTGCATGTTTGGGTAGCCCCTTTGACATTTTCTCCCATGTGCATCTGTTCAGTCGGGCGTGTTGTGTCGCATCGGGTGAGGGTACCCCACCAAAGGCATTCGAGTCATGTCGTTTGGTCATAGGACACCCATATCAGATTTGCTAGGTTGTGACTGCCTGAGTACCCTGTGCACGTTTGGGCGGCCCATTTGTCGTTTTCTCCCATGTGCGTCTGTTCCGTCGGGTGTGCCGTGTCTCGTCGAGTGAGGGTGCCTAGCCAAACGTGTTTGGGTCGAGTCATTTGGTCCAAGGGCACCCGTATCAGATTTGCTAAGTTATGACCACCTAGGTTCCTTGTGCATGTTCGAGCGACCCATTTTCCATTTTCTCTCATGTGCGTCCATTCGGTCAGGCGTGCCATGTCGCACCAGGTGAGGGCGCCCGACCAAATGCGTTCAGGTCAAGTCATTTGGTCTGAGGGCACCCGTATCAGATTTGTTAAGTTGTGACTGCTTGGGTGAATTGCGCACGTTCAGGCAGCCCCTTTGCCATTTTCTCCAATGTGCCTCTGTTCAGTCGACTGCATCGTGTCACACTAGGTGATGGCGCCTGGCCAAATGCATTCGGGTTAGGTCGTTTGGTCCCAGGGGGCCCATATCAGATTTTCTAAGTCGTGACCGCCCGAGTGCCTTGTGCACATTCGAGTGACCCATTTTCCATTTTCTCCCATGTGCACATTCGAGTGATGCCGTGTCACCCTAGGTGAGTGCGCCTATCCAAACACATTCATGTCGGGTTGTTTTGTCAGACAGTGCCTATATCAGATTTGCTAAGTAGTGACCGCCTGGGTTACTTGTGCACGTTCGGGTGGCCCATTTTCTATTTGCTCCCATGTGTGTCCATTCGGTCGGGCGCACTGTGTCTCGTCGGGTGAGGGCGATTAGCCAAACGCATTCGGGTCAGACCATTTGGTCAGAGGGCACCCATATCAGATTTGATATTGTGAACGCTCGAGTTCCTTATACATGTTCAGGCTGCCCGTTTGCTGTTTGCTCCCATGTGCATCCATTCAGTCAGGCGCACCATGTCCTGTCAAGTGACGGCATCTGGCCAAACGTGTTCGGGTGGGGCCATTTGGTTTGAGGGTGCCCGTATCAGATTTGCTAAGTTGTGACCGCCCGGGTGCCTTATGCACATTCGGGTGGCCTGTTTTCCATTTGCTCCATTGTGCCTCTGTTTAGTCGTTTAGTTATCCCTTTCTAGTTGGGGTAGGGTTTTGATTTTCATGTCAAAGGTGGGTTGGTAATTGAGTTTTTTTGTTCGTTTGTGCCTAAATAATGGCCTTGGGTCATTTTTAGGGTCGTCGACTTTCCTCTCTCCATCACCACTTGGTAGCTTATGAGTGGTAATGTTGGTGATGCTTGTCCTGAGAGGCATGTTTGAGCAATCTCTCCAGTTCACTCTGTTTCCTTGGAGTTGGATGGGGTTTTTGTGTGTGGCTCCTTGAGACGACTGGCTGCTCGTTGGCTTAGGGGTTGGCTTTTCGTGTGAAAGGTGTGTTGGTAATTGATTTTTTTTGTTCAGTTGTGCCTGAAGAATGGCCTTGGGTCATTTTTAGGGTCATCGACTTTCTTCTCTCCATCACCACTCGGTAGCATATGAGTGGTAATGTTGGCCATGCTCTTCCTTGGAGGCATGTTTGAAAAATCTCTCTCGTCTGCTCTGTTTTCTTGGAGATGGATGGGGTTGTTGTGCGTGGCTCCTTGAGATGACTAGCCTTTCATTGGCTTCATTGAAATTGTCGTTTCAGTATCTCTCTCTCATGGCCCTTGGTCGCACGTTTCCTTCATTGAAATCAGATTTTCACTATGTCACTCATTGGCTTCGTTGATGCCAGCTATTCACTATATTTTTCATCTCCTCCCTTTTTTCTTGTGGGGGGAGGGGTTGATTTTTTGTGTGAAAGGTGGGTTGGTATTTTAGTTGTTTGTTCAGGTGTGCCCGAGGAATGGCCTTGGGTCAATTTTAGGGTCATCAACCCTCATCTTCTCTCCATCCCCACTCGGTAGCACATGAGTGGTAATGTTGGCCATGCTTGTCCTAGGAGGCATATGTGAAAAGAGTTACCCTTTCACTCTATGTTCTTAGAGTTAGATGAGGTTGTTGTGTGTGGCTCCTTGAAACAACTAGCTGGTCGCCTATGTTGCTCTTGTGCCCCTTGGTCGCTCGTTGGCTCCATTTAAATTGGCTCTTTGCTATATTGTTCACCTCCTCCCATTTTGGTGGGTAGGAGAGGTGGATTTTTCTCTCGCTGGCTTCGTGAAATCATCTCTTCACTATATTGCTCACCTCCTCCCCTTTTGGTGGGGGGAGGGGTTGGATTTTCGTGTGAAAGGTGGGTTGGTAATTGAGTTTCTTGTTTAGGTGTGCCCGAAAAATGGCCTTGGGTCATTTTTAGCATGGTCGAAATTCATATTCTCTCCATTCCCACTTGGTAGCACATGTGCGGTAATGTTAGTATGAATATTTCGTTGTAAAATATCACTTTAGCTATTCATAAAAAATAGCGCTAACATCGATTATGGCTTCCAAATAATGCTGCACAAATCCAGATCTAAGAATAAAAGAAATTAAGCAGATAAAGTAAAATGTGGCTCCATGCATCCAATAGACAAGACAAGAACAATGTATTTGAAAGAATTTTTATATTATATTACAAAGGGGGCACCTGAGAGGAAAACAAGAAAGGTGTTTTCCGGTTCTCCTCAATGGGATGGGTTCTTGAAAGTCCTCAGCGTTTCAAATCTAAAATTCCTCTCTCTTGTTGTTGTGAAAAACCCAAACAAACATAGAACTCAATGGGAGCTCATAAGGAAAAAATGGAGAATGTGACCTAGTATAGATCCAGAGTGATCTAATGCAATGGAGGTGACTAATGAATGGGGAAATCCCTTCTATTTATAACAAAATATTGGGGCGTTCTAGAACTCAGTGCATGAATAAAATATTATTAATCGAATTCTAGAATCACCCTTTAGGAATATTTTATTATATTTGTTGGAGGGAAAAGGATTTTTGACTTGGGTCAATTCCTTTATTTATAAATAAAAAATAAATAAATTATTTATTTATTATTTTAGGGAAATGACGGGAATATAATTAAATAAATAATGGTTCATTTAATTATTTATATGTGATTTAGTCAAATTTAACTAAGAATATTATTTAAATAATGATTTAAATAACTTATTCTTAGGAAATAATTAAATAAATAAGGACTTATTTAATTAATTTCCTTATTTTTGGTTAAATATGACTGGGAAATATGAATGAATAAGTTATTTCACGTGCTGAAAGAAATTTTACTTAGGGTAAAATTGGTCTTACATGGTGTACTTGGGTTCATCTAATAATAATCGGTTAGATGACCAAAAAATGGTGTAACAGATTGCCCCCCAATGTACAAGTGTTAGGAGCAAACCGTATGACCGAAGTACATTGTAAGAACTCAATCACTAGTCATCAAGAGGAAAGTGAGAGAGAGAAATGTAAGGTAGTCTAATGTGCTAAAGGACTAAACCCTGAGGAGACGAGACTTACAGGTGCAGCAAGTATCTAGTTTATGTAGTGGTACCTATGCTAAAGGCGGTGGGGGAGGCATACCTATGCCTGCCGAGAAAAAGTACAAAGAATAGGAAGTCCAGTAAACACGAAACCGAACCATGGAGAATATGCTAGTTTAAATAGGAGCCAGAAAAATAGAATGATCACTCCCACATACATAATATGCTTGGAATAACCGTCAGGACTTATACAATAAGATTTTAGTACATGAGATACAAATACACCCAAATGCCCCCTACACACGGGGAAGGGCTCGCAAAATCTGACTAATACATGTAAATCAAAGGGGCGTTACAAGCGGCTGAGGCCAATATCATCAAATGGGAGGAGCTGCATCAAGGGTTGAAGTGAAGAAGTCATCTAGGCATGTGGGGGGTGACCGGTAGGTCCACCCCCTCATGAGGGTTGAGACATATCACACACACCCGGGAATCACCAATAGCTACTGCTGCATCACTGGACTATCAAGTGTATAGATCACGATCATGTTGAAAAGATCTCGAACCAAGGTACACTGCCCCCCAGACCTGGCTTCTGGAGTAAATGAGTTGATGTCGACAGAAGTAGGTCTAGCATAGGTGAGGTGATAAGGGAACCCCAACTAAGGCATGGGAGAAAATAGTAGAGTGACTAACAGACGGACACTAATGATGATGATGAAACGGGGGATACTGAGTAGCGGATGGACGACTTCCATTGTTAGAGCATAAAGGGCATGAATGGCTTGGCAGCGACTGACACAATATCATGAGGGATAGGGGACAATGGGACTGAAGGCCATAATGTGTGACACAAGAGAGGGACCGATCAATGAAGGATGGAGGGCTATAGCGGGATACAAAGGGACCCGGGATAGACTCCATGAATGTGATGATGACTCAACTCAAATGCTATAAATAAGGGCGAATTGATGGTGCTACCACATAGTAATGGACCAATGGGGGACCATAAAAAAATGAGTACAATAGGGTATCTCATGACAAAAATCAACATGAACAAGGACAAGTAAGGAGGCAAAGTGGTGCCCCCAGTACAAGTGTTGTAAGTGAGGAAATTAGATTTGGAGGAGAGGTGAATAGACACTTCGTGGACACGATGGGTCCTGGTGAAGTATCAAGGTACTAAAAACTAACAGTACCTATAGCTCATGAACAGGCTAGGTTGCACTTTTTGGGGTCTGTGCTGCAACCTGGGTAGTAGGTTTTGGGCAGAAAACTGCGACCTGTCCCAAGAAATGACCTGAAAAGTGTGTCCTATCAGATAAAGGGGGTTTCAGTGCTATTTTTGGCTGAGATATGGGATTTGTATGGTTGAGAGGCCATAGGTGCCCCCAAGCATGTTGTGGTCATGCAAAAATGTATTTAGGAAAAGGGGGATCTAAAGACATTTTAATGATGTGGTGCGCCATTTGTTTTCATTATGGTTATGTAGCTTGAGAAAGGAAATGGAGGATTACCAATCTCTTTTAGCACTTCATATATGAATCAAATGGACTTTAATTTTTTGGGTTGGCATACCTGGTGTCACTATCCCAAAGAGAGGATTTGGAGATAATGAACTGGTGCTCTCCTAGAAAACCTATAGGTTGGTCAACAACAATGTCTAAAAGACTGGGTTGTGAATGTAAAATGAAGGAATGATAAGGGGTATCATCCCGAGAGTGAGCTGAAGTGATATGGGACTCTATAGGTTCTTCTAAGTGTGGAAGAATAATGGTACTAGATTTTACATGACCAGATACACTAGGAGAGTTGTGGAGAATTACGTCTCCTGGTCTCTCAAATATGGGTGCCCCCTTACCCAAACATTGGGTTGCAATGTAATGCCCACAAGGTGTATGTGGTTCAAATGCATCGTTTCGATGTAAGGGGGAATAGAGAAATTCAGGGGAGATGATTCCTTCCATAATGTCATCATTGTGATAGAAGATGGGGTGGCTGGTGGAAGAAAGACCACCAGACGTGGCGAAGCTACCTAAATCATCATTATGAGAAGAGAGGTTCACATGCGCATCATCACCAGAAGTGACTGCTATAGGGTAAACTTCTTGGGTGGTTGGTTTTCGAATATCCCTCTCAGGGCTTTCCGGTGCCCGAGGCAGACAATAAGATTAGCTATGTTGTTCACAAAGATGGCATGAGCATGTTCATATTAACTTGAAATAACTTGATAGAATACGATATAGAATTACCTCTTTGACAACTTTGGAGTCCCTTGGAGAGCACTAGGCAGCGAAGCAAGAGTACTTCTTCACCATCTCCAAATCTTAGTCCTGCAATCAGTCAAAGCACCCATGTAACTCCTAAAATAACATATATTCTATCAATCAAGCCAATATATAATGAACTTCTAATTTATACACATATGAGCCATTCATGTCATACTATGTAAATGTTCGAACAATAATGACAACATTAAGCATTGAATGGACAAAACGAACACAATTCTATTAATTTGAAAGAAGGAGGATTACAACCGTCAGTTGTACCAAGCCCTCCTCAGTCTCCCAAACTCTCTTATCCCTCAAGTGAAGAAGTCTAAGTCAACAAGCTCTCTAGGAACCTCTTTGACTCTTGTCCTTCACACTGTTCTCTATTCCACAAGTATGGAAAACCTTTAGCAATCCTTCGACCTTCAATTAAGAGCCTTCAACCCTTCTTATAGGAGAGGGAGAAAGCCATTGTTGCCTTTCTCTTTCCACTAGTTTGGAATGGAAAAAACTTGGATGTTTCCTTGATCTCTATGCTGCCTCCTTTGGAGTTCAGTATTCTTATGGTAATGACCAATAACGAACTGGTGTGTTGCAGTTTCTTTTATGAACTGATCCTCTTGTGAGGGAAAGTCGGAGATTCAAATCATTCTCCGCGGGCTTTTCCCGATTCAAACTTAAAACGTGGGTAACGCTTCCCTCCAGTGTAAACAGAGCATTGCCTTAGCCACTAATGTGGCCCATTCACTGATTAGTTGCGTTATAACGCTCTTTTTTTGTTATAGACCGACGTTTCCCTGGCAGAAATAGGTTTAATTTAGGTATTTGTATTCCTTCCATATTTGTCTTCCCCTCTGAGCTGATGAGGAGGTATTTTGACCTGTAACATATGCCCCCTAAAGTGTGAGGTCAGAGACGAAGACGATGGCCGAAATACTTTACAATTTGTGTAGAGATAGAGAGATTGAAAGACTGAGGAAAACCTGAAACAACAACGTACGTCAGAAAATATAGTATTCGCCTATAGTCGGGCATTTCCCATGGTCAGTAGCTTAAACAACATGATTTATCTAGAATAGAGATATGAAGAATCTATCCACCGATAAGCACAATGTGGAAGTGTCTATCATAACAGGATCAGGCTGAAGAAGCTGTCTCCATAAACAATATCGCAACTTGGGGAAGGAAACACAACTTTAATGATGTAGCCTTTGCCCCAAGGTCTTGACCGCCGATTCACTTAAAATGCATATTTCTCAACATGTGAATGAAGGAGTTGTCGTCGAACATGTGAGAAATCGTCTGATTACCAGTCGATAATGAAAAATGTTAACAGACGTGAAGGTGGCCACCGATAATGATGATGGTCCCTAAGATGCACAATACAATCTAGCGAGTGTGAATAAAATGAGTTGAAGTCGAACACTCGTAGAATCATTCGACCAGGAGCCAATGATGAAGACCCCTGATCAAACACAAGACTACCTGCCACTGATGTCTGCAAGTATCTGGGTACTGATGGGTTTCTGGATCAACTTCCTATATAAGATGCTGAAGTCGATAGGAAGAGATTTTTTGAAGGGTAGGCACTGAGGCATCCTACATTAGTCAACACGAAACGGAAACCAACTGATTTTGTTTATGATTGAGATAATGTAGAGTAAATGGGGACGTCAGACGAAAAATAATTTCTGGCATAATGAGCAGTTTGGTTGATAACAGGAGCATTAGATAACGAGATCTGCTTGAACAATAGAAGGCACTCTAGCAGGGTACTAGGAAGCTGAAGCTTGAATGAACACCAAAGAGTGTGTTAGGTTTTTACCGGTGTAGGGACACTGGGAAATGAAGGCTAATACAAATAGATGGTAGGGTTTGGCTAACTGTGAAAGATTTTTCTGGGAAGTGCCATGTTCAAGAATTTTGCTGCCAAATCGACCTTTTTTGAAAATATGGTAGAGGGAGTATCCATTTTGTCCAAATTTGTCCCCGTCTGATTAAGTTTAATGAGTAGAGACGAGTAAACTCGGTGAATTTTTCATGTTTAGAGAGTCTGCAAAATGTCAGGAAAGACATCTCTGTGCCCCATATGATTAGGTTTAACGAGTCCAAATGAGCAAACTCGATGAATTTTTCATGTTTAGAGAGTCTGAAAAATGTCAGGAAAGACAACTCTGTGCCCCATCTGATTAGGTTTAACGAGTCCAAATGAGCAAACTCGGTGAATTTTTCATGTTTAGAGAGTCTCAAAAATGTCAGGAAAGACAACTCTGTGCCCCATCTGATTAGGTTTAACGAGTCCAGATGAGAAAACTCGGTGAATTTTTCATGTTTAGAGAGTCTCAAAAATGTCGTAAAAGACGACTCTATCGGGGTACCTTTTTCATGTCTTGATAACCGGGCACGACAAAGGGGTAATAGTAATCCCGAAACAGTTCATTTTTCGTAAGTTAGTCCATCAAATCCGCAAAAGTGAGAAATCTATGTTCGATGGACGTCTACCTCATTGTGTTATGAGTACGAGGAGATGAAGTAAACTCAATGCTCTTTGTGAAATTTTAATGAGTCTAACAAAGAAAAACTCGGTACCCTCCGTGAAATTTTAACGAGTCACGCAGAGAAAACTCGGTTACTTTTTCTGTTTAAAGAGCTTTGAAAAAGAGGAAAAGAATGGCTCCTTGTTCTCTATCGAAGTAGTTTTAACGAGTCTGACAAAGGTGACTCGGGATTTTTTCAGTTTTATGAGCGAGAAAAAGATTCCTTAAAAGAAAGCTCAGTGCTTCTCCATAGCTTTAACGAGTCTGGAGAAGAGAACTCTAGGTTTTTCGGATTAACGAGCAAGAAAAGACCATACAAAAAGAACACTCGATATCAACTTCGTGTACTTGAACCAAAACCATTCCAAGTGAGGATGGTGATGCTGCCAGATAGAGGAGAAAGTTGCCTGAGTAATCTGGGGCAATAAGGAGTGGGGCTAAAACAAGTGCATGTTTTAAAGCATCAAATGACCATTGAGCTTGGTCATCCCACAAGTATAGTGTTCCTTTCTTCAATAATCGCATGAATCCTTTCGTCATCTCAGCATAGTTAACGATGAAATGACGCAAAAATTTTGCCTTCCCTTGTAAACTTTGGAGTTGAAGGATGGATTGTGGTTCCGGAAAATCAAAAATTGCCTTAACCTTATCAGGATCAACCCTAATCCCATGCTTGGAGACAATAAAGCCTAACAGTCGTCCGGACTCGACCATAAATACGCATTTATGAGGATTCAAGAGTATATTGTAGAACCTGCACCTAGCAAAAATTTCTCTTAAATGAGCCAGGTGGTTTTTTTGCTTCTTGGAATGGGTCGGAAGGTCATCCAAGTAATCCTGTACAATATGTTGAATGTCATGAAAAGCGTAGTCCATATCCCGCTGAAAAGTTGCTCCAGCATTCTTCAGACCGAATGGGAGTTTTCAATACGCAAAAATGCCCCAAGGACAGATGAAAGAAGTTCTATGTTGGTTGTATTTTTTGATTGCAATCTGGTTATAGCCCGAGAATCCATCCATGAATGAGAAATATTTGCATCCAGCACAATCGTCGAGAATCTGGTTGACCTGAACTGACCCAACCCAAACGTGTTTCCATGGGTGCCCTGACACCACCTGATCTGAACAAATTTCCTTGGGTGGCCTCCCATGCCTTGACCCCAACGCATTTCCTTGGGCACCCTGACATGAACCGAGCTAACTCAACCCAAACGCGTATCCTTAGGTTGCATCACATGACCCAACCCGACCCGAACGAAGGCACAAGGGAGAAAACGACAAACGGGTCACACGACCATGCACAAGGCACATGGGTAGTCACAACTTAGCATTTTTATATGCTCTCCCTCACATCACCTCACACGACTTGACCCAAATGCGTTTCCTTGGGATCCCTCACATGAGACAACCCGACCCACTCAAACAAAGTCAGAAGTGAGCAAACAACAAACGGGCCGCATGAACATGCACAACACACATGGGCAGTTAACAGTCACAAATTAGAATTTTTTATATCACCTCCCTCACACGACCTGACCCGAGCGCATTTCCTTGGGTTCCCTCAAAAGACCCAACTTGACTCGACCCAGCCCGAATGTGTTTCCTTTGGTGCCCTTACATGGCACAACCTAACCTGCCTGAACGAAGGAAGAATGGATAAAACGACAAATGGGTTGCATGAGCATGCACAAGGTACATGGGCAGTTACAACTTAGCATTTTTTATATTTCCTCCCTCACACGACCCGCCCGACCCAGCCCAAGCACATTTCCTTGGGCGCCCTCACACAGCACGACCCAACCCACCCAAACAAAGGCACAAGGGATCAAATGAAAAATGGGTCACACGAACGTGCACAAGGCACATGGGTGGTACAACTTAGCATTTTTTATACGGTCACCCTCACACGACCTAACACGAATGCATTTCCTTGGGGGCCCTCACACAACCCGACCCTACCCGACTTGCCCGAACATGTTTCCCTGGGCACCCTCACACGACACGACCTGAATCGACCCAACCTGACCTGAATTCATTTCCTTGGGTGCCCTCACACAACCCAACCCGACTCGAACCGAACCTACCCGACCCGCTTGAATGCGTTTCCCTTGTTATAAAATTATATATTATGGAGCAATGCAACACATAAAATATGCGGAAAATACAAGCACACAAAACACATAAAACCAGAGAGACACAGATATACGTGGTTCACCCAGTTTGGGCTACGTCCACCCTGAAAAACCAGTCCTTACTTTCTATTATCCAGCAAGATGAAGAGACACAACCTACAGCAGATCTGCTGCAATATCATCTATTCTCTCTCACAGTCTCCCTCTCTATTTCTCGCTCTGAGAATACACATACGATACACAGCCACAGTACAATACCCTCATAAAAGCGAGGGGTTTCCTTCTAGGGCAAAAAACCCTAAACTAAACATAACTTTTACCTTCAGAGCATTTTCCTAATGAATGGGTCAGATTGAATAGAAATTACTATACGCAATTTTACATCTGTTTTTAGCTTCGGGGGCGCTGCCCCCGAAACCCCCTGCCAGGGGGGGGCTCCATAAAGTCACTACTACCCCCCCTAGAGCCCCCACGACAGCGATTAATTTATGGGCAACGTTGCCGCCCCATTTAAGGTACGGGGATCCAATTCTATGATACAAAATAAACAAGATAATCACACTCCACACCCAACAATCTCCCACTTGGAGACTGATTGTAGCAACTCCACCGCTGCTTCACTTGTTGGACAATGACTCCTCTTTGGACCTGGTTGTTTCTCATATTCATCGTCATCCTTGAAGACCAATTGAAACTGAGCACGTTCTCATTTTCTCCCTGGTTACAACTTTTGTTAGCATATATGCAGGATTCTGTCTAGTGTGTATATTTTCCAGCTTCAACTCTCCATCTTCCAATACTAACCGTATGAAATGGTACTTGAGATGTAGGTGTTTAGTCCTAGAATGAAATGTTGAGTTCTTTGCAAGATGAATGGAAATTTGGCTATCATTGTATAGCATGCCCATATCATGCTTCTTACCCAATTCATCCATAAACCTTTGTAACCAAATCATTTATTTACTAGCCTCTGTATCAGCAACATACTCTGCTTCTGTTGTTGAAAGTGCAACAACACTTTCAATTTTTGAAACCCAACTGACAACTGTTCCACCTACAGTAAATACATATCCTGTAGTGCTCCTCCTATTATCTCTATCACCTGCCATATCTGCATCAACATATCCTTGTAGAGCAATGTTTGAACCACCAAAGCATAATGCTTGGTTTTTGGTACCTCTCAAATATCTGAGAATCCATTTTACTTCCATCCAATGTTATTTTCCTGGATTGTTCATGTACCTGCTTACAACTCCCACTACATGTGCAATATTAGGCCTTGCGTAGGCCATTACATACATCAAGATTTCGACTGCTGATGCATACAGAACTTTAGACATATATTCCATTTCTTCGTGGGTTTTGGAGCAAATCTCCTTACTAAGTTTGAAATGGCTAGCAAAAGGTGTACTCACTGGTTTTGCATTCTGCATATTAAATCTTTTGAACACCTTTTCTATGTACTCATTCCGAGACAATGTTAATTTGCGATTTTCCTATCTCTAGTTATCCTCATACCAAGTATTTGTTTTGTAGCTCCCAAATCCTTCATTGCAAAGGCATTTTCCAATTTTCTTTTGAGCACATTTATTTCCTGCATGTTCGAACCTGCAACAAGCATGTCATCTACATACAATAACAATATAATATAGCTGCCATATTTTTTCCTTTTTAGATAAACAAAATGATATACCACTGCCTGGGAGCCTGTTTTAAGCCATACAAGCTCTTATTTAACCTGCACACCAATTTTTATTTCCCTTTGACCTCATATCCTTCTAGTTGCTACATGTATATCTCTTCCTCCAAATCTCCATGGAGAAATGTTGTCTTTACATCTAACTGTTCAAGATGTAAATATTCTGCTGCTACAAGACTTAAGATAGTTCTGATTGAAGTAATCTTAACAACAAGAGAAAATATTTCATCAAAATCAATATCTTTATTCTGTGCAAACCCCTTCACCACAAGTCTAGCTTTGTACCTCTGTTTTCCTCCATCTTCTTCCTTTAGCCTGTAAACCCATTTATTTTGCAATGTATTTTTACCTGCAAGAAACCTGACTAAGTCCCAAGTCTGGTTATGCATTAAGGAGTCCATCTCTTCTTCCATGGCTAGCTCCCACTTCTTCCTGCTTTCAACCTGCATTGCTTCTTCATAACATTCGGGTTCATCAGAATCAATCAGCAATAAATAACATAATGAAGGAGAGTATCGTTCAGGGTGTCTACTTATCCTAGTAGATCTTCTAACACCACTTTCAGGTGTTTGAGGTGCCTATTGTTGTTGTGGTGGTTTCTGCTACTATGGTTGTTGATTATTATTATTTTAAGGCACCTTTACATTTTTAGTTATCTCATCAAGAACTGTGTACTCTTTGCTTTCTTTTTCCTGTTTCTTTTCCTACAACTGATTCTTATACAAGGCCTTTTCATTGAAAATTACATCTCTGCTCCTAATGATTTTTTGATTTTCATAATCATATAAGAAATAAAAAAAATCATTAACACCATATCCAATAAAGGTACATTTCTTTGATTTTGCCTCAAGCTTTGTTCTATTTTCTTTATTAATATGGACAAAGGCCTCACAACCAAAAGGTTTAAAAAAGAGTAGTTTACATTTTTACTTGTTCATGATTCCTCTGGAATACCACCATCCAAGGAACTTGAAGGCCCTCTATTTATTAGATAGACAGTAGTATCTACAGCATCTGCCCAAAATTGTAAAGGCAATCCTGCATGCAATCTCATGCACCTTGCACGCTCCATGATTATTCTGTTCATTCTTTATGAAACACCATTTTCTTGTGTTCTTGGAACTGTCTTCTCTCTTCGAATTCCATGCTCTGAATAGTACCTATCAAACTCTTTGCTGCAATGTTCACCTACATTGTCTGATTTAAGACACTTCAACTTCTTTCTTGTCTCAATCTCAACCAAATATTTCCATTTCTTGAAAGTATCAAATACATCAGATTTATTTTGAAGACAATAAATACAAGTTTTTCTAGTTGCATCATCAATAAATGTAACATAATAATGAGAGCCACCGAGATATGATACATGAGTAGGTCCCCATACATCAGTGTGCACAAGCTATAATTTTTTTCTCTTCTTTTCTTTCCCAACTCTGAGAAATCTTACTCTCTTTCATTTTCCATAAATGCAATTCTCACAGAAATCCAAATCAACATTCTTCAAACCTAGAAAAACATTTATTGAGTGAAGAATCTTCATCCCCTTCTCACTCATGTGTCCAAGCCTATGATGCCATAATGCCACATCCACTCCTTTGGAAGTTAAAGCATTAAAAGAGTTATAAATACCATTTCATAAATAAAATGTACCAACCTTTTCACCTTTTGCTATTACCAGGGCTCCTTTGGTGACCTTCCAATCTTTATCTGTGAAAGCTGTCACACAGCCTTCACTGCCTAACTACCATGTTGAAATAAGATTTTTATTTAGATCCGGAACATGCCTTACCTCCTTTACTAGCCATTGGTTTCCATTCTGCTATTTTACAAGAACCTTACCCATTCCAACAATTTTACAGGGTTTATCATCGCCCAAACAAACTTGTCCAAAATCTCCTTGAACATAGTCGTGAAAATATTTCTTATCAGGTGTGGCATGGAATGAAGCCCCTGAATCTACAACCCAAGAATCAGTAACATTTTCAAAAGAAAGAATAAAAGCATCTTGTAACACATCACCTGTCACATTTGCTTCATGATTGTTTTCTTGCTATGTGTCTCCTTCTTTTCCCTTCTGAGATCTACAATCTTTCTTTAGGTGTCCTTTCATTCCGTATTTCCAGCACACTATCCTCGATCTGGACTTGGATATTCCTTTCCTTGATTTACTGTGATATCTCGAGCTCTTTCCTCTTTCCATTCTTCTTCCCCTAGACTTTTCACTCAAACCATTACCCGATGTCTCACCGGAGTTTTTTCATTGAATTTCCTTGCTAAGGATAGCGCCGACAACATCATCAGACTTTAAAGTACTAGATCTAGAGACAGAGTTACTAATAGCCATTATTAAACCATTCCAACTCTCTGGAAATGAGCACAAGAATAACAGAGCTCTAACTTCATCATCAAATATTACCCCTACAGAACTTAAATGACTGGTAACTGTATCAAAATCATTTAAATGGTCCACAACAGATCCACCTTCTGACATCTTCATATTAAATATTCGTTTCATAAGAAATACCTTGTTTGAGGCCAAGGGTTTTTCATATAGTTTTGACAACGTATTCATCAAACCATCTGTTGTTGTTTCCTTCGAAATATTGAAGGTGACTAATGCCGCAAGGCACAACCGTACTGTTCTGAGTGCCTTTCTATCGAGAATGTTCCATTCCCTGTTTTTCATGGCCACCGGCTTCTTTGTTTTTCCGCTCAATGGTAGGTACAAATTTTTTTGATACAGATAATCTTCCATTTGCATCTTCCACAGCGGGAAGTTTTGACCGTTAAATTTCTCGACCCTAAAATTACCATCTTCTTCCATTGCTCCCACTCGAACCAGGAACCCTTCTTTCCTGTGAGTTTATCAGCCAAATATACCTTCGACTCTGATACCAGTTGTTAGAAAATTATATATTATGGAGCAATGCAACACATAAAATATGCAGAAAATACAAGCACACAAAACACATAAAACCAGAGAGACATAGATATACATGGTTCACCCAGTTTGGGCTACGTCCACCCTGAGCAACCAGTCCTTCCTTTCTATTATTCAGCAAAATTAAGAGACACAACCTACAACAGATCCGCGTTAATATCCTTTGTTCTCTCTCACAGTCTCCCTCTCTTTTTCTCGCTCCGAAAATACACATACAATACACAACCACAATAATAAACCCTCATAAAAGCAAGGGGTTGCCTTCTAGGGAAAAAATCCCTAAAATAAACATAACTTCTACCATCAGATCATTTGCCTAATGAACGACCTAGATTGACTAGAAATTACTATACTTTTACAAGGAAATTTTACATCTATTTTTATCTTTGGGGGTGTTGCCCCCCAAAACCCCTCGCGAGGGGGGGGTTCCATAAAGTCATTTCTGCCCCCCCTGGACCCCCCACGACAGTGATTAATTTACGGGCAGTGTTGCCTCCCCATTCAAGGTACGGGGGTCCAATGCTATGATACAAAGTAAACAAGATAATCGGGCTCCACACCCAACATCCCTGGACACCTTTACATGACACGACCCATCCCAACCTGACCTACCCGAACAAGTTTCCTTGAGAGCCCTCACACGAAATGACCCGACATGACCTGCCCAAACACGTTTCCTTGGGCGCCCTCACACGGAAAAACCCAACCCGACCTAACCTGTCCGATCGAAAGCACAATGGAGAAAATAGAAAATGATTCACACGAATGTGCATAAGCCACACAGGCAATCACAACTTAGAATTTTTCATACGACCTCCCTCACATGACCCGACCTGACCTACCCTGAATGCCTTTCCTTAGGCACCCTCACATGACATGGCACGATGCACCCGAATAAATGTACAAGAGAGAAAATTGGAAACAGGGCACACGAACATGCACAAGGCACACAGTCGATCAGAACTTAGAATTTTTCATATTGACACCCTCACACAACCCGATCCTACCTGACCCACCCAAATGTGTTTCCCTAGGCTCCCTCACATGACACGACTCGGCCCAACCTAACCCACTCGAATGCATTTCCTTGGGTGCCCTTAAACGCCATGAACAACCTCGACCTACCCGAATGTGTTTCCTTGGGTGCCTTGACATAGCACGACCCGACACGACCCAACCTGAAAAAATTTCCTTGGGTGCCCTCACATGACATGAACTGCCCAACACACGTTTCCTTGGGCTCCCTCACATGGCATGACCTGACCCGAATGTGTCTCCTTGGGCACCCTCACACGACCTGACCCAACCTGCCCGAACGAAGGCACAGGGGAGAAAATGAAAAATGGGTCACAGGAACATGCACAAGAAATAGGAGCAGTCACAAATGAGAATTTTGTATACGACCTCCCTCACACAACCCAAATCGACCCGACCTGAAATCATTTCCTTGGGCGCCCTCCCACGTCATGACCTAAACCACCCGAACGAAGGCATGAGGGAGCAAATGGAAAATGGTTCGCATGAACGTGAACACGTCACATGGGTGGTAAGAAATTATCATTTTTAACATGCCTTCCCTCACATGACTTGACTTGACCCTTCTGAATGCACGACCTGACCTGCCCTAATGCACGACTTGCCCCACCTAAATGCACAACGTGAATGACATGAGCCGATCTGCCCGAACGAACGATCTGACCTGCCTGAGCATGTGACCCGAAAAGTATGAATCAACCTGCCCAAACGCATGACCCAGATGGCAAGACCCAAACCACCCTAACGGAACTACCTGGACCGCATGACCCGACCCACCCGAACATGCTCAAGGTGCACCCACGATCACCACATATCATTTTTGACATGGTCACCCTCACATGATGAAAACTAACCTAACCCACTGGAACAAGTTTCCTTGGGCACCCTCACACGGGTGAAGCACAAGCACCACTACCACTTCATGAGAGATGGTATCAAAGCTTAATTCAGTGCGATTTGAGATTTGTTAAACATTGAATGTTGAAGCAGGAATAAAATGGTAAGGATGAAGTTTTTATCGAATCCTGGACATTGTATTGGTTGGTCTCAGTGAAACATTGACAGGGGCAATACATTGGTCAAGTTCGAAGCTACATAACAAGACATGGAAGTTTGAGAGGAATGACAAGGGAGGATTTTTTAGAACTTGTACAAGTTGAGGTTTTCATCGCTTCGTCAACTTTCATTCATCGCATGTCAACTGAACGCTTCCAACACCTTCGATCATCATCCTTGACTCGTGGGTCTTACATACTCTACCACTTAAAATAAGATTGTTGTCCCCAATAGTGGTACCTTCATCGTAGCATCATATCATCATAATATATCTTCTCAACTTTCATCGCAATTTATCATCGCAAAATATATTACATTAAACATCAAGCTTGATGTCTAACATATCCAAGGGAAATATCTCCTCAATTCATGATCATCAACACATCTGTCACAATCACCATGTGCTATACCATCATGGGAAGTCAATATCTCCATCATTGCCACACGTTGTTGCAACATATATCATGTCAACCCATTATATATAGTCAATATCAGGTGAATCTATGCATCAAGTACTACAAGAAACTCAACATTACAACACGTATTATGTATCTAGCATAACTCTGCACACTGCCATAGCCCTCATAAATCAAACTAGTCATGTGATCATTCTAACCATACGTTCTGATCGTGAGAATGAACATCCTCATACCTTGCATTAGTTTTTCCTCTTGCATCCTATCACATCCATCAAATCAATTAAGAATCTGTCCCATATGAGTGTAAAGGAAGCCATGTTCAAGTCTATTGTAGCCTCTACAACACGCTCCAAAAAAACCCCACTTTAAAAATTCTTGGAGTCCCATAAGCACAAAGAAAAGTTAAGTAAAGAGTCAGGAGGGCTAAGCCGTTGAGTCGTAAATTTCAAATTTGTGGAAAACCGCGACCCCGCGACCTTGCGACCCCACGACCCTGAGGTTGCAAGGTCGCAAGGTCATGAGGTCACAGCCCTCTCAGATCACCTCGCCATGTGACCTCGCGACCTCATTAATGGCCCACACGTGTGACCGTTTTATATATAGGAGGTCGCTAGGTCGCATTTTCCATATGCAGCAGATAGAAAAAAACGCCTCTGACAGGCCGATTGGAGCACGATTTTCCTGGGTAAGTTGCACTTTTCCTCCTGTTGTTTCCTTTTTATGGTTATTCTTAGCTAATCTCTGTATTCATTAGCATTTAAATTGCCCCTACCTTAGTCATTATTTTCATTTGGCACTTACGGCTTCCCTTTTTATTCCAACGTCCACCCTTCTTCCCCAACTTATCACAGTTCCTCATCCAGCCTCTCATGGCCCGTATCCTACTCCAAAAGCTATCCCTTGGCTATGTCTGGACCCATTTAGCCCTATTTTTTTTCAAGTTAAAGGGAAAAGCAACTTCACTCCACGCGTGCCAAAACCCCGGCAAGCCCTAGCGCGACTTGCGACCCCGCGACCTAGTGGCAAGGTCGCAAGGTCGCATTTCCGCCATTTTCTCGCAACTTGCGACCTCGTGACCTAGTTGCAAGGTTTCAAGGTCACATTTTTTCTAGTTTCTCACAACTTGTGACCCCGCGACCCTGTGACCTAGTTGCAAGGTCGCAAGGTCGCATTTTTTCAAGTTTCTCGCAACTTGTGACCCCGCAACCCCGTGACCTAGTCGCAAGGTCGCAAGGTCGCACTTCTTCCATTTTTTTTTTCACATCATCACCTTGTGACCCTACGACCTATTAGGCTACTTATTTAGCTCTTCTTGTGTCCCCAGTTGAAATAATTGATAAGCTATAACTAGTCTTGTATCATCATGGCATCTTTCTTATCCTGGGATTCTTTCATGAATATGACAGGTGAATTTGAAGTAGACATAGAGTGTATACCTATCCCCTCAGATTCAAGTGACATGGGACCTCTAATATCTTGGAAAAAAGACAAGAGCCTAGTTGTGGAAGACGTAGAGATGGACATGCCAATTCCTCCACCCCTGATCTATAGAGATACCCTATGCACATTTGCCAAAGGGCACAGCATGCGTTGGTACCAAGTGTACCAAGAGTTCACTAGAACAGAATTCCCAGAGGACCTCCCTGATCAAGAGATATACTTACAGGTCAAAAGGTCTAAGCTACATCTTTCAGGTTCCCATCCGACGATATTCCCATGCCTAGAGATGATAGATTGGATTATACAAAAAACTGACTCCAAGAAGTTCGTAATTAGGGACAGCAAAGGCAAGGCTTTCACAGCACTCAAAGGCTCACATGCTCATGTTTATTACTCTTTTCTTGAGTGAGAAGAGGACTTCACAGAATATTGGGCTATTTCCCATGTAGTTCCTATAGTTGATACTATAAAGAAGTGGTGGGAGGAGCTTGAGAAATTTAAGGTCAAGAAGGACCAGGAATATCTAGTGGCAAGCCTTAGGAAGGTATATAAATTAGTGGCCGCCATTCTTTTCAGATTGTACAGGCGCCCTGATGCCACCACCTTCAATGGCACATGGGAAACTCTCATGGAGTGTGTCACAACACACAACACCCATTTCAACTTGGCCAACATTTTGATGACCTCTATTCATACAAAAATATCCTTGGCATTGGTACCAGATGAAGGAATGACTTCTGAATTCTACATGGCCTCTTATATGTTGGATGTCATTTGTTCAGGGTTTCACTTTGAGGGATGGGTGCATAATTGGGATCCAAAACAGACTCGTGCAATCCACTTACAATCCAAGGTGTTTTGGGATTCCAAGTATAAACAAGACATAGAGCCAATTTCTCAAGTGTTCATCCCCACTCTTTACAGAAAATTGTTCAGCCAAGACACTCCTTGCATGTCTTGGCGAGCCATGGAGACACTAGGAAAGGTGGCGCATTGGTTCCCATTCGCCGAGTACACATTCATCCGAGTCTTTGGCCTGTTCAGGGCCCCACATGCTATGCCTTGATTTGTCACAGACAAAATTCTCGTGCAAGAGGTTTTTTTCCAAATGTCTTCCGGTTTCTCCAGGGGTAAGAAGAAGTCGTGGCCTATGCTACCCCTCACTATCAATGCTTACACAGTCAAATACTTCTGAGAGGTAGAGGCAGAAGCAGAAGAAATCAAAAGTTACCACCTTAGGGCATTAGAACACCGGACATATGACCCAGAAAGGATAGTTCTTGATCATTGCAAGCGGGCTAAGTTCAAATGGAACTACTAGCACATGGAATGCCTGGGAGAAGATGAAAGAAGAAATTGGTACAATGCAGAATGACAACTTGCTCCGGGGGCGGACTCTGGCCAGGAAGACCTAGATGACCAAAACTTGGAAGACAGGAGTCGTGAATTAGGAGGTGCTTCTTCTTCTCTAGCCAAAAAGCCTCAAACCAGTACAGGGTACAATACTTCTACCCAACATAAAGAAATAGAAGCCCAATCCCAGCAAGAAAGAGAGAAGAAGATAAAAGAAGATGAAGATAAGAGCAAGACGAGCCTAAGGTCAGAGCAGAAGAAAAAGCAGGCCGAGGAGGCCAAGAAGGAAAAGGAGAAAAAAGAGGCAGAGGCTGCAGTGGAAAGGGAACTGAAGAAAGAGTTAGATAAATTTGAAGCCAACTTCCAGAAAAGAGTAGAGAAAGCTGCAGCAGTTGAGTGTAAAAGGAAAGCCAAATTGGAAGCAACGACAGAAGCAGAGCTCAGGTAGAAGAGAGAACATGAAAAGGCAGAAGTCGAACGCCTATGAAGAGAAGAGGAAGAAATGAAAAAGAAAGAAGAGGAGGATTCAATGCTAGAGAACATCGAGGTATCTCTCCTTGAGTTACCTCTAGTGAGTACACGAGCCACACTCTCTAATGTCAATTCCTCCCAGGGGCAAGAGGAGGAGGTATTTGATCTCACTAGGCTCATGTACGATCAGTTCTCCTTCAGAATCTAACAGGAGATAAGGAGATTCCTGGCGCGAAATCCTTCTACCTCATCCATCGTCGCGATGGGAAAAGACACATTCCTTGATACTAGGACTAATCCTGTGAGATAGCATTGGCTGGCACAACTTTCGTTGTAGCCACAGAATAGAATGTAAGCAGGATGAGTAGAGAGATCTTCTCTCTACAAAGTAGGCTACATGAAGCAGAGTAGCAGGAGGTAAGGGCAGAATAGGAAAAGACGACATTTAGAGAGGAGGTTCAGCAAATTCGAAACAAAACTCCCCCTATCAATGAAGTGCCACTTACCATTCAAAGGGAGGTTAATATATTAGAGACTACCATGAGGCAAGTTTATGGGGAAATGTTTACCATAAAACAAACAGTCGCCCCCTTGGTGAAAGCCCAAACAGAAACTAAGCAAAGGCATGAGTATCTGAAAGAAGCCTCAGCTGCCTTGGACAAAATTATGGACTGGACAGCGCAGTACCCCCAAGCTCCCGAACATTTTCCAAAGAAGGACTGGATTCACATGCAATATGCCAAAGTCCAAATCCGTATGAAAATGCAGTCCAAGGATAATCTATCCAAGGACCTAGACAAGGTGATGGTTTCATATGAACATATAATCAGTGGCATCGATTCGATAGACATCCTACATCACATCCCATCACTGGGTGCATTGGACGAGGGGAAGACATGGGAGTAGGTGAATCAAGAGATCCAATCATTTTTGCAACCCATTAAGCAAGCTGCTGCCACTTCTGACCTTGTAACATCACAAGAGAACCTAGGCAAGTTTCTTGTCATGCCAGTCTGGGTCTACACCAAGCTCGCCTCTCTGTCCAACCAGATCTCACAGAAGAAGGAGACTCTAATCCCAAACACCTTGGAGTGTATGCATCGGTTGAAAGAAGAGGTCCCTTTGGTTTCTCCCATAGCAGCAGATTATCAGACTTGGAAAAACTTCCTCAAAGGAGAACATATTGATGCCCCTGACCTCATGATTGCATTCACATCTTCATAATCAAGTCGCAGTAGATCAATGGTAGCATTTGGAAATAGGTCGCAGTTCGTGCCGCCCAGCGAGGTTGCAGGTCGCATTGCCCAGCGAGCTCTTAGGTCGCAGTTCCCTTCCAGGTCGCAAGGCAGCTCAACAGTCAGGCAGGCGAAGAGTCAGGAAGCCCAAAGGGAAAATTTTATCTATAAAACTCCCTCCGGGGAAAATGTAAAGAGCCTTTTTTTTGGGGACTCAAAATTTATAGAGCATTGTATTGAATGATAACACTCTGTTGCATATGAATGAGATACTTGTCAAAAATCCTTTTGGATCTGATTTGTTTTGCTATGTGAACACTATGAGTATTTCTTATATAGTTTTAGACATCTTTTGCTTAATGAAGCTGCAATTTTAATGGCATCATTTATGCATCATAGTTCTCTGTATTTGTGTTAATGATGTTAAGATATTTTGGCTTTCTTATGAATGTTAATGACTTTTTTTATTAGAATTTGTAATATCGTTTAATATTTCAGGACATATAGGGTGTTTTCACCATAAAGAATTGTTTCTTTCGTGGTCATAACAACCTACAAGCATAACCCCAATGATGTGTTGTTAACAAAATTTCCTTCGGCGTTTTTTATTATTATTTTGCCTTGCTACACATAGTGTTGTATACGGTTTAAGTCATCAAGCATATATCTAGTATCATTTGAATAAGTGTTTGTTTGTAGGTTCATTGAGTTCTTTTGAGACCTAAAGAAAGGAGATCTAAGCGGTAGCCGGACCCACACCCCGGACAGGATCCCTATTCCAAACGGTTCAGAGTCTAGTTGGGACTTTCCACCAGGGAGATCCCCTACTGTTGGCCAGACAAACTTTCCCGTTAACAAGGTCCATGAAACACCCTTCATCTCATCCACAACATGATGTCCATCCAAAAAACCACCTCTATTTGAAATGTGTTTCCCATGATGCCAATATCCATGTACTATTCAAAATACACTCACAACTATCAAACATCATCCATGTGTGAAAGGTCTTCCTCAAATCAAGTCAAGAACATCCTCTTAAAAATGTGCAATATTCAGGTCCATGAAGCTATGTTCATCCCATCTGCAATATGCATCCAACATGCGTACCAAATTTAATTCAAGAAAGCTCAACCCATGCCCAAGTTTATACCACCAAGGCATCTCATCGTCGCATCTCCATCAAGCTCCAAAGTGTCCCGTTTATCATATCCATCAAGTGACTCCTCACAAACACACCCCATAAATTTGTTGAAATGTATGCATCCCATAATGCATCAAAACCAAGAGCAATCTCAATCTCAGCTCTGTAGTGAATCTGATACTGGAAGATCATTGTAGTATGAAGCCTCCAATGAATGCAACTCCATCATGAACTCCCATGCATCATACTATCCAAAGCATTGGCAAGCATACTTGTATTGGCCATGAGTTCCACGAGAGGTTGTTCTCAATCTAAAATTCATATGAATGTGCTCATAGGCTACTCACAGGTTTCTCATCCAACCAATGTCTTCTATCTCAAAGTGAACAACATCCACCAGCCCATCTATAAAAGATCTCCATCTAGCACCAAAAATTGATCCTTCCCAATATCCTGCTTAACACTCCTCCATGATACTCATAACTGGAACCTAGTAGGTGCACTTGCATAATGTCTCCACATGATGTCCTCCCATGCCCTCATGTCAATGTACATGACTTTGGCTTCCCATGTGTCCATCAAGAGTAGAGTCATCTCAACTCTAGTCATCATCATGTGTATAGTGTATAGGTTAAGTGCCCTCGGTCACTTCTACCATCATCATCATTGGTACTTCCTTCAAGGATTCTCCCCCACTAAAGTTGCACCAAGAGTTCCTTCTTGGTTGTAAGCCATGAAGAAGTCTACCCAAAAAATGTGCCCTACCACCAAGGTAGTCCATGAGTCATGCTAGGAACCTAGCCAATTTCCATGTGGCTAAGCATGACCCATATCTATCACAAAGATAATCAAGTTCCACCACTATCACAGGCATTTGAAACTAGTAGAGTGAGGTCACAAATTTCCCTATCAGGGTTCGCAATAAGAAATGATCCTTGCTTCTCCAATGTATAAGGTTCCATCATAATCATCCAAGGAAAGGTCCTTCATGGTATTGGCAAAAAAGTCATCTACTTTCTCATCCCTACGTATGGTCCATCTCCCAAATGCTCAATTGAAACACAAGTCATATCTCCGTGAAGACTCTCTAAGAGAGTTTCCTCCATCCTCATCAATGTCTGCAATTATTTCGATCCTAGTGCCACCTACTCATCAAGTTCCTCCTCGATCATTGTCACTTCTGCAAAATTTTCATGTGGTTCATCCACCATTTCCTGCAACGTGCTTGGTCAAGGTTCAATTTTTTCCACAATTTATTTCTTGATCATATCCACATCCTCAAAATCCACCAAAGAATCATCCACCATTGATTCTTGCAATGTGCTTAGCCCCAGTCCAAAATGTTCATCAAGTTAATCCTTCACTTCTACCACATATGTAGCATCCTTGTGAGAATAACCCATCATAAATTCTTGTAATGTGCTTTGCCTTGGCCCAAATTCATCAAGTTATTCCTTGACTTAAATCACATGTACAACATCCTTTGGTTCGGCCATAGTGGGCTTCATGCCACCATGCTTCATCTTTCCAAGGTCTCTATGTTTGAGAATCTTATCAAGTAACTTCCTTCACTCTTCTTCCACCTTGTCCATTTTTGCTTGAAGAATTTTCACTTTCTTCATAAGTTGAAAGATTTCATCTTTGTTAATGTTAGATGTTCTCCTCTTGCGCAATGTATCAATGGTTCAACTCGTCTCATCAAACTCCTTTTCCACTTCCTTCGACTTCTCTTTAATTTCTTTAAATTTAATTTCCAATGAAACAAACTCATCCATCAAGCTTCAATACCACCTGGAAAATTGTAACCATAACCCTACTAAATAATAAAAAACCATCGAAAAGGGAGCTCTGATACCAACTATAATGCCCCTATACATGTGGTAGTATCCCAACCACTCTATAAATGGGTGCGGCACTACCTTATTTTTATCTTTTGAAATAATCAATAATTATACTACGCCTAACTCAACACTTGTTTGATTAATCTTAGAAAGTGTTCTTGTGTGGTAATAAGCGACCGAGCTAGTTAAGGCTAGGATCATGCCGCCAACAAAAGGGACAGAGGGGCAGGTGCACACCAAGTAGGTGGACCGAACTTTACAACCCAACATCCAACTACGAGATTTTTAAATACTACAACCTAAACATATGCTATTGGAGCTGGAATTACTATGGCGTCTGGCACTAGAATTTCCCTCCAATGGATCCTTGTTATGGGATTTAGATTGTACTCCTTCCAATTATGAGACTCAATGAGCACTGTATTGTTATTTATTTTCACTACCTCCCCATGTCGTTGGGTAATTTTCACGCGTGCTTCCTTCCTTGTATGTGGTAGCTATTTCTCAGGCTCCCTCTCAAGAATAGAACCATAATTCTCCATCACCCGTCACCGCCATGGTAGGCCTCTGTCCTACCTTCGAAAGTTGATAGGGAAAAAAATTGAATGAAGCATCACCAACACAAGGGTTGTGAAATCCGTCAAGTTATCATGATTCACTAGAGAAGCAGGAACTCTTGTGTCAGCCTTTTATCTAAAAAATGCATCCCTTCCAATGAGTCAGGACTTGGTGCATGTATTAGCTCAATAATTACTACGGTTATCCGAGTAGTATGGTACCATCAAAAAAACTATAACTCATTTAATGATCCATCCGCAGTTTCACAGTTTGAATTAGTTCAAACTTATACATGCATGGCTTAATCTTTGAGACAAGAATATGACTACTGGAAGGATCAACCAGGTATCACCCTCCCACTTCAAAGGGAATTTAAAGCTCTCTCTTACCAAGATCTAGCCAGAACACCCATTAAGTCAAAAAGAGGTCAAAATATCATGTAAATATTTTATACCTTAACCTCTTGCGTCCCAACAAGGGATTAGAGCCCACACACTACATGACAAGGACATGCGAAAGAAATTCGGACATCAAACACGATGAAAAATGGATGCAAGATCCACAAAGTGAAAAAATGGGTCACCCCAATGAGTCACATTGCACCGAGGCCGCCTAGGAGTTGGCAACCACCCCCCAACTAGCAAGAATGCAAAATTCCCTATCACCCATGATAGCCACAATTAACATACAAAGGGGAGAAAACAAAAACAATATTCTCTTAGAAGTTCCCCTCAAACCCTCCTACCCCGCACCGAGGCCACTTAGGATTCCACCCACACATCGACAATAGTGGACCTCGAGCGCCTGTGGTGACCTCAATGTAAAGGAAAACAAAGGAAGCAAATGGAGAGCAACCAACCACACAAAATCTCTCTTTAAAATTCTTCCCAACCGTCCCCGCCCCCCAATGAGGCCACCTAGGATCCCACCTAGAAAACATAAATGATGGACCTCGATCACTTGATCAGTAGTGGAGACCTCGATTTGAAGGAAAAGTAAGCAAATAAAGGGACAAAAACCGAACCCATAGCGTCTCTTAAGAATTCCCTCCAACTCTTCTGACCCAGCAACGAGGCCAGCTAGGAGTCCACCCAGATAGCAGCAACAGTGGACATCAATCACTTGAGCTCTTGTGGCAACATCACTACAAAGGAAAAAAAATTAAGTAAAAGGAGAATGACCAAGTCAACAACCTCTATTAGAAATGCCACCCCAACACTCCCCGCCCCATACCAAGGCCACCTAGGATCCCACCCAGTCAGCATCAATAGTGGACCTTGATTGTTTTATCTCTTGTAGCACCCTCAATGCAAAAGGCAAAGGAAGGAAATAAAATAAAAATTACTGAGCCTGCAACCTCTCTTAAAAATTCCCCCCCAATCCTCCCCACCCTGCACCGAGGCCACCTAGTAGTCCACCCGGATCACAGCAACGATGAACCTTGATCGCTTTATCACCTATGAAAACCTCAATGCAAAGGCAAAGGAAGAAAATAAATGCAAATCAAGAGGCTCAATACAAAAGGCATGACCATATACAAAATGGAACACATATCAGGCAGCCGCGCACCCCACACACCCTATGTATAAGCAACCTAGGAGATTACCACACTGACTCACCAATTGCAAAATGAATGCTTTTCACCTATAGCCACTGCCACACAAGGGAGAGAGGTCAAAGCATTCCACCTTGAAGTCCTCATTCCATATATAGCCCCACCATCAACGTAGAAAGCCTCCTCCCAATTGGACCAAAATCGCATAGGCGATCAAAACAAGAAATACCCATCACCTTGTGTCTCAACATTCCAAGCCACAAAATTCTATTGTGCATGCAAGATTCAAGGAAAAATCTGACCACTTGATTAAACATATGGGCCACCACATCTATCAAAACCTCAAAATCAATGTACGGACAGATGATGTGCACTCTGAAAGAAATTTAAAACCTTAATTTTACAACAAGGAGAACTGCTCCTCACATTTCCCAATGGAAAAAGCAAGCAAGAGGGGCAGCTTACAGCCAAAACCCTTCCACATTCCTCTTAAATTTATGTATCTCTACACACAATGATGACATAGAAAGAGTACAAGCACAAGAAACTGACACCATAAAGAGCTAAACAATGAATAGGACAGTCATCTCAAGGAGCAACACAAAACAACCCATCCAATTCTGAGAACGTGGAGCGAAAGGGGAATTTTTCACATATGTCTCCAATGAGAATCATGGCCAAAATTACCACTCATGTGCTACCAAGTGGGGATGGAGAGAATATGAAAGTCTACCACCCTAAAAATGACACAAGTCCATTCTTCAAACACACTAGAACAAGAAACTCAATTACCTACCCACCTTTCACATGAAAATCCAACCCCTCCCCCCACCAAAAGGGGAGGATGTGAAAAATATAGAAAAGAGCCAACTTCATAGAGAGAACGAGAGAAAATACAACCTCTCCCACCCACCAAAAAGGGAGGAGGTGAACAATATAACAAAGAGAAAATTTCAACGGACCTAATGAGTGACCAAGGGGAATGAGAGCGACATAGATAGGCGGCCAGTCGTCTCAAGAAGCCACACACAACAACCTCATCCAACTCTAAAAACACAAAGCAAAAGGGTAACTATGTTCACGTATGCCTCCCAGGACAAGCATGGCCAACATTACCGCTCATGTGCTATCGAGTAGGGATGGAGAGAATATTAGAGTCGAAAACCCTACAAATGACCCAAGGACATTCTTCACGCACATGCGAATGAACAACTAAATTACCAACCCACCTTTCACACAAAAATACGACCTCCTACCCCCAACCAAAAGGGGAGGAGGAAAACACTATATCGAAGAGCCGATTTCAACTAAGACAATGAGTGACGAAGGGGCATGAGAGTGACATAGTAAGGTCGCCAATATTCTCAAGGAGCCACATGCGGCAACCCCATTTGACTCTGAGAACACAAAGTGGAAGGGGAATTTTCTTCACATATTCCTTCCAAGACGAGCATGGCCAAAATTATCACTCAGGTGCTACCGAGGGGGAATGGAGAGAAGATTAAAATCAGTGACCCCACAAATGACCGAAGGCCATTCTTTAGGTGCATCCGAGAAAAAAACTCATTTAGCAACCCACCTTTCACATGAAAATCCAACCCCTACCCCCACACCAAAAAGGGAGGTGAAAAATATAACAAAGATCCAATTCTAATGGAGTCAACAAGTGAGCAAGCAGCACAAACAACTGATTTAAATGAAGCCAAAAAGAAACCAAGTGGCATGAGAGAGGCATAGTGAAGAGCCTATTTCGATGAAGAAAATGAGCGACCAAAGGCCACGAGAGGGACATAGCGAAGAACCAATTGCAACAGAGCAACCGGGCTACCAAGGGGCATGAGAGAGACATAGGCAAGCGGCCAGTCATCTCAAGGAGCCAACTACAACAACCCCATCCAACTACGAGAACACGGAGTGGAAGGGGAAGTTTGTTCACATATGCCTCCTCGGACAAGCATGGCCAAAAAATTATCGCTCATATGCTACCGAGTGGGGATGGAGATAAGAAATTAGGCGACCCTACAAATGACCCAAGGCCATTATTCAAGCACACCCGAATAAAACAACTCAATTACAACCCACCTTCTCAAGAAAATCCAACCTGTATCTCCAACCAGAAAGGGGATAGCTGAACAACTGAACAAAGGCACAAGAACTTGCACAAGGCACCCGGGGGATCACAACTTATAAAATTTGATAGGGTTGCCCTGAAACAAAACAAACCAACCTGAACATGTTTCATCTGGTGCCTCAAATGAAATGACCTGACTTGAATGCATTTCATCAGGTGCCCTCACATGGAACAAAACAAAGCACCCGACCGCACGAAGGCACAAGGGAGAAAATGGAAAACTAGCCGCACAAACCTGTGCAAGGCACCCGGTCAGACAAAAATTTAAAAATTTGATATGGTCACCCTCAAACAAAACAACCTGACTTGAAGGTGTTTCATCAGGTGCCCTCACACGGCATGATAGGGCGCGCTTTCCCGAATGAAGGCACAAGGGAGAAAATGGAAAACGGGCTGCACGAACGTGCATAAGGAACCTGGGCGGTCACAACTTAGAAAATTTGATATAGCAGCCCTCAAAAAAATGACCCAATCCAAATGTGTTTCATCGGGCACCCTCACATGGCAAGACACGGCGCGCCTGACCGAACGAAGATACAATGGAGAAGATGACAAGCAGGCCACATGAATGTGCACAAGGAACCCAGGAGGTCACAACTTAGCAAATTTCATACAACCACCCTCAAACAAAATGACGTGACCTAAACACATTTCATCAGGTGCTCTCACACGCAGCGATAGGGTGTGCCCGACCGAAAAAAGGTACAAGGGAGAAAATAGAAAAATGGCCACACTAATGAGCGCAAGGCACCTGGGTGGTCACAACTTAGAAAATTTGATATGGCTACCGTCAAACAAAACTACCTGACCCGAACGTGTTTCATTAGGCCTCCTCATAGGATGTGACACGATGTGCTTGACCGAACGAAGGCACAAGGGAGAAAATGAAAAACAGGTCGCACGAACATGCACAAGGCACTCGGGTAGTCACAACTTAGCAAATTTTATACGAGTGCCCTCAAACGAAATGACCTAACCCAAAGATATTTCATTGGGCACCCTCAAATGAAGTGACCCAACCTAAATTATTTTCATCGGGCGCCCTCATACGGTGCGACATGGTGCACCCGACCAAATGAAGGCACAAGGGATAAAACAAAAAACTGTCTGCATGAAAGTGCACAAGGCACTCAAGCAGTCACAACATATCAAATTTGATATTGTTGCCCTCAAACTAAATGAGCCAGATCGAACACATTTCATAGGGTGCCCTCACAAAATGCTACATGATGAACCTGACCCAATGAAGGAACAAGGGAGAAAATGGAAAACGGGCCGCACGAACATGTGCAAGGCACCCAGGTGATCACAACTTAGAAAATTTGATATGGAGACCCTCAAATGAAACAACTCGATCCAAACACATTTCATCAAGCACCCTCAAATGAAACAAACCAACCCAAACGTATTTCATTGGGTGCCCTCCCATGGCGCAACACGACGCACTCAACTAAACGAAGGCACAAGGGATAAAATGAAAAATGGGCCGCACAAATGTGGACAAGCAACCAGGATTGTCACAACTTAGAAATTTGATACAGCTGTCCTAAAACAAAATGACCTGACCCAAACGTGTTTCATCGGGTGCCCTCGCACGGTGTAACATGGTATGCCCGACTAAACGAAGGCACAAGGTAGAAAATGGAAAACGGGCCACACTAACATGCACAAGGCACCTGGGCAATCACAACTTCGAAAATTTGATACGGTCGCCCTTAAATGAAACAACCCAACCCAAACATGTTTCATCGGGTGCCCTCACACGGTGTGATACGACGTGCCCAATCGAATGAAGGCACAAGGGATAAAATGGAAAACAGGTTACATGAATGTGCGCAGGGCACCCGGGTGGTCACAACTTAGCAAATTTGATACGGCCACCCTCAAATGAAATGACCTAAACGGAATGCCTTTCATCGGGTGCCCTCACACGGTGTGACACGGAGTGCCCGACCAAATGAAGGCACAAGGGAGAAAATGGAAAATGGGCCACAGTAATGTGCACAAGGAACTCAGGTAATCACAACTTAGATAATTTGATACTTCCACCCTCAAACGAAACAACCCAACCTGCACACATTTCATCGGGTGGCCTCACAAGGTGTGGCACGACCTACCTGATAGAATGAAGGCACAAGGGAGAAAATGGAAAATGGGCCAAATAAACATGCACAAGGAGCCTAGGCAGTCACAAATTAGCCAATTTGATACCACCACCCTCAAATGGAATGACCTAACCCGAACGCGTTTCATTGGGAGCCCTAACATGGCGCGACACGACACGCCTGACCGAACGAAGGTGTTGAGCCCCAAGATTGTGCTTTATTTCATCTTACTTCACCTCGTTTTCCTTTTTCCATTGATATCCCAGGCCTAATTGATCAATGAAATTAGTTAAAATTACTTTTAGAATGATTAAAAATGGCTAACTTGCTAAGTTTTGTGATTTTGTCATTATAATGCAAACTGGCTACAGAATGCAGACATTTCATAGCTAACTGGCAATTCTGTAGCTGTCTTCACGTTCAGGCATGTTCTAGGTTCCCTCTCAAGAAAATCCACATATGGGTATATTCCACGTCATGTCCACATCATTCGTTGCTCACCATGAAGGAAGAACTGAATTCTGGACGTGGTTTTGGTACGTGGGAACTCATTTAAGGACGCAGACTTCTAATAGGACTGTCTTAGTCTAGATGTCCTTTTTCTCTTTACGTTTCCATATTCAGAGTCCTAATGTGATTTTGATAAGGAAAGACAAGGATCCCTGTATTGTTGCAAGTTCTGTTATGTAAATTTGTTATAAAAACACTTGGGAAACCGAGAGATAGGCTAGATTTTGCTCTAGATTTTGCTTAGATTTCATGCTATATTTCTGAAGACCGAGACTACTCTGTTTCAAGTTGTTTTTCCTTTAATGAAGAGGACAGCATTGCTTTGAACGCATTGAGTTGATTTGGAGTTAGATTCCATCTGGTGGTAGAGGGCCCCTGCCTCCTGCACGGCTTTACTTTCGTAATTTAGATAAGTATCTTAGTTGTTTTTACGTTTTTGAAGTTTGAGTTCATAGTTAATTTCATTAGCCACTATAGTTATACTTGTTCTAAGAACTCTTAGAGAAAGAAGAAATCTTCAAAGTCATGAGAATGAATAGGAAATGGCTATAGTGTTGTAGGATTTAATTGTATTTCTTATGTTAACTATCAAGTTGCTAAGAGGACTAAGAAAACTCTTCCAAAAAATCCTTATGATGTCTAAGGCATGACTGTGGTACTGAATGTTTCAGTTGTTTGTTTATACTAAGTAACATAGCTAATCTTGCTCTTAAAACGCTCTTCCAAAATATCATAATGATGGGTAGGAGATAGCTGTGATATCTTAGTTTTTAAATTGCTTTCAGTCTTTATGTTTGTATTTGCACTGAATTGTACAGCCAGGATTGTTCTAAGAAGCTCTTCCAAAACACCATTCATGATGGACAAAACAGGCTATATAATCCCATAGATTAATGCATGATAACTTAGTTAGGATACTCCGGAGTCAAATTGCATTTAACTCATGCTCTGTTATTTGTTTTAAGTTTCATAATGGCTTGTTAGTTCAGCACTGTTTTAGACTAGTGACATCTTAAGTTCAGTTTTAGCTTAACTCATTGCATTTTCACTCCACATTTAGTTGTCATCCATTTCATATTAGATTACATTAGTTGTTAAACTTAAACAACACGGCCTTCATTATTTACAAAACCTTCTTTTGTTCCAAATCTATAATTGACTCATAACTATCTGGACAGAAGACAGTATCATCCCAAGGCCTGAAGTACTTTTGCAACTTCTTTTATCATCTAACAAACAAACCTTTCCTCAAAAGACTATTCTAAAAATCTATAACCTTTGAGTGAAGTGTAGTGGTGTCAAACTAAGTTGCAGAATAGGGTTAGGAGCTAGTCTTAGAGTAGAGATCTTATGATGTTAACAATATTTTTCTCCAAATATGTTTCCACAAATCTTTAATCATGGATAAAATGTTGTCTCATTATAAGTTGATTGTTTAAGTATTTAGTTAGGAGAATTTGTATACTTAGCTGACCATTTCTCAAGCTCTCCCAAAATACCTTTGATGAAAGAATTGGACAAGTTAAGTTTATGTTTTGATTCATTTTCTTGAAGTCATTATCAAGCTTGGTATTCTGCTTAGTCATAGTTTAGGTTTGATTCTGTTTCAGTATTTTCACTTGTCATTTGTCATCAACCAATTAGGCTTTACTCTGTTTTTAATCAGTAGTTTCCTTCCACCAGCATTTAGTTCTTTTTCCTGTGAACATAAAATCATCAAAAGACCAAAAACATCAGAAAACACTAAATACAACGCATTAAGAAACAAACACCTAGGCACATATAGTGCACTTCACTTCAGCAGTTTACCAACCCTGGTTGACAATTAAATGAACTCAATTTAGGAGACTAGGTTGAGCCCAAACATTTTAGCGCCGTTGCCGGGGAAGTGAAAACTAGGTAACCTTTGTTTCTTAACTCCAAAAAAAAATTATATGCGTAGAGAGAGAGAGATTCAAGGGGTATATTTATAAGCAACAGAAGTAGAAGTTTGATTCCTAGAACACCACTTGTTTCACCTAGACCCAGAGCTAGTACACCTTCAACTCAGACCCACATTCCATCCATTACTGATCCTGGACTTCTAGAGGACCTAAGATCAGATATTCCATTAGAAATACCTTCCACTTCATCCATTGAATCTGTCTTAGAAGAAAATTCAAGGACTCCTGTTAGGGACACAAACATTCCTACTACTACAGAGGAACTAACCATGGCAGAAGAAGGAGGAGGAGGAGTCTTTAATGGAGAACACACATTATTTGGAGGGGGTAGAGGTAGAGGTAGAGGAGAAGGAGGTAGAGGTGTAGAAGGAGAAGGAGGTAGAGGAAGAGGTAGAAGAGAAATAGGAAGTTCTTTTGGGTTCCCTATAATTGATGAAGAAACCAATACAACCATGAAAAACATTTCACCCTCTGTCCTTCCAAACTTATATGGACTTAAAACTGAAGATCTTGAAACCTTCCTATTTGAATTTGAAGTCCTATGTAGAACTTATGGTATTTGTTGGAAATATGATGCAGGATGTTGTCCTTGATGGCAACCCACTGAATGAAGATGAAGACATCTGACTGTTGACATGTGTTGTCCTTGATGGAAATTCACCTAATGAAGTTATGCTTGACTTGATGGACTTAGTAAATGATGTAAATCTGATGTGATATGATGTTTGTTGACAATATGATGCTAAGTGTTGTCCTTGAAAGGCAACCCACTTGATAAAGATGATGGCAACGTACTTGATGAAGTTGTGCTTGCTAGAATATGTTCTTGATGAAGAAAATATGATGTATCTACAGTGTGCAATGAAGAAAGGAATTCAGAATGTGCTCAAAGTATGATGGAAAAATTATGTCTCTATGAATACGCGGATATGTCTAAAAAGAACGTGATAAGTCGCGTATGGGAAAAAACGCTCAAAAAGTGCAAATCCAGGGGCCCGTGGTATTGAAGGCTCATGGTATTGATGACTCGTGGTATTGAAGACTCATGGTATTGAAGACTCGTGGTATTGAAGGCTCATGGTCTTGATGACTCGTGGTATTGAAGACTCATGGTATTGAAGACTCATGGTATTGAAGGCTCATGGTATTGGTTTGACTCGTGGTATTGAAGGCTCATGGTATTGGTTTGGCTCGTGGTATTGAAGGCTCATGGTATTGTTTTGGCCCATGGTATTGAAAAAGATAAACCTATATAAGGAGAAGAAATTCATTGTGAAAAACACAAGAATGAGAGCAAGATGTCTGAGCTTGAATGAATACTTCTCTATGAAGTATATCTCTATGGAAAGGGTAAAGGTTTGATGAAAAATCTGAATGTATGATGCACCAATGATGAAGAAGGGGATCCAGATCTGAAATGTACTTGTATCTGCTAGATCTGATTATGGAAGGCTTAGATCTGTGATGAGGCGAACATCTAGGCGAACATCTGTCTGAAGTGAAAGGGTATGAAATATCTGATCTGTTCTGCTGTGTTTCTCATATCTGATCTGTGTTGATAAGTATCTGTTGGTGATGTATGTTTGTGCTAAAAAGTATGGAAAGGGTCCAGTGTGAAAATTGATGAAACGTGGTCCAAGGTGGTGCTGAGGGTTGTAGCCTTCAGTCAGGGGGTTGTAGCTCCCTTCCAGGTGAGGCTGGTAAACGAGATCGAGGGGGTCGTAGCTCCCTTCCAGGAGAGGCTGGTAAACGAGTCAGGGGGTTGGAGCTCCCTTCCAGGAGAGGCTGGTAAACGAGCGCAGGTGGGTGCCTGCGTGCTGGTCAAGTCTGCGCCAGCACATTTGTTGTAAGATGTTTTCTCTATAATAAAATATTGAAGGCTGAGCACCTGCAGCGGTGGTTTTCTCCCGAATTGGGTTTCCACCTAAAAATCCTGGTGTTCATGTGTGATGCTTGGTGTGATGGTTTATTCTGTTCTTACTGCACATGTTTACTATTTATGGAACATCTGATGAATGAATAATGGAATGATATAAGCAAAGAACTAATGACATAATTAGGTCTCTGTGTATACGCAATTTTTATGAAGGATATCCACGTGTATACGCTAGTTGGCTTCAGAAAAGTAGCATATGGGTTTTAGAGCATGAAAAAGTAAAAATTTTTGAGTATGCAGTAAATACTGATTCACCCCCCCCTCTCAGTATTTTTCCCAACAATTGGTATCAGAGCAGGTCCTTGTGCAGAAGCTTGATCGCTTAAAGGAGATCCGTCGCAATGGGAAGTCAAGAAGGAGCAATGTCTATAAAGCCACCTCTATTCAATGGAAGCAATCTGATATTCTGGAAGGTACGTACAAAAGCATATCTGCAAAGTCTTGGTGCGGATGTATGGGCAATCGTGGAAGAAGGTTATCAATACCCGGCAAGTATTCCTACTGATGCAGCAGAAAGGAAGAAGTATGAAACCAATGCCAAAGCAGTAAATGTCTTGCTAGGAAGCATGTCTGAATCAGAATTTGCTAAAGTGATGCAGCTACATTCGGCAAAAGACATATGGGACAAAATCATTCTAAGCTATGAAGGAGACACAAAGGTAAAAAGTGCAAAACTCCAAACTCTTAGAATTGAATATGAAAATTTGAAGATGCATAGTGATGAAAGTGTTGCCGGTTTCTTTCTTCGTCTAGATGATATTGTAAATCGGATGAGAAATTTGGGTGAAACCATAACTGATACTACTCTGGTGGAAAAGGTCTTAAGATCTTTGACTTCAAAATTTGACTCTAAAGTTTCAGCTATTGAAGAAAGACAAGATCTGCAAACTCTTACTATTGTTCAATTACATGGTATTCTGACTGCTTTTGAAATGAGACAAGGAGGTCCGTCTCAAATCAAAGAAGCTGCTTTTAAGGTATCTGCAAGAGAAAAAAAGGAAGTTGTCAAAGAATCCAGCTATATATCTGAAGAAGAAGAAGCGAATTTTGTGAGAAAGCTCCAACTAGGTACTGGAAGATTCAAAGGTAAGCTTCCCTTCAAATTTTTTGAGTGTGGAAAAGTTGGTCATTATGCTGCTAAATGTCCTTATAGAGAAAAGCATGGTAAAGGGAAACAATTTGAGAAGAGAAAGAGTTATTATGCAAAAGAAGATGATGATGAAGTGTCCAGTGAAGATGAAGAAGATTCTGACCAAGATCTAAAAGTGCTCATGGCTAAGAAGCAAAAAAAGAAGGTTACTCGAGGAAAGGAGATACCTCAGAAATCATGTATAGCAAAAATTGAAGAAGATGAAACAGATTCTGACGAAGATCTACAAGCACTCATGGCAAAGAAGAAAAAGGAGAAGGCCACTTGTAATACTCTTCTTTGTGCAAACAATAGTAAAGATAGTGAAATTAAAGTGGTGGATCTAGAAGAAGCTCTCAAGATTAAAGAAGAAGAACTTCAAAGTTCATACAATAAGCAAGAAACTATCTATAAAGAGATGATCTCACAAATGAAAGATCAAATAGAAATGCTGAATGAACAGATGGACAAGTATCAAAGGTTTCACACTTATGCATCCAATCGAATTAAAGATCTAGAAGCAGATTTTGAAAAATCAAGCAAGAAGAATGAAGGACTTGAAGCTGCAATCATTTGTCTTCAGCAAGATTTAGAAGCATCAAGTAAGAAAAATAAGGAACCTCTACAATCATTTGAAAAGGAATGCCTTGAAGCAGAAATCATCTCTCTTAAAGAAGATCTGGAAAAATCAAATAAGAAGAATGAAGAGCTGCAACAAACATGTGAAGGAAATGAAGATTGGTTGAAAGAAGAGATTCTAAATCTGAAGGATCAAGTTGAAGATGGAAGAAGAAAAGAAGAAAGCATGACAACGCAATGTCAAGCCTTGGAGGTTGAGGTAAATATTCTCAAAGGTAAATTAGAAGAAAAGGTTAAACTTTTGAGGTTTCATGATAGTACTAACATTTTGGACAATATTCTGAGTAATCAAAGGTCTCCTGCTATCAAACATGGTCTTGGTTTCCATGAAACTGTTAAAGGAAAATCTAGCTCACAAGGATGTGCCAAAAATTCAGAGGATGTCAATGCAAAACCTGAAGTGTTGAAAGAGACAAAATCTCAATCAACAATCATGAATTCTCAAAGGAATTCATTCAAGAACGTTGAATGTTTTAAATGTCATAATTATGGACATGTTGCAGAAAATTGCAGGAGAAGATCATTTCAGCCTCAAACAAACAGTTCCTACATAGAAAGGTACTTTGGTTTCTTCAAGGGATATTGTTATTCATGTAACAAGTATGGACATAAAGCAGCTGAGTGTAAAAGGAGGAAGAATAGAAATACTCATTATGATTCTTATGTTTATTTCTCTGGCCACATTAGATGTTATGCTTGTAACAAGTATGGACATGTAGAAAAAGAATGCAGGATGAACAGATCTGGGAAAGTGGACAATTTTCAGCAGACAGTTGGAAAGCTCAAGCAAATTTGGAAAAAGAAGGAGGACCGATCAGAAACGTAGGAAATTCAGACCCTACTACAGTCATCCGCTTCTGGAAGATTACTTCTCTGATTGACTGCAGGAACGATGTGAGATACATTATGAGATCTATTAATGTATCGTCACAAGGGGAGCAATGCATGATGACTCTCATGGTTGATTTGATTATTCTGGTTATGTTTACTTCTGACAGCGCATCTGATGTAGAAAGGACAGGTACATGAGGTACAAGCTCAGAAAGAAATGAAGGAAGATGGAAATTTTCTATGCTTCACTTTCCATACGCAGGTTCCATTAACTAAAGTCGCGTATACACGCGAGTTCCAGAAGACGCAGTCGCGTATACATTGATGATAAGAAAATTTATCTGATAGCTGAAGATCTAAAGCAGAGGTCCAGGGGGAGCATCAGTCTGATTGCTGATGATTGCACTGTTAGCATCATTCTAGTTATACTCATGATAATGAAATGATGCATGGGTTCTTGTGTTGAAGATTATGGATGAAGCCTGGTTGCTCTATGATGAAGAGCATTCATTGTTGAGATGAAAGTCTTATAGTTCAGAGATGAGGACAGATCATGCAGGGATTTTTGTTGATGACTTGCTGTTGAAGGTGTCTCAGATTGCACAAGTTAAGGAAGAAGCACTGGTTTAGGGGGAGTAGCAGGTTGAATTCTAATGGTTGCATTGTTGGAAATATGACTGCTTATTCTTTGGTCTTGATCATATAGAGTTTGGTTGCTATGGTTGAGATTTTTTTTTTTTTCCTACATATGTTACTTCATGTTACATCTTGAAGATCATGGTGATTTTGGACCACATGGATGATTGCTTGACACATATCTGAAGATGCTGTTCTGATAATCTCTTTTGGAAAGAATGTATTGATGCTGCAAAGGATCCGAAGGCTTGGTTACTAATGGGCTTATGCTACAACCATTGGATGACGCTTGAAGACACAACTACACTATTCTGTTATATATGTAGTCCAGGGAAGCAGTCAAATATCTCAGAAAGAAGTTGAACACTGTCTTTGCCTTACAAATCAGATCTGGTTGAAACTTAGAAGGTGTCTTGGGATACGCGGGTTTCCTGAAACACAGTCGCGTATGTACGCGAGTTCCTGCACATAAAACCGCGTATGGTTGGTTGCTGACAATTCTTGGTTGGTTCGGCTCTCTTCAGCACAGCTGCAGTGCTGTTTGGTATCTCTGGTGGTGTTCCAGTTCTCATAAATCTGTTTCTAATGTTTTGATGAAGATGCCTTGATGATTTGTTGGTGAAAATGTTCAGGTTGCACAAACTAAGGGGGAGCCTTAGTCATATGAAAAGGATGCATGGATGCACAGATTCAGGGGGAGTATTAGTGTTGCTGAGTATAATGCATTGTTGGCATTATGATGGTTATGTTATATGATCTCTCTTGAGGTCTTCTTGGTGTTGGTCATAAATGGTCATATTTATATTTTGGTGAAAAGGTCTTGTTGAGACCCATGTTGTAAAATTGTAATATTCAGTCATGTAAGGACTTGTCAATTTGTAAACCCACTTGGTTAGGTAGCTGAGTCATGTTTGTAAACCCACTTGGTTGGGTAGCTGAGTCACATTTGTAAACCCACTTGGTTGGGTACTTGACTCTTCTATGTAAATCCACTTGGATGAATCTTTGATGTAAGTATGAGTCATTGGTGATAGGAATGTCATAGAGTCATGTACTTCATTGCAAAATATGTTTGAAGATTCAGCATGTGAACTGGAGACTTGGTCTTGGTGTATGCAGTAGATCTAAGAACGCTTCTACATGAGGAGAAAAGGGAGGTATGTTGTTGAATTGTGTTCTTGCTGATGTCAAGGGGAGAGTGACATAGTGTTTGAATGAAGATAATGATGTGCCTTATGCCCTTGATGTCAGGAGAATGTATAGGTGTTTTGGACTGATGCCAAAAATGGAAAGTGACATGGAGAAGCCGAGGAGAATGACATGGGTAACATTGTACTGATATGTCCTTATATTGTGAGAAACCAAACACCATCATGGTTGCCATCAAGTCCAAAGGGGGAGATTGTTGGAAATATGATGCAGTGTTATTCTGGTAGTACTTGAATGAAGAATGAAGACCATTATTTGTTGACATGTATTTGTGTAGTGGAAATCTTTGATGAAGTTATTCTTGACTTGATGGACTTGGTAAGAAATGATGCAAAATCTGATGTGATATGATGTTTGTTGACAATATGATGATGCTAGTGACATCCTTGAAAATGGCCACTTGATAAGGATGATGGCAACTTACTTGATGAAGTTGTGCTTGCTAGAATATGTTCTTGATGAAGAAAATATGAGTGTATATGTAATATACGATTATTATAATGAAGAAAGAATTCAGAATATCAAAGTATGATGAGAAAAATTCTCTGTCTCTATGAATACGGATATGTCTAAAAAGAAGGCATGATAAAGTGTGTGGGAAAAAGCGCTCCAAAAAGTGCAAATCCGGGGGGGGGGGGGGGGGGGGGGGGGGGGGGGGTATTGAAGACTCATGGTATTGAAGACTCGTGGTATTGAAGGCTCATGGTATTGATGACTCGTGGTATTGAAGACTCATGGTATTGAAGGCTCATGGTATTGGTTTGACTTGTGGTATTGAAGGCTCATGGTATTGGTTTGGCTCGTGGTATTGAAGGCTCATGGTATTGTTTTGGCCCATGGTATTGAAAAAGATAAACCTATATAAGGATAAGAAATTCATTGTGCAAATCACAAGTGTGGGTGCAAGATGTCTGAGCTTGAATGAATACTTCTCTTTGAAGTAGATCTGAATGGAAAGGGTTACACTTGAAGATAAATCGGAATGTATGATGCACCAATGATGAAGAAGGGGATCTAGATCTGAAATGCATTTGTATTTGCTAGATCTGATTATGGAAGGCTTAGATCTGTGATGAGGCGAACATCTAGGCGAACATCTGTCTGAAGTGAAAGGGTATGAAATATCTGATCTGTTCTGCTGTGTTTCTGATATCTGATCTATGTTGATAAGTATCTGTTGGTGATGTATGTTTGTGCTAAAAATTATGGAAAGGGTCCAGTGTGAAAATTGATGAAACGTGGTCCAAGGTGGTGCTGAGGGTTGTAGCCTTCAGTCAGGGGGTCGTAGCTCCCTTCCAGGTGAGGCTGGTAAACGAGATCGAGGGGTCGTAGCTCCCTTCCAGGAGAGGCTGGTAAACGAGTCAGGGGGTTGGAGCTCCCTTCCAGGAGAGGCTGGTAAACGAGCACAGGTGGGTGCCTGCGTGCTGGTAGGAGTCTGCACCAGCACATATGTTGTAAGATGTTTTCTCTATAATAAAATATTGAAGGATGAGCAACTGCAGCGGTGGTTTTCTCCCGACTTGGGTTTCCACCTAAAATCCTGGTGTTCATGTGTGATGCTTATGTGTGATGGTTTATTTTGTTCTTACTGCACATGTTTACTGTTTATAGAACATCTAATGAATGAATGATGGAATGATATAAGTGAAGAATTAATGGCATAATTAGATCTCTGTGTATACGCGAGTTTTATGAAGGATATCCTCGTGTATATGCTAGTTGGCTTCAGAAAAGTAGCATATGGGTTTTAGAGCATGAAAAAGTAAAAATTTGAAGTGTCATTAATCTTTGATTACCCCTCTACAGATGTTTAGCAATAACTACTTACAAGAAGCTCAAAAACTGAAATTATTCCCTTCAACCTTGAAAGGATCAACATTGAAGTGGTTTATGAGTTTGATCAACAGTTCTATTAGGACATGGGAAGACATGAAACAAGCATTTCTAGAGAGGTATCTAGATTATTGTATGCCGGTCAATCATAAGGAAGAAGTGTTTAAGATGTTACAAAAACAAGATGAAAACTTAGAAGATTTGTTGGAGAGATTTCCTTACAACATCAAAAGAGCAAAAATGGAAAACCTAGATCAAGACACCTTAAAAGCTCTTTTGTTGAAAACAATTAGGGATGAATGGTTGGATATCCTTAACATGATGGGAAAAGGGGATATATCACAGCTCACATTACCTGAAATATCTGAGTTATGTATCAAACTTTCAAGAGGGAAATCTAGAACTATAAAAGGTCCAAGAGATCCTGCTCTTGCAAGGGCAAGTAAGTCTGCTTCTGGGACAGTAAGTAGATCAGAAATAGGACACATGCTTGATGATTTCAAATCTGACATCTTAGGGAGTCTTGGTGAAAAAGTAGACACCCTTAAGATACAAAACAAGAAAAAAGTTGAATCTGATGCCTTGGCAATATTTTGTCCCAAATGTAGAAAGAAACATGCCTTGAGAGAGTGTCCTTTGGATGTAAAATTTGTAGAGACCTGTGTCATTTGTTATGAAAAACATGAGACCAAGAATTTTACTTCTCTTCCTGGTCTCAAAGTTTTCTTTCAGGAGGAAACTCCTACAGATTCCACAGAGTCTCTCAATTTTGTATCTAGAAGGCCTTGGCAGGGACCTCAAACACAAGGATTCCATGATCAAATGTATAATCAACCTCCACCTTGGAATTCTTGGCAGCAACCTTGGCCTCAATTTCAAAATCAATCTCCGGCTTGGGCACAAGGATCACAAAGTCCCTATGGAAGATACTCCCCATATTATCAGTATCCACCATCCTATCCACCATACCCACATTTTTATCCTCAAAATCCTCAACAAAATTTTCCTCAAAATCTTCAAAAAAAATTCCAACAAAATCCTCAACAAAATCCTCGACAACATCATCAGAACATACCACATCAAAATCAACCACTTTCATTACCATTCCCTCAAAAATCAAATCAATTGCCTGCTCAACCCATACCAAACCCTAATAATAAAAATCCTCAGAATACATACATGATAGAAGTCCAACAGTTTCCAACTTATTTAATTACTCCTTTAGACCTTAGTGATGTTCAACTTAGGTCTGGAAGAATACTTGAAAAGAGGAAACCTTCTGTGATCATACAAGAACAAGATAACTCTGAGGAAGACTCTCTACGGGTGAATAAAATTCTTGAGGGAGACACATCTTTTCAAGACCCAAACACTGAAAAATCAAAGCAAAAAGATCCAATAATTTCAACTCCTGTATTAGAGCAACCATCCACATCTACTTCTATACCTCCCTTTCCAGAAAGATTACAAATTGATAGAGGTGTAGAAAAACAAATTATAGTGCCTAATTATGATTTCCTAGATGAGCTGAGAAATGTTTGCATTAAAATTCCATTATTACAAGCCATCAAGGAAATTCCAATTTTAGCCAAAACAATAAAGGAGTTGAGCATGAAGAAAACAAGAAAAAGAATAAGAGAAATAAAGAAAATTCAACTGGCAGGAAAAATAGCAGACATTATGATGGGCAAGATTGCTATTCCAAAGTATCTTGACCCAGGAAATCCAGTTGTTAAAATTCACATCAATGGAATTGAAATCCAAAACACACTCATTGATTTAGGAGCAGCAATCAATATCATGAGTAGACAAATCATGGATAAACTGAAACTTTCTAATCTTCTCTTTACACCCACATTATTACAATTAGCAGACAGATCTGTGATCAAACCAGATGGGGTAATGGAAGACATTCCAGTGTCCCTAGATTCTTGGGAGTACCCTGTGGATTTCATGATCCTAACTCCTAAGAATAATCTAGGAGGACATCCTGTTATATTAGGAAGACCTTGGTTGGCTACAGCTGATGCTTTTATTAGTTGTAGATCCGATGATATGTATATCTCTGATGGTAGTTCAACTAATAAATTCACTTTATATCCTCCAGCTAGGACAATTATAGATTTAGATGACACTCAATGGATAGAGGATGAAGAAGATTTACAACCTCTCTTCACAATTTCAGAAATTAGTGAAGATAATCAAATTCTGAATACTCTAGAAAACTTTGAATCCTCTCCAGAACACAAACATGAATCATTTTAAGAGGGATCCAATATTGAGTTTTTGTCATCAAGGCAGATGTCTCTTCATTCTATGGATAAATTTGGCAGCTCTACAAATGAGATATTTCCAAGCAAAACTTTGAACATAAATAAAAACCTAGAAAAATCTCAACAAGAAGAGTTAGTCAAAGTATTACAGAGACATTCTTCTGCATATGCATGGGAATACACTGACATGAAAGGGATAAGCCCCAAGACTTGCACTCATCACATCTATATAGAGGAAAATTGCAAACCAATCATACAACCTCAAAGATGGATGAATCCAAATCTTAGGGAAATTGTTAAAGAAGAATTGAAAAAATTGTTAAATGTTAATTTCATCTATCCTATTTCAGATAGTCAGTGGGTTTCTCCTTTGGTAATTGTGCCAAAGAAAAATGGAAAATGGAGGGTGTGTGTTGACTACCGAGAACTGAATAAAGCTACTCTTAAAAACCATTTTCCCTTACCTTTCATAGATCAAGTATTAGATACATTAGCTGGAAAAAAGTACTTTTCATTCCTAGACGGGTTTAGTGGTTACAATCAAATCCAAGTAGCACTTGAAGATCAAGACAAAACCACATTTACCTGTCCTTGGGGTACCTATGCTTACCGAGTATTTCCATTTGGATTATGCAATGCACCTGCAACATTCCAAAGGGAAGTATTAGGAATTTTTTCAGATCTAATACATGATTGTGTAGAGGTATACATGGATGATTTCACAGTTTATGGAAATACTTTTGAAGAAGCTTTAGCAAACTTGGAAAAAGTTTTAAAGAGATTTCAGGAAGCAAATCTTTCACTTAGTCATGAGAAATGTTTCATGATTTTTACTGAATGTATTGTTTTGGGGCATCACATTTTAGGGGATGGGATTAGAGTTGATGAGTCAAAAGTTGAAGTCATCTCTAACTTATCTATTCCAAGTTGTCAAAAAGATGTTAGGATTTTTCTAGGATTTACAGGATATTATCGGAGGTTTATAGAAAAATTCACCAAGATAGCATCTCCACTCTTCAAATTACTTACCAAAGATTGTGAATTCAAGTGGACTTCTGATTGCCAGTTAGCTTTTGAAACCCTGAAAACCAAAATTTCTGAAGCACCTATATTAAGGGGACCTAACTGGAAGTTACCTTTTCATATCTCGACAGATGCTTCCGATACAACTCTAGGAGCAGTATTGGGACAAAAAGATTTGATTCCTTATGCCATCTATTATACCAGTAAAAATTTGACTCCTGCAGAGTTAAACTATACTGTAACTGAAAAAGATTTTTTAGCTGTTGTTCATGCCATAAACAAATTTATACACTATATAACAGGCTATGAAACTTTTGTTCACACTGATCATTCTGCAATTAGATACTTAATGAACAAATCAATCACTAATGGCAGAGTTATAAGATGGTTATTGCTCTTACAAGAATTCAACATCACCATTCTAGATAGGCCTGGAAAACGAAACACAGTCGCTGATTTCCTATCTAGACTCCAAAATATCAAAGATGACACTCCGATTGAAGATCAATTTCCTGATGAATATCTTTTTGCAATTTCTACTCAAACTCCATGGTTTGCTGATATTGCTAATTATTTAGTTTCAGGGAAATTTCCTTCAATAATGAATGCAAGAGATAAAATAAAAATCATTTATGACAATGCAAAATATTCATGGGTTGCTAATGAGTTGTACAAGACAGGTCCAGATTTGATCATTAGAAGGTGTGTTCGTGAAGATGAGATGCCTGAGATTCTCAAGGCATGTCATGATGAACCTTGTGGCGGACACTTTTCAGATAAGAGGACAGCCTATAAGATCCTTAATTTAGGATATTATTGGCCATCCTTGTTTAAAGATGCTAAAGAGTATGTCAAAAGGTGTGACAGTTGCCAAAGGGTAGGGAAACTTTCTCCTTCAGGTGAGATGCCATTACAACCTCAGGTACATATTGAACCTTTTGAAAAATGGGCTTTGGATTTTGTAGGACCTATTAGTCCTCCATCAAGATAGAAGAGATATATATTAGTTTGCACTGATTATGTTACCAAATGGGTAGAAGCCAAGTCATTACTTGTTGCTAATGAAGCATCTGTAGTTACTTTTCTTTTTGAGGATATTTTTACTCGTTTTGGTGTCCCAAGGGAAATTGTTACAGATCAAGGAGCTCAATTTACATCAAGGCTAGTGGAACAAATGATGGAGAGGTACAAAATAAGGCATAGAAAATCTACTCCTTATCATCCACAAGCAAATGGTCAAGTGGAATCTACTAATAAGGTCATTGAAGGAATCCTAACAAAGATTTTTCATTTACATAGAAGAGATTGGGTAGATAGGCTTCCTGAAGCCTTGTGGGCCTATAGAACTACATGGAGAAACACAACAGGCCATACTCCTTATGAACTTGTTTATGGAAAGCAAGTTTTGTTTCCCATATAGTTCCATATTCAAACTTTCAAAATGGCAGTTCAGCTAGGACTTGATTTAACGGAGGCACAAAAGCATAGATTGGAGTAGATTAATGAATTGGATGAGATCAGACAAGATGCAGTTCAGAAAACAAGTCTAGTTCAACAACAAAGGACTAGATGGCACAATAAGTACATCAAAGAGAAGAAATTCAAAGAAGGTGACTGGGCTCTCTTGTTTGATTTAAAATTCAAGGATTTTCAAGGTAAATTTCAAACACATTGGCTTGGGCCATATGAAATTGTTGAAATTTTTGACAATGGAGTAGTAAAAATTAGGACAATAGATGAAGAAGAGGTCACTTTTATTGTGAATGGTCATAGATTGAAGCTGTATCACAAACCACTCTCAAGAGAAGAATTTGTTAAGAAGTTCCAGGAAACAAGTGATGTGAAGTTAATGAAGAAGAATCTTTCTTCTTCATCAACTTGATTGAATTTTCTGAAGCATTTCTTTTGAAAAAAAAAAAGAAGATACAAAATAAAAAATAAAAAAATAAGGTATAAACATGAAAACCAATCATTGATTGGCATGTTTATACAGAAAAGATATGGTGAAAATCAGAGTCTTTCTAACACTCTAACTTTTCCCATTTTGTTTTTGCAAGCAACTGTTACAAAATCATAAGTTCAGATCCATTGTACTCATGATCCATCTCATTTCATTTCATTCCATTCACTTATCCATCCATACTCCATTTCATTCATTCATCCATACTTCAGTTCATTCCATAATATCATTCATCTCATTCCATACTTCATCCACCTCATTTCCATGTCAAAATTTAAAGTTTGATATCTTGCTGCAAATGAATAACACATGTCATGGATTGCAGGCCATTTCTTATATTCTTCCACTCCATTTCATAAATTATATCCATTCCATTTCATCATCTACTTCATACATATCATGTCTCATCATCCATCTTCATTCATGCCATATAACATTTCACTTATATTCCAAATCACTCCATTCCATGATTAAAATGCTCTACAGGTACATTCTGCAGCTGATCAGACTTTCCGCAGCCAGACAGTCATTCCGCAGCTACGGATCCTGAAGGAACTAATCAGCAGACATTTGAATTGCAACAAAATGGTCCAGTATATCCATAAACAAGCAAAATTAAGAGGAATTATGAGGACTCACAAAATAATGGTTTCCAGAGGAGAACCAAGTATATGAAGACCACAAAAAGCAGATGAAAAGCAAAGGTAACAAATTTTGATTATAATGGCATATCATAAACTTTAGTATAGTTTTAGTTATGAATCATTCGAAAAAGTTGTTTTGATTATTTTTATTGATCATGTCAAATATACCCTCCACAGACTTTGGATAAAAATATCTCATTTCAAATTCTATACATGACCATCATTTAAGCGGTTAAAAAGGCTGAAGTGTTTGATTTCCTCACGTCACCCAGCCAAATCATTTAATGATGATTTTTTTTTTCTGTTGTAAAAAATCTCCGCAGTATTTTCACTCATTGATTTGTTTTCTTCACCTCACTTCATTAAATAATTCTGTAACTACCTCCATCACTCCATTCCGTAGCTATCCCTTCATCATTTCATTCCGCAAAACAGAGATATCCCAATCACCGTGAGTAGAGGTATATCAATTTCAAATATCAAACCACTATCACCGTGAGTAGAGATCAAACCACTATCACCGTGAGCAGATATTGAAGCATTATCACTGTGAGCAGAGACTGAAGCACCGTCACCGTGAGCAGAAAATAAAAGCATTATCACCGTAAACACAGAGATATATCAGTGTGGAATTTGAAGCCATTGTCACCGAGAAATAGAGGTATATCAGTGTGGAATTTGAAGCTATTGTCACTATCAACCAGAGCTATATCAGTTTGAAGATTGAAGCCATTGTCACCGTGAACCAGAAGTATATCAGTTTGAAGCTTGAATTTATTGTATTAATCTGAAGATTGAAGAAAGAATTATGGGCCTCATTGTAAGAACTGAACCAGTGGGTACAAAATACCTGGAAGGATACCTTCAAAGTAGAGAAATGTTGCAACAGGTAGGATAGCTACAATTTCTTGAGAAATTTAATGTCTTCCACAAAGAAGTCACTAAAACATTTGCAAGGTCATTTAAAGGAGCTGAGGTTGAAGTGCGAGATGTTAAATTCACTGTCACTGAGGTTTTCATTGCAGAAGCAACATGATTGCTTAGAAATGGAGAGAGATGGTTCAAAAACAGAGAATTCCATAATGAATCATGGAAGCAAATTTTAAAATCACCAGGTATGGATGTCACTGTGCTTAAGAAGGGAATTCCAAGTTCTGCATTGAAAAATAAATGGAGAAATATATTGCTTATTCTGCAAAAATTTATCACATGTGAAGGTAGATATGGCACATTTTATGTTTACCATATTAGACTGATAATGCATTTTCTGGAGGAAGAGTTAAACCTACCCTATTTCTTGCTTCAAAGTTTGAAAAAGATGGCTTCATGTGTTCAAAGAAGGGTCCAATTCTTAGAGACAACTCTATACCATCATGGCTTGGTTAAGATTTTAATTGAACACCATTTAGCCAAAACAAATGATACTTGGGATAATTTCTTGATAAGAAATCATTTTGAAGAGCCAAAAGAGCCCTCACCTGAACATCAACCTACAAGGAGAAGCAGAAAATGGAGAGCCTCTAAAATTGAAATTGACAAAACAGTACAGGAAAGTAGTGAAGAAATAATCTCAGAGAAGTTGACTCAAATTAATAGACAACTTAAGAAAGAAAGGGTAATCAGAAATTCTGCCACAGAAAAAGGAGAGGGATCATCCCAGCCAAGAAGAAGCCATAGACTTAGGGTGAAACTAAGGAAAACTCAGATCAAACAAACAGGGGTGATAAATATAGAAGATGAGGAAACATCTATTGAAGAAGATGTTGAAGAGGATTTTAATGAAGAAACCCCTGAAATTAACCCTGCTCAGCAAGAAGTTTATGACTATGTTGAAACATTGGAAAGGAAAGCTTCAGAGAGTAAAGATAGAACCCCTAGTCCTCCACTGTTCGAAATAGATGTGTTAAGAAGGGATAGGTATGAGCTGGAAATACTTAATAGGCACATCAAAAATGAGAATGATATTCTGATGGAACAAGTCAAACTCAAAACCAGTATGAACTCAACCTTATCTCTACAAATGGAAAAAGTGGAAAAGGCTAATGAAAATTTGAAAAAGAGGAACAAGAAGCTAATCAGGGCACTTATCAACTTAAGGTTCAAGTTAGCCATCAGAAAACCCAGAAGACCTTTAATTTCTAGGCAAAGAAGAAGGAGAGGATTAGATGTTCTTGCAGAAGCCTCTGAGTTTATGGAATAAGTTGCATGAGGACATGCAAGAAGTCAGCAGTGGGGGTATGTTGAGCCCCAAGATTGTGCTTTATTTCATCTTAAGTCACCTCATTTTCCTTTTTCCATTGATATCCCAGGCCCAATTGATCAATGAAATTAGTTAAAATTACTTTTAGAATGATTAAACATGGCTAACTTGCTAAGTTTTGTGATTTTGTCATTATAATGGAAACTAGCTACAGAATGCAGACATTCTGTAGCTAACCAGAAATTCTGCAGCTGTCTTCACGTTCAGGCATGTTCTAGGTGTCCTCTCAAGAAAAACCACATATGGGTATATTCCACGTCATGTCCTCGTCATTCGTTGCTCACCATGAAGGAAGAACCGAATTCTAGACGTGGTTTTGGTACGTGGGAACACATTTAAGGAAGCAGACTTCTAATAGGACTGTCTTAGTCCAGATGTCATTTTTCTCTTTACGTTGCCATCTTCAGAGTCTTAATGTGATTTTGATAACGAAAGACAAGGATCCCTGTATTGTTGCAAGTTCTTTTATGTAAATTTGTTACAAAAACACTTGGGAAACCAAGAGATAGGCTAAATTGTTCTCTAGATTTTGCTTAGATTTCATGCTATATTTCTGAAGACTGAGACTACTCTGTTTCAAGTTATTTTTCCTTTAATGAAGAGGACAACATTGCTTTGAACGCGTTGAGTTTATTTGGAGTTAGATTCCGTCTGGTGGTAGAGGGCCCCTGCCTCCTGCACGGCTTTACTTTCGTAATTTAGATAAGTATCTTAGTTGTTTCTACGTTTTTGAAGTTTGAGTTCGTAGTTAATTTCATTAGCCACTATAGTTATACTTGTTCTAAGAACTCTTCCAAAAGAAGAAAATCTTCCAAAAGATCATGAGAATGAATCGGAAATGGCTATAGTGTTGTAGGATTTAATTGTAATTTCTTTTTTTCACTATCACAATTGAACTTATACTAAGCAAACTCTTCCAAAAAATCTTTATGATGTCTAAGGCATGACTGTGATACTGAATGTTTCAGTTGTTTGTTTGCACTAAGTAACATAGCTGATCTTGCTCTTAAAACGCTCTTCCAAAATATCATAATGATGGGTAGGAGATAGCTGTGATATCTTAGTTTTTAAATTGCTTTCAGTATTTATGTTTGCATTTGCACTGAATTGTACAGCCAGGATTGTTCTAAGAAGCTCTTCCAAAATACCATTCATGATGGAAAAAACAGGTTGTAGAATCCCATAGATTAATGCATGATAACTTAGTTAGGATACTCCGGAGTCAAATTGCATTTAACTCATGCTCTGTTATTTGTTTTAAGTTTGATAATGGCTTGTTAGTTCAGCACTGTTTTAGACTAGTGACATCTTAAGTTCAGTTTTAGCTTAACTCATTGCATTTTCACTCCACATTTAGTTGTCATACATTGCATATTAGATTACATTAGTCATTAAAATTAAACAACACGGCCTTCATTATTTACAAAACCTTCTTTTGTTCCAAATCTATAATTGACTCATAACTATCTGGACAGAAGACAGTATCATCCCAAGGCCTGAATTACTTTTGCAACTTCCTTTATCATCTCACAAACAAACCTTTCCTCAAAAGACTATTCTAAAATCTATAACCTTTGAGTGAAGTGTAGTGGTGTCAAACTAAGTTGTAGAATAGAGTTAGGAGCTAGTCTTAGACTAGAAGATCTTATGATGTTAACAATATTTTTCTCCAAATATGTTTCCATAAATATTTAATCATGGATAAATTGTTGTCTCATTATAAGCTGATTGTTTAATTGTTTATTTAGGAGAATTTCTATACTTAGCTGACTATTTCTCAAGCTCTCCCAAAATACCTTTGATAAAAGAATTGGACAAGTTAAGTTTATGTTTTGATTCATTTTCTTGAAGTCATTATCAAGATTTGTATTCTGCTTAGTCATAGTTTAGGTTTGATTCTGTTTCATTATTTTCACTTGTCATTTGTCATCAACCAATTAGGATTTAATCTGTTTTTAACCAGTAGTTTCCTTCCACCAACATTTAGTTATTTTTCTTGTGAACATAAAACCATCAAAAGACCAAAAAAATCAGAAAACACTAAATACAACGCATTAAGAAACGAACACCTAGGCACATACACTGCACTTCACTTCAGCAGTTTACCAACCCTGGTTGACAATTAAATGAACTCAATTTAGGAGACTAGGTTGAGCACAAACAGAAGGCACAAGTGAGAAAGCGAAAAATAGCCCACACAAACATGCGCAAGGCACCCGGGTGGTCACAATGTAGAAAATTTGATACGGTTGGCCTCAAACGAAACAAACCAACCCAAATTCATTTCATCGGGCACCCTCAAATGAAATGACCTGACCCGAATGCATTTCATCGGGCACCCTCACATGGCGCGACACGACGTGCTTGACCGAACGAAGGTAGAAAATAGAAAATGACAAACGGGCCACACGAACATGCACAAGGCACCCAGGTGGTCACAACTTCGAAAATTTGATATGGCCGCCCTCAAATGAAATGACCTGACCTGAACGCATGTCATCAAGTGCCCTCACATGGCGTGACATGGCCCGCCCGACCGAACGAAGGCACAAGCACTCAAATGGAAAATTTGTTGCACGAACAAGCACAAGGCACTTGGGTGGTCACAACTTAGCAAATTCGATACAGCTGCCCTCAAAATAAATGACCCAACTCGAACACATTTCATCGGGGTCCCTCACATGGCATGACACAACACACCCGAATGAACAAAGGCACAAGGGAGAAAATGGAAAACGGGCCACATGAACATGCACAAGGCACCTAGACAGTCACAACTTAGAAAATTTGATACATCCACCCTCAAATGAAATGACCCAACCTGAACACGTTTCATCAGACGCCCTCACACGGTGTGAAACACCACGCCCGACCGAACACATTTCCTCGGGCGCCCTCACATGAATCGGCCAGATCTGAACACGTTTCCTTAGGCACCATCACACGACCTGACCCAAATGCATTTCCTTCGGTGCCTTGACACGACCCGACTCGAATGCATTTCCTTGGGCGCCGTGACACGACTTGACCTAACCCGACCAGAACGAAGGCACAAGGGAGAAAATAGAAAATGGGTCGTGCGAATTTGCACGAGGCACAAAAGTGGTCACAACTAAGCATTTCTAATAAAACCTCCCTCACATGACTCGACCCGACCTGACCCGAACGCGTTTCCTTGGGCGCCCTCACACGGCACGACCCGACCCACCTGAATGAAGGCACAAGGGAGAAAACGAAAAATGGGCCACACGAAAATGCACAAGGCACACGGGCGATCACAACTTAGTATTTTTTATATGGCCTTCCTCACATGACTCGACCCAAACATGTTTCCTTGGGTGCTCTCACATGACTCGACCCGAACGCGTTTCCTTGCGCACCCTCACATGGCACGACCCAACCTACCCGAACAAAGGAAAAATGGATAAAATGGAAAACGGGTCACACGAATGTGAACAAGGCACATAAACAGTCACAAATGAGCATTTTTGATACAAAATCCCTCACATGACTTGACCCAACCCGACCTGAACATGTTTCCTTGGGCGCCCTCACATGGCACGAAGTAAGCCACCCGAACAAAGACATAAGGGAGAAAATGGGAAACGGGTCACATGAACATGCACAAGGCACACGAGAATTCATAACTTACCATTTTTTATACAGCCACCCTCACGTGACCCGACCCGACCCGACCCAAACGCATTCCTTGGGTGCCCTCACATGACTCGACCTGACCCAACCCTACCTGACTCGCCTGAACAGGTGTCCCTGGGCACCCTCACATGACACGACCTGACCCAAACCGATCCACCCGTATCCATTTCCTTGGGCACCCTCACATGATACAACTCAACCCGGCCCTCCTGAATGCGTTTCCTTGGGTGCCCTCACATGACACGATCCGACCCAACCCGACCTGCTTGAATAAAGGTACAATGGAGCAAACAACAAACGGGTCGCAAAAACATGCACAAGGCACATGGGTAGTCACAACTTAGAGTTTTTTATATGCCCTCCCACACAAAAACCGACCCATCCTGGCCCGAATTTGTTTCCTTGGGCACTCTCACATGACATGACCTGACCCATCCAAATGGAGGCACAATGGAGAAAATGAGAAACGGGACACGTGAATGTGCATAAGGCACACGACCAGTCACAAATTATAATTTTTTATATGGTCGCCCTCACACGACCTGACCCGACCCGACCCGACCCACCTAAAAGTGTTTCCTTGAGTGCCCTCACACGATAGGACCCAACTCGACGTGCCAGAATGCATTTCCTTGGGCGCCCTGACAAATCAGGACCTGACCCGACAAGCTAGAATGCATTTCCTTGGGCACCTTCACACAACTCAACCCAAATACATTTTCTTCGCCCCCTCACATGACTTGACCCACCTGAACGTGTTTCCTTCAGCGCCCTCACACAACACAACCTGACTTGAACTCGTTTCCTTAGGCACCCTCACACGACCCTACTCAACTTGCCCGAACGAAGGCACGAGGGAGAAAATGACAAACAGGTCGCACAAACATGCACAAGGCACAGGGGCGGTCACAACTTTGCATTCTTTATACGTCCTTTCTCACACGACCTGACCCGACCCAACCCGAATGCATTTCCTTGGGCGCCCTCCCATGGTACAACCTGAATCTCCCGACTGAAGGCACGAGGGAGAAAAAAACAAAATAGGTCACACAAATGTGCACAAGGCACATGGACGATCATAACTTAGCATTTTTAATACGACTTCCCTCACACGACCTGACCCAACATGCCTGAATGCTTGACCCGACCTGCTTGAAGCCACGACTCGACTTGCCTGAACACACAATGCGAACAACACAACCCAAATTGCTCGAATGCATGACCCAACCTACCTGAACACGTGACTTGAACAACATGACTTGACCCTCCCAAATCCATGACCTAGATAGGATGACCCGACCCACCCTAATGGCACTACTTGAACTGCATGACCTGAACCGCACGAACATGCACAAGGCACACCCATAATCACCACTTAGCATTTTTGACATGGCTGCCCTCACATGACGCAACCCAAACCGACCCACCCGAATGAGTTTCCTTGGGCACCTTCACATGGGTAAAGCACTGGCACCACTACCACTTCATGACAGACGGTATTAGAGATCGATTCACGGCAAGTTCAGATTTGTTAAATATTTAATATTGAAGCAGGAATATAATGATAGGGTTGTAGTTGGTATCAAATATTAGAAATTGTATTGGTTGGTCTCAGTGGAACATTGGTAGGGGCAAGACATTGGTCAGGTTCAAAGCTACATAGAAATACATGGAAAGTTGTGAAAAATGTCGAGGGAGGAATTTTCAGACCTTGTACAGGTTGAGGTTTTTGTCGCTTCGTCGACCGTCATTCGTCGCATGTCCTCCAAACGCTTCCAACGTGCTCAATAATCATCCTCGACTCGTGGTTCTTACATATTGTCCCACTTAAAATAATATTGTCATCCCCGATAGTGCTACCATCATCATCAAATCATATCGTCGTACTATATCATCACAAATTTCATCACAATGTATCATCTCACAATATCGTCATTTAAATCATCAAGGTTCATGTCCAATATATCCAAGGGAGATATCTCCTCAATCCAATATCATCAACACATCCGTCACAATCAGCACGTGCTATACCATCGTGGGAAGTCAATCTCTCCATCATTACCACATGCTACTGCAACATATATCATGTCAACCCATCATATATTGTCAATATCAGGTAAATCTCTGCATTGAGTAATCCAACCAACTCAACATCACAAAACCTACTATGTATCCAGCATAAATCTGCACATTGTTATAGCCCTCATAAATTGAACTCGTCGGGTGATAAATCCAACCATATGTTTGCATCGTGACAATGCACACCCTCGTACCCTGCATTATTTGTTCCTCTCGTATCTTGTAACATCCATCAACTCAAACAAGAATCCATCCCATATGAGTGTAAATTAAGCCATGTTTAGGTCCATGAAATGCCAACATCCATGTGTTGTTCAAAAGACAGTCACAACTATCAAGCATCATCAATGTGTGAAAGGTCCTCCCTAGATCAAGTTAAGAACATCCTCTCAACAACATTCCATATTTAGGTCCATGAAGATATGTTCATCCTATCTTCAATATGCATCTAACATGCGTACCAAAGTTAAGTCAAGATAGTTGAATGCATGCCCAAGTGTATACCACCAAGGCATCTCCTCGCCGCATCTCCATTAAGATAAAAAGTGTCTCATTGATCATCTCCATCAAGTGACTTCTCACAAACACACCCCATAAATGTGCTCAAAGGTATGCATCCCATAATTCATAAAAATAAAGACTAATCTTGATCTCATCTCCTCAGTGAACCAGATAATGCAAGATCATTATAGTATGAAGCCTCTAATGAATTCAAATCCATTATCAACTCCCATGCATCATCCTATCCAAAGTGTTGGAAAGCATAATTGTATTGGCCATTAGTACCAGCACAAGCTGTTCTCACCCCGCAAGCCATATGAATGTTCTTATAGGTTGCTCATAGGTTTCTCATCAAACCAATGTCTTCTTGCTCAAAATTTGCAACATTCATCAGCCCATCTATAAAAGATCTCCATGTAACACTAACAATTGATCCTTCTCAACATCCTACTTGACACTCCTCCATGATGCTCATAAGTGGCACCTAGTAGTTTCCCTTGCATAATGTCTCCACATAATGTCCTCCCATGCCCTCATGTCAATGTACATGACTTTGGCTTCAAAAGTGTCCATCAAGAGTAGAGTCATCTAAACTCTAATCATCATCAGGCATATAGTCTATAGGTTAATTTCCCTCGGTTACTTCTTCCATCATCATCATGAGTACTTCCTTCAAGGCTTCTCCCCCACTAAAGTTTCACCAAGAGTTCCTTCTTGGTTGTATGCCATGAAGAAGTCTACCCAAATAATGTGCCCTACAACTAAGGCAGTCCATGACTCATGCCAAGCACCTAGCCAATTTTAACGTTGCTAAGCATGACCAATATATATCACAAAGATCATCAAGTTCCACCCTTCTCATGGGAATTTGAACCTACTAGAGTGAGGTCACAAATTTCCCTATTAAGGTCTGCAACAAGAAATGCTCCTTGCTTCTCCAATGTACAAGGTTCCATCATAGTCATCCAAGGAAATTTCCTCCCTGGTATTGGCAAAGAAGTCATATTCTTGCTCATCCCTGCATACGTTCCATCTCCCAAATTCTCAATTGAAACACACGTCATATCTTCATGAAGACTCTCGAAGCGAGTTACCTCCATCCTCATCAATGTTTGTAATGATTCTGATCCTGGTACCACCTGTTCATCAAGTTCCTCCTCGATCATTGTCACTTCTGAAACATTTTCATGTGGTTTATCCACCAATGCTTGCAATATGCTTAGTCTAGGTTCAACTTGTTTCAAAATTTCTTCATTTATCATATCTACATCCTCAACATCCTCCTGAGAATCATCCATCATTAATGCTTGCAATGTGCTTGGCCCCTGTCCAACCTGTTCATCAAGTTCATCCTTGACTTCTACCACATCTACAACATCCTTGTGAGAATCAACCACTATAAATCCTTGTAATGTGCTTGATCCTAGCCCAAATTTTTCATCAAACTCTTCCTTGACTTCAATCAAATCTACAACATCCTTTGGTTCAACCATAGTGGGCTTCATTCCACCATGCTTCATCTTTCCAAGGTCTCTAAGTTTGAAAATATTATCAAGTAACTTCCTTCGATCTTCTTCCACCTTATCCATTTCTATTTGAAGAATTTTCACTTTCTTAATAAGTTGAAATATTTAATATTTTTTCATCTCAAATGTCCTCTTGTTTCATAATGTAGCAATGTTTTGACTCGTCTCATCAAACTCCTTTGCCACTTCCTTCGACTTCTCTTTAATTTATTTAAAGTTAATTTCCAATGAAACAAACTCATCCATCAAGCTTCAATACCACCTGCAACACTGCAACTATATCCCTTCTCAATAATAAAAAATCCCCGAAAAGGTAGCTTTGATACCAACTGTCATGCCCCTATACATGTGGTAGTATCCCAATCACTCTATAGATTGTTGCGGCACTATATTATCTTTCTCTTTTCGAATACTCAATAATTAGACTATGACTAACTCAACACTTATTTAATTAAACTTCAAAAGTGTTCTTGTGTACAAATAAACAAAAATAAACATCGATATCGAACCACATGAGCACCCATACATTCAAGGGAGGGTCAACTCTCGTTTATAAGTCTAACCGATATTATGTTTCAATAAATATGTACAATATGCAATAATTATACAACTAAGCCTGCATAAACCATTTATTCTTATTGCAAAATGTCCTTGTACCTTGCGTTAGCCTCAACAGCTTCCCAACAGTGAAAAAAATCCAAAGGAACCCCAAAATTCCCTTTAGAACATGGTTCTGAGGTCTGCACGAATTATGGTTCAAGTGGGTCACTCGAGTCACAGATTCCCTTGGCACCCTGAACATGTTTCGACACGCAGGTCACCAGGGTCATGGTTTACAGTGATTTCCTAAATGCGTTTGGGCCGCATTGGACCCAATCCAACCTCCATGAATGACCTTCATGCCTCCAAACCTTGTTTTACAGATCCAGAATGAGGATGCACTTCACGAATCCAAGTCGACCTGAACGCACCTGCCGTGAATACTGTTCTACACACATCTTCTGGAAGGAACCTAACTCAACCTTTCCCTGAACACTATTCTACACGTGCCCTATGGAAGGAACATGACTCCACCTGTGCATGAACGTTGAACATGTTTTTATCCGACTCGACCCAGACTCTGTTTCCTTACTACGGCTTCGCCCTCCACCCTTGACCTTCACTCTAGCTCACACCTTAGCTTGCCAATGGTCGAATCAACAAGATGTTGATTTTCTTATTTCTTTCCTTTATCATCATTCGCATGTCCTCCTTTTATATGTGCGTTTTCCCACACATTACCTCTATGGGTGGGGCTTGACCCATATAAGGCCAACCCACTAAATTCCAATAAAGCCTTGGTTACAATGTGACGTTTCCTCCTTAACATTGGATTTCCACAACGGCCAGCTTATAAACCTCGAAGCCAAGACTTAACTAGTTTTGGATGCATTTATGCACATCACCCCTAAACGTCACACGGTCACCATGATAACGTCGTATACTAGCCGAATGTTGTTTTCATCTGTCGGTGCACCCCTCCAAACTTTCATCGCAGTTTTCATCGACTGTCATTCGTCGCATGTCCAACAAATGCTTCCTATGCTCTCAGTCATCATCCTTGATTTGTGGGTCTTAAAAGGGTAGTTTCCATCGCGACGGACGGATACTTGGGCATTGTCCATTGAGGAAGGACATTGAAACCTTAGATTTCACACAATTGGTAATTTTTCATCATGGTGGAGCAAGGAAACCCAACCTTCCTCGCACTTGGATGGCTTCCATCGTGACAAGGCATGAAAAACAAAATTTCTAGAGATAGATCAGGGAAGAGATTTTTATCACGTTGTGAGATGGAAGCCCCAAGTTCACCAAACTTGGGTGGTTGTTCGTCGTGCCGCATAATGGAAACCAAGAGTTCCATAAAATTGGGCGATTTCCATCATGCCGTGACATGGAAACCCAAGTTCCCTGCACCAAGGCCATGGTTTTCATCAGGGCAGGAGATGGAAATAGGAAGGTTTCCATATTTAGGTGGTTTCCCTCATGCAACGAAATATAAGCCCCAAAGTTCCGTAGACTTGGGTGGTTCTCTGTCATGCCACGACATGGAAACTTGAGTTCCCCGCATAGAGGCCATGATTTCTGTCATGGCGGGACATGGAAATCCTCGAGTTTCCCAAAATTTGGCAGTTTCCATCATGCTCAAAAAATAGGAACCCCGTGCTCGCTAGACTCGGGCGCTTGCTTTTGTTGTGCCATGACATGGAAAGTCAAATTTTCCCATACTTAGGTAGCAATTATAGCCATGGCGCAGTATTGAAACCCCTGGTTCCACATACTTGGCGGAAATATCCATCATGTTGCAGCATGGAACCCCCAAGTTCCTCGTGCTAAGGTTTCGGTTTCCATCGCGGCGGGACATGGGAACCCTAGTTTTCCCAGACTTGGGAAATTTTAGTCGTGCCACAAAATGGAAACCCCAAGTTTCTCCAAATTGTGTTGGTTGTCTGTCGTGTGGTGAAATGGAAACCCCCAAGTTTCATTCACTTGGGCGATGGGTTTGTACACGTTGTGACATGGAAAAAACCCCAGTTCCCTAGAGGCTTGGGCCACAGTTTCGAAACACCACAATTTCCATAGAATCGGGCGATGATTTCCATATTCATGGAAACCCAAATTTCCCCACGCCAGGGATTCGAAGAAAACCATGAGTTTCTAGTGTGCAGTAAAATATGGAAACTCGCAGTTTTCATCAGTGGTGGGACATGGAATCCCCAAGTTTCTGAGGCTTGCGCACGTCCCTCCACCATGTGACACGAAATCGAATACCCAATCCCCATGTTCCCCAGACTTGGGTGACAGTGTTGCTTGTGACACGACATGGGAACCCTAATCTCCCCAGCGTGTTTCCCTCGAGGGCACGGGAGGACACGGAAACCCCAAGTTCTGTAGGCTTGGGCTAGTTTTATGTTGTACCTCAAAATTGAATCACACTCTCCGTGTTCCTTGGACTTGGGCAATGGAGCTTTTGGACATGTTGCGACATGTAACCACCAACCACAAGTTCCATAGACTGGCGATCTCTCTCGCAGTCATGGCATGGAAACCCCAAATTTCCCACCCCCAAGAAAGAAATGCATTTTTGAGATGCGAACAAAAGAAACGATGTTGCAACAAAAAAAATAGTTTCAACAACAATAGTTGTCCAAATATTGAATAAAGTGACAAGAGAGAAGCTCCAAATCGAGGTGACCAAGGGTTGAATCTTAGTGGATCATGGCAGTAAGGCCACTCTGCTACTTACAATACCCCGTCGCATATTTAAGTCTTCTACAAAGGACTCTTCTCGACAACCATTTGAAATTGAACTTCAAAGCTTCCCCGATCAAGATGCTTCACGATCGCAGTTTGCAAATGACACGTGCCCCTGGATGCAACAAAGTGATGCCCCCACTACGGGTTGAGATACAGTTGAAGAGTGACATCCACCACTTCTATTGTGGATTCTGACTTAGAGGCATTTAGTCATAATCTGAACATGATAGCTTCGAGCCATTGGCTTTTCAACGAAGTGCGATGACCAATTGTGTGAATCAATGGTTCCTCTCCTCCCAAGTTGAGTTATTATTGCGGTGTGGTTCATCAGTAGGGTAAAACTAACCTGTCTCACGGTGGTCTAAACCTAGCTCACTTTACCTATTGGTGAGTGAACAATCCAACAATTGGTGAATTCTGATTCACAATGATAGGAAAGGCCAACATCGAAGGATCAAAAAGCAATGTCACTATCAACGCTTGGCTGCCACAAGCTAGTTATCCCTATGGTAGATTTTCTAACACCTCTAGCTTGAAATTACAAAAGCCTAAAGGATCGATAGGCCATGATTTCACGGTTTGTATTCATACTGAAAATAAAAATCAAATGAGCTTTTACCCTTTTGTTCCACACGATATTTCTATTCTCGTTGAGCTCATCTTAGGACACCCGCGTTATCTTTTAACGGATGTGTCAGCCTAGCCAAACTCCCCACCTGACAATGTCTTCTGCCTAGATCAACTCGCTGAAATGTGCCTTAAGGAAAAAAACAAGGGCATTTCCCCATCTTTGCCCCATGTAATAAGTAAAATAATGTTAAAAGTAGTGGTATTTCACTTGTGCCGAAAACTACTTCCACTTATTCTACACCTAGCAAGTCATTTCACAAAGTTGGACTAGAGTCAAGCTCAACAGGGTCTTCTTTCCCCACTGATTCTTCCAAGGCCATTCCCTTGGATGTGGTCTTGCTAGATATTATATAGGGACAATGGGAATCTCATTAATTCATTCATGTGTGTCACTAATTAGATGATGGGGCATTTGGCTACCATCAGAGAGACATAGTTACTCCTGCCATCTACCCACGCTTGGTTGAATTTCTTCAATTTGACATTCAGAGCACTGGGTAGAAATCGCATTGCGTCAGCATCTGCAGGGAACATCACAATGCTTATTTTAATTAAACAGTCTAATTCCTCTTGTCCGTACTATTTCTGAGTCGATTGTTCGCTGCCTATGGAAAAGACGCCATGAGGGGGCATTCTACGGTCGTAGGACAATCAGCAGGTGACTGACCACCCTCACCACAAGACCATCTCGATTAGACTGGAGACAGACCATGGGTTGAGGGCATAGACCCCTAGGCCCAGCCCTCAGAGCCAATCCTTTTCCTAAAGTTACATATCTTTTTTGGTGACTTCCCTTACCTACATTATTCTAATGACGAGAGGTTGTTCACCTTGCAGACTTGATGCAGTTATGAGTACAACTAGGCATGACCGATACTTGGACCTCTAGATTTTCAAGGGCCACCGATGGCACACCATACAATGCAAGACATGCAGTACTCTTCGAGCTGTTGGACCCTATCTCCAGGTGAACTGATTCCATGGTGGGAAAACTATTGAAAATAAAAGATAACTCTTCCTTGGGCCCCCGACGATGTCTCTGGATTTTCTAACGTTGTCACCCACCGCCATGTCCCGGTTCAGGAATATTAACCTTATTCCATTTATATGCTCATGCATAGTGCACCGTTGATACAATTCTTCCCCATATCTTAGGATTGACTAGCCTATGTCCAAGTGTTTTTCACATGGAACCTTTCCCCACTTTAGTCTTCAAATTTCTCATTTGAATATTCGCTACTACCACCAACATCTTCACTGGGGGTCGATTCACACAATATCACACCCGAGGTGTCGCAATGAACCCCACATCCTTGTATGCATCGGAGCTAGACAATTGCTCCAAAAGTCGAGTATAGGTTGCGTGCTTCAACACCATCCATTTTCTGGGCTAGTTGATTTGACAGGTGATTTGTTACCCACTCCTTAACGGATTTCGACTTCGATGACCACTTTATTGTTGTCTTAATAAACCAAAACCCTTTGTGTGATCTAGGTTAGAATGTAATTCAACACGGTAACTCAACTTTTGGTTCATCCTGCATCGCCAGTTCTGCTTACCACAAATGGCCCACTTGAAGCTCTCGATTCCTTAGCACGGCTCAATGGAGCATCCACACACTCTTACCTATTTAAATTTTAAGAATAGGTTAAGGGCATTATTCCACCGATGCCTCTAATACTATTATTTACTCAATAAAACTCACGTGTGAGCTCCATCTATCCTAAGGAAAAAATCGAATGAACCCAACTACTAGATGGTTCGATTAGTCTTTCGCCCCTATATTGAAGTCAATCGAATGATTTGCACGTCAGTATCTCTAAGAGCTTCCACCCAAGTTTCCTCTGGCTTCACCCCTCTTAGGCATAGTTCACCATATTTTGGGTCCCAACAAGTGTGTTCACACTTGAACCCTTTGCATAGGCTCAAGATCAGTCAACGATGCACCCTGCTAAAGAGGGATCTTGCCCATCATCTTCCTTTCGCCTCACAGGTTTTCAAACCTGCCGACTCACACACATTCTAGACTCCTTGGTCCATGTTTCAATACGAGTCGAATGGAAATCATGAAAACCAACACCATGAGAGAACATGTGCACATGGCCCACCACAAGGGCACATGCTTTGTTCCTTGACCGCTGCAACGAAAAACCAATAGGTGGTACTCCACCCATGCTTGTGATGATGCATCAACCCATCTTGGTTTGCACCTCAGGTCGAGCGGCAAACCAACCTAAGCCATTCCACATCTGACTGAGATGCATAGATAGCCTCCATCTGCTTCCCTCCTGGTAATTTCAAGCACTCTTTAACTCTCTTTTAAAATTCCTTTTCATATTTCCCTCACGGTACTTGTTCATTATCAATATCTTGCCCATATTTAGCCTTGGATGGAATTTACCACCCAATTAGGGTGACATTCCCGAACAACCTGACTCATCGAAAATGCCTCGTGATGCGGCAGGGTCCTGGACTGATGGGGCCATCACCCTCTTAAGCACCCCCTTCCAAGGGAATTGGCCCAGATCCGCCGCTGAGGATGCTTTTACAGACTACAATTCAAGTGATGCTACCACCAAATTCTCATGCTAGGCTCCTCACAATTCGCTCGCCGCTACTAGGGGAATCCTTGTAAGTTTATTTTCCTTCGCTTAATTATATGCTTAAACTCATTGGGTGTTCTCGCCTGATTTGAGGTCACAAGTTGGAGCTAAATACTCCATACCTAATGGGAGGAAAGGAGAGAGAAAACCAAGTTCTAGGGATGCCACACAAACCCTGCGTTAGCTAATGTCGACTACCAAGGGGACAAGATCACCACTTGCCGATGCACGCCACGAAACATCACCTGCCACATTTCAGCCAACCGCACCACATTTGGCATGGACGATCACCTCTGCTACTCCCTAACATATTGAAAGGAGCATGTTTTATTGGTATACGACGCCTAAAAAAACGTGCCCTCGACTAAAGCCTCAGGCACAAATTGCGTTCAAAAACTCAATGATTCATGGAATTCTACAATTTACACTAAGTATCACATTTCACTATGTTCTTCATCATAACAAGAGCTGAGATATCCATTTCCAAGAGTCGTTTCCATGTGTTACCAAAAAATCGCACCCCACTGAGAAATGGTAAAAGCCAACCCAACGTATAATCCATCGAAACAAGCAACAAGCCCCCTTCCCTCTCAAGAAAACTGCACTCCATAACCTACTCACTAAATGGAAGGGTAAAAAAATATCCCCAGACCCCATGCCTTTGCAAAAATGGGGGAACTGTAAGGAATGGTGATCGAGAAGGACTAGGGTAGCCACCCCAAGAGCTCTCGCTACTTTTCATCCTTCTCAAAGACCTAAATGCAACATCTTCCCCCTTTCTCCATAATGCTGCTAGGGGCCGACAAGAGGAAGGGAACGGGGAAAAAAAAATATATGCATATAAAAAATGAGAAAGAGAAGGTAGCTTGCAATCCCTCACAAATAAAAGCTCAAGCAGACAAACATGAATAGCTTTCCAAACCCTATGCCTTTTCAAAAAGGGTAGAATTGTAAAGAAAGATGATCGAGAAGCACTAAGGTGGCCACCCCAAAACTCACACTTCTTTTCGTCCTTCACAAACATAAAACCACTACAACTCCCCATTTCTTCTCCTTAAAGCTAGGGGACATAATGATGAAAGTAATACAAACACATGAAAGAAAGAGAAACAAAATTTTCCACCCACTATAACTCCCCATTTTTTTCTCCGTAAAGCTAGGGGCAAGAATGAGGAAAGTAAGAAAAACACATGAAAGAAAGAGAAACAAAATTTTTCACCTTCTCAAAGGAGGAGGCCAAAACAGAGAACAAAATTCCTGAGCCCCACGCCCTCGCAAAAGTTGGGGAATCATAAGGAATGACGATCGGGATAGACTAGGTTGGCCACCCTAGGAGATCACACTACCTTTCATCCTCTGTGAATTCCAATCCTTAATGATTCCTCCTTTTCTCCAAAAAGCTAGGGGCCGGAAGGAGGAAGGAAAAAAATAAATGTGAGAAAAGAAAAGAAAATAAAAAGAAAACCAAAACATGGCTTCCAGCAGAGAATATGAAGCTCAAACACAAAATAGGCTTTCAAGATCCTGTGCCTTCACAAAAAGGGTGCAAACTGCATAGATCGGCAATCGAGAAGGACTAGGGTTGCCAACCCAGGAGCTCACACTGCTTTTTCATCCTTCCAAAAATGCCAATTCACAGTAATTCCCCCTTTTCTCTATAAAGCTAGGGACCAAAATGACTCATAAGGGGAGTCTCAAACAGAGTACAAGATTTCCAAGCCATGTTCCTTAACAAAAAGGGGGGAACTGCAAGGAACAATGACCGAAAAGGACTAGGGTGGCCAACCCTAGAGTTCACACTGAATTTTATCCCTCTCAGACATCGAACCACAACAATTTCCACTTTTCTCCATAAATCTAAGGACCAAAAGGGAAGAAAATGACATGAAATAAAGAGAAACCAAACATCACCCACACAACACTCATGACAAAAATCCAATTTGGGAGAAAGAGGTCCAAATTTCAAGAAACACTACCAAAACAGAGGGCCACCACCATGCGAGGAGATGTTGGCTTTACCAAAAGAAAAAAAACAAGGCACCCAATCAAAACGATGCCACCCTTTCGCACCCTTCCACATACATCATCAAACAACATCCTTTCTATCTAAACAGCATAAAATGTGACAATCAAAAAACGAAGCAGATAAGTCACAACCTAAACTTAACCACTAGAAAAGCTAAAGGCAACGATGAGATGAGTGTCTGGAGCACGGTACTCTTGAAAGGTAAATTACCGCCCAACCCGCATCAGGCTTAAAACAACAAATGCACTAATATAAAACCCACCCTGCTATTGCACCCCGCCATGTACAGGACACCCAACAACCTTTCTAGCCAAAAATTCAAGGGGGGCCAAACAACCGAACTCCATAGAAGAGTTATCGCAGGTTGACACTCAATGCTGGATAAAGCCAAGGGCCACGAATTCACTAGTGGTGTAATGTTAGGCCGTAAAAAGAGGTAATCCTCCAAATCTCGCACCACAACGCTATTGCAACAATCGAAAAATACATGAAATGACTAAGTCGTGCAAAAAAACCACAATCCAAATGGAGAAACAAGGACATAAACTACTCCTACTTTCCTTGGAAGTGGGAGTGGCTCAAGAAAGGACGAGGAATTCCCTCAACACCAATAGAACAAAAAAATAATGCTACCTCATGCCCATTGATGGGGAAAATTGAAATTTTTATGGAGCTTGGCCTAAGGGAGGGCTTTTTCATTAGCTAGACCCAACCCTTCCGTGAGGGCATATCAAGGATTAGTCAAGATGACTAGGGTGACCAACACAACAAATTGCACTGCTCTTCATCCATCCCATATTTTCCCACCCTAAAAATTTCTCCTAACGAAAGGGTTGAGGTAGAAAGCGCACATGCAGCCACTCCCTTGAACCAACCACCAACAAAAACGATTTCCCATGCAATACATAAACCACCGTTGCCGCCTTTGGGAGAGAACCAACCATGGAGTCCCACATATTCCAAGGAACAAAAGACTGAGCACCATGGCTATGAAAAAGTCTGAATTTTTCCATAGTATTTCCCAAGCACCTTGAATGTAGCAACCATTCTTCACCAAACATACCGTTGGAGAGGGGGCTCTCGAGAAAGGAGCTTATGAATCCCATACAAAAAAAACATTAGGGGAAAGAATAAAAAATAATTGGACAAGAACAAGCATCACATGCAAGTACAGGAAACATCAAGCGTGAACTCAATATAGGCAACTAACAATGTTGAAAGTATCTTTCACAGGACACCACCCTGACAAGCATCAAACCCGCTCTCCTAGAGACACACCACATGGGCCTAGATTACAATCAAAACCTAGAAAACCTAAAAAAAAAAAAAAACCTGCTATCAATTATCCTACCGCAGGTTCACGTACGGTAACCTTGTTACGACTTCTCCTTCCTTTAAATGATAAGGCTCAATTAACTTCTCACGGCATCAACAACGATGAACCACCCTTGTTGACGCAATTCAGACACTTCACTAGTTCATTCAATCGATAGGAGCGACAAGCGATGTGTACAAAGGGAAGGGACGTAGTCAACGCGAGTTGATGACGTGCACTTACTAGGAATTCCTCGTTGAAGACCAGTAATTGCAATTGTCTATCCCCATCGTGATGCAATTTGAGAATATTTTCCATCCTCTTGAACCAAGAAAAAAACTTCATTGGTTACATCATTGTAGTGTGTGGGCAGCCCAAAACACCTAAGGGCATCATAGAACTATTATTGCCTCAAACTTCTATGGCCTAAATGGCCATAATCCCTCTAAGAAGATGGTTGCGAAGGGGAACCTCTGTGTATCTAGTTAGCAGGCTTAGGTCTCATTCGTTATTGGAATTAACCAAACAAATCGCTCCACCAACTAAGAAAGGCCATGCACCACCACCCACAGAATCAAGAAAGAGATCTAAATATGTCAATCCTTACTATGTCTAGACCTGGTAAGTTTCCCCATGTTAATTCAAATTAAGTCGTAGTATCCACTCCTGGTAGTGCCCTTTTGTCGATTCCTTTAAGTTTCAGCCTTGCGACCATACTCCCCTCAGAACCCAAACACTTCAATTTGGCAGAAGGTGTTGGCAGGGTCCTTAGAGAAACATCCACAAATCCCTGTTCGATGTCATTTATGGTTGATACTAGGATGATATCTAATCATCTTCGATCCCCCAACTTTCGCTCTTGATTAATGAAAAATTCCTTGGAGAATTCTTTCATAGTGGTCTATCTTTCATAGATCAAAGAAATTCACCTCTAACAATGAAATGTGAATGCCCCCGACACTCCCTATTAATCATTACTCCAGTCCCGAAGGCCAACACAATAGGGCTAGACTCCAATCATGTTATTCCATGCTAATGTATTCAGAGAATAAGCTTGCTTTGAGAACTCTAATTTTTTGATTGTAAAAGCACTGGAGCCGCAACCCAGCTTGTTAAGGCCAAGAGCATGCCATTGAAAAAAGGGACAGAAGGGTAGGTGCACACCAAGTAGGCAGATGGACCTTTACGACCCAAGATCCAACTAGAAAATTTTTAACTGCAACAACTTAAATATATGCAATTGGAGCTAGAATTACCGTAGTTGTTGGCACCAAACTTTCCCTCCAATGGATCCTTATTACGGGATTTAGATTGTACTCATTCCAATTACCAGACTTGATGAGCCCAATATTTTTATTTATTGTCACTACATCCCCATGTCAATATTGGGTAATTTGCATGTCTACTGCCTTCCTTGGATGTGGTAGCCATTTCTCAGAATCCCTCTCTGGAATCGACCCCTAATTCTTCGTCACCTGTCACGACCATGCTAGGCCTCTATCCTACCATAGAAATTTGATAGGGAAGAAATTTGAATGAAGCATCACCAACACAAGGGTTGTGCGATCCGTCGAGTTATCATGATTCACTAGAGAAGTGGGCAAGCCCACACCGAAATTTTATCTAAAAAATGCATCCCTTCCAAAGAGTCGGGACTTGGTGCATGTATTAGATCTAGAATTACTACGGTTATCCGAGTAGTATGGTATGATAAAAAAAACTATAGGTGATTTAATGAGCCATCCATAGTCTCATAGTCCAAATTAGTTCATACCTAGACATGCATGGCTTAATATTTGAGACAAGCATATGAATACTAGAAGGATCAAATAGGTATCACCCTCCCACTTCCAAGGGCATTCAAAGCTCTCTCTTACTAAGAGATAGCCATAACACTCATCAAGTCAAAGAGAGGTCAAAATATCATGTAAAGCTCTTATACTTGTACCTCTTGCATCGCCAAGAAGGGATTAGAACCCACACACACTACATGGAAAGGACATGAAAAATAAATTCCAAAATCAAATGCAATAGACATGTTGGGTGTGGATCCTTATTCTCTTGTTTATTTTGTATCACAGTGTTAGACCCCTGTACCTTAATGGGAGTAGCAACACCGCCCATAATTAAACACTACCAGGGGGGTCCAGGGGGGGCGGCTGTGACTTTATGGAGCCCCCCTTGGTGGGGTGTTTCGGGGGCAGCACCCCCGAAGCTAAAAACAAATGTAAAATTGCCTTGTAAAAGTATAGTAATTTCTAGTCCATCTGGGTCATTCATTAGGCGGATGATCTGAGGGTAGAAGTTATGTTTAGTTTAGGGTTTTTTTCCCTAGAAGGCAACCCCTCGCTTGTATGAGGGCATTGTATTGCGGCTGTGTATTGTATGTGTATTTTCGGAGCAATAAATAGATAGGGAGACTGTGAGAGAGAATAGAGGATATTAAATTGGATCTGCTATAGGTTGTGTCTCTTCATTTTGCTGGATAATAGAAAGGAAGGATTGGTTATCTGGGGTGGACGTAGCCCAAACTGGGTGAACCACATATATATGTGTCTCTCTGGTTTTATGTGCTTTGTGTGCTTGTGTTTTCTGCATATTTTAAGTGTTTCATTGCTCTGTAATATTTAATTTTCTAACAACTGGTATCAGAGCCAAAGGTCTATTTGGATGATAAACGCGTAGGAAAGAAGGGTTCCTAGTTTGAGTGGGAGCAATGGCGGAAGATGGTAAGTTTAGGGTCGAGAAATTTAATGGCCAAAAATACCCACTATGGACGATGAAAATGGAAGATTATCTGTACCTACCATTAAGCGGAAAAACAAAGAAGTCGATAGCTATGACAGACACAGAATGGGAGATTCTCGATAGAAAGTCACTCAAAACAGTACGGTTGTGCCACGCAGCATTGGTAGCCTTCAATATTTCAAAGGAAACAACAACAGAGGGTTTGATTAAGGAATTTGTGAAACTATATGAAAACCCTCGTCCTCATAAAAGTTATTTCTTATGAAGCGTTTATTTAATATGAAGATTTCCAAAGGTGGATTTGTTGCAGACCATTTAAATGATTTTAATACAGTTACTAGTCAGTTAAGTTCTGTAGCGGTAAAATTTGATGATGAAGTTAGAGCTCTATTATTTTTGTGCTCATTGCCAGAAAGCTAGAATGGTTTAGTTATGGCCATTAGTAACTCTGTCTCTAGATCTAGTACTTTAAAGTTTGATGATGTTGTTGGTGCTATCCTTAGCGAGGAAATGCAACGGAAAAACTCTAGTGAGACATCGGGTAATGCTTTGATTGCAGCGTCTAGGGGAAGAAGAATGGAAAGAGAAAAGAGCTCAAAATATCGCAGTAAATCAAGGAAAGGCATATCCAAGTCCAGATTGGGGATAGTGCGTTGGAAATGCAGAAAGGAAGGACACCTAAAGAAAGACTGTAGATCTCGGAAGGGAAAAAAAGGAGACAGACAACAAGAAAACAATCATGAAGCAAATGTGATAGGTGATGTGTTACAAGATGCTTTGATTCTTTCTTTTGAAAATGTTACTGATTCTTGGGTTGTAGATTCAAGGGCTTCATTCCATGCCACACCTGATAAGAAATATTTTCATGACTATGTTCAAGGAAATTTTGGACAAAGTTCATTTGGGTGATGATAAACCTTGTAAAATTGTTGGAATAGGTAAAGTTCTTGTAAAACAGTAGAATGGAAACCAATGGCTACTAAAGAAGGTAAGGCATGTTCCAGATCTGAAGAAAAATCTAATTTCAACAAGGAAGTTAGGCGGTGAAGGTTGTGTGACAATTTTTAGAGATAAAACTTGGAAGGTCACCAAAGGAGCCTTGGTAATAACAAAAGGCGAAAAGCTTGGTACATTGTATTTACGAAATGGTATTTCTAACTCTGTTAATGCTTTAACTTCCAAAGGAGTAGATGCAGCATTATGGCATCATAGGCTCAGACTCATGAGTGAGAAGGGGATGAAGATGCTTCACTCAAGAAATTTGTTGTTGGATTTGAAGAATGTTGATTTGGATTTCTGTGAGAATTGCATTTATGGAAAACAGAAGAGAGTCAGATTTCTTAGAGTTGGGAAATAAAAGAAGAGCGAAAAATTAGAGCTTATGCATACAGATGTATGGGGACCTGCTCAGGTATCATCTCTTGGTGGATCTCATTATTATGTTACTTTTATTGATGATGCAACTAGAAAAACTTGGATTTATTGTATTCAGAATAAATCTAATGTATTTGATACTTTCAAGAAATGGAAAGATTTGGTTGAGATTGAGACAGGAAGGAAGTTGAAGTGTCTTAGATCAGACAATGGAGGTGAATATTGCAGCAAAGAGTTTGATAGGTACTGTTCATAGCATGGAATTTGCCGAGAAAAGACAGTTCCAAGAACACCACAAGAAAATGATGTGTCAGAAAGGACGAACAAAAAAATCACGGAGAGTGTAAGGTGCATGAGATTGCATGCATGATTGCCTTTACAATTTTGGGCAGATGCTGTAGATACTGCTGTTTATCTAATAAACAGAGGGCCTTCAAGTTCCTTGGTGGTATTCCAGAGGAAGCATGGACAGGTAAAAAGGTAAACTACTCTTTTTAAAATCCTTTTGGCTGTGAGGCCTTTGTCCATATTAATAAAGAAAACAGAACAAAGCTTGAGGAAAAATCAAAGAAATGTACCTTTATTGGATATGGTGTTAATGATTTTGGTTATCACTTATATGATTATGAAAATAACAAAATAATTAGGAGAAGAGATGTAATATTCAATGAAAAGGTATTGTATAAAAATCAGTTGCAGGAAAAGAAACAGGAAAAAGAAAACAAAGAATACATAGTTCTTGATAAGATCACAGAAAAGGTAAAGGTGCCTGAAAATAATAATAATCAAGAGCCACAACAACAACAACCACCACAACAGAAACAGGCACCTCAAACACCTGAAAGCGGTGTTAGAAGATCTACCACGATAAGTAGACCGCTTGAACGATACTCTCCTTCATTATATTATTTGTTGTTGACTGATTCTAGTGAACCTAAATGTCATGAAGAAGCAATGCAGTTTGAAAGTAGGAAGAAGTGGGAGATATCCATGGAAGAAGAGATGGACTCCTTAATGCATAACCAGACTTGGGACTTAGTCAGGTTGCTTGTAGGTAAAACTACATTGCATAATAAATGAGTTTACAGGCTAAAGGAAGAAGATGGAGGAAAACAGAGGTAAAAAGATAGACTCGTGGTGAAGGGGTGTGCATAGAAGAAAGGTATTGATTTTGATGAAATATTTGCTCCTGTTGTTAAGATGACTTCAATCAGAACTATTTTAAGTCTTGTAGCAGTGGAAGATTTACATCTTGAACAGTTAGATGTAAAGACAACATTTCTCCATGGAGATTTGGAGGACGGGATCTATATGGAGCAACTAGAAGGATATGAGGTCAAAGGGAAAGAAAAATTAGTGTGCAGGTTAAATAAGAGCCTGTATGGCTTAAAACAGGCTCCAAGGTAGTGGTATCTAAAATTTTACAAGTTTATGTCTGAACAAGGTTATACTAGATGTCACTCTGATCATTGTGTTTATTTGAAAAGGAAAAATGATGGCAGCTATATTATATTGTTATTATATGTAGATGACATGCTTGTTGCAAGGTCTAACATGCAGGAAATAAATGTGATAAAAAGAAAATTGGAAAATTCATTTGCAATGAAGGATTTGGGAGCTGCAAAACAAATCCTTGGTATGAGAATAACTAGAGACAGGAAAAACTGCAAATTAACACTGTCTCAAAATGAGTACATACAAAAGGTGTTGAAAAGATTTAATATGCAGAATGCAAAACCAGTTAGTACACCTTTTGCTATCCATTTCAAACTTAGTAAGGAGATGTTCCCCAAGACCCAAGAAGACATGGACTAGATGTCTAAAGTTCCATATGCATCAACAGTTGGAAGCTTAATGTATGCAATGGTTTTCACAAGGCCTAATATTGCACATGCAGTGCGAGTTGTAAGCAGGCACATGAAAAATCTAGGAAAGAAAATTGGATGGAAATAAAATGGATTGTCAAATATTTGAGTGGTACCACAAATCAACCATTATGCTTTGGTGGTTCAAACATTACTCTACAGGGATATGTTGATGTAGAGATAACAGGAGGAGTACTATAGGATATGTATTCACTATAGGTGGAACAACTATTAGTTGGGTTTCAAAAATCCAGAGTGTTGTTGCACTTTCAACAATAGAAGCAGAGTATGTTGCTGCTACAGAGGCTAGTAAGGAAATGATTTGGTTACAAAGGTTTATGGATAAATTGGGTAAGAAGCATGATATGGCCACGTTATACAGTGATAGCCAAAGTTCCATTCATCTTGCAAATAACTCATCATTTCATTCCAGGACTAAACACATACAGCTTAAGTACCATTTCATATGGTCAGTAATTGATGATGGATAGTTGAAGCTAGAAAATATACACACTAGCCAAAATCCTGCAGATATGCTAACAAAAGTTGTGACCAGGGAGAAACTGAGAATATGCTCAGTTTCAATTGGTCTTCAAGGATGACGATGAATATGAGAAATAGCCAGTTCCATAGAGGATTCATTGTCCAGAAAATGAAGCAGTGGTGGAGTTGCTACAATTAGTATCCAAGTGGGAGATTGTTGGGTGTGGAGCCTCATTATCTTGTTTATTTTGTATCACAATGTTGGACCCATGTACCTTAATGGGGAAGGAAATGCCGCCAATAATTAAATTTTTCCTGGGGGTCCAGGGGGGGTGGATGATCTGATGGTATAAGTTATGTTTAGTTTAGGGTTTTTTTCCCTAGAAGGCAACCCCTCGCTTGTATGAGGGCATTGTATTGCATCTGTGTATTGTATGTGTATTCTCAGAGACAGAAATAGATAGGGAGATTATGAGAGAGAATAGAGGATATTACAGTAGATCTGTTGTAGGTTGTGTCTCTTCATTTTGCTGGATAATAAAAAGGAAGGACTAGCTATTCAGGGTGGATGTAGTCCAAACTAGGTGAACCATGTATATTTGTGTCTCTCTGGTTTTATGTATTTTTTGTGCTTGTGTTTTCCGCATATTTTATGTGTTTCATTTCTCTGTAATATTTAATTTTCTAACAAGACAATGGATACAATATCGACATAACGAAAAAATGGGTCACCCAAATGAGTCACATTACACCTAGGCCGCCTAGGAGTTGGCAACCACCCCCCAACCAACAAGAATAACAAAAGCCTTTTCAACCACTTCAGCCTAAATCAATAGACAAAGGGGAGAAAACAAAAAGAATACTCTCTTAGAAGTGCCCCCCAAACCCTCCCCACCCCGCTCTAAGGCCACTTAGGAGTCCACCCTCACAGCGGCAATAGTGGACCTCGAGCGCTTGTGGTGACCTCAATACAAAGGAAAACAAAGGAAGCAAATGGAGAGCAACCAAACCTAAAAAATCTATCTCTAAAATTCCTCCCAACCATCCCTTCCCCTTACCGAGGCCACCTAGGAGTCCACCTGGACAACAACAGCAATGGACCTTGATGACCTGATCACCTGCAATGACCTCGATGCAAAGAAAATGTAAGGAAATAAAGGGAGAATAGCTGACACCACAATGTCTCTTAAAAATTCCCTCAGACCCTTCCCACCCAGAAGTGAGGCAACCTAGGTGTCCATCCGGACAGCAACAATAGTGGACCTCGATCACTTGATCTCCTACGACAACCTCACTGCAAAGGAGAAATAAGGAAGTAAAAGGAAGATTACCAAGTCGACAACCTCTATTAGAAATGCCACCTTGACCCTCCCCACCCTGTATCGAGGCCACCTAGGAGCCACCCGGTTAGCACAAATAGTGTACCTTGATCGTTTGATCACCTGTGGCACCCTCAATGGAAAATTCAACGAAAGGAAATAAAACAAGAACAACTGAGCCTGAAACCTCTCTTAAAAATTCCGCCCCAACCCTCCCCACCCCACACCGAGACCACCTAGTAGTCCACCTAGATAGCATCAACAATGGACCTTGATCACCTGATCGCCTATGGCAACCTCGATGCGAAGGAAAAGGAAGAAAATAAATGCAATTATGGAGGCTCGCTACAAAATGCATGAACATATCCAAACAGGAGGAGGGATCAGGCAACCCCGCACCCCACACACCCTATGTAAAAGAAACCTAGGATATGGCCCCACTGACTTACCAACTGGAAGATGAATACTTTTCACCTACAACCACATCCACAGAGAGGAGGTAGGTCAAAAAATTTCACCTTGAATTCCTCCTTCTAGATATATCCCCCACCACAATGTAGCAAGTTGTAATGATCCTTTTTTAGGATTCTCAAGACTCTATTTCAGAGATGGACTACAGAGGCATTTAATGGATATGTCACCTTTCAAGGAAAGGATGATATCTAGAGGCTACTTGGCCAACTGCAGGCTCTGTCTATAGAACTTGGAATAATTCCTTTTTCAGGAATTTCAACAAGGTGCTCAAGGAAAACGTTGTATAAGTAAAAATGTGAAAAAATAACACAGATCAAGACCTGTTTCCTCTTTTTTATACTGTATTTCACTTACATATGGAATCTCATCAGAAAAAAATTATTTTATGCGCATTAAATAGATCTCCAAAAAAGTAGACTAGCTAAAAGGCACCCAAAGGGGAAGGCTGCAGTCAAATGCAAGCACTGCTTCAGGAATTGCAAAGTTTTAGCTAATGTTTAGTGAAGATTAGAAAGAAAACTGATATTTCAATAATGCAGTAGCAAATAAGCATTATGATAAATCCCTTTCATTATACAGTAGAAATCATGAGAAAATACAACAATAAATCTTCGGAAAAGAGAGCAATAGCACATGTATATTTGCATAAATGCTTCAACAACGTTATTTTTCAAGAGGTTCAGCAACTGTAAGTTACAAATTAGATCTAGAGTAGATATATGGACAAAATATTAGATCCATATCAGGTATGGAAACTCTATAGTTTTCTCTACAATATCCACTTGGAATTTTGACAAAAGCATGCATGAATAAGAGTAGATCTAAGAAACAAGTTGCAGATCTGGAAACTGCTGCAGTAAATTTCTGAATATAGAATTTCATTACAATGGATCATATCTGAACAAAATATAGATCAGCAAGCGAATCCATGGATCACCAAGTTGAAGGAAATTCCTATCACAAGAGATCTCTAATCTTAACTATGAGCAAGACAACTTGCAATCCCTCATACATAAATAATGTAGTTTACCCAGTGAGAAAACATTGTAGCTCAAACGATACATGAAACTACTGAAGAATTATAGATCTAAAGTACAAGAAATGGTACTCTCTTCCAGGAGGTCAAAGGACCCACTCCATGGAGAGAGACTCTCAAAATACACTAGATATCTACAGATCTAGATCACCACTTGCTGTAGCTTGTAGAGACAACAAAACCCTCAACGGATCAGTGATGCCAATGTAAGTAGGAGCTTGGCCTCAATATTGATAGTGATTCAATTCAGAAAAATTTCCTCCTTGAATCATGAAAGGAAGAGGTGAAACTCCTGCATAGGAATTCTAGATACAATCCTCCACTCAACAGGAGAGAATGGTATTTGTCTAAACAAACAAATACTTAGAAATATGATCTATCAACAACCTTCTCTTACTGCCCTTTTTTTCCTTTTATAAGATGAGAAGGCTCTTGAAAACCCCAAACCATCTTGATGAGTTAGCCCTTTTCACATTAGAGGCTACCTTCTAGAACTGCGCTGTCCCTTTTGGAGATGCAATGAACCTAGACAATGTTGTTGATTTGGTCAAGGTTGACCCAGTCTTTAGCTCAAACCTCTTTCACACCTGCAAGTGATTATTTACATAGCCCTGATTTGTCTTTGTTCACATGGTCATTGATTTGTTCAGACTTTTTATGAGTTTTACATGTCCTCGTTTATTCATTTATTCATGAAACATAAATTAAAACAAAATTGAATGTTCCTCTTAGCTAAGGCTAAGTGGGAACATTACAGTCCTCCCCTCCCAAATGTTGATTGTCCTCAAGAAACTAACATGGTAAGAGCTATATTTCTCCTCCTTCTCCATTGATGGCACCATCAAGGATCAAGCTTTCATCATGGGCCAAGTTCTCATCAAGCCAATACATTAGAAACTGCTCCTCCAATGCTAACATGATAGGGGCATAGTCTATCCCTTCAGGATTGTAGAACTCAACGGAGATAAACATGGGTGAAGCAATTTCACATCTAAAACATGTGTCATGAAGTATAAGATAAAGTTCCATCCCATGGGGTACATATACACTTCCCACTTTTTTCCCATACAAACCCATAAAAAATACCAATATATCATCTATGTATGGAAGCAAAATTACATATATGAAAACTGAAATTTTCACTTGAGGAGGTGGGTCACAATCCCACATAAGGTACCAATGCAATGCACTCCTTGTTTTGAGTAGATCTGAGTGTGGTAGGTGGTAGTCCCACCACATGTTTGCTACATGGGTCACCTTGACATGGTTGAAAGTGAGGCCCAAGTTAGATTCCTTTGGGAAGCACCCATCATGATAGAGAATCTCCCTTTGCACCTCAAGGGAGTGGCCAGATTTAGAATCTTTATTGGCCTCATCAATGCCATGAGATTTGCATGTAATGTTAATCCTTGCAGGAGCCATGGCCTGCATACATATGGTAAGATAATGTGTCAAATCAAAAAAATAAACATGCTCCATAAGATCAAATTCTTTACCATCCAATTCTCCCACACACATGGAGTTAGGCATGAGCATTCCTCCTCTTTTAAGAGAAGGAAGAGATGACTGAAATATCTCCTGCATAGAGTCCTTTGGCTGCCCCATCTCCTCATAGCTATTACACTCTTGTAAGTGTTGATGTAGTTCCTCCCAATAATAGTGCTGATGTAGTTCTTCCTTCATACCCTCCCAATCAAAACTCCTCATGAATAGGGAGTAGATCTATGCTGACTGCATATAGCTGGAAATGAACTCTTTGTGTGCTCTTTGTAATATCTCTTGCTTAAGCTTGGAAGCTTGAGACAAGAATACTTTACCAAGATGATAGATGACCCCTTCATGTACCAAATAACCTCCTCCTTTCTTCATGCCATCTAATATCATCCCAGTGTGCAGATATTTGGAGTATTCCACAAGGAGTTGAGATATCCAATAAGGATCTGCACAGATCAACAAGGACAACGCTGATGATTCATCTATAGTGGTGCTTGCCTTGTTGCTAATTGTTTCATTGACATTATACATGCCAAAATTGTTTTCTGGAAGGCTGATCCTCCCCTTTGCTTCCTCCCACAGCGTTGTGGCTTTCTCTTCCCTTGCTCCAACACTTTGTGAGGCTTCCCCCACATGATCAGAATCTAATGCCATTCCAAGTGGCTTGCCATGAGGTAGGAATGTTCCTTGCAACATTCTCATAAACATGAGAGAAGGAAATGTGAGGTCCTTTCCCCCACTGCGCAATTCCTTCTTTGTTGTTTGGGGGGAAACATCAGGTGAAGGATAGGTGTGCATGCCCTGAATGATTTGTTTTTCCCACTCTTCAAGTCCACCCACTCCATTTGCAAGGCCTTCCAATCAGTCGTGACCTTCCCAAGGTAATCAACCACTGGACACCCAAGATGATATTGGTGTCTAGTATGTCAACTACAAATAAGTGATCCACCAAGGTGTAGGATCCCATAGTCACAGAAAGTGATGGAACATACGGCATGCACTGCATAGTTCTATCTCCCATAACCAAAACAGAGAACCCATCAAAAGTATCAGTGGGGATCCCTCTCCTCTGCAAAAGGTGAGCATCGATAAAGTTGTGGGTTGCCCCACTGTTAATCAAAATAGACAGTCTCTGGTTCATGATCGAACCTTGCACTCTTAGGGTCAAATATTTGGGCACTCCTCTTAAAGAAGCAAGAGTCCCACTTGTTGGAGCAACGGCTCCCTCTTCACCTTTGAATGGTGATTGATCTTGCACATGGTTCTTGGGGACGATGGTTTTTGGCGGTCACAACTTAGCAAATTTGATACAACGGCCCTCAATGAAATGACCTGATTCAAACACATTTAATCGGGTTCCCTCAGTCATCACGCTCAACTGAACAAAGGCACAAGAGAGAAAATGACAAATAGGGGACACAAAAGTGCAACAGGCACCCAGGCAGTAATAAGTTGGTAAATTTGATATGACCACCCTGAAATGAAACGACTTGACCTGAACATGTTTCATTGGGTGCCCTCAAACGAAATGACCCAACCTAAATACGTTTCATTACGTGCCCTCAAATGAAATGAGCCGACCCAAATGTGTTTCATCGAGTGCCTTGACACGGCGTGACATGACGCAACTGACCAAATGAATGCCCAAGGGTGAAATGGAAAACGGTCCGCACGAACGTGCACAAGGCACCCGAGTGGTCATAACTTAGAAAAATTTATACTACCGCCCTCAAACGAAATGACTCGACATGAACACGTTTCATCTGGCGCCCTCACACGGTGTGACACAGCCCACCCGACTGAATGAAGGCATAAGGGAGGAAACAAAAAATGGGTCGTACAAATAAGAACAAGGAATCGGGGTGGTCACAACTTAGAAAATATGATATGCTTGCACTCAAATGTAACAACCTGACCTGAACGCATTTCATCGGGTGCCCTTTCACAATGCAACACGACGCGCCCTACCGAGCGAAGGCACAAGGGAGAAAATGACAAACACGGTGCATGAATGTGCACAAGGAACTAGGACAGTCACAACTCAAAAAATTTGATATGGTCTCCCTCTAACGAAAGGACCCGACCCAAATGTGTTTCATCGAGCACCCTCACATATTGCAACACAACATGCCCGACTAAACATGTTTCCTTGGGAACCCTCACATGAAGAGACTCGACCTAACTCAAACATGTTTACTTGGGTGCCCTCACATGACCCAACACAAACGTGTTTCCTCAGGCACCCTTACATGACCAAACCCAACCCGACCCAACTGCATTTCCTTGGGCACCCTCACTTGACCCAACCCGACCTGACCGCATTTCCTTGGGCACCCTCACATGACCCGACCCAAACCGAATGAAGGCACAAGGGAGAAAATGACAAATTGGGTCGCATGAATGTGCACAAGGCACACGGGTTGTCACAACTTAGAATTTTTTATATGGCCTCCCTCACATGACCCGACCTAAACACGTTTCCCTTGGTGCCCTCTAATGGCACAACCCGATCTGCCCGAACAAAGGCACAAGGTAGAAAACAACAAACGGTCCACAAGAACATGCAAAAATCACACGGGCAGTGACAACTTAGCATTTTCGATATGGCCTCCCTCACACGATCCGATCTGAAGGTGTTTTCTTGGGCACCTGTTACACCAATTTTTGGTCATCTAACCTATTATCATTAGATGGACCCAAGTACACCATGTAAGACCAATTTTACCCTAAGTAAAATTTCTTTCACTATGTAAAATAACTTAATAAAACACATTTATTAGGTTTTTTATGGTCTAAACAGGAAACCCCAAGGAGAAATATTGAACAAATCTATATTTGTTTGGTTTTCCTCATGGAATAATTAATTAAACAATAATTTAATTATTATTCTTGGTCATATTTAACCCAAAACAAGGAAATTAATTAGATAAACCCTTATTTATCTTATTATTTTCTAGGAATAATTATTTAAACCTTATTTAAATAATATTTCTTGTTAAATTTGACTAAATCATTTATAAATAATTGAAGAAATCATTATTTATTTAATTTTCATTCAAACACTTCCTTAAAATGATAAATAAATCATTTATTTATTTATTATTTACAAATAAAGGGATTTGACCCAAGTCAAATTCCTTTCCCGTCCAACAAATATAGTAAAATATTCCATGAAAGGTGGATCTAGATTTGGTTAATATTCTTTTAATCATGCACCAATATCTCGAATGACCTAATATTTTGTTATAAATAGAAGGTTTTTTCCTACCATTCATCACCTTTTGGTTGCCTCTTAGATCACTCTGAATCTATACTCTTGGTCTGACTTTGAGCCATTGTCATTGTCATATTTTCTATTATTTGCTTTGTGAGCTCCATTTGAGTTCTATGTTTGTCTGGGTTTTCTACACCAACAAGAGACAGAAATTCTAGATCCGAAGTGCTGAGGACTTCCAAGAACCCATCCCATTGAGGAGAATCAGAAACACCTTTGTTTTTTTCCTCACAAGTGCCATTAACATAAAATTCTTCAAAAAATATTGTTCTTGTCTTGTATATTGCATGCATGGAGCAAAACCTTATTTTTACTGCTTAATGTCTTTTTATGTATAGATCTAGATTTTTACAGCATTTGTCTTGATCAAATAACTATAGATATGAAGATATTAGCAGCCATATTTTGTTGTTAGGGATGTTTGTTATGCACAGCTAAAAGGGTCTTTTTTCGTACACCTACACTAAGGATTCATCCTAACAACTGGCGACTCCACATGGGTTTTCAATTACGACGGTTGTTGTTTTTCATATTCTTGCATATCCAGCTGCTTCAAAACCTAGGGTTTCTCTTCAGATTTTTGTTTTTCCTATTTTTAGGTTTTTTTTCACCCATAAAACCTTAAAACATTAAAATTTATAACTTCTGTGTGTTTCTGGCCCTATTGCGCAAGTAACAGACATCAGCCACAACTGAGACGACAACTTTTTCTGAAATCTGCCACCGAGAGACCCGGAAGTAGGTCGCACTTTTCAGCCCAAAACCTGCAACTTGGAGTGCAGGATGCATCTTTCAGCCTAAAAACTGTGACCTAGACAGAAAACAGGTTAGATCTTGTGATCTTAACATTTTTGTGGATTTTCTGAAAGTTTTCTGGGTTTGTCTGAAGCTTTTGTCAGCATTTTCCAGCCTCCGTCTCTGCCCGTTTAGACCTATTATTTTTCTATTTTACTCAAGTAAGTGGGAATCTAGCCCCCTAGGGCTTCAGTACCCTCCACTTTTTGTGGAAGACTTTTAGCTGTTTCAGGTGTCTAAATTTTCAGAGTTTCAGCCATTTCTTTTACAGATCTGATACCTCATCTTTAGATCCCTTTTAGATCAGCTATTTTTCCATCCAAATCACCTCATATAGTTTTGTTTGGGTTTGCCTTTAGGGACACCTCCTCGTTTATAGCAACCTTACCTCTATCTCTTTGATATTTTTTGCACCTCTTTTCAGTAGATTTATCCTTTGGATCCCTGTCCCTCCCGATCTTAGATCTATTAGCTTATTTTCAGTGTGTTTTGAATATATTTTTTTCCCTCTGTTAGAATAGTTTTTGAGAGACCTACCTCCTTGGGTTAGATTGATGCATTGATAGCTATTAATTTTTTGTTATTTCAGTATCATATACTGCTCTCTACAGGTTTTCTCTTAGTTACGCATCACACTTTTTCTTTTTCTCTCAAAATGTCTGGGTTTAAAGTTAAAATTAACACACGACACACACTCACCCTAAGCAAAGAAGAGCCTGGTTAACACTTCCAGGTAAAGACTTTAAAACATTGTAAAATCAATTGAAACTGCACTTCTCTGCCCTTGTTTCGACATTGTAATCACTTGATTCTACACCTCCCTGCCCTTGTTGGTCATTCTTCTTCCCTTTGTGTCGTTTTTGTGTTGTCATCATTGTGCCCCGAAGGCATATATCCCATATAATTCTTGGCCTTCATGCTTAGTTTCTGGTTGGTCGACATACTCTTTCCTGTCGTCATCCAGTTAGTCCTCCTCCGAGTCCGCACTCCGACTCCTCTTCTGATTCATTGGGTTCTCCTTTTACTTCTGGTTCTCCCCCTGTCACCTTCACTATGTCTGGTCCAGGACCTAATGTTAGTGGTAATCCCGACCCTAATGTCGGGAATACTACTGGCAGAACCGCCACAGGAACTATCTCAGCTGTCCCCTTGCTCCCTTACATGGCAGGCCTCAGTCTCCCCAATCTCAATCAGTTGATCAATGACCCTATCCGCCATGATTTTGGTTGGCATGCTATTCCAACAAAGCTCCCCTCCGACGTTCCCAAGTTCGAAGGCCTTGCTAGAGAAGATCCGGCGAAGCTTCTAAGTGGTATGTTGATCATACCTCCTCTTCCCATACCACCTTTGCGACCATTTCTCGATCCTTCTTATCTTATTTCCAGCTCCCTCTCTGATACGACACTGGTACCGAACTCTTGACTTCTTTCTATCAATCATCTATGACTCGCCCATCGGATCATGTTCAAGAATGGTGGAGAAGAAAATGCCTATGTCGAGATCCTACCTTCGAATATCATGTCTACATGGACTGGTTCCTTAGATATCTCTTACCCGCCATCGGAAAAGATGTCGCATCGCATTTCCCTTAAAAAAAAGAAGCCTCCCTCCAAATAGCCTTGAAATATGACTTGATCTATGCTCAGTCTAGTTATGTTTATACCATCCTTCTTGAACTCCCTAGACCCGATTGTGCTAATGCCCCGGGGGCATCTCAATCTGTCAACGGTATCGTTGGATATTTTTTTCATTCGTATGCTCAACCTCCTATGGGCTATGGTCTCCCTCCGAGAGGGGCCAACACCTCCAACACTTTTCCCCCTCCAGGTAGCATGTATCTAAGATACAACATGCCTCATCATTTTTCCCAACCTCCTACTTACCTCAATGTTTCCCAACCTAAAAATTATCCTTATCCACAGTCTGGTGCTCCAACTCCTCCAACATTTTCACCTCTGCCTCCCTTCCCTTCTCAACCCCAGCAACAACAACTACCACCCCCTCCGGGGCAAGTATTTGCACAACAAGGCATGACTGATCCTCCTTCCTATCAAAGGAAGAGAAAAGGCAATCAAAACCAATCTTCCCCTGGTACTCATGGACCTAATCCTCAAGGTATTAACTCTAACACTGCTAACCAGCAACAGGGAACTCAACCCAAGCTAGATAGGCCTATTTGTACAAAAAATCCTTGTTCGTGTTGCGGTTTTTACGATAATTACACTCACGATTGTCCCCTTTTACCATAGATGTAGTATATGTGGGAGTCTCAATCCACATTGCGAGGATATTATGCCTCTCCTACTGTTCTCCCAAATGTGGCCACTACTCAACCGGCTGTGTTTACCAATCCTTTTCCCCAGCAAGGATTCGTAGCTATCCAACCACCTGATGGACAGGTGGCCACTCAACCTTCCCCTTATAGTTCCTCTGATTACCAGATCCTCATGATGAAATCTGATCAACCTCTAACCGTCAACCTTAACCTTCAAACTCAGTCCCGTCAGTACCCCAAGCCTCCCGCTTCGTCTATTGCCGAGTCACCTTCTTCAGGTTCTACAGAACCTCTTTTGACATCTAATGGTTCCTTGCATATCACTCAACCCAAAGTTGAGGTTCATTCCAAGATTCCTAAGGGACCATTATGTCGAAATGTTGCTTCTATTCAAGTTGCTAATTCGTATAGCATAGTAGATGATTTGGCACAATCTCGTGCTACCATTTCAACACTGGAACTCCTCCAATCATGCCCTTCTCAAAATAAGGCTCTACTATTTACCATGGGTGTTGTAGATCATGCCGATGACCAATTGATTTTTTTAGACGCCCATCAATCATAACATCCTCCTCTTCCTGCTTTTGTAGCCTTCCAAATCCCATTCAAAATCCAGAACATTAATGTTTCTCGGTGTATCATTGATGAGGGGGCATCCACCTGTGTGATGTCCACTTCAAATTGGAAACAACTTGGATCTCTTGAGTAGGCCCCTTCCATGATCACCCTTCGAGCGTGGGATGGCCACGCCTCCGAGCCCATTGGCCTATTTCGTAATTTTCCTATCACTCTTGCGGGAAACACTGTTTGCATTGACATTGAAGTCATCGATTCCCCTCTTGATTATAACATTATTTTGGGGTGTAGCTACACCTATGCCATGTATGTTGTCCCATCCGTGGTATACCGCAAGCTGTCTTTCCCTCATAATGGAAATACATTCAACAATGACCAGTTGACATATCATGAGCCAAAATCTCAGACCTCACCTGAGACGACCATCTCTTCTGTAGGCAATAAGAAAACCGTTGTTTCTTTGACCAGTGTCTCTCTCGGCATCTACATAGAATCCTCTTTTCTTGGAACCCTCCCTGGTCTTCCTCCTCCTCCTATCTCTGATCCTAGATTATCGAATGTTTGCATGATGCAATCATCTCAGGCTACACTCAAGCGGCCTGCTTCAGCTAGTCAGGAACCTCACCCTCCGCCACCTACTCCTAGTGCTTCGTGTCATCCTTCTGGACCTTTTCCTTCTGACCCTTCACTTACAACTAGTATCCATGAGCCTATTTACTCTCCTGGATCGGTTCCTCCATGCCTTAGCCACCTTGGAGCCATTCCACCTGGCCATTAACCCTCTGGTCAGATATTGTTATTCATTCCACCTCCTGGAGTGTACTCGGTACCTATCATGGCTACCCTATCTCTTCCTAACCTGACCCTGGGGATTCCCATCTGGTACCTTAATTCCCCAGCCGCCACCCTGCCTGATCATCCCAAACCTTACCTTTCTTTGACCATGGTTCAACCGGTCCCCATCACTTCTCTCGATACCATAGTGCCTTACACACCTCAACAGGAATCATCTCCTGTTGCGACGGTATTAGGAAAATGGGGCAAAGCTCACACAAAAGAAACTAAGGAAAAAGCTGCCCCGACAAACCCTGCCCCTCCTTGGCAACCAAAGCATGCTATCTAGTGTGCCTTGTGCGATATTGTTGGTCACGCAACCCATACATGTCCTGAATTTCCGCATCGCAAGACCATGGTTAATGAGATGTTTCGAGAATCTGTTATCTATGAGCTCTATGTCACTATACCTAATTCAATCCCAAAACTCAAAACCTTATGCAAAAATCACCCTTGTGCTTTGTGCGATTTCCATGGCCACTATACTCACATTTGTCCTTGCCTTCAAGAGTACCACTCATCTTTAGAAGCGGTTCACCAATTTGAGGTAAACTGCAACGAGTCCACCTCTCCCTTATTTGTGCATTTTTCTTCAGCAAAACTAGAGGAAATGAATGCTCCCATCGAAATTCCCCCTCCTGATGTCGAGATGACGGAGCCTTCGTCCACCATTTTATACCTATCATCATCCATGAGACTCTCGGTGGAAGTACCCTTGGAGACTTCCCATGATTTTTCTCTTGACCTCCCTTCAGTGATCACCCTGGGCTCAACATCGATACATCCTTTATCTCCTTACTCTTTTGTCACCCCTTGTGACGATGCACATGTGAACCTCTCTTCTCATGATGATGAGTCAGGTGGCTTCGCCGCATTAGGTGGTATTTCTTCCACCAGTCACCCCATCTTCTATCACGATGACGACATTATGGAAGAAATCACCACCCCTAACTTTATCTATTCCCCCTTACATCAAACCCATCCATTCGAACCACATACACCTTGTGGCCATTACATTGAAACCCAATGTTTGGGTAAGGGGGTACCCATATTTGAGAGACCAGGAAAATAAATTATCCAGAACTCTCCTAGTGTATCTGGTCATGTCGACTTTAGTACCATTATTCTTCTACATTTAGAATAACCTCTAGAGTCCCATATCACTTCAAACCACTCTAGGGATGATACCCCTTATCGTTCCTTCATCTTACATCAGCAACCCAATCTCTTAGACATTGTTGTTGACCAACCTATGGGTTTTCTAGCAGAGCATCATTTCATTATCTCCAAATCCTCTCTTTGGGATAGTGACACCAGGCATGCCAACCCGAAAACTTAAAGTCCATTTGATTCATATATGCATTACTAAAAGAGATTGGTAATCCTCCATTCCCTTTCTCAAACTACATAACCATAACAAAAAAAAATGGCACACCACATCATTAAAATGTGTTTAGATTCCCCTTTTTCTAAATAAATTTTGGCATGACCACAACATTATTGGGGGCACCTATTCCCTTTAACCATAAAAATCCCAGATCTCAGCCAAAAATAGCACTGAAACCCCCTTTCTCTGACAAGTCACACTTTTCAAGTCATTTCTTGGGACAGGTCATAGTTTTCTACCCAGTACCTGCTATCCAGGTCGCAAAACAGACCCCAAAAAGTGTGACCTAGCCTATTCATGAGCTCTGGGTACCTAAACTGAACTTTCAATCGATTGAAATGAAAGAGTAGGATTAGGCCTCTTACCTACAACTGACGGATCTCAATTCCAATAGTCAGTTTGTCTGCTACGATCACCGCATGATTTAGGGCCTTCTCTCCTCACTACATTCACCATAGCTCCACCCGCAAATGAGTGAATTTGGACGGTAGATGCCTTATTAAAATAAAACCCCTGATTTTTTCGTAGATCATTTTTATGAACCATTTGTACCATTGGAAAGCTCTCACTGAGCCCTCAAATGAGTATCTGTTAGTTTTTAGTGAATTGATACTTCACCATGACACATTTTATCCATGAAGCATCACTTCACCCCTCCTCAAAATCAAATTTCTTCACTTGTAACACTCATACTATGGGCACCACTTGGTCTCCATACTTGTCCATGCTCATGTTGATTTTCGTCGTGAGTTACCATCATGTACTCATGTTTTTATGGTCCCCCATTGGACCTTTACTGTATGGAAACATCATCGAGTTGCCCTTGTTTAGAGCATCAGAGTTGAGTCATCATCGCATTCATGGAGTCTATCCCAAGTCCCTTTGTATCCAACTATAGTCCTCCATACTTCATTGCTTGGTCCCTCTCTCATGTCACACATTATGGCCTTCAGTCCCACTTTCCCCTATCCCTCATGATATTGTGTCAATTGCTGCCAGGTCATCCATGTCCTTTATGCTTTAACAAGGGAATTTTCCCATTCGCTACTCAGTACTCCCCATTTCATCATCATCATGGGTGTTAGTCTGTCAGTCGCTCTATTATTTTCTCTCATGCCTTAGTTGAGGATCCCTTATTTCCTCACCTATGGCAGACCTCCTTCTGTCGACATCATCTCATTCATTCCAGAAGACAGGTCTAGAGGGTGGTGTACCTTGGTTCCATCTTCCACTCTTGTTTGGTGCCCCGGATCAGGCAAAGGGACTCCTTATCTCCCTTTGACTTGATTTTTTCTCAGCTCTAGCTCCTTTCAGCATGATCAATATTCATATAATTGATGGTTCAGTGATGAAACAGCTGATATCAGTGACTCCCGGGTGTGTGTGAGATGTCTCAGCCCTCACGAGGGGGTGGCCCTGCAGGTAGGCCCCCACATGCTCGGATTACCTATTCATCGCAGTCTTCTATGCAGCTCCATATATTTGATGATGTCAGCCTTAGCCGCTTGCAGCACCTCTTTGATTTTCATGTATTAGTCATATTTTGCGAGCCCTTCCCCATTTATAGGGGCATTAGGGTTGTATTTGTATCTCATGTACTCATATATTGTTGTATAAGTATTAGATGTTATCCCAGGCACAACATGTATGTGGGATTCATTACTATATCTTTTATCTAGCTCATGTTTATGCTAGCATGTACTTTACAATTCGGTCTCTTGTTTACTAGATGCACTGTTCTTTTTTACTTTGTCTCGGCGGGCATAGGTATGCCTCCCCCGCTGCCTTTAGCATAGGTACCCACTCATAAAAAGAGACTTTTCAAACCTATAAGTCTCGTCTCCATAGGCTCTAGTTCTTCAACACATTAGTCTACCTTACATTCCTCTCTCTGACTTCCCTTTTGATGTTTGGTGATTGAGTTCCTACAACGTACTTCGATCATATGATTTGCTCCTAACACTCGCATGATGAGGGGCAATCTATTACACCAATGTTTGGTCATCTAACCTATTATCATTAGATGGAATCAAGTACACCATGTAAGACAAATTTTACCCTAAGTAAAATTTCTTTCACTATGTAAAATAACTCAATAAGACACATTTATTAGGATGTTTATGGTCTAAACAGGAAACCCCAAAGGTAAATATCAAACAAATCTATATTTTTTTGGTTTTCATCATGGAATAATTAATTAAACAATAATTTAATTATTATTTATGGTCATATTTAACCCAAAAACAAGAAAATTAATTAGATAAACCCTTATTTATCTTATTATTTTCTAGGAATAATTATTTAAACCTTATTGAAATAATATTCCTTATTAAATTTGACTAAATCATTTATAAATAATTGAATAAATCATTATTTATTTAATTATCATTCAACCACTTCATTAAAATGATAAATAAATAATTTATTTATTTATTATTTACAAATAAATGGATTTGACCCAAGTCAAATTCCTTTCCCCTCCAACAAATATAATAAAATATTCCATAAAAGGTGGATCTACATTTGGTTAATATTATTTTAATCATGCACCAAGATCTAGAATGACCTAATATTTTGTTATAAATAGAATGGTTTTTCCTACCTTTCATCACCTTTTGGTTGCCTCTTAGATCACTCTCGATCTATACTCTTGGTATGACTTTGAGCCATTATCATTGTCATATTTTCTATTATTTTCTTTGTGAGCTCCCTTTGAGTTCTATGTTTGTCTGGGTTTTCTAGACCAACAAGAGAGAGAAATTCTAGATCTAAAGTGCTGAGGACTTCCAAGAACCCATCCCATTGAGGAGAATTGGAAACACCTTTCTTGTTTTCCTCCCAGGTGCCATTAATATAAAATTCTTCAAAAAATATTTTTCTTGTCTTGTCTATTGGATGCATGGAGCAAAATCTTATTTTTACTGCTTAATGTCTTTTTATGCATAGATATGGATTTTTGCAGCATTTGTCTTGATCAACTAACTGTATATTTGAAGATATTAGCAGTCGTATTTTTCTCTTAGGGTTGTTTGTTATGCACAGCTAAAAGGGTATTTTTTCGTACACCTACACTAAGGATTCATCCTAATAGTCTCCTCACATGACCCGATCCAACTCGACCTAGCTCGAATGGGTTTCCTTGGGTGCCCTCACATGACACAACCTAACTTGCTCGAACGAAGGCACAATGGAGAAAAAGGAAAACATGTTGCACGAACATGCACAAGGCACATGAGAAATCACAACTTAGCATTTTTTATATGGCCTCCCTCACACGAACCGATCCAACCTGACCTGAACACGTTTACTTGGGTGCCCTAACACGGTATGACTCGACCCGCCTGAATGAAGGCACAAGGGAGAAAATGAGAAACAGGTCTCACAAATGTGCACAACACACACCGGTGTTCAAAAATTATCATTTTTTTATACGACTTCCCTCAGATGACCTGACCCAACCTGAACCGAATGAATTTCCTTGGGCGCCCACACATGACCCGACCCTAGCCTACCTGCCTGAACGCGTTTCCCTGGGCACTCTCACATGACACGACCCAAACCGACCTGACTTGCAAGAACGCGTTTCCTTTGGCACCCGCACATGACACGACCTAACGCAACCAACCCGAACATGTTTCCTTGGGCGCCCTCACACGACACCACCTGACCCAACCCAACCCTCCTAAACGAAGGCATAATGGAAGAAATGACAAATGGGTCACACAAACGTGCACAAGGCACACGAACATTCACAACTTAGCATTTTTTATATGGTCTCCCTCACACGACCTGACTCGACCCAACCCAAATATGTTTCCTTAGGTTCCCTCACACGACACGACCCTACCCACCCGAACAAAGGCATAAGGGAGAAAATTGGAAATAGGTCATAGAAACATGCACAAGGCACATGAATAGTCACAACTTAGAAATTTTTATACAACCACCCTCACACAACTCAACCCAACCCTACCCGACCTGCCCGAACGCATTTCCCTGGATGCCCTCACATGACCCAACCTGACTCGATCTAACCCACCCAAACACGTTTCTTTGGGCATCCTCACATGACATGACCCGACCTGACCTACCCGAATGTGTTTCTTTGGGCGCTCTGACGTGACCCAACCTGACCTTCCCAAACACGTTTCGTTGGGTGTCCTCACACAACTCGACCATAACGTGTTTCCTTGGGTGACCTCACACGACCCGACCAGCCCGAATGAATTTCTTTGGGTGTCCTCACATGGCACAACCTTACCCGAACGCGTTTCTTTGGGCACCCTCACATGACCCGACCCGACCCCCCCGAATGAAGTCACGAGGGAGAAAACGACAAACGAGTCGCATGAACATGCACAAGGCACTAGGGTGGTCACAACCTAGCATTTTTTATATGACCTCCCTCACATGACACGACCCGACCCCACCTGAACATGTTTCCTTGGGTGCCCTCCCACCACACGACCCAAACCGCCCAAACGAAGGCACGAGGGAGAAAATGGAAAAATGGTCAGACAAACGTGCAGAAGAAAATGGGCAGTTATAACTTAGCATTTTTAACACAACCACCCTCACACAACTTGACTCGACCTGCTGAATGCATGACCCGACTCGCCCGAATGCACGACTTGACCTGCCTGAATGCACGACATGAACGACATGACCCAACCCACCCAAACACATGACCTGACTTGCCCGAGCGTGCGACCTGTGCAACATGACCCGACCTGTCTGAACGTACAACCCAGATGGCACGAATTGACCCACCCTAATGGCACTACCCAAGTTGCACGACCCGACCTGCCCAAACGTGCACAAGGCACACCCATGATCATCAATTATCATTTTTGACATGGTTGCCCTAACACGACGTGACCCAAACTGACCCACCCGAACGAGTTTCCTTGGGGACCCTCACATGGGTGAAGCACTAGAAACAAAATGATAGGGCTGTAGTTGGTATTAAAGCTTGGACATAATATTTCTTGGTCACAGTGAAACATTGGTAGGGGCAAGACATTGGTCAGGGTCTAAGCTTTATAACAATACATAGAAAGTTGGGAAGAATGTTAAGGGAGGATTTTTCAAACCTTGTACAGGTTGAGGTTTTCATCGCTTCGTTGACTGTCATTAAACGTATGTCTATGGAACTCTTTTAAAACCCTTGGTCATCATCCTCGACTTCTGGGTCTTACATACTCCACCATGTAAAACAAGATTTTCATCCTCGATAGTGCTACCATCATAGTCACATCATATCGTTGTAATATATCACCGCAACTTTCATCGCAATGTATCATCACACAATATCATCATATAGACCATCAAGTTTCATGTCTAACATATCCAAGGGAAATATCTCCTCAATCCATGATCATCAACACATCCATCACAATCACCACGTGCTATACCATTGTGGGAAGTCAATCGCCACATGCTATTGCAACATATATCATGTCAACCCATGATATATTGTAAATATCATGTGAATATCTACATGGAGTACTCCAACCAAATCAACATAAAAAAACCTTCGATGTATCCAACATAACTCTTCACACTGCTATAGCCCTCATAAATCAAACTAGTCAGGTGATCATTCCAACCATATGTTGTCATCGTGAGAATGCACATCCTCATACCCTGCATTAGTTGTTCCTCTCACACCTTGTCACATCCATAAAAGCAAATCAAGAATCTTTCCCATATGAGTGTAAAGTAAGCCATGTTCAGGTCCATGAAGTGCCCTTCATCTCATCTGCAACATGTTGTCCAACCAACAAACCATCTCTATCTTAAATGTGCTACCCATGATGCCAATATCCATGTGTTTTTCAAAATACACTCACAACTATTAAGCATCATCCATGTGTGAAAGGTCCTCTTCAAATCAAGTCAAGAACATCCTCTCAACAATGTGCCATATTCAAGTCCATGAAGCTATATTGATCCCATCTGCAATATGCATCCAACATGCGTACCAAAGTTAATTCAAGAAGGCTCAACCCATGTGCAAGTGTATACCACCAAGTCATCTCATCGCTGCATATCCATCAAGCTCCAAAGTGTCCTGTTTACCATCTCTATCAAGTGACTTCTCACAAACATACCCCATAAATGTGATCAAAGGTATGCATCCCATAATTCATCAAAACCAAAACCAATCTCGATCTCAGTGCCTTAGTGAACCATATACTGCAAGATCGTTGTACTATGAAGCCTCCAATGAATTCAAATCCATCATGAAATCCCATGCATCATCCTATCCAAAGCGTTGGAAAGCATACTTGTATCGTCAAAAAGTGCCACCACAAGTTTTTCTCACCTCGCAAGTCATATGAATGTGCTCATAGGCTGCTCACAGTCTACTCATCCAACCAATGTATTCTTTCTCAAAGTGAAAAACATCCATCAGCCCATCTATAAAATATCTCCATGTAGCACCAACAATTAATATTACTCAACATCTTGCTTGACACTCCTCCATGATGCTCATAAGTGGCACCTAGTAGGTGCACTTGCATAATGTCTCCACATAATTTCCTCCCATGCCCTCATGTCAATGTATATGACTTTGGCTTCCCATGTGTCCATCAAGAGTAGACTCATCTCAACTCTAGTCATCATCATGCATATAGTGTAAAGCTTAAGTTCCCTTAGTAACTTCTACCATCATCATCATGAGTACTTACGTCAAGGTTTATCCCCCACTAAAGTTGCACCAAGAGCTCCTTCATGGTTGTAAGACGTGAAGAAGTCTACCCAAAAAATCTGCCCTACCACCAAGGCAGCCCGTCACTCATCCCGGGCACCTAGCCAATTTCCATGTGGCTAAGCATGACCCATATCTATCAAAAACATCATCAAGTTCCACCCTTGTCATGGGAATTTAAACCTACTAGAGTGACGTCACAAATTCTCCTATCAAGGTCTGCAAAAAGAAATGCTCCTTATTTCTCCAATGTACAAGGTTCCATCATTGTCATCTAAGGAAAGGTCCTTCGTGGTATTGGCAAAGAAGTCATATTATTTCTCATCCTTGCATACGGTCCATCCTCCTCTTGCAAAATGTATTAATGGTCTAAATCTTCTCATCAAACTCCTTTTCCACTTCCTTCGACTTCTTTTTAATTTCTTTAAATTTCATTTCCAATGAAACAAACTCATCCATCAAGCTTTAATACCACCTGCAACACTGCAAATTTATCCCTACTCAATAATCAAAAAGCCCCGAAAAGGTAGCTCTGATACCAACTGTCACGCCCCTATACATGTGGTAGTCTCCCAACCACTCTATAGACAGGTGCAACACAACCTTATTTTTCTCTTCTCAAATACTGAAAAATTATATTTCGCCTAGCTCAGCACTTGTTTAATTAATATTCTAAAGTGTTTTTGTGAAAAAATAAAACAACAATAAACATCGATATCAAACCACATGAGCACCCATACATTCAAGGGAGGGGTAACTCCCGTTAATAAATCTGCCCAATATTATGTTTCAATAAATATGTACAATCTGCAATAATTATACAACCAAGCCTGCATAAACCATTTATGCTTATTTCCAAATCTTCTTGTACCTTGGTCTAGCCTCAACAACCACCCAACAGTGCAAAAAATCCAAAGGAACCCCAAAATTCCCTTTTAGAACATGTTTATGAAGTTTGAACGAATTCTAGTTCAAGTAGGTCACTCGGGTTACAACAGCCCTTGGCACCCTAAATGCATTTCTGCGTGTCGGTCACTGGGGTGACAGTCTGAATGAATTTCCTGAATGCATTTGGGTCTTGTTCAACCTGACGTGACCCTGATGGATGACCATCGTGCCTTCAAACACTGTTCCGTATGTCGTGAATGCAGACGCGCTTGAAGAACCCAAGTCGACCTGAACGAGCCTGCCCTGAACATTGTTCTGCTCGCATCCTGTGGAAGGAACCTGACTCAAACTTGCCGTAAACACTATTCTACATGCAACCTATGAAAGGAACCTGACTCCACCTATGGGTGAATTTTGAATCCATTTTTACCCGACTCGACCAAGACACAATTTACATGCTAGGGCTTCGCCCTCCACCCTTAAGCTTCACTCTAGCTCATGCCTTAGCTTGCTAATGGTACATCCTCCTTTTATATGTGTGTTTTCCCACACATTACTTCTATAGGTGGGGCTTGACCCATATAAGTCTGACCCACTAAAAACCCATAAAGCCTTGGTTACAATGTGACATTTCCTCCTTAATGTTATCTTACCACCATGGCTAGCCTATGAACCTCCAAGCCAACAATTAGCCATTTTTGGACATTTTTATGTACGTCACGCCTAAACATTGCACAATCACCATGATAATGTTGCATAATAGCCGAATTTAATTTTCATATTTCAGTGTACCCGTCTAACATTTCGTTGTGGTTTTCATCGCTTCATCAACCATCATTCGTGGCATGTCCATCGAATTCTTCCAACACCCTCAATCATCATCCTTGACTCATGGGTCTTACAGGGGAAGTTTCCATCACAATGGGCATATACATGGGTGGTGTCCATTAAGAAGGGACATGGAAACCTTAGATTTTTCACATTTGGGCATCTTTCGTTATGACAAGGTGAGGAAACCAAAACTTCCCTGCACTTGGACAACTTCTGTCGGGACAAGGCATGAAAACCCCTAGTTCCAGAGGTAGACCAGGGAAGCTGTTTCCATCGCATCATGAAATGGAAGCCCCAAGTTCGCCAGACTTGTGTGGTTTTTCATCGTGTCACATAATGGAAACCATGAGTTACATAAACTTGGGTAGTTTCAGTCATGCCACGACATTTAAAGACAATTTTTGCGCACCAGGGCCATGGTTTTCGTAGGGGTGAGATATGGAAACCACAAGGATTTCAGAATTAGGTGGTTTCCCTCGTGATACGAAATAGAAGCCCCAAATTTCCTTATACTTGAGAGGTTCTACATCATGCCATGACATGGAAACATGATTTCCCCACACCAAGGCCACAGTTTCTATCATGGGGGGACATAGAAATCCTTGAGTTTCCCAGAATTGGGTATTTTTCATCGTGTCGCAAAAAATTGGAACCCATGAGCTCCGTAGACTCGGGCGGTGATTTTGGTCATGCCATGACATTGAAACTAAATGTTCTCCATACTTGGGTAGCAATTTTAGCTGTGGAACGGCATCAAAACTGCAAGTTCCCTGTGATTGGGTTGAATTTCTCATCGCGGCGGGACACGAGAACCCTAGGTTTCCCAGACTTGGGAAATTTCAGTTATGCCATGAAATCGAAACCCCAAGTTTCTCCAAATTGGGTTGGTTTTCCATCATGTGCCGAAATGGAAACCCACAGGTTCCAATGACTTGGGAGGTGTGTTTTACATGTCGCAACATGGAAAAAACCCCATGTTCCCCAGAGGTTTGGGTCACAGTTTCAAAACACCACCAGTTCCCTAGACTCAGGCGGTGGTTTCCATCATCATGTAAACCCCAAGTTCCCCATGCCAGGGATTCGACGAAAACACCGTGTTTCCAGTGTGCCATAGAATATGGAAACCCATGGTTTTCATAGAGGGCATGACATGGAAACCCCAAGTTTCCCAAGCTTGGGTGTGGCCCTCCGCCGTGTGTCGCAAAATCGAATCCCCAATCCCCATGTGTCCTGGACTTGGGAAATGGTCTTTCCCATGATGCGACATGGAAATCCCAACTTCCCCAGTATGTTTCCCTCGGGGGTGTGGGAGGATACAGAAACCCCAAGTTCCATAGGCTTGGGCTAGTTTTACGCCGTAACGTGAAATGGAGGCACACCTACTGTGTTCCTCGGACATGGGCGGTGGATATTTTGGCCATTCCATGACATGTAACCACTAACCACAAGTTCGAAAGACTGGTGATATCTCTCACAATCGTGGCATGGAAACCCCAAATTTCCTGCCCCCAAAAAATAAATGGATTTTTGAGATGCGAAGAAAAAAAATGATGTTTGAATGAAGGTCAGGGGGAAAAAGTTGCGACGGTGATAGTTGTCAAAATTTGGAATAAAGTGACAAGAGTGAGGATCTGAATCAAGGTGACCAAGGGTTGAATCTTAGTGGATCATGGTGGAAAGGCCGCTCTACCAATTACAATACCCCATCACATATTTAACTCATCTACAAAGGATTATTCTCAACGACCGTTCGAAATTGAACTTTGAATTTGCCTCGATAGAGATGCTTCAGGATCGTGGTTTGTAAATGACACGGACCCCTAGGGGTGACAAAGCAACGCCCCTGCTGTGGGTCGAGATATATTCGAAGAGTGACATGCACCACTTTTAACATGGATTCTGACTTAAAGGCATTCAGTCATAATTTGACAAATGGTAGCTTCGCACCACTGGCTTTTCAATGAAGCACGATGACAATTTTGGTGAATCAACGGTTCCTTTGGTACGAAGTTGAATTAATATTGTGGTGCAGTTCATAATAGGGTAAAAATAACCTGTCTCACAATGGTCTAAACCTAGATCATGTTCCCTATTGGAGGGTGAAAAATCCAACACTTTATGCTTCACAATGATAGGAAGAGTGGACATCGAAGGATAAAAAAGCAACATCGTTATGAACACTTAGCTTCCACAAGCCAGTTATCCCTGTGGTAACTTTTCTAATAGCTATAGCTTCAAATTATGAAATTTTAAAGGATCGGTAGGCCACACTTTCACTGTTTGTATTCATAAAAAATCAAATGAGATTTTACCCTTTTCTTTAACATGATATTTATGTTCTCGTTGAGCTCATCTTAGGACACATGTGTTATCTTTTAATATTTGTGCCGCCCCAGCCAAACTCCCCACCTCACAATGACTTCCGCCCAGATCAACCCACCGAAACATGCCTTAAGGCCAAAAATAGGGGCATTTCCTCATCTCCCACCCACGGAATAAGTAAAATAAAATTAAAGTAGTGGTCTTTCAGTTGTGCTGAAAACAGCTCCCACTTATTCTACACCTCTCAAGTCATTTCAAAAAGTCGAACTAGAGTCAAGCTCAATAGGGTTTTATTTCCCTGCTAATTCTTGCAACCCTATTCCCTTGGCTATGGTTTCGCTATACAATATATAGGGACAGTGGGAATATCGTTAATCCATTCATACACGTCACTAATTATATGATGAGGCATTTGGCTACCTTAAGAGAGTCGTAGCTACCATTGCAATGCTTTATTTTAATTAAATGGTCAGATTCCCCTTGTCCGTACCAGTTCTGAGTCAAATTTTCTCAGCATAGGGAAAATCTCCCACAAGGGGGCATTCTACACCTATAGCCTAATCAGAATGTGATTGTCTTTCATCGCCACGAGAGCAGCTCGAGAAGACTACCGGCATCCCACGAGTTGAGGGCGCAGACCCCTAGGCCCAACCCTTATAGCCAATCGTTTTCCCAAAGTTATGGATCCGTTTTGCTAACTTCCCTTACCTACATTGTTCTATTGACCAGAGGCTATTCACCTTGGAGACCTGATGAGGTTATGAGTATGATCGAGCATGAATGGTACTCGTCCTCCATATTTTCAAGGGCAGCAAAGGGCACATCCAACACTGCAAGACAGGTGGTGCTCTTCTAGCTACTGGACCCTATCTTCGGGTGAACCGATTCCATGGTGGGCATGTTATTAAAAAGAAAACATAACTCCTCCCGAGGCCCCTGACGACGTCTCTAGATTTCCTAACATTGACACATGCCACCATCTTCAGGTTCGGGAATATTAATCCGATTCCCTTTCGATGCTCATGCAAAGTGCACACTTTATACAAGGCTTCCCCATATCTTAGGATCGACTAACACATGTCTAAGTGTTGTTCACAAGGAATCTTCCCCCACTTGAGTCTTCAAAGTTCTCATTTGAATATTTTCTACTACCACTCATATCTGAACTGAGGCTCGATCCACCTAAGCTCATGCCTGAGGTTTCTCAATGACCCTCGCATCTTGATACTCATTGAAGCCAGGAAATTTCTCCGACGGTCGAGTATAGGTTGTGTGCTTCAGCGCCATCCATTTTAGGGGCTAGTTTATTCGGCAGGTGAGTTGGTACAGACTCCTTAGCAGATTTCAACTTCCATGACCACTGACCTCCTATCTTAATCAAACAATACCCGTTTGGGGATCTAGGTTAATACGCAATTCTACATCATAAATCAAATTTCAGTTCATTTCGCATAAGAAGTTCTGCTTACAAAAAATGGCCCACTTAGATCTCTCGATTCCATGGCATGGATCGATGGAGTAGCTACACTATCTTACCTATTTAAAGTTTGAGAATATGTCGAGGGTGTTATGCCCCCGATGCCTCTAATCATTTGCTTTACAGGATTAAACTCGCACGTGAGCTCTATATATCCTGAGGGAAACTTCAAAGGAAACCAGCTACTAGATGGTTTTATTAGTTTTTTTCCTCTATACCTAAGTTAGATGAACGATTTTCACATCAGTATCACTATGAGCCTCCACCAGATTTTCCTCTGGCTTCGCCTTGCTTGGGCATAGTTAACCATCTTTGGGGTCCCAATAGGTGTGCTTGCACTCGAACCCTTCACATAAGCTCAAGGTCGGTCGATGATTCACCCTTGCCCTAGAGAGGGGATATCGCCCATCAGCTTCCTTGCACCTCACAAGTTTTCAAACCCACTGAATCGAACACATGTTACACTCCTTGGCTTGTGTTACACGAGGGGTCGAAAGGAAAGCCCACCAACAAACACCACGAGCACGCAGGTGCACACGGACTGCCACAAGGGCGTGCGATTTGTTCCTTGATAGCTACAATGGAAAAATTATAGGTGGTACTCCACTCATGCTTATGACGATGTAGCAACCCATGTTTTTTTTCACCTCGAGTCGAGTGGCGGACCAACCTGATCTGTTCCACATCTGACTGAGACGCATTGAAAACTTCCATCTACTTCCCTCTCTGTAATTTCAAGCACTCTTTAAATCTATTTTCAAATTCTCTTTCATATTTCCCTCTCGGTACTTGTTTTCTATCGGTCTCTCACCCATATTTAGCCTTGGAAGAAATTTACCCCCCAATTAGGGCTACATTCCCAAGCAACCCGACTCGTCGACAATGCCTCGTGATATGGAAGGGTCCCGGCTTGACGGGGCTGTCACCCTCTTAGGCACCACCTTCCAAGGGACTTGGCCCAGGTTCGCCACTCATGACACTTGTACGGAATACAATTCAGGCGATGCTGCCACCCGATTTTCATGCTAGGCTCTTCCCAGTTCCCTTGCTGCTACTAGGGGAACCCTTGTAAGTTTATTTTCCTTTGCTTATTTAAATTATTAAACTCAATGGGTGTTCTCACTTGAGATGAGGTCACAAGTTGCAGATAAATCCGCCCTACCAAATGGGAGGACTAGAGAGGGCAAAGAAAGTTCCAGGGATTCCACACAAAACCCGCATCAGCTAACGTCGACTGCCCAGCCAAGTGGACAAGATCACCAATTATCAAAGCACACCACAAAACATCGTCTGCCACATTTCAGCCAACCACACCGCATTGGGCATGGATGACCACCTCCATTTCTCCATAACATATTGCAAGGAGTGATTTTGATTTTTATGCAATGCTCAGAAAGACATGCCCTCAACCAAAGCCTCGGGTGTAAATTACGTTGAAAAAATGATGATTCATGCAAATTTACAATTCACACTAAGTATTGCATTTCAATATGTTTTTCATCATAAGAAGAGTCGAGATATCCATTTTCGAGAGTCGTTTCCATGTGTTACAAAAAAATCGCACCCCCATGAGAAATGGCTAAAAGCTAACCCAACATACAATGCATCGCAACAAGAAACAAGCCCCCTTCCCCCTCAAGAAAATTGCACTCCATAACCCACTCACTAAAGGGAAGGCTCAAACAAGCTCCCTAGACCCCATGCCTTTGAAAAATCGGGGGAACTACAAGGAATGTTGATCGAGAAGGACTAGGGTGGCCAACCCAAGAGCTCCTACTGCTTTTCATCCTTCTTGAACACCCAACTGCAACACTTCCCCCCTTTCTCCATAGCGCTATTGGTGGCCGAAAAGAGGAAGGGAAGGGGAAAAAATATATATGCATATACAAGAAAATAAAGAGAAGGTGGCTCCCACCCCCTCACAAGGGAAAGCTCAAGAAGAAAAATAAAAAGAGATTTCCAAACCCTGTTCCTTTTCAAAAAGGGTAGAATTATAAAGAATGATGACCAAGAAGGACTAGGGTGGCCACCGCAAAACTAATAATTCTTTTCGTCCTTCATGAAAATAAAACCAACAAAAATACCCCTTTTTTCTCTATAAAGCTAGGGGCCAGAGTTGGGAAAGTAATAGAAAAACATGAAATAAAGAGAAACAAAATTGTCCACCCGCTTAAAGTAGGAGGCTTAAACAAAGAAAACAATTCTTGAGCCTGATGCCCTCGCAAAAAAGGGGGAATCACAAGGAACAACAATTTGGAAGGACTAGGGTGGCCACCTCGGGAGCTCACACTACCTTTCATCCTTTGTGAATACAAATGCTCAATGATTCAACCTTTTCTCCATAAATATAGGGGCCGAACGGAGGAAGGGAAAAAAGCAATGCAAAAAAAGAAAAGAAAATAAAAAGAGAACCAAAAAATGACTACCAGTAAAGAAGATGAGGGCCAAACACAAAATAGGATTTCAAGGCACCATGCCCTCTGAAAAAGGGTGGAAACTTCATATATCGATAATCGAGAAGGACTAGGGTGGGCACCCTAGGAGCTTGCACTTCTTTTTCATCCTTTCAAAAATTATAATCCATAGCAATTACCCCTTTTCTCTATAAATCTGGGGACCAAAATGACTCACAAGGGGAGGTTCAAACACAGTACAACCTTTCCAAGCCATGTGCCTTAGTAAAAATGGGATAACTGCAAGGAACGATAACTGACAAGGACTAGGGTGGCGAACCAAGGAGTTTGCTTTGATTTTCATCATTCTCAGACACTGACCCACAACAATTCCCACTTTTATCCGTAAATCTAGGGACCAAAAGGGAAGAAAATGACATGAAATAAAGAGAACCCGAACATCACCCACATAAAAATCACTACAAAAATCCAATTTACGATAAAGGGGGCCAAATGTGAAGCAATGCTAGCAAATCAGAGGGCCACCACCAAGCGAGGAGATGTTGGCTTAACAAAAAATAAAGAAAACAAGGCACACAATCAAAACCATCCCACCTTTTCACACCCTTCCACATACATCATGGAATAACATCCTTTCTATCTGCACAACATAATAAGTGGCAACCAAACAACCAAGAAGACAAGTCACAACCTGAACCTGACCACTAGTAAAGTCGAGGGCCATGACGAGATGAGTGTCTGGAGCATGGTAATACTAAAAGGTAAATGATTGTCCAACCCAAACATGGCTTCAAACAACAAATGCACTAATAGAAAAATCACCCCACTATTGCACCCCTCTATGTATAAGACACCCAATAATCTTTCTAGCTAAAAATTCAAGGGGGGCCAAACAAAAAAACTCCAAAGAAGAGTTATCACAGGCTGACACTCAATGTCGAATAATGGCAAGGGCCAAAAATACATTTTTTCTACAATGTCACACCCTAAAAAGAGGGAAGCCCCAAAATCACACACCACAACGCTTTTGAAGCAATCTAAACATCCAAGAAATAACCAAGTCGCACAAATATCCCGCAATCCAAATGGAGAAACAAGGAAATAAACTACTCCTACATTCCTTGGAAGGGGGAGTGGCTCAAGAAAGGATGAGGAATTACCTCTACTCCAAAGGCACGAGAAAATAATTCTACCTCATAGCCATTGACAGGGAAACTTGCAATTTTGATCGAGCTCGGCCCAAGGGAGGGCTTTTTCATTAACTAGACCCAACCCTTCCACGAGGGAATATCATGATACAGTCGAGAGGACTAGGGTGGCCAACCCAATGGATTGTGCTGATCTTAATATATTCCATATTGACCCCACCCTAACATTTTCCCCTCATGAAAGGGTTGAGGTAACAAGCGAACGCGCAACAACTCCCTTGAACCAACCACCAATAAAAAATCTCACCTAAGAAACACATAAACCACCACTGTATCCTTTTTGAGAGAACCAACTATGAAGGCCCACATCTTCCAATGAACAAAATAATAAGAACTGCTACTATGAATGACTCTAAATTTTTCCATTATATTTCCCAAGTACCTTGACTGTAACAACCATACCCCGCCAAACATACCATTGGAGAGGGGGCTCCAGAGCAATGAGCTTCCAAACCCCATACAAAAAACAAATTAGGGGAAATAATAACAAAGGATGGGACAAGCACAAGCATTGTTTACAAGTACATGAAAAAACAAGCGTGAACCCAAGATAGGAAACTAAGAATGTTGCAAGTCTCCTTCGTAAGAGGCACCACCTTGATAAGCATCAAACCCACTCTCCTAGAGACACACCATATGGGCCTAGATTACAATCAAAACCCACACAACCCAAACGAAAAAAAAAACCCTGTTATCAATGGTCCTACCGTAGGTTCACCTACGGTAACCTTGTTACAACTTCTCCTTCCTTTAAATGATCAGGTTCAATGAGCTTCTCACGACGTCAACATCAATGAACCATTGTCATCGATGCAATCGAAACACTTCACCAGATCATTCAACCAGTAGGAGCAACGGGCGCTGTGTACAAAGGGCAGGGGTGTAGTCAACACAAGTTGATGACACAAACTTACTAATAATTCATCGTTGAAGACCAATAATTGCAATGGTCTATCCCCATCATGATGCAATTTGAGAAGATTTCCTGATCCTCTCAAACTAGGAAGAAAAATTCATTGGATGCATCAGTGTAGAGCGCTTGCAGCCCAAAATATGTAAGGGCATCACATACCTATTATTGCCTCAAACTCCCATGTCATAAATGGCCATACTCCCTCTAAGAAGCTAGAGGCAAAGGGGAACCTCTGCATAGCTAGTTAGCAGGCTTAGGTCTTATTCATTATCGGAACTAACCAGACAAATCGATCCACAAACTAAGGATAGACATGCACCACCACCCATAGAATCAAGAAATATCTCTCAATCCTTACTATGTCTGGAATTAGTAATTTTCCCTGTGTTGATTCAAACTAAGCCACAGGCTCCACTCCTGGTGGTGTCCTTCCATCAATTCCCTTAAGTTTCAGCCTTACGACCATACTCCTCCCTGAACCCAAACACTTTTATTTCTCATAAGGTGATGGCAGAGTCCTTAGAGCAACATTTGTTGATCCCTGGTCGGCATCGTTTATGGTTGAGACTAGGACGATATCTGATCATCTTCGATCCCCCAAATTATGTTCTTGATTAATGAAAACATCCTTCGCAAATGCTTTCACAGTGGTCTGTCTTTCATAAATCCAAGAATTTCGCCTCTGACAATGAAATATGAATGCCATCAATAGTTCCTATTAATCATTACTACAGTCCCGAAGGCCAAGACAATAGGAACAAACTCCTATCGCGTTATTTCATGCTAAAATATTCAGAGCATAATATTTCTTTGAATACTCTAATTTTTTCGAAGTAATAGCATCGGAGCCACGACCCAGCTAGTTAAGTGTAGGAGCATGTAGCCGACACAAGGGATGGAAGGGTAGGTGCACACAAAATAGGCAGACCGACCTTTTTGACCCAAGATCCAACTACTATTTTTTTAATTGCAATAAATTAAATACACACTATTGGAGCTGGAATTACCATGGATACTAGCACCAACCTTTCCCTCTAATGGATCCTCGTTAAGGGATTTATATTTGACTCATTCCAATTACCAGAATTAATGAGCGCAATATTATTATTTATTGTCAGTACCTCCCCATGTCAGGATGTTATTTATTGTCACTACCTCCCCTAATATTGTCATTTATTTGTGTGCCTGTTCCTTTCCTTGGATGCGGTAGATGTTTCTTAGGCTCCCACTCCAGAATCGAACCATAATTCACTATCACCCATCACCAACATGGTAGGCCTCTATCCTACCATAGAAAGTTGATAGGGAAAAAATTTGAATGAAGCATCGCCATCACAAGGGTTGTATGCTCCATCGAGTTATCATGATTCACCAGAGAAGTGGGAAAGCCTGCACTGACATTTTATCTAAAAAATGCATTCCTCACAAAGAGTCAGGACTTGGTGCATGTATTAGCTGTAGAATTAATATGGTTATCCAAGTAGTATAGTACCATAAAAAATAATATAATTGGATTAATCAGCCATATGTAGTTTCACAGTCTGAATTAGTTCATAGTTAGACATGCATGGCTTAATATTTGAGACAATCATATGATTATTGGCAGGATCAACCAAGTAGCACCCTCCTACGTCAAAGGGAATTCAAATCTCTCTCTTACCAAGAGCCAACCTAAACACCCATCAAGTCAAAGAGAGGTAAAAATATCGTGTAAAGATTTTATACCTTACACCTCTTGCATCCCCAAGAAGCGATTAGATCCCACACACACTACATGCCAAGGACATGCAAAAGAGATGTTGACATCAAATGCAATGGACGATGGATGCAAGATCCACAAAGTGAAAAAATGGATCACCCCAACTAGTCACATTGCACCAAGGCTGCCTGGGAGTTAGCAACCACCCCCCAACTAGCAAGAATGGAAAAAGGCTTGTCACCCATGGCAGCCACAATGAATAGACAAAGGGGAGAAAACAAAAACAAGACTCTCTTAAAAGTGCCCCCAAAACCTTCCCTGCCACACACCAAGGCCACCTAGGAGTCCACCCACACAGCGACAATAGTGGACCTCGAGTGCCTATGGAGACCTCAATGCAAAGGAAAACAAAGGAAGCAAATGGAGAACATGCAAGCCCATAAAATATCTCTCTAAAATGCCTCCTAACCATCCCCTCCCCACATCGACGTGACATAGGAATCCATCCAGACAACAACAATGATGGACCTCGATCACCTGATCACCTGTGGTGACATTGATGTGAAGGCAAAGTAAGGAAATAAAAGGAGAAAAACCAACCCCACAACGCCTCTTAAAAATTCTCTCCAACCCTTCCCGCCTAGTAGCGAGGCCACCTAGGAGTCCACCCGGACAACATAAAAATTTGACCTCAATCACTTGATCGCCTGTGGTAACCTCACTGCAAATGAAAAATATGGAAGTAAAGGGAGAATAAACAAGTCGACAACCTCTATTAGAAATTCCACCTTGACCTTCCCCGCTGCACACTGAGGCTACCTAGGAGTGTACCTAATTAGCAAAAATCAGGAGGCTTGCTACAAAAGGCATGAACATATCCAAACATGAGGAGGGATTAGGGAGCCTCACACCCCACACACCCTACGTACAACCAACCTGGGAGATTACGCCACCCACTTACCAACTGGAAAATGAATACTTTTCACCTGCATCCACCTCCACATAGAGGAGGGAGGTTGAAGTGTTCCACATTTAAGTCCTCCTTCCATATGTAGCCCCCACCATCAATGTAGCAAGCCTCCTCCCAATTCGATCGCAATTTCATATGTGATTAAAATAATAAATACCCATCACCTTGTGTCGCAACATTACAAGCCGCAAAATTCTACTATGCACACAAGATGCAAGGAAAAATATGACCACTCGATCAAACATATGGGCCACCACATCTATCAAAACCTCAAATTAAATGTAGGAATAGACGGCATGCACTCTAAATGGAATTAAAAACCTTAATTTTACAACAAGGATAACCACTCTTCACATTTCCCAATGGAAAAGGAAAGAAAGAGGGGCGGCTTACAACAAAACCCTTCCAAATTCCTCTTAAATGTATGTATCTAAACCCATAATGCTGACATATAAAGAGTAAAAGCATGAGAAACTGGTACCATAAAGAGCCACATGCAACAACCCATCCAATTCCGAGAACATCAAGCGAAAGGACAATTGTTCACATATGCCTTCAAGGATGAGCATGGCTAACATTATCGCTCATGTGCTACCCAAAGCAGATGGAGAGAATATGAAAATAGACCACCCTACAAATTACCCAAGGCCATTCTTTAGGCACACTCGAATAAGAAACTCAATCACCAACCAACCTTTCACAAGAAAATCCAACCCCTACCCCCACCAAAAGGGGAGGAGGTGAAAAATATAGAAAGGAGACAACTTCACAGAACCAATGAGAGAAAATCCAACCTCTCCCACCCACCAAGAACGGAAGAGGTGAACAATATAGCAAAGAGAAAATTTCAACAGAGCCAACGAGCAAGCAAGGCGCACGAGAGAGACATACATGGATAGCCACTCATCTCAAGGAGCCACACACAAGAACCTCATCAAAATCTAAGAACATAGAGTGAAATGGTAACTCTTTTCACATATGCCTCCATGGAAAAGAATGGCCAACATTACCGCTCATGTGCTACTGAGTGGGGATGGAGAGAATGTTAGAGTCGATGACCCTACAAATGACCCAAGGACATTCTTCAGGCACACCCAAACAAAAAACTCAATTACCAACCTACCTTTCGCATGAAAATATGACCCGCTCCCTCCAACCAAAAAGGGAGGAGGAAAACACTATAGTGAAGATCTGATTTCAACGAAGCCAGCAAGTGACCAAGGGACACAAGAGTGACATGGGAAGGCAAAGAATCATCTCATGGAGCCACAAAATAAACCCCATATGAATCTCATAACACAGAGTGAAAAGGGAATTTTCTTCACATACGCCTCCCAGGATGAGAATGGAAACAATTACCGCTCATGTGATACAGAGTGGGGATGGAGAGAAGATGAAAATTGGTGAGCCTACAAATGACCCAAGGCCATTCTTCAGGTGCACCCAAATAGACAAATCAATTACCAATCCACCTTTCACACGAAAATCCAACCCCTACCCCCACACCAAAAAGGGAGGAGCTACACAATATAAAAAAGAGTTGATTTCAACGGAGCCAATGAGCGACCAAGTAGAACAAAGAGATGATTTTAATGAAGCCAAAGAGCGACCAAGTGACACAAGAGCGACATAGTGAAAAGCCAATTCAAATAGATCGAACGAGTGACCAAGGAGCACGAGAGAAATGTAGGTAGGTGGCTAATTGTCTCAAGGAGGCACACACAAAAACCCCATCCAACTCCTAGAACACAGAGTAGAAGAGGAAGATTTTTCACATATGCCTTGCACAACGAGCATGGAAAAAACATTACCGCTCATATGCTACCGAGTGAGGATGGAGAAAAGAAATTTTTTGACCCTAAAAATGACCCAAGGCCATTCTTCAGGTACACTCAAACAAAAAAAGTCAATTACCAACCCACCTTTCACATGAAAATCCAACCCCTACCCCTGACCAGAAAGGGGATAGTTGAATGACCAAATGAAGGCACAAGAACATGCACAGGGAACCCGGGTGATCACAACTTATAAAATTTGATATGGGTGCCCTCGAATGAAATGAACCAACCTGAACGTGTTTCATTGGGCACCTCAAGTGAAACGACTTGACCCGAATGTGTTTCATCAGGCGCCCTCACACGTCATGACATAGTGCGCCTGAATGAACGAAGGCACAAAGGAGCAAATGGAAAATGGGATGTATGAATGTGCACAAGGCACTCGGGAGATCACAACTTAAATTGTTTTGCATGGCCACTCTTAAAGGAATCCACCTGACACGAAAACATTTCATCGAGCGCCCTCACACGGTGCAACAAGGTTCGCCGAACCAAATAAAGGCACAAGGGAGAATTTGACAAATGGGCCGCATGAATGTGCACAAGTCACCCGTGCGGTCACAACTTAGAAAATTTGATATGACTGCCTCAAACGAAACAACCCAACCTAAACATGTTTCATCAAGTACCCTCACATGGCATGACACAACGTGACCGACCAAATGAACGCACAAGGGAGAAAATGACAAATGGGCCACTCAAACTTGCACAAGGCACCCTGGTGGTCACAACTTAGGAAATTCGATACGACCACCCACAAACAAAATGACCTTACCTGAACGTGTTTCATCGGGCGCGCTCACACGGCGTGTCATGGTGTGCCTGACTGAATGAAGGAACAAGGGATAAAATAGAAAATGGGTCGCACAAACATGCACAAGGCACCTGGGTGGTCACAACTTAGAAAATTTGATATGGTTGCCCTCAAATGAAATGACCCGACCCGAAGGCGTCTCATCGGGCGCCCTCACACGGTGCAATAGGGTGTGCCTGGCCAAATGAAGGCACAAGGGAGAAAACATAAAATGGGGTGCACGAACGTTCACAAGGCACCCAGGAGGTCACAACTTAGCAAATTTGATACGACTGTCCTAAAACGAAACAACTCGACCTGAACGCGTTTCATTGGGTGCCCTAACGCGACGCGACACGACGCACCCGACCAAATGAAGGCACATGGGAGAAAACGGAAAACTGGCTGCATGAATGTGCACAAGGCACCCAAGTGGTCACGACTTAGCAAATTTGATACCCTCAAATGAAATGACTTGACCCGAAAGCGTTTCATCAATCATATGCAAATGAAACGACCCAACCCAAATGCATTTCATCCGGGCGCCATCATAGGAAATGACCTGACTCGAACACGTTTCATTCGATGCACTCACATAGAGCGACACGACGTGCCTGATCAAATGACGACACAATGGAGAAAATGGAAAACGGGCCCCACAAATATGCACAAGGAACCTTGGCAATCACAAATTAGAAAATTTTATATGACCCTGCACGAACGCGTTTCATCGGGCGCCCTCACATGGCGTGACACAGCCCGCCCGACTAAATGAAGGGACAAGAGAGAAAATGACAAATGGGTCGTATGAATGAGAATAAATTACCCAGGTGGTCACAAATTAGAAAATTTGATACGACCACCCTCAAACGAAATGACCTGACCCAAACATGTTTCATCGGGCACCCTCACACGTGGTGACATGACACGCCTGACCTAACGAAGGCACAAGGGAGAAAAAAAAAAACAGGCCACACAAACATGCATAAGGCACCTGAGCGGTCATAACTTAGCAAATTTCATACAACTACCCTCAAACAAAATGACCTGACCTGAACATGTTTCATTGGGCGCCCTCACATAAGGTGACACAACGTGCCCAACAGAACATGTTTCCTTGGGTGTCCTCACATGACCTGAACTGAACCAATCCGAACGTGTTTCCATGTGCGCCCTCACACCACCTGACCTGAACATGTTTCCTTGGGTTTCCTCCCATGCCTCGACCCCAACGTGTTTCCTTGGGTTCCCTAACATGAACCGAGATAACTCGACCCAAACACGTATCCTTAGGTTGCCTCACACGACCCAACCCGACCCGAATGAAGGCACAAGGGAGAAAACGACAAACAGGTCACACGACCATGCACAAGGCATATGGGCGGTCACAAATTAGCATTTTTTACATCCCCTCCCTCACATAAACTCACACGACTAGACCCAAATGCGTTTCCTTGGGCTCCCTCACATGGGACAACCCGGCCCACCCGAACAAAGTCAGAAGGGAGCAAACAACAAACGGTCCGCACGAACATGCACAATGCACATGGGAAATCAAAAGTCACAAATTAGAATTTTTTATATGACCTCCCTCACACAACCTGACCGGAGCGCATTTCCTTGGGTTCCCTCAAAAGACCCAACTTGACTCGACCCAGCCCGAATGTGTTTCCTTAGGTTCCCTTACATGGCACAACCTGACCTGCCCGAACGAAGGAAAAATGGATAAAATGACAAATGGGTTGCATGAGCATGCACAAGGTACAGGGGAAGTTACAACTTAGCATTTTTTATATGTCCTCCCTCACACAACCCGACCCGACCCAGGCCGAGCACGTTTCCTTGGGCGCCCTCACACAACACTACCCAACCCACCCAAAGAAAGGCACAAGGGATCAAACAAGAAATGGGTCACACGAACATGCACAAGGCACATGGGTGGTACAACTTAGCATTTTTTATACGGTCACCCTCACACGACCTAACACGAACGCGTTTCCTTGGGGGCCCTCACACAACCTGACCCTACCTGACCTACCCGAACATGTTTCCCTGGGCACCCTCACATGACACGACCTGAACCAACCCAACCCAGCCTGAATGCATTTCCTTGGGTGCCCTCACAAAACCCAACCCATCTCGAACTGAACCTACCTGACCCGCTCGAATGTGTTTCCCTTGTTAGAAAATTATATATTAGGGAGAAATGCAACACATAAAATATGCGGAAAATACAAGCACAAAAAACACATAAAACCAGAGAGACACAGATATACGTGGTTCACCCAGTTTGGGCTATGTCCACCCTGAATAGCCAGTCCTTACTTTCTATTATCTAGCAAAATGAAGAGACACAACCTACAGCAGATCCGCTGTAATATCATTTTTTCTCTCTCAGAGTCTCCCTCTCTATTTCTTGCTCTGAGAATACACATACAATACACAACTGCAATACAATACCCTCATAAAAGCGAGGGGTTTCCTTCTAGGGAAAAAAACCATAAACTAAACATAACTTCTACCGTCAGATCATTTGCCTAATGAACGGCCCAGATTGACTAGAAATTATTATACTTTCACAAGGCAATTTTACATCTATTTTTAGCTTAGGGGGCGCTGCCCCCGAAACCCCCCGTCAAGGGGGGGGCTCCATAAAGTCGTTGATACCCCCCCTGGACCCCCCATGGCAGCGATTAATTTATGGGCAACGTTGCTACCCCATTTAAGGTATGGGGTTACAGTGCTATGATACAAAGTAAACAAGATAATTAGGCTCCACGCCCAACAATCTCCCACTTGGAGACTGATTGTAGCAACTCCATCGTTGCTTCATTTGTTGGAAAATTACTCCTCTTTGGACCTGGTTGTTTCTCATCTTCATCGTCATTCTTGAAGACCAATTGAAACTAAGCACATTCTTAGTTTCTCCTTGGTTACAACTTCTGTTATTATATCTACAGGATTCTTGCTAGTGTGTATCTTTTCCAGCTTCAACTCTTCATCTTCCAATACTGACCGTATGAAATGGTACTTGCGATGTAGGTGTTTAGTCCTGGAATGAAATGCTGAGTTCTTTGCAAGATGAATGGCACTTTGGCTATCACTGTATAGCATGCCCATATCATGCTTCTTACCCAATTCATCCATAAACCTTTGTAACCAAATCATTTCTTTACTGGCCTCTCTAGCAGCAACATACTCTGCTTCTGTTATTGAAAGTGCAACAAAACTTTGGATTTTTGAAACCCAACTGACAGTTGTTCCACCTATAGTAAATACATATCCTGTAGTGCTCCTCCTGTTATCTCTGTCACCTTCCATATATGCATCAACATATCCCTATAGAGCAATGTTTGAACCACCAAAGCATAATGCTTGATTTTTGGTACCTCTCAAATATCTGAGAATCCATTTTAATGCCGTCCAATGTTCTTTTCCCAGATTTCTCATGTACCTTCTTATAACTCCCACTGCATGTGAAATATTAGGCTTTGTGCAGACCATTTCATACATTAATATTCCAACTGCTGATGCATATGGAACTTTAGACATATATTCCATTTCTTCGTGGGTTTTGGGGCACATCTCCTTACTAAGTTTGAATTGTCTAGCAAAAGGTGTACTAATTGGTTTTGCATTTTGCATATTAAATATTTTCAACAAATTTTCTGTGTACTCATTCTGAGACAGTGTTAATTTGCGATTTTTCCTGTCCCTAGTTATCCTCATACCAAGGATTTTTTTTGCAGCTCCCAAATCCTTCATTGCAAAGGAATTTTCTAATTTTATTTTGAGCACATTTATTTCCTACATGTTAGACCCTGCAACAATAATTTCATCTACATAAAATAACAATATAATATAACTGCCATCATTTTTCCTTTTTAGATAAACACAATGATATACCACTGCCTTGGAGCCTGGTTTAAGCCATACATGCTCTTGTTTAACCTGCACACCAATTTTTCTTTCCCTTTGACCTCATATTCTTCTGGTTGCTACATGTATATCTCTTCCTCCAAATCTCCATGGAGAAGTGTTGTCTTTACATCTAACTATTCAAGATGTAAATCTTCCGCTGCTACAAGAATTAAGATAGTTTTGATTGAAGTCATCTTAACAACAAGATAAAATATTTCATCAAAATCAATATCTTTATTCTGTTCAAACCCCTTCACCAAAAGTCTAGCTTTGTACCTCTGTTTTCCTCCATCTTCTTCCTTCAACCTGTAAACCCATTTATTCTGCAATGTAGTTTTACCTGCAGGCAACCTGACTAAGTCCCAAGTCTGGTTATGCATTAAGGAGTCCATCTCTTCTTCCATGGTTGGCTCCCACTTCTTCCTGCTTTCAACCTGCATTGCTTCTTCATAACATTCGAGTTCACCAGAATCAATCAACAATAAATAATATAATGAAGGAGAGTATCGTTCAGGGGGTCTACTTATCCTGGTAGATCTTCTAACACCACTTTCAGGTGTTTGAGGTGCCTATTGTTGTTGTGGTGGTTGTTGCTGCTGTGGTTGTTGATTATTATTATTTTCAGGCACCTTTACTTTTTCAGTTATCTCATCAAGAACTGTGCATTCCTTGCTTTCTTTTTCCTGTTTCTTTTCCTGCAACTGATTCTTATACAAGACCTTTTCATTGAATATTACATCTCTACTCCTAATGATTTTGTGATTTTCATAATCATATAAGAGATAACCAAAATCATTAACACCATATCCAATAAAGGTACATTTCTTTGATTTTTTCCTCAAGATTTCTTCTATTTTCTTTATTAATATGGACAAAAGCCTGACAACCAAAAGGCTTTAAAAAATAGTAGTTTACCTTTTTACCTGTCCATGCTTCCTCTGGAATACCACCATCCAAGGAAATTTAAGGCCCTTTTTTATTAGATAAACAGTAGTATCTACAACATCTGCCCAAAATTTTAAAGGCAATCCTGCATGCAATCTCACGCAGCTTGCACGCTCCATGAATTTTCTGTTCATTCTTTCTGACACACCATTTTCTTGTGGTGTTCTTGGAACTGTCTTCTCTCTTCGAATTCCATGCTATGAATAGTACCTATCAAAATATTTTCTACAATATTCACCTCCATTGTCTGATCTAAGACACTTCAACTTCTTTCCTGTCTCAATCTCAACTAAAGCTTTCCATTTCTTGAAAGTATCAAATACATCAGATTTAATTTGAATACAATAAATCCAAGTTTTTCTACTTGCATCATCAATAAATTTAACATAATAATGAGAGCCACCACGAGATGATACCTGAGTAGGTCCCCATACATATTTATGCACAAGCTCTAATTTTTCACTCTTCTTTTCTTTCCCAACTTTGAGAAATCTGACTTTATTTTGTTTTCCATAAATGCAATTCTCACAGAAATGCAAATAAACATTCTTCAAACCTGGCAAAAAATTTATTGAGTGAACAATCTTCATCCCCTTCTCACTCATGTGTCCAAGCCTATGATGCCATAATGTTGCATCTTCTCCTTTGGAAGTTAAAGCATTAAAAGAGTTATAAATAACATTGCATAAATACAATGTACCAACCTTTTCACCTTTTGCTATTACCAGGGCTCCTTTGGTGACCTTCCAAGCTTTATCTGTGAAAGTTGCCACACAGCCTTCACCGCCTAACTACCATGTTGAAATCAGATTTTTATTTAGATCTGGAACATGCCTTACCTCCTTTAATATCCATTGGTTTCCATTCTGCTGTTTTACAAGAACCTTACCCATTCCAATAATTTTACAGGGTTTATCATCACCCAAACAAACTTGTCCAAAATCTCCTTGAACATAGTCATGAAAATATTTCTTATCAGGTGTGGCATGGAATGAAGCCCTTGAATCTACAACCCAAGAATCAATAACATTTTCGAAAGAAAGAATCAAAGAATCCTGTAACACGTCACCTGTCACATTTGCTTCATGATTGTTTTCTTGTTGTGTGTCTTCTTATTTTCCCTTCCGAGATCTACAGTATTTCCTTAGGTGTCCTTTCTTTCCGCATTTCCAGCACACTATCCCCGATCTAGACTTGGATCTGCCTTTCCTTGATTTATTACGATATCCTGAGCTTTTTCATTGCATTTCCTCACTAAGGATAGCACCAACAACATCATCAAACTTTAAAGTACTAGATCCAGAGAGAGAGTTTCTAATGGCCATTACTAAACCATTCCAACTCTTTGGAAATGAGCACAAGAATAACATAGCTCTAACTTCATCATCAAAGTTACCCCTACAGAACTTAACTGACTGGTAACTGTATTAAAATCATGTAAATGGTCTATAACAGATCCACCTTCCGACATTTTCATATTAAATAATCGTTTCATAAGAAATACCTTGTTTGAGGCCAAGGGTTTTTCATATAGTTTCACCAACGTCTACATCAAACCCTCTGTTGTTGTTTCCTTCGAAATATTGAAAGTGACTAATGCTGCAAGGAAAAATCGTACTGTTTTGAGTGCCTTTCTATCAAGAATGTTCCATTTCGCATCTATCATGGCCGTTGGCTTCTTTGTTTTTCCGCTCAATGGTAGGTACAGATTTTTCTGATACAGAAAATCTTCCATCTGCATCTTCCATAGCGGGAAGTTTGGCCGTTAAATTTCTCGACCCTAAACTTACCATCTTCCGCCATTGCTCCCACTCGAACCAGGAACCCTTCTTTCCTGATATTTTATCAGCCAAATATACCTTCGGCTCTGATACTAGTTGTTAGAAAATTATATATTACGGAGCAATGCAACACATAAAATATGTGGAAAATACAAGCACACAAAAAAAATAAAACCAAAGAGACACAGATATACGTCGTTCACCCAGTTTGGGCTACGTCCACCCCGAACAGCCAGTCCATCCTTTCTATTATCCAAAAAAAGGAAGAGACACAACCTACAACAGATCCACTGTAATATCCTCTGTTCTCTCTCACAGTCTCCCACTCTGTTTCTCGCTCCAAGAATACACATACAATACGCAGCCGCAATACAATACCCTCATAAAAGGGAGGGGTTGCCTTCTAGGGCAAGAAACCGTAAACTAAACATAACTTCTATCATCATATCATTTGCCTAATGAGCGACCCAGATTGACTAGAAATTACTATACTTTTACAAGGAAATTTTACATCTATTTTTAGCTTTTGGGGGCGCTGCCCCCCCAAACCCCCTGCCAGGGGGGGGCTCCATAAAGTCGTTTCTTTGCCCCCTGGACCCCCCATGGCAGTGATTAATTTATGGGCAGCATTGCTGCCCCATTTAAGGTACGGAGGTCCAATGCTATGATACAAAGTAAACAAGATAATCAGGCTCCACACCCAACATCCCTGGGCACCTTCACATGACATGAACCATCCCAACCCGACCTGCCCAAATGAGTTTCCTTGGGAGCCCTCACACGACATGACCCAACATGAGCTTCCCAAACATGTTTCCTTGGGCTCCCTCACACGGCACAACCCAGCCCGACCCGACCTGTCCGTTCGAAAGAACAATGGAGAAAACAGAAAACGAGTCACACGAATGTGCATAAGCCACACAGGCAGTCACAACTTAGAATTTTTCATACGACCTCCCTCACACGACCCAACCTAACCTAACCTGAATGCATTTCCTTTGGTTTCCTCACATGACATGACATGACGCACCCGAACAAAGGCACAAGGGAGAAAATTGGAAACAGGGCACACGAACATGCACAAGGCACACAGTCGATCAGAACTTAGAATTTTTAATATTGACTCCCTCACACGACCCTATCCTACCTTACCCACCCGAATGTGTTTCCCTAGGCTCCCTCACATGACATGACTTGACCCAGCCTGACCCACTCAAATGCATTTCCTTGGGTGCCCTCAAATGCCATGAACAAACTTGACCTACCCGAATGTGTTTCCTTGGGTGCCCTGACACGGCACGATCCGATATGACCCAACCTGAAAAAATTTCCTTGCGTGCCCTCACACGACACGAACTACCCAAACACATTTCCTTGGGCTCCCTCACATGGCATGACCCGACCCGAATGTGTTTCCTTGGGCACCCTCACACGACCTGACCCAACCCGCCCAAACGAAGGCAAGAGGGAGAAAATGAAAAATGGGTCACAGGAACATGCACAAGAAATAGGAGCGGTCACAAATGAGCATTTTGTATATGACCTGCCTCACACAACCTAACTCAACCTGACCTAAAAGCATTTCCTTGGGCGCCCTCCCACGTCATGACCTGAACCACCTGAACGAAGGCACGAGGGAGCAAATGGAAAATGGTTTGCATGAACATGAACAAGGCACATGGGTGGTAAGAAATTATCATTTTTAACACGCCCTCCCTCACACGACCTGACTTGACCCTTCTGAATGCATGACCCAACCTTCCCTAACGCATGACTTGACCCACCTAAATGGAAAACGTGAATGACACGAGTTGATCCTCCCGAACGAATGATCTGACCTGCCCAAGCACATGACCCAGAAAGTATGAATCAACCCACCCAAACGCACGACCCAGATGGCAAGACCCAACCTGCCCTAATGAAATTACCCATACCGCATGACCCAACCCACCCAAACATGCTCAAGGCACACCCACGATCACCACATATCATTTTTGACACGGTCGCCCTCACATGATGCAACCCAACCCGACCCACCCGAACAAGTTTCCTTGGGCACCCTCACACGAGTGAAGCACAAGCACCACTACCACTTCGTGAGAGATGGTATCAAAGCTTAATTCAGTGTGATTTAAGATTTGTTAAACATTGAATATTGAAGCAGGAATAAAATGATAAGGATGAAGTTTTTATCAAATCCTTGACATTGTATTGGTTGGTCTCAGTGAAACATTGACAGGGGCAATACATTGGTCAAGTTCGAAGATGAATAACAATACATGGAAGTTTGAGAGGAATGTTAAGGGAGGATTTTTTAGAACTTGTACAGGTTGAGGTTTTCATCGCTTCGTCAACTATCATTCATCGCATGTCCACTGAACGCTTCCAACACCCTCAGTCATCGTCCTTGACTCGCGGGTCTTACATACTCTACCACTTAAAATAAGATTGTTGTCCCCAATAGTGCTACCTTCATCGTTGCATCATATCATTGTAATATATCGTCTCAACTTTCATCGCAAAATATATTACATCAAACATCAAGCTTGATTTCTAACATATCCAAGGGAAATATCTCCTCAATTCATGATCATCAACACATCCGTCACAATCACCATGTTCTATACCATCAGGGGAAGTCAATCTCTCCATCATTGCCACACATTGTTGCAACATATATCGTGTCAACCCATTATATATAGTCAATATCATGTGAATATATGCATCGAGTACTACAAGAAACTCAACATTACAACACCTTTTATGTATCCAGCATAACTCCGCACACTGCTATAGCCCTCATAAATCGAACTAGTCAGGTGATCATTCCAACCATATGTTTTGATCGTGAGAATGAACATCTTCATACCCTGCATTAGTTTTTCCTCCTACATCTTATCAAATCCATCAAATCAATTAAGAATATGTCCCATATGAGTGTAAAGTAAGCCATGTTCAAGTCTGTTGTAGCCTCTACAACACCCTCCAAAAAAACTCCACTTTAAAAATTTTCGGAGCCCCTTAAGCGCAAAGGAAAGTTAAGTAAAGAGTCGGGAGGGCTAAGTTGTTGAGTCGTAAATTTCAAATTTGTGGAAAACCGTGACCCCGCGACCCTGAGGTCACTTCGCCATGAAACCCCATGACCTCATTAATGGCCCACATGTGTGACAATTTTAAATATAGGAGTCACTAGGTCACATTTTGCATATGCAGTGGATAGAAAAAAATGCCTCTGACAGGCCGACTGGAGCGCGATTTTCCTAAGTAAGTTGTTGTTTTCCTCCTGTTGTTTCCTTTTTTTGTTTATTCTTGTCTAATATCTGTATTCCGTAGCCTTCAAATTTCCCCTACCTTAGCCATTGTTTTCATTTGTCACTTAGGGCTTCCCTTTTGATTCCAATGTCCACCCTGCTTCCCCAACTTATCACAGTTCCTCATCTAGCCTCTCATGGCCTGTATCCTACTCCAAAAGCTATCCCTTGGCTCTATTTGGACCCATTTAACTCTTTTTTTTTCAATTTAAAGGGAAAAGAAACTTCACACCATGCGCACCAAAACCCCGGCAAGCCCTAGCAAAACTTGCGACCTCGTGACCTAGTCACAAGGTCGCAAGGTCACATTTCCGCCATTTTCTCGCAACTTGTGTCCCCGCGACCCCATGACCTAGTCGCAAGGTTGCAAGGTTGTATTTTTTCTATTTTCTTGCAACTTGCAACCCTGCGACCCCACGACCTAGTCGCAAGGTCGCAAGGTCGCATTTTTTCAAGTTTCTCACAACTTGCGACCTCGCGATCACACGACCTAGTCACAAGGTCGCAAGGTCGCACTTCTTCCATTTTTTTTTTTTTTCACATCATGACCTTGCGACCCTGCGACCCAGTAGGCTGCTTATTCAACTCTTCCTGTGTCCCAAGTTGAAAAAATTGATAAAATTTAACTGGTCTTGTATCATCATGACATCTTTCTTATCCTGGGATTCTTTCATGAATATGACAGGTGAATTCGAAGCAGACTTAGAGTGTATACCTGTCCCCTCAGATTCAAGAGACATGGGACCTCCAGTATCTCAGAGAAAAGACAAGAGCCTGGTAGTGGAGGACGTAGAGATGGACATGCCAATGTCCCCACCTCGATCTACAGAGATACCCTATGCACATTTGCCAAAGGGGACAGCATGCGCTGGTACCAAGTGTACCAAGAGTTCGCTAGAATAGAATTCCTAGAGGACCTCCTTGATCGGGAGATATAATTATATGTCAAAAGGTCTAAGCTACATCTTGCAGGTGCCCATCTGACTATATTCCCATGCCCAGAGATTATTGATTGGATTATATAGAAAACTAACCCAAGGAAGTTCGTAATCAGGGACAACGAAGGCAAGGCTTTCACAACACTCAAAGGCTCAGATGCTCATGTTTATTACTCTTTGCCTGAGTAAGAAGAGGACTTCACAGAAGATTGGGCTATCACCCATGCAGTTCCTATAGTTGATACTATAAATAAGTGGTGGGAGGAGCCTGAGAAATTTAAGGTCAAGAAGGAACAAGAATATCCAGTGGCGAGCCTTAGGAAGGTATATAAATTAGTGGCTGCCATGCTTTGCAGATTGTACGGGTGCCCCAATGCCACCACCTTCAATGTCACATGGGCAACTCTCATGGAGTATGTCACAGCGCACGACACCCATTTCAACTGGGCTAGCATTTTGTTGACCTCCATTCATACAAACATATCCTCGGCATTGGTACCAGATGAAGGAATGCCTTCTAAATTCTACATGGCCTCTAATATGTTGGATTCCGTTTGTTCAAGGTTGCACTTTGAGGGATGGGTGCATACCTGGGATCCAAAACAGACCCATGCAATCCACTTACAAACCAAGGTGTTTTGGGATTCCAGGTATAAACAAGACATAGAGCTGATTTCTCAAGTGTTCATCCCCGATATTTACAGAAAATTGTTCGACCAAGACACTCCTTGCATGTCTTGGCGATCCATGGAGACGCTAGGCAAGGTGTCTCATTGGTTCCCATTCGCTGAGTACACATTCATCCGAGTCTTTGGCTCGTTCAGGGCCCCACAAGGTATGCCTCGATTTGTCACAGACAAAATTCTCATGCAAGAGGTCTGTTTCCAAATGTCTTCTGGTTTCTCCAGGGTCCTGTCCAGGGGTAAGAAGAAGTTGTGGCCTATGCTACCCCTCACTATCGGCACAGTCAAAGAAATCTGAGAGGTAGAGGTAGAAGTAGAAGAAATAAAAATTTACCACCTTAGGGCGTTAGAACACCAGGCATATGACCCGGAAAGGATAGTTCCTGATCATTGTAAGTGGGCTAAGTTAAAATTGAACTACTAGCACACGGAACGCCCGAGAGAAGATGAAAGAAGAAATTGGTACAATGCAGACTGACAACTTGCTCCGAGGGCAGACTCTGGCCAAGAAGACCCAGATGAAAAAACCTTGGAAGACACGAGTCGTGAATTAGGAGGCACTTCTTATTCTCTAGCCAAAAAGCCTGAACTAGTACATGGCATAGTACTTCTACCCAAGAGAAATAAATAGAAGCCCAAGCCCAACAATAAAGAGAGAAGAAGATGAAATAAGATAAGGATAAGCGCAAGAAGAGCCTAAGGTCAGAGCAGAAGAAAAAGTAGGCCGAGGAGGCCAAGAAGGAAAAGGAGAAACAAGAGGCAGAGGCTGCAGTAGAACAGGAACTCAAGAAAGAGTTAGATAAAGTGGAATTCGATCACTAGAAAAGAGCAGAGCAAGATGCAGTAGCTGAGCATAAAAGGAAAGCCGAATTGGAAGCAACAGTAGAAGAAGAGCTTGGGCAAAAGAGAGAACATGAAAAGGCAGAAGCTAAATGCCTACGAAGAGAAGAGGAAGAAAAGAAAAAGAAAGAAGAGGAGGATGAAATGCTAGGGAACATCAAGGTATCTCCCCTTGAGGTACCTCTAGTCAGTACATGATCCACGCTCTCCAATGTCATTTCCTCTCAGGTGAAAGAGGATGAGGTATTCGATCTCACTAGGCTCACGTACGATCAATTATCCTTCAAAATACGACAGGAGAAAAAGAGATGCCTGGCATGAAATCCTTCCACCTCATCCACCGTCGCGATGGGAAAAGACATAGTCCTTGATACGAGGACTAATCCTGTGATGATAGCATCGGCCGGTACATATTTCACTACAGCCATAAAAGAGAATGTAACTAGGGTGATTAGAGAGATATTCTCTCTACAAAATAGGTTACATGAAGTAGAGCAGCGGGAGGCAAGGGCAGAACAGGAAAAGACAACATTGAGAGAGGAGGTTTAGCAACTCTGAAAAAAAACTCCCCCTATCAATAAAGTGCCGCTTACCATTCAAAGGGAGGTCAATATATTAGAGACTACCATGAGGCAAGTTTATGGGGAAATGTTTACCATAAAAAAAATAGTCACCCCCTTGTTGAAAGCCCAAACGGAAACTAAGCAAAGGCACGAGCAGTTGAAGGAAGCCTCAACTGCCTTGGATAGAATGATGGACTGGACATTGTGGTACCCTCAGGCTCCCAAAAATTTTCCAAAGAAGGACTAGATTCACATACAAGATGCCAAATTCCAGATCCGTATGAAAATGCAGTCCAAGGATAAGCTATCCAAGGACCTAGACAAGGTGATGGCTGCATACGAACATTTGATAAGTGGCATCGATTTGATGCACATCCTACATCACATCCCATCATTGGGTGCATTGGATGAGGGGAAGACATGGGAGCAGGTCAATCAAGAGATCCAGTCATTTTTTCAACCCATTAAGCAAGCTGTTGCCACTTCTGACCTTGCAGCATCACAAGAGAACCTGGGCAAGTTTCTTGTCACGCCAGTCTAGGTCTACACCAAGCTTGCCTCTCTATCCAACCAAATCTCACAGAAGAAGGAGACTCTAATCCAAAACACCTTGGAGTGTGTGCATCAGCTGAAAGAAGAGGTCCCTTTGGTTTCTCCCATAGCAGCAGATTATCAGACTTGGAAAAACTTCCTCAAAGGACAACAGATTGATGCCCTCGACCTCACGATTGCGTGCACATCTTCATAATCCAGTGGCAGTAGATCGATGGTAGCATTTGGAAATAGGTCGCAGGTCACGCCTCCCAGCCAGGTCATAGGTCGCATTGCCCAGCTAGGTCGTAGGTCGCAGTTCCCTTCCAGGTCGTAAGGCAACTCAACAGTTAGGCAGGCAAAGAGTCAGGAAGCCCAAAGGGAAAATTTTGATCTATAAAACTCCCTCCAGGGAAAATGTAAAGGGCCTTTTTTGGGGGGACTCAAAAGTTATAGAGCATTGTATTGAAGGATAACACTCTGTTGCATATGAATGAGATACTTTTTAAAACTCCTTTTAGATCTGATGTGTTTTTCTATGTGAAGACTATGAGTATTACTTATACAGTTTCAGACATCTTTTGATTAATGAAGCTGCACTTTTAATGGCATCATTTACGCATCATAGTTCTTTGTATTTGTGTTAATGATGTTCAGCTCTTTTAGCTTTCTTATGAATGTTAATGAATTTGTTTATTAGCATTTGTAATATCATTTAATATTTTAGGATATATAGGGCATTTTCACCATAAAGAATTGTTTCTTTCGTAGTCAGAATAGCCTACAAGCATAACCCCAATGATGTGTTGTTAACATCATTTCCTTCGGCGTTTATGTTTTATTATTTTTCCTTACTACACATAGTGTTGTATATGGTTTAACTCATCAAGCATGTATCTGGTATCATTTGAATAAGTGTGTGTCTGTAGGTTCATTGAGTTCTTTTGAGACCTAAAGAAAGGAGATCTAAGCGGTAGCCAGACCCACACCCCAGATGGGATCCCTATTCCAAATGGTTCAGAGTTTAGTTGGGACTTTCAACCGGGGAGATCCCCTACTGTTGGCAGGACAAACTTTCCCGTCAACAGATTTGGCACTAGAAGGAGGGCCTGAATGGCATCCTCCTAGCGCACAAGAAACATTCCATCACAAACTCCCCATGGGGAGATCATAAAAGATGATACTACCCTTCCCCATTTGGAAGATATTCCAGGGGAGGAGGTTCCATATTATGAAATTACCAGAGAACAGCTGAGAGCTTTGTGCCCAGCTACCTGCAATCTCAACATGGATTTGCGATATGCCCCAATCATGAATTTCTTGACCCATACTAGGACCCCTACTGAAAAAATCACTCGTAATGGTGCTCTGGTGAGTTCCATACCCTAGTTGGTGAATCTCATGGTTGAAGACCTCGCCACCATTTTCCAGAATAACGAACTGATTCCTGAGCTCCAAGTGGGTTAAGAGGAGGAAATTGGCATGAATAAACCCTTCCCTAACCCTCAGCCTAACCAAACCCAACAGAACAACAACCAAGTACACCCCCCACCTAAGGAAGGCGATGGAAATAGAGCCCGCATGAATGAAGGCGAGGGAAATAGAGCCCGCAGGAATGAAGGTGAGGGAAATAGAGCCTGCAGAAATGAAGGTGAGAAGAATAGAGGCCATGGGAATGGAGGTAGAGGAGATAGAGGCCATGGCCAAGGACACTGTGCCACCCACTTCCACCCAAACCAAAACAGGCCTCCTATCTACAATTGGGGATATCTCAGAAATATGGCCAACCGTGAGGGATATCAAGATGAACACTCTCACCATGGGGGAGAAGGATCGGCATCAGGTACGGGGAGTAAATATGAGTCTGATATTAGGCACCACGAGCATGCTAGGAGGGTGCAACCACTTGCCTGGATGGCTCAGTCCCCATTAGGTCTTTTTGTCCCCCTCCATGACATGCCTAGTCACCCTGAGAAGCATCTCCCCAAGTTTGATCCTGAGAAAGGCGCCTTGGCCGAGGATCATATAAGCAGCTTCTATCTTTCCCTAAAAATCATGAGGGTTTAAACAGATGACGTTGCTTGTCACCTGTTTCCGCATACTCATGAAAACAAAGCAGCCACCCGGTATCGCTCCCTCCCAAGTGCCTCCATTACATCATGGGACTAGTTCCATCATGTGTTCTTGCAGAAATTTTCAGAGGACAAAACCCCTTCCATGCTCCTCATAGAGTTAAGCATCATTAAGTGCCATAAGAAAGAGAAGGTTAGAGACTTCAATCAACGCTTTGCTACTATACTTCATAATTCCCCCCCCAACCTGGCGTTGGATGATTCTATCACCATAGACTACTATACAAAATCTCTCCCTAGAGATATTGCCGTCTTTGTGAAATGAGAAGCTCATGCCACCCTTGTGGAAAATTATGCGGCCACCCTCACTGTAGAAAAATACATGCTTTCTATAGGAGAAATTGATCACGAAAGGAGAGATGACCATAAACCAATCACGAAGAAAGGTCAGTCCTCCACACCAAAAACCACGGATAAGGATAAGGATGCTTTTGACCTCGAAAGTATAGAAAAGACCCTCAAGCTATTGAAAAATGAAGTCTTCGACTTGAAGAGAAAGGGTATAGAATCCACGACTAGCACTAAGGAACCTAAGCCCTTTTTCAGAAAGAGCAACCCCAACACCAGCTGACCTTCATCTAACCCGAACACTGTTCTCAATGTGGAAGAAATAGGAAAAGACAACTTCTGTTCTTTCCACCAGCCTGCCCACTCTAAAAAAACATGCCCACAATGGATTGGCAGCATGAATGCAGTAGTAAATCAGCTTCTAGACTATCAAACCCCAGGGGATGTGGGGGAGGATGATGTTTCTGACCATGATAAATATTTTCCCCCGGATGAAGAACCGAGTTCCTCTATTCTTGCGTTTGACATAATCTGCGAGGAAAACAGTCTTACCGTCAATAATATCAACATGGAAAATGATCCTAAGGCCCAACCTGTACGAAATTATAGCCTTAGGAGCAAAGGATCGGTCCCTGAATATTCCTTTGAGGAGAAGAAAAGGGTTTTTTTAAGGAAAATCCTTCCCCTGGGAAATGAACAACAATTTGTTCCTGAGAAGCCCACGAATAACAACACCCGAGAAAATCAAAAGAGCAAGCTCCCGGTGGGGCCCCCCAAAGCCACTATCGAGCCTAGTCCTCAATCTGATTCTGGTTATAACATTATTGAGGACATGAAAAAAACCAAAGCTAACATCTCTCTCTACGAGCTTTCCCGCATCACAAATCAATCAGAACTCATCCTTAAAGCCTTTTCCCATACCTCAACTACTAAGCCTATGAGCAATACGTCTGCACAAGCTAGTCTACGTGTTTAGTCTATTATAAACGCCATCAATGCAAATTCTAGGGGATCTACTCCTCCCTTCCTCTTATCTTTTGATATTTTTAACTTCAATGTCCATAACTGTCTAGTTGACTCTGGCGCATCCACAAACATCATGCCCCAATCTGTTTGTAAGAAGCTAAATATCCGCTCGGATAAAACTGATGCGAGGATCATCCAGCTTGACAGATTGTAGATGACAGCTGTAGGAGAGCTAAATAACATCATCATCTGCCTCTCATCCGACTATAGAGTCCACCAATGTATTGAAATTGTGGTTGTTGACATCCCAGAAGCCGACAACCTATTACTTAGCAGAGAATGGTCCAGCAAGTTGCAAGGGTATTTTTCCACCAACTGGTCCCACCTGCGGCTCCCTTACAAGGGCCAGAATAATGAAATCAGGGTCGAAAGCGAACCATATATGAAATATACTGTGACTAATTTGGATGCTACTAATCAACCCATCAGCTTCGCCCAAGAGGAGCTTGGCATGTGTTTCCTGGAAGCCATATTCAGATGTTACCATCCTCCTTAGTCTCCAGTAGGCCTCGAGATCCAGTCTAAACTAACACTCATCACATAAGACGAAGCCACTCGCGTCTCACACCAAACCGAAATCCTTCCCCGACCTACAACCCTAAAGGAGCCAGAAAATGACGTATGGAAACTATATTATGACGGTTCCAAAACCCATGACGGAGCTAGTGTAGGCTGCATCTTGCTGGACCCTCAGAAGAACAAGTTCTTGATTTCATGTCAGCTAGAGTTCCAGTGCACTAACAATACTGTTGAATATGAAGCTTTGATCCTCAGACTCCAAAAGCCATTGGATTTAAAGGTAAGATGCTTATGGGTCATCGGAGACTATGGGATTATCACTCAGCAGGTATGCAACACCATTCATTGTTTGTATCTGCACTTAAAAGCTTATCAACAAGAGGTATGGCATCTTATTTTTGCTTTCGATGCATTTTGAATCAAATTTGTTCTTAGAATGCATAATGTAGGAGCTGATACTCTGGCCAACACTACTGCTAGATTTACCCCTTTGAGGGATGGCTTGTCTATTGAAGTTATGTATAGACCCTCCGTGCCAGATAATATTACTAATTTACGAGTTTTTGATGATGATCAACAAATATTGGAATTTATGTTAAACACTAAAGTATTCAAAGATGCGGAAATAGATGAGGCGGATCACAATCAAGATTTGTAGGAAGAGCATGATAAATGCAAGGAGAACCACATGCCCAAGGGGATAATGTCAAAGTTGATTCCGCGGGCCCCCAAATACCAAAGTAAAAAGTTCCACCTTGGCACATTGGCAGGTGAACTTGGGATCAAGGAAGGACCTAAAGTTCATCAACCTTGGGAAAGACTGTTCCGACCAGGAGACGCAGGCTTTCACCCAACTATTTCAGAAGTATTGAGACGTATTTTCTTGGACGTACGATGATTTACATATGTACGATACTTGGATTATTCAGCACGTGATACCCATGAAGGAAGGCGTGAAGCCTTTCCAACAAAAGCTCGGGAAAGTGCATCCTACTTTGGGACCAGTGATTCTGAAAGAACTTAAGAAGCTTTTGGATGCATGCATCATCTTCAAAGTTCACCACTCCACATGGGTGTCAAATTTGGTCCCGGTACGGAAGAAATCTGGCAAGATCCGCTTGTGCGTGGATTTTCGAAATTTAAATCGGACCTAAAACAAAGACAACTATCCGGTGCCTCCTATGGAACAAATATTGCAAGTTGTGTTTGGATCCGAGATGTTCTCCTTACTGGATGGATTCTTCGGCTACAACCAAGTGCTGGTAGCTGAGCCAAATAGATTGAAAACTACTTTTCGAACCAAATGGGGAACTTTCGCGTTTAGACACATGCCCTTCGGATTAATAAACGCGGGGGAAGCTTTCCAATGGGCCATGGATATAGCTTTCCATGTTTTGATAGGGCGGAGCATGGTAGTCTATTTGGACAACATCACCATGTTTTCGAAACACTAGGGCAATCATTTATGCCACCTCAAGAAAATTTTCGAAAGGTGCAAGAAGTACGGGATTTCACTAAACCCGAAGAAGAGTGTTTTCGCTGTGGCAGAAGGAAATATGCTGGGCCACATTATAACTAAGCAAGGAATTGTTGTAGATCCAGAGTGGGAAAAAGCCATTGCCCAGATTCCCCCCCTAGCAGTAAAAAAGAAATGCAATCCTTCCTGGGGAAAATAAATTTTGTACGTAAATTCATATCGGATTTCACCCAGATAGTCAGGCCTTTGCAGGGGATGGTCAAGAAGAATGCAATTTTCAAGTGGAATCTGCCGGAGAAGGAGGCCTTCAACAAAATCAAATAGGTTGTAGCTAAAGCACCATCCCTCCAAAGTCCAGATTTTAGTAGAAGCTTTATCCTGTATACTTTCACTTCAGATTCATCACTTGCAGCTATCCTCACACAGAAAGACGACAACAATGATGAACGGCCTATATCATTCATGAGTACTGGTTTACAAGGACCTGAATTGAACTACCCTGAAATCGAAAAGCAAGCATATGCAGTCTACAAAGCAGTCAAGCATTTCAGGCCATACATCTTGAAAAACCATGTCATGATTTTCATTCCCCACCCAGCTATCCGCTCACTGTTTGTGCAGCTGGAGCTAGGCGAGAGGCGAGGCAATTGGGTGGCATGCCTGCAAGAGTATGACTTAGAGTTTAAACCAGCACACATTGTTAAAGGACAAGGACTATGCCAAATGGATGCGGAGGCTGCAAGCTCACATGGAATTGAGGAACAGTGTTGGGAACAGGAAATTGACATGTATCAGAGTGGCCACGCACCTCAGTATATAAGCCCTTCATGGTACTCTAACATTTCAGGATATTTAGCCCATGGCATCCTGGACCCTACTCTAACTGCCCGACAGAAACGTGCAATAAGCCTCAAATCTGCATCTTACCAGTTGATCCAGGGTAAGCTTTTCAAGAAACATTATGATGGAGTTCTGCTACGTTGCTTGGAACACGATGAAGCACATAAAATATTGACTGAGCTGCACGACGGACCAACTAGAGGGCATTTTGCAGGTGATACCACCGCCCAGAAGATAATGCATGCAGGATACTATTGGCTGACACTTTTCAGAGATGCGCATGCATATGTCCAGAAGTGCACTCAATGCTATAAGTTTGCAAACTAGGAAGCATGGCCAGCCACCCCCCTACTATCAGTAGCGGTGGAGGAACCCTTTCAAAAGTGGGGTTTGGACGTGATTGGAGAAATCATACCTCACTCCTCCAAGCAACAACGGTATATTCTTACTGCTACCGATTATTTGACCAGGTCGGTCAAAGCAGCACCTTTATGCCAAATCAATGATCAAGAGGTAATATAATTTGTCACTCATTCCATCATCACCAGGTTTGGCATCCCAACTTCCTTGGTTTTCGATAATGCAACTTAATTTTCATATTTTAAATTGTATGATTTTGCTCTGGAAAATGGTATTGTGCTTAAAAATTCTACAAATTATTATCCCCACGGAAATAGGTTAGCTGAGTCAACTAATAAAAATCTTATCCACATCATTAAGAATACCATGTTGTCCCACCAGCGTAACTGGCATAATTCCCTTCACAATGCTCTCTGGGCCAACTATGTCATGCCCAAATCCTCCCTTGGCACCTCCCCATATTTTCTTGTGTATGGAAAATAAGTAGTTCTTCCTCCCCGTTTATCTCTCCCTACCCTTCAGTTGTCCCAAGAGTGTCATGGTACCCCATTCCCCGCCTTGCAGACCCGGATCGACACTCTACTTAAGTTGGACGAAGAAAAACATAAAACCCGGGAAAAGTTCGCCATCCACCAAAGCCGAATCAAGAGATTGTTTGATAAAAAATCCGCAGGGAGTAAAAACTTTGAAGTAGGAGACCTAGTCCTTAAATGGGATAAAGCTCACGAAGAAAAATGAAAATATTCCAAGTTCCAAGCACTATGGATAGGTCCCTTCCAGGTTAAGGAGAAATTGGGTTCCCACACATTAAGACTGCAAACTCTTGAGGGAAGAGTCGAGATCCTCCTGATAAATGGGAATGACCTCAAACACTACTTCACTTAGCAGCCCTCAGAGGGCTATCCTACCCTTGTACCATATTTTCCATTTTATTTCTTTTTTGTCAAAAAAAAAAAAAAAAAAAAAGGGAAGGCTTTTTCGAAGCCACGCAATTGGCACACTGCGACAGGTTCTATGCTGATGGGAGGCCTTTTCTGAAAGACACGAAGGTGGTAAAATATTGCTTGTAATTGGCACCCAAAGGTAGCACATGACCTAGCTCAAGCCATCAAGCGTGGGGAGCCCACCTAGCAAGTTTGAGAGGGTGTGTGCGAAAAGAAAGTGCGATATAGCAGAGACTAGATCAGAAGGGAACATAGTTAACTCCGGGTGACATTAGGACATCTAGGAAAAACCAAAGTCCTCATATCAGACCAGGAGCAACCTGTCTGCAAGTAAAATAATCCGAGATCCCTCATCCGCCTGGGAAAAAAATTCCCATCTCAAATAAGTGCCATGAGCACATCTAAATAAGTGCCTTAGGCACATTCAAAATAAGTGCAATAGTGCACCAATAAAGGGTAAAGTATTGAGAAAGGATTCCTACGCAGAGATGTGATGTAATGACTCCGCCAGGGTCCTGACCAGGCTCGCTAGTAGTGGAGCAACGTTCGTGACTCCTAGGCAGTGACTCCGTCGGGACCGAGAGGTTCGCAAGAAGAGGAGAAACACAATAAGGAAAAAATAATCATACTGGGCCCTGTAGCCACCTAGAGTTCTCCAACCCTTTCAGTCCGGAAAACTAAAGAAATTAAGTTCGGTTAACTAGTGCCTAAACAAGCCAGTAGGCCAAGCAACCTCGCAAGGTGCCAAAGGCAAGGTAGTGCTAACCTTAAGGCAAAAAGAACAGCTAGTGAAGGCCCCTCCCTCCCCCTCCAAGTCGAACCATCGGCAAAGACTCTAAGTTTGACCAGTGAATCGCCATTTTTTGTAGCCTCTACAACACCCTCCAAAAAATCCCCACTTTAAAATTTTTCAGAGCCCCTTAAGCACACAGAAAAGTTAAGTAAAGTGTCGAGAGGGCTATGTCGTTGAGTCGCAAATTTCAAATTTGTGGAAAACTGCGACCCCGCAACCTTGAGGTCACAAGGTCGCAAGATCACAGCCCTCTCAGATCGCCTCGTCATGTGACCCTGCGAGCTCATTAATGGCCCACACGTGCGAATTTTTTATATATAGGAGGTTGCTAGGTCGCATTTTGCATATGCAACGGATAGAAAAAACGCCTCTGATAGGCCGACTGGAGCGCTATTTTCCTGGGTAAGTTGTCGTTTTCCTCCTACTGTTTCCTTTTTTTGGTTATTCTTGCCTAATATCTATATTCCTTAGCCTTTAAAATTCCCCTACCTTAGTCATTTTTTTCATTTGTCACTCAGGGCTTCCCTTTTGATTCCAACATCCACCCTGCTTCCCAAACTTATCACAGTTCCTTATCCAGCCTCTCATGGCCTATATCTTGCTCCAAAAGCTATCCCTTGGCTCTGTCTGGACCCATTTAGCTCTGTGTTTTTCAATTTAAAGGGAAAATCAACTTCATGCCGCGTGCGCCAAAACCCCGTGTTTGGTCAATTTAGTGTGTCCTAAATTGCTGCATTTAATTTGTCAATCCGGGAATCGTAAGCTGATGAAGTGCGGCGCACTATATGTGCAAGATAACCTATTTCTTAACTTTTTGTCGTTTTTGGTTTTTCTAAGGTGAAATGGAAATTATAAGATGAAAACAAGTTTGGTTATGTTTGTTCAAGGAAGTGATATCCCCTATAATGATTTACCAACACTTGAAACTTTAAAAATAAAATTGAAATTTACAATGACAAGACTTGAAAGAAAATGAAAATGTACTGCTGAAATGAAAAGGTGTTGCTAATCTAATAAATCAAAACAGTAAACTAGTGAGCATGAAAACCAAACTATTCTTGCTGCCAACTAAACACAAGAGAAACTATGCTTAAGGAATTCAAAATTGCAACAAAATAAATCTAAATCAGATTACATCAATTTATCTTCTGACCCTTCATCATTAGTCCAGCTATGATTTTCGGAAGTAATCATAAACAACTTGTGTAACTGATATTTAATTTGCAAAAAGTAAACTAATACTAAACCATACACTCATGATTCAATCCCTCACCATCAGTCCAGCTGTGGCTTTCGGAGGCAACTGAAGATGTCATGCATGATTTAATATATCTAAATTTGCATAAAAGAAACTAATACTAAACTACACATTTCATAATGCAATCCCTCACCATCAGTCCAGCTGTGGCTTTCGGAGGCAACTGAAGATGCTATGAGCAGATTAGTATATCTAAATTTGCAGAAAAGAAACGAATACTAAACTACACATTTCATAATGCAATCCCTCACCATCAGTCCAGCTGTGGCTTTCGGAGGCAACTGAAGATGCTATGAGCAGATTAGTATATCTAAATTTTAACTACTGAAGCAAATAAACAAAACTAAAATGAACAAAGCAATACTGAAATTAAACAAAAGCTATGAAAAGAAAATTAGCAGCAGAACAATGTTAGTTCCATGTCATTAGTCAAAAAGCTATGAAAATGCCCGGGCTGCCTATCTAAAACCTGAAACATAAACACTGATTAGTGATTAACAATCATAAAGCATGAAAGACAGAAATGAAATGGAAATTATGGAAGTGTATAAACAGAAATGAAACAACTGCAAAGTATGAACATATGAATGGATTATGATACAATGATTTCTAAAGAAACTAAATGAGAAATATACACAAAACCTTAGCTGAGCAGAGGCCCTCTACACAGCCTTGGCAACGGTCCTCAAATACGAATTACGTTGAAAAACAGAGTCTTCTCATATTAAAAAGCAGTCATTACAGAATGGTAATGTTACGGCACAAGTGCAGCGTAATCACTACAGAGCAGACTAATCAAAAGATAACAGAGACTACATTCACTAATATCGACTAACTTTATATGCGTATGCAAACGTAATATATATAACAACAAACTATAACTGTTTCCTAAAGTTCATGCTAGTGGAGAGCACGTAGACCACTACGTCCACGGATATAGGAGCATGGCCGTGTTGGAAAGTAAATCTACGAAAGGTGGATGCTTGAATTCGACTCCAGAACCCTGTACAGATGTCGATTTAACCTCCGCAAGCTTAGAAACGGCCATATGGGTCTTCATGTGACACGAAACAGAGTCCGGCCGACATGAAACTCCATGGTTGACTTCCATGTGGACGCCTTTGACCGCGGCTTCTTTGGATGAGTTTGCTTGAACTAATAGGACACGAACCATGTCCACGTCATTCCTGACCTGCCCATGTGGCTCGTTTCCCTTGTAGACACCTGTAGCATAGAGTTTCACAAAATAGCTGCGGAAAGTTGCAGCAGCTGCGGAAAGTGGCAAGATTCCGCAACTGAATGAACAAAATCTAGATCAAATAGAAAACACAAAAATATAATTAAAAACCATGTTAGATGCTCTTTTGCACATGATATTGACAATTTGGGAGGTTTAGGTGAGTGAAAAAGGTATGGAAAAAGGTATGGAAAAGATGCAAATTTGGGACTCAACATACCCCCACTGTGAAGGTGTTGCATGTCCTCATGCAACCAAAATTTGATACTCTTTCTTCAATTCATGTGCCTTGATACTTCAGCCAACACATCCAATCCTCTCCTCTTCTTCCTTGGTACTGCCAACATTCTGGGTTTCTTCATTAAGCACCTAAATTTGATATTTACAAGTGCTCTGCTCAATTTCTGGCATTTCCTTTTCAATTTCTTATTCTTCTTCTGCCATATTCCAAAATGTAACATAGTATTATCATGGATGATCTTGTCCAGTTTTCCTTGTTCTTTCAATGTCTCATTTTCATTTTTGATGTGCCTATTTAAAAGCTCCAGCTCAAAAATTTCCTGTTTTAATGATTGGACCAAATCATCCTGCAATGTATGTGGCTGAATGGAAGAAGTACTTGGACCTGTGGCTGCATTTTCCAAAGATTCTATATAGTCATATACCTCCTGCTGCTTGGGGTCTATTTCAGGTGTCATTTTTATTGGGTTGTCCCCAAAATGCTGTGAAGGAGAGTTATGTTCAAAATCTGGCCGAGGAGGGCTTACATCAATATTTTGCTGAGAATAAGATGGAGTATGCTCATTGTCTGATTGGGAATGGAATGAACCAGGTTCACTAACTGACTGAGATGGACTATGGTCAGTTGGGGACTATTCAGATGTCTCCTCACCCAAATCAATGAAATGAGGACCCTTAATTTGCGTTTTTCTCAATTTCCCCTTAAGTCTGCTGCTTCTCCTCACACGCTGTGGTACACTACCCTTTTGTTTTTGTTTTCCTTTCTCTGTCTTCTTGGGCAAGGATGACTGTTTTTGAAGATAAACTAATCTTTCTGATAGCACTTGATGGTCTTCTTCTTCAGAAAAAGTAGTTTTATGTACAGCCTCAATAGTTTCTTTCTCTTTTGGTGTTATTGGCTTCTTACCCTTGATTTCCTTCTTCTTCCTTTTTACCAGTCTCTCTTCCCTATCAGTTCTTTCCATAGCAGTAGTAGGAGTGTTTTGGATTTCATCAATTGTTATTTTCCTCCTACTTCTTCTTGCTGTGCTAGCTGTAGGAATTTCCTGAGTAGGAGTAATTTGGGTTTCAACATTTATTCTTTTTCTTCTACTCCTTCTTGTTGAACTACCTTCAGGAATTTCCTGAGGTTCCTCAAAGAAATTTCTAACTAGAAATTGTTCCCATGTGTCTTTTCTTTCCTTTAACTCTTTTTCAATCAGAATTTTTATAAGGCCGTGGTGATATAGATGAGGCTCTACATCTCCTAAGTGTTTTTGAACAGTCACAACCATTTTCTTCAAGCTATTGAATAGAAAATATGGGAGATCGAGAGTTTGGTTTTCTAGAAAATTCATTAATAGCCTGGGATGGTACATGTACATGGACCCAAAACGACCTTCACATGTAATGAATTTCTCAACAATTAGCAGTAAAGTGGCCCATTCTTCCTTCAATGCATGCACAGGAATTCCTCTCTTAAAAACAGTTATGTCCATACCTTGGTTTCGTAAGATTGTTCTCCATGCCTCATCACTGATGCTTTTATTTTTGAACCAACGCTCTCCCTCCTGAAGAAGTTCCGTGGCTGTTGCTATTGATGTTTCATTGACCGAAAACTTGAGGTCTCCAATTTTTGCTTCCGAGCCATCAAATGACCTTGCAAATGCTTTCGTAACTTCTCTGTGATAACCTATGAATTTCTGAATAAAACGCAGCCATTTTGCTTTCTTCAATATCTCCTTTGCTTGCGGATATCCCTCTATAAAATTTGGTCCTTCCGGCTCTGCCCTTAGCAATTTACCCATTTCACTTCTTTGTTTTTCACAAATTTGCCTTCGTGAGGGTTTCAAATGGAAGTGGAATGGTTGAATGCTCAGGAACGAGCACAATGGCTGTGGGGATGTATCATAAAATGGGAATGAGCACCATAAACGGAATGGAGTGAGACTGTGGGTAGATATACGGGTGTGAGAATGAGCAAAAGGAACGAGACGAAGTAAAACAGAATAGAGTGGGGTTTCGAAAACATAACAAAGATAGGACTGAGTAGATTGATAGAATATAACACATTCAGCCGCATTTTGAATTTTGGTGGCTACGAAATAAATGTGAACACGTTTCAATCAACGGTTGTGACTTGATGCGGCTTGTAAGAGTCCTTGGTCAAATCAAATACGCTTCATTATCACCGGTGGGATATTGGATCATGAGTGAAAATCGGGGTTTAATGATGAAACCGTTTGTGAATAAATGCAAGAGGATAATATGCAGATCGTGAAAGGTTACGGAACTGTCAATATAATCATTGCGCGTAATGGATAGAGCTCATGGTTCAAAACTATATAAAAATGTGTTTTTCAATACTATTTGAAATAAATTTTATTCATACCTTTGGAATCTTTGTCTTTGCCCTTGGTCTTCAACTGACTGATCTCCATTGGTGTCTTGAATGCTCCATTGATCCTCTCTCCTGTATTTTATTTCATAATTATGAAAATAACATCTAACTGTACATTCTCTTTGAAAACATAGTAGTAGCTGCGGAATCTGCTTCTGGCTGCGGAAACTGGAGTCAGCTGCGGAAACAGATGTCAGCTGCGGAAACTGACACAGCTATTACTTTGATGAATGGAAATGAACAAATGACAAATGACCAGATGGAAATGGTCATGAAAAATATTTTTATTGATGGAATGGAATGAAATGAAGTGAATGAAGTGGAATGAGATGAAATGAAATGGAATGAAGTGGAATGAAGTGGAGTGGGTAGTGACAAAGCTTGTGAAATGAAGGAGAGATTTTTTTTTTTGGAAAATATAGAGTGTCAGGTTTCCCTGATTTTCACCCTCTATTTTCTGTATAAGCCTGCCAATCAATGATTGGTTTTCAGGCTTATACCATTATTTATTTATTTATTTATTTATTTTTATTTTTTTTAAACTGAAAAACAAAAGCTAGGCTGGTGGAGAAGAAGAATTCTTCTGTACCAGCCTGATTGCAGAACTTTCTTGAAACATCTTGACAAAGTCCTCTTTTGAGAGTGGCTTATGATAAACTTTCAATCTATGGCCATTCATGATAAGAGGAGTTTGAAACTCATCAATGGTCTTGATTCTTACAGCTCCATTGCTAAAAATCTTGTCAATCTCATATGGCCCAAGCCAATGAGTCTGAAATTTCCCTTGAAAATCTTTAAACTTGGAGTCAAATAGCAATGCCCAATCTCCTTCTTGAAACTTCTTCCCTTTGATATATTTGTCATGCCATTTAGTTCTTTGATATTGAACTATATCAGTTCTTAGAATTGCTTCTTGTCTGATCTCATCTAGCTCATTCAACTGCTCCATTCTATGCTTTTGGGCTTCTGATAAGTCCATCCCCAACTGAACTGCTATCTTGAAGGTCTTGACTTGGAATTCAATGGGGAGAAAGACTTCTTTCCCATAAACAAGTTCATAGGGAGAATGTCCTGTTGTATTCCTCCATGTAGTTCTGTAGGCCCACAAGGCTTCTGGAAGCCTTTCTGGCCAATCTCTTCTATGTAGATGAACAGTTTTGGTGATGATACTTTCAAGAACTTTGTTTGTGGACTCCACTTGACCATTTGCTTGTGGATGGTAAGGAGTAGATCTTCTGTGCTTGATTTTGTATTCTTCCATCAACTTTTCCACCAAATTGGATGTGAATTGGCTCCCCTGATCTGTCACAATTTCTCTTGAAACACCAAAGCGAGTAAAAATGTCCTCATAAAGAAAATGAACAACTGAATTTTCAGTAGCAGATACTAATGCTTTAGCTTCTACCCATTTAGTAACATAATCAGTACAAACCAATATATACTTCTTTTGCTTAGATGGTGGATTAATAGGTCCAATGAAATCTAAAGCCCATTTTTCAAAGGGTTCAATGAGTACTTGTGTTTGCAATGGCATTTCATTTGAAAGGGTAGGTTTCCCTACTCTTTGGCAGTTGTCACACCTTTTGACATATTGTTTTGCATCTTTGAAGAGGGAAGGCCAATAATATCCTAAAGAAAGGATTTTATAAGCTGTCCTTTTGTCTGCAAAGTGTCCGCCGCATGGTTCATCATGACATGCCTTAAGAATATCAGGCATTTCATCTTCCCTGACACATCTTCTGATCACAAGATTTGGCCCCGTTTTAAACAATTCGTTAGAAATCCATGAATATTTTGAACTCTCCTGAATAATTTTTCGTTTTTCACTTGGAAATAAATGTGAAGGTAGTTTCCCTGTAACTAAATAGTTAGCAATATCTGCATACCAAGGAGTCTTAATAGTTACTGCAAACAAGTATTCATCAGGAAACTTATCCTCTACAGGAGAATCTTCTTTAGTATTCTCAATCCTAGACAAGAAATCAGCTACTGTATTTTGTTTTCCTGGTCTATCCAACACAGTAATATTGAATTCTTGCAAAAGTAAGAGCCATCTTGTCACTCTTCCATTAGTAACAGGTTTGTTCATTAAATATCTAATTGCAGAATGGTCAGTATGAATAAAAGTTTCATAGCCTGTTATGTAATGTCTAAACTTATTAATTGCATGAACAACAGCTAAAAACTCTTTTTCAATCACAGTATAATTCAACTCTGTGGGAGTCAAATTTTTACTGGTATAATAAATGGCATAAGGAACTAAATCTTTTTGACCCAACACAGCTCCTAGAGCTGTATCTGAAGCATCCGTAGAAATATGGAAAGGGAGTTTCCAATTTGGTCCTCTCAAAATAGGTGCTTCAGATATTCTTGTTTTCAAAGTTTCAAAGGCTGATTGACAATCAGGATCCCATTTAAATTCACAGTCTTTTGTAAGAAATTTGAAGAGTGGAGATGCTATTTCAGTGAAGTTTTCTATAAATCTTCTATAGTAACCAGTAAATCCTAGAAAACTTCTAACATCTCTTTGACAATTTGGAATAGGTAACTTGGAGATGACTTCAACTTTTGATCTATCAACCTTAATCCCATCTCCCGAAATATGATGTCCTAAAACAATCCCTTCAGTAAACATCATAAAGAATTTTTCATGGCTTAATGAAAGGTTTGTTTCTTTACATCTTATGAGAACTTTTTCCAAATTTTCTAATGCCTCTTCAAATGAATTACCATAACCTGTAAAATCATCCATATAAACCTCTACACAATCATGGATTAGATCAGAAAAAATTCCTAGTACTGCTCTTTGGAATGTTGCTGGTGCATTACATAACCCAAAAGGAAGCACTCGGTAGGCAAAAGTTCCCTATGGACAAGTAAATGTGGTCTTGTCTTGATCTTCAGGTGCTACCTGAATTTGATTGTAACCACTAAAACCATCCAAAAATGAAAAGTACTTTTTACCTGCTAATGTATCTAATACCTGATCAATAAAAGGCAAAGGAAAGTGATCCTTCAAATTTGCTTTGTTCAATTCCCTGTAATCAATGCATACCCTCCATTTACCATTCTTTTTAGGCACTATAACCAAAGGAGAAACCCATCGGCTATCTGAAATTGGATAAATGAAGTTTACATTGAGAAGTTTTTGGAGCTCTTCTTTCACTATCTCCCTAAGATTTGGAGTCATCCTTCTTTGAGGTTGTCTGATTGGTCTATTGTTTTCCTCAATATAGATATGATGGATGCAAGTCTTAGGATCAATACCCTTCATGTCAGTATACTCCCATGCAAATGCGGTAGAATGTTTTTGCAAGATTCTGGTTAGTTCTTCTTGTTGTGACTTCTCCAAATGTTTGTTGATATTCAATGTTTTTCCTGGAAAAATCTCAATAGCAGAATTACCAAACTCTTCCATAGAGTAAAGAGACATTTGTCTAGATGATAAATATTCTATGTCAGATTCCAACTGAAATTGTGTGGGGTCATATTCTGAAGATATCTCAAAATTTTCTAATGTATTCAGAATTTGACTATCCTCACTAATTTCAGAAATGGTAAAGACAGGTTGTATAGTGTTCTCATCATCGACCCATTCATTGTCTCCTATTTCTGTGATTGCTCTTGCTGGAGGATACAAAGTGAATTTCTTTGTCGAATTACCATTAGAAATGTACATGTCTCCAGATCTACAACTAATAAAAGCATCAGCTGTGGCCAGCCAAGGTCTTCCTAAGATAATTGGATGTCCTCCTAGATTACTTTTGGGAGTCAAAATCATAAAATCTACTGGATATTCCCAAGAATCTAAGGAGACCGAAATATCTTCTAATACACCATCTGGTTTAATAACCGATCGATCTGCAAGTTGCAATAAAGTAGGTGTAAAAAGAAGGTTAGGAAGTTTTAACTGTTCCATAGTCCGTCTACTCATAATGTTGATAGCAGCCCCTAAGTCAATCAATGTGTTTGGAATTTCTATCCCATTTATATGTGTCTTGACAATTGGACTTCCTGGATCTACATACTTTTGCATGGTAATTTTTCCCATCATAATGTCTGCAATCTTTCCTACCAGGTGGATTCTTCTTGTGTCCTTTAGCTTCCTTCCTGTTCTTTTGAAACTCAACTCCTTTATGGTTTTTGCTAGAATAGGAATTTCTCGAATGGCTTGTAGCAATGGAATCTTGATACAAACATTCTTCAATTCATCTAGAAAGTCATAGTTAGGCAACAAGATTTGTTTTTCCACTCCCTTATCAATTTGTAGTCTTTCCGGAAAAGGAGGTGTAGATGAAGATACAGGTTGCTCAACTATAGGAGTTGTGGATGTTAGCTTTTCTTTTTCTTTTTGCATGCTTGAATTTTGAAGAGATTCTTCCTCAGAACCCTTATTGACTTGAAGAGAGTCCTCCTCAGAGGTATCTTGCTCTTGAATGTCTATAGAAGGTTTTTCTAAAACTCTACCAGATCTGAGTTGTACATCGTTGAGAGGAACAATCATATAGGTAGAAAATTGTTGTCCTTCTACCATATAAGTAGTTTGAGGATTCTTATTGTTAGGATTTGGCAATGGCTGAGCTGGAAGTTGATTTGTCTTCTGTTGGTATGGGAGCATGAGTTGAGGATTTGTATTTTGTTGAGAAGGTTGTTGTTGTGTAAATGGCAATGAAAGTTGTGGATTTGGGTTTGGAAGTTGTGGAATTTGTTGATTTTGAAAAGATGGAGGATATTGATAAAATTGAGCAAATCTCCCATAAGGATTTTGCATCCCTTGTACCCATGGCTGATATGAGTTTTGATGTTGGGGCCAAGGTTGTTGCCAAGGATTCCAATTTGGTTGGGTTTGAAGATTCATAGGGTTGTTAAACCCTTGAGATTGTTGTCCCTGCCAAGGTCTCCTTGCGACAAAACAGAGAGATTCTACTGAATTTGGATCTTCTTGAAAAACAACTTTGAGTCCAGGGATTGAAGGACAATCCTTGATCTCATGATTTTCTGAGCAAACCATACATGTTTCTACAACTTTTGCATCCAAGGGACATTCCCTTAAAGCATATTTCTTCCTACATTTCGGACAAAAGATGGCTAAAGCATCTGTTTCTGCTTTCTGCTTGTTTTGAATTTTAAGGGTGTCTAGTTGTTCACTAAGGCTCCCTAAAATATCAGTTTTAAACTCATCAAGCATGTTACCAATCTCTGCCCTACTTACTGATCCAGTTGCATATTTGTTAGCCCTAATAAGAGAAGAATCCCTAGGCCCTTTTCCTGTTTTAGATTTTCCCCTTGAGAGATGGATACATAGTTCTGTTATATCACGAAATGGAAGTTGAGAAATGTCTCCTTTCCCCATCATGTTTAAAATGTCTATCCATTCATCTCTAATGGATTTTAATAGGAGGGCTTTCAAGGTATCATTATCTAAGTTGCTCATCTTTGCTCTTTTCAAGTTGTATTGAAATCTTTCAATTAAGTCTTCCAAATTTTCATCTTCTTTTTGCATCATTTTGAATACCTCATCTTTGTGATTGGTGGGCGTACAATAGTCCAAGTATCTGTCCAAAAATGTTTGTTTCATATCATTCCAAGTCCTAATAGATTGAGTGGCTAATCCCATGAACCATTTCAAAGCAGATCCCTTCAATGTTGAAGGAAACAGTTTGAGTTTTTGAGAATCTTCCATATAGTCATAAGTTCGGCACACAACTTCAAACTCAAACAGAAATGTTTCAGGATCCTCACTTCGCAATCCATAAAAGTTAGGGAGAAAAGATGGTGAGATATTTTTCATTGTTGCATGAGTTTCCTCATCAACTATAGGGAATCCCAACAAATCCCTATTTTTATCATTATTTCCTTCACCATTGTTATCTCCATTGTTTCCTCCTCTTCTACCTCCACCTCTATTTATTAATTCCTTTGCCATGATAGTTTCTTTAGAGTCCTTATAGTCCTCTAGTTCTTCTACCAAGGAAGGATGAGAGAAAGTCTCTTTGTTTTCTAAGTGGGTTTTAGTAGGTGGTATAGGAGAATCCTCTAATTCAGCTATTCCTTGACTTCCAAAAATATTAAGGCTAGGGGTAGATGGTGGTGAATCTGGTCTATGCCTTGAAGAAGATGGAGTTGTGAAAATCGAACTCTTGGCTTTAGCTATAAACCTTCCCCTAGAATCTCTTGCCCTATGCATGTAATTTTTTATTTTTTTTTATTTTTAAAAAGTTGGGCTAATAATTCTCTTTCTGATCTTCCAGGTCACACTAGGTGCAAGAAGAGAGCATACTTAAGAAATTACTAAACCAATAACTCTCTTTTCTGATCCTCCAGATCACACTAGGTGCAAGAGGAGAGCATACTTCAAGAAGTTATCAAGTTTTCCCTTCTTTTTATGATTTTATGTTTTTTTTTTAAGAAATTGGCTACCTAGTTACACTTCCCCGGCAACGGCGCCAAAATGTTTGGTCAATTTAGTGTGTCCTAAATTGCCGCATTTAATTTGTCAATCCGGGAATCGTAAGCTGATGAAGTGCGGCGCACTATATGTGCAAGATAACCTATTTCTTAACTTTTTGTCGTTTTTGGTTTTTCTAAGGTGAAATGGAAATTCTAAGATGAAAACAAGTTTGGTTATGTTTGTTCAAGGAAGTGATATACCCTATAATGATTTACCAACTTGAAACTTTAAAAAGCAAATTGAAATTTACAATGACAAGACTTGAAAGAAAATGAAAATGTACTGCTGAAATGAAAAGGTGCTGCTAATCTAATAAATCAAAATAGTAATACTAGTGAGCATGAAAACCAAACTATTCTTGCTGCCAACTAAACATAAAAGAAACTATGCTTAAGGAAATTCAAAAATTGCAACAAAATAAATCTAAATCAGATTACATCAATTTATCTTCTGACCCTTCATCATTAGTCCAGCTATGATTTTCAGAAGTAATCATAAACAACTTGAGTAACTGATATTTAATTTGCAGAAAGTAAACTAATACTAAACCATACACTCATGATTCAATCTCTCACCATCAGTCCAGCTGTGGCTTTCGGAGGCAACTGAAGATGTCATGCATGATTTAATATATCTAAATTTGCAGAAAAGAAACTAATACTAAACTACACATTTCATAATGCAATCCCTCACCATCAGTCCAGCTGTGGCTTTCGGAGGCAACTGAAGATGCTATGAGCAGCTTAATATATCTAAATTTGCAGAAAAAGAACTAATACTAAACTACACATTTCATAATGCAATCCCTCGCCATCAGTCCAGCTGTGGCTTTCGGAGGCAACTGAAGATGCTATGAGCAGATTAGTATATCTAAATTTTAACTACTGAAGCAAATAAACAAAACTGAAATGAACAAAGCAATACTGAAATTAAACAAAAGCTATGAAAAGCAAATTAGCAGCAGAACAATGTTAGTTCCATGTCATTAGTCAAAAAGCTATGAAAATGTCCGGGCTGCCTATCTAAAACCTGAAACATAAACACTGATCAGTGATTAACAATCATAAAGCATGAAAGAAAGAAATGAAATGGAAATTATGGAAGTGTATAAACAGAAATGAAACAACTGCAAAGTATGAACATATGAATCGATTATGATACAATGATTTCTAAAGAAACGAAATGAGAAATATACACTAATACACAAAACCTTAGCTGAGCAGGGGCCCTCTACACAGCCTTGGCAACGGTCCTCAAATACGAATTAAGTTGAAAAACAGAGTCTTCTCATATTAAAAAGAAGTCATTACAGAATGGTAATGTTACGGCACAAGTGCAGCGTAATCACTACAGAGCAGACTAATCAAAAGATAACAGAGACTACATTCACTAATATCGACTCACTTCATATGCGTATGCAAACGCAATATATATAACAACAAACTATAACTGTTTCCTAAAGTTCATGCTAGTGGAGAGCACGTAGACCACTACGTCCACGGATATAGGAGCATGGCTGTGTTGGAAAGTAAATCTACGAAAGGTGGATGCTTGAATTCGACTCCAGAACCCTGTACAGATGTCGATTTAACCTCCGCAGGCTTAGAAACGGCCATATGGGTCTTCATGTGACACGAAACAGAGTCCGGCCGACATGAAACTCCATGGTTAACTTCCATGTGGACGCCTTTGACCGCGGCTTCTTTGGATGAGTTTGCTTGAACCAATAGGACACGAACCATGTCCACGTCATTCCTGACCTGCCCATGTGGCTCGTTTCCCTTGTAGACACCTGTAGCATAGAGTTTCACAAAATAGCTGCGGAAAGTTGTAGCAGCTGCGGAAAGTGGCAAGATTCCGCAGCTGAATGAACAAAATCTAGATCAAATAGCAAACACAAAAATATAATTAAAAACCATCTTAGATGCTCTTTTGCACATGATATTGACAATTTGGGAGGTTTAGGTGAGTGAAAAAGGTATGGAAAAATGTATGGAAAAGATGCAAATTTGGGACTCAACACCCCGACAAGCCCTAAAGCGAATTTTGACCCCGTGATCTAGTCGCAAGGTCGCAAGGTCGCATTTCCGCCATTTTCTCGCAACTTGTGACACCGCGACCCCGCGACCTAGTCGCAAGGTCGCAAGGTCACATTTTTTCCAGTTTCTTGCAACTTATGACCCCGCGACCTAGTCGCAAGGTCGCAAGGTCGCATTTTTTCAAGCTTCTCGCAACTTGCACCCCCGCGACCCTACGACCTAGTTGCAAGGTCGCACTTCTTCCATTTTTTTTTTTCACATTGTGACCTTGCAACCCTACAACCTATTAGGCCACTTATTCAGCTCTACCTGTGTCCCCAGTTGAAATAATTGATAAGCTGTAACTGGTCTTGTATCATCATGGCATCTTTCTTATCCTAGGATTCTTTCATGAATATGACAGGTGAATTCGAAGAAGACTTAGACTGTATACATGTCCCCTCAGATTCAAGAAAAATGGGACCTCTAGTATCTCGGAAAAAATACAAGAGCCTGGTAGTGTATGATGTAGAGATGGACATGCCAATGTCCCCATCCCCGATCCATAGAGATACCCTATGCACATTTTCCAAAGGGGACAACATGCATTGGTACCAAGTGTACCAAGAGTTCGCTAGAATAGAATTCCCAGAGGACCTCCTTGATCAGGAGATATACTTATAGGTAAAAAGGTCTAAGCTACATCTTGCAGGTTCCCATCCGACTATATTCCCATGCCTAGAGATGATAGATTGGATTATACAGAAAAATGACCCCAAGAAGTTCATAATCAAGGATAGTGAAGGAAAGGCTTTCACAACACTCAAAGGCTTAGACGCTCATGTTTATTACTCTTTGCTTGAGTGAGAAGAGGACTTCACAGAAGATTGGGCTATCGCCCATGCAGTTCCTATAGTTGATACTATAAAGAAGTGGTGGGAGGAGCCTGAGAAATTTAAGGTCAATAAGGACCAGGAATATCCATTGGTGAGCCTTAGGAAGGTATATAAATTAGTGGTTGCCATGCTTTGCATATTTTATGGGCGCCCCGATGCCACCACCTTCAATGGCACATGGGAAACTCTCATGGAGTATGTCACAGTGCACGACACCCGTTTCAACTAGGCCAACATTTTGATGACCTCCATTCTTACAAAAATATCCTCGGCACTGGTACTAGATGAAGGAATGCCTTCTGAATTCTACATGACCTCTTATTTTTTGGATGCCATTTGTTCAAGGTTGCACTTTGAGGGATGGGTGCATAACTGGGATCCAAAATAGACCTGTGCAATCAACTTAAAAACAAAGGTGTTTTGGGATTCCAGGTATAAACAAGACATATAGCCAATTTCTCAAGTGTTCATCTCCGCTCTTTATAGAAAATTTTTCGGCCAAGACACTCCTTGCATGTCTTGGTGAGCCATGGAGATGCTAGGCAAGGTGGTGCATTGGTTCCCATTCGCTGAGTACACATTCATCCGAGTCTTTGGCTTGTTCAGGGCTCCACATGCTATGCCTCGATTTGTCATAGACAAAATTCTAATGCAAGAGGTTTGTTTCCAAATGTCTTCCGATTTCTCCAAGGTCCTGTCCAGAGGTAAGAAGAAGTTTTGGCCTATGATACCCCTCACTATTGGTGCTTACACAGTCAAATAATTTCGAGAGGTAGAGGCAGAAGTAGAAGAAATGAAAAGTTACCGCCTTGGGGCATTATAACACCAGACATATGACCCGGAAAGGATAGTTCCTGATCATTGCAAGTGGGCTAAGTTCAAATGGAACTACCAACACATGGAACACTCGGGAGAAGATGAAAGAAGAAATTGGTACAATGCAGACCGACAACTTGCTCTCGGGGCGGACTCTAGCCAAGAAGACTCAGATGACCAAACCTTGGTAGATAGGAGCCGTGAATTATGAGGTGCTTCTTTTCTCTAGCCAAAAAGCCTCGAACCAGTACAGGGCACAATACTTCTACCCAACAAAAAGAAATAGAAGCCCAAGCCTAGAAAGAAAGAGAGAAGAAGATGAAAGAATATGAAGATAAGCGCAAGAAGAGCCTAAGTTCAGAGAAAAATAAAAAGTAGGCCGAGGAGGCCAAGAAGAAAAATGAGAAACAAGAGGCAGAGGCTGCAGTGGAAAGGGAACTCAAGAAAGAGTTAGATAAAGTGGAAGTCGACTTCCAGAAAAGAGAAGAGCAAGCTGTAGCAGCTGATTGTAAAAGGAAAGTCGAATTGGAAGCAACGACAGAAGAAGAGCTCAGGCAGAAGAGAGAACATGAAAAGGCAGAAGCTGAACACCTACGAAGAGAAGTGGAAGAAAAGAAAAAGAAAGAAGAGGAGGATGAAATGCTAGAGAACATCGAGGTATCTCCCCTTGAGGTACCTCTATTCAGTACATGAGCCATGCTCTCTGATGTCAGTTCCTCCCAAGGGCAAGAGGAGGAGGTATTCGATCTCACTAGGCTCACATACGATCATTTCTCCTTCAAAATCTGACAGGAGAAAAGGAGATGTCTGGCGCGAAATCCTTCTAGATCATCCACCGTCGCGATGGGAAAAGACATAGTCCTTGATACTAGGACTAATCCTATGATGATATCATTGGCCGGCATAGGTTTCGTTGTGGCCACAGAAGAGAATGTAACCAGAATGAGTAGAGATATCTTCTCTCTACAAAATATGCTACATGAAGCAGAGCAGCGGGAGGCAAGGGTAGAACAGGAAAAGATGGAATTGAGAGAGGAGGTTCAGCAAGTTTGAAACAAAAATCCCCCTGTCAATGAAGTTCTGATTACCATTCAAAGGGAGGGCGATATATTAGATACTACCATGAGGCAAGTTTATGGGGAAATGTTTACCATAAAACAAATAGTCTCCCCCTTGGTGAAAGCCCAAACAAAAACTAAGAAAAGGCATGAGCAGCTGAAGGAAGCCTCAGCTGCCTTGGACAGAATGATGGACTGGAAAGTGCAATACCCCTAGACTCCCGAAAATTTTCCAAAGAAGGACTGGATTCACATGCAAGATTCCAAAGTCTAGATCTATATGAAAATGCAGTCCAAGGATAAGCTATCCAAGGACCTAGACAAGGTGATGGTTGCATACGAACATCTGATCAACGGCATCGATTCGATGCACATCCTACATCCAATCCCATCGCTGGGTGCATTGGATGAAGGGAAGACATGGGAGCAGGTGAATCAAGAGATCCAGTCATTTTTGCAGCCCATTAAGAAATTTGCTCCACTTCCGACCTTGCAGCATCACAGCAGAACCTGGGAAAGTTTCTTGTCATGCCAGTTTGGGTCTACACCAAGCTCGCCTCTCTATCCAACCAGATCTTACAAAAGAAGGAGACTCTAATCCCAACCACCTTGGAGTGTATGCATCGACTGAAAGAAGAGGTCCCTTTGGTTTCTACCATAGCAGTAGATTATCAGACTTGGAAAAACTTCCGCAAAGGACAACAGATTGATGCCCCTGACCTCACGATTGCAAGCACATCTTCATAATCTGGTGGCAGTAGATCGATGGTAGCAGTTGGAAACAGATCACAGTTCGCACCACCCAGCCAGGTCGCAGGTCACATTGCCCAGCTAGGTTGCAGGTCGCAAGGTAGCTCAACAGTCAGGCAAGCGAAGAGTCAGGAAGCCCAAAGGGAAAATTTTGATCTATAAAACTTCCTCCGGGGAAAATGTAAAGGGCCTTTTTTTTGGGGACTCAAAAGTTATAGAGCATTGTATTGAAGGATTACACTCTGTTGCATATGAATGAGATACTTGTCAAAACTCTTTTTGGATCTGATGTGTTTTGTTGTGTGAACACAATGAGTATTACTTATACAGTTTCAGACATCTTTTGATTAATGAAGCTACACTTTTAATGGCATCATTTATGCATCATAGTTCTCTGTATTTGTGTTAATGATGTTCAGCTCTTTTGGATTTATTATGAATTTTAATGACTTTGTTTATTAGCATTTGTAATATCATTTAATATTTCAGGAGATATAGGGAATTTTCACCATAAAGAAATTTTTCTTCCGTGGTCATAACAGCCTTCAAGCATAACCCAATGATGTCTTGTTAAGAGTATTTCTTTCGGCATTTATGTTTTATTATTTTTCCTTGCTACACATAGTGTTGTATACGGTTTAACTCATAAAGCATGTATCTGGTATCATTTGAATAAGTGTGTGTCTGTAGGTTCATTGAGTTCTTTTGAGACCTAAATAAAGGAGATCTAAGTGGTAGCCGAACCCACACCCCGGATGCGATCCCTATTCCAAATGGTTCAGAGTCTAGTTGGGACTTTCAACCGAGGAGATCCCCTACTGTTGGCTGGACAAACTTTCCTGTCAACAGGGTCCATGAAACACCCTTCATCTCACCCAAAACATGATGTCCATCCAAAAATCCGCCTCTATCTGAAATGTGTTTCCCATGATGCCAATATCCATGTACTGTTCAAAATATACTCACAAATATCAAACATCATCCATGTGTGAAAGGTCCTCCTCAAATCAAGTCAAGAACATCCTCTCAACAATGTGCAATATTCAGGTCCCCATGAAACTATGTTGATCCCATCTTCAATATGCATCCAACATGCATACCAAAGTTAATTCAAGAAATCTCAACCCATGCCCAAGTGTATACCACCAAGGCATCTCATCGTCGCATCTCCATCAAGCTCCAAAGTGTCCCGTTTATCATCTCCATCAAGTGACTCCTCACAAACACACCCCATAAATTTGTTGAAAGGTATCCATCCCATAATGCATCAAAACCAAGAGAAATCTCAATCTCAACTCCTTAGTGAACCCGATACTGGAAGATCATTGTAGTATGAAGCCTCCAATGAATGCAACTCCATCATGAAATCCCATGCATCATACTATCCAAAGCGTTGGAAAGCATACTTGTATTGACAATGAGTTCCACCAGAGGTTGTTCTCAATCTACAAGTCATGTTAATGTGCTCATAGGCTACTCATAGGTTTCTCATCCAACCAATGTCTTCTTTCTCAAAGTGAACAACATCCACCAGCCCATCTATAAAAGATCTCCATCTAGCACCAACAATCGATCCTTCTCAACATCCTGCTTAACACTCCTCCATGACACTCATAACTGGCACCTAGTAGGTGCACTTGCATAATGTCTCCACATGATGTCATCCCATGCCCTCATGTCAATGTACATGACTTTGGCTTCCCATGTTTCCATCAAGAGTAGAGTCATCTCAACTCTAGTCATCATCATGTGTATAGTGTATAGGTTAAGTGCCCTCGGTCACTTCTACCATCATCATCATTGGTACTTCCTTCAAGGCTTCTCCCCCACTAAAGGTGCACCAAGAGTTCCTTCTTGGTTGTAAGCCATGAAGAATATTACCCAAAAAATGTGCCCTACCACCAAGGTAGTCCATGAGTCATGCTAGGAACCTAGTCAATTTCCATGTGGCTAAGCATGACCCATATCTATCACAAAGATCATCAAGTTCCACCATTGTCATAGGCATTTGAAACTATTAGAGTGAGGTCACAAATTTCCCTATCAGGGTCTGCAACAAGAAATGATCCTTGCTTCTCCAATGTACAAGGTTCCATCATAGTCATCCAAGGAAAGGTCCTTCGTGGTATTGGCAAAGAAGTCATCTTCTTTCTCATCCCTATGTATCGTCCATCTCCCAAATGCTCAATTGAAACACAATTCATATCTCCATGAAGACTCTCTAATATATTTTCCTCCATCCTCATCAATGTCTACAATTCTTTCGATCCTGGTACCGCCTACTCATCAAGTTCCTCCTCGATCATTGTCACTTCTACAAAATTTTCATGTGGTTCATCCACCATTTCCTACAACGTTCTTGGTCAAGGTTCAATTTTTTCCATAATTAATTTCTTGATCATATCCACATCCTCAAAATCCAGTGAAGAATCATCCACCATTGATTCTTGCATTGTGCTTAGCCCCGGTCCAAAATGTTCATCAAGTTAATCCTTCACATCTACCACATATGTAGCATCCTTGTGAGAATAATCCATCATAAATTCTTGTAATGTGCTTCGTCTTGGCCCAACTTGTTCGTCAAGTTCTTCCTTGACTTAAATCACATCTACAACATCCTTTGGTTCGGCCATAGTGGGCTTCATGCCACCATGCTTCATCTTTCCAAGGTCTCTAAGTTTGAAAATCTTATCAAGTAACTTCCTTCGCTCTTCTTCCACCTTGTCCATTTTTGCTCAAACAATTTTCACTTTCTTCATAAGTTGAAATATTTTATCTTTGTTAATGTCAGATGTTCTCCTCTTGCACAATGTATCAATGGTTCAACTCATCTCATCAAACTCCTTTTCCACCTCCTTCCACTTCTCTTTAATTTCTTTAAATTTAATTTCCAATGAAACAAACTCATCCATCAAGCTTCAATACCACCTGCAACATTGTAACCGTAACCCTGCTCAATAATTAAAAACCCTCGAAAAGGGAGCTCTGATACCAACTATCACACCCCTATACATGTGGTAGTCTCCCAACCACTCTATAAACGGGTGAGGCACTACCTTATTTTTATCTTTTGAAATACCCAATAAGTAGACTACGCCTAACTCAACACTTGTTTAATTAATCTTAGAAAGTGTTCTTGTGTGGAAATAAGCGACTGAGCTAGTTAAGGCTAGGAGCACACCGCCGACAAAAGGGACATAAGGGCAGGTGCACAACAAGTAGGTAGACCTACCTTTACAACCCAAGATCCAACTACGCGATTTTTAAATACAAAAACTTAAACATATGCTATTGGAGCTGGAATTACTATGGCTACTGGCACTAGAATTTCCCTCCAATGGATCCTCGTTATGGGATTTCGATTGTACTCCTTCCAATTATGAGAGTCAATGAGCACTGTATTGTTATTTATTTTCACTACCTCCCCATTTCATTGGGTAATTTTCATGCGTGCTTCCTTCCTTGTATGTGGTAGTCATTTCTCAGGCTCCCTCTTGGGAATCAAACCCTAATTCTCCATCACCCGTCACCACCATGGTAGGCCTCTATCCTACCATCGAAAGTTGACAGGGCAAAAAATTGAATGAAGCATCACCAACAAAATGGTTGTGAGATCCTTCGAGTTATCATGATTCACTGGAGAAGCAGGAAAGCTCGTGCCAGCCTTTTATCTAAAAAATGCATCCCTTCCAATGAGTTGGGACTTGGTGCATGTACTAGCTCTATAATTACTACGGTTATCCGAGTAGTATGGTACCATCAATAAAACTATAACTCATTTAATGAGCCATCCATAGTTTCACAGTCTAAATTAGTTCATACTTATACATGCATGGCTTAATCTTTGAGACAAGAATATGACTACTGGAAGGATCAACCAGGTATCACCCTCCCACTTCAAAGGGCATTTAAAGCTCTCTCTTACCAATATCTAGCCTGAACACCCATTAAGTCAAAGAGAGGTCAAAATATCATGTAAAGATTTTACACCTTAACCTTTTGCATCCCAAGAAGGGATTAGAGCCCACACACTACATGAAAAGGACATGCGAAAGAAATTCTGACATAAAAGACGATGGAAGATGGATGCAAGATCCACAAAGTGAAAAAATGGGTCACCCCAATGAGTCACATTACACCAAGGCCACCTAGGAGTTGGCAACCACCCCCCAACTAGCAAGAATGGAAAAGGCTCTATCACCCACGATAGCCACAATGAACATACAAAGGGGAGAAAACAAAAACAATAATCTCTTAGAAGTGCCCCCCAAACCCTCCTACCCCACATCGAGGCCACTTAGGATTCCACCCACATAGTGAAAATAGTGGACCTTGAGCACCTGCGGTGACCTCAATGCAAAGGCAAACAAAGGAAACAAATGGAGAACAACCAACCACACAAAATTTCTTTTTAAAATTCCTCCCAATCGTCCCCGCCCCCCAACGAGGCCACCTAGGATTCCACCTGGAAAACATAAATGATGGTCCACGATCACTTGATCACTAGTGGAGACCTCAATTTGAAGGAAAAGTAAGGAAATAAAGGGAGAAAAACCGACCCCATAGCGTCTCTTAAAAATTCCCTCCGACTCTTCTAACCCAGCAACAAGGCTAGCTAGGATTCCACCCAGATAGTAGAAAAAGTGGACATCAATCACTTGAGCACCAGCGGCAACATCACTGTAAAGGAAAAATATGTAAGTAAAAGGAGAATGACCAAGTCAACAACTTCTATTAGAAATGCCACCCCGACACTCCCCGCCCTGTACCAAGGCCACCTAGGATCCCACCCAGTCAGCAGCAATAATGGACCTCGATCATTTTATCTCTTGCAACACCCTCAATGCAAAAGGAAAAGGAAGGAAATAAAATAAAAATGACTGAGCCTACAACCTCTCTTAAAAATTCCCCCCCAACCCTCCCCACCCTGCACCAAGGCCACCTAGTAGTCCACTCGGATCACAGCAACGATGAACCTTGATCACTTGATCACCTATGAAAACCTCGATGCGAAGGGAAAGGAGGAAAATAAATGCAAATCAGGAGGCTCACTACAAAAGGCTTGACCATATATAAAAAGGAAGACAGATCAGGCAGTCACGCACCCCACACTCCCTATGTACAAGCAACCTAGGAGATTACCCCACTGATTCACCAACTGCAAAATGAATGCTTTTCACCTATAGCCACTGCCACACAAAGGAGAGAGGTCGAAGAATTCCACCTTTAAGTCCTCATTCCATATATAGCCCAACCATCAACGTAGAAAGCCTCCTCCCAATTGGACCAAAATGGCATAGGCGATCAAAACAAGAAATACCCATCACCTTGTGTCTCAACATTCCAAGCCACAAAAGTCTATTGTGCACGCAAGATGCAAGGAAAAATCTGACCACTTGATCAAACATATGGTCCACCACATCTATCAAAACCTCAAAACCAATGCAGGGACAGATGATGTGCACTCTGAAAGAAATTCCAAACCTTAATTTTACAACAAGGAGAACTGCTCCTCACCTTTCCCAATGGATAAAACAAGCAAGAGGGGTGGCTTACAGCCAAAACCCTTCCACATTCCTCTTAAATGTATGTATCTCTACACAGAATGATGACATAGAAAGAGTACAAGCACAAGAAACTGACACCATAAAGAGCCAAAAAATGAAGAGGAAAGTCATCTCAAGGAGCCACACAAAGCAACCCATCCAATTTTGAGAACACAGAGCGAAAGGGGAATTGTTCACATATGTCTCCAACGAGAATCATGGCCAAAATTACCACTCATGTGCTACCGAGGGGGAATGGAGAGAATATGAAAGTCTACCACCATAAAAATAACACAAGTCCATTCTTCAGGCACACTCGAACAAGAAACTCAATTCCCAACCCACCTTTCACATGAAAATCCAACCCCTCCCCCACCAAAAGGGGAGGAAGTGAAAAATATAGCAAAGAGCCAACTTCACAGAGCGAATGAGAGAAAATCCAACCTGTCCCACCCACCAAAAAGGGAAGAGGTGAACAATATAACAGAGTGAAAATTTCAATGGACCTAATGAGAAACCAAGGGGAATAAGAACAACATAGATAGGCAACCAGTCGTCTCAAGAAGCCACATACAACAACCTCATCCAACTCTAAGAACACAGAGCGAAAGGGTGTTAGACTAAAAATTGTCACCTTGACATTCTGCTAACTGTATGAGCTCATTATCACTCATACTTCCTCCTTTGCAAGTCTAATATATCAGTTCCTCATGTCAATCCTTGAAAATCAGAGAAATGTTCCTGAAAATCTCTTAAACTTTGGTGTCGTACTTTCTCGCTATCTTTCCTGCGGTCCCGCACCTAATGTTCAGCTCTCTTGCGTACCTGAATGCACTTTATCTATGTTAAAGGTGCGGACCCTTGTAAGATAAAAAAGGCGCAAGTAAATTCCAAAAAGCTCAATAAAAGTGAATTCTGGAAGCTTCTAGAATGGATCTTGTGGTGGCAGAACCGCTCTTGTGAGGTGCATGAATCCCTTACCTTATGGAGCTAACCCCTTGATGTGAGGAGCTTATCCCTTCGAAGGAAGATTATATCCCTTCATACTTGGAACAGAAAACCTCTTCTTTTCCACTATAAAAGGAGGCATTGGGTAGCCTTAAAGGGTTAAGTTTTTGGAGATTGAGATTTTGGATATTGAGGATTAGAGTTCAAGCTTTATGTGTGATTGAGTTGAAGTGCTCTTGAGATTTAGTCTTCTTTCTACTGAGCTTTTGAGAGGAAAGATCACATACCTCTTTATGCTCCTGGAGGAAGAGTGCAAGACTTATCAAAGTAGAGGAGACTCCTGCTTCAGACTCCAGGAAGGCCTTTCGAACATCAAGGCTAAGGTTGTAAGGTTCTTCTGTTATTTTAAGATTAATACAATCAAGTTCTGCTTTTCTCAATAAATTGTCGTTCGATTGTTTATTTCAATAAGCTATCGTTTAATCATTTATTTCATAGATTCCTTGATCACTATGATAGGTATGTTTTATGATTATTTGTTATACAGGTGCTATTTAATATTTTCTTGTTTGTGATTGCAAGTCGATGAAATACGACACTTTCTTGTTTCTTGCGACAAAAGAACTCTTGTTGCGATGAAAGGATTCTTGCTGCGATGGAAGGATTCCTGTTGCGACAGAAGGATTTTGATGCGACGGAAGCACTACGACCACAAATAAGCATTTGGATCTAAGGTAGGATCGACACCTTCATAGCATTTAATTGAAAAACAAATATATTTAGAGAAAGACAAGCTTAGTTGTTTGTTTTTTGCTAGATTGTCTTCTGACACTAGGGAGATCGGTCTTGTTCGCAAGAATGATTTATCCGGCCAACAAATTGGCGACTCCGCTGGGAAAGAACTTGTTGTTTTTGGTTCTCTTTCATTTCGATTTGAGGAAAAGTTTTTTCCTGGTTTTTTATTGATGGATATCTGCCTGGGTAGCTTATTTTTCTTTTTTTTTGAAAATTTTGAAATCTTTTAAGTTTTTCTTGAGCTTTTCTGGGGACCGCACTTTGTTCTTTTGCACAGTGCGGGAAGTTTCGCACTTCCCTTAAGTAAACAGTGTGGGACGCAGCTGTTACTTCTGGGAGCCTGCGAACCCTGTTAAAATTTTGGAAAAACTCTAGATTTCTTCTTCTAGTTTAGTTTAGATTTAATTTAGGATTCTTAACATCTACCCAGATCTGTATTTTTCTGTCAAAAATCTCTTGTTTCTGAATTTCTTTCATCAATTCTTCATCTCATCAATCTCCATTAAGTTAATTGGGTGTTTTCAGTCTCTTTTTTGAGAAATTATTAATTTTATTTCCTTTGGTCATTACTTGGAGGTTTGTCTCAATATTTTCACAATTTTACATCTTTTTGCCAGGGGGGGCTAAATTGTGTATGAGTGTTAATCGCCTTTGAGTGTTTTTTGATCTTTGGAACTCTCACCCAATTTTCTTGACTTGCACTTGATTGGTTCTTAGATCACATTAGAATCATCTTGTGTTTGAGAATTCTCTTGCATAGATCACATTTGCATAATTAGAATTCTCATTTTCAGAATTTGAATGAAAAATGTGCATATATTACATTTGCATACTTTTCATGTGAATTGTGCGTAGATTACAACTGCATAGTTTACATTCTGAAAAAGCAATCATAAATTTAGATCAGTTTTCTTTGATTTGAATTTAGATGTTTTTATGTTTGTTTTAAAAACAGCAAAATAAAAAAATGTTTTGGGATTGATTTGCATTAGTTTTTCTTGATGAAATTAGTGCATTAGAGAATTTGTTATATTTTCTCTTAGTGATCAATTTTTGCATTGTTGGAAGTATATGGAAACTCTCTCCTTACTTTAGTTAGGATTCATCGAATTGAAAAGATTACATTATCATATTCGATTGCATTTAGTTTTGGGTCGGGTCATAACACCATTGGTTTCATATCCATTTACCCTTTTGAGTAATAACAGCCTAAATAACACAACGCTTAAATAAAATTCATCTAGTAATTTTTACATTTTTAGGGCTCTTTCCCCCAATCTAGTTCAGAATTAGTGCTTTGGAATAGGTTGTAGTTAACTTTCCAAAGCAAGTAAAAACAAACAGTAGATAAATCTTGCAGTAGGAAACAAATCCAATTATAATTGGTACAATCTGGGAAGCTTCTCTTAAAGAAGTCAATCACGAGATCATGTCCGAACCTTTGAAACAATCAATTCTGTTTCATTGGGGAAGATAGAAGATTTTCTGCACATTACAAATGGTAAACCTCGGATTAACCATTGTTGAGGATCCTGGGGTCACTTGTTGGTAAACCTCGGATTAACCATGTCGAGGAGCCTTCAAGGGGATTGAGCTTTGTTACTCCGCCCTTGCGTGTGGAATCAGATCGTAGACTGTTCCCCCAGTTGTACTTGTTATTGTTGGTAACCTTAGTGTCCATAAGCTTAAGGTTATTTCCTAAGGTGACGGTGAAGGAAAGATCTCACTGTACCTGGAGCAGACGTCAACTAGACTCACTTGGAATCTCTGGGGGGTTCTCTTCACACGAGATGTTTTTGTGAAGAAACTTGTGCCAGTTTGTTTCATTAAGCAGGTTGTCGGGGCAACTGTTCCAACCGCCCTTTCTGTATTAAATTCTATGATGTTGGATTTCATCACCAACTAGTGTTTTTAGTACGGGAAGTTACTGTTTGTGTGTGGTTTGACTCCTAGATTTGATAGCGCATGTTAATTTGTTTGTTTTGATTTTAGAGACCATAGGTGTGAATTGTGAATTTTGATTGTTAGGTGTAAATTGTGAAGTGTCAATTTTAGTTTTAAATTGTTAATAAAATTCACTGAAGTTGAATATAATGGCAACTGTTCTGGAATTTACCAACCAAGGAACCTATCTTAACGAGAATCCTAGTACTTTTCCTTGCTTTGGAAATGTTGGTCATCCTTATATGGATACTTTTTCATTACCTGGATTTACAATAGGTTTACCGATATGGTTATTTTCAACTTCGTTGGCCCCGAATACTCCAATTGTTCCACCTCAACCGGATGCTTCACAGAGTTCACCATCTCAACATCACCAACCTTTTGTTGACCCTTTACCTTCTTCACCTAATATTTCTTCCTCCATTTCTTCCTCTTCACTTGGTAAAATCCTTGATGCTAGTAACTAGGTGGCTAAGAAGAAGAAGAAAGGGAAGAAGAAGAAGAAGAAGAAGAAGCAAGATAAGAAAGAAGTCAACCAACCAACCATGGTTGTAAGTGTTATTTGTGTTGAGGAAGCCTCCAACATGAATTGTAAACCCAAATACCCTTGCAGGCTTTGTAAGGGTGACCACTTCCTTATCAATTGTCCTGGTATTCCTAGGGTCTTGGAAGTATGGTCAGAAAAATCTCATCAACTTTCCATTGATCCATCAACCAGTGATAGTCAGGTTCCTGGGAAAAAGGGTAAAGTTAGGTTTCCTTGTAAGTTATGCAAAGGGAGTCATCAAACTCATATTTTCCCTCACATGGATGAAGCCTCAAAATTATTGGAAAACCTTAATGTTCCAGAGCAATAAATTCGAATTGGTTACCGTAAACTTTCTCCCAACCTACCGTCAAATGACGGAGTGATTGATCTAATTTCAAATACGGTCGATCCCACTCTTCCATTGGAGAGTGAAACTCATATCCCTCAGGTTGATGATCCATTAGTTGATCAAGTGGTCGATTCGATTTCACATTCGGTCGATCCCATTCTCCCTGTAGAGAGTAAACTTCATATCACTCAGGTTCTTCTTGTTACATCAGATTCTTCTACGCCAGGGGGCATTTCACCCATTTCTACAGAACCCCCTCCAAGTACTGAGGTCTTTTCCTTTGATTGGAATAGACTGACAGAACCTCATCTTCCTTCCTCCATCCCTTTCCAAATCATTGTGAAGTTGGGTTGTAGGGACATATACCACACACAGGTATATGAAGGTGCTTCTGTTAGTATTTTATCCTCAACTGCTTGGAAAGCTTTGGGTTCCCCTGAGCTTGTGCCTATTACGCAGAATCTGAAAGCTTTTAACAGAACCATTAGTGAACCTTTAGGGATCCTTCCTAAGTTTTCTATTACCTTGGAAGGTAAAACTATCTGTATTGATCTTATGGTAGTTAGAGGTCCCTTGGATTTCAATTTACTCCTTGGGTGAGACTATGTTTATGCAATGAAAGTTGTCGTATCGACACTCTTTCGCATGATGTATTTCCCTCACAATGGAAATATTGTGACTGTAGACTAGCTTTCATTCGCTAGTCTTGATTCAAATACCAATTATTCGACATCCCTGAATGTTCCTAATTCTAAAGTGGTTTCTACCCTGCCACAGGTTAATTATGTGACAACTAGTCCCATGTTTTCAATTATCGATGTAAGCGAGCCTCTCACTGTTTGCTCGTCTTCCTTTGACTTAGATCTGGTAATTGACATGGAAAAATCTATCGGATTATTTGAACGTGATGTTCTTATCCCTTTTGAGTCCCTTGACATGTGTTCCTTCCAGAGAACTATTCTTCCTTCTGATGAAGACCTCTTGGAAGCCATGATCAAGGTGTGTCCATTGACATGTGTTTCTTCCAGTTGGAAGCCATGATCAAGCAGTGGTCCGAGGATAGTTCATTTTACTGTGTCAACCTCGTTAAAAAATGGATCAATGGTCCAAGGAAAATTCCTTTTACTGTGTCAACCTCGTTAAAAAATGAATCAGTTGATACGAGGATAGTTTCTTTTACTGTGTCAACCTCGTTAAAAAATGAAACAGGTTTCTATGAGGATAGTTCCTTTTACTGTGTCAACCTCGCTAAAAAATGAATCAGTGGTCAGAGGATAGTTCTTAACTGTGTCAACCTCGTTAAAAAATGAATCAGTCGGCGATGAGGACAGTTCTTTTCCTGTGTCAACCTCATTAAAAAATGAAACAGTAGGAAGATTAGAAATAAGTAGTTTCTGAGGATAGTTCTTGTTACTGAGTCAACCTCATTAAAAAATGAATCAGGTATGAGGATAGTTATTTTCCTGTGTCAACCTCGTTAAAAAATGAATCAGTTATTCGAGAGCATAGTTCCTTTTCTTGTGTCAAGCTCATTTAAAAAATGAAACAAGCTTCCATGAGGAAAGTTCTTTTCCTGTGTCAACCTCATTAAAAAATAAATCAGTTGGTCATGAGGATGGTTCCTGTTACTGAGTCAACCTCGTTAAAAAATGAATCAGGTATTAGGACAATTCTTTTCCTGTGTCAACCTCATTAAAAAATGAATCAGTTGGTCAGACGAAAGTTCCTTTTACTGAGTCAACCTCATTAAAAAATGAATCAGGTATGAGGATAGTTCTTTTATTGTGTCAAACTCATTAAAAAATGAATCAGTTGGTCAGAGGATAGTTCCTTTTATTGAGTCAACCTCGTTAAAAAATGAATCAAGTATGAGGACAGTTCTTTTCTTGTGTCAACCCCATTAAAAAATGAATAAGTAGGTTATATAGGTAGATTGTAGAGAGTATATTTGAGGACAGTTTTTTACTGTGTCAACCTCGTTTAAAAAATGAAACAAGTAGAAGAGGAAATTTCCTTTTACTGTGTCAACCTCGTTAAAAAATGAAACATGTTGCCATGAGCATAGTTCTTTTCCTGTGTCAAGCTCATTAAAAAATGAAACAAATCCTCCCCTAATTGAGTCGAGTCTTTGACTAGATCTCATAAATGTTAAGTCATATATTTAGGTTAGTTATTTCAGTTTTTTGCATAATTTTCTTACAGTTTTAGGTCAGGTCTTTCATATGATCTCGTAAATGAACCTTCATTCCATCCAACTATTAGTTACCAGATGTGTACTTAGTTGAATGAAATGAAGCTGGGGGGGCATGCGCTCTAGCAGTTATGCTTAGGGGGCATCAAGCACAATTTTCTCTTTGTTTCAAGCTTGTGTAAAAATGAAACCACTCTGAAGCATAGTTTTTCTCTGTTTCAAGCTTTTGAAAAAATGAAACCTATGTTGAGTCAATTTCGGTTATTTTCAAGACTCGTTAAACTCATGAAAATCCCAAGATTATTTTGATATCTTTCATTCTCGTAAAACACATCAAAATGCCGAGTTATTTCCGTATTTTATTGCTTGTAAATTAAATTGAAAGTCGGCCATATGAGTACATTTTTATCCCTTTTTCGAACTTGTTTAAATTTACAGAAAAAATGAAACTACTGAGTATACTTTTATCACTTTTTTGGACTCTTGAAAATTAGGAAAAAGCGAAACCCTAGAGTTCTCTTTTAAGCCCTTTTCAAACTCTCTAAACATGAAAATATTGCCAAGAATTTTATTATTCGAACTTGTTAAAGTAAATGAATGATCATCCTTTCAGTATAAGTTTACCCCTTTTACGGAGTGAAATGGACTATTTACGAAAAAGGTATACGTTGACTAATTATGGTCAACATAGTTCTCTCCTGCACTATTTTATCCTTTTTTGGGCTCGAGAGACTAAATTTACAAAAAAATACACCCATGGAGTTTTCTTAAGTTTTTTCTTTTGACTCCCTAAAATTGAAAAACACCTAGTTTCTCCTATACTAGACTCATTAAAATTTAACAGTAAAGGACCTGTTCAAATTTTAAACAGGAACGAACCACTCCTTCTTAGGGTTTGAATTTTAAACTAAGTTGGACTCATCCGAAGGATGAGCTTATAAACAAGAAAATGTTATCCTCCTCAAGATTGTCAAAAATAAAGAGGTACTTGCCAGAAATGGTGGGGGAAAAGAGAGAAAAATGACTTGTTTGTTGTATTTTTATTTTTCAAAAATTCATTCAACCACTCTTGAACACGACACTTTCAATCACCTGGCTTGGGAAATCCTTTGCCTAATAGTTAATCGAATCTCATGTGAAAGTCTTCATCCGATTTCTGGGTATTAGCTTTGGGTCAATTGCTACCAAGCCATCTGCAGTGTCGTTATGTGTTCAAGAGGACAATTCAAATAAACCATTCATCTGCAAAATATCTGTCATCCATTTTGACCATCCCTGAGTCAGTCCTTTCCAATATATTTTCAAAACTTTATCTATAATTTCATGTTATGGGCTTGCCTACGACAGATCACTTTCTATCGACGACAACTCATTATCTAGGAAGTTGATCTAGAAATCGTCAGTACCTTGAAATCTCCATGCGTCAATGGCAGGTTTCTCGCCTTCGACGACAGGTTGCATCATTAACCTTCGATTGAATGATTCCGTGACATGTTCAACTTCAACTCATTCATTCACATTTCATGGATTGTACTAAGTACTTTGAGAGCCATTGACATTACTGGTGGTTACTCTCACACTTGTTAACAGTTTACATCATTGAATAGTAATCAAGTGGTTCCTACCATGTTCGACTTCGACACATTCATTCGCATGGATAGAATCGTATTGGTTCGGGAAGCGGAAATCAAGACCCTGGATCTAGTTTCTACCATCTAGGCTGCGAGGAGTTTTATTATTATACTGTAGAAAATTCATTACAGATGGCTGCGTCCATGCCGTGTCTACAGTATTGATGTAATATTAAAATCATTTCTGTATTAGAACAATTTTAGTTAGCTTTTGATCTGAGTATGGGAATGCCTACCTCAGCGATGATATGATTACATATATATATTTTGCATTGAATGTTTTTACAGGTTCCGACTGGGGTGTCCACAGGATGATCCTTGAAATGATAAAGTACTGCACTCTTCATATATGACAGACTTCAGCATCATCTATTCCAGACTTTTCACTTTAGGGGGAAATCTGTTATGCTAAAAATTGTCACCTTGACATTCTGCTAACTGTATGAGCTCATTATTACTCATACTTCCTTTTCAAGTCTAATATATCAGTTCCTCATGTCAAGCCTTGAAAATTAGAGAAATGCTCCTAAAAATCTCTTAAACTTTGGTGTCGCACTTTCTCGCTATCTTTCCTGTGGTCCCGCACCTAATGTTCAGCTCTCTTGCGTACCTGAATGCACTTTATCTGTGTTAAAGGTGAGGACCCCTGTAAGATCAAAAAGGCGCAAGTAAATTCCAAAAATCTCAATAAAAGTGAATTCTGGAAGCTTCTAGAATGGATCTTGCGGTGGCAGAACCGCTCTTGTGAGGTGCATGAATCCCTTACCTTATGGAGCTAACCCCTTGATGTGAGAAGCTTATCCCTTTGAAGGATGATTCTATCCCTTCATACTTGGAATATAAAACCTCCTCTTTTCCACTATAAAAGGAGGCATTGGGTAGCCTTAAAAGGTTGAGCTTTTGGATATTGAGATTTTGGATATTGAGGATTAGAGTTAAAGCTTTATGTGTGATTGAGTTGAAGTGCTGTTGATATTTAGTCTTCTTTCTGCTGAGCTTTTGAGAGGAAATATCACATACCTCTTCATGCTCCTGGAGGAAAAGTGCAAGACTTATCAAAGTAGAGGAGACTCCTGCTTCGGACCCCGGGAAGTCCGTTCAAACATCAAGGCTAAGGTTGTAAGGTTCTTCTGTTATTCTAAGATTAATACAATCAAGTTTTGTTTTTCTCAATAAATTGTCGTTCGATTGTTTATTTCAATAAGCTGTCGTTTGATCGTTTATTTCATAGATTCCTTGATCACTATGATAGGTATGTTTTATGATTATGTGTTATACAGGTGCTATATAATATTTTCTTGTTTGTGATTGCAGGTCGATGAAATACGACACTTTCTTGTTTCTTGCGACAAAAGAACTCTTGTTGCGACAAAAGGATTCTTGCTGCGATGGAAGGATTCCTGTTGCGACGGAAGGATTTTGATGCGACGGAAGCACTACGACCACAAATAAGCATTTGGATCTATGGTAGGATCGACACCTTAATAGTATTTAATTTCAAAACAAATATATTTAGAGAAAGACAAGCTTAGTTGTTTGTTTGTTGCTAGATTGTCTTCTGACACTAGGGAGATCGGTCTTGTCCGCAAGAATGATTTATCCGGCCAAAAAAGGGTAACTATGTTCACATATGCCTGCCTGGACAAGCATGACCAACATTACCGCTCATGTGCTATCAAGTAGGGATGGAGAGAAGATTAGAGTCGACAACCCTACAAATGACCCAAGGAAATTCTTCACACACACGCAGACAAACAACTAAATTACCAGCCCACCTTTTGCACAAAAATATGACCTCCTCCCCCTAACCAAAAATGGAGGAGTAAAACACTATATCGAAGAGCCAATTTCAACTAAGAAAATGAGTGATGAAGGGGCATGAGAGTGAAATAGGAAGGTGGCCAATATTCTCAAGGAGCCACACGCAACAACCCCATTTGAATCTGAGAACACAGAGCAGAAGGGGAATTTTCTTCACATATGCCTTCCAGGACGAGCATTGCTAAAATTACCACTCATGTGCTACTGAGGGGGAATGAAGAGAGGATGAAAATGAGTGACCCCAAAAATGACTGAAGGCCATTATTTAGGTGCATCCGAGAAAAAGCTCATTTACCAACCCACCTTTCACATGAAAATCCAACCCCTTCCCCCACACTAAAAAGGGAGGTGAAAAATATAACAAAGATCCAATTCTAATGGAGACAACAAGTGAGCAAGTAGCACAAATAAATGATTTAAATGAAGCCAAAAAGTGACCAAGTGGCACGAGAGAGACATAGTGAAGAGCCTATTTCAATGAAGAAAACGAGTGACCAAAGGCCACGAGAGGGACATAGCAAAGAACTGATTGCGACGGAGAAACCAGGATACCAAGGGGAACGAGAGAGACATAGGAAAGCGGTCAGTCATCTCAAGGAGCCAACTACAAAAACCCCATCCAACTATGAGAACACGGAGTGGAAGAGGAATTTTGTTCACATATGCCTCCTCGGACAAGCATGGCCAAAAAATTACCGCTCATATGCTACCGAGTGGGGATGGAGAGAAGAAATTAGGTGACCCTACAAATGACCCAAGGCCATTATTCAAGCACACCCGAATAAAACAAATCAATTACAAACCCACCTTCTCAAGAAAATCCAACCCGTATCTCCAACTAGAAACGGGATAGTTGAACAACTAAACGAAGGCACAAGAACTTGCACAAGGCACCCGGGGGATCACAACTTATAAAATTTGATAGGGTCGCCCTGAAACAAAACAACCCAACCTGAACATGTTTCATCGGGTGCCTCAAATGAAATGACCTGAATTGAACATGTTTCATCAGGTTCCCTCACATGGCACAACACAAAGCGCCCAACTACATGAAGGCTCAACGGAGAAAATGGAAAATGGGCTTCACAAACTTGCGCAAGGCACCTGGTCTGACACAACTTTAGAAATTTGATATGATCACCCTAAAAAAAAAAAAAAACCGACCTCAAGGCATTTCATTGGGTGCCCTCACACGGCATGATAGGGCATGCTTGCTTGAATGAAGGCACAAGGGAAAAAATGGAAAATGGGCTGCACGAATGAGCACAAGGAACCCGGGCGGTCACAACTTAGCAAATTTGATATAGCAGCCCTCAAACGAAATGACCCAATCCGAATGTGTTTCATTGGGAGCCCTCACATGGCAAGACACAGCACGCCTGACTGAACGAAGATACAATGGAGAAGATGAAAAATAGGCCACACGAATGTGCACAAGGAACCCAGGAGGTCACAACTTAGAAAATTTCATACGGCCACCCTCAAACGAAATGACGTGACCTAAACACATTTCATCAGGTGCTCTCACATGGAGTGCCAGGGCGTGCCTGACCGAACGAAGGTATAAGGGAGAAAATAGAAAAATGGTCGCACTAATGAGCACAAGGCACCTGGGTGGTCACAACTTAGAAAATTTTATATGGCTACCCTCAAACGAAACTACCCGACCCGAACGTGTTTCATTAGGCATCCTCATAGGATGCGACATGATGTGCCCGACCAAATGAACCCACAAGGGAGAAAATGGAAAATGGGCCGCATGAACATGCACAAGGTACTCGGGTAGTCACAACTTAGCAAATTTTATACGAACGTCCTCAAATGAAATGACCTGACCCAAAGATATTTCATCGGGCGCCCTCAAACGAAGCGACCCAACCTGAACGATTTTCATCGGGCGCCCTCAAATGAAGTGACCCAACCTGAATGATTTTCATCGGGCACCCTCATATGGTGCAACATGGTGCACCTGACCAAATTAAGGCACAAGGGACAAAACAAAAAACGGTCTACATGAAAGTGCATAAGGCACCCGAGTGGTCACAACATATCATATTTGAAATTGTCGCCCTCGAACTAAATGACCCAACCCGAACACATTTCATAGGGCGCCCTCACACAATGCTACATGATGCACCCGACCCAATGAAGGAACAAGGGAGAAAATGGGAAACGGGCCACACGAACATGTACAAGGCACCCGGGTGGTCACAACTTAGCAAATTTGATATGGAGGCCCTCAAAAAAAATGACTCGATCCAAACACATTTCATCGAGCACCCTCAAACAAAATAACCCAACCCAAACGTGTTTCATTGGGCACCCTCCCATGGAAAAACATGATGCACTAAACTAAACAAAGGCACAAGGGATAAAATGAAAAACGGGCCGCACAAATGTGCAAAAGCCACCAGGACTGTCACAACTTAGAAAATTTGATACATTTGCCCTAAAACAAAATGACTTGACCCAAACCCGTTTCATCGGGTGCCCTCGCATGGTGTAACACATTACACCCAACTGAATGAAGGAACAAGGTATAAAATGGCAAACGGGCCGCACTAACATGCAAAAGGCACCTGGGCAGTCACAACTTAGCAAATTTGATACGGTTTCCCTCAAATGAAAAAACCCAACCCAAACGTGTTTCATCGGGTGCCCTCACACGGTGTGATATGACATGCCCAATCGAATGAAGGCACAAGGGAGAAAATGGAAAACGGGTTACATGAATGTGCGCAGGGCACCTGGGCAGTCACAACATAGCAAATTTGATATGGCCACCCTCAAACGAAATGACCCAAACAGAACGCCTTTCATCGGGTGCCCTCACACGGCACGACACGGAGTGCCTGACCGAATGAAGGCAGAAGGGAGAAAATGGAAAACAGGCCACAGGAATGTGCACAAGGAACTCAGGTGGTCACAACTTAGCAAATTTGATACTTCTACCCTCAAACGAAACAACCTGACTTGCACGCGTTTCATCGGGTGGCCTCACAAGGTGTGACATGGCCTACCTGATAGAACGAAGGCACAAGGGAAAAAATAAAAAATGGGCTAAATTAACATGCACAAGGAGCCTAGGCAGTCACAAATTAGCCAATTTGATACCACCACCCTCAAATGGAATGACCCAACCTGAACGTGTTTCCTTGGGAGCCGTAACATGGTGCGACATGACACACCTATCCGAATGAAGGCACAAGTGAGAAAGTGAAAAATAGGCCGCACGAACATGCACAAGGCACCTGGGTGGTCACAATGTAGAAAATTTGATATGGTCGGCCTCAAACGAAACAAACTGACCCAAATGAATTTCATCGGGTGCCCTCAAATGAAATGACCTGACCCGAATGCATTTCATCGGGAACCCTCACATGGCATGACACGATGCACTTAACCGAACGAAGGTAGAAAAGATTAAATGACAAACGAGCCACAAAAACATGCACAAGGCACCCAGGTGGCCACAACTTAGAAAATTTGATACAGCTTCCCTCAAATGAAATGACCCGACCTGAACACATGTCATCAAGTGCCCTCACATGGCGTGACATGGCCCGCCTGACTGAACGAAGGAACAAGCGATCAAATGGAAAATTGGTTGCACTAATGAGCATAAGGCACCTGGGTGGTCACAACTTAGCAAATTCGATACAGCTACCGTCAAACTAAATGACCCAACTCGAACACATTTCATCAGGGTCCCTCACATGGCATGACACAATGCGCCCGAATGAACAAAGGCACAAGGGAGAAAACGGAAAACGGACCACACGAACATTGACAAGGCACCCAGACAGTCACAACTTAGAAAATTTGATACAGCCACCCTCAAACGAAATGACCCAACCTGAACACATTTCATCAGAAGCCCTCACACGGCACGAAACACCACGCCTAACCAAACACATTTCCTTGGGCGCCCTCACATGAATTGACCCGATCTGAACACGTTTCCTTGGGTGCCATAACATGACCTGACCCAAATGCATTTCCTTCGGTGCCCTGACACGACCCTACTCGAATGTGTTTCCTTGGGTGCCATGACACGACCTGACATAACCTGACTCGAACGAAGGCACAAGGGAGAAAACAGAAAACGAGTCGTGTGAATTTGCACAAGGCACACAGCTGGTCACAACTTAGCATTTTTAATACAACCTCCCTCACATGACCTGACCTGACCCGGCCCGAACGCGTTTCCTTGGGCGCCCTCACATGGCACGACCCGACCCACTTGAATGAAGGCACAAGGGAGAAAATGACAAATGGGCCACACGAAAATGCACAAGGCACACGGGTGATCACAACTTAGTATTTTTTATATGCCCTTCCTCACATGACTCGACCCAAATGCATTTACTTGGGTGCTCTCACACGACCCGACCCAAACACGTTTCCTTGCGCACCCTCACATGGCACGACACAACCTACCCGAACAAAGGCACAATCGATAAAATTGCAAACGGGTCACATGAATGTGAACAAGGCACATAAATAGTCATAAATTAGCATTTTTGATACAAACTCCCTCGCATGACTTGACCCAACCCGGCCCGAACATGTTTCCTTGGGCGCCCTCACATGGCACGACCTGACCCACCTGAACAAAGGCATAAGGGAGAAAATGGGAAACGGGTCACAAGAACATGCACAAGGCACATGAGAATTCATAACTTACCATTTTTTATACAGCCACCCTCAAATGAACCGACCCGACCCAACCCGAATGCATTCCTTGGGTGCCATCACATGACTCGACCTGACCCGACCCTACTCGACCCGCCCGAATAGGTGTCCCTGGGCACCCTCACATGACATGACCCGACCCAAACTAATCCACCCGTATCCATTTCCTTGGGCACCCTCACATGATACAACTCAACCCGAACCTCTCGAATTCATTTCCTTGGGTGCCCTCACACGACATGATCCGACCCAACCTGACCCGCCTGAATGAAGGTACAATGGAGCAAACAACAAACAGGTCACACAAACATGCACAAGGCACATGGGTAGTCACAACTTAGCATTTTTTATACGCCCTCCCTCACATGAACCGACCAATCCTAGCCCGAATGTTTTTCCTTGGGCACCCTCACATGACATGATCCAACCCATCCAAATGGAGGCACAATAGAGAAAATGAGAAACGGGTCATGCGAATGTGCATAAGGCACACGACCAGTCACAACTTAGAGTTTTTGATACGGTTTCCCTCACATGACCCGACCCAACTCAACTCGACCCACCTAAAAGTGTTTCCTTGAGTGCCCTCACATGGTAGGACCTGACTCGACGTGCCAGAATGCATTTCCTTGGGCGCCCTGATAAAGCAAGACCTGACCCGACAAGCCAAAATGCATTTCCTTGGACACCCTCACACAAATCAACCCAAATACATGTCCTTGGCCCCCTCACATGACTCAACCCACCCGAACATGTTTTCTTCAGCGCCCTCACACAGCATGACCTGACTTGAACTCGTTTCCTTGGGCACCCTCACACGACCCTAACTGACTTGCCCGAATGAAGGCACAAGGGATAAAATGACAAACAGGTCACACGAAAATGCACAAGGCATAGGGGTGGTCACAAATTTTCATTCTTTATATTTCCTCCCTCACATGACCCGACCTGACCTGACCCGAATGCGTTTCCTTGGGTGCCCTCCCACGACATGACCTGACTCGCCTGACCGAAGGCACAAGGGAGAAAACAGAAATCAGGTCGCACAAATGTGCACAAGGCACATGGGCGATAATAAATTAGCATTTTTAATACGACTTCCCTCACACGACCTAACCCGACATGCCTGAATGCTTGACCCGACCTGCCTGAAGACATGACTCGACCCGCCTGAACACACAATGCGAACAACATAACCCAAATTGCTTGAATACATGACCCAACCTGCCTGAGCACGCGACCTGAACAACATGACCCGACCCTCCCAAACGCACGACGTGGACAGGATGACCCGACCCGCCCTAACGGCACTACTTGAACTACATGACCTAACACACCCGAACGTGCACAAGCCACACCCACGATCACCACTTAGCATTTTAAACACGGCTGCCCTCACACGATGTGACCCAATCCGACCGACTCGAATGAGTTTCCTTGGGCAACTTCACATGGGTAAAGCACTGGCACCACTACCACTTCATGACAGATGGTATCAGAGATCGATTCAGGGCGAGTTGAGATTTATTGAATATTTAATATTGATACAGGAATATAATGATAGGGTTGTAGTTGGTATCAAATCTTGGACATTATATTGGTTGGTCTCAGTGAAACATTGGTAGGGGCAAGACATTGGTCAGGTTCAAAGCTACATAAAAAGACATGGCAAGTTGTGAAAAATGTCAAGGGAGGAATTTTCATACCTTGTACAGGTTGAGGTTTTTGTCGCTTCGTCGATCGTCATTTGTCGCATGTCCTCCAAATGCTTCCAACACGCTCGATGATCATCCTCTACTCATGGTTCTTACATACTGCCCCACTTAAAATAATATTGTCATCCCCGATAGTGCTACCATCATTATCACATCATATCGTTGTACTATATCATCACAAATTTCGTCGCAATGTATCATCTCACAATATCGTCGTTTAAATCATCAAGGTTCATGTCCAATATATCCAAGGGAGATATCTCCTCAATCCACGATCATCAACACATCTGTCACAATCAGCACGTGCTATACCATCGTGGGAAGTAAATCTCTCCATCATTACCACATGCTACTACAACATATATCATGTAAACCCATCATATATCATCAATATCATGTAAATCTCTGCATCGAGTAATCCAACCAACTCAACATCACAAAACCTACTATGTATCTAGCATAAATCTGCACATTGTTATAGCCCTCATAAATTGAACTAGTCAGGTGATCAATCCAACCATATGTTCACATCGTGACAATGCACACCCTCATACCTTGCATTAGTTTTTCCTCTTGTATCCTATAACATCCATCAACTAAAACAAGAATCCATCCCATATGAGTGTAAATTAAGCCATTTTTAGGTCCATGAAATGCCAACATCCATGTGTTTTTCAAAAGACAGTCACAACTATCAAGCATCATCAATGTGTGAAAGGTCCTCCCTAGATAAAGTTAAGAACATCCTCTCAAAAACATGCCATATTTAGGTCCATGAAGATATGTTCATCCCATCTTCAATATGCATCCAACAAGCGTACCAAAGTTAAGTCAAGACGACTGAATGGATGCCCAAGTGTATACCACCAAGGCATCTCATCACCGCATCTCCATTAAGATCAAAAGTGTCTCGTTGATCATCTCCATCAAGTGACTCCTCACAAACACACCCCATAAATGTTCTCAAAGGTATGCATCCCATAATTCATAGAAACCAAGACTAATCTTGATCTCATCTCCTCAGTGAACCAGATACTGCAAGATCATTATAGTATGAAGCCTCCAATGAATTCAAATCCATTATCAACTCCCATGCATCATCCTATCCAAAGTGTTGGCAAGCATAATTTTATTGGCCATTAGTACCACCACAAGCTGTTCTCACCCCGCAAGCCATATGAATGTGCTTATAGGTTGCTCATAGGTTTCTCATCAAACCAATGTCTTCTTGCTCAAAATGTGCAACATCCATCAGCCCATCTATAAAATATCTGCATGTAACACTAACAATTGATCCTTCTCAACATCCTACTTGAAACTCCTCCATGATGCTCATAATTGGCACCTAGTAGGTTCCCTTGCATAATGTCTCCACATAATGTCCTCCCATGTCCTCATGTCAATGTACATGACTTTGGCTTCACATGTGTCCATCAAGAGTAGACTCATCTCAACTCTAATCATCATCAGGCATATAGTCTATAGGTTAACTGCCCCCGGTTACTTCTACCATCATCATCATGAGTACTTCCTTCAAGGCTTCTCCCCCACTAAAGTTGCACCAAGAGTTCCTTATTGGTTGTATGCCATGAAGAATTCTACCCAAACAATGTGCCCTACAACCAAGGCAGTCCATGAGTCATGCCAAGCACCTAGCCAATTTCCATGTTGCTAAGCATGACCAATATATATCACAAAGATCATCAAGTTCCACCCTTCTCATGGGCATTTGAACCTACTAGAGCGAGGTCACAAATTTCCCTATCAAGGTCTGCAACAAGAAATGCTCCTTGCTTCTCCAATGTACAAGGTTCCATCATAGTCATCCAAGGAAATTTCCTCCCTGGTATTGGCAAAGAATTCATCTTCTTGCTCATCCCTACATACACTCCATCTCCCAAATGCTCAATTGAAACACACGTCATATCTTCATGAAGACTCTTGAAGCAAGTTACCTCCATCCTCATCAATGTCTGTAATGATTCCGATCCTGGTACCACCTGTTCATCAAGTTCCTCCTCGATCATTGTCACTTCTGAAACATTTTCATGTAGTTTATCCACCAATGTCTGCAATGTGCTTCATCTAGGTTCAACTTGTTTCACAAGTTCTTCATTTATCATATCTACATCCTCAACATCCTCCTGAGAATCATCCATCATTGTTGATTGCAATGTGCTTGGACCCTGTCCAACCTATTCATCAAGTTCATCCTTGACTTCTACCACATCTGCAACATCCTTGTGAGAATCATCCACCATAAATCCTTGTAAGGTGCTTGATCCTAGCCCAACTTGTTCATCAAGCTCTTCCTTGACTTCAATCAAATCTACAACATCCTTTGGTTCAACCATAGTGGGCTTCATACCACCGTGCTTCATCTTTCCAAGGTCTCTAAGTTTGAGAATATTATCAAGTAACTTACTTTGATCTTCTTCCACCTTATCCATTTCTATTTGAAGAATTTTCACTTTCTTAATAAGTTGAAAGATTTAATATTTTTTCATCTCATATGTCCTCCTCTTTCATAATGTAGCAATGTTTTGACTCGTCTCATCAAACTCCTTTGCCACTTCCTTCAACTTCTCCTTAATTTCTTTAAAGTTAGTTTCCAATGTAACAAACTCATCCATCAAGCTTCAATACCACCTGCAACATTGCAATTGTATCCTTGCTTAATAATAAAAAATCCCCAAAAATGTAGCTTTGATACCAACTGTCATGCCCCTATACATGTGGTAGTCTCCCAATCACTCTATAGGTTGTTGTGGCACTATATTATCTTTCTCTTTTTGAATACTCAATAAGTAGAATATGCCTAACTCAACACTTATTTAAGTAAACTTCAAAAGTGTTATTGTGTAGAAATAAACAAAAATAAACATCGATATAAAACCACATGAGAACCCATACATTCAAGGGAGGGTGAACTCTCATTAATAAGTCTAACCGATATTATGTTTCAATAAATATGTACAACTGGAACCGATCTGACCTCGATGAATGACCTTCATGCCTTCAAACCTTGTTTTACAGATCCTAAATGAGGATGTGTTGCACGAACCTGAGTCAACCTGAACACACCTGCTGTGAATATTGTTCTACACACATCTTCTGGAAGGAACCTGACTCAACCTTGCCCTGAACACTGTTCTACACGTGCCCTATGGAAGGAACCTGACTCCACCTATGCGTGAACGTTGAATGTGTTTTTACCCGACTCGACCCAGACTCTATTTCCTTATTGCGACTTCGCCCTCCACCCTTGACCTTCGCTCTAGCTCATGCCTTAGCTTTCCAATGGTGGAATCAACAAGATGTTGATGTCCTTATTGATTTCCTTTATCATCATTCGCATGTCCTCCTTTTATATGTGCATTTTCCCACACATTACCTCCATGGGTGCGACTTGACCCATATAAGGCCGACCCACTAAATGCCCATAAAGCCTTGGTTACAATGTGATGTTTCCTCCTTAACGTTGGCTTTCCACAACGGCCAGCTTATAAACCTCCAAGCCAAGACTTAACTATTTTTGGATGCATTTATGCACATCACCCCTAAACGTCACACAGTCACCATGATAACATCGCATACTAGCCGAATGTTTTTTTCATCCGTCGGTGCACCCCTCTAAAATTTTGTTGCAGTTTTCATCAACTATCATTCGTCGCATGTCCAACAAACACTTCCTATGCCCTCAGTCATCATCCTCAATTTGTGGGTCTTAAAAGGGAAATTTTCATCACGAAGGATGGATACTTGGGCGTTGTCCATTGAGAAAGGACATCGAAACCTTATATTTCACATAGTTGGGAATTTTTCATCATGGTGGGGTGAGGAAACCCAACCTTCCCTGCACTTGGATGGCTTGCATCACGACAAGGCATGAAAAAAAAAATTTACAGAGATAGATCAGGGAAGATATTTTTATCACGCCGTGAAATGGAAGCCCCAAGTTCGCCAAACTTGGGTGGTTGTTCGTCGTGCCACGTAATGGAAACCAAGATTTCCATAAAATTGGGCAATTTTGGTCATGCCGTGACATGGAAACCCAATTTCCCTGCACCAAGGCCATGGTTTTCATTGAGACAGGAGATGGAAACTACAAGGTTTCCATATTTAGGTGGTTTCCCTCATGCCACAAAATAGAAGCCCCATAGTTCCATAGACTTGGGTTGTTCTCCATTGTGCCGCGACATGGAAACTTGAGTTCCCCGCATCAAGGCCATGATTTTTGTCATGGCGGGACATGAAAATCCTCGAGTTTCCAAAATTCGGAAGTTTCCATCGTGCTCAAAAAATAGGAACCCCGAGCTCCCTAGACTCGGGCGGCGGTTTTTGTTGTGCCATGACATGGAAACTCGAAGTTCCCCATACTTAGGCAACAATTCTAGCCATGGCGTAGCATTAAAACCCCAGGTTCCGCATACTTGGCAGAAATATTTGTCATGTTGTGGCATGGAACCCCCAAGTTCCACATACTAAGGTTGCGGTTTCCATCGCGGCGGGACATGGGAACCCTAGTTTTCCTAGACTTCGGAAATTTCAGTCATGCCACAAAATGGAAACCCCAAGTTTCTCCAAATTGGGTTGGTTGTCTGTCGTGTGGTGAAATGGAAACCCCCAAGTTTCATTGACTTTGGCATTGGGTTTGTACACGCTGTGACATGGAAAAAACCCCACTTCCCCAGAGGCTTGGGCCACAGTTTCGAAACACCACCAGTTCCCTAGAATCAGGAAATAATTTCCATTGTCATGGAAACCCCAAGTTCCTCGTGCCAGGGATTCAACGAAAACCCTAAGTTTCTAGTGTGTAGTAAAATATGGAAACCCGCAGTTTTCATCATTGGTGGGACATGGAAACCCCAAGTTTCTGAGGCTTGCGCACAACCCTCCACCATGTGACACGAAATCGAATACCCAATCCCCATTTTCCCCAGACTTGGGTGACGGTCTTTCTTGTGACACGACATCGGAACCCTAATCTCCCCAGTGTGTTTCCCTCAAGGGCACGGGAGGACACGGAAACCCCAATTTATGTAGGCTTGGGATGGTTTTATGTCGTACTGCAAAATGGAATCACACTCGTCTTGTTCCTTGGACTTGGGTAATGGAGTTTTTGGCCATGTTGCGACATGTAACCACCAACCACAAGTTCCAAAGACTGGCGATCTCTCTCGCAGCTGTGGCATGGAAACCCAAAATTTCCCACCCCCAAGAAAGAAATGCATTTGTGAGATGCAAACAAAAGAAACTATGTTGCAACAACAACAATAGTTGCAACAATGATAGTTGTCCAAATATTGAATAAAGTGACAAGAGAGAAGCTCCAAATTGAGGTGACCAAGGGTTGAATCTCAGTGGATCATGGAAGTAAGGCCACTCTGCTACTTACAATACCCCATCACATATTTAAGTAATCTACAAATGATTTTTCTCGAAAAACATTTGAAATTGAACTTCAAAGCTTCCTCGATCAAGATGCTTCACGATCACAGTTTGCAAATGACACAGGACCCTGGAGGCAACAAAGTGATTCCCCTACTACAGGTCGAGATACAGTTGAAGAGTGACATCCACCACTTCTAGCATGGATTCTGACTTAGAGGCATTCAGTCACAATCTGACACATGATAGCTTCGAGCCATTGGCTTTTCAATGAAGCGCGATGACCAATTGTGTGAATCAATGGTTCCTCTCGTACCAAGTTGACTTATTATTGCGGTGTGGTTCATCAGTAGGCTAAAAATAACCTGTCACATGATGGTCTAAACCTAGCTCACTTTACCTATTGGTGGGTGAAAAATCCAACACTTTTTGAATTCTGATTCACAATGATAGGAAAGGCCAACCTCAAAGGATCAAAAAGCAATGTCACTATGAACGCTTGGCTGCCACAAGCTAGTTATCCCTATGGTAGCTTTTCTGACACCTCTACCTTGAAATTACGAAAGCCTAAAGGATCAATAGGCCACTCTTTCATGGTTTTTATTCGTACTAAAAATAAAAATCTAATGATCATTTACCCTTTTGTTCCACATGAGATTTCCATTCTCGTTGAGATCATCTTAGGACACCCACGTTATCTTTTAACGGATGTGTCCGCCTAGCCAAAATCCCCACCTAACAATGTCTTCTGCCTAGATCAACCCACTGAAATGTGCCTTAAGGAAAAAAATAAGGGAATTTCCCCATATTTTCTCCATGTAATAAGTGAAATAATGTTAAAAGTAGTGGTATTTCACTTGTGCCGAAAACTACTCCCACTTATTCTACACCTCTCAAGTCATTTCACAAAGTTGGACTAGAGTCAAGCTCAACAGGGTCTTCTTTCCCCAATAATTCTTCCAAGCTCATTCCCTTGGATGTGGTCTTGCTAGATAGTATATAGGGACAGTGGGAATCTCATTAATCCATTCATGTGTGTCACTAATTAGATGATGGGGCATTTGGCTACCATAATAGAGATATAGTTACTCCTATCGTCTACCCGCGCTTGGTTGAATTTCTTCAATTTGACATTCAGAGAACTGTGTAGAAATCACATTGCATCAGCATCCGCAGGGAACATCTCAATGCTTTGTTTTAATTAAACAGTTGGATTCCCCTTGTCCGTACTATTTCTGAGTCGATTGTTCGCCGCCTACGAAAAAACTGCCATGAGGGGGCATTCTACGGCCGTAGCACAATCAACAGGTGACTGACCACCCTTGCCACAAGACCATCTCAAGTAGACTGGAGATAGACCATGGGTTGAGGGAATAGACCCCTAGCCCAGTCCTCGAAGCTAATCCTTTTCCTAAAGTTACAGATCTTTTTTGCCGAATTCCCTTACCTACATTATTCTAATGACCAGAGGTTGTTCACTTTGGAGACTTGATGCAGTTATGAGTACAACCAGGCATGACTGGTACTTGGTCCTCTATATTTTCAAGGGCCACTGAGGGAACACCAGACACTGCAAGAAGTGCAGTGCTCTTCGAGCTGCTAGACCCTATCTCTAGGTGAAATGATTCCAGGGTGGGAAAACTATTGAAAAGAAAATATAACTCTTCCCTAGGCCCCTGACGATGTCTATGGATTTTCTAACGTTTTTGCCCACCACCATGTCCCGGTTCAGGAATATTAATCTTATTCCCTTTCGATGCTCATGTAGATTGCACCATTGATAAAAGTCTTCCCCATCTCTTAGGATTGACTAGCCCATGTCCAAGTGTTGTTCACATGGAACCTTTCCCCACTTTAGTCTTCAAAGTTCTCATTTGAATATTTGCTACTACCACCAAGATCTGCACTAGGAGTCAATTCACGCAAGCTCACACCCGAGGTGTCTCAATGAACCCCACATCCTTGTACGCATCGGATCTAGACAATTGCTCCAACGGTTGAGTATAGGTTTTGCGCTTCAACACAATCCATTTTCAGGGCTACTTGATTTGACAGGTCATTTGTTACCCACTCCTTAGAATATTTCGACTTCGATGACCACTGTCTTGTTGTCTTAATAAACCAACACCCTTTGTGTGATCTAGGTTAGAATGCAATTTGACACTGTAACTCAACTTTTGGTTCATCCCGCATCACCAGTTCTTCTTACCACAAATGGCCCACTTGGAGCTCTCGATTCCTTAGCACGGCTCAATGGAGCATCCACACACTCTTACCTATTTAAATTTTGAGAATGGGTTAAGGGCATTATTCCACCGATGCCTCTAATAGTATTATTTACTCAATAAAAATTGCGTGTGAGCTCTAGCTATCCTGAGGAAAAATTCAGACGAACCCAACTACTAGATGGTTCGATTAGTCTTTTGCCCCTATACTGAATTCAATCGAATTATTTTCATGTCAGTATCGCTAAGAGCCTCCACCCAAGTTTTCTCTGGCTTCACCCGTCTTAGGCATAGTTCACCATATTTCGGGTCCCAACAAGTGTGCTCACAATTGAACCCTTTGCATAAGCTCAAGGTCAATCGACGATGCACCCCCCCAGAGAGGGATCTTGCCCGTCATCTTCCTTTCACCTCGCAGGTTTTCAAACCTGCCAACCCACACACATGCTAGACTCCTTGGTCCGTGTTTCAATATGGGTCGAATGGAAATATTGAAAACCAACACCATGAGAGCACATGTGTACATGGCCCAACACAAGGGCACATGCTTTGTTCCTTGACCGTTGCAATGAAAAACCAATAGGTGGTACTCCACCCGCGCTTGTGATGATTTAGCAACCCGTCTTGGTTTGCACCTCAGGTCGAGCGGAAAACCAGCCTGAGCCATTCCACATTTGACTGAGATGCATAGATAGCCTCCATCTGCTTCCCTCCTGGTAATTTCAAGCACTCTTTAACTCTCTTTTAAAATTCCTTTTCATATTTCCCTCGCGGTACTTGTTCATTATCAGTATCTTGCCCATATTTAGCCTTGGATGGAATTTACCACCTAATTAGGGCGACATTCCCAAACAACCTAACTCATCTAAAATGCCTCGTGATGCGGCAGGGTCTCGACCCGATGGGGTTGTCACCCTCTTAAGTGCCCCCTTCCAAGGGACTTGGCCCAAATCTGCCACTGAGGATGCTTTTACATACTACAATTCAAGTGATGCTGCCACCGGATTTTCATGCTAGGCTCCTCCCAATTCGCTCACCACTACTAGGGGAATCCTTGTAAGTTTCTTTTCCTCCACTTAATTATATGCTTAAACTCATCAGGTGTTCTTGCCTGAGCTGAGGTCACAAGTTAGAGCTAAATACTCCATACCTAATGGGAGGACAAGAGAGAGCAAACCAAGTTCTAGGTATGCCACACAAAGCCTCCATCAGCTAATGTTGACTACCAAGGGGACAAGATCACCGCTTGCTGATGCACGCCATGAAACATCACCTGCCACATTTCAGCCAACCACACCACATTTGGCATGGACGATCACCTCCGCTGCTCCCTAACATATTTCAAGGAGCATTTTTTATTGTTATACGACGCCTAAATAAACGTGCCCTCGACTAAAGCCTTGGGCACAAATTGCGTTCAAAAACTCAATGATTCATGGGATTATACAATTCACACTATGTATCACATTTCACTATGTTCTTCATCATAAAAAGAGCCGAGATATCCATTTCCAAGAGTCGTTTCCATCTGTTACCAAAAAATCGCTCCCCACCGAGAAATGGCTAAAAGCCAACCCAACGTATAATGCATCGAAAAAAGCAACAAGCCCCCTTCCCCCTCAAGAAAACTGCACTCCATAACCCACTCACTAAATGGAAGGGTAAAACAAGATCCCCAGACCCCATGCCTTTTCAAAAATGGGGGAACTGTAAGGAATGGTGATCGAGAAGGACTAGGGTAGCCAACCCAAGAGCTCTCGCTGCTTTTCATCCTTCTCAAAGACCTAAATGCAACAGTTCCCCCCTTTCTCCATAATGTTGCTGGGATCTGACAAAACCAGACAAACATGAACAGCTTTCCAAACCCTGTGCCTTTTCAAAAAGGGTATAATTTTAAAGAACGATGATCGAGAAGCACTAAGGTGTCCACCCCAAAAATCACACTTCTTTTCGTCCTTCACAAACATAAAAACACTACAAATCCCCATTTTTTCTCCTTAAATCTAGGGGACATAACGAGGAAATTAATAAAAACACATGAAAGAAAGAGAAACAAAATTTTCCACCCGCTCAAAGGAGGAGGCCCAAACAGAGAACAAAAGTCCTGAGCCCCACGCCCTCGCAAAAGTGGGGGAATCGCAAGGAATGACGATTGGAAAGGACTAGGTTGGTCACCCTATGAGATCACACTACCTTTCATCCTCCGTGAATGCCAATCCTTAATGATTCCTCATTTTCTCCAAAAAGCTATGGACCGAAAGGAGGAAGGCAAAAAATAAATGTGAAAAAATAAAATAAAAGAAAAAGAAAACCAAAACATGGCTTCCAGTAGAGAATATTAAGCTCAAACACAAAATAGGCTTTCAAGGTCCTGTGCCTTCACAAAAAGGGTGCAAACTGCATAGATCGGCTATCGAGAAGGACTAGGGTGGCCACCCCAGGAGCTCACACTGCTTTTTCATCCTTCCAAAAATGCCAATCCACAGTAATTCCCCCTTTTCTCTACAAATCTAGGGACAAAAATGACTCATAAGGGGAGCCTCAAACATAGTACAAGCTTTCCAAGCCCTGTTCCTTAGAAAAAAGGGAGGAAATACAAGGAAAAATGACCGACAAGGACTATGGTGGCCAACCCTAGAGTTCATACTACTTTTTATCCCTCTTAGACACCGACCCACAACAATTTCCACTTTTCTCCATAAAGATGGGGACCAAAAGGGAAGAAAATGACATGAAAGAAAGAGAAACTAAACGTCACCCACATAACACTCATGACAAAAATCCAATTTGGGAGAAAGGGGTCCAAATTTCAAGAAACACTACCAAAACAGAGGGCCACCACCATGCGAGGAGATGTTGGCTTTACCAAAAGAAACAAAACAAGGCACCCAATCAAAACCATCCCACCTTTTCGTACCCTTCCACATACATCATCAAACAACATCCTTTCTATCTAAACAACATAAAATGTGACAACCAAACAATGAAGCAAATAAGTCACAACCTAAACTTGACCACTAGAAAAGCCAAGGGCCACAATGAGACGAGTGTTTGGAGCACGGTACTACTAAAACGTAAATGACCCCCCAAACCCCATAAGGCTTAAAACAAAAAATGCACTAATATAAAACCCACCCTGATATTACACCCCTCCATGTACAGGACACCCAACAACCTTTCTAGCCAAAAATTCAAGGGGGCCCAAACAACCGAACTCCAAAGAAGAGTTATCGCAGGTTGACACTCAATGCTAGATAAAGCCAAGGGCCACAAATTCACTAGTGGTTTAATTTTAGGCCCTAAAAAGAAGGACTCCTCCAAAGCTCACACCACAATGATATTGCAACAATCGAAAAATACATGAAATGACTAAGTCGTGCAAAAAACCATAATCCAAATGGAGAAACAAGGACATAAACTACTCCTACTTTCCTTGGAAGTGGGAGTGGCTCAAGAAATGATGAGGAATTACCTCAACACCAACAAAACAAAAAAATAATGCTACCTCATGCCCATTGATGGGGAAAATTGAAATTTTTATGGAGCTCAGCCTAAGGGAGGGCTTTTTCATTATCTAGACCCAACCCTTCTGTGAGGGCATATCAAGGATTAGTCAAGATGACTAGGGTGGCCAACACAATGTATTGCACCACTCTTCATCCATCCCATATTTCCCCACCCTGGAAATTTATCCTAACGAAAGGGTTGAGGTATAAAGCACACACACAACCACTCCCTTGAACCAATCACCAACAAAAAATATTTCCCATGCAATACATAAACCACCGTTGCCGCCTTTGGGAGAGAACCAACTATGGAGTCCCACATCTTGCAAGGAACAAAATACCGAGCACCATGGCTACGAAAAAGTATGAATTTTTCCATAGTATTTCCCAAGCACCTCGACTGTAGCAACCATTCTCCATCGAACATACCATTGGAGAGGGGGCTCCCAAGAAATGAGCTTATGAACCCCATACAAAAAAAAAATTAGGGGAAAGAATAAAAAATAATTGGACAAGAACAGGCATCACATGCAAGTATAGGAAACATCAAGCATGAACTCAATATAGGCAACTAACAATGTTGAAAGTATCTTTCACAGGACACCACCCTAACAAGCATCAAACCCTCTCTCCTAGAGACACACCACATGGGCCTAGTTTACAATCGAAACCTAAAAAACCCAAATGAAAAAAAAAAACCTTCTATCAATTATCCTATCACAGGTTCACATACGGTAACCTTGTTACGAATTATCCTTCCTCTAAATGATAAGGCTCAATTAACTTCTCACGGCATCGACAATGGTGAACCACCCTTGTCGACGCAATTCAGACACTTCACTAGTTCATTCAATCGGTAGGAGCAATGAGCAATGTGTACAAAGGGAAGGGACGTAGTCAACACGAGTTGATGACGCACACTTACTATAAATTCCTCATTGAAGACAAATAATTGCAATGGTCTATCCCCATCGTGATGCAATTTGAGAATATTTTCCATCCTCTTGAACCAAGAAAAAAACCTCATTGGTTGCATCATTGTAGTGTGCGGGAAGCCCAAAACACCTAAGGGCATCACAGAACTATTATTGCCTCAAACTTCCATGGCCTAAATGGCCATAGTTCCTCTAAGAAGCTGGTCGCGAAGGGGAACCTCTGTGTATCTTAGCAAGCTTAGGTCTCATTCGTTATTGGAATTAACCAGACAAATCGCTCAACCAACTACGAAAGTCCATGCACCACCACCCATAGAATCAAGAAAGAGATCTAAATATGTCAATCCTTACTATGTCTAGACCTAGTAAGTTTCCCCGTGTTAATTCAAATTAAGTCATAGGCTCCACTCCTGGTAGTGCCCTTCTGTCGATTCCTTTAAGTTTCAACCTTGTGACCATACTCCCCTTGAAACCCAAACACTTCGATTTGGCAAAAGGTGCTGGTGGGGTCCTTAGAGAAACATCCACAAATCCCTGGTCGATGTCATTTATGGTTGAGACTAGGACGATATCTAATCGTCTTCGATCCACCAAATTTCGCTCTTGATTAATGAAAAATTCCTTGGAAAATTATTTCATAGTGGTCTGTATTTCATAGATCAAAGAATTTCACCTCTGAAAATGAAATGCGAATGCCCCCGACAGTCCTTATTAATCATTACTCCAGTCCTGAAGGCCAACACAATAGGGCTAGAATGCAATCACGTTATTCCATGCTAATGTATTCAGAGAATAATATTTCTTTGAGAACTCTAATTTTTTTATTGTAACAGCACTGGAGCCATGACCCAGCTTGTTAAGGCCAAGAGCATGCCATCGAAAAAAGGGACAGAAGGGCAGGTGCACACCAATTAGGCAGATGGACCTTTATGACCCAAGATCCAACTAGAAAATTTTTAACTGTAACAACTTAAATATACGCTATTAGAGCTAGAATTACCACAGTTGTTGGCACCAGACTTGCCCTCTAATGGAGCCTTATTACGGGATTGAGATTGTACAAATTCCAATTACCAGACTCGATGAGCCCAATATTTTTATTTATTGTCACTACCTCCCCATGTCAGGATTGGGTAATTTGCATGTCTACTTCCTTCCTTGGACGTGGTAGCCATTTCTCAGGCTCCCTCTTTGGAATCGACCCCTAATTCTTCATCACCTATCATGACCATGTTAGGCCTCTATACTACCATCGAAATTTGATAGGGCAGAAATTTGAATGAAGCATCTCCAACACAAGGGTTGTGCGATCTGTCGAGTTATCATGATTCACTGGAAAAGTGGGCAAGCTCGCGCCGAAATTTTATCTAAAAAATGCATCCCTTCCAAAGAGTCGGGACTTGGTGCATGTATTAGATCTAGAATTACTATGGTTATCCAAGCAGTATGGTACAATAAAAAAAAAATATAAGTGATTTAATGAGCCATCCATAGTCTCATAGTCCAAATTAGTTCATACTTAGACATGCATGGCTTTATCTTTGAGACAAGCATATGAATACTAGAAGGATCAACTAGGTAGCTCCCTCCCACTTCCAAGGGAATTCAAATTTCTCTCTTACTAAGAGATAGCCATAACACTCATCAAGTCAAAGAGAGGTCAAAATATCATGTAAATCTCTTATACCTTGTACCTCTTGCATCGCCAATAAGGGATTAGAGCCCACACACACTACATGGCAAGGACATGAAAAATAAATGCCGACATCAAATGTGATAAACATGTTGGGTGTGGAGCCTTATTATCTTGTTTATTTTGTATCACAGTGTTGGACCCCTGTACCTTAATGGGAGCAGCAACACCACCCGTAATTAAACGCTACTTGGGGGGTCCACGGGGGGCGGCTGCACCCCCGAAGCTAAAAACAAATGTAAAATTGCCTTGTAAAAGTATAGTAATTTCTAGTCAATATGGGCCATTCATTAGGCAGATGATATGAGGATAGAAGTTATGTTTAGGTTAGGGGTTTTTGCCCTAGAAGGAAACCCCTCGCTTGTATGAGGGCATTGTATTACAGCTGTGTATTGTATGTGTATTCTCAGAGAAAGAAATAGATAGGGAGACTGTGAGAGAGAATAGAGGATATTACATTGGATCTGCTGTAGGTTGTGTCTCTTCATTTTGCTGGATAATAGAAAGGAGGGACTGGCTGTCTGGGGTGGACGTAGCCCAAACTGGGTGAACCACATATATATGTGTCTCTCTGGTTTTATGTTTTTTGTGTGCTTGTGTTTTATGCATATTTTATGTGTTTCATTGCTCTGTAATATTTAATTTTCTAACAATTGGTATCAGAGCCAAAGGTCTATTTGGTTGATAAACTTGTAGGAAAGAAGGGTTCCTGGTTTGAGTGGGAGCAATGGTGGAAGATGGTAAGTTTAGGGTCGAGAAATTTAATGGCCAAAACTTCCCACTATGGAAGATGAAAATAGAATATTATCTATATCAGAAATATCTGTACCTACCATTGAGCGGAAAAACAAAGAAGCCAACAGCTATGAAAGACCTAGAATGGGAGATTCTTGATAGAAAGGAACTCGGAATAGTACGGTTTTGCCTCGCGGCATTGGTAGCCTTCAATATTTCAAAGGAAACAACAAAAAATGGTTTGATTAATGCATTCACAAAACTATATGAAAAACCCTCGGCCTCATACAAGGTATTTCTTATGAAACGTTTATTTAATATGAATATTTCCAAAGGCGGATTTGTTGCAGACCATTTAAATGATTTTAATATAGTTACTAGTTAGTTAAGTTCTGTAGGGGTAAGCTTTGATGATGAAGTTAGAGCTCTGTTATTTTTGTTCTCATTGCCAGAAATCTGGAATGGTTTAGTTATGGCCATTAGTAATTCTATCTCTGGATCTAGTACTTTAAAGTTTGATGATGTTGTCGGTGCTATCCTTAGCGAGGAAATGCGACGGAAAAACTCTCGTGAGACATCAGGTAATTCTTTGATTTTAGATTCTAGGGGAAGAAGAATGGGAAGAGGAAAGAGCTCAAGATATCGCAGTAAATCAAGAAAAGGCAGATCCAAGTCCAGATTGGGGATAGTGTGCTGGAAATGCGGAAAGGAAGGACACCTAAAGAAATATTGTAGATCTTAGAAGGGAAAAGAAGGAGACACACAACAAGAAAACAATCATGAAGAAAATGTGATATGTGATGTGTTACAAGATGCTTTGATTCTTTCTTTCGACAATGTTACTGATTCTTGGGTTGTAGAATCAGGGGCTTCATTCCATGCCACACCTGATAAGAAATATTTTCATGACTATGTTCAAGGACATTTTGGACAAGTTCATTTGGGTGATGACAAACATTGTAAAATTTTTGGAATGGGTAAAGTTCTTGTAAAACAACAAAATGGAAACCAATGGCTACTAAAGGAGGTAAGGCATGTTCCAGATCTGAAGAAAAATTTGATTTCAATAGGGCAGTTAGGCGGTGAAGGTTGTGTGACAAATTTCACAAATAAAACTTGAAAAATCACCAAAGGACCCCTGGTAATAGCAAAAGGCAAAAAGGTTGGTACATTGTATTTATGCAATGGTATTTCTAACTCTATTAATGCTTTAACTTCCAAAGAAGTAGATGCAACATTATGGCATCATAGGCTCGGACACATGAGTGAGAATGGGATGAAGATTCTTCACTCAAGAAATTTGTTGTTGGGTTCGAAGAATGTTCATTTGGATTTCTGTGAGAATTGCGTTTATGGAAAACATAAGAGAGTCAGATTTCTCAGAGTTGGGAAATAAAATAAGAGTGAAAAATTAGAGCTTGTGCATACAGATGTATGGGGACCTGCTCAGGTATCATCTCTTGGTGGCTCTCGTTATTATGTTACTTTTATTGATGATGCAACTAGAAAAACTTGGATTTATTGTATTCAAAATAAATCTGATGTATTTGATACTTTCAAGAAATGGAAAGCTTTGGTTGAGATTGAGACAGGAAGGAAGTTGAACTGTCTTAGATCAGACAATGGAGGTGAATATTGCAGCAAAGAGTTTGATAAGTATTGTTCATAGCATGGAATTCACAAAGAGAAGACAGTTCCAAGAACACCACAAGAAAATGGTGTGTCAGAAAGGATGAATAGAACAATCCTGGAGCGTGTAAGGTGCATGAGATTGCATGCAGGATTGCCTTTACAATTTTGGGTAGATGATGTAGATACTGATGTTTATCTAATAAACTGGGGGCCTTCAAGTGCCTTGGTGGTATTCCAGAGGAAGCATGGACAAGTAAAAAGGTAAACTACTCTTTTTAAAAGACTTTTGGCTATGAGGCCTTTGTCCATATTAATAAAGAAAACATAACAAAGCTTGAGGCAAAATCAAAGAAATGTACCTTTATTGGATATGGTGTTAATGATTTTGGTTATCTCTTATATGATTATGAAAATCACAAAATAATTAGGAGCATAGATGTAATATTCAATGAAAAGGTATTGTATAAAAATCAGTTGTAGGAAAAGACACAGGAAAAATAAAACAAAGAATACACGGTTCTTGATAAGATCACAGAAAAGGTAAAGGTGCCTGAAAATAATAATAATCAAGAGCCACAACAACAACAACCACCACAACGGCAACAGGCACCTAAAACACCTGAAAATGGTGTTAGAAGATCTACCAGGATAAGTATACCGCCTGAACGATACTCTCCTTCATTATATTATTTGTTGTTGACTGATTCTAGTTCACCTGACTGTTATGAAGAAGAAATGAAAGTTGAAAGAAGGAAGAAGTGGGAGCTAGCCATGGAAGAAGAGATGGACTCATTAATGCATAAACACACTTGGGACTTAGTCTGGTTGCCTATACGTAAAACTACATTGCAGAATAAATGGGTGTATAGGCTAAAGGAAGAAGATGGAGGAAAACAGAGGTACAAAGCTAGACTCGTGGTGAAGGGGTGTGCATAGAAGAAAGGTATTGATTTTGATGAAATATTTTCTCCTGTTGTTAAGATGACTTCAATCAGAAATATTTTAAGTCTTGTAGCAGCGGAAGATTTACATCTTGAACAGTTAGATGTAAAGACAACATTTCTCCATGGAGATTTGAAGGATGAGATCTATATGGAGCAACCAGAAGGATATGAGGTCAAAGGGAAAGAAAAATTAGTGCGTAGGTTAAAGAAGAGCCTGTATGGCTTAAAACAGGCTCCAAGGCAGTGGTATCTAAAATTTTACAAGTTTATGTCCGAACAAGGTTATCCTAGATGTCACTCTAATCATTGTGTTTATTTGAAAAGGAAAAATGATGGCAGCTATATTATATTGTTATTGTATGTAGATGACATGCTTGTTGCAGGATCTAACATGCAGGAAATAAATGTGCTCAAAATAAAATTGGCAAATTCATTTGCAATGAAGGATTTGGGAGCTGCAAAAACAAATCCTTGGTATGAGAATAACTAGAAATAGGAAAAACTGCAAATTAACATTGTCTCAGAATGAGTACATACAAAAGGTGTTGAAAATATTTAATATACAGAATGCGAAACCAGTTAGTACACCTTTTGCTAGCCATTTCAAACTTATTAAGGAGATGTGCCCCAAGACCCAAGAAGAAATGTACTATATATCTAAAGATCCATATGCATCAGCAGTTGGAAGCTTAATGTATGCAATGGTTTGCACAAGGCCTGATATTGCACGTGAAGTGCGAGTTGTAAGCAGTTACATGAACAATCCAGGAAAATAACATTGGATGGAAATAAAATGGATTCTCAAATATTTGAGAGGTACCACAAATCAAGCATTATTCTTTGGTGGTTCAAACATTACTTTACATGGATATGTTGATGCAGATATGGTAGGTGACAGAGATAACAGGAGGAGCACTACAGGATATGTATTCACTGTAGGTGGAACAACTATCAGTTGGGTTTCAAAAATCCAGAGTGTTGTTGGACTTTCAACAACAGAAGTAGAGTATGTTGCTGCTACAGAGGCTAGTAAGGAAATGATTTGGTTACAAAGGTTTATGGATGAATTGGGTAAGAAGCATGATATGGTCACGTTATACAGTGATAGAAAAAGTGCCATTCATCTTGAAAATAACTCATCATTTCATTCCAGGACTAAACACATACAACTCAAGTACCATTTCATACGGTCAGTATTGGAGGATGGACAGTTGAAGCTAGAAAAGATACACACTAGCCAGAATCCTACAGATATGATAACAAAAGTTGTAACCAGGGAGAAACTGAGAATATGCTTAGTTTCAATTGGTCTTCAAGGATGACTATGAATATGAGAAATAGCCAAGTCCATAGAGGAGCCATTTTCCAGAAAATGAAGCAGTGGTGGAGTTGCTACAATCAGTCTCCAAGTGGGAGATTGTTGGGTGTGGAGCCTGATTATGTTTTTTATTTTGTATCACAACATTGGACCCCTGTACCTTAATGGGGGCGGTAATGCCGCCCATAATTAAATTCTGCCTGGGGGGTCCAGGGGGGGTGGATGATCTGACGGTAGAAGTTATGTTTAGTTTAGGGTTTTTTTTCCTAGAAGGAAACCCCTCGCTTGTATGAGGGAATTGTATTGCAGCTGTGTATTATATGTGTATTCTCGGAGCAAGAAATATATAGGGAGAATGTGAGAGAGAATAGAGGATATTACAACAGATCTGCTGTAGGTTGTGTCTCTTCATTTTTCTGGATAATAAAAAGGAAGGAGTGGTTGTTCAGGGTGGACGTAGCCCAAACTAGGTGAACCACGTATATCTGTGTCTCTCAGGTTTTATGTATTTTTTTTTCTTGTGTTTTCCTCATATTTTATGTGTTTCATTGCTCTGTAATATTTAATTTTCTAACAAGATGATGGATGCAATATCCACAAAACGAAAAAATGGGTCACCCCAATGAGTCACATTACACCTAGGCCGCCTAGGAGTTGGAAACCAACCCCCAACTAGCAAGAATAACAAAAGCCTTGTCAACCACTGCAGCCTCAATGAATAGAAAAAGGGGAGAAAACAAAAATAAGAATCTCTTAGAAGTGACCCCCAAACCCTCCCCACCCCACTCCAAGGCCACTTAGGAGTCCACCCACACAGCGGCAATAGTGGACCTCGAGCACTTGTGGTGACCTCAATACAAAGGAAAACAAAGGAAACAAATGGAGAGCAACCAAACCTAAAAAATATATCTCTAAAATGCCTCCCAACCATCCATGCCCCTTACCAAGGCCACCTAGGAGTCTACCTGGACAACAACAACGATGGACCTTGATCACTTGATCACCTACAACGACCTCGATGCGAAGAAAATGTAAGGAAATAAAGGGTGAACAACCGACCCCACAACGTCTCTTAAAAATTCCCTCTGACCCTTCCCACCCAGCAGTGAGGCAACCTAGGTGTCCATCTGGACAACAACAATAGTGGACCTCGATCACTTGATCTCCTACGACAACCTCACTGCAAAGGAAAAATAAGGAAGTAAAAGGAGAATTACCAAGTCGATAACCTCTATTAGAAATGCCACCTTGACCCTACCCACCTCATATCAAGGCCACCTAGGAGCCCACCTGATTAGCACCAATAGTGTAACTCGATTGTTTCATCACCTAAAGCACCCTCAATGGAAAATTCAACGGAAGAAAATAAAACAAGAACAACCGAGCCTACAACCTCTCTTAAAAATTCTTCCCCAACCCTCCCCACCCCGCACCGAGGCCACCTAGTAGTCCACATAAATAGCATCAAAAATGGACCTCAATTACCTAATTACCTATGGAAACCTCGATGCAAAGGAAAAGGAAGAAAATAAATGCAATTATGGAGGCTCGCTACAAAAGGCATGAACATATCCAAACAGGAGGAGGGAGAAGGAAACCCCGCACCCCACACACCCTATGTACAAGAAACCTAGGATATTTCCCCACTGACTTAACAACTAGAAAATGAATACTTTTCACCTACAACCATGTCCACAGAGAGGAGGGATGTCAAAAAATTTCACCTTGAAGTCCTCCTTCTAGATATATCCCCCACCACAATGTAGCAAGTTGTAATGATCCTTTTTTAGGATTCTCAAGATTCTATTCCAGAGATGGAATGCAGTGGAATTTAATGGATATGTCACCTTTCAAGGAAAGGATGCGATCCAGAGGCTACCTAGCAAACTGCAGGCTCTGTCTATAGAACTTGGAATAATTCCTTTTTCAGGAATTTCAAAAAGGTGCTCAAGGAGAACGTTGTATAAGTAAAAATGTGCAAAAATAACATAGATCAGGACTTTTTTCCTCTTTTTTATATTGTATGTGACTTATATATGGAATATCATTAGAAAAAAATTATTTTATGTGCATTAAATATATCTCCCAAAAAGTAGACTAGCTAAAAAGCACCCAAAGGGGAAGGCTGCAGTCAAATGAAAGTACTGCTTCAGGAATTGCACAGTTTTAGCTAATGTTTAGTGAATATCAGAAAGAAAAATTATATTTCAGTAATTATTCATAAAATAAGCATTATGATAAATCCATTTCATTATATAGTAGAATGCATGAGACAATACAACAATAAATCTTCAGAAAAGAGAGCAGGAGCACATGTATATTTGCATAAATGCTTCAAAAATGTTATTTTTTAGGAGGTTCAACACCTGGAAGTTAAAAATTAGATCCAGAGAATATATATGGAAAAAATATCAGATCTATATCAGTTATGGAAACTCTATAGTTTTCCTCTACAAGATCCACTTGGAATTTTGACAAAAGCATGCATGAATAAGAGTAGATATAAGAAACAAGTTGTAGATCTGGAAACTGCTGCAGTAAATTTCTGAATACAACATTTCATTACAATGGATTATATCTGAACAGAAGATATATCAGCAAGCCAATCCATGGATCACCAAGTTGAAGGCAATGCCTAGCACAAGAGATCTCTAATCTAAACTATGAACAAGACAACCTGCAATCCCTCATACATAAATAATGCAGTTTACCTAGTGAGACAACACTGTAGCTCAAATGATACATGAAACCAATGAAGAATTACATATCTGAAGTGCAAGAAATTTTACTCTCTTCTAGGAGGTCAAAGGACCCACTCCATGGAAAGAGAATCTCAAAATACACTAGATCTCTACAGATCTAGATCACCACTTGCTGCAGCTTGTAGAGACAGCAAAACACTCAACGGATCAGTGCTACCAATGTAAGTAGGAGCTTGGCCTCAATCCTAATAGTGGTTCAATTCAGCAAAATTTCCTCCTTGAATCATCAAAGGAAGAGGTGAAACTCCTGCATAGGAATTCCAGATACAATCATCCACTCAACAGCAGAGAATGGTATTTGTCTAAGCAGACAAATACTTAGAAATATGATCTATCAAAAACCTTCTCTTGTTGCCCTCCTTTTCGTTTTATAAGATGAGAAAGCTCTTGCAAACCCTAAACCATCTTTATGATTTAGCCCTTTTCACATTAGAGGCTCCCTTCTAGAACTGTGTTGTCCCTTTTGGAGATGCAATGAACCAAGACAATGTTGTTGATTTGGTCAAGGTTGACCCGGTCTTTAGCTCAAACCTCTTTCACACCTGCAAGTGTTTATTTACATAGCCCTGATTTGTCTTTGTTCACATGGGCATTGATTTTTTCAGACTTTTTATGAGTTTTACATGTCCTCCTTTATTCATTTATTCATGAAACATAAATTAAAACAAAATTGAATGTTCCTCTTAGTTAAGGCTAAGTGGGAACATTACAGTCCTCCCCTCCCAAATGTTGATTGTCCTCAAGCAACTGACATGGTAAGAGCTATAGTTCTCCTCCTTCTCCATTGATGGCACCATCAAGGATCAATTTTTCATCATGGGCCAAGTTCTCATCAAGCCAATACATCAGAAACTGCTCCTCCAATGCTAACATGATAGGGGCATAGTCTATCCCTTCAGGAGTGTAGAACTCAACGGAGATAAAAATGGGTGAAGCAATTTCACATCTAAAACATGTGTCATGAACTACAAGATAAAGTTCCATCCCATGGGTTACATATATACTACCCACTTTTTGCCCATACAAACCCATAAAAAATACCAATATATCATCTATGTATGGAAGCAAAATTACATACGTGAAAACTGAAATTTTCACTTGAGGAGGCCGATCACAATCCCTCATAAGGTACCAACGCAATGCACTCCTTGTTTTGAGTAGATCTGAGTGTGGTAGGTGATATTCCCACCACATATTTTCTGCATGGGTCACCTTGACATGGCTGAAAGTGAGGCCCAAGTTAGGTTCCTTTGGGAAGCACCAATCATGATAGAGAATCTCCCTTTGCACCTCAAGGGAGTGGCTAGATTTAGAATCTTTATTGGCCTCATCAATGCCATGATATCTGCATGTAATGTTACTCCTTGTAGGAGCCATGGCCTGCATACATATGGTAATAGAATGTGTCAAATCAGAAAAATAAACATGCTCCATAAGATCAGATTCTTTACCATTCAAGTCTCCCACACACATGGAGTTAGGCATGGGCATTCCTCCTCTTTTAAGAGAAGGAAGAGATGGCTGAAATATCTCCTACATAGAGTCCTTTGGCTACCCCATCTCCTCATATATATTACACTCTTGTAAGTGTTGATGTAGTTCCTCCCAATAATAGTGCTGATGTAGTTCTTCCTTCATACCCTCCCAATTAAAACTCCTCATGATTAGGGAGTAGATCTCTGCTGACTGCATATAGCTGGAAAGGAACTCTTTGTGTGCTCTTTGTAATATCTATTTCTTAAGCTTGGAAGCTTGAGACAAGAATACTTTACCAAGATGATAGATGACCCCTTCATGTACCAAATAACCTCCTCCTTGCTTCATGCCATCTAATATCATCCCGGTGTGCAGATATTGGAGTATTCCACAAGGAGTTGAGATCTCCAATAAGGATCTACATAGCTCAACAAGGAAAACGCTGACGATTCATCTATAGTGGTGCTTGCCTTGTTGCTAATTGTTTCTTTGACATTATACATGCCAAAATTGTTTTTGGGAAGGCTGATCCTCCCCTTTGCTTCCTCCCACAGCGTGGTGGCTTTCTCTTCCATTGCTCCAGCACTTTGTGAGGCTTCCCCCACATGATCAGAATCTAATGCCATTCCAAGTGGATTTCCATGAGGTAGGAATGTTCCTTGCAACATTATCATAAACATTAGAGAAGGAACTGTGAGGTCCTTTTCCCCACTATGCAATTCCATCCTTGTTGTTTGGGTGGAAACATCAGGTGAAGGATAGGTGTGCATGCCTTGAATGATTTGTGTTTCCCACTCTTCAAGTCCACCCACTCCATTTACAAGGCCTTCAAATTAGTGGTGACCTTCCCAAGGTAATCAACCACTGGACACCCAAGATGATATTAGTGTCTGGTATGTCAAATACAAAGAAGTGATCCACCAAGGTGTAGGATCCCATAGTCACAGAAAGTGATGGAACATACTGCATGCACTGCATAGTTCTATATCCCATAACCAAAATAGAGAACCCATCAAAAGTATCAGTGGGGATCCCTCTCCTCTAAAAAAGGTGAGCATCGATAAAGTTGTGGGTTGCCCCACTGTCAATCAAAATAGACACTCTCTGGTTCATGATTGAACCTTTCACTCTTAGGGTCAAATATTTCGGTACTCCTCCTAAAGAAGAAAGAGTCCCACTTGTTGGAGAAAAAGCTCCCTCTTCACCTCTGGATGGTGATTGATCTTCCTTCTCATCATCACCAGCACTGTGACCCCTCCTAGGTCCTTCATTCCCATCCTCCTCCTCCAAATCTGAGAAGACTTCTATATAATGTGCCCTTCTAGCAACACATCTATTTCTCGGTACCCATGGCTCTTCACAAGTGAAACACAATCTCTTTTTCCTCAAATACCTCTGAAGATCAAGGTCAAGAGGCTTATTTAGTGAGCTCTCCTTGGGTGGAGTAGCTTTTCCTTCCTTTCCCTTAGAGTAATGAGGGGATTTTCTTTGGAAAGTTGCCTTGCTCTTGGCAAGGCATCTTGGAGATCTCTAGCTCTCACAATGGCATCATGCAAAGTGATGAGCTTGGTAGACTTAACCAACCCATGAAAAGGTTCCTCTAGGCCATCAATGAACATGTAGACTCTCCTTGCTATAGATAGATCAGGGACCATTACTGAAAATCTCATGAATTCATAGATATAGGCCTCTGCATCTCCTATGTGCTTCAGCTTTTCCAAGCTTATAAAAGGGGCCTCTGGATGTTTCTGATCAAATCTCTCCACTAGTCTCCTAGTGAGCTCAACATATGTAGACACATTGATGTGTCCCAATGTAGATAGACCATGAAACCACCAGCTGTTGGCTTCACCCTCAAAATGTAGGGCAACAATATTGATGGCTTCTACTTCTGGAACTTTATTCAACTAGAAATAGATGTCCAAATTTTCCACCCATGATTTGGAAGAACAAGATGGTGATCCAGCCAACTTAGGCAAGAAGAACCTACCCATAGTGTGGTGTCTCCCATGAAGGAAACCTCCATTTTTGTGCTGCTACCATGGCCTCCTCCGATCCTTGAGATGGAAAAAGTCTTGAAAGCTCAAGTTATTATTGAACCTCTATCTTTGTGAATCATATTCCACAAAGTAACCTTCTAGGGGGGTTGGTTCTTGTTGTCCCTCATTCTCTACAGCCAAGAAGGTAGGCATAGTAAAGCTTTGGGCGGCCTATGGGACTTGCGGCATGCTCACAGGCTAACCAGTCCCATAGTGAGATATTTCAGAACTTTCTCCTTGATGGAATCTCCCAAGGGACTCTATCATTCTATCCACCCTAATCTCCTTTATCTCCTTGGACAGATATTACATAGCCTCCAAGAGATTTTTTGCAAACTCCTCTGCTTCCTTATCCTTCTCATCCTTCTCATTCATAGGGGCTTTCCCCTTGTCTTGACCTCTGTCAAGGTCTTTGGTAGTATATTCATACCTTTTATGACTTATATTCTCATATCTCCTCTCCCTCTCAGTAAGAGGATATTCATCTTCGGAATGCGGCATGACTGGTGCTCTAATGCTAGAACAAGTTGTGCCAAGAGTGGAGCTCCGATAACACTGTAATGATCCTTTTTTAGGATTCTCAAGATTCTATTACAGAGATGGAATGTAGAGGAATTTACTGGATATTTCACCTTTCAAATAAATTATGAGATCTAGAGGCTGCCTGGCAAACTGTAGGCTCTGTCTATAGAACTTGGAATAATTCCTTTTTTAGGAATTTCAACAAGGTTCTTAAGGAAAACGTTGTATAAGTAAAACTGTGAAAAAATAATGCATATCAAGACTTGGTTCCTCTTTTTTATACTGTATGAGACTTATATATTTAATTTCATCAGAAAAAAATTAGTTAAAGCACATTAAATAGATCTCCTAAAAAGTAGACTAGTTAAAAAGCACCCAAAGGGGAAGGTTGCAGTCAAATGCAAGCACTGCTTTAGGAATTGCACAGTTTTAGCTAATGTTTAGTGGAGATCAGAAAGGAAACTGATATTTTATTAATACAGCAGAAAATAATCATTATGATAAATCCCTTTCATTATATAATAGAAATAATTAGCCAACACAACAATAAATCTTCAGAAAAGAGAGCAGGAGCACATGTATATTTGCAGAAATTCTTCAACAGTGTTATTTTTTAGGAGGTTCAACAGCTGGAAGTTACACATTATATCTAGATTAGATCTATGGACAAAATATAATATCTATATCAGATCTAGAAACTCTATATTTTTCTCTACAAGATCCACTTGGAATTTTGACAAAAGCATGCATGAATAAGAGTAGATCTGAGAAACAAGTTGCAGATCTAAAAATTGTTGCAGTAAATTTATGAATATAACATTTCATTACAATGGATCAGATATAAATAGAAAATATATCTACAAGCCAATCCATGGATCACCAAGTGAAAGGCAAAGCCATCACAAGAGATCTCTGATCTAAACTATGAGCTAGACAACCTGCAAACCCTCATACATAAATAACACAGTTTACCTAGTGAGACAACGTTGTAGCTAAAATGATACAGGAAAATACTGAATAATTACAGATCTGAAGTACAATAAATGGTACTCTCTTCTAGGAGGTCAAATGACCCACTCATGGAGAGAGACTCTCAAAATACACTAGATCTCTACAGATCTAGATCACCACTTGTTGCATCTTGCAGAGACAACAAAACCCTCAATGGATCAGCGCTGCCAATGTAATTAGGAGTTTTGCCTCAAGCCTGATAGTGGTTCAATTTAGCAAACTTTCCTCCTTGAATCATAAAAGAAAGAGGTGAAACTCCTGCATAGGAATTCCAGATACAATCCTCCACTCAACAACATGTTGAATCTCTAATTAAACTGAGAGGGGGGGGGTGAATCAGTTTAATACATTCCTGATTTTTAAACTTTTCATTAAACTTATTTACACCTTCATTTCAAACTTTATTTGATGTGAGAGTAATTTTAGAATGTAATCAGAAAGTATTAGTTTAATAGAGCAATAGACTTAATATGAGAGCAGCAAGTATTAAGCAAATAATACATATTAGATTGATACATAAATATCATGCACAGAGACACCAGATATAAGTGGAAACCCATAAAGGGAGAAAACCACATATTATTATTGTTGTGATGCAAAGGCAAGCTCCAAATCCCTCTCACCACTGTTTTCTGCAGGCACCAACCTACAGGAGGCTCCTACCTCAATTCTGCAAGCTACAACTTGCAAGGAAGCACCAACTCCCTTCAGTTTTCTGCAGGCACCAACCTAAAAGAGGCTCCAACCTCAGTCAGCTACAACTGACAGCTATCAAGCTGCAACTTGATAGGGAAGCTCCAACTTCCTCATTTTCTAAAACTGAATGTTTGCTAATTTACCTCAGATATCAGCTCTGTTCTGTAGCTTCTCTTAATCTTCTCTGCCTTCTATATTCTGCATTCTCTCTATATATGCTCTCTCCCTTGCTCCAAAAAAAAAAAACCCACTCTGCATATCAAGATGATATTATTTATAGATTTCCTCACATGACTGTTTGTATTCTGCTTGGAATTCGAAATGGAAAGTCATGTCTCTTTGCCTTCTGCATTCTCACTCCTTTTATCAGCTTACTCAGAAATTATAACTGTAGGTGTCAACCTCCGTAGGTGTCGACTTTAACATTACGTTGGGAATTTGTTTTCTCTGAGACTTTCCAATGCATCACAAACAATAAAAACAATTAAAACATTTACATTCGAATTACAATGTGAATTCCAGCTCACTCATTTTGTCTCTTGGCTTGGTGTGCATTTGTCTTTTCTCTAACTGTCTCTTTGTCCCTTTCTCTTCTTTGTATGCCTTTCTGTTTATGGCTTCTGCGTAACTCCTGAATTTATGAACTGCATTTTATTTTATTTTTATACCAGCGCTTTATATATAAATGAATCTGCTTATTGTAATTCAATCCTTTACACGCAGCAAGTGTCTTGTTGATGTGGCAAGTTCCGCAGGCAGGAACATACATATATTACAATTTTATTACATTAATAATCGCCCTCCCGTTAAGCTGAGGCCCGTGGGTCTACAGATCACGCGGCATGTTTTAATACAACCGCAACCAAGTTTTATATATCTCACAGCAATTATTTTATATAACCAATCACCCTCCACCTTAAGCCGAGGCCCGTGGGTCCACAGACCACGCGGCACTTTTCAATACAATCGCAAAAACTTTATATATATATATATATAACAGCGCCTTCACAAATTTCCGTTTGCGATTAGAACTGGAACTCAAACACTTGTTAATCATAGTTAATAAGCCCATCGGGTCCGGGTTTCAATCGCAGCGTTTTACAAAGTCGTGCGATCAATCGGAGAGTTCCGATTGCGGTTGAGATTCCGGATGCGATTTGGATATATCAACTCCCGCTTATAACACGATCGGGTCCGCCATTTCAATCGCAAGATATTACAAAGTCGTACGATCAATCGGAGAGTTCCGATTGCGATTGGGAACTCGGATGCGATTAGCTCATAAACTGTGGCATATAACTCGATCGGATCCGGCCTTCGATCGGAGCATATAACAAAAGACTTGCGATCAATCTCGGATGCGATTAGCTCATAAACGGTGTCATATAACTCGATCGGGTCCGGCCTTCGATCGCAATCGTAACTTTCTGTTGCGATGTTCCGCTGCCCTTGCGATCTTCGATTGCGATTGGGGAGAGGTCCCACCATCTAAAACTTTTGTTTTGTGCGCTCCATAATATAACAGACATATATGTATACTTTGCCAAAGGGTTAAGCGATTCCCGGAATATGTTTTATATATTATATGTAACACCCATCGGGTTAGGCGATTCTCGGAATAATGTTTATGAATTATGTTAAATCTATAACGCCGGTTGGAGTGTGCGATTCTCGGAATTTGGTTTTGCATTATATGCGTAACGCCCGGCTTGGGGTATGATTCTCGGAATTATACATACGACTGTATCTGCCGGCTTGGGCGATTCTCGGAATTTTATAACGGCTCGCTTTTGCCTCTCGCCGCCCCGTCACTCGCCCGCTCTCTCGCTCGCCGTCTCCCGTCGCTCTACCTCTCGCTCTATTGCCGAGATAACGGTTCGCTCTATTATATTCGTTTCCCCTCTCCGCTTTCATTTGCCTCCTTTCGTTGCCTCTTGCTTCGCCGTCGCCTCCTTTGCCATCAATGACAATATTTCCAACAGTCTCCCCCTTTGGCATTGATGGCAATCCACTTTCTCTGTTTTCTTTCTCTTTCTCTTGTTGCTTGCTCTCCCTGTTTGCCTGCTCTTCCTCCCGTTGTTTGTTCTTCCTCCCCCTTTGAAATCAATGGCAAAGGACGACGCCTCATCTCTCCATATGGTCTTTGTCGTTGCATTTCCTTTCTATGAGTTACGTTTAGGTCCTCTTCTACTGAAATTGTACTATGCTACTCCAGAGTGATGTATGAAACTTGTTGAGAGAACACTTTGGTATAGTGAGCCGATATATGTTTTATAGCTGTGTTTCATTTGTAGTGCCTATAATATGTGCTAGATTGTAGACAGAGATGATGCATTTTACGATTGAAAGGTTCTTGTTGCTTCTGAATGCTGATCCTGTGGACTTGTTTTATGCTTATCTTGTTGGCTGTTCTCCCCCTGGAATGATATCTTCGTTTTGTTCTCCCCCTAAGACTGTACTTTATCTTCATATTAGAGAATAGTATCTACAGATACTACCCCTAGTATGTCTCTCAAATATTCAAATGGTTCTCTGTCAAGCGGTTTAGTAAATATATCTGTTGTCTGTTCTTTTGTTGGTACATACTCCAGTTTTACTATCTTCTGAGCCACTTGTTCTCGTAGAAAATGATACTTAATTGGGATATGTTTAGTTTTTGAGTGAAGCACAAGATTTTTAGATATACTTATAGCACTTGTATTATCACATTTGATTGAGATAGGCTCATCAATGCTTACCTTCATGTCTTGGAGAGTTTTCTTCATCCACATGACTTGTGTACAACATGCTGCTGCTGCTATATATTATGCTTCTGCTGTAGATAGAGATATAGATGTTTGTTTCTTGCTTAACCATGCCACCAGATTTTCTCCTAAATAGAAAGCACCTCCACTTGTGCTTTTCTTGTCATCTACACAGCTGGCCCAATCTGCATCTGTGTATGCTGTCAAAGTGAATTTTTTGCTTTTAGGATACCAAAGTCCATATTGTGCTGTTCCTTGTAGATATCTGAATTTTCTTTTAACTGCCAGAAGATGATTTTTCTTAGGTGCTGCTTGATATCTAGCCACTAATCCTACTGCTAGCATGATGTCTGGTCTTGATGCAGTCAGATACAATAGACTTCCAATCATTGATCTGTGAAGTCCTTGATCTATGTCAGCAGACCCATCATTAGCACACAGCTTGCAACCTGTGGTCATGGGAGTTGACACAGGTTTTCAGTCCTCCATTTTGAACTTTTTCAACATTTCTTTTATGTATTTTTCTTGTGAAATAAATGTACCCGTGTTCTTTTGCTGAATTTGTAGTCCCAAGTAGAAACTCGAGTTTCCAATCATAGAAATTTCAAACTCTGTTTTCATCTCATCAGCAAACCCTTTTGCTAGTTCATCTTTGTTGCTTCCAAACATAATGTCATCAACATACACTACAACAATCACGAGTTCATTTTCATGGGCTTTTATGTATAGATTGATGTCTACTCCACCTCTCTTAAAACCATGTTTTTGCAAATATTTATCCAGTCTTGAGTACCAAGCACGAGGAGCCTGTTTCAGTCCATATAGGGCCTTCTTCAGTCTGCATACATAGTCTTGTTTTTCTGCCAATGAGAAGCCTTCTGGTTGTTCCATATACACTTCTTCTTCTAGATCTCCATTACGAAAAGCAGACTTTACATCCATTTGATATACCTTGAAGTCTTGGTAGCATGCAAATGCTAGGAACATTCTGATAGCTTCCATTCTGGCTACAGGGGCAAATGTTTCTTCATAATCAAGTCCTTCAATTTGTGAGTATCCTTTGCGTACCAACCTGCTTTATTCTCGATTACTTGTCCTTGCTCATTCATTTTGTTTTGAATAATTTCATTTTGAACCAATGATATTTTCTAATAGGTCTAGGAACTAGTTCCCAGTATTGTTCTTCTCAATTTGGTCCAATTCTTCATTCATTTCTTTTACCCAATGCTTGTCCTTGCTGGCTTGTTCAAATTTCTTTGGCTCTATTTGTGATAGCATGGCTATGTATACTTCTTCAGTTTGTTCTGTTAGCTGCCTTCTTGTCTGGACCCCTGCTTTCTTATCTCCTATGATCTGAGCTTCATGATGATTCTTCTGAGTGTATCTTGAGGGGTTTTTCGAGCTCAGCTTTGCATCTTTTGTTGTATTGCTAGTTTCATCATCATTCCGATCTTCCTCTTCATGGTTGTCTGATGAACTGCAACAGTCTGTTTTTCTTGTATTGTTTGGAAGTTCTTCATCAAATCTCACATCAATACATTCAACTATTTTCCGAAGAGTCTTGTTGTAGCACCTGTACCCTTTACTTTTGGATGCATATCCTAAGAATATTCCTTCATCTGCTCTTGCATCAAATTTCCCAAGGTTTTCATCATTATTCTTTATGTATCACTTGCTACCAAAGACTCTGAAATGTTTTATTGAAGCTGGCTTTCCATGCCATAGTTCATATGGAGTCTTGTCACTGCTTGGCCTTAAGGGAGCTTTATTAAGGATATGTACTGTTGTGTGTACTGCTTCTGCCCAGAAGGTTTGAGCAATATTATTCTCTTGCATCATAGCTCTTGCTATTTGTTGTACAGACCTGTTTTGTCTCTCTCCTACTCCATTCTGCTGAGGTGTCCCTGCAATAGTAAATTGTTGCTTTCTTCCATGTTCATTACATAGGTCTACAAAGTCATAACCTGTGAATTCTCCTCCTCTGTCTGATCTGATACATTTCATCTTGCATCCAGTTTGATTTTCTGCTAAAGCTTTGAATATCTTAAATTTTTCCAATGCTTCTGATTTATTTTTGAGAAAAGCAACCCATGTCATTCTGGAAAAGTCATCTATTATCGCATGAAATAGGATTCTCCACTCGTGTCCGAGTTCTGTTGTGTCCACACAGGTCCATGTGCACAAGCCGGAGTGGTTTTCTTGTATGTTTCCCCTTATTTGTCGCATTCGATTTAGATGTGCGAGTCGTTTCCTCAATCGACAAGATTTGTATATAGTACTGAAGGCTTTTTTTATTTCTGCATATATCTTACAACTTTCTTCTTGCCTCGAGTCCGATGATATGGTCAAAGCCGAGATGTCCCACTTCCTATGCCACAACCATGACTCCTCAAGTTTGCTAAGATGGTGAAGCCATCTCCCTCTTTCACAATGTAAACATTACTCTCTGTTCGAACACCCTTGAGCAGAGTCTTACCTGTTGTGCTTGATCTGACTACACAATCTTGTGCTCTAAAGAGAACTCCATAGCCTTTATCACACATCTAACTGACACTCAGTAAATTTTCTTTCAGCCCATCTACATATAATACATCTTGGGCCTTTCCTCCGCCATTGTCTATGCTGACTAATCCTTTTCCCTTGATCTTTCCTGATTTGTCATTTACAAAAGTGACATTGCCCGATTTCTTTTCATCAAGAGTTAAAAACTTGTTTTTGTCTCCTGTCGTGTTTAGAGCAGCCACTGTCCAAATACCATTGAATCTTCAGATCTTGAGCAGTTAAAGCCAAGTCACATTTATTCACCTTCTTTATCCACTGGAGGCCCCCTTTTGTTTGGTATCTTTTGTGAGGTGATGAATTATATCCTTTTAGAGAACACTTGGAAGATATATGTCCAACTTGATTGCATATACAACATTTGATTATAGTTTTTGCGACCGTTGAGCACGAACAAAATTGCTTTGACTCATAAACCTCCTTGAGGTATTGAAATACTCGCCTTTGTCCATACATACTTTCTACATTCAATAATTCTATGGCCAAAATCCTTACAATAAAAAAAATAACCATAGAAATTACTTGCATACCCGATGTAAGGTTGTCTCTTCAATGTTTGCATCTTTTGCAGGTTTGAATTACTCTTCCTTGCATAACAATATGCAGCAATGTGTCCCGGCTTGTGGCAGACATAACAGGTGGCATTCTTCATGGGAGGGAAGAATCTCCCTTAATGGTTTCCAAATTTGACATCCTTAGGGACATATGATTCTTTTTCTGTCATTTTAGTATTTATTGCATTCTTTGTTACTAGAGATTTCTTCTGATCTCTGTCATCCTTATTACATGTTTCTTCTTTTGTAGGAATTGACTAAGCTGTTTCATCAGTCTTCTTTGCTTTTACAAAAATTATATTTTTGTTTTCCTTTTCTTTGCCTTTACTAGATTCTCCTTCATAGCCTATACCTGTTTTTATCATTGGGGATTCGAGCAACCAAAATTTCATTCAACTTAATAGAGCTTATTGTTTGAGAAGGGTATATATAGAAACTTTCTCGTTGAGATTTTTCTAATTTCTTTCTTAGACACAAACACTTCTTCTTCCAAATTTCCTTCTTGTTCTCGAGCTTTATCTTTGATTTGCTGAAGTAACATATCTTCTATCTTCTTGGCTTCTTCAAGCCCTACCTTCAGTTGCATGAGGACTTCTGAATTCTGTTCTTCTTTCACACTTTGTAGGAGAATCTCTTTTTGTTTTCTGCATTTTAGTTTGAGTCTGTCAATCTCCTCCAGAGCACTTCTTAGCTCCCCCTCAAGGTCTACTTCCCCTTCTTCTTCTTCATCTTCTAGTAGGAGTCCCTCAAGATCTTCTATGGCCATTAATAAAAATTCTGAGGTTCCTTCTTCACTTGAGGGTCCATCTGAATCTTCAGATGTACTGCTGTCTTGTTGAGCATAGAAGGATTTTCTGTTGAATTTCTTTCCTTTCTGCGAGTTCTTTGATGTGTTTTTCTTTGATTCTTGAGCCTGATTCCTTACTTTCTTGTGAGGACATTTGAAAGTATATAATGTCAAACTCTTCCTACGCTTAAAGCATTTGAAGGGAAGTTTACCTTTGTATCTACCGAGCCTCTATCCACCTCGACAAATTTAGCTCTTTCTTCATCGCATACAGAGCATATGTCTTCCTTTTCTTCTTTCTTCTTTTCTGTTTTGAATGTTGCCTCCCTTGTGCTTGTCTTCTTCTGTGGGAGCCTCATCTCATATGCTGTAAGATTTCCTAGTAGCTGATTCATGGTCAATGTCTCCCAATTCGCCTGCCTCTTCTATCATAGATACCTTGGGATTAAATCTCAGATGGGAGTGATCTTAGAATCTTTTGCACAATTATACTTTCTGGCATTTTTTCTCCAAGAGCTTTCACATTGTTAATAATTTCTGCAGCTCTTAGGAAGAAACTGGCAATGTCTTCATCATCATTCATTTTTAAGTTCTCAAACTGGGCTCTATAGACTTGAAGTTTGGTAGTCTTTACTTTCTTGTCTCCCTCATGTATATTCTCAAGAGTATCCCATATTTCTTTGGCAAAGTCTTTGTGCATTACTTTTATAAACTCTGCTTCACATAATCCATTCAGGATGGCATTCATGGCTTTTGCATTAGCCACAAAATCTTTTTTGGTTTCTTTTTCTGTGTCAGTTGCCTTTAACTGAGAGGGGGGGGTGAATCAGTTTAATACATTCCCGATCTTTTAAAACTTTTCATTAAACTTATTTACACCTTCATTTCAAACTCAATTTGATGTGAGAGTAATTTTAGAATGTAATCAGAAAGTATTAGTTTAATAGAGCAGTAGACTTAATATGAGAGCAGCAGGTATTAAGCAAATAATACATATCAGATCAATGCATAAATATCATGCACAGAGACACCAGATATAAGTGGAAACCCATAAAGGGAGAAAACCACACATATTGCTGTTGAGCAGATGTGGCCATAAGCTCCAACTCCCTCCTACCACCCATTTTCATAGCACCAATCTACAAGGAGGCTCCTACCTTCACTCCCACAGAAGCTAACCAGAAGGAAGCACCAACTCCCTTCAACATTACAGCAACAACCTGTGAGGCTTCCAACTGTGGCCGCCCATAATCGACAAATATCAAGTCGCAACTCTGACAGGAAGCTCCACCCTTCCTCATTTTTAAACTAATGTTTATCGACGATTTCGAGACGCCTCCGGTGTCTATAGCTATCTTAATCTTGCTTCGCCTTCTATATTCTTACTTCCTCTATATATGCTCTCTCCCTTGCTCTCAAAACTCTCTCTGCATATCAAGATGATATTATTTATATATTTCCTCACATGACTGTTTGTATTCTGCTTGGAATTCGGAATGGAAAGTCATGTCTCTTTGCCTTCTGCCTTCTCACACCTTTTATCAGCTTACTCAGAAATTATAACTGTAGGTGTCAATTTTAACATTACAGTGGGAATTTGTTTTCTCTCGGAGACTTGCCAATGCATCACAAACAATAAAAACAATTAAAACATTTACATTCGAATTACAATGTGAATTCCAGCCCACTCATTTTGTCTCTTGGCTTGCTGTGCATTTGTATTTTCTCTAAATGTCTCTTTGTCCCTTTCTCTTCTTTGTATGCCTTTCTGTTTATGGCTGCTGCGTAACTCCTGAATTTATGAACTGCATTTTATTTTATTTTTATACCAGCGCTTTATATATAAATGAATCTGCTGACTGTAATTCAATCCTTTACACGCAGCAAGTGTCTTGTTGATGTGGCGAGTTCCGCAGGCTGGAACATACATATATTACAATTTTATTACATTAATAATCGCCCTCCCGTTAAGCTGAGGCCCGTGGGTCTACAGACCACGCGGCATGTTTTAATACAACCGCAACCATGTTTTATATATCTCACAGCAATTATTTTATATAAAGAATCGCCCTCCACCTTAAGCCGAGGCCCGTGGGTCCACAGACCACGCGGCACTTTTCAAAACTTTATATATATATATATATATATATACATTTATATATAACAGCGCCTTCACAAATTTCTGTTTGCGATTAGAACTGGAACTCAAACACTTGTTAATCATAGTTAATAAGCCCATCGGGTCTGGGCTTCAATCACAGTGTTTTACAAAGTCGTGCGATCAATCGGAGAGTTCCAATTGCGATTGAGATTCCGGATGTGATTTGCATATATCAACTCCCGCTTATAACAAGATCGGGTCTGCCATTTCAATCACAACATATTACAAAGTCGTGCGATCAATCGGAGAGTTCCGATTGCGATTGGGAACTCGGATGCGATTAGCTCATAAACTGTGGCATATAACTTGATCGGGTCCGGCCTTCGATCGGAGCATATAACAAAAGACTTGGGATCAATCTCAGATGCGATTAGCTCATAAACTGTGTCATATAACTCGATCGGGTCCGGCCTTCAATCGCAATCGCAACTTTCTGTTGCGATGTTCCGCTGCCCTTGCGATCTCCGATTGCGATTGGGGAGAGGTCCCACCATATAAAACTTTTGTTTTGTGCGCTCCATAATATAACAGACATATATGTATACTTTTCCAAAGGGTTAAGCGATTCCCGGAATATGGTTTATATATTATATGTAACGCCCATCGGGTTAGGCGATTCCCGGAATAATGTTTATGAATTATGTTAAATCTATAACGCCGGTTGGAGTGTGCGATTCCCGGAATTTGGTTTTGCATTATATGCGTAACGCCCGGCTTGGGGTATGATTCTCGGAATTATACATACGACTGTATCTGCCAGCTTGGGCGATTCTCGAAATTTTATAACGGCTCTGCTTTTGCCTCTGCTGCTCCTGTCGCTCTGCCTCTGCCTCTGCCTTTGCTGCTCCTGCCTCTATTGCTGAGATAACGGTTCTGCCTCTATTATATTCGTTTCCTCTGCCTTCATTTGCTTCTTTGCTGCCTCTTTGCTTCAACGCTGCCTCCTTTGCAATCAATGACAACATTTCCAACACAACAGAGAATGGTATTTGTCTAAGAAAAAAAATACTCAGAAATATGATCTATCAACAACTTTCTCTTGCTTCCCTCCTTTTCCTTTTATAAGATGCTAAAGCTCTTACAAACCCTAAACCATCTTGATGATTTATCCCTTTTCACATTAGAGGCTCCCTTCTAGAACTGCACTGTCTATTTTGGAGATGCAATGAACCTAGACAACGTCATTGATTTGGTCAAGGTTGACCTATTCTTTAGCTCAAACCTCTTTCACACCTACAAGTGATGATTTACACAACCCCACTTTGTCTTTTTTCACATGGGAATTTATTTATTCAAACTTTTTAGGAGTTTTACATGTCCTCCTTTATTCATTTATTCATGAAACATAAATTAAAACAAAATTGAATGTTCCTCTTAGATAAGGCTAAGTGGTAACATTACACAAGCCTCCTCCCAATTGGACCATAATCACATAAGTGATCAAAACAATAAATACCCATCACCTTGTTTGTCAACATTCCAAGCCGAAATATTCTACTGTGCAAGCAGGATGTAAGGAAAAATCCAACCACTCGATTAAACATATGGGCCACCACATCTATCAAAACCTCAAATCCAACACACAGACAGACAACGTGCACTCTGAAAGGAATTCCAAACCTTTATTTTACAACAAGGAGAACCACTCCTCACATCGCCCAATGGAAAAGGAAAGTAAGAGGGGCGGCTTACAACCAAAACCCTTCCACATTCCTCTTAAATGTATGTATATTAACCCACAATGCTGACATAGAAAGAGTACAAGCACAAGAAACCGGCACCATAAGGAGCCAGACAATGAAGAGGATAGTCATCTCAAGGACCCACACACAACAACCCATATAGTTCTGAGAACACGGAGCGAAGGGGGAATTGTTCACATATGCCTCCAAGGATGAGCATGGCCAACATTACCGCTAATTTTCTACTGAGTGGGGATGGAGAGAATATGAAAATCGGCCACCATACATGCGACCCAAGCCCATTATTCAGGAACACCTGAATAAGAAACTCAATTATAAACCCACCTTTCATAAAAAATTCCAACCCCTCCCCCAAACAAAAGGGGAGCAGGTGAACAATATAGCAAAGAGAAAACTTCATGGAGCCAATGAGAGAAAATCCAACCTCTCCCAGCCACAAAAACGGTAGGAGGTGAATGATATAGAAAATATCAAATTTCAATGGAGCCAACGAGTGACCAAAGGGCATGAGAGTGACATAGACGGGCGGCCAGTCGTCTCAAGGAGACACTCAGAAAAACCTCTTCCAACTCTAAGAACATAGAGCGAAAGCGTAACTTTGTTCACATATGCCTCCTAGGACAATCATGGCCAACATTATGGCTCATGTGCTACCGAGTGGGGATGGAGAGAAGATTAGAGTCAACAAACCTACAAATGACCCAACGAAAATATTTAGGCACATCTGAACAAACAACTCAATTACCAACCCACCTTTCGCATGAAAATCTGACCCCCTCCCCCCAACCAAAAAGGGAGGAGGAAAACACTATAGTGAAGAGTTGATTTCAACGAAGCGAATGAGAGACCAAGGGTGCGATATTGACATAGACAGGTGACCGATCATCTTAAGGAGCCACACAGAGTAACCCCATTTGACTTCAAGAACACAAAGCAGAAGGGGAATTTTCTTCACATATGCCTCCCAGGAAGAGCATGGCCAAAATTATCGCTCATGTGCTACCGAGTGGGGATAGAGAGAAGATGAAAATCTGTGACCATAAAAATTACCCAAGGGCATTCTTCAGGCACAACTGAACAAAAAACTCAATTACCAACCCATCGTTCACACGAAATCCCAAGCCCTACCCCCACACCAAAAATGGAGGAGGTGAACAATATAGAAAAGAGTCGATTTCAATGCATCCAACGAGTGACCAAGCAGAACAAAGAGACAATTTCAATGAATCGAAAGAGTGACCAAGAGGCACAAGAGAGACATAGCCAAGAGCTTGTTATCACTCCAGCAGATTCCCAAGGCTGAGGAAGGAATCCCAACAGAGTTAACTACAAACCAAACTTTTGAATTGACAACTAGCCCTATCAAGCCGGAGAGGGCTCTCTCTAAAAAGGGTCACAGCCAAGAAGCCTAGAGAAATTAGGGTTTTAGCGTATATAATGAGTATAAGGGGTTGTTTTGATTTTTTATTTGGTTGGGTAAATCAGTAGATAATGAAAATAGATCAATGAAATGCCATGTCAAGGCAAGAGACAAAAAGGGTTGGAGGGATGGATGGGGAAAGGTAGGTACAATGTCAATCACTTGAGGAAAATGGTTACATGATGGTTAAAAAAATGTAAGAATTCTAAGGGAAGCATAGAAGATGAATTTCTCTTAGACAAAAGACATGAAACAAATTATGACCAATTATCCAAAACATAGCATAAATAACATGAATTATGAATCTCACACTTATGAAAGATCATATAATACAAATGGAAAGGAAATGAACAATAATTTCACACATATGTAACTAAAGAGGAAACAATTAAGGACATTTAATACCACATGTATCCCATAAATATAGTTGCAAGTCCTCTTGTATTAATGGCCAAAACTGAATACAAAGTCTTCCTGATCCAAAAAGAAAAATTAAGCTGATTCCAAACTTTGACTCCTGTGAATATCTGAGCTAAATAGACCTCAAAACCACCTCCACTCATCTATAGGGGTCGAATTCATGAGATGAGGAAGATATTACATAAAAATATGAACTGATAGCTAGAGTGTAGGATGAGAAAGGTGACTCATTCCTATCTCTAATGACCTGATTCATTACACCTCAAATGGTTGACTTACCTAATGTATTTACCCTAGGTAAAAGTAAAAACATGATATTTAAATTCATCTTGACCATTTACATAAGTAAATTCCTCATTTCCTAAAGTAAAATTCAAGCTCGAGTGAAACTTTAAAAAATTCTTAAGACTGTATATAATACATTTTTCTTGTGAAACGTGCAGTGCCCAGGAAGAAAAATTGACCTCTATTCAAGTCTCATTTTGAGTGCCTTCCCTCTGTCCAAATCAACTCAATGATAGCTAATTAGAAATCCCTTTGAGTCTATTTTCCAAAACTACCTCCAGTTTTCAATATGGTTCTCATTTTCCCTATCAAAAACCTATTCTCCTAAGACTGGTAAACGCGCAATGACTAGGTAGATTTAGAGGCCGAAATATGAAATTTTGATGGTTTTTTGAGCTTTTGATGGACTAGTTCTCCTCCAAAAACACTGAACCTTTCCATTGTTGATTTCATCATCAATACAAACCTGTTGGTAGTGGCCATTTGTCATTTGGAGGTCCGAAAAAATATTGTAGCGCCCAGGTCTCTACGTGTTTAGGAGAATTTATATGTGAAATAATACTCAAAAACATCGGATTTTCATAGAATGAAATTTTTTTCCAAAACTTGTCAAAATTGTGAGGGTACTTAATAATTTAATGTTTGAATTAGGAAGTGAGACCTCTGTAATTATGTCCAACTTCTCTTTCTTTTCTTCCTTAGTCAAAGCTTGAATTTTTGCATGGGCTTGTTTGAGCTTGGCCCTTGCAATTTTTTTCCTCATGGCATAATGTCTTTCCAAATTTATTTGAGTTTTATTATCCTTTTGATCCTTGGAAAAGAGCTGCTCCAAGAGTTGGTTGACCCTCTCAATCCATGCTTCTTTTTTTTCATTCTAGGGAAATCTTTTCATTTAAGGTAAGCTGATCCACTAGCTCAACTTCCCTTTGTCTCTCTCGGGCTAGAGATCTTTTCAAACCTCTAGTCCTTGGTCTCTATCTTGGAGGATGATCCTCCTCATCATCAGGTTCACCAAACATTTCCAATGTTTCCTAAAACAAGGCATTAGCCTTTTCTGCCTCTCTTTGTGCTTTGATACACTTCACCTCATTGATGAGTTTCTTGGTCTTCATCTGCTTATTTTCTTTCTCAAGGAAGTCAATCACATATTTGGCCCTCTCAATATTATTCTGAATTTCACTAATATTTTCCTCTTTGCATTTAATTACTTAATTGGTGATCTTTCTTTCATCCTCCTCACCTAGGTCAATCAACTGAAATCCTTACTTTGTCTCATGATTGTCCTCCTAATCATGAATGACTGGCTCTATCACTTGTTCCTTACCTTTATTTACCTATTGTGTTGATGAAGAAAGCATGGACCCTTTCACTCCATGTGAAGCAAACACATGCCTATAGCCTCTTTGGTAAGTTTTTGGAAATGGCTCAACCTCAGCCAAATGAAGCCATGTTGCCTCAATATATTCCTCACTGCTTGATGACTCAGAATCATGATGTGATGATGATAAAGGGTTGTAAAAAGGTGAAGAATAAGGGTTAATGTGAGGTGAATGTGAATGAGGGTGAAGGGAAGTGTTGGGGATATGAAGGAAATGGGAATGTGAAGGGAGACTAGGTTATTGAAAACCCTAGGACTTAGGGCTATTAGGGATGAGATTGTTTAGGGAATGGGGATAAGGAAACAAGGGGATAAGGAAATGGCAGAATGATTTTAGGGATGTGAGGGAGAGAGTATGAAAGTTTAGGGATTAGTTTTTAGGGAGTTAATTATATTTTATTAAACAGTAGGGTTTCTTTCTTTATAAGTATGCTCAAATTGACTTGAAGAAAATATGATAAATCAAAGAGATGGTAGTGATGTTACATACTGGCAATGAAGGCTTTGAAGACTGGTTTTGCAAAGATGTAGCATGAAATGATGGAGTGGCAGGCTAAGAAATTATTTTTGGCACTTTCTGTTTGAACACGTAGTGACCAAGATAAATGGGTAGTGACCCTCCAAAATGCGCAACGACCCTATTTTTGCACAACTTCACTTTGAAATGTGCAATGCCAGTGCAATACATTTTTGCAGACCAAATTTGGAGGCTTTCCTGGCATCCGAATTGGGACCAGGATAGCTAATTGCAAATATTATCCTATAGAATTTCCAAATATACCTTTTTTTATATTATTGGAGTTTATTTTCCTTGTCAAAAGTTGATTTTCCCAAGGTTGGTCAAAAAGTGCTGAATAAGGGTGTGAAAAATCAGAGTGTTGTTGCAGGCAACTTTGGGAGGCCTTCCTCAACTCAAAATTGAGCTCGTGATAGATCATTGGAAATATATCTTTGTCTAGTTATCATTTTAATTATCAAACAAGTGATTTTGACACTCCGGCTATGAGAAAACTTGATTTTCCCAAGGTCACTCCAGAAGTGCAGCAACTCTGGTGTGGCACATTTTTTTTTGAGATTTCTCTAAAACCATGACACCTGTGTAAAATATGAAGGAGGTTTTTATTCCTTGACCTAGGATGAAAACAAAACTCTCTCACATTTGTCAAATTCATTTTTGTTTGGTCAAAAACACAGTTTGAAGAAAACCCGATCCTATGACTGGAAAATGACTTCACTCTTGGAATGAATTCTCAAAAAATGATGGAGACATGATATTTATGAGCTGAAATGACCTCATACTTAACTATATGACCTACCTTTTTCCTCCTCTACTCAAATATCTTGTTTCCATAGCAAACCCTAGCTAAGTGGGACGAGGAAATTAGGGTTCGGTGCTTGTGAACAATGATGACTTGGGCACCCTTGGGAAGAATGGTTAAGAAATGAAGCAAGGTCAATGATAATGATAGAGATGAGGTGAAAGTATATTAAAATAATGTAGGATGCGTGGGATGCAAATACTAGTGCTAACAGAGCTTATTTCAATGGAGAAAATGAGTGACCAAAGACCACGAGAGGGACATAGCGAAGAGCTTATTGCAACAGAGAAAACGAACAATCAAGGGGTACAAGAGAGGCATAGGCATGTGGCCAATCATATCAAGGAGAAACACACAAAAATGCCATCCAACTCTAATAACATAGAGAGGAAGGGAATTTTTTCACATATGCCTCCCAGGATGAGCATGGCCAAAACATTGCCACTCATATCCTACCAAGTGGTGATGGAGAGAAGAAAGTCAACGACCCTACAAATGACCCAAGGCCATTCTTCAGGAACACCCAGAAAAAAAAACTCAATTACCGGCCCACCTTTCAAAGGAAAATCCAACCCCTAGCCTCAACTAGAAAAGGGATGGTTGAATGACTGAACGAAGGCACAAGAACGTGCACAAGGCACCCAGATAGTCACAACTTAGCAAATTTGATATGTCCACCCTCAAACAAAATGACCCAATCGAAACATGTTTCACTGGGTGCTTCAAATGAAATTACCTAACCTGAACATGTTTCTTTGGGCACCCTCACACGATGCGACATGACATGCCCGACCAAACGAAGGCACAAGGGAGAAAATGGAAAACAAGCTGCACGAACATGCACAAGGCACCAGGGCGGTCACAACTTAGCAAATTTGATATGTCCTGTTGGACAGATAAGTCATTCTTGCGGACAAGCCAGACCTCCCAAGTGTCCTATGGATAGCTGGCAACAAATGGACAAATAAAAACTATTTTCTCTAGATATTGTTTAACTTTGAATTAATTGTAATTGGGTTTTAGAAACCTACTTGTAGTCCAGTGCTAATATTCTTTCTAGTGGCTTGAAGAAAGTTGTCGTCAAGGATATGAAATCACAAACACAAGAAAATATCAAAAACACCTGTATAACAAATTAATTCATGAATCAAACATGTATCAAGATGACCAAGGAATTCAAGAAATGAGATAATTAATTAAATAACCCATTGATTAAACATGATAAATAAGCTATTTAACTAAAGAACTCATTGAGAAAACAATATTCATTTGTATTAACTTAAATAAAGAAGAGCCTTACAACCGTGTCCTCCTTGATGTTAAACAGGCCTTCCTGGGGTCCGGAACAGGCGTTTCCTTTACTCTGAAAAGCCTTGCACTCTCTCAAATAAAATCACATGGGTGTGTAATCATTCCCATATAATGATTAGCTATGAGAGTATGAGTCTCTACAACATTTCTCCTCAAAAATTCTCCAAGTATAACTCACTAACTCTAACCTTTGAAGTTGCACTATGGATTCAATTTATAGGAAAAGAGAGGAGGTTATGGTTCCACATAAGAAGGGATAGAATGCTCTTTTTAAGGGATTGGGCTCCATAAATCAAGGGGTAGGCTCCCATAATGGAGGAATGAACATACATGATAGGAGTGAACCTTCGACCGGATAACTTCTTCTAGAAGCTTACAGATTTGACTGCTGGGCTTCCAAATGTTACTTTCCACCTTTGTTTCACCTTTTACAGGGGTCTGCACCTTTAATGAATAAAAATAGCATTTAACTCCACATGATTTAGAGCAAAAAAGTGCGGCACTGTAGGAAATGTTAAGAGAAAGTGCGGTACAAGTGTTTTTAAGACTTTTATGAAATTTTCTCTTAATTTCAAGGCTTGACTTTAGGATATTTGATGTTGTAGACTTCTAAGGGAGTACTAAAATGTCATGGTGATAAATTTTAGTGTAAAAAATTTCCGCCTAAAGTGCGAAGTATGAGAGAATTCAAAGAGTGATGTGCTTTATCATTTCAAGGATTAGCCTGTGGACATCCCAGTCATAACTCTATAAAAACATTTAATGGAAATTATATATATCATCACAGAGGTAGGCATTCCCATACTTGGATCAAAACTAACTAAACTTGTTCTGATATAGAAAATATTTTTATATTACATCAATAGTGTAGACATAGCATGGACGCAACCATTTGTAATGAATAGTCTACTGCATAATGAATAATAAAACTTCTCGCAGCCTGGATGGTGGAAACTAGATCCAGGGTCTTGATTTATGTTCCTGAACTAGTATGATTCTGTCCATGTGATTAAATGTGTTGAAGTCAAACATGGTAGAACCCACTTGATTACCAGTCGACAATGTGAACTGTTAACAAGTGCGGGAGAAACCACCAATAATAACAATGGCCCTCAAAGTACTCAGTACAATCCATGAAATATGAATAAGTTATCTGAGGTCGAACATTTCACGGAATCGTTCGATTGAAGGTCAATGATGCAACCTCTCATCGAAGGCAAGAAACCTGCCATTAAAGTGTGCAGATTCCAAGGTACTGACGGATTCTAGATCAAATTCCTAGATGATGAGTTGTCGTCGATAGAAAGTGATTCGTCGTAAGCAATCTCACGACAGGAAACCATAGATCAAGTTTTGAAGAAATTTTTTGCAAGGACTGACTCAGGTATGGTCAACGCGAATGGAGACAAATGTTTACAGATGAATGGTTTGTTTGAATGTCCTCTTGAACACACAACGAAACTACGGATGGTTTGGTGACAATTGCTCTAAGCTAATACCCAGAAACCAACTAAAGACCTTGAGTATGGTTTGATTAACTGATAGGCAAACGATTTCCCAACCTGGGTAGAAGTGTAATAAAAAGTGTTGTGTTCAAGAGTGGTGTAATGCTTTTACAAATCAAAGTGTAACAAATGAATCTATTTTCTCTCTTTTCCCCCACGATTTCTAGTAAATACCTATTTACTTTTTGACAAGATTGAGGAGGATAACATTTGCTTATTTATAAGCTCATCCTTTGGATGAGTCCAACTTAGTTTAAAATCGAAACCTAAGAAGGGGTGGTCCATTCTTGTTTGAAATTGACAAGTCCTTTAATATTAAATTTTAATGAGTCCAGTATAGGAGAAACTCAGTGTTTTTCATTTTTAGGGAGTCAGAAGAAAAAAATTGTGTACTTTTTCGTAAATTTAGTCTCTCAGGTCTGAAAAAGGATAAAATAATGTGAGAGAGAACTCTATTGACCATAATTAGTCACTGTATACCTTTTTCGTAAATATTCCATTTTATTCTGGAAAAGGGGTTAAATTATATTGAAGGGATGACTGTTCATTTCCTTTAACGAGTTCGAGTAGTCAAGTACTCAACAATATTTTCATTTTTAAAGAGTATGAAAAGGGCTTAAAAGAGGACTCCAGGGTTTTGCTTTTTCGCAAGTTTTAACGAGTTTGAAAAAGGGATAAAAATGTACTCATATGGTTTTCACCTTTTCATAAGTTTAAAATGAGTTCGAAAAAGTGATAAAAATGTACTCATATGGCCGAATTTCAATTTAATTAATGAGTAGGAAAAGATGGAAAGAACTCGGAATTTTCATGTGTTTTACGAGAATGAAAGATCGAAAAATAATCTCTGGATTTTCATGAGTTTAACAAGTCTTGAAAATAATAACCGAAATTGACTCAACATAGGTTTCATTTTTACAAAAGCTTGAAACAGAGAAAAAATATGCTTCAGATAGGTTTCATTTTTACACAAGCTTGAAAACATAGGAAAATTGTGCTTCAGATAGGCTTGTTTCATTTTTACACAAGCCTGAAATAAAGGAAAAATCATGCTTGAAAGTAGTTTCATTTTTACAAAAGCTTGAAACATAGGAAAACTGTGCTTGAGAAAGGGTTTCATTCATTTTTACACAAGCTTGAAACAAAGGAAAAATCATGCTTGAGATAAGTTTGAATGCCCCCCAAGCGTAACTTGCTAGAGCGCATGCCCCCCAAGCTTCATTTCATTCAACTAAGTAGACTAATAGTTACTAAAAGCTGGATGGAATGAAGGTTCATTTACAAGATCATATTAAATACTCGAATTTGATAGGAGAGGATTTGTTTCATTTTTTAATGAGCTTGACATAGGAAAAGAACTATGCTCATGGTTACCTATTTCATTTTTTAACTAGGTTGACACAGTAAAAGGAACTATCCTCATAGTGACCTGTTTCATTTTTTAATGAGGTTGACACAGTAAAAGGAGCTATCCTCATAAACTACTATTTCTAATCTACCTACATAACCTACTAATTCATTTTTTTAATGAGGTTGACACAGGAAAAGAACTGTCCTCATAAACTACTATTTTTGATCTACCTACATAACCTACTGATTCATTTTTTAATGAGGATGACATAGGAAAAGAACTGTCCTCATGGATCTGTTTCATTTTTTAACAAGGTTGACACAGTAACAAGAAATTTACTCTTTAATCACTGATTCAGTTTTTAACAAGGTTGACATAGTAAAAGGAACTATCTTCATCAGACTTGTTTCATTTTTGAACTAGGTTGACACAGTAAAAGGAACTCTCCCCATATCTCTGTTTCATTTTTTATCGAGGTTGACATGGTAAAAGAAACTCTCCTCATGGACATGTTTCATTTTTTAACGAGGTTGAAACAGTAATAGGAACTCTCCTCTGGGCACTTGTTTCATTTTTTAACGAGGTTGACACAGTAAAAGGAACTCTCCTCATATCTATGTTTCATTTTTTAGTGAGGTTGACACAGTAAAAGGAACTCTCCTCACTAACTCTAACCTTTGAAGCTTCTGGTCTGCGAAACCAGAGATTCTAGGTTCGATCCCCAGTGGAGTCACCATTTTTTTGGACAGATAAGTCATTCTTGCATACAAGACAAACCTCCCAAGAGTCCTACGAATAGATAGCAACAAACGGAAAAATAAAAGCTATTTTCTCTAGATATTTTTTGACTTTGAATTAATTATAACAGGGTTTTATAAACCTACTTATAGTCCGGCGCTGATCTTCTTTCATGTGGCTTGAAGAAAGTCGTCGTCAAGGATCTGCAATCACAAACACAAGAAAAGATCAAAAACACATGTATAATAAATTAATTCATGAATCAAACATCTATCAAGATGATCAAGGAATTCAATAAATGAGATAATCAATTAAATAACACATTTATTAAACATGATAAATAAGCTATTTAACTAAAGAACTTATTGAGAAAACAATATTCATTTGTATTAACATAAATAAAGAAGAGCCTTACAACTGTGTCCGCCTTGATGTCATACAGGCCTTCCTGGGGTCTGGAATAGGCGTTTCCTTTACTCTGACAAGCCTTGCACTCTCTCAGCTAAAAGAACATGGGTGTGTAACCATTCCCATATAATGATTAGCTATTGGAGTATGAGTCTCTACAACGTTTCTCCTCAAAAATTCTCCAAGTCTAACTCACTAACTCTAAGCTTTAAAGCTTCACTATGGCTTCAATTTATAGGAAAAGAGAGGAGGTTATTGTTCCACATAAGAAGGGAGAGAATGCTCTTTTGAAGGGATTGGGCTCCATAAATCAAGGGGTAGGCTCCCATAATGGAGGAATGAACATACATGATAGGAACAAACCTTCGACTGGATAACTGCTTCTAGAAGCTTCCAGATTTGACTGTTGGGCTTCTACATGTTACTTTCTGTCTTTTCTTTACCTTTTACAGCGGTTCACACCTTTAATGAATAAAAATTATGTTTAGCTCCGCATGATTTAGAGAAAAAAAGCGCGGCACTGCAGGCAATGTTAAGAGAAAGTGCAGTAGAAGTGTTTTTAAGACTTTTATGAAATTTTCTCTTAATTTCAAGGCTTGACTTTAGGAACTTTGATGTTGTAGACTTCTAAGGGAGTACTAAATCATGGTGAAAAATTTTAGTGTAACGTGACCACCCTCAAACGAAATGATCTAACCCAAAGGTGTTTCAATGGGTGCTCTCACACGGCGTGATAGGGCACACCTAAATGAACGAAGACATGAGGGAGAAAATAACAAACAGGCCGCACAAACGTGCACAGGGAACTTGGGCAGTCACAACTTAGCAAATTTGATACTGCCATCATCAAACGAAACGACTTGACCCAAAATTAATTCAAGAAGGCTCAACCCATGCCCAAGTGTATACCACCAAGGAATCTCATCACCACATCTCCATCAAGTGACTCCTCACAAACACACCCCATAAATTTTCTCAAAGGTATGCATCCAATAATGCATCAAAACTAATACCAATCTTGCACTCAGCTCCTTAATGAACTAGATAATGCAAGATCATTGTAGTATGAAGCCTCCAATGAATCCAAATCCATCATGAACTCCCATGCATCATCCTATCCAAATCGTTGGAAAGCATACTTGAATTAGCCATGAGTACCACCACAACTTGTTCTCACCCCGCAAGTCATATGAATGTGCTCATAGGCTACTCATAGGTTGCTCATCAAAGAAATGTCTTTTTGCTCAAAGTGAACAACATCCATCAACCCATTTATAAATGATCTCCATGTAGTGCCAACAATATATCCTTCTCAACATCCTGCTTGAAAATCCTCCATGATGGCCATAAGTGGTACCTAGTAGGTGCACTTGCATAATGTCTTCACATGGTGTCCTCCCATGCCCTCATGTCAATGTACATGACTTTGACTTCCCATGTGTCCATCAAGAGTAGACTCATCTCAACTCTAGTCATCATCATGCATATAGTGTATAGGTTAAGTGACCTTGGTCACTTCTACCATTATCATCATGAGTACTTCCTTTAAGGCTTCTCCCCCACTAAAGGTGCACTAAGAGTTCCTTATTGGTTGTAAGCCATGAAGAAGTCTACCCAAACAATGTTCCCTACCACCAAGGCAGTCCTTGATTCATGCCGAGCACCTAGCCAATTTCCATGTGGTTAAGCATGACCCATATGTGTCACAAATATCATCAAGCTCCACCCTTGTCACGAGCATTTCAACCTACTAGAGTGAGGTCACAAATTTCACTATCAAGGTCTACAACAAGAAATGATCCTTTCTTCTCCAATGTACAAGGTTCCATGATATTCATCAAATTAAAGGTCCTCCGTGGTATTGGAAAAGAATTCATATTCTTGCTCACCCCTGCATACAGTCCATGTCCCAAATGCTCAATTGAAACACAAGTCATATCTTCATGAAGACTCTCTAAGCAAGTGTCCTCCATCCTGATCAATGTCTGCAATGCTTCTGATCCTGGTACCACCTGCTCATCAAGTTCCTCCTCGATCATTGTCACTTCTACAACATTTTCATGTGGTTCATCTACCAATGCTTGCAATGTGCTTGGTCCAGGTTGAAATTGTTCCACAAATTCTTCCTTGATCATATCTACATCCTCCAAATCCTCCCAAGAATCATCCATCACTGATGCTTGCAATGTGCTTGGCCCTGGTCCAACCTGTTCATCAAGTACATCTTTGACTTCTACCACATATGCATAATCCTTGTGAGAATCATCCACCATCAATGCTTGTAATGTGCTTGGTCCTAGCCCAACTTGTTCATCAAGTTATTCCTTGACTTCAATCAAATCTATAGCATCCTTTGGTTCGGCCATAGTGGGCTTCATGTGACCATGATTCATCTTTCCAAGGTCTCTAAGTTTGATAAGCTTATCAAGTAACTTCCTTCGCTCTTCTTCCACTTTTTCCATATCTTCTCGAAGAATTTTAAATTTCTTCATAAGTAGAAATATTTCATCTTTTCTCATGTCATATGTCCTCCTCTTGCATAATGTATCAATGGTCCAACTCGTGTCATCAAACTCCTTTTCCACTTCCTTCGACTTCTGTTTAATATCTTCAAATTTCATTTCCAATGAAAAAAACTCATCCATCAATCTTCAATACCACCTACAACATTGCAACTGTATCCCTGCTCAATAATCAAAAAGCCCTAGAAAGGTAGATCTGACACCAACTGTCATGCCCCTAGACATGTGGTACTCTCCCAACCACTCTATAGATGGGTTCAACACTACCTTATTTATCTCTTTTCAAATATTCAATAAGTAGACTACGCCTAACTCAACACTTGTTTAATTAATATTGAAAAATTTTCTTGTGCGGAAATGAAACAACAATAAACATCGATATCAAACCACATGAGCTCCAATATATTCAAGGGAGGGACAAATCCCGTTAATAAGTCTGTCCTATATTATGTTTCAATAAATATGTACAATCTGCAATAATTATACAACCAAGCCTACATAAACCATTTATGCTTCTTTCCAAATGTGCTTGTACCTTGGTCTAGCCTCAACATCTTCCAAGTAGTTCAAAAAATACAAAGAAACCCTAAAATTCCCTTTTATAACATGTTTCTTAAGTCTTCACGAATTTTGGTTCAAGTGGGTCACTCGGGTCACAGACGCCCTTGACACCCTAAACATGTTTCTGCACACGGGTCACCATTGTCACGGTCTACATGCATTTCATAAACACGTTAGGGTCACGTTTGACCAGAACTGACCATGATGAATTACCTCCATGCCTTTAAACATTTTTTTGCACATCTAAACGATGACGTGTTGCATGAACCCGACTCGACCTGAATGTGCTCACCCTGAACACCATTTTGCACGCGTCTTGTGGAAGGAACCCAACTCGACCCTACCGTGAAAATTGTTCTGCACATGCCCTAAGAAAGGAACCCAACTCCTCCTATGGGTGAAATTTGAACGCGTTTTTACTCGTCTTGACCCAGACTCTGATTCCTTGTTGCGGCTTTGCCCTCCACCCGTGACCTTCGTTCTAGCTCACACCTTAGCTTGCCAATGGTGGAATCAACAAGATGTTGATGTCCTTCTTGATTTCCTTTATCATCCATCACACGTCCTCCTTTTATATGTGTGTTTTCCCATAAATTACTTCCATGGGTGGGGCTTGAACCATATAAGGCCCACCCACTAAACAACTATAAAGCCTTGGTTATGATGTGACATTTCCTCCTTAACGTCGCCTTGCCACCACAACCAACCTATAAACCACCAAGCCAACACTTCGCCATTTTTGGACACATTTATTGTAATATTCCTACATTAACATGAAGCTATTAGGAATATTAATTTTTCTCCAAACACATAGTTAGATGAATAAATGGGTAGGGAGACCCATAAATATTTCTAGCAGCAATAAAAACCCTCTTAATGGGGAAAGGATCATATTCACAGCTAGATAAAAACACCTTCATGTGTGAACAAGGCTTAATGCATGTAGACTGTTATGTATAATTTATTAATTATTAGTTAAATATAGTATCTTAGGTTTATTAAGTGAAAGGGCATGATCAACGATCACGTCTCTTCACCAAGGGACACCGTAAGGCTGTTTAAAGCCTTGGTGATTCCCCATTGTAATAATCTCATCTTTTGTCAATAATAATATATACTTATTCAATTTTACCAGAATTTTTTCACTCCATTGGTATCAAAGCAGTTGATCTTCTGGCCCCTCATCGCTGCACAGAGCTATGCTCCTTGATCCAAGTCTTTGACCGTAAAAATTGCCAACCTTGTTGCCGTTGTGACTGAAGCGTTTCGCTATCAATATTGGAGTTTCTCCTTTTTCTCCACTAAGCCTTTGGCCATAATTAAAAAAAAAGGCAAAAACAAACTAGAGAATTTTTGAAAAGAAATAAAAAAAAGGGGAGAATAATTCATATAAAAAAATTGAAGAAATATTAAAAAAGGAAGAATTTATTTAAAAAATAATAAAAGAGAGAAGGAAAGTCAAAGTATATTAAAAAGAAAAAGAAAGATATATATATATATATATATATATATATATATATATATATATATATAAAGAAGTACATATACGTACATACCAAGACAAATTAAAATTAAAAAGTAAAAATAAATAAGGAAGAGTAGCTAAGGTTATTTTGATTATTCTTTAAGTAGTTTACAAGCTTGTGGTTTTGGAAGCCCATGGTGATTTCCCATGGTATTTGCAAGGTAAAATAAGAAGTAAAGGAATAAAAAATCTCTTGTGAATGGTAAGTTTACTTTTACATGGAGAAATACACACAAGTGGACATATATTTTATAGGTGAATATATGTGAATAGCCACATTTCACTAGGGTTGTAACCTTTCAACAAAAAAAAAGAGTTAAAAAAATCAATTGTTAAAAGAATATATATATATATATATATATATATATATATATATATATATATATATATATATATATATATATATAATTTTAATTAATTAAAATAATTTAATTAGTTAAATTATTAAAAAAAATAAAAAAATTGAAGGAATAATAACTTCATTAAAAATAAGAAGAGAAAGTTAGGAAGGGTTACCTTAAAAACCCTAAAAACTCAATTCAACGGACAAAATGGAATCAATCATTGATGAAAAGAAAATTGAATCTAATTCATAAAGGAAAGAAGGAAGATTTCCGAAACATTATAGTTTGTTTGTTTGTGCGCTAATTAGAATCAAAGGGTTACTTGCGGGAAAGGAAGTTATTATATCTTTCTATCTCATATTTTTTATAATATAATATTTGTATCCTCGTGGATATCTTTGTATTCCAAGTCTTTTGGGTTATTTAACTTGAGAAGGAACTTTGTTCGCTTCATTTGATAGCGATCTTAATCAAGAGAATAGTTATGTTAGTACTAAATGTGCCAATGAATTAGTTATCCCCGAATCAAATATAATGGAAATAACGCGAAAATTAAAAATAATACGAGATAGGGAATTTACACCTAAGTATTGGGGACTATTCCTTTGTCTCCCAATTTACCGTTAAAACCTTATTTTCTAATGATAGTGATATAATTATGGGTTCGTTCTGGATGGAATCACTATGGTCATTCATCCTTAATACAAAAATGAAGTTTTTAACATTCTCCTACAAAAAGAAGAAAATAATGCTACAAGATGTCAACTTAAAGAAAAATTCAATGACACATGAAGACATTCAAGAAATTTCAAAAGTAATTTCTCAAAAAAGTAAAAACGCGATTCAAAATATGAAGAAGGAAATTGAAAAAATCACAGCTAACAAGAATGAAGAAGTTGCTCACCTTAAGGACCACAAAGAAAAATTTCTAACACAAATTAAGAAATTGAAGAAGGATAAGAAGTCATTGGAAAAAAAGGTGAAACAACTTGTCGAAAAAGAGTCGTTGAAACCGACAAATGTAGAAGTTCAAGTTGCAGGAAAAAGGAACATTGATCCAGTAAATGTCTCAATTGAAGAGGACGACAAGAAAATTGCAGAAGAAACACACTTAGATGCTAGACGAACGAGGGACATTATAAGTGAAGGTTCTGTAACCTACTCAATAACATCCTCGCCAAAAGAAAATCAAAGTCAAACCAAAAAAGTTCCATATCGACATCCAAATCATGGGAGCAGACAACTCAACAAATCTATGTATTCAAAACAGAAGCAAGCTAATATTTCAACAAATACTAACGAATCATCACAAGTTTCCAGTCATCGTAAGTTTCTACAAAATATTGATTTAGGATGGTCCAATCCATTCTCAGTGCGACAGTTTTGTTTGTCACTCAGAGGATTGTATCGACTTGTATCGATAAGGATGACTGTCCTGAGATGAGAAGATGTTCGTAGCAGGAAATGAAATCGAGGCCTTTCATCGATAAGCTTTGAGGACAAAGATTTTTAAGGGGAATGGAATGTAATGAATAAGTAATGTAAATAAATGATAAATTAGTTAATTAGTAATTAGGCTGAAAGGTCATGTCTGATAACAAATACAAGATGAAGAAATTATTATCTATAAAATTTTGAGGAAAAAGTTCTAAAGGAAGGGCCAATTCATAACAAATAAATAAATTAAAGTTGATATATTAAATTGTGATGAAAGCGAATGACGAAAGAAAATTAAGAAAATGATACGTCATTGATCTAAAGGAAAGTGTCAACTATAAGCTTTGAGGACAAAGCTTTTGAGGGAAGTAATGGCTAATGCACTAGTATTGGAAATTCCCAACTTTTCTCAACCATTTATCATCGAATGTGATGCCTATGGATTCAATATTGGTGAAGTATTAATGCAAGAAGGGCACCCTATTTCTTTTGAAAGCAAAAAGATAAATAAACAAGAGCATCTCAAGTCCACATACAACAAGGAAATGCTTGCAATTATGCATGCATTGGCCAAATGTAGACAATATCTGTTAGGGAGTAAATTTTCCATCCGAACGGATCATAACAGTCTTGAGTATCTCCTTCAACAAAAAACACTCTCTAAAGAACAACAAAAATGGATCGAGAATATTTTCGCTTTCGACATGGAGATATTACATAAGAAAGGAAAAGATAATGTAGTAGTAGATGCCCTGTCTAGAAAAGATGAAGAATCAACACTACTTGCAGTTTCGGTTGTTGTTCCTGAATGGATTAATGAGATTAGAAGTGAGTACACCAAGGATTCATAATTGTTGGATATAATCAATAATCTCCCAAGAAATTCAAAATTTGAGTGGAAGAACGATATCTTATGGTACAAAGGAAGAATTTATCCAAACTCGAAATCCAAGTTTATTTATAAAATACTCAAGGAATCACATGATTCCATGTCATCTGGGCATGTAGGATATTTTAAAACCTATTACAATGCACGTCAGTCATTATTTTGGAAGGGTATGAGTCACGATATTCAAAAATATGTTGCAGAATGTGACAAGTGTCAAAGAAATAAATGCGAAAATATTATGACACCTAGGTTACTTCATCCCTTAAATATTCCAACTCAGAAATGGGAAGAAATATTGATGGATTTTATTGAAGGATTACCTGTATCTGATGGTAAGGATAAGATCTTCATCGTAGTAGATAGATTCACCAGATATGCTCACTTTATCGCTATCAAGAAAACAGACTCTACAAAGCAAATTGCAGAGATATTCTACAAACATATTTATAAACTACACGGCTTCCTGAAAGTCATTGTCAGTGACATGGATGCCAATTTTAAAGGAAATTTTTGGAAGGAATTTTTCAACCACATCGGAACCTACCTCAACATGAGCTCATCTTATCACCCCCAAAAAGAAGGGCAAATAGAGGTTTTCAATAAATGTTTGGCAGCTTACCTACTGTGTTATGCTACGGAGAAACAAAATAAGTGGGTTCAATGGTTACATCTTGCCGAATGGTGGTATAATTTACTTACCATACATCAACAAAAATGACTCCATTCCAAGCTTTATATGGATATGAGCCCCCGAAGTGGAAATATTTTTCTTCAGTCTAAACAAATTTTCCAGCAGTTAAAAATTAGCTAGAATAACACCAAAAGGTTGTCCAAGTTCTAAAAGAAAATCTGAATATTGCACAGAATCGTATGAAGAAATAGGCTAACCGTAATCGAACTGAGAGATCATTTGAAGTTGGAGACTGGGTGTTTTTAAAATTCCAACCGTACAAGCAGTTGTCCCTAAAATAAAAAGGGACACATAAATTAGCTCCAAATTTCTATGCTCTGTATCAAAATATTAAAAATAGCAGTCAAGTTGCTTATGGGTTGAGCCTTCCCGATACAAGTCGTGTTCACAATGCCTTCCATGAGTCATGCTGAAAAAAAGCACTGGGTGACCATCTGTCATCCCAAACGACCCTCCAAATTTTTGATGATGAAGGAAGGACCATTTTGGAGCCTGAAAGTATCCTATCTACCCGAGAAAAGAAGCTACACTCTTGTGTTATTACGAAATATTTAATCAAATGGAAGGATTTCCCCGTAGAAGAAGCCTCTTGGGAATTCGAATTATTTTGCTACAAGAACCATCGTTATGTATGCTTTGAGGACAAAACATATTTAAGAGAGGGGCAATGTGATGTATAATTTATTCATTATTAGTTAAATATAGTTATCTTAGGTTTATTAAGTGAAAGGGCATGATCAACGATCATGCCTCTTCACCAAGGGACACCATAAGGATATATTTAAAGCCTTGGTGATTCCCCATTGTAATAATCTCATATTTTATCAATAATAATATATATTTATTCAAGTTTACCATAGTTCTTACACTCCATAGACAAAGTCAAGTTTGACCAACTCAACTAAGCTAAGATGGAGGATGTGGAGCATTAATAAAGATAACTCAGTGGGAATGTAGATCTGTTTAGATATATAGAATAAAGCCACATTTACTGTGGATGAAGACTTTGCATGGAAATCCATTCAAGGTTGATCCAGTCAATATTGATCTAGTCGAGATTGACTAAATCAAACAGCGTTGCAAAAAGAAGAGTAAGACTAATGGAGGCAGCATAATTTTGGAATGAGATTCAATGCATGAAGATGGAAACCCCAGTGAGTGGGACCCAAGGTGAGGAGGATCACATATTTTATAAGGAGGAGGATGGTAGCCATATGGGGTTAGCTTATGATTATTATTTTATGATTATATGGTCTGTTTAGATATATTTATTTCTCTGGCTATTTAGCTGAGATAGAGTGTTGTTTAGCACAAGGTCTTCCTATTTAGGAATTCCTTCTCTTCCATTGAGTAGCTCCTGGAGGAGCCTTGCACTATAATTTCCACTATCTGGCTTCAATCTAAGCTTCATCTTCCTTTGACAGCATAGATCTTGTTGAGGATTTGACTGTTTGAGAAAGCTGCAACAAGTGGAGGCTAGATCTTTAGATCTAGGCCATCTCAATACTTATTTTCAGTGGAGAAGTCTTATAATCCATTGGGAGGACAAAATTGAAGGTTGTGAGCTATATTTCCATATATTGGCTATAATCCAACATCATTTTATCCCCTGCAATGCAGAGAGAGTCTACATCTACGTTATTTCTGAAGGAACTACTGCAAGGTGATTCAGTGCACCATTGGGAGAGTTGATTTTCTGAGTGTTGGGGATATGCCCTTGACTTTGGAGATATGTTGGAGGAGATCCATTTATTTCTTATATCATATCAGATCCAATTTCCAGATCTGAATATTTCCATAGATCCGCAGTGTTACAACTCAGATCTACACTTTGTACATGGTGTATTGCTGAAAACCCCAAGGGGGATTGATAAAAGAGCCTGTATAGTGCATGGATCCGCTATAGATCTAATATTTTTTCCACATATTTTATCTATATATGATTTAAAACCTACTTCTATTGCAGAGGTAATAAAATAACGCTTTCATGGTATTCCAACTTTCATACATGGTTGTAGTCTTTATTTTTACATGATTTTCAGCTATTTATGTCATGGGAGGCCTATTTAACTATGCAATAGTGATTTGTTTCTGAAATAATTTCATATATAGTTACTATAATATCAGATATAGGGGATCCATGAGCTTCATTTACATTTCATTGCACATATTTCTGAAAAATGCATTATTTTAGCATGTATTGCTGAGCAGTCCCATTCTGGGATACTACAGTGGTATCAGAGCATGATCTTTGCCTCAACCTGTGAGTTTCAAGAAAAATATCAGAATGATGGAAATAATGAGTCTTCTCTCATCTCTTTTCATATCTAGGAAGGACCTCGCCAAGGAGGTCAAGCAAATAAGAAGTGAAGCCAAGTCAGGGTTTCAAGATGAGGAAGGTCCAAGTACTTCCTATCAACAAAAAGAGGATCTGGTATTGCATGAAGCTCCAAAGAAACAAACTATGGCCTTTTATTTGAAGGATAAGAGGCATAGAAGTGAATAATACTTATATCATGATATTATAAGTGAATATATTTCAGAATATAAGTCTCAACCTAGAGTTATCAAGAAGAATCTTAGTCTTCTAGAGTTTATTCAGCTCAAAGAAGAAAGGAGACCTTGCAGCAATGGAAGAATGAAGGGAAATATATTTCTATTTTCTACCTTTGATGGGTCATCCTCATGCACAAAAAAGTCTTGGGGAATAAATTTTGATGCCTTTTTCCTACTACATCCAGTAGTGGAGAAAGAAGTTGTTGAGATTGCAGTGTTGAACCTTCAAGGTGAAGCACACAATTGGTGGTTCAACCATTTGAGTCATGCAAAAGTGACTGCATATGAAGATTTTACTCAAAGGTTGATCAAGAATTTTTATAAGAATAAGGAGAAGCCTTCACCACCACTTACTGTAGGAGCACTTGCTTCAAGGGGAAGGAAACTTGCACCTTTGCAAAGTGAACTTGATCTCTTGATATCTAGAGTCCCATGCACTATTCTAGAGATGCATGAGGGAGAAGAGACCTATACCAGCGTTGATGAAGCTATAAAAGAGCAGCCATCATCATCAGGAGTTGTGGAATCCATCACACCGGAAGGAGGAACCCTTATAGCAGTACAAGATGTTCCCAAGTTGTACCAAGGTATGCAAATGTTTCCATTTCCTGTTATTTCAATGCACCATGTGGAGAATGATGGGATTGTACTATTTCATGACCAAGGGTCAAACAATATTGCCGATTTGGAGTAGCATACTTTCACTACATTAAGCAGCCTTGATTCATTGAAGGAAGAGACAAACAGTCATCCTAGTGTATCATTGATGAGCTGCACACAACCCTTGAGGTTGGAATGTAGTTTCTTGGAGGATGGGATGAGTATTGTCTTGAACAATACATTGCAAAACTATGTGTTGAGCATTGGATTTGATATTGAGGTAGTAGTTGCACCATCATGGAGATCACTAGTGTTGTCATTTAACAACAGTGATGAGTTGGGGGCCCAACCATTGTTGGAACATTCCAATGACTTTCCCATATATATAACAAAGGGGGAGCAGATAGATGATGGAGGACATCTTAGGATGGATAACATCTCTCATGTTTGAGTTGGATATTTCTTGATGAGCCCTAAAAATCATGATGGGAGGTGTTTTCCTACCACCTATTTGGATCCTTATGGGATCAACTTTGTCATTGAGGAGATTGCATTTCAATATCCCATGAAATGAAAAGACATAAATCTGATTTGGGAGGATGGTATTCTCCATTGTAGGAATGGTAATTATAGACGTGACGATAGACACTCACCATGGGTTGGATGGGTGATTTTGATGAGAAAGAGGTTGAGAAACCACTTGCATATTTATGACACTAGACAGCAGGATGAAAAACTGTGTTGGTTACTCTTGAAAGAGTTTTGTCATCCCATGACACATTCTATTTCAAACGGTATGTGGATGGATGGAATTTGGCATGGCACTTACATCATATGGAAGAAAGGAGTTTGGGTGTATTGGAATGATGTGATATCTTTCATAACAACTATTATGATATTGCTCCATGATTTATGTGATGATGGTGTGGGGAGGCAACTAGAGCTGTTGTTTCTTTGGTTCTCATTGAGGGAGTATGGGCTGATCTTATCCCATATTTTGCATGATGTTGCAAGAGTAGGAGATGGCACTACCATGGTGCAAAGGGGCTACTCTTTAATGTTGGAATATGTGAAGGTTCTTCCACTTTGGAGAGGATATCTCACATATAGCAGCATTATGTTTGATGGTGACTTTGACATGAGGGTTGTTAAAGGAAGAAGTTATGAGTTCGAAGGAGCCTATTTACATAGGCCAACAAAACTATCACTTGGGAGATTGGGTTATTTGATGGAGTGTTCCCACGATCACTTCGCATATGATGCACTTGATGGCCATGTAGGAGATGAGAGTGATCGAGTAGTGGATGGAGACATCTATTACCATGATATGATCTTCTTGAGTTGGATTTTCAAGCATAAGAAGAGAGATCTACATGTATTAGTTGTGGGCTTTCTTTCCATGCACCTTGATGCATATCATTCTTTGATGGAGGAGTTCACTTGGGAGGGAATCCAACATGATGTATATCATCATATGGGGAGATGCATAGCTCAGAATATGATTGAGAGGTTGGCCCAACCACTTCCCTACTAATTTGGAGTGAGGGAGAAATTTCAATTAAGCCATTTCAGCTCAATGACCAAAGTACATGATAGAGGATGTATATTTATGCTTTATAACTTATACTCCATTATTTTATATGATCAGCATATTGTACCAAGGAGGGTATTACCTTCTGGCATATTGTTTGGTGATGTACTTAAGGCCATTTGCAGCATTTATGATGGCCATTCTATTTATGGATTGTTGGGGATGCCACATGATTTTTGGTGTGCACCATTGGCACCAAATGCTACTTTCATGATTTCATCTTGTAGGATGATTGTGGAAGAAAACTAGTGGCAGAAAAGACACTTGTTCTACTTTGTATTGAGGTAGGAAAGAGATGCACTACACTAGTTCCACATATGGAACTATGATCACCTCCTGGTTGTCCTTTCACAAATTTATTTCATTTGTTTATGCTTCCATATATTGATGAGGTTCTTATGTTTATGGGAAGCCTTGTTGGGAGAGTGTCACAAGAGTTGGAGGTGCCCATTGGGAGTATGATTATCCATACTTCATACGTTACATTTTTTAGGAGAAACAATGAGAAAACCATGATTTCTACACTACACCTCTTGTCTTCATGTGGGAGGAACCATTTTAAGAGCTTGAGTTTTTGGGAGGAGCACTTCATGGTCGTTTTGATTGATGGGGTGACTTGGGTCATTCTTGGGGATCGTGATATTTCAGCCCAATATCAACAACAACCCCATACATATCATAAGTGGAGAGAGAAGCAGCGTGGGATGGACATTCTAGTCCAGCAAATTCAACCACGCAGCCCACCTTCTTTGCAGGAGCTTAAGGTGGAGGATTTGTTTCATGAGTTGCCATGTTGGAGGGTGACTCACTTTTTATGGATGATAGCTTGGGGATGGAGGCTTCACATGGGGATGATTATTCGCAATATATTTCTGATTCCATGCCTCAAGAAGGCCTCTAGACCACATATTTTTGTTTCCATGTATGTCCCACTTTTTCATGTTGAGAGCCATTTGGAATTTTCACCAAAGGCATACTTTTTATAAATGGGAGGAACAGCTTGAGGACATATTGTTGAGAAAGCATATTGTTCTTTGGAGGAACTTATCACTTGATGATGCTACAAGGGGAAGAGGGGAGGCTCTTTAGTTCTATCCTTGTAGTTGCTTGAGGACAATCAACATTTGGGAGGGAAGGACTATAATATTCCTACATTAGCATGCAACTATTAGGAATATTAATTTTTCTCCGAACACATAGTTAGATGAATAAATGGGTAGGGAGACCAATAAATTTTTCTAGTAGCAATAAAAACCCTCTTAATGGGGAAAGGATCATATTCACAGCTGGATAAAAACAACTTCATGTGTGAAAAAGGCTTAATGCATGTAGACAAAGTCAAGTTTGACCAAGTCAACTAAGCTAAGATGGAGGATGTGGAGCATTAATGAAGATAACTCAGTGAGAATATAGATCTGTTTAGATACATAGAATAAAGCCACATTCATTGTAGAAGAAGACTTTGCATGGAAATCCATTCAAGGTTGATCCAGTCAATATTGATCTAGTCGAGATTGACTAAATCAAACAGCGCTGCAAAAAGAAGAGTAAGACTAATGGAGGCAGCATAATTTTGGAATGAGATTCAATGCATGAAGATGGAAACCCTAGTGAGTGGGACCCAAGGTGAGGAGGATCACATATTTTATAAGGAGGAGGATGGTAGCCATATGGGGTTAGCTTATGATTATGATTTTATGATTATATGGTCTGTTTAGATATATTTATTTCTCTGGCTATTTAGCTGAGATAGAGTGTTTTTTAGCACAAGGTCTTCCTATTTAGGAATTCCTTCTCTTCCATTGAGTAGCTCTTGGAGGAGCCTTGCACTATGTTTTCCACTATTTGGCTTGAGGCCAAGCTTCATATTCCTTTGACAACATAGATCCTGTTGAGGATTTGACTGTTTCAGAAAGCTACAGTAAGTGGAGGCTAGATCTTTAGATCTAGGCCATCTCAATACTTACTTTCAGTGGAGAAGTATTCTAATCCATTGGGAGGATAGTATTGAAGGTTGTGAGATATATTTTCATATCTTTGCTATCGGCCAACATAATTTTATCCCCTACAGCGTAGAGATATTCCAGATCTGTGTTATTTCTGAAGGAGATGCTGCAAGGTGATTCAGTGCACCATCGGGAGAATTGATTTTCTGAGTGTTGGGGATTTGCCCTTAATTTTGGAGATCTGTTGGAGGAGATCAGTTTATTGCTTATATAATATCAGATCCAATTTTCAAATCTGATATTTCCATATATTTTCAGTCTTACAACTCAGATCTACACTTTGTACATGGCGTATTGCTGAAAACCCCAAGGGGGATTGATAGAAGAGCTTGTATAGTGAATGGATCTGTTGTAGATCTAATATTTTGTCCACGTACTTGCTCTAGATCTGATGTACAACCTACTGATATTGTAGAGGTAATAAAATAGCGTTGTTATATTCCATCTTTCATACATGGTTGCAGTGTCTATTTTTACAGAATTTTCAGCTATTTATGGCATGGGAGGCCTATTTAACTATGGAATAGTGATTTGTTTATGAAATCCTTTCAGATCTAGTTACTATAATATCAGATCTAAGGGATCCATGAGGTACATTTACATTTCATTGCACATATTTCTGAAAAATGTGTTATTTTAGCATGTATTGCTGAGCAGTCCCATTTTGGGATATTACATTTATGCACATCAATCGTAAATGTTTCACGGTCACCATGATAACATCACCTAATAGAAAATACGATTGTTGTCCATTGGTGAGCCCATATAACATTTTGTCACTATTTTCATTGCTTTGTCAACCGTCATTCGTCACATGTCCATCGAACGCTTCCAATGACATTGGTCATCATCCTCGACTCGCGAGTCTTACAGGGGTGGTTTACGTCACAACGGACGTAAAATTGGGCGGTTTCCATTAAGAAGGGACATGTAAACCTTAGATTCCACACAATTGGGCCTCTGTCATCATGGCGGGTGAGGAAACCCAACCTTTGCTGCACTTGGATGGCTTTCATCATGACGAGGCATGAAAACCATAGGTTCCAGAGGCAGACCAGGGAAGTGGTTTCCATCACACTGTGAAATGGAAGCCCCAACTTCGCTACACTTGGGTAGTTCTTTATCATGCCACGTAATGGAAACTATGAGTTCCATAAACTTCGGTGATATCGGTTATGTCGTGACATGGAAATGAAATTTCCCCACACCAAGGTTGTAGTTTTCATCGGGGCAGGAGATGGAAACTGCAACATTCCCAAAATTAGGCAGTTTCCCTCCTAGCACGAAATAGAAGACCCAAAGTCCCACAGACTTGGGCAGTTCTCCATTGTGCTGCGATATGGAAACCTAAGCTCCTTGCACCAATTCTGTGGTTTCTATCATGGCGGGACATGGAAATCCCCAAGTTTCCCAGAATTGGGCGGTTTTCATCATACTGCAAAAAATGGGAACCCCTGAGCTTTGCAGACTTGAGCGGTGGTTTTTTTCGTGCCATGAAATAGAAACCAAAAGTTCCCCATACTTGGGAGACAATTTTAGCCATGGTGTAGCATAGAAACCCCAAATTTCTCTTACTTGGGTGGAAATTTCCGTCACGTTGCCGCATGAAACCCCCAATTTCCCCGTGCTAGAGTTGCAGTTTCCATCGTGGCGGGACACGAGAACCCTAGGTTTCCCAGACTTGGGAAATTTTAGTCATGCCACGAAATGGAAACCCCAAGTTTCTCCAAATTGGGTCGGTTGTCTGTCGTGTGGTGAAATTGAAACCCCCAAGTTTCAATGACTTAAGAGGCAGGTTTTTATGCACCGCGACATGGAAAAAACCCCGAGTTCCCTAGAGGCTTGGTCCATGGTTTCAAAACACCACCTGTTCCCTAAACTCGGGCAACAGTTTCTATTTTCATGGGAACCCAAAGTTCCCCACACTAGGGGTGTGGTGAAAACCCTGAGTTTCCAGTGTGTTGTAAAATATGGAAACCCGTGATTTTCGTCAGGGGCGGGACATGGAAACCCCAAGTTCCCAGGATTGGGCACGACCCTCTTCCATGTGTCGCGAAATTGAATCCCCAATCCCCATGTTCCCTAGACTTGGGTGCAGATCCTACCCATGACGTGACAAGGAAATCCCAATTTTCCCAACGTGTTTCTCTCTGGGGAGCGGGACAACATCGAAACCCCCAATTCCATAGGCTTAGGTTGGTTTTATGTCATGCCATGAAATGGAAGCACACCCAATGTGTTCCCTGGACTTGGGTGGAGGAGCTTTTGGCAATGCCGTGACATGTAACCACCAACCATAATTTCCCTAGACTGGCGATCTATCTCACAATCGTGGCATGGAAACCCCAAATTTCCCGACGCGAAGCAAGAAATTCATTTTTGAGATGCGAAAAAAATAATAATTTTTGAATGAAGGACGAGGGGAAAAAGGTGCAACGAAGATAATTGTCCAAATTTAAAAAAAAATGATAAGAGCAAAGCTCTGAATCGAGACAACCAAAGGATGAATCTCAGTGGATCATGGCAGTAAGGCCACTCTGCCACTTACAATAACCTGTTATGTATTTAAGTCTTCTACAAAGTATTCTTCTCAACGACCATTTGAAATTGAACTTCAAAGCTACCCCGACTGAGATGCTTCACGATCGCAGTTTGCAAATGACATAGGCCCCTGGGGTGACAAAGCGATTCCCCTACTGTGGGTCGAGATACACTCGAAGAGTGACATGCACCACTTCTAGCATGGATTCTGGCTTAGAGGCATTCAATCATAATCCAAAACACAATATCTTTTCGCCACTGGCTTTTCAACCAAGCGCGATGACCAATTGTGTGAATTAATGGTTCCTCTCGTACTAAGTTGAATTATTGTTGTAGTGTGGTTCACTAGTAGGGTAAAAATAACCTGTCTCACGATGGCCTAAACCCAACTCATGTTCCCTATTGGTGGGTGAAAAATCCAACACTAGTTGAATTCTGCTTCACAATGATAGGAAGAGCCGACATCAAACGATCAAAAAGTAGCATCACTATGAACACTTGGCTGCCACAAGCCAGTTATTCCTATGGTAAATTTTCTGACACCTCTAGCTTCAAATTCCAAAATTCTAAAGGATTGATAGGACACGCTTTCACGATTTGTATTTGTATTGAAAATCAAAATCAAATGAGATTTTACCCTTTTGTTCCACATGATATTTCTGTTCTCATTGAGCTCATTGTTGGTCGCTTTAATTGTTTTCACAATTCAAGCTCCACATAAATTGTCAACCCGAGGAAGTCTGTTTATTCCAAAGACAATCACACACTGGATATGCTCAATTTCAAAAGCAAAAACAATGTTGTAGTAAAAATCCACACAATTATCAATCATACAAATCTAATTATTCACACTCTGTTTAATCAAAGCTAAAGTCACTTAAGTTATAGCAGAAGTAATTCCTATATTGCAGTTTAGAATCCAAATAAAGGCAAATCAATCTGCAGGAAAGGAAACCAATCAACCATAACAGGAACAGGACCCTATTCCTTTGAATAGGAACTTCAGCACCTGCTGCCTGACACTAATCACTCTGTAGAAAAGATAACTTAAGAGAGCAGGACCCTATTCCCATGAACAGGAACCTTCAGCACCTGTCTCCTGTTTCTAATCACACTGCAGGAAAAGAAAAGTAATTAATGGAAACAAGACCCTATCCCTTTATACAGGAACCTTCGGCACCTGCCTCCCAGCATTATACATTCAAAAAAATAACAGAAACAAATTTCTCGACTTCCTAAGAATGAATGTACTGAACTCATGCAGTGTTAAGGAAACATAATACTCAATAAACTACAGAACTGTGTAACTGGTGTCTCAGCAACAGAATTAAAGTAAAGTCCAAACAGCATAAAGAAATTGAACAAACTACAGGGACAGTCGGGTGAATCTTGTGAGGAAGGCGGGCCCTTTCTTTTTCCTTCTCACAAGATTCCCCAGGAAAGGATTAAATTGGAGCGCTCAAAAGGAAATTTTATTCATTTGTCAAAAGAAATGATACATTACAAATGGAGTCTAGCTCCAGTTCTCTCAAACACAATGTTCTCCTGTAGCTTTCAAACTTGAACTCTAATCCCCCTCTAATGATGATGTCTCCTCTTTTTAAAGAGGAGACATCTCTTACAATTACATGAGAGCAAATCTACATTTATCCCGAATCTGTTCTTCTTTCTTAAAACAGGCTATTCTGTTCTTCCATAAAAAGATATTGTTACAACAGATACCAAAAGAGTACTATCTTCAGAATAATCCGTGTAACCACGTCTTCATGTTGTTGCCATTTTTCCACAAAATGCTCTTCCAGAATCGCAAATTACGAATAGTGGCGGAATTTGCGTGCCTGCTGGCTGTTTCAGCAACGGAGTCGACTGTTTCAGCAACGAAGTTTGACTGTTTCAGCAACGGCTGATTGTTCCAGCACAGCATATAACTTATCTGCGATCTTTTAGACTTATGTTAGAAACAATCTACTTCGATTAATGATAAAATATAAGAGTAATATGGAATTATATGTAAACAGATTAAACATATAATAAAGAAGAGGATTTTATATACCTTGGGATAAATTAAATGAAACTAATGATGGAATCCTTTTTAAACATGGTTATAAAAGGTAAGGTGGTGTCAAAATATATAGTAAAAATGATACATAGTGAGGTCCTAACATCCCCCCCAGCTGAAAGTGTTGCACGTCCTCATGCAACTCCTAGTCTGAGTCAGAGTCTGAGTACTGACTCTGTGCATGCAAGTTGCTCAAGAAGAAGCTGGAGAAGGGGGCTTCTGTCGGAGCTCGGAATCCTCTATTATTCTGTAATTGCTTCCATGCTACAGCTTCTCCTCCAATAAAGATGCCATAGTGTGTGAACCCTGTGTGCTGGTTGATTCTATTGAAGTTGTCTGCTGATCCACAGCTGTAGCTGGTTCTTGTGGAGCAGCTACAACTAGTTTCCCTGTATTATCATGCTTGGTGTATGATTATTGTACCAAAGTGGTTGGTTCTTGTGTTTCAGCCTCTGGGTAAGTGACTGGTTCTTGTGTGACAGTCACTGTTTGAGCCATAAATGATGTCGTATTATCCCGGGGCACTGGTTCTTGTGTGGCAGTGCCACTGGACGAGATGGGTTGGGGGATTTGAAATGGGGGTGAAAATTGAAGTTTTAACAGAATAGTGGCGGGGTCAGGGGAAATGGGAGTAGCTCCCGTTTCAACAGTCATCTTCATTTTCCTTTTTGGTAGGAAAGCAGAGAAGTCACGGTCTTTCCTTTTCTTTGCAGGGGAAGATTCTTTTCTGGGGGAAGGGCTTTCGGAAGAAGTGAAAATTTGGAATTTGGCCCTTGTTCGTCGTTTTGAGACAGAGACTGTTGGGGTTCTTTTCTTCCTTTTATGAGTAGGCGGGGATGGGGGTGTTAGAGATTCATCGCTAGGGATAGAAATAGTGGGACGGGTTAACTCTACTAAGTGGGACAAACTTGGGGTTGGGTCAACTGGCTCTGAGGATGGAATTACTGGGGAATCTGGGATATCGTCCAGTTTCCCTTCATAAGGATTCTCAGGAGTTTCTTGGGAACTTCCGGCTTGTTGGGGGATTTGGGCCTGTTGGGGAATTTCGGCCTGCTGGGGAACAAGGAGTGGATTATTTAGAGGGGGGTTTTGCTGAGCAAAACCCCTCTAAATTAATAATTGGCATAAACGGTGATGGGTGAGGGATAACAATGGGAATTTAGCCCGTCTGAAATAATAGGACATGTTTTTGATATAACCAAGCAGATAATAGGGAATATTAACTAATCGACCATTCCTTAAATGATTCATCAAAACGAATTCGTGTTGGTAGACTACCTGGTAACGCCCTTCGCATGTCAAGTAGTGCTTGATGAATTCTGCTACTGTTGGCCATGGTCGAGGAAGTGAATGCAGACTTACACCACGGCCTTTAAGTTCAACTGGTTCATTTGGAAGAAGAAAAACTTGCTGTGCATTTAAAATCACTTGCTTCCTATTGAACCAGCAAGTCCCAATAACCTGAAAACCTGAAACTTGAGCTATGTCCTCCTCTGTAACTGAAATGTGGACCCCTTGAACTACTGAATAATTCCCCTGAAGGTTTTGTGCGAACTGTAAAACTTGCTGCTCATCAAATTCTCCTAACCTTTCGAAGTATGCTGTCCATCCTGCTTGTTGAAAAATTTGATAGACCTCTGGGAACATTTGAAGAAGATTTATCGAACCAGGCTCGTGTCTGATAGCCGACCCTCCCATGGCTACTAGCTTGAGTTACATGCAGAGGCACAGAAGACAGAAACACAGGCTTTGGTCAAGCTAGTTGTTGCAACAGAGGATGCGGAGTCTCAATGTCGGCGGAAATGGAATGAATAATGACGGAGGATTGGTTGATGTGAAATGATTATTCAGTTTTCAAAATCCCCCCCCCCTACGTATGGTGCAATGATGTTTGAGCGTGTGGAGATTGCAATCATTATGAGCGAGATCCTCTCTTTAAAATATAATTTAACTGCATTACATTAAAAACCACATACCTTACATTTTTTACCTTTGGTTTAATAATTCGAAGTGTAGAGTGCTTCATAATGGCTTGATACTTATGGAAGAATCTGTAGATTTCTCTGAATTTTAGAACAGGAGCATAACAGGATCTGCTCAGTACTGAATAATTTCCACCCAAAGGATCTGAAGAGTAAAAGTGGAGAACTGAAAATCTTGTATAGCAGGAAAGAAATGATGTTTTAATGATGAAAAGATGAATGACAGGTTGCTGAAACTGGTGTTTCAGCAACGGAAAAATGAATGACGCGTTGCTGAAACTGGTGTTTCAGCAACGGGAAAAATCAGGAAAATGGGATATAATGACTTGGGTTTAGGACAAGTGGGGGAAGTTTTTGATAAAGGATAATTTCAGCAGTAAGGGATAGGAAATACTAGCTGAAGGATGATATTTCAGGAATGGTAGAAGTGGGAAAAATGGAAAAAGGGAAATAATGTAGAAATGGGATGAAGGGATATTACTAGGAAATGGGATAAAATGATGGGAACAAGCTTCTGTGATTGAAGCTTCCGATCTTCTTATGATGGATTTGTCCTCCTTAATGAGCTTTTCCAGAATCTGCAAAATTCAATTGTAATATGCCAACCCTTGACAGGGATTATTAGTTTTAAATCTAATCTAATCTAATACTAAAAAAACAGTGCAGAAAATTAAATGTTGTGAGGAGCAGAAGACTCCCCTAGAAAAAGATAATGAATATCAGTCATGCAAGCAGTCTTGAAATCCTCTTTAGAAACAGGGCGCTGGTATAAACGAAGCCTATGACCATTGAATAGTAGAGGTGTTTTAGAATCATCAATTGTTAAAAGTCTTACCGTTCCATTAGAAAAAACAACATCTACCTCATATGGTCCAAGCCAACGTGTACGTAGCTTACCCTGAAAATTTTCAAACCGAGAGTCATACAATAAGGCCCAATTACCTTTTTGGAACTGCTTGTGTTTGATAATTTTATCATGCCACTTCATTCTCTGTTGTTGAATCATGGTTGTTTGGTGAATGGCATCTAATCTCTTTTCATCCAACTCAAGAAGCTGCTGCAACCTAGCTTTCTGCACATCAGTCAAATCAAGATTAACAGCTAAAGCAGTTCCTAGAGTTTTGATTTCAAATTCCATAGGAAAAATAACATTTTTACCATAAACCAATTCATAGGGATAAAAACCTGTAGTGTTTCTTCAAGTAGTTATGTAAGCCCATAATGCTTCAGGGAGACTTTGATACCAATCCTTCTGGTTGTCCTTCACTGTTTTAGTTAGAATGGCTTCTAATACTTTATTTGTGCTTTCCACCTACCCATTGGCCTGGGGGTGGTATGGTGTAGTCATTCTATGATGAATATGATATTTCTGAAGGGTAGACTTAAAACCATGAGAATTGAATGGAGGTCCTCCATCTGTAACTAGCTCTCTAGGAATTCCAAATCTGGTGAAGATTTCTTCAAATAAGAAAGCTAGGACAGCCTCTTCATTGGCTCTAATAAGTGCTTTGGCCTCCACCCATTTATTCATATAGTCTGTAGAGACTAATATATAAGTTCTTTGATTGGATGGAGGATTAATGGGTCCTATGAAATCCAAGGCCCATATTTCAAATGGTTCAGAAACTACCTGGGGGTTTAATGGCATTTGATCTCTATGATTGGGTTGACCCATTCTCTGGCAGCTGTCACAAGCCCTCACATATTTCTTTGCATCCTTAAATACTGAGGGCCAATAGTAACCCATCCTCAAAATTTTGTGTGATGTTCTTTTATCAGCAAAATACCCTCCACAAGGGCCATCATGACAAGCTTTCAGTATGTCATACACTTCATCTTCTCTAATGCATCTCCAGATTTCCTGATCAAGCCCTGTGTAGAAAAGACACCCACTTATCCAACTATACCTGGCACTTTGTTGAACAATTCTTCTCTTTTCTCTGTATGACAGGTGTGATGGTAATTTTCCTACAACCAAATAATTGGAAATATCTGCATACCATGGAGAGTGAGCAGAAATTGCAAACAAATACTCATCAGGAAAAGAATCATCTACTGGAATATTATTATCAGTTTTTAACCGTGAAAGGAAATCAGCCACCACATTTTCTTTACCAGGCCGATCTACAATTGTGATATCAAATTCCTACAGTAATAATAGCCATCTGGTAACTCTAGCATTTGTAACAGATTTTTTCATTAAATACTTGATAGCTGAGTGGTCAGTGTGCACAAAAGTAGAATAACCAATGATATAGTGTCGAAATTTATTAATGGCATAAATTACTGCAAGAAACTCCTTTTCGGTAACTGTATAATTAAGCTCAGCAGGGGTCATATTCTTACTAATAAAGTAGATAGCATAAGGAAGATGATTTTCCTCTTGTCCCAAGACAGCTCCAATTGCAGTGTCTGAAGCATCAGAAGATATATGAAAAGGGAGATTCCAATCAGGCCCCCTCAAAATAGGAGCAGTAGACAATTGATGCTTGAGTTCTTCAAAAGCTTTCTGACAAGAATTAGTCCACTTAAATTCAGCATTTTTCATAAGCAACACAAATAATGGAGAAGCTATCTTAGAAAAATCTTTAATAAATCTTTTGTAGTATCCAACATGTCCTAGAAAACTTCTCACATCAGTTTGTGTTTTAGGAACAGAAAGATTCTGAATGACCAATATTTTAGATGGATCTACCTGAATACCTTGAGATGAAATAAAATTTCCAAGCACTACTCCTTCACTCATCATCATATGACACTTTTCAGTACTTAGGGAGAGGTGAGCTTGTATACATCGTTTAAGTACCTTCTCAAGATTTTGTAATGCATCTTCGAAAGACACACCATAAGGAGTAAAATCATCCATAAATATTTCCATAGAGTCATTCAGCATATCAGAAAAAATTCCTATAACAGCCCTCTGAAAAGTTGTTGGTGCATTACATAGCCCAAATGGAAGAACTCTATAAGCAAAAGTTCCCCAAGGGCTAGTGAAAGTGGTCTTGTCCTGGTCTTGGGGTGCAATTCTAATTTGATTATACCCACTAAATCCATCTAGAAAAGAAAAGAATTTCTTCCCTGCCAGACTATCCAACACCTGATCAATGAAAGGTAAAGGAAAGTGATCCTTTTGAGTAGCTTTATTCAAGGCTCTGTAGTCAACACATACTCTCCATTTCCCATTTTTCTTAGGGACAATTACCAATGGGGAAACCCATTCACTGTCAGATATGGGGTATATAAATCCTGCATTAAGCAATTTCTAAAGTTCGTCTTTAACAATTTCTTGTAAATTAGGGTTCATTCGTCTTTGGGGTTGACAAACTGGTCAGCATCCCTCCTTAATGTAAATTCGGTGAGTACATAATTCAGAAGAGATTCGTTTCATATCTGTGTGATCCCATGCAAATGCTTCCTTATATTCATGCAATAACTTCATTAACTGCTGTGTTTCAGCAACTGTTAGATCAGGATTTATGTTTAATGTCTTGCCAAGTTCAATTTCAACTGTTATGATTTTAGATGAGATGGTGGTTAATGTCTGAGATGAGTCTTCAGATTCAATCTTTTCTTGGGTATCTGTTTCAAAAATTGCAGTCAATTGATTGTGTGTTTCAGCAATTACAGAGGAAGGTTCACAAATAAATTTATTAATTATTTCATCCTCTGTATTGTCTTTAAGAGTTAAAGCTTGCCCAATAGTTAGAATAGGCTGAACAACATTATCATCATAATCCATCCACATAGAATCTTCATTATTAATTATGGGTGTAGCATGAGGATAAAGAGTAAGCTGTTTAGTTTCATAACCATTAGAAATTGTCATTGAACCAAATCTGCAACTGATAAAGGCATCAACTGTGGCCAGCCATGGCCTTCCTAGAATTAAGGGATGTCCCCCCAGCTTTTTTTTAGTCTGCAATACAACAAAATCAGCTGGGTAATTCCAGGATTCAACTGAGATAAGTAGATCTTCAACAACTCCTTCAGGTTTAATTGTAGAACGGTCAGCCAACTCTAAAATGGTGGGTGTATCTCTGATTGTGTTATTCAGCTGTAACATTTGTGAAGTTTCAAGAGTCATTATGTTTATTGCAACACCTAGATCTACCAGAACTTGAGGAATCATTGTTTTACCAATCTGAACTGTCACGGTAGGATGGCCGGGATCACCATATTTCACAGGAGGGGTTTTTCCGGACATTAATGCAGATAAGTCACCCATTACATGTACTGTAATGGGATCTTTAGTTTTTCTACCAGGTTTCTTAACACAAATATCCCTAATTGTTCTGGCATAAATTGGTACATCTCTTAATGCTTGTAAAAGTGGAATTTTAACATAAAAAATTTGCAATTCCCCTAAAACATTAAAAGCAGGTGTTTCAGGCGTTCTAGTTAAAACCAAACGCTCGGGGAATGGTGGTTCTGTTATTTCAATACTCTTGTTAGAAGGTGGTTGTGCTTTCTTATGTTTCTCAGTTTCATCTTTATCAGAATCAGAAGTTATGTCATCAATAATAGGCTCTACTATTTTTCCCGATCTTAAATGAATATCATTACATTGCATAGTAGGAAATATAGACTAATTCTGAATATCAATGACTTGCACAACTTTATTATTGGGGTTAGGATTTGATTGCACGGGTAGCTGGGGTCTCATTTGGTTATTTGGCGGAGCATTTGATGGCAGAGGAAGTGGTTGTTGGAATTGAGGTAATTGATTTGGATACGGGGGTTGTTGGCTTCTCCAATTTGAATTCCAAGGGTTAAAAGAAGATGGCTGCTGTGGAGGCCAAGGAGTCCACATTGAAGGATCAACAAAGGGAGGGTTTGATTGTTGCATGGGTGGGAAATTCATTTGATTGAAGGGTGGGTATTGCATTTGATTAAAGGGAGGGTAATTTGTTTGACCGAAAGCAGAATAATTGTTCCAACGATTGAATGGCATACTAGAGTTCATACCTTGTCCTTTGGTTGCCATTGTCTTCTTTGAGTTAGTAGATAAACTGCTTCAGCTTCTTCTTCCATTGGCTATAATGCTGCCTTTATTTCTGGTAGAGATGGACATTGTTTTGTTTCATGATCTTTCTCACAAAGGGTACAGATTGGTATTTTGTCCATTGGGCACTCCCTTAGTGGATGTTTGTCTCTGCACTTCGGGCAAAAGACAGCCAGAGTTGCTTCTGCTTCAGCCTGCTTCTTCTTAACCTGCAAAGTGTCAATTTGTGAAGAAAAAGAACTTAACATCTCAGTTTTAAATTCTTCAAGTAAATTACCTATTTCAGCTCTTGTTGCTCCTCCACTGGCTGATTTCTGCACTCTTGAATAGGTGGGGTCTCTATTACTTACTCTGTTCCTTGCAACTCCCCTTGAACACCTCTTAGAAAGTTCAACAATCTCATCATATGATTCCTTAGATATATCTCCCTTGCCAAGCATGTTTAACATATCTAAACAATCATCCCTTAAACCTCTAAGTAATATTGTTTTACGAATTTCCTTACTTATATTCGGATGATCAGATCTCTGTATATTGTACTGCAGCCTTTCTACATAGTCCTCCAGATTCTCGTCCGGCTTTTGTGCCATATTGAATAGTTCATCCTTCTTTTCTCTCGTCCGGCAGTAGTCTTGATATTTAAGCAGAAATTTCTGTTTCATCTGCTCCCAAGTTGTGATTACCTAACTCCCAAGGCTCATGAACCATCTTAAAGCATTTCCTTTTAAGGTTGCTGGAAACAGTTTCAACTTTTGAGCATTAGTAACATAATCATAACTTCTGCATAATATATCAAATTCAAAAAGAAATTCATCCGGATCTTCAGAGGATAAACCATGGAAGTTAGGTAAAGCTGGCAATGGAATGTTTTTCATAGGAGTTGTTCCTATAGGGAGATCACTGATAGGAAATCCCAAGGTAGAGAGAGAATTTTCATCCTTTCCTTCTCCTTCAGGATCTACACGTCCTCCACCAAAGAAGTCTTCATTGTTTCCTTCCATTGTTTGTTCTCCTGCTGCACTTGCTCGATCGTCAAGATCTTCTACTGGCTCCTCAATGTTTTCCACTGGTCGTCCAACACTCTCTATTATTTCCTCAATATGCTCTGCTGATTTTCTAGCACTTTCTTCTGATTCTCCAGCACTGACTGCTGGTTCTTTAATCACTGGATCCTCTATATTTTCAGGACCCACAACTTCCTCTGTTTTTTAATTTGATTGAGGGGAGTGCTGAATTTTTGGTATTTGAGAACTTAATCTCTGTGATGATTCAGCCTTTGATACAATCTCATCAATGAAAGTCTTTCTTCCTCCCCTTCCTTTTCCTTTGCCACCTATGGGGTTAGTTTTCTTCTGGTTTCCACGTCCTCTCATACAATCTGCACATCTGAAAAGAAAATATTAATGCTTTCGAAATCTATAATTGCCTTCCTTGGCAACAGTGCCAAAATGTTGGTCGCTTTAATTGTTTTCACAATTCAAGCTCCACATAAATTGTCAACCCGAGGAAGTTTTTTTATTCCAAAGACAATCACACACTGGATATGCTCAATTTCAAAAGCAAAAACAATGTTGTAGTAAAAAGCCACACAATTATCAATCATACAAATCTAATTATTCACACTCTGTTTAATCAAAGTTGAAGTCACTTAAGTTATAGCAGAAGTAATTACTATATTGCAGTTTAAAATCCAAATAAAGGGAAATCAATCTGCATGAAAGGAAACCAATCAACCATAACAGGAACAGGACCCTATTCATTTGAATAGGAACTTCAGCACCTGCTGCCTGACACTAATCACTCTGTAGAAAAGATAACTTAAGAGAGCAGGACCCTATTCCCATGAACAGGAACCTTCAGCACCTGTCTCCTGTTTCTAATCATACTGTAGGAAAAGAAAAGTAATTAATGCAAACAGGACCCTATCCCTTTATACAGGAACCTTCAGCACCTACCTCCCAGCATTATACATTCAAAAAAATAACAGAAACATATTTCTCGACTTCCTAAGAATGAATGTACTGAACTCATGCAGTGTTAAGGAAAGAGAATACTCAATAAACTACAAAACTGTGTAACTGGTGTCTCAGCAACAAAATTAAAGTAAAGTGAAAACAGCATAAAGAAATTAAACAAACTACAGGGACAATCGGGTGAATATTGTGAGTAAGGCGGGCCCTTTCCTTCTCACAAGATTCCCCAGGAAAGGATTCAATTGGAGCGCTCAAAAGGAAATTTTATTCATCTGTCAAAAGAAATGATACATTACAAATGGAGTCTAGCTCCAGTTCTCTCAAACACAATGTTCTCCTGTAGCTTTCAAACTTGAACTCTAATCCCCCTCTAATGATGATGTCTCCTCTTTTTAAAGAGGAGACATCTCTTACAATTACATGAGAGCAAATCTACATTTATCGCGAATCTGTTCTTCTTTATTAAAACAGGCTATTATGTTCTTCCATAAAAAGATATTGTTACAACAGATACCAAAAGAGTGCTATCTTCAGAATAATCCATGTAACCACGTCTTCATGTTGTTGCCATTGTTCCACAAAATGCTCTTCCAGAATCGCAAATTACGAATAGTGGCATAATTTGCGTGTCTGCTGGCTGTTTCAACAACAGAGTCAACTGTTTCAGCAACGGAGTCAACTGTTTCAGCAACGAAGTTTGACTGTTTCAGCAACAACTGATTGTTCCAGCACAGCATATAACTTATCTGCGATATTTTAGACTTATGTTAGCCACAATCTACTTCGATTAATGATAAAATGTAAGAGTAATATGGAATTATATGTAAACAGATTAAACATATAATAAAGAAGAGGATTTTATATACCTTGGGATAAAGTAAATGAAACTGATGATGGAATCATTTTTAAACATGGTTATAAAAGGTAAGGTGGTGTCAAAATATATAGTAAAAATGATACATAGTGAGGTCCTAACACTCATATTAGGACACGTACGTTATCTTTTAAAGGATGTGCTACCCCAGTCAAAATCCCCACCTGAAAATGTCTTCTACCCGGATTGACCAACCGAAACATGCCTTAACGCCAAAAATAGGGGCAGTTCCCCTTCTCTACCCCACGGAAGAATTAAAATAACATTAAAAGTAGTGGTATTTCACTTGTGCTGAAAGTGACTCCCAATTATTCTACACCTCTCAAGTCATTTCAAAAATTCAAACTAGAGTTAAGCTCAATAGGGTCTTCTTTCCTCACTAATTCTTCTAAGCTCATTCCCTTGGATGTGGCTTCTCCAGATAGTAGATAGTGACAATTGGAATCTCGTTAATCCATTCATGCATGTCACTAATTATATGACAACGAATTTGGCTACCTTTAGAGAGTCATAGTTACTCTCGCCGTTTACCCGCGCTTGGTTGAATTTATTCACTTTGACATTTAGAGCACTAGGTATAAGTCAAATTGTGTCAGCATTCATAGGGACCATCAAAATGCTTTGTTTTAATTAAAAAAGTTGGATTCCCCTTGTCTGTACTAGTTTTGAGTCGACTGTTTTCCGCCTAAGGAAAATCCCTCATGAGGGTGAATTCTACACTCGTAACCCAATCGACATGTGACTTCCTACCGTCACCACAAGAGTAGCTCAGGCAGACTAGCGACAACCCATGAGTTGAGGGTGCAGACCCCTAGGCAAAACCCTTAGAGCCAATCCTTTTCCCAAAGTTACAGATCCATTTTTCCGACTTCCCTTACCTACATTGTTCTATTGACTAGATGCTATTCACCTTAGAGACCTGATGCAGTTATGAATATGACTGCGAATGAATAGTACTCGGTCCTACATAGTTTCAAGGGTCATCGAGGTTGCATTGAACATTGCCAGACGTGTGGTGCTCTTCCAGTTGTTAGACCCTATCTCCGAGTGAACCAATTCCAGGGTGGGAAAGTTGTTAAAAGGAAAAGATAACTCTTCTCGGGGCCTGCGATGACATCTACGAATTTCCTAATGTCACTGCCCACTACCATGTCCCAGTTCAATAATATTAACCCGATTCCCTTTCGATGCTCATGCAAAGTGCACCCTTGATACAAGGCTTCCCCATCTCTTAGGATTGACTAACCCATGTCCAAGTGCTATTCACATGAAACATTTCCCCACTTCAGTATTCAAAGTTATCATTTGAATATTTGCTACTACCACCAAGATCTGCACCGAGGGATAATCCACACAAGCTCATGCTCCAGGTTTCTTAATGACACCCTGATCATCCTACTCATCGAAGCCAAGAAATTTCTCCGATGGTCTAGCATAGGTTGCGTGCTTAAGTGCCATCCATTTTCGGTGCTAATTGATTTGGAAGGTGATTTGTTACACACTCCTTAGTGGATTTCAACTTCCATGACCACCGCTCTACTGTATTAATCAACCAACACCCTTTGTGGGATCTAGGTTAGCGCACAATTCGTCATCGTAACTAAAATTTCGGTTCATCTCGCATCACCAGTTATGCTTACCAAAAATGGCCCACTTGTAGCTCTCAATTCCTTGGCACGACTTAGTGGAGTAGCCACACCCTCTTACTTATTTAAAGTTTGGGAATAGGTTGAGGGTGTTATTCCCCTGATGCCTCTAATCATTTTCTTTCCCCAATAAAAATCACACATGAGCTCCGACTATCTCGAGGGAAATTTTGGAGGAAACTAGCTACTACATGGTTCGATTAGTCTTTTCCCCTATACCCAATTCATATGGAAAATTCTCACGTCAATATTGCTACGAGCCTCTATGAGAATTTCCTCTAGCTTCCTCGTGCTTAGGCATAGTTCACCATCTTTTAGGTCCCAACAAGTGTGATCACAGTCGAACCCTTCGCATAAGCTCAAGGTCCATCAATGATGCACCTCCCCCCAGAGAGGGGATCTTGGCCATTAGCTTCCTTGTGCCTTGCAAGATTTCAAACCCACTGACTCACACACATGCTAGACTCCTTGGTCCATGTTTCAAGATAGGTCAAATGGAAATCCCACCAACCAACACCACAAGCACGCAGGTGCATGCGGGCCACGACAAGGGTGTGCGCTTCATTCCTTGACTGCCACAATGGCAAACTGATAGGTGGTACTCCACCCGCACTTGTCACGATGCAACAACCCATGTGTGTTTGCACATCAAGTCGAACGGTGGACCAGCCTAAGTTGTTCCACATCTGACCGAGACACATTGACATCCCCCAGTAGCTTCCCTCCTTGAAATTTCAAGAACTATTTAACTCTCATTTCTAAGTCCTTTTCATATTTCCCTGATGATACTTGTTCGTTATTGTTCTCTCACCTATATTTAGCCTTGGATAGAATTTACCACCCAATTAGGGCTACATTCCCAAACAACCCAAATCACAGGCAATGCCTCGTGATGGGGTAGGGTCCCGTCCCGACGAGACTATCACCCTCTTAGGCACCCCCTTCTAAGAAACTTGGCCTAAGTAGGCCACTGAGGATGCTTCTATAGACTACAATTTAGGCTATGCTGCCACCCAATTTTCATGTTGGGCTCTTCCTAGTTTGCTTGCCACTACTAGGGGAATCCTTTTAAGTTACTTTTCCTCCACTTAATTATATGCTTGAACTCAACGAGTGTTCTCTCTTGATCTGAGGTTGCAAGTTGGATCTAAATCTGCCCTACCTAATGGGAGGACAAGAGAGAGAAAATCAAGTTCCAGGGATGCCACACAAAGTCTACATCAGCTAATGCCGACTTCCCAAAAAAGGGGGCAAGATCACTGCTTGTCGATGCATGCCACGAAACATTTTCTACCACATTTCATCCAACTACACCACATTGGTCATGTAATACCACCTCCGCTTCTCCCTAACATATTGCAAGGAGCATGTTTGATTGGTATGTGACGCCCAGACATACATGCCCTCGACTGAAGCCTCGGGCGCAAATTGCATTCAAAAAATCGATGATTCACAGGATTCTGTAATTCACACTAAGCATCGCATTTTGTTACATTCTTCATTCTAACAAGAGCGGAGATATCCGTTGCCAAGATTCGTTTCCATGTGTTACCAAAAAATTGCACCACCAGGAGAAATGGCTAAAAGCCAACCCAACATAAAGTGCATCGCAACAAGAAATAAGCTCCCTTCCCCGTCAAGACAACTGCACTCGATAACCCACTCACTAAAGGGAAGGATCAAAAAATCTCCCTGGACCCCATACCTTTGCAAAAAGGGGGGAACTGCAAGGAACGGTGATCAAGAAGGACTAGGGTGCCCAACCTAGGAGCTCTCATGGCTTTTCATCCTTCTCAAAGACCCAACTGCAAAAGTTCCCCCCTTTATCCATAATGCTGGTAGGGGCCGACAAGACGAAGGGAAGGGGAAAAAAACATATATACATATAATGAAAATGAAAGATAAGGTGTCTCCCACCCCGTCACAAGGGAAATCTCAAGACGACAAATAGCAAGATCTTTCCAAACCCCGTTCCTTTTCAAAAAGGGTAAAATTGTAAATAATGATGAACGAGAAGGACAAGGGTGGCCGCCCCGAAACTCACACTTATTTTTGTCCTTCACGAACATAAAACCAATAAAACTCCCCATTTTTTCTCCATAAAGCTAGGGGAAATAATGAGGAAAGTAAGAAAACACATGAAATAAAGAGAAACAAAATTGTGCACCCACTCAAAGGAGGAGGCTCAAATAGAGAACAAACTTCCTGAGCCCCATGCCCTCGCAAAAGGGGGGGGGGGGGATCACAGTGACTATCAGGAAGGACTAGCGTGGCCACCATGGGAGCTCGCAGTGCCTTTCATCCTCCATGAATACCAATCATTAATGGTTCACCCTTTTCTCCATAAACCTTAGAGCAGGAAGGAGGAAGGGAAAAAAGCAACACGAAGAAAACAAAATAAAAGAAAAAGAGAACCAAAACATGGCTACGATAAGAGAAGTTGAGGCTCAAATACAGAACAATATTTGAAGGCCTTGTGCCCTCGCAAAAGGGTGGAAACTGCACAGATCACCGATCGATAAGGACTACGGTGGCCACCTCGGGAGCTCGCACTGGTTTTTCATCATTCCGGAAGTGCCAATCCACAAAAATTCCCCCTTTTCTCTATAAATCTAGTGACCTAAACGACTCACAAGGGGAGGATCAAACACAGTACAAGCTTTCCAAGCCCTGTGCCTTAGAAAAAATGGGGGAAGTGTAAGGAACAATGACAAACAAGGACTAGGGTGGCCAACCTAGGAGTTCGCACTACTTTTCATCCTTCTCGGACACCAACCTAGAAGAATTCCCACTTTTCTCCATAAATATAGGGACCAAAAGGGAAGAAAATGATATGAAATAAAGAGAAACTAAACATCACCCACATAGCACTCGCAAAAAAAATCCAATTTGGGAGAAAGGGGGCCAAATTTCAAGCAACGCTAGAAAACAGAGGGCCACCACCACGCGAGGAGATGTTGGCTTAACCAAAGAAAAAGAAAACAAGGCACCCGAACAAAACCATCCCACCTTTTCACACCCTTCCACATACGTCATGGCACAACATCATTTCTATCTACACAACATAACAATCGAAAATCAAACAACCAAGAAGACAAGTCACAACCAAAACTTGACCACTATAAAATTCGAGGGCCATGACGAGACAAGTGTTTGGAGAATGGTACTAAGGAAAGGTAAACTACTCCCCAACTCAAAAAAGGCTTCAAAAAAAAATGAACTAATAGAAAACCCACCCCTCTATTGCACCCCTCTGTGTACAGGACACCGAACAAACTTTCCAGCCAAAAATTCAAGGGGGACCAAACAACCAAACTCAAAAGAGGAGTTATCGTAGGCTGACACTGAATGCTGGATAAAGCCAAGGGCCAAAAATACACCGATGATGCAATGTCACACCCTAAAAAGAGGGAAGCCGAAAAATCGCACACCATAATGCTATTGCAACGATCAACACATTCAACAAATGACCAAGTCATGAAAAAAACTCACAATCCAAATGAAAAAACAAGGACATAAACTGCTCCTACTTTCCTTGGAAGGGGAAGTGGTTCAAGAAAGGACAAGGAATTCCCTCAAAACAAAAGGCAGGACGTGAAAATAATGCTACCCCATGCCCATTGATGAGGAAACTTGCAATTTTGATGGAGCTCGACCCGAGGGATGGCTTTTTCATTAGCTAGACCCAACCCTTCCGCGAGGGAATATCAAGGAACATACAAGAGGACTAGGTTGAAAAGTCGAATGGATTGCACCACTCTTCATCCATCCCATATTGACCCCACCTCGACATTTTCCCCTCACGAAAGGGTTGATGTAGCAAGCGCATGTACAACCACTCTCATGAGCCAACCACCAAAAAAAACACTCACCAAAGCAACACATAAACCACCACTGCCACCTTTTGAAGAGAACCAACTATGGAGGCTGACATCTTCCAATGAAAAAAATACTGAGCACCACCACTACGAATTAGTTTGAATTTTTCCATCATATCTCCCAAGCACCTCGACTGTAGCAACCATGCCTCAGCGAACATACCATTGGAGAGGGGACTCCCAAGAAATGAAATTCTGAACCGTGTAAAAAAAACACATTAGGGGAAAGAATAACAAAGTATGGGACAAGCACAAGAGGCACCACCCCGAAAAAAATCAAACCCATTCTCCTAGAGACACACCACATGGATGTAGATTACAATCCAAACCCACACAACCCAAACGAAAAAATAAAAATTCTGCTATCAATTACGCTACTACAGGTTCACCTATAGTAACCTTGTTATGACTTCTCCTTCCTCTAAATTATAAGGTTCAATGAACTTCTCATGACGTCGACACCGGAAAACCACTGTCGGCGATGCAATCCAAACACTTCACTGGATCATTCAATTGGTAGGAGTGATGAGTGGTGTGTACAAAGGATAGCGGTGTAGTCAACACGAGTTGATGACACACACTTGCTAGTAATTCGTCATTGAATACCAATAATTGAAATGGTCTATCCCGATCACGATGCAATTTGATAAGATTTCTCGATCCTCTCTAACGAGGAATCAAAACTCATTGGCTTCATTAGTGTAATTCATGTATGGCCCAAAACATATAAGGGCATCAAAGACCTGTTATTGCCTCAAACTTCCATGGCCTAAATGGCCATAGTCCCTCTAAGAAGATGGCCATGAAGGGGAACCTCCACGTAGCTAGTTAACAGGTTGAGATCTCATTAATTATTGGAATTAACCAGACAAATCGCTCCACCAACTAATAACTTCCATGCACCACCACCCATAGAATCAAGAAAGAGCTCTCAATTTCTCAATCCTTACTATGTCTGGACCTGGTAAGTTTCTTTGTGTTGAGTCAAATTAAGCCACAGGCTCCACTCCTGGTGGTGGCCTTTTGTTAATTCCTTTAGGTTTTAGCCTTGCGACGATACTCCCCCCAGAACCCAAACACTATTATTGCTCAGAAGATTCTGGTAGATTCCTTAATGTAGCTTCCATCGATCCCTGGCTGGCATCATTTATGGTTGAGACTAGGACAGTATCTGATCGTCTTCGAGCCCCTAAATTTAGATCTTGATTAGTGAAAGCATCCTTGGAAAATTCTTTCGCAGTGGTCTATCTTTCATAAATCCAATAATTTCACCTCTGGCAATGAAATATGAATGCCCTTGACAGTCCCTATTAATCATTACACTGGTCCCGAAGGCCAACAAAATAGGACCGGAATCCTATCACGTTATTTCATGCTAATGTATTCAGAGCATAAGCTTGCTTTGAGCACTCTATTTTTTTCAAAGTAAAAATTCCAGAGCCACGACCTATATATTTAAGGCTAGGAGCATGCCCTTGACAAAAGGGATAGAAGGGTGGGTGTACACCAAGTAGGCGGATCGACATTTACAACCTAAGATCCAACTACGATTTTTTCAACTACAAAAACATAAATTTACGCTATTGGAGATGGAATTACTGCGGCTGCTAGCACCAAAATTTCCCTCCAATGGATCCTCATTAAGGGATTTAAATTGTAGTCATTCCAATTACCAGCCTCAATGAGCCCAATATTGTTATTTATTGTCACTACCTTCCCATGTCAGGATTGCGTAATTTGTGTGCCCACCGCGTTCCTTGGATGTGGTAGCTGTTTCTGAGGCTCCCTCCCCTAAATCGAACCCTAATTCTCTGTCACCCATTACCACCATGGTAGGCCTCTATCCTACCATCGAAAGTTGATAGGGAAGAAATTTGAATGAAGCATCGCCAACACCATGGTTTTGCGATTCGTAAAGTTATCACGATTCACTGGAGAAGCGGGCAAGCCCACGCCGGCCTTTTATCTAAAAAATGCATCCCTTACAAATATTCAAGACTTGGTGCACGTATTATCTCTAAAATTAATACAGTTATCCGAGTAGTATGGTACCATAAAAAAACAATAACTGATTTAATGAACCATCCACAGTTTCACTGTCTGAATTAGTTCATACTTAGACAATCATGGCTTAATCTTTGAGACAAGCATATGACTACTGGTAGGATAAACCAGGTAGCACCCTCTCACTTCAAAGGGCATTCAAAGCTCTCTCTTACCAAGAACCAGCCTGAACACCCATCAAGTCAAAGAGCCCACATACCTTGCACCTCTTGCATCACCAAGACGGGACTAGAGCCCACACACACTACGTGCCAAGGAAATGAAAAAGAAATGCTGACATCAAATGTGATGGATGATGGATGAAATATCCACAAAGAAAAAAAATGAGTCACCCTGACGAGTCACATTGCACCGAGGCTGCCTATGAGTCAACAACTATCCCTCAACTAGCAAGAATGGAAAAAGCCTTGTCACCCACGCCAACCACACTGAACAGATAAAGGGGAGAAAAAAAAACAAGACTCTCTTAGAGGTTCCTCATAAACCCTCCCCACACCGCACCAAGGCCACCTAGGAGTCCACCCACACACTATAAATAGTGGACCTTGAGTGCCTGTGGTGACCTCAATGGAAAGGCAAACAAAGGAAACAAATGGTGAACAACCAACCCCACAAACTCTCTCTATAAAATGCCTCCCAACCTTTCCCACCTCACACCAAGGCCACCTAGGAGTCCACCTAGACAACAACAATGATGGACCTCTATCACCTAATCACCTGAGGCAACCTTGATGTCAAGGCAAAGTAAGAAAATAAAGGGAGAACAACCGACCCCAGAGCGTCTCTTAAAAGTTCCCTCCAACCCTTCCCACCCAGCAATCAGGCCACCTAGGAGTCCACCTAGATAGCAACAACAATGGACCTCTATCATTTGATCAACTGTGGCAACCTCACTGCAAAGGAAAAATAAGGAAGTAAAAGGAGAATGACGAATTCGACAACCTCTATTAGAAATTCCACCTCGACCCTTCCCACCCCACACTGAGGCCACCTAGGAGCCCACCCAGTCAGCAGCAACAGTGGACCTTGATCGTATGATCACCTATGACACCCTTAATGAAAAGGGAAAAGGAAGGAAATAAAATAGGAATGACCGAGCCTGCAACCTCTCTTAAAAATTCCCCCCAACCCTCCCCACCCCACACTGAGGCCACCTAAGAGTCCACCCAGATAGTAGAAATAGTGGACCTGGATCACTTTATCACCTACGAAAACCTCGATGTGAAGACAAAGGAAGAAAATAAATGAAAATCAGGAGGCTATATACAAAATGCATGAACATATCCGAATAGGAGGAGGGATCAGGCATCCCCGCACCCCACACACGCTGCATACAAGTAACCTAGGAGATTTCCCCACCGACTTACCAACTAGAAAATGAATAATTTTCACCTATAGCCACCTCCACATAGAGGAGGAAGGTCGAAGCGTTCCACCTTGAAGTCCTCCCAGATATAAACCCCACCATCAACGTAGCAAGCCTCCTCCCAATTGGACCGTAATCGCATACGTAATCAAAACAAAAAATACCCATCATGTTGTGTCTCAACATTCCATGCCCCAAAATTATACTATGCATGCAAGATGCAAGGAAAAATACAACCACTCGATCAAACATATGGGCCACCACATGTATAAAAATCTCAAAACCAATGCAGGGATAGACGACGTGCACTCTAAAAGGAATTCCAAACCTTAATTTAATAAAAACGAGAACCGATCCTCACATTACACAATGGAAAAATAAATCAAAAGGAGTGAATTGCAAGAAAAAACCTTCAACATTCCTCTTAAATGTATGTATCTCAACCCATAATGCTGACATAGAAAGAGTACAAGCACAAGAAACCATCACCATAAAGAGCCAAACAATGAAGAGGAAATTCATCTCAAGGAGCCACACACAACAACCCATCCAATTCCGAGAACACGGAGAAAAAGGGGAATTGTTCACATATGCCTTGAAGGACTAGCATGGCCAACATTACCACTCATGTGTTACCGAGTGGGGTGTTAGCCATCAGTATTTTTTGCATGTTAGTGATGACTATATCTTCAGCTGAGTTTTCTAGAAACTGATTTCCTTATGTCAATATGTCATTCAGAAAACCCTCCCAAAACTTTTTTCGCCTTTCTACCTATTCAGTCCACCCCTGGCAAAACCACAACCTCCTTGTCAACAATCCTATCTAACCTCAGCCTTATTGGTCTGCCCATCAGCTTTAAAAGGCAAATCCACATCTGTTTCAAAGGTCTCCCCTATGTTAGGAAGTGGCGTTTAGGACATTTCACCTTTGGAAATCATCAAAAAGCCAAAAAAGCCCCCATCTGCAGCAGACCTACCATGACTGATCCCTTAATTTGCAAATAAAGTTGACAAACAGCCTTAAGTCACGCCACTCATATTCCCTAGGTCTCAGCACTGCATGAAGCCCATTCTCAAGCTGACTAGTAGGTTTTTCACTGTGTTCTATGGTTCTTCAAAGACAGGAAATATGTTTCATCTCATGGAGTAAATGTTTGAGTTTACAGTTAGAGGAACAGTTGCTTCTAAGTGTATTATGAGCCTGAGATGAAGCTGCAAAACAAAGGTCACTCATCAGGACCTTACAGCTCTTTCCAGCATGAAAATCACAGTAAGAAAGGGTCGCCACTGTCTCAGCTAAATGGTAAATTGTCAAGGCCCAGGACCTCCTTCATTTACAAGCAGAGGGTTAGGGCGCCTCCTTCATACATAAGCAGAGGGCGCAGGCCAGAGTTGACTCAGAAGGCTGCAAAAGTCCAGGTTTGCCCTGACTGAAACAATGACACAATATCTTCAGGTTTCATGAATGTAATTACTGACCATAACAGGATTATAGTGGAAATATGATAAGCTCAAAGGAAAGGGGAGTTTGGCCTGATAAAAGAGATCATCTGAAACTTTCAAGTCAGGTGAATGGTTGAAACTCTAGAAGGCCTGTCATCAGTGAACTTTCCAAAGCATAAGGACCCTGTCTATCCACAAGATCAAACAGAACAAATGATAAACAATGCCATTACACAGGCGAGAGAAAGTTCTTGGTTTTTCAAGAAAGCAATGACCTTCATAGTCACAAAGAGCTTTGTCAATATAACAGGTCATGAGATGAACAAGCCAAGTGACAAATATCTCAGCAACCTTAGAACATTGTCACTGTGGCTAGGTTTCCTTCAAAAAACACAGTGATGCTTGCAAATAGTGATGCCTAGATTGATGTTGTTCAAATGATTTACTTACCACCACATTCAGAGAAAGGCTGTGTCTGACATAGTGGTAAAAGGGGGCTTCTGATACTTTACCTGATGAAGAGCCTCCTCCATATATGAGCAGAGGGCCAAAAACCATTGCAGGCTGTTGAAAACTGGTAAGTCCAAAAGTGCAGGGAAAAGACACAAAGAAATTGAATGAAGGAAAGTGTTACTGTCTATGATATAAATGTATTGATCTCCCTCTTCAAAAAAGCTATCTGTCAACAGTCCATCCAGTAGAGAGGAGTAAATATTGAACATATGGTATGCTATTAATGCCAAAAGAGCAGTTGACTTAAAAAGGGGTTAAAGACCTTTCATGATCACCTATACAGAAATCAAAGGAAATCCTTCTGAGCAAACATAGAAGTCTAAGGTGAAAGGATGCAACCTAAAAAGTGTATTTACAGTCCAGAGAAAAACTTGTGAAACACTCAGAAGTAGAAATTTATCACTGGGAAAGTGAAACAGTGACCAAGGTTGAGTCATAAAATGCAGGATGACAGGTATGCAATGCTTTGAATAGACAAAGAGACAATTTTGAACTTGTGTGTACCACTGATACCAAAAAAGAAAACTGTCTCCTTGAAGGAAAGATCAAGCAACAAGACAATGTCAAATACCAAATCACAGCTTTCAAATGTTTTGGTGCATAAAGTGAACATATTTCAGTTATGAAATGGTTCTGTGGGGAAAAAGAGGTAACACAATGTTCAGAGCAGAATAATGACTATATATCAAAAAGTCCTGTTTTCATATTGCCCAAGCTTGTCTTTTCAGATGGAGGAGGCGAGTGGTATTTAATCTAATAAACAGGCAGAGGAAGTTGGTTGTGATGAATTATCATTGTTTATATGTCTTATGACAAACCACTTGTTACCATTCCAAAGAGCAGGTGTAGCACAGGACTGTGTGGAAAAGGGACCTGCAGACAAGACCTTCTAAAAACTTTGTCACCAAGAAGATTCCCCCTTTGAAAGTCATTTTTCACTGTGTTCCAAAGTTTTTTAGCCCGTGATCTTTGTTGGATCGTTTAAAAGGAAGAAAGCACCACCTTTATTTTGAGGGAAAAGAGCACTGTATAATACTCCTGCAAACAGAGATTTGAAAACCCACTGTTTTAAAAAACAAACAGAGTTTAAAGGTAATGTCAAATCCGAATGGGTAAGTAACCGTTGGAGAGTTGTGGTGATATAGTAGCGAAGGTAATTATGGTGTAAATTTTCATTTTCAAAAATCTGAAGGGGAGTCCATTCGCATCCAGCATCAAACAAGCGAGAAAATTGGGCGAAATTTCCGAAATTTGCATTCAATAGTTGGCGCGACGGGCCTGGAAAGTGGCGCGACGTGCCTGGGCGTCGTTTTGCAAAGGCCTTCAACGTCGGCGCGACGTGCCTGTAGGCGGGCGCGATGTGCCTGTAGGTGGCCGCCCGACCGCACGACAACTCCACCCGACACTTTTCTCCGGCGCGACAGGTTTTGCTCCAAAGGTTGCCGCGCCAGTTTTGAAGGGTTCCGTTGCATTTTTAGCTCCCTCCAAGGGATTTCTTCTCAAAAACTCACAAGGTACTCTATCTCCTACCTTGAAAAACTCGAAAAATCAAGTTTAAAGCCTGTAGACCTCAGTTTGAAGCTGTACATAGTTAAAAGGGCAAAGTTTGTTGATGAGAAGCTGGAGGCAGGGTTGTTGGTGATTAGGCACGGTTGTTGATGATCAAGTTTAACATTTGAAGCCAGAAATACACAGTACACTGAGGAGAAAAGATTATTGATGGTTAGATTTTGACATTAAAGGCAGAGGTACCAAAGTGGTGTTGGTTTTTCAAAACTTCACAAATAAAAATGGCCACTGTCTAAAGTGCAGAGTGCTTAGTAATTGCAGTTGATATTAAGACAAGGGTACAGGTATTTGGGTGGCTCTCTTAAACTCACAAGCAAAAGAAGGTGTTTTCTAAAAACCATAGTGCATTGATATATCACCTAGCACAGTTCTGCTTTTCTTCCACTGAATGGTGTCATTTTGAAAAACTTTGGTTGTGATATGTTTAGAGGGAAGGCCATTTCTAAAGAACAAGGCACCAAAACACCTATCACAGCAAGCCTTTTCTTGAAATCTGCCCCTTTTTCACTGTTTTTCACTATTTGAAAACTTATCAACAGAGAGCTTCCAAAGATGACAGCATAGTAAAAGACAGAGGTGGTTGATGGTGGTTTTCTAACATCAAAGCCAGGAATATAGATGTGTTGGTGGACTTCTAAACTCACAAAGCAGGGGATTTGTTTCCTAAACCACTGTTGCACTGACTTTACACCTAAACCAAGCCTGTTTTTCTGCACTACACTATATCATTCCGAAGTTTGTTGAACAGAGTTTTCTGAAGGTGAAACAGGTTCATTTTCCAGAAGGCAGGGTTATTGCTGATGGGGCATTTATTTATAATCAAGTTTACATTGAGGCCAGATGTACAAAGATGATGATTGACTTCTCAAATTTCATGAGTAGAAGGTGTTTTCCTTAACACTGTGGGCTAATTTTTCACATAACCACAGGGTCTTTTTTCTTTTCCCACTGTGTGGTCTCCACAGAAGTCTGCTAACAGGGGCATGTTTCAAGGTAAATGACCTAAAAGAGCAGGGTTATAATTTTGAAGTTTGGTTTCAAAGACAAAAATACAAGTGCAAGCAGGCCTCTAGCAAAGTCACCAGAGGGGTGATTGTTTCAAGACTGTGCACATAAAATCTACAAAGCAGTTCCTCACACATAGTACCATTGTTAAGAAGGTTACATAGCTGAAGTGTAACCAAATTTGAAAGATTGTGGTTAATAAGTGCAGAAGAGCTTATTCAAGGAAGCATTGTTGCATTTCATCCAAACCACAGTGACCATATCTATCCAAGCAGTGTATTGGCCAGTTTCAATCCAGCAGAATATTCTTCATACATTGAAAGCAGTGTGCCTCTTCCAAGCCTGTTTCAAGTCAGAATGCCTCCAAAACGAGATCACAAAGGCGGACAACATAAGAGATATGAGCCTATCTCCATAGAAGAAATCAATGCTCATCCCTCAGTACTTTTCAATTTCCATGAAGTAGGCTGTCTTGATTTCTGTCAGAGGATAGAGGAAGTCAAGAGTTTCTCACCACTTACACATTTGTGCGCTTTGAGATTCAAGAACAAACACTTCCAGATTGCAGGTCTTGACTTCAAAATCTCCCCAAGGTATGTATCCAAGGCTACTAAGATCCCGTATCATGGTGAAAAGTGGTTTAAGCAAGCACATCTTGATCTGGAGGATTATAAACCTTTCATCAAGCCGGAACATAGGGAGACCATCACTGCTATTTTTCCTTTCTCCTATCTTCTTGACAGTTATGTTCCGCTGATGAAAGCCATAATGAGATATTTCACTTGTGAAGGGAGGTTTAGCCAAATATTTGCCTATCATGTTCGCTTGTTGATGCATTTTACCAGGAGCAGGCAATTAAACCTCCCATACTTTTTGTCCAAGAGCATAGAGAAAATGGCAGCTACTGTCCAAAAGAAAGCTCCACCTCAGCAAATCCCTTCTCTCTTTCACCATTCCTTGATCAAAATCATTTTCTTGCACCGGCTGGAGAAGAAAGGAGTTTCATGGGAGTCACTCATTAGCCATGCCGATTTCGCCACTGTCCCTCCTGTTCATGTGTCTCCTACTCAGCCTGTCCATCGCCCAGTGCCTCTATCTAGTAGGCCTACCCCTAAAAAACTCAAGATGACCACTGGGCAGCCAAGTACACAAGGAGAAGGAGAGGGCAGTGAGCCACAGGGAGAAAAGGAGGATGATGAGCAGCAACAGCCAGATTTAGAGGGACAGCAGCAGTTAGATATCATTGGACAGCAGCTAGAGGTTGATGAACAACATCAATTTCAGGAAGAGGAACAGCAGCAGACAGAGGTTGAAGAGCAGCAGGTTGAGCAAGCAATTGAAACACCTTTCGAGCCACAAGCTGGGCAGGATATTGAGGAAGGACAGCAAGCTGAAGCTGCCTCCTTAATGGTGACCAAAATTGTCCCTAAGAAGGGGAAATTGCCCAAAAGGACAACTCCTAGCTTGCCAAGGAGAAAGAGCGCTAGATTGGCCTTCAAAGGCAAAAGTACAATTGGAGAAAGCGCCAAGCATGGAGGTAAATCAGCTGTCATCCCTATCCCAAGCAATGACAACGACAATGAGGCACACATCCTTGAAAATCTCCTCATTCACAAAGAAGGGCAAATTGAGGTGTTACAAGAAGATCTCCAAAGGGCAAGGAACTTCAATCATTTCTTGGAGGTTGAGAACAAACAAATGAAATTTCATGCAGCCATTCATGACGCAAGGGCCATCAAGTACAAAAAGGAGGCAGAAAGGGCGCAAGTAAGAATTGAAGAGCTTATTGGCGAATTTGATGATGAAGAAGAGGAGGACCAGCCTAGGTGAAAGAGGCCTAGAACCATCGGGCTTAGGAGAGCCTTGGAGAAACAGAAGGTTGAAGAACAAGCTCAATTCGAAGCTTTTCCTCTCACTACCCTCTTTGAGCGGGAAATTGAGGAAAACAAGGAAGCTTGGCTTGAGAGGGCTAACCAGCATTTGGAGACCAAGCTTGAGAAGGCAAACAGGGATCTTGAGCTACAGAGAAAGAGAACTCTTCACTTTCAGAAGCTAAACCAATTCGCCAGGCGCAAATTGAAGGTGGCACAAGAAAAATTGAAGAAATTGAAGGAGGGGCGCCTGGCACGGAAAGAGGCAAAAAGCATATCAGCCCTCGATATTTTAGCTTCAGCTTCGGAACATGTCTCTATGGACCCTTGAGGGTCATACATGCCAATTTTGGGCCTGTTTCGAAAACTTTTTGTTTTTTGGCATTTTTGGGGTTTTCGCCAAAAACTCATAAATGCGCCATTTCAGTCTGAAGAGTCGTCAAGGGAGGAGGGTGATACCAATGGATTCCATAATTTCATGATCAGCTCTCCAGCGATTTTCAGGGCATTTGAAGATCATTCGCCCCTCCAAATTGGCGAAAAACAGCCTCATTTTGCACATTATGCCCGCCATATCAGCAGCCTGCTATTTTCTGGGTTTTTGCACACAGGTACAGTTTTGAGGGACTTTCAGAGATCAGATTGAGGTGATTCCACTTGCATTGGAAAGCAGACATAGAGAGCTTTCCAACGAGCCATCATGAGCCTCATTTCGACATCGGGAAGGCTTCCATTTGCATCCAGCAAGTCAGGGGACCTTTTTCAGGCATAAATATGAAGTATTTTTGCAATTTTTGAACTCCAAAAATATGCTTTTCCCAAATGTGCGTTAGGCTATTTTTATCATGGGAAAATCATGTAAAGTCAATATAATTTCCGTTTTTAGCAGTTTTTTAGATATTTTATGAGATATTTTGTGCCTTGGGCTTTGCAAAGCCTCAAGGACAAGTTTAGATATTTTGACTTGGCCAATGGGATAGCTAGTTGCTCCATGAGGTTTTCCTCCTTCTAGCCTATTTATCCCATGATTCTCATTGTAAATCAAGAGGCTGAACTTGAGAGAAGAATTAATGCATTGCTCATATGAGCTTTGAAGAATACACTTGAGTTATGATGTTTGGATTGCCTCTTGGATGCTTTTGAGGAATGTTGAAGGCTTGTTGATGGATTCCTTGACATGGTAGAATGGTATAGTGCTTCTTAATGTGTTTTGTCTTCTAGTTTTCACTCATATTTCATTTTTTCTTTCTGCTATAGATCAGTAAAGATTGATTTTGAGACATGCCCATGGAGGCACCTCAAAATCCCTGAATCTTCATAGCTTGATGTTTTCTTCTCCCTTAGTTATGCTAAAGAATTCTTAGCTGCTCTTTAGTAATCTAAGGTATTGTTGCTAAGTTTTATTCATCAGTTCCATGTATGTTGAGTAGGATGTATGGTTTGCCCTACCTACCTATCAACTGCCCATAGTTCTGTCCATAAAAATTTCTCTTTGACTGATTTGTTGGTCATTTTGTTGAACCAAGGAGGCCTAGTCCCGATCTAGCCCTTTGCCTAAAACTATGAAAACTTATTTGTCCAAGTGCCCAATGACTTAGAGACTATGTTTAGGCGTTCCGGCATAGTTTATGAGTTGTTAGTTTGTCTCATGTGTTTTCCCCAAAGTCTGATAGCCTTTTCCCGAAGTTAGAGGGTCATATACCTCTATGTATGGGTGGAATGTTTGATTTCTATGTATTGATTAGCTTATAGTATCCCTAGCATGATTAATGGCTTGCTATTACATGTTTATGTATGCTATTAACTAGTTTGCACTTGAAATCCCTTGTCTTTCACCAACTTACTGTCCATTTAATCCATTTTGCCCAGAGATCCCTTCTACTGTGAATCAAATCGGCCCTACAACAGCTTCACATCATCACCTCATAAGCTTCCTTGACCTGTTTGACCCCATAGCCCAATTTATCTACATCTTGTCATCCAGTTTATGTATTTGATCAGTTTCATTCCTCACAAACTTAAAAAACCAAAAAACTAAAAACATACTTCATAACTAGCCTAATATCAAAACACCGCAAGTAAACACACCGACATCTTTTGCACTTATAGAGAGAGCCCTCTCTGAGTCCAGGAAGGCTAGGTCCTTGGGCTCCAAATCTTGTTTTGATGTTACATCGTCATTTGGCTAGCCAATCGGCCAAATCACGGGACCCTAACATAATGGCGATCACGGTGGGACTCTGAGTGATTAAAAGCTTAGTTTCCCTCATCTTTAGAAACCTTTGAGAATACTATATGATTGACTTATCCCACTGCTCACTAACATAGTGACACTCACAGTAGGACCTTCCGAGTTAGTGACAATCTAAATACAACTTAGTAACTCCCGAAGTCTCAATCAAGCTTAGTAAACTTAGAGATTGTTTGAAAGGTAGAAAATAGCTCCTTCACCATCTTAGCAAAATGATGAGTCAGTTATAGAAAACCTTTCCAAACCTTATGGGCGCATAAAACTCAAAAAACCCCAAAAACACTCCTTTAGATTGGTTTTTGTCAAATACTGGTGGTGGACCATACAAATATACCTCAAAACAACTAATTTTCCACCTGGCGACTCCACTAACTTCTAGTAAGCCTTACTATTTCACCAAACTCTAGGCTACTATCCGATAGACCTATCCCATCACTCACTAACATAGCGGGAGATGGTAAGACATTGAGTACATAATAGTCCAGCAAACTCTTATAGACTCTTTGGGCCTTTAGGTACCATAAACAAGCAAGCAGTCCATAAACTCATTTTTTAGAGTAAACTCTTTTTTGTTCTCATCACCCTAGCAAAGTGTTGAAACAAGTCTAAGATACTTTAACAAACCATAGGCTGCTCATAAACTCAGAAAATTCAAAAACATTCTCAGATTAGTCTTGGTGGTGGACCATAGCTATCTTCACAACAGCAACCCATTTCCACCTGGCGACTCCACTAATCCATCCTTTTACATTGACCATCCTTCGCCTTAGCGTAACTTTAGAAAATCACTCATCCAAAACATTCACCAATATCACTCTCTCCAAGCTCTGGATCTAAAATCTGGCTTCACGAAGAATCAATACCAGATCCCACCCAAACCCAAATCCCCCTATCATAGTAGATGACCCAGAAAAGATTCTGTGGCAAGCTTCTGAAACTGATCATCTAGCTACCGATAGATCCATCCGTAGAACAAGATCTGTACCTAAAACTCGCAATATCCTTCTAGATCTACCTTCGGAACTAGAGTCATCACAAGCTCTTCCCCGAAGCAAATCATATAGTAGGATAAAATTCGACGATCTTGAACCCCTAAACCCACCACAGAGTCCTATTAGAGAAGCTTCACCCATCACTCCTCCTGATTTCCAGCTTCTCTATCAGTTTGGCTCTTATCACCCCAGATCTGCTCAAAACCAGATCACTAGTCCAAGTTCATCCGCCACACCTGGTCAAACCACCACTATTCAAACCACTTCATTTCAGCCTACTAGTCCTCATCTTGTGCATCATCCATTACCTCCAATCATGGCGGCCTGGTACGCACCTTTGGTGTTACCACCACCTTTAGCTCCTCTCCCAAACAAATATCAAGACAAAATCCCACACTTTACTGGAGAAGACACCACCACACCTCAACAGCATATAAGTAGAATGACTGATGCTTATGAATACCTAGAGGTACAAGACGAGACTGTCAGAATGAGAATATTTTCCCAAAGTCTTGGTGGTGAACCCAAAGCATGGTTCAAAAGCTTAGCTCCAAACAGTATCCATGATATCCCAGAACTACATCAAATTTTCAGAAACCGGTGGGAAATCCGAAGAAATCCCATTCAAATCCTGTCAGAATATAACAGCCTGAAACGGGAAAATGGGGAAAGTGTCCAAGCTTACTGTACTAGGTTCAACAGTGTATATAACTCCCTCCCACCTCTTTTCAAACCTCCACTGGGTTTAGCTTTGGCAAAATTTCCTGAGGGTTTTGATCCGGACATGACATATCACTTAAGAGATAAGGATCCCCCTACCTTGGAAGAAATGCAACAAATAGCTATAAAAGCAGATGCCAACTTAGCTGAAAAAAGAGCCAGAACTAGATCAGAAAGAAAGGTCACATATAGAGATGAAGTCTCCACTTCGTCACCTTCCCTAGATCCCAAAATAGATGACTTAGTCAAATCCATGGCTAAAATGTGGGAAAAGATCAATGAAAAAGCTCATGTTAGGGACAACCAGCCAAACCCTCCAATCAGAAACCGAAACCAAAACTTTAGGAGGGAACAGCCCCAAAACAGACCAAGGGACAATGACCAACAGATCAGGCAACCATTCAATGAAAACTATGTGGAAGAAGATGATAGGGACTCAGAACCTCTTGATGAACATCATTTAAACCTCATAGGGTCTGACAATGAAGGTGAGGTGTACCTCACCGAAGAGGAACAAGCCTTCTTTTCGCCTGATCAAGATGAGACCAACTATGAGGATCTTGATGACCCTGCCATAGAGTTTCAAAATGCTATTGAAGAAGCCCACAGGAAATATGACCTTAGAAGCAAAAGAAACCAAGATAATGTCAAGAGAGGTAACTCTGATACTGCTAAAGCTTCAGATACCATCCTCAAAAAAGCACCAAGCAGTGACAAAATCAAGGTTGAAAAGGTTGATCAAAGCCAAGCTAAAGTTACCCAAACTAGTCCTATCACATATACTCCTGATACTTCTACAAAGGTCACCAAAACAACTATGGCAAACAAAATCCCTAAACAAGGCCAACAAGCTCAGAACATAGACAAGGTCTCAGCTGAAAGAGCTGAAACAAACATATCTAAACTTCAAGTGCCTTTTAGTTTTGAAGGCAAAATCGCTAAAATCAAAATCACCATGCCTCTTACTGAACTCATTGCCCAAAACTCTTATAAATCCCAAGTACTAAAGGTATTAAATCTAGGAAATGATGCAAACACTGTTAATCTCACTGATGACATTCCTGAAGTATTGTTTGGTCCAAAGGTGGAGGGAAAATTTCAAGAAGGAGCTACTCTTCCATTTTACATTAGCTTAAACATTCACGACCAAATCCTCCACAATGCCATGCTAGACTCCGGCGCATCTCATAATCTTATGCCGAAGGTAGTAATGGAAAGATTAGGCTTGGAAATCACAAGACCATACAAAGACTTGTATTCATTTGATTCAAGCAGAGTCCAATGCCTGGGTTTGATCAAAGACCTTTGCTTTAGTCTGGCCAAAATACCCGCGAAACATCTAATCATGGATATAGTAGTGGCAGACATTCCTCCCAAGTATGGGATGCTTCTATCTAGATCTTGGGGAGCCAAACTCCAAGGGAATATTCAACTGGACATGTCATATGCCACCATCCCTGTGTTTGGTCAGAATAGGATACTCTACCGTGAATCCCACATGAAATACATGATTAGCATCCAAGATAGGCCAGATAACATTCCAATGTGTTCCTTGCGCTCCGACTTAAACTCTTTCATCATGCATATTGATGTAAACTTGGAGGAAGAATCAGAGGAAGCTGATATAGACTTAGATCCACCACATCAGTTATCCTTGGTGCCTTATGACGAGCTGGACGCTCAAAACTACCATGATCATGAACAACTGTGTCTTGAGGAAAGTAAGTTTCCCCCCTCCAAAGTGGGGTTAGAGCAAGAAGCACAAACTCTCATGTACTATCAAGCAAATTGCTCTGGCTTTAATCAAACACCAGCAGTAACTTGTGGAAATTTCTTCCGGGTAAAAGCTTTAGAAGACCTTCACATCATAAACCTATTTGGCACTCGGGAAAAAGGTAGTTTGATGTTTCTACCATACCTCAAAGATTTACCATCATGTGACCCTCCTACTGCAAATAAAACTTTGACTATAACCTCAGTAGCTCAACATCTTGAGAAAATGCCAAATAAAATTTTTATGAGCAAGGATGACAGTTATAATCCCGGCATACCTGAACTACTGAAATTGGCTCATATTTTGTCTTTTCATGAAGAACTTAGAAAGGTTAAAATCAGGAATCTCATGCAAAATACTAGTTTCTACAGGAAAAACAAGGGAAAACATTGTATCACTACCTTTTCCCCAAAGAACAACTTTAAAAGAAACAAACACAGCAAACTGAAACAAACTGAAATGATCAAGGAGAAAAATAATGGCCATAGAATCTGCTTTGATTTTAGAAATAATACGTCATCTCCATATAACAAAAATCATGTTTGTTATACTCAAGATCGTGATTCACCAATTGAAAATGTTTCTAATGATGTATTCTTTCAAGATCATCTTTCAGATCATAATCATCAAATTCCTTTACAAAGTAGACAACTTAAAGATTTTTTCCAGTTTGCAGGAGGTAAATCTGATTTCAAGTTCAAAATTGTCAAACCACTCAATATCAGAAGTCTGTTCATGAAAGCCATGTTCCCAGTGTTAAATTTATGTGTTGTTACATACCTTGATGATGTCACTATCTATTTCAAGAATTATCAAGAGTACATACATTACCTGAAGAAAGCATACAGCAAGGAAAGGAGTGGAAATCAGATATTCAGAGAGGTACAGAGGGAGGATACCGGGCTGTTTAGAGATTCTTGCATCCCTATGTCATGTTAGAGAGAGAAAATTTCCCAAATTTTTCTTTTCAAGAGTTAAGTGAGCCTAGGGTGAGAGGAGATCCTTACGAGGATAAGATGCTGAAATTCCGTCATTTCCAAGATTTTTGAGTTTGAAACACTTTCAGTCATTGTACATACCATTGTTTGAAATATTGAAAAAATAGAAAAATCAAAAACAGTAAAAGATAGGAAAGTCAAAAACAGTAAAAAGCAGAAAAAGGGCAAGTGAAGATAGAACAAAGGCCCCATGTTCCAAAAAATAGTCTTTCGGAAAGCAAGCAAGTATAAATGCTGCTGCTGGTACTTCAATGTCTTGTTCAGCTATCTAGCCTAATCATAGTTGAGCATGTTTAAATTTATTTGCTGATAAGTTAGTGAGTGTCAAGATAGTCAACATTGTGTAAGATTGACTTATCACAGAGCTTAGATTAGGGAGAGATTCTGGTTCCACATGCCTAAAACAGAACCAAAGAGAGAAGCGAGGGATGAAAAACACATTGTACATCTTAGCCCCGCTTGTCTAGTTTCCTTTGTTGCAAAATAACATTTGTGTGCAGCTTGTCTTTTATGCCGCAAATGCATGACAAATCAGACTGCCTAATCCTGATTTGATCATTTTTAAATTTCATGTTGTAGATTAGAGAATGAAATCCTGTCAAACTGCTTAATCTTGACAGTCGATCTAGTTTTAGGTAGAGAAATGAAAGAGTTCATCAGCTTAATCTGAACTCCCGGCAGATATAAGAGTAGAAGTAGATAGTTTCATTTTGCAAAAAGAAAAATATGCATTGTCAAAAGGCTGCTAGTTCAAATGCGCCAAACAGAAGAAAAAATGCTAGGAAAGATAGTGGGGTAGGTAGAAGTATCATTGATGTTAAACATGCTGACACGTTTCAGAAATAACATCAAGAGAAGGGTAAATTTTGCGCCAATGGATAAGGCACTGGTCTTCATAAATCCAAAAATCTGAATTCTGGACACCTCCTGACGAGGAGTTGCCCTCCCCAAATGGAGCCACTGTTAGCCATCAGTATTCTTTGCATGCTAGTGATGACTATATCTTCAGCTGAGTTTTCTAGAAACTGATTTCCTTATGTCAATATGTCATCCAGAAAACCCTCCCAAAATTTTTTTCGCCTTTCTACCTATTCAGTCCACCCCTGGCAAAACCACAACCTCCTTGTCAACAATCCTATCTAACCTCAGCCTTATTAGTCTGCCCATCAGCTTTAAAAGGCAAATCCACATCTGTTTCAAAGGTCTCCCCTATGTTATGAAGTGGCGTTTAGGACATTTCACCTTTGGCAATCATCAAAAAGCCAAAAAAGCCCTCATCTGCAGCAGACCTACCATGACTGATCCCTTAATTTGCAAATGAAGTTGACAAACAGCCTTAAGTCACGCCACTCATATTCCCTAGGTCTCAACACTGCATGAAGCCCATTCTCAAGCTGACTAGTAGGTTTTTCACTGTGTTCTATGGTTCTTCAAAGACAGGAAATATGTTTCACCTCATGGAGTAAATGTTTGAGTTTACAGTTAGAGGAACAACTGCTTCTAAGTGTATTATGAGCCTGAGATGAAGCTGCAAAACAAAGGTCACTCATCAGGACCTTACAGCTCTTTCCAGCATGAAAATCACAGTAAGAAAGGGTCGCCACTGTCTCAGCTAAATGGTAAATTGTCAAGGCCCGGAACTTCCTTCATTTACAAGCAGAGGGTTAGGGCGCCTCCTTCATACATAAGCAGAGGGCGCAGGCCAGAGTTGACTCAGAAGGCTGCAAAAGTCCAGGTTTGCCCTGACTGAAACAATGACACAATATCTTCAGGTTTCATGAATGTAATTGCTGACCATAACATGATTATAGTGGAAATATGATAAGCTCAAAGGAAAGGGGAGTTTGGCCTGATAAAAGAGATCATCTGAAACTTTCAAGTCAGGTGAATGGTTGAAACTCTAGAAGGCCTGTCATCAGTGAACTTTCCAAAGCATAAGGACCCTGTCTTTCCACAAGATCAAACAGAACAGATGATAAACAATGCCATTACACATGCAGGAGAAAGTTCTTGGTTTTTCAAGAAAGCAATGACCTTCATAGTCACAAAGTGCTTTGTCAATATGACAGGTCATGAGATGAACAAGCCAAGTGAAAAATATCTCAGCAACCTTAGAACAGTGTCACTGTGGCTAGGTTTCCTTCAAAAAACACAGTGATGCTTGCAAATAGTGATGCCTAGATTGATGTTGTTCAAATGATTTACTTACCACCACATTCAGAGAAAGGCTGTGTCTGACATAGTGGTAAAAGGGGGCTTCCCATACTTTACCTGATGAAGAGCCTCCTCCATATATGAGCAGAGAGCCAAAATCATTGCAGGCTGTTGAAAACCGGTAAGTCCAAAAGTGCAGGGAAAAGACACAAAGAAATTGAATGAAGGAAAGTGTTACTGTCTATGATATAAATGTATTGATCTCCCTCTTCAAAAAAGCTATCTGTCAACAGTCCATCCAAGTAGAGAGGAGAAAATATTGAACATATTGTATGCTATTAATGCCAAAAGAGCAGTTGACTTAAAAAGGGGTTAAAGACCTTTCATGATCACCTATACAGAAATCAAAGGAAATCCTTCTGAGCAAACATAGAAGTCTAGGGTGAAAGGATGCAACCTAAAAAGTGTATTTACAGTCCAGAGAAAAACTTGTGAAACACTCAGAAGTAGAAATTTATCACTGGGAAAGTGAAACAATGACCAAGGTTGAGTCATAAAATGCAGGATGACAGGTATGCAATGCTATGAATAGACAAAGAGACAATTTTGAACTTGTGTGTACCACTGATACCAAAAAAGAAAACTGTCTCCTTGAAGGAAAGATCAAGCAACAAGACAATGTCAAATACCAAATCACAGCTTTCAAATGTTTTTGTGCATAATGTGAACATATTTCAGTTATGAAATGGTTCTGTGGGAAAAAAGAGGTAACACAATGTTCAGAGCAGAATAATGACTATATATCAAAAAGTCCTGTTTTCATATTGCCCAAGCTTGTCTTTTCAGATGGAGGAGGCGAGTGGTATTTAATCTAATAAACAGGCAGAGGAAGTTGGTTGTGATGAATTATCACTGTTTATATGTCTTATAAAAAACCACTTGTTACCATTCCAAAGAGCAGGTGTAGCACAGGACTGTGTGGAAAAGGGGCCTGCAGACAAGACCTTCTAAAAACTTTGTCACCAAGAAGATTCCCCCTTTAAAAGTCATTTTTCACTGTGTTCCAAAGTTTTTTAGCCCGTGATCTTTGTTGGATCGTTTAAAAGGAAGAAAGCACCACCTTTATTTTGAGGGAAAAGAGCACTGTATACTACTCCTGCAAACAGAGATTTGAAAACCCACTGTTTAAAAAAAACAAACAGAGTTTAAAGGTAATGTCAAATCCGAATGGGTAAGTAACCGTTGGAGAGTTGTGGTGATATAGTAGTGAAGGTAATTATGGTGTAAATTTTCATTTTCAAAAATCTGAAGGGGAGTCCATTCGCATCCAGCATCAAACAAGCGAGAAAATTGGGCGAAATTTCCGAAATTTGCATTCAACAGTCGGCGCGACGGGCCTGGAAAGTGGCGCGACGTCCCTGGGCGTCATTTTACAAAGGCCTTCAACGTCGGCGCGACGTGCCTGTAGGCGGGCGCGACGTGCCTGTAGGTGGCCGCCCGACCGCACGACAACTCCACCCGACACTTTTCTCCGGCGCGACGGGTTTTGCTCCAAAGGTTGCCGCGCCAGTTTTGAAGGGTTCCGTTGCATTTTTAGCTCCCTCCAAGGGATTTCTTCTCAAAAAACTCACAAGGTACTCTATCTCCTACCTTAAAAAACTCGAAAAATCAATTTTAAAGCCTGTAGACCTCGGTTTGAAGCTGTACATAGTTAAAAGGGCAAAGTTTGTTGATGAGAAGCTGGAGGCAGGGTTGTTGGTGATTAGGCACGGTTGTTGATGATCAAGTTTAACATTTGAAGCCAGAAATACACAGTACACTGAGGAGCAAAGATTATTGATGGTTAGATTTTGACATTAAAGGCAGAGGTACCAAAGTGGTGTTGGTTTTTTAAAACTTCACAAATAAAAATGGCCACTGTCTAAATTGCAGAGTGCTTAGTAATTGCAGTTGATATTAAGACAAGGGTACAGGTATTTGGGTGGCTCTCTTAAACTCACAAGCAAAAGAAGGTGTTTTCTAAAAACCATAGTGCATTGATATATCACCTAGCACAGTTCTGCTTTACTTCCACTGAATGGTGTCATTTTGAAAAACTGTGGTTGTGATATGTTTAGAGGGAAGGCCATTTCTAAAGAACAAGGCACCAAAACACCTATCACAGCAAGCCTTTTCTTGAAATCTGCCCCTTTTTCACTGTTTTCACTATTTGAAAACTTATCAACAGAGAGCTTCCAAAGATGACAGCATAGTAAAAGACAGAGGTGGTTGATGGTGGTTTTTTAACATCAAAGCCAGGAATATAGATGTGTTGGTGGACTTTTAAACTCACAAAGCAGGGGATTTGTTTCCTAAACCACTGTTGCACTGACTTTACACCTAAACCAAGCCTGATTTTCTGCACTACACTATATCATTCCGAAGTTTGTTGAACAGAGTTTTCTGAAGGTGAAACAGGTTCATTTTCCAGAAGGCAGGGTTATTGCTGATGGGGCATTTGTTTATAATCAAGTTTACATTGAGGCCAGATGTACAAAGATGATGATTGACTTCTCAAATTTCATGAGTAGAAAGTGTTTTCCTTAACACTGTGGGCTAATTTTTCACATAACCACAGGGTCTTTTTTTCTTTTCCCACTGTGTGGTCTCCACAGAAGTCTGCTAACAGGGGCATGTTTCAAGGTAAATGACCTAAAAGAGCAGGGTTATAATTTTGAAGTTTGGTTTCAAAGACAAAAATACAAGTGCAAGCAGGCCTCTAGCAAAGTCACCAGAGGGGTGATTGTTTCAAGACTGTGCACAGAAAATCTACAAAGCAGTTCCTCACACATAGTACCATTGTTAAGAAGGTTACATAGCTGAAGTGTAACCAAATTTGAAAGATTGTGGTTAATAAGTGCAGAAGAGCTTACTCAAGGAAGCATTGTTGCATTTCATCCAAACCACAGTGACCATATCTATCCAAGCAGTGTATTGGCCAGTTTCAATCCAGCAGAATATTCTTCATACATTGAAGGCAGTGTGCCTCTTCCAAGCCTGTTTCAAGTCAGAATGCCTCCAAAACGAGATCACAAAGGCGGACAACATAAGAGATATGAGCCTATCTCCATAGAAGAAATCAATGCTCATCCCTCAGTACTTTTCAATTTCCATGAAGTAGGTTGTCTTGATTTCTGTCAGAGGATAGAGGAAGTCAAGAATTTCTCGCCACTTACACATTTGTGCGCTTTGAGATTCAAAGACAAACACTTCCAGTTAGCAGGTCTTGACTTCAAAATCTCTCCAAGGTATGTATCCAAAGCTACTAAGATCCTGTATCATGGTGAAAAGTGGTTTAAGCAAGCACATCTTGATTTGGAGGATTATAAACCTTTCATCAAGCCGGAACATAGGGAGACCATCACTGCTATTTTTCCTTTCTCTTATCTTCTTGACAGTTATGCTCCACTGATGAAGGCCATAATGAGATACTTCACTTGTGAAGGGAGGTTTAGCCAAATCTTTGCCTATCATGTTCGCTTGTTGATGCATTTTACCAGGAGCAGACAATTAAACCTCCCATACTTTTTGTCCAAAAGCATAGATAAAATGGCAGCTACTGTCCAAAAGAAAGCTCCACTTCAGCAAATCCCTTCTCTCTTTCATCATTCCTTGATCAAAATCATCTTCTTACACCAGCTGGAGAAGAAAGGAGTTTCATGGGATTTATTCATTAGCCATAACGATTTCGCCACTGTCCCTCCTGTTCATGTGTCTCCTACTCAGCCTATCCATCGCCCAGTGCCTTTATCTAGTAGGCCTACCCCTAAAAAACTCAAGATGATCACTGGGCAGCCGAGTACACAAGGAGAAGGAGAGGGCAGTGAGCCACAGGGAGAAAAGGAGGATGATGAGCAGCAGCAACCAGATTTAGAAGGACAGCAGCAGTTGGTTATCATTGGACAGCAGCTAGAGGTTGATGAACAGCATCAATTTCAGGAAGAAGGGCAGCAGACAGAGGTTGAGGTACAGCAGCGGACAGAGTTTGAAGAGCAGCAGGCTGGGCAAGCAATTGAAACATCTTTTGAGCCACAAGCTGGATAGGATGTTGGGGAAGGACAGCAAGCTGAAGCTGTCGCCTCAATGGTGACCAAAACTGTCCCTAAGAAGGGGAAATTTCCCAAGAGGACAACTCCTAGCTTACCAAGGAGAAAGAGCGCTAGGTTGGCCTTCAAAGGCAAAAGTACAGTTAGAGAAAGCGCCAAGCATGGAGGTAAATCAGCTGTCATCCCTATCCCAAGCGATGACAGCGACAATGAGGCACGCATCCTTGAAAATCTCCTCATTCACAAAGAAGGGAAAATTGAGGTGTTACAAGAAGATCTCCAAAGGGCAAGGAATTTCAATCATTTCTTGGAGGTTGAGAACAAACAAATGAAATTTCATGCAGCCATTCATGAGGCAAGGGCCATCAAGTACAAAAAGGAGGCAGAAAAGGCGCAAGTAAGAATTGAAGAGTTTATTGGCGAATTTGATGATGAAGAAGAGGAGGACCAGCCTAGGCGAAAGAGGCCTAGAACCATCGGGCTTAGGAGAGCCTTGGAGAAACAGAAGGCTGAAGAACAAGCTCAATTCGAAGCTTTTCCTCTCACTACCCTCTTTGAGCGGGAAATTGAGGAAAACAAGGAAGCTTGGCTCGAGAGGGCTAACCAGCATTTGGAGACCAAGCTTGAGAAGGCAAACAGGGATCTCGAGCTACAGAGAAAGAGAACACTTCACTTTCAGAAGCTAAACCAATTCGCCCGGCGCAAATTGAAGGTGGCACAAGAAAAATTGAAAAAATTGAAGGAGAGGCGCCTAGCACGGAAGGAAGCAAAACGCACATCAGCCCTCGATATTTTAGCTTCAGCTTCGGAACATGTTTCTATGGACCCTTGAGGGTCATCCATGCCAATTTTGGGCTTGTTTCGAAAACTTTTTGTTTTTTGGTATTTTTGGGGTTTTTGCCAAAAACTCATAAATGCGCCATTTCAGTTTGAAGAGTCGTCAAGGGAGGAGGGTGATACCAATGGATTCCATAATTTCATGAGCAGCTCTCCAGCGATTTTCAGGGCATTTGAAGATCATTCGCCCCTCCAAATTGGCGAAAAACAGCCTCATTTTGCACATTATGCCCGCCCTATCAGCAGCCTGCTATTTTCTGGGTTTTTGCACACAGGTACAGTTTTGAGTGACTTTCAGAGATCAGATTGAGGTGATTCCACTTGCATTGGAAAGCAGACACAGAGAGCTTTCCAACGAGCCATCATGAGCCTCACTTCGACATCGGGAAGGCTTCCATTTGCATCCAGCAAGTCAGGGGACCTTTTTCAGGCATAAATATGAAGTATTTTTGCAATTTTTGAACTCCAAAAATCTGCTTTTCCCAAATGTGCGTTAGGCTATTTTTATCATGGGAAAATCATGTAAAGTCAATATAATTTCCGGTTTTAGCAGTTTTTTAGATATTTTATTAGATATTTTGTGCCTTGGGCTTTGCAAAGCCTCAAGGACAAGTTTAGATATTTTGACTTGGCCAATGGGATAGCTAGTTGCTCCATGAGGTTTTCCTCCTTCGAGCCTATTTATCCCATGATTCTCATTGTAAATCAGAGGCTGAACTTGAGAGAAGAATTAATGCATTGGTCATATGAGCTTTGAAGAATACACTTGAGTTATGTTGTTTGGATTGCCTCTTGGATGCTTTTGAGGAATGTTGAAGGCTTGTTGATGGATTCCTTGACATGGTAGAATGGTATAGTGCTTCTTAATGTTGTTTTGTCTTCTAGTTTTCACTCATATTTCATTTTTCTTGCTGCTATAGATCGGTAAAGATTGATTTTGAGACATGCCCATGGAGGCACCTCAAAATCCCTGAATCTTCATAGCTTGATGTTTTCTTCTCCCTTAGTTATGCTAAAGAATTCTTAGCTGCTCTTTAGTAACCTAAGGTATTGTTGCTAAGTTTTATTCATCGGTTCTATGTATGTTAAGTAGGATGTATGGTTTGCCCTACCTACCTACAAGCTGCCCATAGTTCTGTCCATAAAACTTTCTCTTTGACTGATTTGTTGATCATCTTGTTGAACCAAGGAGGCCTAGTCCCGGTCTAGCCCTTTGCCTAAAACTATGAAAACTTATTTGTCCAAGTGCCCAATGACTTAGAGACTATGTTTAGGCGTTCCGGCATAGTTTATGAGTTGTTAGTTTGTCTCATGTGTTTTCCCCAAAGTCTGATAGCCTTTTTCCGAAGTTAGAGGGTCATATACCTCTATGTATGGCTTGAATGTTTGATTTCTATGTATTGATTAGCTTATAGTTATTCCTAGCATGATTAATGGCTCGCTATTACATGTTTATGTCTGCTATTAACTAGTTTGCACTTTAAATCCCTTGTCTTTTACCAACTTATTGTTCATTTAATCCATTTTTCCCAGAGATCCCTTCTACTGTGAATCAAATCGGCCCTACAGCAGCTTTACATCATTACTTCATAGCTTCCTTGATCTGTTTGACCCCATAGCCCAATTTATCTACATCTTTTCATCCAGTTTATGTATTTGATCAGTTTCATCCCTCACAATCTTTAAAACTAAAAAACCAAAAAACACACTTCATAACTAGCCTAATATCAGAACATCGCAAGTAAACACACCGACATCTTCTACACATATAGAGAGAGCCCTCTCTAAGTCCAGGAAGGCTAGGTCCTTGGGCTCCAAAGCTTGGTTTGATGTTACATCGTCATTTGGCTAGCCAATCGGCCAAATCACGGGACCCTAACATGGGGATGGAGAGAATATGAAAGTCGGCCACCCTAAAAATGACCCAAGGCCATTCAATAGGCACACCCAAGCAAGCAACTCAATTACCAACCCACCTTTCACACGAAAATCCAACCCCTCCCCTCACCAAAATGGGAGGAGGTGAACAATATAGAAAATATCCGACTTCATGGAGCCAACGAGAGAAAATCCAACCTCTCCCACTCACTGAAAATAGAGGAGGTGAACAATATAGCAAAGAGAAAATTTCAACGGATCCAACGAGAGACCAAGGGGCATGAGAGAGAGATAGAAGGGCGGTCAGTCGTCTCAAGGAGCCACACACAACAACCTCATCCAACTCTAAGAACACAGAGTGAAAGGGTAACTCTGTTCACATATGCCTCCCAAGAAAAGCATGGTCAGCATTACCACTCATGTGCTACCGTGTGGGGATGGAGAGAAGATTAGAGTCGATGACCCTACAAATGAACCAAGGACATTATTCAGGCACACCCAAACAAAAAACTCAATTAACAACCCACCTTTCACACAAAAATCCAATCCCTCCCCCCAACCAAAAGGGGAGGAGGAAAACACTATAGTGAAGAGATGATTTTAACGAAGCCAAAGTGTGACCAAGGGGCACGAGAGCGACATAGGTAGGCAACCAATCATCTCAAGGAGCCACACAGAGGAACCCCATTTGACTCTGAGAACACAAAGCAGAAGGGGAATTTTATTCACATATGCCTCTGAGGATGACCATGGCCAAAATTACCACTCATGTACTATCGAGTGGGGGTGGAGAGAAGATGAAAATTGTTGACCCTAAAAATGACCCAAGGCCATTCTTCAGGTGCACTAGAACAAACAATTCAATTACCGACCCACCTTTCACACAAAAATCCAACCCCTGGCCCCACGCCAAAAAGGGAGGAGGTGAACAATATAGCAAAGAGCCAACTTCAATGGAGCCAACGAGAAACCAAGTAGGATAAAGAGCTGATTTCAATTAAGCCAAAGAGTGACCAAGTGACAGGAGGGCAACATAGCCAAGAGCTAAGTTCAATGGATCAAATGAGTGACCTAAGGCCATGAGAGGGACATAGTGATGAGCTGATTGCAACTGAGAAAATGAGAAACCAAGCGGCACAAGAGAGACATAGAAAGGTGGCCAATCATCTCAAGGAGCCACACACAACAACTCCATCCAACTCCGAGAACATAGAGTGGAAGGGGAATTTTTTTCACATATGCCTCCCAGGACAAACATGGCCAAAACATTACCACACATATGCTATCGAGTGGGGATGGAGAGAAGAAGGACAGAAACCATAAAAATGACCTAAGGCCATTCTTCAGGCACACTTGAATAAAGCAACTCAATTACCAACCCACCTTTCACATGAAAAGCCAACCCCTACCCCCGACTAGAAACGAGCTAAATGGAAGACTGAACGAAGGCACAAGAATGTGCGCAAGGCACCCATGCAGTCAAAACTTAGAAAATTTGATACGGCTACCCTCAAATGAAATGACCCTGTTAGGAATTTTTAACCAGCAAGTTAATATAGAAAATGTTCTTGAATGAAATCCATGATATCCTATGGTTACCCTCAAAATAAAAATGATTCTGGGTTCGATCCCCAGTGGAGTCGCCAGAAATGTTAGGAATCTATAATCATCAAGATTGGTAAAGTCCGATCACAAAAACAACATCATTTCAACCAACTTTGGGATTCTAGGATCTAGCCCTCATGAATTTGGAGAGGGATCTCTCCAGTGAGTGCAAATATGGATTTGTCTTTGAAGTTTTGGGTGATGATATTAGGCTAGTTGTGAAGACCAAAGGTTTGTTTTGGTTTTTTTTGGATGGTTGAGCATGAATATTGTTTGAGGTGAAAAGTCCTGAATGCAAAGAGTTTCAAAGGTGATAAGTTGCAAGCAAATAGAACAGCTTTGGCTAAAAGATAGATATAACACTTGTTTTTAGTCCATTGGGCTATGGAATCATAACAGGGCTTTAATTGAGCAACAACATCAAGAGTGATCCAAGGGGAAAGTCATCTTTATCACAAGATCATTGAGATTAAAATGATGGAATGGGAACAATAAAGTGTTGGAGGGGTGGAAACTGATAATAATTTCACAAGGGATTTATAGTCCGTCCAAACAAGAAAAACCTCTTAAGTAACTATTTAAAACCAACCAAGGACAGGGCTAACCATAGACTTCTTGGGAAAGTTTGTATTAAAGCAGCTTAATTGACAAACAATCCAGTAATCCGCATAATTACCTTCAGAAGGTATGAAAACACATAAGAAAAAACAAAGTGTAACCTAAGATCAGATAAGGTACTTTGAAACCTAGTCTGATTTCAGTCGAACATCCAGGGAAATATTCAGAATCTGCCTTTGGAGGGCTAGATCCTAGAATCCCAAAGTTGGTTGAAACAATGTTGTTTCTGTGATCGGACTTTGCCAATCTTGCTGATTACAGATTCCTAACAGACCCAACCCGAACATGTTTCATCGGGTGCCTCAAACGAAACGACCCAACCCAAATGTGTTTCATCGGGTGCCCTCAGATGGCGCGACATGACCCACCCAACCAAATGAAGAGACAAGGGACCAAACGGAAAATGGGCCACATGAATGTGCATAAGGCACCTGGGTAGTCACAATTTAGCAAATTTGGTATGGCCACTCTCATATGAAACAACCTGACCCAAACACGTTTCATCAGGTGCCCTCACACGGTGCGACATAGCATGCCCGACCAAGCGAAGTCACAAGGGATAAAACAACAAAATGGCCGCACGAACGTGCACAAGGCACCTAGATGGTCACAACTTACCAAATTTTATATGACTGCCCTCAAACGAAATGACCCAACCTGAACACGTTTCATTGGGTGCCCTCAGACAACGCGACACGTCCCACTCGACCGAATGAAGGAACAAGGGAGAAAATGACAAACGGGCCAGATGAACGTGCACAAGGCACCCGGGTGGTCACAACTTAGGAAATTTTATATGGCCGCCATCAAACGAAATGACCAGACCTGAATTCATTTTATCGGGCGCCCTCACACGCCGTGACACGGAGCAACTGAACGAACTAGTGCATAAGGGAAAAAATGGAAAATGGGCCGCATGAACTTTCACAAGGCACCCGGGCGGTCACAAATTAGAAAAATTTATACAATTTACCTCAAACAAAATGACCCAACCCGAACATGTTTCATCAGGCACACTCAAACAAAAAGTCCCGACTCGAACACATTTCATCGAGTTCCCTCAAACGAAAGGACTTGACCTGAACGCGTTTCATCAGGCGCCCTCACACGACACGACACACCACGCCCGAATGAATGAAGGCACAAGAGATAAAATGGAAAACAGGCTGCACAAACGTACACAAGGCACCCAGGCAGTAACAACTTAGAAAATTTGATACAATAGCCCTCAAACGAAATGACCCGACTCAAACTCGTTTCATCGGCCGCACTCACACAACGCAACATGACGCACCTAACTGAGCAAGTTTCCTTGGGCACCCTCACACGATCTAACCCACATTTGTTTCCTTGGGCACCCTCACATGACCCAACCTGAATGCGTTTCCTTGGGCGCCCTCACATGACCCAACCTGAACGCGTTTCCTTGGGCGCCCTCACACGACCCGACATGACCCGAATGAAGGCACAAGGGAGAAAACGAAAAATGGGTCGCACGAACATGCACAAGGCACATGAGTGGTCACAATTTAGCATTTTTGATATGACCTTCCTCACACGACGTGACTCAACCTAACCCGAACGCGTGCCCTTGGGCGCTCTCACAAGGCACGACTTGAACCAGCTGAACGAAGGCACAAGGGACCAAATGGAAAATGGGTGACACAAACATGCACAAGGAACATGGGCAGTCACAACTTAGCATTTTTTATATGGCCTCCCTCACATGACCTGACCCAAACACATTTCCTTGGGCACTCTCACAGCACCTAACCCGACCTGACCATGCCTGAACGCTTTTCCTTGGGCACCCTCACATGGCACGACCAAACCCACCCGAATGAAGACACAATGGAGAAAATGGTAAACGGGTCACATAAACATGCACAAGGCACATGGGCAGTCACAACTTAGCATTTTTGATATGGCGTACCTCACACGACCCGACTTGACCCGACTAAAAAATGTTTCCTTGGGCGCCCTCACAAGGCATGACTCGACCTGCCCGAATGAAGGCACAAGGGAGAAAATGGGAAACGGGTCACATGAATGTGCACAAGGAACATGGAAGGTCCCAACTTAGCATTTTTTATATGTCTTCCCTCACATGACCCGACCCAACCCGAACACATTTACTTGGGCACCCTCACACGATCCGACCTGACCCGACCCTACTCAACCCGCCCGAACACGTTTCCTTGGGAATCCTCACACAAGACGACCTAACCCAACTTGACCCACCTGAACGCGTTTCCTTGGGTGCCCTCAAATGACATGACGTGACCCAACCCACCTGGACGGGTTTCCTTGGGTGCCCTCACAGGCATGACCTGACCCGACCTGACCTGACCGACCCGAACGAAGGAATAATGGAGCAAATGGAAAATGGGTAACACGAATGTGCATAAGGCACATGGGCAGTCACTACTTAGAATTTTTTATATGGCCTCCCTCACACGGTGAAAACTGACCCGACTCGAATGCATTTCCTTGGGTGCCCTCAAATGGCACGACCCAACCCACCCGAGTGAAGTCATAAGAGAGAAAATGGGAAAAGGGTCACATGAACGTGTGCAAGGTAAAAGACTGATCACAACATAGCATTTTTTATACGGTCTTCCTCACATGACCCGACCCGACCCTACCCGACCTACTCGAATGCGTTTCCCTAGGCTCCCTCACAAGACATGACCTGACATGAACCAACCCGCGTGAACGCATTTCCTTGGTCACCATCACATGATATGACCCAACCCGACCCACCTGAATGCATTTCCTTAGGTGCTGTGACACTACACGACATGTCCCGACTCACCCGAATGTGTTTCCTTGGGTGCCCTTACACGATCCAACCTGAATGCATTTCCTTGGGGCCCTCACATGACCTGATCCACCCAAATGCATTTCCTTGGGTTCCCTAACATGGCACGACCTGACCCAAATGAATTTCCTTAGGAGCCCTCACATGAATTAGCCTTCTCGATTGAAAGCACGAGGGAAAAAATGATAAATGGTTTGCACGAACATGCACAAGGCACATGGGCGGTCACAACTTAGAATTTTTTATATAGCCTCCCTCACATGAATCAACCTGACCCAACTCGAAAATGTTTCCTTGGGCGCCCTCTCACAACATGACCCAACCCACCCTAATAGAGGTAGGAGGGAGAAAAAAAAAGCTGGTCACACAAACGTGCACAAGGCACACGGGTGGTCATAACTTAGCATTTTTAACACCACTGACCTCACACGACGTGACCCAACCTTCCTGAACACACGACCCAACCCACTCAAATGCATGACTCGACCCACCTGAACGCACGACACGAACAACATGACCTAACCCGCTTGAACACATGACCTGACCTGCCCGAGCGCGCGACCCGAACAATAGGACCTGACTCGCTCAAACGCATGGCCTAAATGGTGTGACTCGACCCTCCTGAATGACAATACCCCAATCGCATGACCCGACCCACCCGAACGTGCACAAGGCACACCCACACTCACCACTTATAATTTTTGACATGGCTGCCCTCACACAACACGACCCAACCTGACCCACCCGAATGATTTTCCTTAGGTACCCTCACATGAGTGAAGCATTGGCACCACCACCACTTTGTGAGAGATGGTATCAGAGCTTGATTCCAAGCGAGTTGAGCTTTTTTGAAGATTGAATATTAAAGTATGAATACAATGATAGGGTTGTAGTTGGTATTGAAGCTTGGACATTATATTGGTTGATCTCAGTGAAATATTGGCAGGGGAAAGACATTGGTCAGGGTTGAAGCTGCATAACAAGACATGGAAAGTTGGTAATAATGTCAAGGGAGGATTTTTCAGACCTTGTACAAGTTGAGGTTTTCCTCGCTTCATCGACCTTCATTCGTCGCATATCCAAAAAATTCTTCCAACACCCTTGGTCATCATCCTCGACTCGTGGGTCTTACATACTCCCCCACTTAAAATAATACTATCGTCCCCGATAGTGCTACCATCATCATTGAATCATATCTTCGTAATATATCATTGTAATGTATCATCGCATAATATTGTCACATAAACCATGAAGGTTCATGTCTAACATATCCAAGGGAAATATCTCTTCAATCCATGATCATCAACACATCCGTCACAATCACGACATGGTATACCATAGTGGGATGTCAATCTCTCCATCATGGCCGCATGCTACTACAACATATATCGTGTAAACCCATCATATGTCATCAATATCATGTGAATATTTGCATCGAGTACTCCATCCAGCTAAACATAAAAGAAACTTCTATGTATCCATCATAACACTTCACACTGCTATAGACTTCATAAATCGAACTAGTCGAGTGATCAATCTAAACATATGTTCTCATCATGAGAATGCACATCCTCATACCATTTTTTAGTTGTTCCTCTCGTATCTTGTCACATCCATCAACTAAATTAAGAATCTTTCCCATATGAGTGTAAAGTAAGCAATGTTGAGGTCCATGAAGCACCCTTCATCTCATCCACAACATGTTTTCCATCCAGCAAGACATATCTATCTGAAATGTGTTGCCCATGATGCCAATATCCATGTGCTTTTCAAAAGACAGTCAGAACTATCAAGCATCATCCATGTGTGAATGGTCCTCCTCAAATCAAGTCAAGAACATCCTCTCTACAATGTGCCATATTCAATTTCATGAAGCTATGTTCATCCCATCTGCAATATGCGTCCAACATGCGTACCAAAGTTAAGTCAAGAAGGCTCAACCCATGCCCAAGTGTATACCACCAAGGCATCTCATCGCCGCATCTCCATCAAGCTCCAAAGTGTCTCGTTGATAATATCCATCAAGTGACTCATCACAAACACACCCCATAAATGTGCTAAAGTTATGCATCCCATAATGAATCAAAACTAATACCAATATCGATATTAGCTCTGCAATGAACCAGATATTGCAAGATCATTGTAGTATGAAGCCTCCAATGAATGCAACTCCATCATGAACTCCCATGCATCATCCTATCCAAATCGTTGGCAAGCATACTTTTATTAGCCATGAGTGCCACCACAAGTTGTTCTAACCCCGAAGGTCATATGAATTCCCTCATAGGCTACTCATAGGTTTCCCATCCAACCAATGTATTCCCGCTCAAAGTGAACAACATCCATCATCCCATGTATAAAATATCTCCATGTAGCACCAAAAATTGATCCTGCTCAACATCCTGGTTGACAGTCCTCCATGATGCTTATAAGTGGCACCTAGTAGGAGCACTTGCATAATGTCTCCACATAATTTCCCCCCATGCCCTCATGTAAATGTACTTGAATTTGGCTTCCCATGTTTCCATCAGGTGTAGACTCATCTCAACTTTAGTCATCATCATGCGTATAGTGTATAGGTTAAGTGACCTCTGTCACTTCTACAGTCATCATCATGAGTACTTCCTTAAATGATTCTCCACCTGTAAAGGTGAACCAAGAGTTTTATTACACTGAAATTTGTCACCATGACATTTTAGTAATCTCTTAGAAGTCTAAAACATCAAAGTTCCTAAATTCAAGCCTTGAAATTAAGAGAAAATTTCATAAGTCTTAAAAACACTTGTACCGCACTTTCTCTTAACATTGCCTGCGGTGCCACACTTTTTTTCTCTAAATCATGCAGAGCTAAATGCAATTTTTATTCATTAAAGGTGCAGACCCCTATAAAAGGTAAAACAAAGGCAGAAAGTAACATTTAGAATCCCAACGGTCAAATCTGGAAGCTTCTAGAAGCAGTTATCTGGTCAAAGGTTCGCTCCTATCATGTATGTTCATTCCTCCATTATGGGAGCCTACCCGTTGATTTATGGAGCCCAATCCCTTCAAAAGAGCATTCTATCTCTTCTTATGTGGATCCATAACCTTCTCTCTTTTCCTATAAATTGAAGCCATAGTGTAGCTTCAAAGGTTAGAGTTAGTGAGTTAAACTTGGAGAATGTTTGAGGAGAAATGTTATAGAGACTCATACTCTCATAGCTAATCATTATATGGGAATGATTACACACCCATGTGATTTTAGCTAATAGAGTGCAAGGCTTGTCAGAGTAAAGGAAATGCCTATTCTGGACTCCAGGAAGGCCTGTATGACATCAAGCTGGACACTGTTGTAAGGCTTTTCTTTATTTAAGTTAATACAAATGAATATTGTTTTCTCAATGAGTTTTTTAGTTAAATATCTTATTTATCATGTTTAATCAATGGGTTATTTAATTAATTATCTCATTTCTTGAATTCCTTAATCATATTGATAGATGTTTGATTCATGAATTAATTTATTATACAGGTGCTTTTGATCTTTTCTTGTGTTTGTGATTGTAGATCCTTGACGACGAATTTCTTCAAGCCACTGGAAAGAAGATCAGTGCTAGACTACAAGTAGGTTTCTAAAACCCTGTTATATTTAATTCAAAGTCAAAAAATATATAGAGAAAATATTTTTTATTTGTCCATTTGTTGCTAGCTATCCGTAGGACACTTGGGAGGTCTGTCTTGTCCGCAAGAACGACTTATCCATCCAACAAAATGGCGACTCCACTAGGGAATATAACTTTGTTTTCTTTTTCTTTAAGTTTGAATTTTGAAAGTATTTTTCTAATTTTGATTGATTGATACTAGATTGGGTAATTTATTCCTCCAGAATCCCTGAAAAGTGCTTTGGAGTTTTTTATTTTTCTTTTAGTTTTCTGGTATCCACAATTTTCTTTTAGAAACAGTGCAGGCATCTCGACTCTTTTCTTCTATAAACAGTCCGGGACCACACCTGTTTACACTGAAATTTGTAGACCCTGCGAAATTTTTTACAAAACCTTAAAATTCCCTCTTTCTGGATCAGTTTTTTAGATTCGCAGTGTATACCCAGACTTGTATTTTCTGTCAGAAAACCTTGTGTCAATTTCTTTCAGCAACTTTTACAATCTCATTAGTCTATGTTAAGTTAATTGGGTGTTTTGAGTTTCGTTTTTGGAGAAATTTTTAATTTGATTTCCTTTGGTCATTACTTCAAGGTTTGTCTCAGTCTCTTAACAATTTTTCATCCTTTTTCTTTTGTTTTTGCAAAACAATTTCCCCCCTCATTCGCCCCGGGGGGGGCTAAATTGTGTCTGAGTGTTAATCGCCTTTGAGTGTTTTTATTTTTTTACCTTTGGAACTCTCACTCAATTTTCTTTACTTACACTTGATTGGTTCTTTAGATTAAATTAGAATCATCTTGTGTTTGAAAATTCTCTTGCATAGATCACATTTGCATAGTTAGAATTCTCATTTTCAGAATATGAATGAAAATGTGCATAGATTGCATTTGCATAGTTTTCATGTGAATTGTGCATAGATTACAACTGCATAGTTTACATTCTGAAAAATAAATCATAGCTTTAGATAATTTTCTTTAATTTGAATTTACATGTTTTTATGCTTGTTTTAAAAACAAAAAAATAAAAAAAATGGAATTGATTAGCATTAGTTTTTCTTGATTAAATTAGTGCATTATAGAATTTGTTATATTTTCTCTTCTTGATGAATTTCTACGTTGTTGGAAGTAAATGGAAACTCTCTCCTTACTTTAGTTAGGATTCATCGAATTGAAAATATTACATTATCATATTCGATTGCATTAAGTTTTGAGTCGGGTCATAACATCATTGGTTTCATATCCATTTACCCTTTGAGTAATAACAACCCAAATAACACAGCACTTAATAAAATTCATCTAGTAATTTTTACATTTTTAGGGCTCTTTCCACCAACATAGCTTAGGCTAATGTATTGGAATAGGTTTTAGTTAACTCTCCAAGATAGTAAAACAAACAAGTAGTCGATCTTGTAGTAGGAAAATCCAATAGTAGCATGTATGCTCTAGGAAGCTCCTCCTAAAGAAGTCAAGCACAAGATCATATCTGAACCAGTGGGGTAATCAATCCTTCCTCATTGGGAATGATAGAAGATATACACGTATTAAAAATGGTAAACCTCGGATTGACCATTGTCGAGGAGCTTGGGCTCACTTGTCGGCAAACCTTGGATTATGTCAAGGAGCCTTCAAGAGAATTAATATTTGTTACTCTGACCTTGTGTGTCTATCGGATCATAGATTTTTACCCTAGGTATATTTTTTTCTGTTGGTGACCTTAGCGGCCATAATCTATAGGATTCTTTCCCAAGGTGACGGTGGAGGGAAGATCCCACTGTACCTGGAACAGACGTCGGCTAGACTCACTTATACTCTTTGGAGGGTTATCTTCACTCGAGATGGCATAGTGGAGAAACTTGCACCGGTCTGTTTCATTAAGGAGGTTGTTGGGGTAACTGTTCTAACGCCATTTTTGCATTAAAATTCTATGATGTTGGATTTCATCAACAACTAGTGTTTTTAGTGTGGGAATATACTGTTTTTGTGCAGTTTTACTCCTAAATTTGATAGCGCGTGTTCATTTGTTTTTTTTTTTACTTTTAGAGACCATAGGTGCGAATTGTGAATTTTAGTTGTTTAGGTGTGAATTGTGAATTGTTAATTTTAGTTTTAAATTTGTTAATAAAATTCACTGAAGTTGAATCTAATGGCAACTGCTCCAAAATTTACCAACCAAGGAACCCATCTTACTGAGAATCCTAGTAATTTTCCTTGCTTTTGAAATGTTGGTCCTCCTTATATGGCTACATTGGCATTACCTAGATTTACAATAGGTTTACCGGTATGGTTATTTTCAACTTTGTTGGCCCTGAATACTCTAATTGTTCCACCTCAACCGGATGCTTAACTTCAATAGAGTTCACCATTTCAACATCATCAACCTCATGTTGACCCTTTACCTTCTTCGCCCAATATTTATTCCTCCCTTTCTTCCTCTTAGCTTGGTAAAAGCCTTGACGCTAGTAACTAGGTGGCTAAGAAGAAGAAGAAAGGGAAGAAGAAGAAGAAGCAAGATAAGAAAGAAGTCAACAAACTAACCATGGTTGTAAGTGTTATTAATTTTGAGGAAACCTCCAACATGCATCGTAAACCCAAATTCCCTTGCATACTTTGTTAGGGTGACCACTTCCTTATCAATTGTCCGGGTATTCCAAAGGTCTTGGAAGTATGGTCAAAACATTCTCATCAACTTTCATTTGATCCATCAACCAATGATAGTCAGGTTCCTGGGAAAAGGGTAAAGTTAAGTTTCCTTGTAGGTTATGGAAAGGGAGTCATCAAACTCACATTTTCCCTCACATGGATGAAGCCTCAAAATTGTTGGAAAACCTTCCTGTTCCATAGCAAGAACTTCCAACTGGTTAGCATCAACTTTCTCCCAACCTTCCGTAAACTAACGGAGGGATTGATCTAATTCCAAGTACATTCGATCCCACTCTTCCAGTGAAGAGTGAAACTCCTATCACTCAAGTTGATGATCAATTATTTGATCAAGTGGTCAATTCGATTTCACATTCGGTTGATCCCACTATCCCTGAAGAGAGTGAACTTCATACCGCTCTGGTTCTTCTTGTTACCTCAGATTCTTCTACATCAGGGGACACTTCACGTGTTTCTACAGAACCCCCTCCAAGTACAGAGGTCTTTTCCTTTGATTGGAATAGAATGACCGAACCTCATCTTCCTTCTTCCATTCGTTTCCAAATCATTGTGCAGGCTTGTCGTAAGATTGTGTGTCACACACATGTAGATGAAGGTGCTTATATTAGTATTTTATCCTCAAATTCTTGGAAATATTTGGGTTCCCCTCAGCTTGTGCTTGTTATGCAGAATCTGAAAGCTTTTAGCAAAACCATTAGTGAACCTTTAGGGATCCTTCCAAAGTTTTCTATTACTTTGGAAGGTAAAAATGTCTGTATTGATCTTATGGTAGTTCGAGGCCCTTTGGATTTCAATTTACTCCTTGGGCGAGACTATGTTTGTGCAATGAAAGTTATCGTATTGACACGCTGTCGCGTGATGTCTTTCCCTCACAATGGAAATATTGTGACTGTAGACCATCTTTCATTCCCTAGTCTTGATTCGACTACCAATAATCCAACATCCCTGAATGTTCCTCATATGGAAGTGGTATCTACCCCACCACATGTCAATTATGTGGCAACAAGTGCCATGTTTTCAGTTACCGATGCAAGTGAGCCTCTCACTGTTTGCTCGACTTCCTATGACTTAGATCGAGTAATTGAAATGGAAAACCCTATGGGGGTATTTGAAAACAGTGTTATTATCCCTATTGAGTCCCTTGGAATGGATTCCTTCCAGAAAACTATTCTTCCATCTGATGAAGACTTCTTAAAGGTCATGATTGAGGAGTTTCCCTTGACGGGTCTTCCTTCCAGTTGGAAGCCATGACAAGGTCATGGTGAGGAGAGTTCCTTTTACTGTGTCAACCTCGCTAAAAAATGAAACATAGATATGAGGGGAGTTCCTTTTACTGTGTCAACCTCGCTAAAAAATGAAACAGGTGCCCACAGGAGAGTTCCTATTACTGTGTCAACCTCGTTAAAAAATGAAACATGTTCATGAGGAGAGTTCCTTTTACTGTGTCAACCTCACTAAAAAATGAAACAGAGATATGAGGAGAGTTCCTTTTACTGTGTCAACCTCGTTAAAAAATGAAACAAGTCTGATGAGGATAGTTCCTTTTACTGTGTCAAGCTTGTTAAAAAATGAATCGGTGATTAAAGAGAAAAGTTCCTGTTACAGTGTCAACCTGGTTAAAAAATGAAATAGATCCATGAGGACAGTTCTTTTCCTGTGTCAACCTCATTAAAAAATGAATCAGTAGGTTATGTAGGTAGATTAGAAATAGCAGTTTATGAGGACCAATCTTTTCCTGTGTCAACCTCATTAAAAAATGAATTAGTAGGTTATGTAGGTAGATTAGAAATAGTATTTTATGAGGATAGTTCCTTTTACAGTGTCAAGCTAATTAAAAAATGAAAAAATTCATTATGAGGATAGTTCCTTTTACTGTGTCAACCTCATTAAAAAATGAAACAGGTCACCATGAGAATAGTTCTTTTCCTATGCCAAGATCATTAAAAAATGAAAAAAATCCTCTCCTGTCAAAGTCGAGTCTTTCAACCAGTCTCGTAAATGAACCTTCATTCCATCCAACTTTTAGTAACTAGTAGTCTACTTAGTTGAATGAAATGAAGCTTGGGGGGCATGCGATCTAGAAAGTTACACTTGGGGGGCATTCAAAATTATCTCAAGAATGATTTTTCCTTTGTTTCAAGCTTGTGTAAAAATGAAATAAACCCTTTCTCAAGCATAGTTTTTCTATGTTTCAAGCATGAATTTTCCTTTGTTTCAAGCTTGTGTAAAAATGAAACAAACCTATCTCAAGCAAAGTTTTCTTTGTTTCAAGCTTGTGTAAAAATGAAACCTATATCGAGTCTATTTCAGTTATTATTTTCAAGACTCGTTAAACTCATCTTTCATTCTCGTAAAACACATGAAAATGCTGAGTTATTTCCATCTTTTCCTGCTCGTTAATTAAATTGAAAGTCATCCATATGAGTACATTTTTATCAGTTTTTCGAACTCGTTTTAAACTTACGAAAAAGTGAAAACCATATGAGTACATTTTAATCCTTTTCTTGAACTCGTTAAAACTTGAAAAAAATTAAAACCCTGGAGTCCTCTTTTAAGCCCTTTTCAGACTCTCTAAAAATGAAAATATTGTTGAGTACTTGACTATTGAAACTCGTTAAAGGAAATGAATGGTCATCCCTTAAGTATAGGTTTAACCCTTTTCTGGACTGAAATGGACTATCTACGAAAAAGGCATAAGTTGACTAATCATGGTCAATAGAGTTCTCTCTTGCATTATTTTATCCTTTTTCGGGCCTGAGAGACTAAATTTACGAAAAAGTACACCGATGGAGTTTTCTTAAGTTTTTTCTTCTGACTCCCTAAAAATGAAAAACACTGAGTTTCTCCTATACTGGAGTCATTAAAATTTAACAGTAAAGGACCTGTTAATTTCAAACAGGAACGGACCACTCCTTCTTAGGGTTCAATTTTAAACTAAGTCAGACTCATCCGAAGGATGAGCTTATAAACAAGAAAATGTTATCCTCCTCAAGCTTGTCAAAAAATAAAGAGGTACTTGCCAGAAATGGTGGGGGAAAAGAGAGAAAACAGATTCATTTGTTACACTTTGATTTGTAAAAGCATTACACCACTCTTGAACATGACACTTTTTGTCACACTTCTACATGGTTTGGGAAATCCTTTGCCTATCAGTTAATCAAACCATATTGAAGGTCTTCAGCCGATTTCTGGGTATTAGCTTAGGGAAATTGTCACCAAACCATAGGCAGTGCCGTTATGTATTCAAGAGGACAGTCAAAAAAGCCATTCATCTGCAAAAATTTGTCTCCATTCGCGTTGACCATCCCTGAGTCATTCCTTGCAAAAAATTTCTTCAAAACTTGATCTATGGTTTCGTTTCGTGAGCTTACTTACGATGAATCACTTTCTATCGATGACAGCTCATCATCTAGGAAGTTGATCTAGAATCCGTCAATACCTTGGAATCTACATGCCTTAATGGCAGGTTTCTCGCCTTCGATGACAGGTTGCATCATTGACCTTCGATTGAATTATTCTGTGAAATGTTCAACTTCAGATTACTTATTCACATTTCATGGATTGTACTGAGTGCTTTGAGAGCCATTGTCATTATTGGTGGTTTCTCTCACACTTGTTAACAGTTCACATCATTGACTAGTAATCAAGTGGTTTCTACCATGTTCGAATTCAACACATTTAATCACATGGATAGAATTGTACTAGTTCAGGAAGCAGAAATCAAGACCCTGGATCTAGTTTCCACCATCCAGGCCGTGAGGAGTTTTATTATTCATTATGCAGTAGACTATTCTTTATAGATGGTTGTGTCTATGCTATGTCTACACTATTGATGTAATATTAAAATCATTTTTGTATCAGAACAAGTTTATTTAATTTTGATTTGAGTATGGGAATGCCTACCTCAATGATGATATATATGATTTGCATTGAATGGTTTTACAAGGTTCCGACTGGGGTGTCCATAGGCTAATCCTTGAAATGATAAAGCACATCACTCTTCGAATGCTCTCGGACTTTACACTTTAGGGGGCAATTTGTTACACTAAAATTTGTCAACATGACATTTTAGTACTCCCTTAGAAGTCTACAACATCAAATTTCCTAAAGTCAAGCCTTGAAATTAAGAGAAAATCTCATAAAATTCTTAAAAATACTTGTAACGCACTTTCTCTTAACATTGCCTGTGGTGCCACACTTTTTTGCTCTAAATCATGTTGAGCTAAACACACTTTTTATTCATTAAAGGTGCGGAACCCTCTAAAAGGTAAAACAAAGGTGGAAAGTAACATTTAGAAGCCCAGCAATCAAATCTAGAAGCTTCTAGAAGCAGTTATCCAGTCGAAGGTTCGCTCTTATCATGTATGTTCATGGAGCCCAATCACTTCAAAAGAGCATTCTATCCCTTCTTATGTGGAACCATAACCTTCTCTCTTTTCCTATAAATTAAAGCCATAATGCAGCTTCAAAGGTTGGAGTTAGTGAGTTAGACTTGGAGAATTTTTTAGAAGAAATGCTGTAGAGACTCATACTCTCATAGCCAATCATTATATGGGAATGATTACACACCCATGTGCTTTTAGCTAAGAGAGTGAAAGGCTTGTCAGAGTAAAGGAAACGCATGTTCCGGACCCCAGGAAAGCCTGTATGACATCAAGGTGGACACGGTTGTAAGGCTCTTCTTTATTTAAGTTAATACGAATGAATATTGTTTTCTCAATGATTTCTTTAGTTAAATAGCTTATTTATCATGTTTAATCAATGGGTTATTTAATTAATTATCTCATTTCTTGAATTCCTTGATCATCTTGATAGATGTTTGATTCATAAATTGATTTATTATACAGGTGATTTTGATATTTTCTTGTGTTTTTGATTACAGATCCTTGACGACGACTTTCTTATTGCTAGAAATAAGATCGTGGACTGAAGTAAGGTTTTCTAAACCCATATAATTAATTCAAAGCCAAACAATATCTGAAGATAATAGTTTTTATTTTTTAAGATTTGTTGCTGTTTGTCAGTAGAGACATAGGAGGGTACGATACGCTTTCATGGTGGAAAGCATCCATCCAACAAATTCCTTCTTGGTTTTAAGCCATGAAGAAGTCTACCCAGACAATGTGCCCTACCACCAAGGCAGTCCATGAGTCATGCCGGGCACCTAGCCAGTTTCCATGTGGCTAAGCATGACCCGTATCTATCACAGAGATCATCAAGTTCCACCCTTGTCACGGGAATTTGAACCTACTAGAGCGAGGTCACCAATTTCCCTATCAAGGTGCTGAAGCGAAATACTCCTTGCTTCTCTGATATGCGAGGTTTATCATGGTTGTGTAGTCAATTTAGCGTCCTAAATTGCTAACATAAATTATCAACCAGGGCTAGTAAACTGATGAAGTGTGGTGCACTATATGTGCTTAAGTGACCTCTTCCTTACTTCGTTGTATGTGTTTTTCTTATTGTTTTTATGTAATCTACCTCCGGAGTGCTCTAACTGAATTAACATGCAACTAGTCTATGGAATTCTACAGTCTGTTTGTCCATCATGATTGGTATTTTGGAAGAGTTCCTTCTTTTGGAAGAGTTTTTAGAACAATCCTGACTGTGTAATTGAGTGCAAATGTAAGCATAAAGACTGAAAGCAATGAAAAACTAAGATATCATATTCATATCCTACTCGTCATTATGATGTCTTGGGCAAGCGTTTAAGAGCAAGAATAGAGATGATACTTAGTGCAAACACACAACTAAATCATTCATTATCACGGTCATGTCTTGAACTTCTTAAGAATTTCTTGGAAGAGTTTCTTCTTGTGGAAGAGTGATTAGAACAAGTGTAAATGTGATAGTGAACAACAAAAACTACAACTAAATCCTACAGTACTATAGCCATTCATCATTCATCATTATAATCTTTTGGAAGAATTTCTTCTTGTGGAAGAATTAGAATGAATATAGCTACAGTAGCTAATTAAAAACAACTATGAATTCAACTTCTAATCCTACAATACTATAGCCATTTCCCATTCATCATTATAATATTTTGGAAGAGCTTCTTCTTGTGGAAGAGTTAGAATGAGTATAACTATAGTAACTAATAAAAGCAACTATGAATTCAACTTCTAATCCTACAATACTATAGCTATTTCCCATTCATCATTATAATCTTTTGGAAGAGCTTCTTCTTGTGGAAGAGTTAGAATGAGTATAACTATAGTAATTAATAAAAACAACTACAAATTCAACTTCAGAAACGTAAATGCAACTAAGATACTCAACATGATACAACCAAATCTTTTTCATCTAATAATGATGTTTTGGAAGAGCATTTTAAGAAAAAGAATGATTGTAAGATAATGAGGATCTTTCAGTTAAACAAATAATGCAAGACATGAATTAAAAGCTACTTATCTAGAAAGCATGTAAAAGCCTCCTTGGATAGCATGGGCCCTCTGCTACCAATTTTGTGAAGTCCTTCAGCTCCTTAAAGTTGTAATCAAAACATCATCAAAGAACTGAATTTCTTTATTGAAAATCTCACAAATCTACATCCCATTCCATCTTGAACTTTGTTACAAAATACTCCTATTTTCTCCTACTTCTTCCTTACTTCCTCATTACCCATGATAGGAGAAAGCTTCTCCTATTTATACAAAATATGAGGAGACATCTCATTAATGGGAGTCCATAAATCTCTCCCTCCATCTCTAGAGTTACAATCAAAATAGGAAATGATAAGACACATGTCTTTCTAGAGTTTCAACACAACTTTGAGGAATGAGACACATATCCTCTTAGAGTTTCAATACAACAAGGAAGTGAGACACATATCCTCTTAGAGTTTCAATACAACAAGGAAGTGAGACACATATCCTCTTGATCCCATAATCTTCTCCAACCAAATTCGAATTTGGCCTTAAAGTGCCACATAAGGGTCTTCTAGAAGTCTCCTTTTTGACCTACACATGTCACAAAACTCACAACACATATATAGATATATGAAACTATGTTAATTTTCTAGTTAATCATAAATTCACTTTAAATACATAAAATAAATAACGTTGGAAAACAAGGATCCTAACCCATATATTTATGAAAAATGGTTATTTGATGTAGGGCTTTAGGTCAGATGGCTATGAAATAAGGGCTAGATGGTTATGACATAATGGAAATATGTATGAATATGGAAAACACTTTTGAGACTCAACAATAGTAATCCAAGGAAAGGTCCTCTGTGGTATTGGAAAAGAAGTCATCTTCTTGCTCATCCCTAAATAATGTCCATCTCACAAATGCTCAATTGAAGCACAAGTCATATCTTCATGAATACTCTCTAAGTGAGTGTCCTCTATCCTCATCAATGTCTGCAATTATTCTGATCCTGGTACCTCCTACTCATCAAGTTCCTCCTTGATCATTGTCACTGCTGCAACATTTTCATGTGGTTCATCCACCAATGCCTGTAATGTGCTTGGTCCAGGTTCAACTTGTTCCACAAGTTCTTCCTTGATCATATCTGCATCCTCAACATCATCCCAAGAATCATCCATAAATGATGCTTTCAATCTTCTTCTCATCGGTCCAACCTGTTCATGAAGTTCATCCTTGACTTCTACCACATCTGTAGAATCCTTGTGAGAATCATCCGCCATCAATGCTTGTTATGTGTGTGGTATTGGCCCAACTTGTTCATAAGGATATTCCTTGACTTCAATCACATATACAACATCCTTTGGTTCGGCCATAGCTGGCTTCATGCCACCATGCTTCATCTTTCCAAGGTGTCTAATTTTGAGAAGCTTATCAAGTAACTTCTTTCGCTCTTCTTCCACCTTGTCCATTTCTGCTCGAATAATTTTCACTTTCTTCATAATTTGGAAGATTTCATCTTTGTTAATTGCAGATGTCCTCCTCTTACATAATGTATCAATGGTCTGACTCGTCTCATCAAACTCCTTTCCCACTTCCTTCGACTTCTCTTTAATTTCTTTAAAGTTCATCTCTAATGAAAAAAACTCATTCATAAAGCTTCAATACCACCTACAACACTGCAACTGTATCCCTTATCAATAATAAAAAATCCTCGAAAAGGTAGCTCTGATACCAACTGTCACGCCCCTATATATGTGGTAGTCTCCCAACCACTCTATAGATGGGTGCGACACTACCTTATTTTTCTCTTTTCAAATACTCAATAAGTAGAATACACCTACTCAACACTTGTTTAATTAATCTTCCAAAGTGTTCTTGTGCGGAAATAAAATAGAAATAAACATTGATATCAAACCACATGAGTGCCCATACATTCAAGGGAGGGGAAACTCCCGTTAATAACTCTTCCTGAAATTATGTTTCAATAAATATGTACAATCTATAATAATTATACAACCAAGCCTGCATAAAACCTTTATGCTTCTTTCCAAATGTGCTTGTACCTTTGTCTAGCCTCAATCACTTCCTAGCAGTGCAAAAAATCCAAAGGAACCCAAAAACTCATTTCTAGAACATGTTTCTGAAGTCTGCACGAATTCTGGTTCAAGTGGCTCACTCGGGTCATAGACGCCCTCGGCACCTTGAACATGTTTCTGCATGCGGGTCACTAGGTTCATGGGCTACACACATTTCCTGAACATGTTTAGGTCGCGTTCGAGCCAACCTGACCCTAATGAATAACCTCCATGCCTTCAAACACTATTCTATATGTCCTAAACGTGGACACGCTGCACAAACTTGACTCGACCTGAAAGAACCCACCTTGAAAACTATCCTACACACGTCCTATAGAAGGAACTCAACTCAACCCTGTCGTGAACACTATTATGTACTTTCCCTATAGAAGGAACTCGACTCCACCTGCAGGTGAAAGCTAAATGTGTTTTTACCTAACTCGACCCAGACTCCATTTCCTTGTTGTGGCTTCGCCTTCCACCCTTGACCTTCACTCTAGCGCACGCCTTAGCTTGCCAATAGTGGAATCAAAAAGATATTGATGTGTTTCTTGCTTTCATTTATCATCTATCACACGTAATCCTTTTATATGTGAGTTTTCCCACACATTACTTCCATGGGTGGGGCTTGACCCATAAAAGGCTGACCCACTAAACACCCATAAAGCCTTGGTTATGATGTGACATTTCCTCCTTAATGTCACCTTACCACCATGACCAGCCTATAATCCTCCACGTTTATGCACATCACACCTAAAAGTTTCATGGTCACCATGATAACATCACATAATAGCCGAATGATGTTTTCATTCGTTCATACAGTCGTTTAACCTTTCATCGCGGTTTTCATTGCTTCATCAACCATCATTTGTTGCATATCCACTGAATTCTTCCAATGCCCTCGATCATCATCCTTCACTCATGGGTCCTACAGGGGCATTTTTTTTCATGGAAGACGTATACTTGAGCAGTGTCCATTGAGCAGGGACATGGAAACCTTAGATTTCGCACAGTTGGCCATCTTTCGTCATGGCGGGATGAGGAAACCCAAAATTCCTTGCACTTAAATGCATTTTTTCATGATGAGGCATGAAAACCCTAAGTTCTGTAGAAAGACCAGGGAAGCATTTTCCATCGCCCGATGAAATGGAAGCCCCAAGTTCGCCAGAATTGGGTGGTTATTTGTCATGCCACATATTAGAAACCAAGAGTTCCATAAAATTGGGTGATTTCGGTCGTGTCGTGACATGGAAACCCAATTTCCCCATGCCAGGGCCGCGATTTTCATCAGGGAGGGAGATGAAAGCCACAAGGTTCCCAGAATTAGGTCATTTCCCTTGTGCGAAAAAATAGAAGCCCCAAAGTTCTACACACTTGGGTGGTTCTCCATCATGCTGCTCAATGGAAACTCAAGTTACCCCTCACCAAGGTGATGGTTTATGTCATGGCAGGACATGGAAATCCTCGAGTTTCCAAAAATTAGGAAGTTTCCATTATGCCGCAAAAAATGGGAACCACTGAGCTCCGTAGACTTGAGCGGCTGTTTTTGTCACACTATGACATGGAAACTCGAATTTCCCTATACTTGGGCAGCAATTTTAGCCATGGCACAACATGGAAGCCCCAATTTTTGCATACTTAGGTGGCGGTTTCCGTCATGCTACCGCACGGAACCCCCAAGTTCCCCATGCTGGGGTTGTGGTTTCCATCGTGGCGGGACACGAGAACCCTAGGCTTCCCAGACTTCGGAAATTTCAATCGTGCCACAAAATGGAAACCCAAATTTTCTCCAAACTGGGTTGGTTTTCCATCGTGGGGTGAAATGGAAACCCCTAAGTTTCATTGACTTGGGTAGTGGGTTTGTATGCGTCATGACATGGGAAAAACCCCAAGTTCCCCAGAGGCTTGGGCCGCGGTTTCTAAACACCACTAGTTCCATAGAATCTATGGAAGTTTCCATCATCATGGAAACCCCAATTTCCCCACACCGGGGATTCAAAGAAAGCCCTGAGTTTCCAGTGTGCCAGAAAATATGGAAACCCACAGTTTCTGTCAGGGGCGGGACATGGAAACCCCAATTTTCCCAGGCTTGCGCATGACCCTCCGCCGTGTTCCATGAAATCAAATCCCCAATCCCCATTTTCCCCGGACATGGGTGATGGTCTTTCCCATGACGCCACATGGAAACCCCAATTTCCCTAGCGTGTTCTCTCTGGGGCATGGTAGGACACTGAAACACAAAGTTCCGCAGGATTGGGTTGGTTTTATGTTGTGTCGTGAAATGGAAGCACCCCCATCATGTTCCCTGGAATTGGGGGATGGAGCTTTTGGCCATGCCGCAACATGTAACCACCAACCACAAGTTCCATAGACTGGAAATCTCTCTCGCATCCGTGGCATGGAAACCTGGAATTTCTCACCCCAAATAAATAAATAAATTTTTGAGATGTGAACAAAAGAAACAATGTTTGAATGAAGGACAAGGGGCAAAAGGTGCAATGATGATAGTTTTCCAAATTTTGAATAAATTGAAAAGAGCAAAGCTCCGAATTGAGGAAACCAAGGTCTAAATCTCAGTGCATCGTGGGAGCAATGTTGGAAATACTGAGAGGGGGGGTGAATCAGTATTCCTTGCAATTAGAGCATTAGTTAATCTTCAATTATTATCAGTTTTTGTACAATGATAGCAGCAAACAAGAGGAACACAAATTTACATATTTTTTAAGGTGGAAACCCACTCCGAGACAAAAACCACCTAATTCTTTTCTAATAATTCTTTAATATTCAACTCCAATTGAAAATAAAGCTCCAACTTCCTAGAATCTAGAAAAGCATTCTTCTCCAGCTCCCACTAGATGGATGCCCCAATGCATGATATTCTTCAGTAGTCAACTGAATGTATTCCCCAACACCCAATGAGCTACAACTCACCCTAGTACCACCCTACCACACTGTAGAAGAATAAAAGAAGAATGGACTCTCGTACCAGGGAAAATGATCCACTTTACAATGATATAGAATGATGTAGAAGAAGAAAAAACACTAGAACAGAAACCCAACTATGACACAACCACCTAATGATGATCAAACACCACCCGACATTGCCTCTTCAACTCTTGGAAGATAGACATTAGTACAATTTGTACAATAATGTATTTACAATGACTTAGTACAATGATACCTTTATAATTATTGTATGCAGTGCTGCCCACTTGAAGACTTCATGTGATGAACTTCTTGTTGTTTTTATGTACCTTGGTTGCTTCTCTTGTCATGCTACTCTTTGCTGCACCTTGCTCTACTTTTCTTCCCTAGAAATTCTGGTCCTTTGCAGCCCTTGACAACACATGATCTAGATTTTTCTTTTCCTTTTAGGAGCTTGATATTGAATCTAGTGTATCTCTATTATTTCATATCCCCAATATCTGATTTTTGGTACTGTAGTATTCCTCTGAGTCGTATTTACAATGCCACAGATCTGACCCAATTTGGATTCTTCAAGGGAGACTTATAACCAATCTCTCACAATTCTCTAATTATGGACTGTTTCAGCAGAGCGAACTTGTATGGCATGTAACATGTCACTGTTTCATCATTTGGCTCTAAAATTGATAGAGTAAACACTATAGACTGTGCACTATCTACCACATTTTATAGAATTCCAATCTGATACTCAAAGAGAGAGTTATGATGATTTTTCCAAGGTCACTTCTTTGAGATGAATTTCAAGAGCCTGCAAAAACACTGACTTCCACACATCATATCTCTAGAATTATTATGGTCCTTGATCTGAAATTTTCATGACAGCTTCCTCAGGATTTCAGCTTCGCCTCCTAAAAATTTCTGCGTTTGAACCTGTTGAAGCCTAGAAAATATCTGCTTCAAACATTGGGGAAAACCACCTGGTCGGGACCTTAAGACAACGCCTTTTCCGTTTGGGATGGTGACTCCGACTGGATTTAAAGGAACAGTTTCCTTATAACTGAGTGGACTAGATTGGATGGGTGGAAATGGGACTAAATTAACAGAAATAAAACTATCTAGTCTAAGCTAAATACTGATAAAGAAATTCTAATATTAACCTGGGTAAATTATATGTGAATACAACTTAAGATTGTTTCAATCTAATAATAACCATGAAAATGTATTATTAATCAAATTGAAATATGTAAATAAAGATAACGCTGTTTAAGAAATTAAACAGAGTTATAATAACATATTGCATTCATCATGTATACCATTTATATATGCTTATAAAAGATAACATTTCAATTATACTCAGAAATGATATATAAAGGAAACGTTATGAAAACCAAATATATAAATGATAGCAAATTCTTCAAACGAATACCATATAACAGAGAAAATCAACAGTGAACAGATAGAAATTTCTCATTTATCTTGAAGACTGTCAAATGAAATGTGATACTCTGATCTAGTAACTTCGATGTAAAATTAAATCCAGAGGTACAGAAATGCAACACTTCAAGGATAATTTCAGCACAAAAATCACCAGATGTGATCCTTCATAAAATATAATAAGGAATGGAGTACAGAAATGTTAGCTCCAAGTCCAAAAAATATTAGAATTTCGGATCCTTCTCTAAAAGCATGAGAGGGATTTAAATAAGGAATTACATAACAAAATCCTATTACTACTGCTACAATCTATCAAATTAAAAACTGAAAAGCTATCTTGAATGAAACTGATTCATTTTTTCTCTCTCTCGCTTGATGAATCCAAGTTGCAAATCTTCAACATATCTTGGAGTCTCGGTGGATGACTCATTTCGGAATGCAGCTGTCCAGCATAGGTGGCATCGGAAAATTCTGGAATTAAACAATCAACGACATTTGAAAGGAATTTGATAGCCATTTTTTGATTGTTTGGTTTGATTAAATGAGTCCACATACTGTCCTAGGATATTGTTTGAAGTTTGTTGATTTGTTGACTTTTCTTCTCCATTTCTTCTCTCCATCTGTTTTCAGTTTCTTTTACTTTTGGCAAACTGCCAGGAACACAGTCTGAAATGAGATTGATTGAGTATAAGCTATCATTTATGAATTGAGTGATATTATTCATCATACTCCTGGCCCTTGATATTGCTCTCTCAGCTTTCATTATTTGATGTTCCCATTCTGTAAATAAGATTTCTTTGTGTTTTTCCTCTATTCTAGGAAGATTGGCTTCTTTTCCCTTTTCTGTGTCTTGCCAATTGAGAAATTCGGAAATCTTTTCATCAGCATCATCTATTTCTTGTCTGAGAGAAATAACATTTTGGATCAAAGATGAAGTAATGTCACAAAAAGGTTCTGCCTGTGACAGCTTTGCACAAAATTCATTCAATTGCTGAGACAATAGTTTATTAGCCTCGAGGGCTTCTGTTTTGAATTCATTTAAATTCGGGAAATCTTTAAACTTATCCAAAGTTGCTTGAAATTCCTTTTCTTGAATCATTTTTGCATTTTTCTCATTTTGTAACAGACTTTGTAACTTAGAAATTTCTTCATTTAGTTGTTGTTGTTTGCCCAAAAGTTGTTCATCAACTTTCTTCTTTTCTTCAGCAAGCTGTTTTTCCAACTCTTCGGACCTGAGTGTCTGATTTTGCAGTTGTTGTTGCAATTGGGTAATCTGTTGCTGACTTTCCTTAGCTTGCTCTTCAAGTGAAGCTATGTGGAGATCTTTCTGAGTTATCAGCTGAGAAAATTCTACAACTTTATCAACTATCGCAGCACTATAAGCTCCTGCATACTGGGATAATTTTGTGAGGTCTTCAGATGGATTTACCTCATTGTTTTTGTAAATAATATTCATAAACTCCTCTGATGCAGTAGAAAATATGTCATGTTCTGTCTTCCTTCTTTTCCTTTGTCTTCTAACAACATCCTTATGTTTGGGGCTGTAAAATACATCTAAAGGAGGGATCTCCTCGACCTTTAATACAATATGCCCTATTGGATGTTCAGGAATGATTTCAACATCCTGCTCTGTTTGATATTTATCTTTATCTTGCAATCCCAGCTGTTGAGAAAATTGATCATATTGTTTTAATAACTGAGAAGAAACATTAAGATCAGCAGAAACTATAATCTCCTTAGTTGTTTCTTTTCTTTTTTCTGTATCTATGTTCTGCTCAGTTCTTTTGCCATCCGATCCACCTTTTTTATTATGCACATCATCATCGGTACTTGTGCATTTTTCTGTTGTCTGAGCAGTTGACTGCTGACTAGTATTTTGATCGGATTTATCATCAGTATTTCCCTTTTGGGAATCAGGCTTGTCAATAGCGACCACCTTTTGAGTATGTATAGTTGGCTGGTTAACAACTGATTGTGTAATCACTTTTCCAGTAGATGTTTCTACTAGCATTTTGCTGGATGTACCTTCTGCCTCTGACCCTTGTGTTGGAATTCTTAATTGGTCCAGAGGAACTCTTAACAATCTCTGGCTTCTGAATAACAAAAATTTATTCATTTCCTCCTTTTGAAATTTAGACTTGGCTAAGTCATAAATTTGAGGGAAATTATCCAAAGAAACAAATAAATCATCAAACGGATCTGGCTCATGCTCAAATCGAGCAATTGAAACTGAAGCAGTAACATTAAATGCTATCTGTCTTGGATCATATTGTCTTCCAGGAATGGTTGCAAATTTACAACCTTTTATCTTGGAGACTTCTTTTTCAACATGCTTGAAATCATTTAAAGTAAACTGACCACAATTGAGTGGGAATTGAGGCCACATTCTCTTCTTACTGTTATTCAAAGACCTAGATATTCCTTCAACTGTCAATTGATAGGAAATTTCTTGAGCAAGAAGTTTGTCTGGAACAAAAAGCGGAAGAACATGCGGTTCCACAATAATACCAAAAATCCTGATGTATGTAAATTTTTCCTCCCCAAACCAATCTCCAATTGCAGATAAGTCTGCCTTAGCTTTATCAGAAAATCTAGGAGGAAAGCGATTAAAAATGGTTTGGAAAACAGGGATGAGGAAACCATGACAGATTCTATATACATTAGCTTGGAAATGAGCCTTCCAAAGCAATTTATGATAAATATGAATTGGAACAGGGTCTTTGGGAGTCCATTTCCATCCAAATAAGGGAAATTCGGAATTGAAACAAATAGCATCAAGAATATAGGCGCAAAAGAAAAAAGGAGTAGAATTTCCAGCGGTTTTTTCTTGTCTGTATTCAAGTATCCTATTGGCCATTCTATCAGAAAGAATAACAGCCCAATCCATAATGTTGGAATTCACAGCAGCTAGGATTAATGGGACCATTTGTATAGAAAACCTAGCTGAATTATCATTGCCAAATAATCTACACATCATGGCAGCGGCATAGCAATACGGAGGTAAAAGGGAATCTACAGAATACATACCGGATGCTTCATTTCGGTGCTTCTCTGGATTTTTCTTCCAATCTCTGATAGGGTCAAATTGGACTTTGTTATTATCAGCAAAGTCTTTGATAAACTCCTTGTTATACACCTTCTGCGGGTCTGGAAGGTGATACATTGCCTTTAAGTCTTCTGCTTTGAACGAGCCAAAAGACACTCCAGATGCTGAGACAAATGTTCTGTCTTGAATCTTCACACTGTCAATAACCCATCGAACTGCATCATAATAAGGCATGATGCTTGCTCTGGCTGCAATTCGATGCAAAAATGAATTTGCAAGTGAATTTTCAGTGATCTCAGAGTCAGAATCTGAGCTATCTTCGTCTGGAACCGATGCCTTTTCTACTGTGACCTTGGGGTTTTCTCTTTCTAATAGGTTGTAGACTCCTTCCCACGTCATATTACCAAGCCCTTGGCATGATGTATCTGTGACTAGTCTTAGTTTTGTGGGCTTTTCTTTTGAAACCGTAGGAGTCTCAACAAACTTAACTGGAACAACAGTCTTGTTTCTTCTCGCTCTCTTCGACATTTCTGCATTTGTTATTGCTTCCCTTTGTCTTTGAACAAACGGGCTTAGTGTTCTTTGGCTCTGCAAGACAATAAACTCTCATTCGTGACAAACAAGCAACTCAAACGGGATGATTTATGAACTTATGATTTTTATTTATTTGTTTCGTATACCACGTAAATGCTCCCTTTGGGTCACACTCATGTATTAAAACCAAATCATTAACAATATTCATTTGATTCGTTATTGAATGCCCTCGTACAAATTGAGATTTGGCGCTTGTGAAATATTAAAATATTCATCCATTCTGAACTTTTCGCATGCAATAAATGACATTTATCAATCGCATCGAAAGTTTTCGAATGGCACATAAAGATCACAATACGTTTTTCTCGATTGATCGATTCCGATTGAAAACTTTTCTGATCTCTAATGGTGGGGTCTACCATATAAGATTTTAAACGAACAAATGTTTAATTTTCTTTTGAAAGTGTTTATTGTAATAACGCGCGTCGGATCGGGAATTTTAATTGACCGTAAAGAGTTTATTAAAGAATATCCCGATTATTCGATTGCGACTGGCCGCATCGCATCGGAAGTTATACAAATGAACAATTTAAACTCTTAGAGATTGAAGATTTCTGATCGAACTAATCACATCGAAGGATTTGAAATAAGTATATAAAACTTCTTTTAAGGGTTATCTCCGATTCTCCGATTGCGATTAGACTTTTAAACTTGATTTGCTTTTTATGATAAGGCCTTGTATATTGGATCGGATCATAAGTTTTGAATGTTGAATTTGTTTAGCAAACAAAAGATGAGTTTTTTAAAAACAATGAATCTTTATTTCGAAGTCTTTTATTTCTATAAAAAGAGAAAGGGACCCTATTTCTAAATGAATTTTATTTCTAAAATTTTAAGAAAAAGGGAGGGTTGTTGTACAGTACAACAATTGGCGATTCACTGAAAGAACCAGTTATCTCTGAAAAATAAAATGAATACTATATTTTAAGTAAGTAAAGATTTTTAAAGATTATGAAAACTATCTTAGGATAATCAAAAATAAAATCTAACTTATAAAAAAGAATAAAAACTATTAACAATTTCTTTCTAGTTTCTTGAGAATAAAAACATTTTGGGTTATCTTAAGCTTTGATTGGTATTAATAATGAAGTAAGTGGATTTCTCCAAGTTTGGTTTTATAATATACTCTATTGTCATAGGTATTGCCTCTGCTGCCCGCAAATGTTCATAGTTTCGACAGGGTTACCTTTTAACCATTAACTATTCATTGTCCCATCCAATTAAGATTATGACCTTTTAAAAGATAAATTCATAAGACATATTATCTCATGTTTTTTGTCTTTTATTTATTTTTATTTTTAAGAGGCATTGTTCTGGTTTGGTGGCCAGTTAATAACAATGCCATTCAATAGTTATAATTAAACTGAACAAGCTGGCTCGTGATGAGACCCCTTGTCTTATATTTATAAGCCATTACCCTGTTTTGATATGCAGTATTGGTAATGTCAGTTTTATTATTTCTTATGAATATGGTAAGTTGGCTCATGATGAGACCTCTTATCTCTTAAAAATTTTAACATAATTTCTTAGAATTATATTCTAAAAAATCACAACCTAAATGAATGGGGTGAACTAGTTTTATCCTTAAGAATCAATGGATGACAATTTTTCTGAGTTTTCTGAGTACCAAGACTTGAATAATCTTTACTTTTATAGATAACCTTTCTCTGCTTAATAAAATTATAATGATTTACATTTCCCTCAAGTTTTTCAAAAATATCATGCAAATAATTAGTACAATCTTTCAAAGTTTAACATCTTATTTAAAACTATCAAAAGAATATAACCATTTCTTTAAAAATTCTCATTTACACCAAATAAATATTTATAATATTCTTCTTAAGAATTTTCTATCAAGTAAACAGTCAATTAGAGACTTACTAACAACCTTTATTTGAAAAAACAATTAAAAACTTTGCAGAAAGGAATATGTACAGTTTAAGAAGGGGTTACCTCCTTATGAAAAGAATTTCTTCAAGATAAGCCCATTTACAGGAAGAGATTCTCTCTTACCTGTTAGATCTTGGAGCATGAATGTATTTGAGCCTATCTTTTCAATGATGTGAAATGGTCCAAGCCACATTTTCTGAAATTTGGTATGCTTACCTTTTTCTTCATGTGCCTTATCCCATTTTAGAACAAGATCACCAATTGACAAAATTTTTGAGCCGGTAGAACTTGCATCAAAAGAAGATTTTATAAGCCGCTGATGTTTTTCATGAAAAAATTTAGCTTTATCCCTTTCTTCTTCTAGTTTAAGGATTTGATCATATCTCAATTGAATGGATGAAGAAGGATTTTCTTCAATAAATTGTACTAGGGCTAATGATGGAAGAGTTAAATTTGATGGTATCACAGCTTCTTTTCCATAAACTAAATTAAAAGGTGAAGTTCCTATTGAAGCTTTTTCAGTAATACGATCAGCCCATAATGCAAAGATTAAAGATTTATGCCAATTCTTTTGATTTTGATCAATAGTCCTTTTAATAATTTTGACGAGATTTTTGTTGGTGGATTCAGCCAAACCATTACCTTGTGGGTAATAATTTGCTGAATATTTGAGTTTAAAACCTCTTTTAACTGCAAATTCTATTAAACTGTTTCCAGAAAAATAAGATGCATTATCAAAGACAAGAGCTTGAGGTACTCCAAACCTGGTTATGATAAATTGATCTATGAAATCAATAATTGCATCAGAATTGGCTACCTTCAAAGGGATTGCCTCTACCCATTTTGTAAAGTAATCGGTTGCGGTAAGAATGTACTTGTGCTGCTTGGAAGAATGAGGTACTATCTCACCAATAATGTCAAGCCCCCATTGTTCAAATGGTTGCTCAATACTTACTGGTTGCAAAGGAAAAGCTGGTTTCCTTTGTCTTCCACTTGCAGTTTGACAGATTCTGCACTTTCTCACATAGTCATGTGTATCTTTAAAAAGGGTAGGCCAATAATAGCCAACACGAATTATTTTGTGAGCTGTGTTATCACCTCCAAAATGACCTCCTGCTGGTCCATCATGCAATTCCTGCAAAACCTTTCCAGCTTCAGTCTTTTCAAGACATGTTAATAAAATTGAATCATAATTTTTTCTAAATAACACATTATCAATGATCTCATATTTAATAGCTTTTAATCTTAAAGCACGTTTTTTCTTATAGTTGAGATCAGAAGGAGCATACCCATTTTTCAAGTAATAGATGAGATCAGAATACTGAGACTCAGAATCCGTAATACTTATCTGATTTACTTGAATATCTTGATTTGAATGATCATTCTCTGGTATGTTATGAGCTCCTGCTAATAATCTGCAAAACCTTGTCCTCTAACAATCTTAGCTGGTTTAATATCAACATCATATTCTTGTAAGGCTGTTACCCAGTTAGCTCGTTTTTCTCCTACTTCTCTCTGAATTAATAATTGCCTCACTGTAGAGAATGGGACAATGATTTTTGTATGAGTTTTTAAGAGAAAAGGTCTGAAATGCTTGATTGATTTGAACACAGCAAAGGCTTGTTTTTCAACATCGGAATAATTCAATTCAGCTCCTTGTAGATTTGAACTAAAGAAAGAAATTGGTGCTTCAATTTTCTGGTCATTGAGCTGTGCTAAAACAACTGCATAGGATATCTCTGTGGCTAGGGTATACAAAATAAAATCTTTAGAAAAATCTGGAGTACTCAATGCTGGCGCATTAATGATTGCCTGTTTGATTGCCTCAAAGGCTTATTTTTTTTTATGCCCCCATTTGAATATTGAATTGTTCTTGATCATATTTTGCATAGGCAAAACAATTAAAGAAAAATCAGGAATGAATCTTTTTACAAAATTGATCTGTCCAAGAAATGATTGCATGGATATTTTGTTATGAGGTAAAGAAATATCAGAAATCTCTTTTACTCTATCTGGATCAATGTATATACCATCTTTTGACACAACAAATCCTAAAAGTTTTCCTTCATCCAAAGCAAAGAAATATTTCTTTGGATTTAAGGAATACCAAATCTTCTACATCTTTCAAATATTTGTTTTAGATCATGTAGATGATTGGTTCTCTTTTTTGAGAATACTGTTATGTCATCAAGGTAAACAACAACTGATTTATTGATCAGACCTTTAAATGCTATGTCCATGGATCTTTGGAAAGTTGCTCCTGCATTTATTAGACCAAAAGGCATTTTCTGATAAGCATAAGTTCCCCATTTTGTTCTGAAATTTGTTTTCAATCTGTCATCTGGATGAACTAAGACTTGATTATAGCCTGAAAATCCATCAAGAAAGGACATAAGTTCAGAACCAGCTACCTTTTGAAGTATCTGTTCCATGGTTGGCAATGGGAAATTGTCTTTTAAACATGCCTTATTTAAATTTCTGAAATCGATACTGATTCTTATATCACCATTTTTCTTCCTTACAGGTACCATATTGGAAACCCAATTGGAGTGCCTGACAGGAAAAATGATTTTGGCTTTTAAAAGTTTATTAAGTTCTGCTTTGATTTGACCTTCAAGATTTGGATGAACTTTCCTTAGTTTTTGTTGAACAGGTTTAATATCAGGAAGCATTGGAATTGTGTGTTGAATAATTGAAGTATCATACGTTTTTAAATCATCATAATTCCAAGAAAAAACATTTTTATATTTGTTCAAGAGTTTAATGAAAGAATTCCTTTCTTCTGATGTTAAATTAAGTCCTAAATTAACATTTTGAGGTTTGGAATCAGAACCAAGATTCACTAATTCAAACTTCAAAGTGGAACTTTGAAGCTTGGTATTAGTGACTTTCTTGAATCTGTCTTTAATATCATATACGTCCTCCAATTTAACAACAGATTTCGGAATGGGATTTTCATTACTTTTTGAAGCAATTTGTAAATCATGATCTTCTTCATCTATAATTTGATCATCATATGATTTCTCTGAAGTCATGAAATTTAAAATATCTTGATCATGATAGAAAACTCTCCAATTTGTGACATTGTCTGGGACAGATGGATGAAAAATTAATTCTACAGAAAACCTATCAGGACTGCAGTCTTCAGCGGGTAGGAGTTTAGATGCAACATTAGCTAACAAGTCAGCTGATGTATTTTGATTTCTAGGAATAGGAGAAATATTAAATGCTAAAAAATGAGTGGTGAGATCTTGTACTAGGGTTTGATAGTGTTTAAGATGTCTTGAAAGGCAATGAATAGTATTCCTAACTTGTTTTATGACAATTTCGGAATCACCAAAGACTTTCAAGTATTTAACATCTAACCCTATGGCTTTATAAAGTCCTTGAACCAAGGCTTCATATTCTGCAGTATTGTTAGTACACTCAAATTCTAGCCTACATGACAACATGGTTTTCTCTTCATCCGGATCAATTAAAATGCATCCTGCTCCAGCTCCATCACTAGACTTTGATCCATCAAAATATAATGACCAAAACAAAGATTTATCTATTGACTTATCTACAATTACATCAGAAGTATTTACAATCCTGGAAGAATCATATTGTGAAAAATTTTCCACTTGAGAAACAAAAGTATTAACAGAAAAAGGTGATATGGGTGCTTTTAAGTTTCCAAGAAATGATTCAGCAGAATATCCTCCAAGAATATTGTTGTTAAATGCCACAGGTTCATTAGGTTGTTCAAACTCAGTAACAGTATGTATCATATGTTTTTCTCGTTCAATTTTAATTTGATTTGGTTTCCCTTTGTAGGGCAGCCACATATGAGAATAATCAGTTGAGATATAACCATTGAGTTTCACAGATCAGTCTCTACTTAAAACTAATCCATAGAATTCAGGAATATCAGCAATCAAAATATCAATTCTTTGGACAATTCTAGGATCGGAAGCTAATCTGATAGTTACTGAATTGATCTCTCCTACAACTTGAACTTTGGATCGATCTAATTGAACAATATGTACTGCCGATTTCTGTGGTTAGATATTCAATTTGGCACACACAGAAGTAGGCATTATATTGGAAGAAGCTCCAAAATCAATCAAACAATTGTGCAGATTTTTATTGTACATCTCATAAGTCAAAAGAAAAGGAGGAGTTTGAGAATTTGACTTTTCTCCAATGAGTACAGTGTCAGTAGCATCTACCCTATCTGGTGGCTTACCTGTTCCTCTTGCTGCTTTTGCAACTACACCACTTGGTAAAGGAGAAACTGGTGTAGCATTTAATTCTTTTAATAACAACTTCTGTTGGTGTTTCAATTTGCTGAGTTCATGTAAGGAAATGTTGGCTTTGATCTTTTTCATGTCCTCAACAATGTTGTATTCCATAGGATCTGACACTACTAAAGTCTTTGTTGTCGATGTGGGAGGATTAAAAGAAGATGGCTGATTCTGAGTAGGTAATGGAGAAGCTTTCTTTGCAGGGGATTTGTCTTTGATACTTGGAGTTGTGTTTTTCTTTTTTGGAGCTGTTTGTATAGGCTCTGCTATAGATTTACTCCTAGTACTTACAGGCATAGCTTCTTGCTCTACTTCACCTTCGGAATTAGGGAGAATAAAATCCCACATTCCATGTAATTCAACGATTTCTTCATTCTCATTTTCCTCATCTGATATTAAAGATGTGTCTTCTTCTTCTTCTTATTCTTCTAATTCTACATTAGAGATTGCATTAGGAGGTTTAGATTCAACTTGGTTTCTTCTAAAATTTCGGAATGGTTTTTTAGTAGAAGTTTCAGCTACTTGTTTTTTAATTTCAACCATTTCATTTGACATGGTTTTGAGAACTTTTTGTAAACCTTCCATGTCATATGGATCTTTGGCCTTTTTCTTTGAATCATCTTTGAAGCTGACTTTCTTCGATTTTCTTTCCTCAAGAGCGTTTTTCTTTTTCAGAGAAGTAATTCGTTTTTCCACTGCAATAGCTTCTTTCATACTTTCAGCTAATGTAGGCTTTGTAGCTCTGTCTACGAAAATAGCTATGTTTGAGGGTAAGGAAGCTATGTACCATTCTATTCTAACCTGTTCACTGGGCCGTGAATCTGTGTGAATTTTGTTCAAAAGTTTGTTGAATCTAGCATTGAAATCTTTAATGGGTTCTCTGGGCTCTATTTTCAAATTTGAGAGGTCATTGAGTAAAGTAGCTACTGATCGATCATCTCCAAATTTGGTTAAGAAATAATCTGCAAAAATGTCCCAACTTGTTATGGATCGCGAAGGTAATGAGAAGTACCATGATCTTGCCGCTCCTTGAAGAGTGTAAGGAAACAGTCTGACTACAACATCTTCATGTGTGACTCCATTTAAATTAACAGCCAACATAAAGTTATTAATATGTTCTTCATCTTGGATGTTAAGATCTGGACTAAATTTTGGAAGCCATTTTCCAGGATTGTCTGGTAAATCATGTAAAGGTGCAGCCATGTTGACTGCTCCTGGAGTAGCCCATGGTCTAGCCATTATTGGAACGACTATTGGAGGAGTAGTAACTGGCGGTGTTTGAATAGAAGTTGTTGGAATAGATGATGTTGAGATTGATGATGATTGAGGTGATTTGGGAGGAGGTAGTAATAAAGACTGAAGAGGTTGTGATGTTGAAGGTGATGACCCCTGGGGAACAGTAATATGTAATGGGGAAGTGGGTGTTTGACTTCACACTGGAGATGATGAGATGGAAAATGATGGAGAAAAGGTCTCACTATCAAAACCTTCAGTGTTCTTTTTTGCCCTTTTCCTTCGAGGTAAAGGTAACTCAGCTGGTTCAATGCCAAGTTTTTCGCTTTGAAGTCTAGTGAGATGATGAGGTAGGTGGGATTGCGAAGTCTGACTACCTTGAGATACTTCAGATCTCTGAGGTGATATGGAGAAGCCTTGAAGTTTATGGATGATAGACTGAACTTCAGGGGACTCCGGACTTAACTGTTCTAAAGTATGATGTGATTGAGCAGTGATAGTTGATCCCTCTTCTTCTCGTTTGGACACTGGTGATTCAGAATGCAAACGGGAGCTCTGAGGTGAGGTGGAGGGTGATTTACTCTGAGAATGGTATATAGGTTTTGATTTACTCGCCATTCACAGTTGGCCCTCCTTCTAGCGCCAAAAATGTTGAAGCCTAGAAAATCTCTGCTTCAAACATTGGGGAAAACCACCCGGTCGGGACCTTAAGACAACTCCTTTTCCGTTTGGGATGGTGGCTCCGACTGGATTTAAAGGACCAGTTTCCTTATAACTAAATGGATTGAATTGGATGGGTGAAAATGGGACTAAATTAACCGAAAATAAAACTATCTAATCTAAGCTAAATACTGATAAAGAAATTCTAATTTTAACCCGGGTAATTATATGTGAATACAACTTAAGATTGTTTCAATCTAATAATAACCATGAAAATGTATTATTAATTAAATTGAAATGTGCATAAACGAATAAAGATAACTCTGTTTAAGAAATTAAACAGAGTTATATTAGCATATTGTATTCATCATTATATACCATTCATATATGCTTATAAATGATAACATTCCAATTATACTCAGAAATGATAATATAAAAAGGAAATATTATGAAAACCAAATATATAAATGATAGAAAATTCTTCAAATGAATACCATATAACAGAGAAAATCAACAGTGAACAGATAAAAATACCTCATTCATCTTGAAGACTGTCAAATGAAATGTGATACTCTGATCTAGTAACTCCGATGTAAAATTAAATCCAAAGGTACAAAAATGCAACACTTCAAAGATAATTTCAGCACAAAAATCACCAGATGTGATCCTTCATAAAATATAATAAGGAATGGAGTACAGAAATGTTAGCTCCAAGTCCAAAAAATATTACAACTTCAGATCCCTCTCTAAATGCATGAGGGATTTAAATAAGAAATTACATAACAAAATCCTACTACTACTGCTACAATCTATCAAATTAAAAACTGAAAGGCTATCTTGAATGAAACTAATTCATTGTTTCTCTCTCTCGCTTGATGAAGCCAAGTTGCAAATCTTCAACATATCTTGGAGTCTCGGTGGATGACTCATCTCGGAATGCAACTGTCCAGCATAGGTGGCATCAGAAAATTCTGGAATTAAACAATCAACGGCATTTGAAAGGAATTTGATAGCCATTTTTTGATTGTTTGGTTTGATTAAATGAGTCTACATACTGTCCCAGGATATGGTTTGGAGTTTGTTGATTTGTTGACTTTTCTTCTCCATTTCTTCTCTCCATCTGTTTTCAGTTTCTTTTACTTTTGGCAAACTGCCAGGAACACAGTCTGAAATGAGATTGATTGAGTATAAGTTGTCATTTATGAATTGTGTGATATTATTCATCATACTCCTGGCCCTTGATATTGCTCTCTCAGCTTTCATTATTTGATGTTCCCATTCTGTAAATAAGATTTCTTTGTGTTTTTCCTCTATTCTAGGAAGATTGGCTTCTTTTCCCTTTTCTGTGTCTTGCCAATTGAGAAATTCGGAAATCTTTTCATCAACATCATCTATTTCTTGTCTGAGAGAAATAACATTTTGGATCAAAGATGAAGTAATATCACAAAAAGGTTCTGCCTGTGACAGCTTTGCACAAAATTCATTCAATTGCTGAGACAATAGTTTATTAGCCTCAAGGGCTTCTGTTTTGAATTCATTTAACTTCGAGAAATCTTTAAACTTATCCAAAGTTGCTTGAAATTCCTTTTCTTGAATCATTTTTGCACTTTTCTCATTTTGTAACAGACTTTGTAACTTAGAAATTTCTTCATTTAGTTGTTGTTGTTTGCCCAAAAGTTGTTCATCAACTTTCTTCTTTTCTTCAGCAAGCTGTTTTTCCAACTCTTCGGACCTGAGTGTCTGATTTTGCAGTTGTTGTTGCAATTGGGTAATCTGTTGCTGACTTTCCTTAGCTTGCTCTTCAAGTGAAGCTATGTGGAGATCTTTCTGAGTTATCATCTGAGAAACTTCTACAGCTTTATCAACTGTCGCAGCACTATAAGCTCCTGCATACTGGGATAATTTTGTGAGGTCTTCGTATGGATTCACTTCATTGTTTTTGTAAACAATATTCATAAACTCTTCCGATGGAGTAGAAAATATGTCATGTTCTGTCTTCCTTCTTTTCCTTTGTCTTCTAACAACAGCCTTATGTTTGGGGCTGTAAAATACATCTAAAGGAGGGATCTCCTCGACCTTTAATACAATATGCCCTGTTGGATGTTCAGGAATGATTTCAACATCCTGCTCTGTTTGATCTTTATCTTTATCTTGCAATCCCAGCTGTTGAGAAAATTGATCATATTGTTTTAATAACTGAGAAGAAACATTAAGATCAGTAGAAACTATAATCTCCTTAGTTGTTTCTTTTCCTTTTTCTGTATCTATGTTCTGCTCCGTGCTTTTGCCATCCGATCCACCTTTTTTATTATGCACATCATCATCGGTACTTGTGCATTTTTCTGTTGTCTGAGCAGTTGACTGCTGACCAGTATTTTGATCGGATTTATCATCAGTATTTCCCTTTTGGGCATCAGGCTTGTCAATAGTGACCACCTTTTGAGTATGTACAGTTGGCTGGTTAACAGCTGATTGTGTAATGACTTTTCCAGTAGATGTTTCTACTAGTGTTTTGCTGGATGTACCTTCTACCTCTGACCCTTGTGTTGGAATTCTTAATTGGTCCAGAGCAACTCTTAACAATCTCTGGCTTCTGAATAACAAAAATTTATTCATTTCCTCCTTTTGAAATTTAGACTTGGCTAAGTCATAAATTTTAGGGAAATTATCCAAATAAACAAACAAATCATCAAACGGATCTGGCTCATGCTCAAATCGAGCAATTGAAACTGAAGCAGTAACATTAAATGCTATCTGTCTTGGATCATATTGCCTTCCAGGAATGGTTGCAAATTTACAACCTTTTATCTTGGATACTTCTTTTTCAGCATGCTTGAAATCATTTAAAGTAAACTGACCACAATTGAGTGGGAATTAAGGCCACATTCTTTTCTTGTTGTTATTCAAAGACCTAGATATTCCTTCAACTGTTAATTGATAGGAAATTTTTTGAGAAAGAAGTTTGTCTGGAACAAAAAGAGGAAGAACATGTGGTTCCACAATACTACCAAAAACCCTGATGTATGTAAATTTCTCCTCCCCAAACCAATCTCCTATTGCAGATAAGTCGGACTTAGCTTTATCAGAGAATCTAGGAGGGAAGCGATTAAAAATGGTTTTGAAAACAGGGATAAGGAAACCATGGCAGATTCTATATACATTATCTTGGAAATGAACCTTCCAAAGTAGTTTATGATAAATATGAATTGGGGTAGGGTCTTTGGGAGTCCATTTCCATCCAAATAAGGAAACTCGGAATTAAAACAAAGAGCATCAAGAATATAGGCACAAAAGAAAAAGGGAGTGGAATTTCCAGCGGTTTTTTCTTGTCTGTACTCAAGTATCCTATTGGCCATTCTATCAGACAGAATAACAGCCCAATCCATGATGTCGGAATTGACAGCAACTAGGATTAATGGGACCATTTGTATAGAAAACCTAGCTGAATTATCATTGCCAAATAATCTACACATCATGGCAGCGGCATAGCAATACGGAGGTAAAAGGGAATCTACAGAATACATACCGGACGCCTCATTTCGGTGCTTCTCTGGATTTTTCTTCCAATCTCTGATAGGGTCAGATTGGACTTTGTTATTATCAGCAAAGTCTTTGATAAACTCCTTGTTATACACCTTATGCGGGTCTGGAAGGTGATACATTGCCTTTAAGTCTTCTGCTTTGAATGAGCCAAAAGACACTCCAGATGCTGAGACAAACGTTCTGTCTTGAATCTTCACATTGGCAATAACCCATCGAACTACATCATAATAAGGCATGATGCTTGCTCTGGCTGCAATTCGATGCAAAAATGAATTTGCAAGTGATTTTTCAGTGATCTCAGAGTCAGAATCTAAGCTATCTTCGTCTAGAACCGATGTCTTTTCTACTACGACCTTGGGGTTTTCTCTTTCTAATAGGTTGTAGACTCCTTCCCACGTCATATTCCCAAGCCCCTGGCATGATGTATCTGTGACTAGTCTTAGTTTTGTGGGCTTTTCTTTTGAAACCGTAGGAGTCTCAACAAACTTAACTGGAACAGCAGTCTTGTTTCTTCTCGCTCTCTTCGACATTTCTGCGTTTGCTATTGCTTCCCTTTGTCTGTGAATGAACGGGCTTAGTGTTCTTTGGATCTGCAAGACAATAAACTCTCAGTCGTGACAAACAAGCAACTCAAACGGGATGATTTATGAACTTATGATTTTTATTAATTTGTTTCGTATACCGCGTAAATGCTCCTTTTGGGTCACACTCATGTATTAAAAACAAATCATTAACAATATTTATTTGATTCGTTATTGAATTCCCTCGTACAAATTGAGATTTGGCGCTTGTGAAATATTAAAATATTCATCCATTCTGAACTTTTCGCATGCAATAAATGACATTTATCAATCGCATCGAAAGTTTTCGAATGGCACATAAACATCACAATACGTTTTTCTCGATTGGTCGATTCCGATTGAAAACTTTTCCGATCTCTAATGGTGGGGTCTACCATATAAGATTTTAAATGAACAAATGTTTGATTTTCTTTTGAAAGCGTTTATTGTAATAACGCGCGTCGGATCGGGGAATTTTAATTGACCGTAAAGAGTTTATTAAAGAATATCTCGATTATTCGATTGCGACTGGCCGCATCGCATCGGAAGTTATACAAATAAACAATTTAAACTCTTAGCGATTGAAGATTTCCGATCGAACTAATCGCATCGAAGGATTTGAAATAAGTATATGAAACTTCTTTTAAGGGTTATCTCCGATTCTCCGATTGCGATTGGACTTTTAAACTTGATTTTTTTTTTATGATAAGGCCTTATATATTGGATTGGATCATAAGTTTTGAATGTTGAATTTGTTTAGCAAACAAAAGATGAGTTTTTTCAAAACAATGAATCTTTATTTTCAAGTCTTTTATTTCTATAAAAAGAGAAAGGGACCCTATTTCTAAATGAATTTTATTTCTAAAATTTTAAGAAAAAGGGAGGGTTGTTGTACAGTACAACAGAACCTTCATAGAAAGCAAGTAGAGCAAAAATTCCACGATGACCTATTTTAGATAACGAAAACCCTTGCATGAGGAGGATATGAGGATCACAATTTATATAAATGCTTATTTTGAGAGGGGCTTCAACAAGTGAATGAGGGAGGGATTTTAGGAGCTTAAAAAATATTAATTATGACTTTTCAATGACCCATGCCACAACGCCATGGGATTTTAGCCCACAAACTGGGGGTACAAACTTGAAACATGAATATCTCTCAAACCATGACTAATTACATAGCATGCCATATATCAACGGAAACATCTCGACAAGTAGAAACCATAAAAATCCTTATTGAAATAGAGTACATTAATTTTTTAGGTAAAAATTCCCATGAAATATTGGGTTAGCCCCTATTGCTTCTTGGGTTGACATCAATGACAACCGCTGATCAACAATCCCCCCTTTTTGCATTGATGGCAACACAAGTACTCCCCCTGTGATCATGACACCTCTTCCTACAACATTCTGTCCCCCTTTGACATAAATCTCAAATGGTAACTCCACCTTAAATACAACCATCCTATAGACCTATACACACTTCCACTCCCCCTGACACACAACCATTTTGTGGGCCTTTACACACTTCCACTCCCCCTTTATATTCTGAATAAGTAAAATATAATGAGAACTTGGGAGAATCCCAAGCTTCTGGTGAATATATTCTAATGCTTCACAAGTACTCTCATGATCATCAACACTTCCTACCCAATGTGCATCTGTAAAGGAATGAATAATGAGTTTGTTACCCTTGGGATACCACAAGCCACATTTTGTTGTTCCCTTTAGATATCGAAGAATTCTTTCGATGACAATAATATGTGATTCTTTTGGTGCTACTTCTCCAACTGCTTGCATAACATCTAGCCGGGAGGCTGTTACATATTAAATACTACCAATAATAGATCTGTACAACCTTTGATCCACATCCTTAGATGAGTCGTCTATGCTCAATTTGCAACCTGTTACCATTGCAGTAAGGATGGATTTGCAATCTTCCATTTTAAATTTCTTGATCATTTCCTTGATGTACTTGGCTTGAAATATAAATATTCCTTTCTCTTACTGAGATATTGAAGCCCTAAGAAGTATGTGAGATCACCAAGTAAATACATCTTGAAATCACTTTGCATCTTTGTAGCAAACTTATTACTTAGTCGATCATCATTGCTACCAAATATTATATCATCCTCTTTAGCTATCAGGCATGCTTTAGATGCTTCATCTAGAACATATATGTCATTTGGAGCTCAACTTGCTATAGCCAAAATTTCACCATACAAGCCTTTCTTGATTTCAATCGAGGCAACCAAGTTCTAAATCTCAGTGGATCATGGGAGAATTGTTGGAAATACTGAGAAGGGGGGTGAATCAGTATTCCTTTCAATTAGATAATTATTTAGTCTTAAATTATATCAGTGTTTGTAAAATGATAGCAGCAAACAAGAGGAACAAAAATGCACACAATTTTTAAGGTTGAAACCCACTCTGGGACAAAAACCACCTAATGATTTTCTAATAATTCTTTAATATTCAACTCCAATTGAAAATGAAGCTCTAACTTCATAGAAACTAGAAAATAATTCATCTCCAGCTCCCATTGGATGGACTCTGCAATGCCCAAGATTCTTCAGTATTCAACTGAATGGATGACCCAACACCCAATGAGCTACAAATCACCCTAGCACCACCCTACCACCTTGTAGAAGAATAAAAGAAGAATGGACTCCCGTACTAGGGAAAATGGTCCACTTTACAATGATATAGAATGATGTAGAAGAAGAAGACACACTAAAACATAACCCCAACTATGACACAACCACCCAATGATGATCCTAAACCACCCAACATTGTCTCTTCAACTCTTGGATGATAGACACTAGTACAACTTGTAAAATAATGTATTTACGATGACTTAGTACAATGATACCTTTACAATGATTGTATGCAGTGCTGCCCACTTGAAGAATTCATGTGATGAAATTCTTGCTGTTGTTAATTGTCATGCTACCATCTGATGCACCTTGCTTTGATTTGCTTCCCTAGAAAGTCTGGTCCTTTGCAGCCCTTGACAACACATGATCGAGCTTTTTATTTGTGTTTTAGAAGCTCGATATTTAATCTGGTGTATCCCTATTATTTCAGATCCCCAATATCTCATTTTTTGGTACTGTAGTATTCCTCTATGTCATATTTCCAATGCCAGAGATCTGACCCAATTTGAATTCGTCAAGAGAGAGTTATACCCAATCTCTCACAATTCCCTAATTATGGACTATTTCCATAGAGCGAACGTGTACGACATGTAACGTGTTATTTTTTCTCCATTTGGCTCTAAAATTGATATAGAACAAACCACAGACTGTGCACTATCTGCTAATTTTTATGGAATTCCAATCTGATACTCAGAGAGAGAGTTATGACGATTTTCCCAAGGTCAATTCTTTGAGATGAATTTCAAGAGCCTGCAAAAACACTGACTTCCATAGATCATATCTCCAAAAATGTTGCAGACCTTGATCTGAAATTTTCATAGAATTTTCCTTAGGATTCTGGCTTCACCTCATAACAATTTCAGCTTCTGACCCTTCGTATAAATAAATTTAATGAAAAAATTTCACGATGAACTATTTTAGATAACGAAAACCCTTGCATGAGGAGGATATGAGGATCACAATTTATATAAATGCATAGGTTGATAGGGGCTTCAACATGTGAATGAGGGAGGTATTTTAGGAGCTTAAAAAAATATTAATTATGACTTTTCAATGACCCATGCCACAACCCCATGGGGTTTTAACCCACAAACTGGGGGTACAAACTTCAAACATGAATATCTCTCAAACCGTGAAGAATTACATAGCGTGCCATATATCAACAAAAACATATCGACAAGTAGAAACCATAAAAAGTATTATTGACCTAGAATATATTAATTTGGTAGGTAAAAATTCCCATGAAATATTGGGTTAGCCCCTGGTGCTGCTTGGGTTGACATCAATGGCAATCGCTGATCAAAAATCCCCCCTTTTGGCGTTGATGGAAACACAAGTACTCCCCCTACTATCATGACACCTCTTCCTACAAAATTCTCCCCCCCTTTGACATAAATGGCAAAGGGTAACTCCCCCTGAAACACAACCATCTTGTGAACCTATACACACTTCCACTCCCCCTGAAACACAACCATCCTGTGGGCCTGTACACACTTCCACTCCCCCTTTATATTCTAAATAAGGAAAATATATGAGAACTTGGGAGAATCACAAGCTTCTGTTGAAGATATTCCAATGCTTCACGATTAATCTCATGATCATCAACACTTCCTGCACAATTTGTATCTGAAAAGTAATGAATAATGAGATTGTTACCCTTGGGATACCACAAGCCATATTCGTTTGTTCCTTTTAGATATTGAAAAATTATTTTGATGGCAATAAAATGTGATTCTTTTGGTTCTACTATCCAACTGCTTGCATAACATCTGGCCGAGAGGCTATTTCATATAGAAGACTACCAATCATAGATCTGTACAACCTTCGATCCACATCCTCAGATGAGTCGTTTATGCTCAATTTGCAACATGTTACCATTGTAGTAAGGATGGGTTTGAAATCTTCCATTTTAAATTTCTTGAGCATTTCCGTGATGTACCTGAATTGACATATAAATATTCCTTTCCCTTGCTGAGATATTTAAAGCCCTAAGAAGTATGTGATCTCACCAAGTAAAGACATCTCGAAATCACTTTGCACCTTTGTAGCAAACTTCTTACTTAGTAGATCATCATTGCTACAAATATTATATCATCCTCTTTAGCTATTAGACATGCTTAAGTTTCTTCATCTAGAACATATATGTCTTTTGGAGCTTGACTTGCTTTAGCCACAATTTCACCATACATGCCTTTCCCGATTTCAATCGAGGCAACCAAGGTCTAAATCTCAGTGGATCGTGGGAGCAATGTTGGAAATACTGAGAGGTGGGGTGAATCAGTATTGCTTTCAATTAGAGCATTAGTTAATCTTCAATTATTATCATTTTTTGTACAATGATAGGAGAAAACAAGAGGAACATAAATGCACACAATTTTTAAGGTGGAAACCCACTCCAAGACAAAAAACACCTAATTCTTTTCTAATAATTATTTAATATTCAACTCCAATTGAAAATAAAGCTCCAACTTCCTAGAATCTAGAAAATCATTCTTCTCCAGCTCCCACTGGATAGATTCTCCAACGCTCGAGATTCTTCAGTAGTCAACTGAACGTATACCCCAACACCCAATGAGCTACAACTCACCCTAGCACCACCCTACCACCCTGTAGAAGAATAAAATAAGAATGGACTCTCGTACCAGGGAAAATGCTCCACTTTACAATGATATAGAAAGATGTAGAAGAAGAAGACAGACTAGAACATGACCCCAAATATGACACAACCACATAATGATGATCCTACACCACTCGACATTGCCTCTTCAAATCTTGGAAGATAGACACTAGTAAGATTTGTACAATAATTTATTTATAATGACTTAGTACAATGATACCTTTACAATGATTGTATGCAGCTCTACCCACTTGAAGACTTCATGTGATGAAATTATTGTTATTTTAATGTGGCTTGGTTGCTACTCTTGTCATGCTACCCTCTGATGCACCTTTCTTTTCTTTGCTTCCCTAGAAATTCTAGTCCTTTGTAGCCCTTGACAACACATGATCTAGATTTTTCTTTGCCTTCTAGGAGCTCAATATTGAATCTGGTGTATCTCTGTTATTTCATATCCTCAATATCTAATTTTTAGTACTATAGTAGTCCTCTAATTCTTCTTTCCAATTCCATAGATCTGACCCAATTTAGATTCTTCAAGAGAGAGTTATACCCAATCTCTCACAATGCCCTAATTATGGACTATTTTAGCAGAGCTAACTTGTATGGCATGTAACGTGTCACTATTTCTTCATTTAGCTCTAAAATTGATAGAGAAAAAACTACAGACTGTGCACTATCTGCCACATTTTACAAAATTCTAATATCATATTCAGAGAGAGAGTTATGATGAGTTTCCCAAGGTCACTTATTTGAGATGAATTTTAGGATCCTGCAAAAACATTGACTTCCACAGATCATATCTCAAAAAATGATGTGGCCCTTAATCTAAAATTTTCACAACAGATTCCTTAGGATTGTGGCTTCACCTCATAAAATTTTCAGCTTCTGAACCTTAGTAGAAAAAATGTTGGAGCGAAAATTCCACAATGACCTGTTTCAGATAACGAAAACCCTTGCATGAGAAGGATATCAGGATCACAATTTATATAAATTCTTAGGTTGAGAGGGGCTTCAAAAAGTGAATGAGAGAGGGATTTTAGGAGCTTAAAAAATATTAATTATTAATTTTAAATGACCCATGCCACAACCCCATGGGGTTTTAGCCCACAAACTCGGGGTACAAACTTCAAACATGAATATCTCTCAAACCGTGAAGAATTACATTGCGAGCCATATATCAACGGAAACATATAGACAAGTAGAAACCATGAAAAGCATTATTGACCTAGAATATATTATTTTGGTAGGTCAAAATTCCCATGAAATATTGGGTTAGCCCCTGCTGCTGCTTGGGTTGACATCAATGACAACCGGTGATCAACAAGTAAGGCCAATCTGCCACTTACAATATCCTGTCGTGTATTTTAGTCTTCTACAAAGGATTCTTCTCAATTGCCATTTGATATTGAACTTGAAAGCTGCCCTGACTGAGATGCTTCACGATTGTGGTTTGAAAATGACACGGGCCCTGGGGCAACAAAGAGACATCCCTACTATGGGTCAAGATATATTCAAAGAGTGACATGCACTGCTTCTAGTGTGGATTCTGACTTAGAGGGATTCATTCACAATATGACATACAATAGATTCATGCCACTAGATTTTCAACAAGCAAGATGACCAATTGTGTGAGTCAATAGTTCCTCTCATACTAAGTTGAATTACTATTGCATTGTGGTTCATCAGTAGGGTAAAACTTACCTGTCTCATGATGGTCTATGCCCAACTCACGTTCCCTATTGGTTGGTGAAAAATGCAAAACTTGGTGAATTCTTGTTCACAATGATAGGAAGAGCTGACATTGAAGGATAAAAAGCAACGTCGCTATGAATGCTTGGCTGCCACAAGCCATTCATCCCTGTGGTAAATTTGTTGACATCTCTAGCTTCAAATTCCAAAAGTCTAAAGGAACGATAGCCCACACTTTCAGGGTTTGTATTCGTACTGAAAATCAAAATCAAATGAAATTCACCCTTTTGTTCCATACGAGATTTCTATTATCGTTTGTTCATATTAGGACACCTGCGTTATCTTTTAATAGATGTGTTTCCCTAGCCAAAATCCCCACTTGAAAATTTCTTTTGGCTGGATCAACCCTCTGAAACGTGCCTTAGGGCCAAAAATAGGGGAAGTACCCCATCTCTGCCCCACAAAATAAGTAAAATAAAGTTAAAAGTAGTGGTATTTCACTTGCGCCGAAAAGGACTCCTACTTATTCTAGACCTCTAAAGTCATTTCAAAAAGTCGGATTAGAGTTAAGCTCAACAGGGTCTTCTTTCTCCGTTGTTTCTTCCAAGCCTGTTCCCTTGGTTGTGGTTTTGGTTTATATTAGATAGGGTGTTACATGGATTAATCCCTCTTGCATAGAAGAATGATCTCCCTAGTACTTCAATGAGTAACTAGAAACAGAGATCCATTTGGAAACATTTTCCTCTAGATTAATTGCATTTTAGAATTATTATAATAAAGTAGAGGGGACATTCCGCTACCTTGAAATCCAAACGTTTTATGTAATCTTTTTTCCTGTTGCTCCAAAGTGGTTTCTCTAATATGCAGAACCTACAATCAAAGACAAGACAAAGGATCAAAGAATTTGCAACATATAATAATTAGGAAATACAAATCAAACTTAGTGATTAAAGAGTCTAAGTATTGATGTTATTCCAATAAGCATAGAAAAAAATCAATGAGAAAAAGATCCACATGTCGTACAAATTTCTCCTGGGGTCCTGAATAATCATTTCTCCTTTAGTCTGATAAGACTTCCTCTCTGAATAACAACATGGAGTTATAGACACAAGGGTGTGATAATTCTCATGCCAACAAAAAATCACTAGTGTAGAAAGTATACACTCTTATGAACTCTCTTCAGCTTAGAAACTGCATATGCCAGCTTCTATTATTCACAATCTATGTGTGTCTACCCTTCAACCTAAAACTTAAGCTCAATTTATAGGGAAATGGAGGTTGTTTCAGTTCCATGAAGAGGGGGATGGATTCCTCTCATGAAGGGATTTGAGCTCCATGGACCAAGGGATAAGCTCCATGAGTGGAGGGATAAAGATAGAACTAGTCGCAACTCTAGAAGATTCCAGTTGGGAGAATATTCGACCATCTAGGCTTCTATAATTTACTTTTTCTTTTATTTAATTTTCATGGGGGTGCGTAGGTAATAGTGGCAAGAAGTGTCAAATTTGTTGTATTTTATGGACATAACATCAGCGCATGCACAGGGAATGGCTATAAAAACCACCCAGGTAGTCAAATGTCATGGTGAAAAAATGATGTGTAACAGATTTCTCGCTAAAGTACGAAGTCTGAGGTTATTCTGATGAGTGAAGTGCTTTGTGATTCTAAGGATTGGATTGGAGACACCGGTCAAAAAGCTATAAAAAAATTCAATGAAAACACACACACACACATATATATTTCATCGTTGAGGTAGGCATTCCCATACTCAGATTAGAACAACATAAATGTTCAGGTACAGATATGGTTTCAATATTACATCAAAAGTAGACACAGTATGGGTGCATCCATCTATCATGAGTAGTATACTATATTATCAATAATAAAAATCCTTGTATCCTCGATGTTGGAAACTAGATCCAGGGTCTTGATTTCCACTTCCCAAACTAGTACAAATATATCCATGCTATTGATTGTGTCAAAGTCGAACATGGTAGAACCACTTGATTACCGGTCAATGATGTGGACCGTTAACAAGTGTGAGAGAAACCAAAAATTATGGAAATGGCTCTTAAAGTACTCAAGTACAATGTATGAAGTGTGAATGAATGATTTGAATTCAAACACTCATAGAATTATTAAATCGAAGGTCAATGATGCAACATGTTGTTGAAGGTGAAAAACATGCCATTAGGGCATGTGGATCCCAAGGTACTGATAGGATTTTAGATGAAATTTCTAGATGATGAGCTGAAGTAGATAGAAAGTGATTTGTTGCAGGAAATCCAACGACATGAAACCATTAGATCAAGTTTTGAACAAGTATTTTGCAAGGACTGACTCAGGGATGGTCAACATGTATGGAGACATATGTTTGCAATGAATGGTTTATTTGAACTCTCTCTTGAACACATAACGACACTGTAGATGGCTTGGTATCATTTTGAACTAAATATAATACCTGGAAACTAATTGAAGACTTTCAATGTGGTTTGATTAACTTTCAAACAAAGGAATTCCGAACCCAGGTACAAGTGTGACAAATCTTCATGTTCAAGAGTGGCATGTTGTTTTTTTCCTTTAAAAATGGGTGAAAACTGGATTCTTTTTCTCTCTTTTTCCCCCACCATTGTTGGAAGGTATCTCTTTATTTTTTTAAAGCTTGAGGAGGATAAAATTTGGTTTTTTGTGTAAGCTCATCCTTCAGATGAGTCCATCTTAGTATTAAAATCAAACCATAAGAAGGAGAGGTTTGGTATTTTTGTAATCGACAGGTCCTTTACTGTTAAATTTTAGCAAGTCCAATATAGGATAAACTCAGTGTTTTGCAGTGTTAGGGAGTCAGAAGAAAAACATATGTAAACTCTATGATTGTTATTTTTTGTCAATTTAGTCTCTCAGGCCCGAAAAAGGATAAAATAATGTAGGAGAGAACTCTGTTGACCATGATTAGTCAACATATACATTTGTCGTAATTATTCCATTTCAATTCATAAAAGGGGTAAACTTATACTGAAAGGACGAATATTAATTTACTTTAACGAGTTTGAATAGTCAAGTAATCGACGATGTTTTCATATTTCAAGAGTCTGAAAAGGGCTTAAAAGAGGACTCAGGGTTTCACTTTTTCGTATTTTTACAAAGCCCGAAAAATTGAGAAAAGTATACTCAATGTCAAAATAATTCTTTTTACCAAAACACAAAAACTCAAAATATTACAAATATCGGCTTCCAAAAAGTAAAAATATTAAAAAAAAAACTTTTAAAAGTGAAAAATAAATAAAATAATAATATTTTATTCATTAAAAACTATAAAAAGGGATTAAACAAGTCATTTTTACCTTTTTCTTTCATAGTAGTGCGTAGAGAGGTTTTTTCCAAAAAACGTCTGCAGCAGATATCAGGAGAACCGACCGTTCGTTTCTTAAACCATCAGAACTAGGTAATCCACATCATCCTTAGCTACATTTTTATCCATTTCGTTTTTTTTTTTATTTTGAGATTTTATTTCATTTTTTGGGAGAAATTTATGTTTTAAAATATTCCCTCAGGGGTGCGCGAGCAATCCATGTGATAACCGCGGACCTCGACAATTTTTAAAAGAAAAAACATCGAGATGTTGCGGGTCTTGTGTGGAGCGTGTGCAGACGACCACACTGTATGCACACAGAACCTGTGTAGGTGTCGTAAACATTTTAAAAACTAAATTTTCTTTCTAAAAATGGTTCAATTTTTCTTCCAAATGGTTTTAACTATTTAATTTTTTTATTTGTAGGTTGTTAAACCATGTTGGAGTGGCGAGAACGAGAACACGAGATCATAGATAATGAAGCCATGGGTGACAATGAAACCATGCATGCAATGAAAAACTGTGGTTTTTAGAAATTATGGGCTATTCAAGGAATGAAGGCACAAGTGGAGTTAATGACTTGGCTTGTGAATGCGTGGGACGTTCAAGACCAATGTTTCATAATTGGTGACCAACAGCTGGAGATTTAGCTAGAAGACATATATTTCCTTACCAGATTATCTCAGAGAGGGAGAAGCATCTCATTATTTGGGACCAGACAGGGAAGTATTCCCATTGCCTGATACAAAGCTCAGTATTGCAACAATAATGCAGATTTGAAGGAACTATATTGCTACTGGAATTTAAATTCATAGCATTCATAGCGACCAGGATGTACGGGAGTGTAGCTCCTAATGTGGCTACTAAATCACAGATGCAAACTACATTCGAGTATTTTTCAGGAACTATATTCATTTAGTGTGAAGGAGTTTTGGCCAATATGAAATTCTAATTGACTAGAGAAAAAAATGCGAAGTTGAAAAACTTCTAATATAGCACCATTCTGATTTCATTTGCTTTAGAAAGAATTCCACTTCTCACTCCTTAATGGATTCTAGTAGATCGTGGGACTCCTCGAGAACCTAAAATGGTGTGATGAGTAGCACTAATGCCTTGCCATGGTGGCGAGGGTGGTTTAGTAGTTCGGTTTACGCTGGCTTATTTTATGTGGCTTAGGAACCAATTCTTCACCATTGAATATTTTCCTTATGCAAGAATGGAATATATGGGTGATCCTGAAACATATTTGCCTCTAGGGGCACAAAGGGACGATATAGGTTAGTGAATCATTGTGATGTTTTTAATCTAACTTTTATTTCATTTTTAACATCCAATACTGACAAAAATATTTTTAAATGCAGATGTCGGTCCACAATGACCAGCAACGCTTCGTCATTTTGATAGGCGAGAGGCACAACCCGTAGAACCTCCATAGGACCAGGCAGCAAAGATCCTGGCAGACATGGAGCACAACCTTGAGAGGTTGATCATTGATGTTCCCGAGACAGGAACTAATGATATCCCTCTCAGGCTCCATAGACATGTGACAAGTGTTCTAGGTCCATTCAGGATATTTATGCACAAGGTGGCGCATGCTATAGTTTATCACCATGATCATCATCACATATAGTTGACGGTCAATGTAGATCGACATTTTTTTTTGTATCAGTGTCTATTAGATCATTAGGTGTTTGAACCTATTATCACAGACGATGTAATATCTTTTGAACACAAACTTATCTATCCTAATGATATTACTAATTTTGTTCTCTGAGTATATTTTTCAACATGGATTGAATTTTGTTTTGGTTTACTTTGTTAAATTTTCAAATGTCTATTTAAAATGTGATTAGCTAATGCATCAACCAATGTGTTTAAATTTTTTGAAATATGTTGATATTTGATATAACGAAATTGTCATTCTAAGAGATGAACCTTTAAAAATAATCTTAACAACATTGGATTTAAAATGTCGTAAACTTTGTTTAAATGTAATACACTGAGTTTTGAATCCAACCTAATGATCAAATGTCGAATACCAAATGAAATGGAATCATATAATAACTCAAAGACTGTGTTATATACTGCAATATTTTTCATTGTTTGACTAAGGCGTATCCCATGAATAGAAACTAACTCATCGGTGGGTGAATAGATAACCCAAGCCATGAAAGACATATTCTACATAACATGACAGGCACCATAAATAAAACCAATGTATGTTTGAAGGGATGTCAACATCTACAATATCAAGAGTAATCAAGATAAGCAGTAATAGTATTAATAACAAAACTAATCTAGGCACACTTGTCTAATCTAAGGCATACTATTATAAAAAGTAACTATTGTACAAGAGAGATGTTAGCATGAAAGTCAAACATAATATCTCTTAAGATAAATACCATTTCTAGGTTTATCTAAAGAGAACCCATCATAATCAATTAATTCTTAGGCTCCTTTTGCAAGCACATGCTTGACAATATAGGGACCATGCCACATCAGTTTGAATTTTCTAGCGCCTAGCTTATCATTAGCTTGATCATATACTAAAACTAGGTTACCTTCTAAATGAATGTGAGGGTTAACACTTTGATCATACTGAGCTTTCACACAATTCTTGTGAGCTTCAGCAACCAATGCAGTAGTGCGTCGAGTCTCATCTAATTGTGATAAGTATAAAAAGTGTTTCTCCTCTTCAGAGGTATCTAGTAAGAAGTCAATGGCTAACTTGAGTGATGGTATTTTGCATTCAATGGGTAAAATAACTTCTAAACCATAGAAAAATTTAAAATGAGTGAATCCTATTGCAGTTTTTGCAGAGGTCCAGTATACCCATAATGCCGAAAAAGCATGGTATTCCAATTCGATTTATGAGTCCCGAAAATCTATTTAATCATGGTGGTTAAAAACTTGTTGACAACCTAAACTTTGCCATTATCCTATGGGTAATATGGAGTAGAATTATCATGGAATATGCCAAGTTGATCAGAGAATTCAGTCATCATAATATTTCGAAAATGACTCCCATGGTCTGTGATAAATTATAATATCTTGAGGCACACCGAAACGAGAAATCACATGATTGAATACGAAAGTAGCTACAGTTTTTCCATCAACTACGAATGTAGGCATCGCCTCAACCCAATTTTAATGTAACCTATGGTGAGAATAATATACCCATGCCCCCTGACTGAGTTAGGGTAACATGTAATGAAATAAATAACCCATTTCACAAAAGGGCCGACAACAATTATTAGGTGAAGAGGGGATGGAGGTGCACACATATTTCAATAAAAAATTTGGCAATTGTGGCATTTTTAGACCGCAATGATACAATATTTGAATAAATACGGCCAAAAATAACCAACGCGCAATATATTTTGGGTTGTTTCAAACCTAGACATATGACCACCACACTCTCCAGAGTGGAAATCATTTAAAACCTTTTCATCCTCTGCATGAGTTATACAAGTCAAAAAACAAAATTTGCACCACGATGACAAAGAGTGTTGCCAACAATATTGTATCACTGGGATTGATATCAGATTCTCCATTGATCTGAACGTGAAATATCTCGGCGAAAGGTTTGAATTTGAAGATATATAATGATATCTCCCTACCATGCTTTTAAAATATTGATGAGATACATAGATTCATTGGTGATGGGATTCTCTACCATGGTTTTTGTCTCGGTATTGGGAAAGTCACACATAAGCTCATAAAACACTAGTGATTTCTTTGACTTCAATTTCTAAAATTCCGAATCATACTCTTATAGGATGACAATCCATTTGGAGTATTTTCCCCAGAGTAATTTTTTTGTCAAGATATATATCATCGGGTTGCAATTGGATATCACTGTTGTTTTACTTAACGATATGTAGTGACAGAATCGTTGGACAACTTGAAGTGCTGCCAAAGACAATTTCTCCACATGTGAATATTTTATTTCTGTTGGGTTGAGATTCTGACTTAAGTAATATATCACATGTTCATTGTGAGATTCATCCTCTTGAACCAAGACCATTCCAATTGTTGAATCAGAGGCAACTAAGTATAAAAAATAATCTTAGTGGTAATTGGGTGGATGTAATAACGGTGCATGGTTCAACACATTTTTAGTGCATCAAAAATTTTGTGAGCAATCTCATCCCAAATAAAAGGAACACTTTGTTTCAACAACTGGGTAAAACCTTTTGTTAAATCATCATAGTTTGCGATAAACCTACGTAAAAAAAATTCTTTCCCTTGCAAAATATGGAGTAGGCGAACAGTGGAAGGAGGAGGTAAATTGATGATAGCCTCAACCTTCAAAGTGTAAAAACGAATGCCACGTTTCGAAACGATGAATCGAAGTAATCTTCCTGATTGTACACAAAAAATACATTTGTGCGGATTCAAACGAATTTTGTAATACTTACATCTCATGAAGATAGCTAGTAAGTGCATAGGATTATCTTCTATGCATAAATAATGAGTAGGTAAATCATCCAGATAAGGTTTTACAATATGTTTGATACCATGAAAAGCATAAGACATAGCTCTCTGAAAAGTTGCACCAGCATTTTTTAGTCTAAAAGGTAATTTGCAATAATAAAATTTCCTCCAAGAATATATAAACGATGTTTTTGGTTGATCGGCAGGGAGTATTTTGATTTGATTATAGCCAGAAAAACCATCCATAAATGAGAATATTTCATTTTCGACACAATCATCAATAATTTGGTCGATATAGGGTGTAGGATAGTTGTCTTTTGGACATGCTTTGTTAATATCACTATAATCAACGCATACTGTTATAGTCTTTTGTTTCTTTGTAACATGAAATTTGTTAAATACCCAATATTTCAATGGAATTGGATAGGTAAATCCTACTTGTAATAGCTTCTCAACTTTATTTCTAAAATTTGCAGCTTTCCACGGATGCATTGGACGTAATCTCTCTCTAATAGGCTTAGCATCCAAGTATGTCTTAATTTCATGAATGACATTTTTAGGATCGATTCCTGGCATCTCTTTGTAAGACCAGGCAAAATAGTCTCAAAATTCTTAAAATAGGGATTTGTAAGTGTTAATATCTTCCATCAAACAAGAAGCATCTATATGAATTTTTTCAATAATTCCAGGTTTAACTGATATGTCGATAGGAACTGTTGTAGAAATATTTTCCAGCTTTGTCTTAGAATCCAAAATGTAATCGATGTGGGATTTTTTGGTTCCTTGAAATAATCAACCATAAAAATAGATGAAAAAACGTTTTAAAACTTATCAAGATCAGGTAAAAGTGAAGATCTATGATATATATCATCCCAGGGTAATTTTTCTGATGAAAAATTTTCTTGAATACTTTCATCAGTGTTAAATACATGTTGAAAGGGATTTGAAAATGATATCAAGGCTGAGCTTGAAATAAAAGATGATTCTTCGCTGATCACATTCATTTGATTAGGAGTAGTTTAAAGTGTGTCAAAATACAATTATATTTCTACATATTCCTTTTCAAAAGGACTGAAGGGCATCTCGCCATTGAAAAAGTCCATTTCTAATTCTGAAGGCACTACCCATGTGTCATCAAATGGTATAGTTATTGATGAGATCATATTGATGTTGGAAATTTTTCACGATACATTGGGTGGAGGTATAGAAAAATTTCCCATGAGAGTGGAATCCTTCACTAATCCTACACCAACGTCTTTGTATGGGATAAGAATTTTTCAGACATGCTGGATGTTGTTTGTAGAAGTAGGGTATGATGAAAGTATGACAACTGATCGATTTTCAAAATATTTCATTTATGAGGAAACGTGATTAGCAAAAATACTGATGAAACGACAACATTAATGGCATAATACCAACTATGACCCAAAATAATGTTGTAATCAAGAGGGGCATCAACAAATCCCACCTCAAGATTAACGGTTTTTCCAACTACTTCTATATGTAGATCATGGAGTATTCCATATGGATGAAATCCTCTTCCATAAAAGGCTTTAAGGATAGTTGTTGATTGGTTGATTTCTAGAGAACCAAGGGTTTTCCAATATTTTAATGACACTATACACGTAGATGCCCCCTTATCAATTACAGTATGAAAAACTCGTCTTGATTTGACTAATACTAGAATCTGAAAAGCCATCTGATGAGGGAGTCTTGGTGTAAAATTTTTGAGATCAAAGACCATGAGGTTCGAACCCTGAGGATCAATAGCTCTGTTAGCTGATAATAGTAATTTCCTTTGTGCCGAACATGATAGTAGCACTTCTAAGGCTAACATTGTTGAAGGAGATATCACCAAATTCTCAACAATGTTGCAATTCTGAGTAGCTCTCACATATGGATTGAAAGTTGACTTTGTGAAGTACACCTTTAGTAGGCAGTTTAATCACTAAATTAGGATTAGGTTTATCTATTTGAAGAAGTTTAGAAACTGAAGGAGGTATGGCTAGTGTTTGACTAGAATTTTCTGTCTCTTTACTAGTTACAATATTTTTAGTTTCATAGTCTTGAGATCATGTCATAACCATGACCTGAGACATCATTAAAATATTTGTCGATGAATTTGAAGACGATCCTATCATTTTACTATCTTGAGTGGGAAAAATATCCTTCAAGATAGCAGGTGTAGGTGAAACTCTCACAAAATTAGAGACCTCGGACCAATCTAGACACTCTTTGGTATAGTGATACTCATCACAGTTAATACAAGGATAACAAGGTTTTTTTTTTTCATCATTTGGATCATTATTTTTTGTTTTCTCTTTGGGAGATGCATTTTTTTTGTTTTTATTCTTTCCTTTTTTCTTATTACCGGTTTTAACTTTAGTTGTGGATGAATATATAACATAAATGTCGGCAAAAGTTTCAAGGGAAGAATATCCTTTAGGTGAATCTAGTAAAGTTATGATGGGAGAAGTAGGTTTGGATGGCTTCTTGTTACTCTTGTTAGTGCTAACTTTACCAATTACACCATCTGTAGAATGAGAACCAGAAGGAGTTGCAGTTATTTTACCTTGACGTGGAAAGTGATGAATTTTTTCATATAAAGTACCAGATTGGGTATATACAAGGTCTAAGTACTGTGCTTGAGCTATGAATTGTTCTTTTGTAACAACATCTCCCTTAGCTACATCTTCAATGATATTTGGAAGTAATGATTCGATAAACCATTCTTCCAAGATTTGATCTGGAATGAAAACTTTCACTAAACATCTTCTATGTCTCCATTCATGTATGTGATCTGAAATGTATGTAGATGTACTTTTTTTTAATTAATTTAAGAGTTTCGTGACATTGTCGTAATGGAGTGGCAACTGAAAGTGTGTTAAGAAAATTGTTGCTAATGCGTTGAAATTGTTCAAAGAGCCACGTGGTATTTCAATATACCATTTTTTAGCTAAGCCTATCAATGTTATTTCATTATGGGAATTTCAGGTCTAAAATGGCCTCCTAAGGAAATTAAAAATTAATAGTGAAAATAATAAAATAAGATTTGATTACATCATCAAATTTTAGAGGGAAAAAATGAAAAAAATATTTTTTCAACTCATATTTTCAACTTATCTCCCAAAGTTTTTACTCAAATTTCGAGCGGGAGTACTCGTTGGATGAAAAAATTAATTCCTCATCCAAGGAGTACCCACGTTGCATACTTTTGATGGATCTTGCTACATGAAAAAATGAGAAATAAATTAAAAACATGATTGCAACCACGTTTTTTCATGTATATCTCATTTTTCGTGTAGCAAGTTCCATCAAAAGTATGCAACATGGGTACTTCTTGAATGAGGAATTAAATTTTGCATCCAATGAGTACTCCTGCTCGAAATTTGAGTAAAACATTTAGGAGATAAGTTGAAAAAGTAGTTTTATTATTTTATTATTTTTTAATATTTTCACCCTTTTACTTAAAAATGGTGAATCATCCCCCATGGTTGACATAATCATCTTGAATCCTAGTGGTTCTAATAAAGTTTATTTGTTTGTACATTTTTCTTAGGAGGCCCGTTTTAGACCTCAAAATTCCCCTAATGGAAACAATCTCAATCAAATGGAATCATCGATTAAAGAGTTGGATGCGAACCAAAGGTGGTAAGTCATTACATGATTTCAGGGCCTTCTCCTGATTTATCTTCAAACTTAAGAATATAATTGGGAAACTTATTCGGCATTAGCGGCCAAAATGAAAGATAATAAATTGGATCGTTTGTGAGGCACGAAAAATCTGGTAAGTCCAAAGTTGCAATGAATGGTAACTGATGGTTAGTATCTTGTTGAGCAAACTGATGACCTTGAGGAACGATACCAGTACCTATAGGAGGATATCCAGGGTATCCTAGAATAGCGTGTGTATTTGGAATCAGAATACCTCTAGGATAACTAGGATTAGCCATACTAAACTGAGGTTGAGCTGGTATCATAAATGTATAACGAGGATACGGTTGACTTTGTTAGACCATATTTTGTCCTGCGGGTCCATATTAAAACTTCCCTCGATACGATTGATTAAAAAACTGACCTGTATAAGGTTGTATTTTTGGAATTGTAGTTGTACCAAGTTACCCCGTAGAGGTTTGAACAATAGACTCAACTATAGGTCCGGTTTGATGAGAAGTGACTTGAGGGATTTCTTGTGATACAATTGATGTCGTTGTTTGATGGAATGTAGCAATAGGGACTTGGGAAACTCCAAGGATAGGTGTACTTGGTTTTGGAACAAAATTTTGTAGAACATATTGGACAGGAATTCTAGGTGTACTTAGACTAGGTTGCTGACTACTAGGTACAAATACATGAGGTGCAATTTGAAACATAGGTTGGACAGGCTATTGGATTTGGGTATAGCCAAATTGACCAGTTGACTAACAAGGCTGATTATACGGTAATTTCACAGTAGGTTGAAAATTCTTTTGGTTCAAATATGAATTCCACACTGTGTTTACTCTAGGACAAGAAGATCCCATTAGAGTTTGTGGTGCATAAGGTTGGCCATAACCACATTGAGGAATTAGAATGTAATTTTGATAATTTGCCGGATAATTTCCAGTAAAAGGTTGACCTCCTTGAAAGTATTGTTTCTCTTCATAAAATTGTTCCCCCAAAGGAGGTTTTTTTCCTTGAATAGGATGTGGCCCTGGCATAGGGTACTTCCCTTGAAGAGGCTATGGCCCTGGGATAGAGTACTGACATTGAAGTGGTTTTGGCCCTGGTATAGAGTAATTCCCTTAAATATGTTGTCCTTGAGTAGTAGACTTCCCACCAAGAGGTAAATTTCTACCTTGAGGATCAGATAAAGGAATATTTCCAGACATCATGTATACTTGTTCCATTGTCAAATTTTTGGTATCAGATTCATTGGGACCAGTTGATTGTGTAATTTTTTCAGAAGAGGGAGATGCTCCGAAGAATGTACAAGAGAGTGACTGGTATCCCCTAGGAACTGATGGACCACCATAAAAAAAAAATTGGCGATGAAGAAAACATGGATGACTCACAAGAAATTTTTGATGAAGGCACGTAACTACCTTTGGGTATGGATTAAAAAGGAATATGGGGTGGTTAATTAAGACTAGTATTATGTAGAAATTTTGTTAACTGAGAATACCAAGGATCCGGTATAAAAGGGTTGTAAGGGTAAATTAGTTCACTATACCTTAAATCTAAAGATTCTTGATGCGCAGGAAGTACAACCTCTTCTTCCATAATATTAATATATTCAATCTTAATCAAGCCATGAAGAAGGTTCTCAGTGATGCGAAACTTCACTTGAGGTGAACGAGGATGACCTAGTGTTTGGGTTATGAACTCTAAAGTTGACTCATATGAAGTAGATTCAGTTTCAGGTTCAGATATCTCGGGTCCAATAAGTTGAATATCTAAAAATTCACTAGTTGTGAACTCAACTATAATTAATTCCAAAATTTCTAGTTGTTCTACCGTCTGAGGTTGATTTACTTCATAATCAAGATGTATAATTATTTATGTTTCCTCTTGTTTAGTAGATTCGATTCTTGATTATTGATCTCTTTCAGATTTAAGCTTTTCTAATTGAATTTGTGTGTACTTAGGGGGTTTCCCCTACATTCTACAAGAGTGTCTCGGTAATTCAACCACAGTTAATGATTAACACATGAAATCAAAAAATATTTCAACAAAATAGACCTAAGGTCTCTAAGGAAACAATCAAAATAAACACACACCTACAAAATTTAGGAGACAATCCACACACAAACAATATGTTTTCACACACTAAAAACACTAGTTGATGATGAAATCCAATGTTGTATAATTTTAATGTGGAAAAATTGGTAGTTGGAACAGTTACCCGAAAAACCTGCTTAATGAAATAGTCAGGTGCAAGTCCCTCTACTTATGCCATCTCGAAGTGAAGAGTACCCTCCGAAAATTCCAAGTGAGTCTAGCCGACATTTTTTCGAGGTACAGTGGGACCTTCCTGTTATAGCTCAATTTGGGCACCATTCCTAATGACCTGGTTAATTGGGAATCATCTCTAGGACCAATGATCAGGGTCTATCATTCCCTATCATTTCAGTTGCTACATGCCCTAAGACAAGAAACAAGACAAATCAAGCAAGAATTTCATCAAGAAAAGGTTTTCATGGTTTGAAGATTATTATTTAGCATATGAGAGCTCACCAACAGAGGCTCTAAGGGGCCTAAGTGTATTTCATATGTAGGTAGCTCCATGCAAGGCTGCTCTGCAAAGAACTTCCTGACATTCACAGGTGCATTGGTCACATTGGGATCGAAATTCTCATTATTTTGGAATGTCCACTTGGCTAGTGACTTCTAGAAGCGTTCACATGTGTCAAGCTTCGGATCCAAGTGTCCATTTGACATCTACATGAATGGAAACATGTCTTACCTATTTTTGGAAAGTTATTTATTTCAAAACAACCTACAGTTCATCTATAAATTGAACACATATCTAAGTGTTTGAGAAGGAAGAATTTGAGTAGAGAAATGCTGGAGAATTTTTAATTGAGAGCTAGACTGCTGGAGAGATTTATACTGTGATGAGGCTTGGGAACAATGTTGGATGGTAACTTAAAATCAGTCGCTAGGTTGTAACCTCTCCTTCTATCATCAATAAAGAGTACTTCTCATTTTTCCCTACATGCATCTGTATTGGCTTTGATTTTCTATATTGTAAGATCCTGGTTGATGTATGTGGTTTATTCTTTACTGATTTAGCTAACTAACTTGAATAGATATCTATATTATTGCATCTTTTGCTATTTTAGTGTTATTTCTTGTAGGAAGCATTCAGCTCACAAACTTCTTGAATTTGAAGCTGCAACAGAAGCGACAGAAGGATTCATTTGGAAGCGACTGAGCAAGTAAGCCCCCAATCTTGTCTGTATATCTGTTATAAATTAGGAGAAATAGTTGTATAGTCTCTCACCTGTTATTCTAGACTAGCACCTGTCTAGGGAAGTGTAATTTATCTATATATTACAATTCTGACCCAACAAATTGGCGAATCCATTGGGGATAATTTCTCTTAGTTCTAGGTGTTTTAGCCTATGATTTGCTTTGTTTATCCACCAAATAGTTGTTACGCATAAGGATTAATCTTTTTTAGAGCCTAATTTGAAAATACAGTGAGTTAAATAATAGCATTTTTCTTTGTTTACTGTGCCCAACACACTGTTAGACTAGGCACAGTGCTTTGCAGAGCATTGTCTCCCCTCCTAGCCTGCGTTGCGGAGAACTATCTCCCCTTGGAGACTGCGTTGACTCCTGAAAGTTACCAAATTCCCTTGAATTTGACTTTGCAACTTGCTTTAGTTTTTTTTGCTACTATGTTCTAAAAAGTTTGATGCTCAATTGACCAGTGAATCTATATACTTCTTCCTCCTTTGACTGAAAATTTGTTCAATGTTTGTTTAGAAATTTTTTTCTTTATCATTGACAAGTTGATTTTAAAGTATTTTTTATGGTCGCATTAAGACTCATTGGCTTTCAAAATAGGAAATTGTCATAAAATACTCATTTCCTTGATAGGATAAATTGTTTTTGAAATCCTATTTTTTCCTTCAAAAGAGAAATTGTTGTTTGTATTCTCCATTTCTCGAAAGTAAAAAGCATTTGAATTATTGATCTAGTGCACCTAGTTTCTTTTCTGCATTCATAACATTAAGGAAACTGAAAAGAAAAACTTTCATTTGCATGTAGGATTGTGTGTGTTTTGCAAACAAACATTAGGAAATCTGAATTTAGTTTTTCATTCATTCATTTTGTTTTTGTTCATTGATTTGTTTTCTCATGAACTATTTTATCTCTTCCCTTAGTAGCTAGGTTCTTCATTGAAAAAGATGAAAGTGAAATTTGTTTTATCGTTCTTAGCTTGCATTTTAGGAATTTCATATACATCATCGTGGTGAACCTAAAAGGAAAATTGTTAAGAAATATCAACATAAAATAAATCTCAATTTACTTAACAACGCTTTGGAACCATAACGATTACATTTAGAAGGTTTAGGCTAGGGACATGTTTCGGTGTCGTAAAACATAGCAGCTATCATTAAATTTTCTACGATACATTCTGATTGTGATACCTCACTCCATGTACGTAATTATATCATAGCTTGTCCACATACTTTCAGGTATATAGGGTGGTGTTACAGTATGGTAAGTATAAAGGTGTGCTCTCATTGTGCGGTTTCACATCAGACAGCGCTAATAAGGACTTGGGCCTCCATGCACCTTCGGGTATATTTTGGAGGACAACGTTTAGGTGTTATCCATCCATAGTGGACCGAGTCGGCCACCTTGAAATTGTGATACACCGAACACAACATTCGGGGATATTACCTGCCCGTACTTCTTAGTTCCCCAGGAGGTATTTTGCAGTTCACAGTTTCTTGGTAAACCCTTTTTCCTAGCATTAACCTCTTTTTATTTATTTGTTTTTTGGTTAAAATAAATCAGTAATAGTGGAAGAAAAAAATCCTATTCCCTGTTGTTCACATAGATTAGCTTTAAAACCACCTTTACCACCGGAAGTAACTTCTAGTAGGCGAAGACGATCACGATCTGTCGAATCAAGTACAATTTGTACCTTTGGCAAAAAATCATATTTTAAACTAGAGCTAGCTCAAACTGTTTCCACACATCTCGGTTCATTTACTATCGTCGAAAAAGAGTCTTCATAGCTACCTGTGGTCATGATCCATTTAATCGCTGAGACCGTACCTCCTGTACCTGACGTTGTTCAATCACAAATTGATCTAGATCTTGTCTCTTCTTTGCCAGAAAATTTAAATCCTCAAGTCGAACAATCAGAAGTTGTTCCTACCTTGGTCACCCCACAAATTTCTATAGCCACTGAAACTCCTATATCACACAGTCAACCATCTGAAATATATTTTGGTCTTGATGATGAAGTTCTTACTCCTGGTTTAATTGTGATTGAAGAAACCCCACAAGATGATACACCATTAAATCCAACCCATTTTTGGGGCGACATTTACCTGCACCAGTCTTTTCCTCAATCGTTTCCATCTACTTTTGTTGATCCTATTGCCATTCAATCTCCCATCAATTTTTGAGGGTATACATTTAGTTATACAACCATGTCTGAACCAAAATATTCAGTTGGGTCTGTTGTTCCAATTACGTCAGCTCCTACCCTCGCTACTCTGTCAATGTTCACAACCTCACCAGAGTCATATTTGCATCGTGGCCATTTGGTCCAAACATGTTACAAATCATTATCTAGTACTTTCTCTGGTACATCTTCAAGACCATGGTGTTTACCAATTTCATCATCTAGTGTTTTAACTGTTATTCCTATAGTTATTACTAAATGACTTGATTCATTACATACATCATCAGGGAAATATGAAGTTGGTCCTTTTGGGTCAATTCCTTTAAGTACCATATCAACTGGACTCCCAGCATTTGGAGAAAATTATTTTCTATCTTATTTTCCTCCTTATGCTAGGGGGCAACCTTTGGTCACTATGATAGTACTTAGTCACTTTTTGGTAAAAATAATGTTGACATGAATGTTTCTCAATGGCAACACACTCTTCCTATCCAACCAAAAACGATTGTACACTCGTATCAACCGGTTCTACCTGCTACACCCACTTCATTACCACTTGCTAATACATCTATACCACTATTACAGAATCAAAATATTGTACATCAACCTTATCAGGCAGGTTCTTCCACTCAATATCATCAAATTTTGGCTCCACAGACTCAAAATCCTTTGGTTAATTTACAACAACCTGTATCAAGGATAATTTATTCACAAGATGGTGTACCATTTTATGGGATGTCGCAAACACAACTTGGTTATAAATATCAATGGAATCTAACTTACACTAATTTGGGTTATGACATTGCTGGAAATACCCCTTGGCATCCATAAGCAAAAATGCCCCAAAATTCATTTCATCAAGTATCATATCTAGGTTTTGGTCAACAAAATTATCAAGTGTTTGCTACGCAAAACAACCCCTATCTGGGTTACCAACAACAAATTCCATATAATGGTGCTCAAAGACCTGCTACCAAAGCAATTCCATCTTACCCTAGCTATTCTCAACCTGACCTTAATAGACAGTTTCCTTTTGTTGCAACCTTGGAATTACCAGATTTAAACTCGTTAAACAATGATCCTATCAATTATGCTCCTTGGTGGCTAGTGATACCTCATAAATTACCCTTCGACATTCCTAAATTCAATGGAAACCCTAGAGAAGATCCATCAACTCATGTTATGACTTATCATTTATGGTGTTCATCAAATTCCTTGAATAATGATTCTGTTCGACTAGCTCACAGGTTTGGCTGCTAAATGGCACATTGAGTTACCTAGAGCTTCTTTCAACTATTTCACTGCTTTAGCTATTGTCTTTTTGACCCATTTCCAGTTACCGATCATATACGAAACTAGAACGGAACTCTTGACCAACTTCAAATAGACTAATGCTACTCACATTTCCGATCATATTCATGAGTGGCATTATTGTCAACGAATGGTTAAGACATTTATTCCTGATTAGATTCTTGCTGAATGGTTCACTAAGTCCCTGTTACCATCTATAACTGAGGATGTGGCTGAAGGTGGCATCGTCATAGAAGAGAAATTTATCGCTTTTTCCAAATATTTAGACTTGATTTACACTCAGTCTGGCATGCTCTATGAAAAAAATCCCTAATGCCTCGTGATCTAATTTCAATGTTCCTCCTCAAATAAATGACTCTCATGCCAGAGACGGCTTGATAAGCACTACAAACACACACCACACTACGAAATCTGATCCTGCTCCTACTTCTGAAATTAATGCCATGTCATTTGTCAAAGGAAAAAGTGACAAGCAACCAGGAGGTAAGAAAAATGGGAAATCAAAGAAAAATCAAACTTCTAACCCACAGGAAAGTTCATCTGATCAACCGTCTAGACCACGAGAACCTCGTTATCCATGCATAATCTGTAACGAGGAACAATTTTTTAGGGATTGTCCTCACCATGCTGAATTCTCAAAAATCATCAAGACTTCTCATGCATCAGCTATGTTGACAGAACCATTTCCAAATTCGGACACAAATTTGGTTGATACGGATCCATCTCCTAGTTCCTAAGTGTTAATTTTATCCACCACAAAACCTTCACAAGATGTTTTGGTGTCGACGTGGAATAAATACTATGGTAGTCCAACCACTGATCAACCTACTACCTCGACAAAAAATCCATCTAATGAATTAGTACCACCTACTGTTATTCTTGAATTAATAATTAAGCCACCAAAGGGAGTAATTCGTAAATCGACATATAATCCTCGAGCAAGAGTTGCAAAAAATTATAATATAGTTGAAGGTTTGGCTCAATCCCCTTCAGCTATGTCCACTCTTGAGGTATTACAAAATTGTCCCTCCCAGAAGCAGGCTTTATTGTTGGCCATTGGTGGAATTTATCCAACTGATTCTAATCTTGTCATCTTTAATCATACGGGCTATGTGCTGCAATTACCAGTAGAATTGGCATTCCGCATACAAGTAAATGTTCTCAATCACCTTGTTCAATGAAAAATTATTGATGAGGGAGCATCTACATGCATTATGTCTCTAAACTGTTAGAAGTCACTTGGCTCGCCACTATTATCACAATCATCAACGGCGTTGAAGGATTTTGATGGAAGAACATATAAACCTTGTGGTATTATCAATAACCTGCATGTTGAATTAAGGGGAAAAACAATAAGTATTGATGTCGAGGTTGTTGAAGGACCCCTTGACTATAATATTTTACTCAGAAGACCATGAGTATATGCAATGACTGCTATTTTTTCTACATACTTTAGAATGAATACCTTTCCACATAAAGGTACAATCACAATCATTAATAAATTATCCTTTTTTCCTCTGCTTTGCAGGTAACTAGAAGCGCTCCGTTTTTTCACTTACCCCAACTAGAAATTTAGAACATTGGTGTAGGAATCTTAAAGGATTCCACTCTTATGGGAACCTTTGCATTACCACTGCCGCTATGTCGGCAGAAATTGCAAGAATAGAGACCTACTATTTGATCTCTTCCACTCTATCTATCTTAAGGGAGAGTACGAGTGATTCTGATATTTCTAAGTTGGATGGTGTTTTACTGCCCAACCCTATTGAGCTAGCATAGCAATCAATCTATTTGTCTTGGGTGGAAAATCTGAAATTAGTGTCGCCGAGTGTTTGGGTTGATTGTTCATTAGATTTTGTTACTCCATATGATCCCTTTTCCTCAAAAATTTTGATAGATGAAAATATTTTGGAAGCTATGATGTCAGAAGGAGAGCCATGGGAAGATTTTCATCATCATTCCCATCTTCCTGATTATGAAGAAAATAATATTAGTGAACTATATCACCCATCCATCAAAAATTTATTTTTGAATTATTTACTGATTAATGCAATTGACCCTAAGTGAAATTTATCTAATATCGAAGAAAACATTTCTATCGATATTTTGACCAAACCTAGCATTGTAGAAATGTTCATGTCGGTGTATCTTTTTCTCCATCAGAACTTGATTCATCTCGCTCTCTTTTTCGTGAATTTCGTGACGTATTCGCTCGGTATTATGAGGAAATGCCAGTTATAGATATTAGTATAGTTGAACACACTATTAATATCTATCCTGATATCAAACCAGTGCGTCAAGGGATTCGTCCTGTTCATCCAAAGAAAGCCACTGCCATCAAAGTAGAAGTTGAAAAAGTTTTTTGTGCTGGTTTTATTTACCTTGTTCCGCTAACTGAGTGGGTTTCCAATATCATTCCTGTTATGAAAAAACAAGGAACCATTAGAGTGTGCGTCAATTACGGTATGTCAATCAGGCTTGTCCAAAAGACAACTATCCTGCTCCCTTTATCGACCAGATTATTGACGATTGTGCAGGATGCGAAATATTTTCGTTGATGGATGGATTTTTCGGCTATAATCAAATCAATATCTACCCAGATGACCAACATAAGACAACATTCATCTGTCCCTAGGGCACATTCACATATAGGAAACTTTTGTTTGGTTTAAAGAACACTGGGGAAACTTTTCAAAGAGAAATGGATTATGCTTTCAACGACATCAAGCACATTGTTCAACCATATCTAAATGATTTACCAGCACATTCACGAAATTGGACTGATCACTCGATGCATTTGAGAGCCATTTTCTTACGCTGTCGACACTACAAGATACGCCTCGATCCACACAAATGTGTGTTTTTTGTTGGTTATGGTCGATTGCTCAGATTTGTAGTCTCAAAAGAATGAATTCGAATAGACCCACTGAAGGTACATGCCATTATTTATTTGCCTGCACCATTAAACTTACTTCAAATACAGAAACCACAAGGAAAGGCTAACTTCCTAAGAAGGTTCATTCCAAACTACATCGAAATGGCTAAAGGATTTATTCGACTATTGAAAATGGGAGTTCCCTTCCATTGGGACCAAATTGCGCAATCTTATTTTGATGTTGTCAAGGAAAATATTATTCGAGCGTCATTAATGTATCCTCCTAGTTATCAAAATGATTATTTCCTATATATCGTCGCGGCTGAAACGACCATCGCTATGGTTTTGGTCCAATTAGAAGATGGAATTGAACATACGATCTATTATTTGAATCGTAATCTCAATGATACATAAGCTAATTACTCGTACATGGAAAAGCTTGCCTTGACAGCTATTCAAGCTATCCAAAGATTTTTCCATTACATACTGCTTCGAAAAACAACAATAGTTTTGATTGCAACCCCATGACTTACATCTTATCACGTCAATTGCTAGGGGGAAAATATTAAAAATGGATTTTCATTTTGCAGGAATTTGATTTGGAATTCATTAAATCCAAGTCAAAGAAGTCTTTAGTTTTGGCTAAGCTTCTTTGTCACCTTCCCTCTGATAGTACTGCTACTACATCGAAACCATCTATTCTAGACGAGTCCCTATTTTTGATCGGATCATCTGATCCCTGGTATGGATATTTCATCATTTCTCTCCAAACCCAAACTTTTTGACCTAATACCCCTTGCTCTGACCAGTGACATATTTGATACCAAGCCAAATATTATCTGATCGTTGGCGATACACTTTATCATCATGGTGTAAAATTATTGCCATGTTGGGGCTTGTGGTGGAAATTTATTTGGATATGCTACCGTGCAAAAGATACTCCACGCCGGTTCTTTTTTGCCTACTATTTTTCGAGATTGCATCCTCGCAGTCAGAAGTTGTCATGCATGCCATATTTTTTACCATAAAATCTGGAAACCGCCAGCACCAATGCATCCTGTTGTCTATGCTGGACCATTTATGAAATGGGGTATTGACTTCATGACCTGTAACCCTCCTTCGTACGGGGGGCATGGTTATATTATTGTTGCATTCAACTATTTTACCAAATGGGCCGAAGCGATGCCTACATTCAACAACACGAGACAAACAGCTGCATTGTTTTTCTTCAACCATGTTATTGCACGATTTGGGGTCCCATAGGCTATAGTTACGGATCATGGGAAGCATTTTCACAACCATATGATGTCTGAAATGATTGCCAAGTTAGGATTGTAACATAAAATTCTACTCCTTATTATCCACAATCAAATGGAAAAGTTGAGGCTATTAACAAAATTCTTAAACGAATGCTTCAACGAATGATAGCAGTCCGTAAAATGAACTAGCACTTGATCCTATACTCTGCCTTTTGGGCAATCGAACCTCGATGAGAAACGTGACCAGATTTACCCCTTTTCAATTGGTGCATGGTCTGGAAGCTATCTTACCAATCCAATGTGAAATATCATCATTAAAACTCGCGATAGACTTGTTACCTGAAACCTCAGAAGAAGAAGCGTGTCTCCTTAACCTCATCCATCTAGATGAAACACGTCATGAAACCCAGTAAGCCAACGAAGCACATAAGGGACGTATAAAGGTGCAATATGAAAAAAATTTCCAGCCTCGCATATACTCAGAGGGCGACTTGGTCCTTCTTTATGATCAAGAAGCTGATGTTATAGGTAGAGGGAAATTCGAACCATTATGGCATGGCCTCTATATTTTCAAAAGAGTTCTTGCTAAGGGTGCCTACGAGTTAATTTTTTATGATGGGATTCCATTGGCACGGCCTAGAAATGGGTTGTATTTGAAACGTTACTATGCTTAATCATGAGCGTAGTAATTTTTTATATTATACTGTTTATATGCTATTGATTTTCATTCACTATCTTAATTTTTTTTTATAGTTTTCTTGATGTTAGTAATCCACTTTACATTTCATCACAGATGACTGAATATTTGGAACCATTTGTTGGATATGCTGATGGTGCTAGTCTTAGTACGCAGAATCTATGCTCTGTAGCGTGGGCCATTTTCGCTCCGAATGTTGAGTTAGTGAGTTTTCAAGGGATTTTTATCAGTAGATCGATGAAAAATATAACTGGTTATAGCGTGTTGATCAAACTTCTCTTTGATGCCATTTCATTTGGTATTAACCGCATAATCATAAGGTTAGAATCAAAACTTGTGATATTACAACTTAATAGTATTTATACTATTAGAAATCCAACACTTCTTAGATTGTTCCTCAGAGTTTGACGTTTGGAGAGACATTTTGATTTCATTCGATATCAACACATTTCTAGAAATTTGAACACTTTAACTGATTCATTAGCGAATCAAGTTTTAGACAGACATTTGCGACATAGGTAAAGAAAACATTCACATCATTGAATAGGATTGCGCATTAAACATAGAAAAAACTCTGAAATCATATAGATAGATAGTTATATGTTTTTAAAAAATTTGTGCCCAAGACACATTGATCATCTGACCTCAAAATGTATGCAAAAAGTCACAAGTAAGCTAGTGGTGCTCATGGTAACATGCTATGGATTGAGTAATCCTATGGAGCAATCACATCCAACGGTTAGGAACCCCAATAGTGTGTCATCGCAGTTGCATGGGAATCTCTTTGATACAGAAATCTGGAATCCTGAATTTCAACCCCTCTATGTGCTGTTGAAGATCAGCCAAAGTCTCAACCATATCAAGGTCTTGAAGGACTGCTCTCCCGACAACCCTCTCTGCTGGGGCATCTGCTTCGCGCTCTGGTTCCTCTACTGGTTGAACACAACCAATATCTTTATTACATCAAACATTTAGTTTAGTCTTGGAAATAAATCAAAACAAAAAAAATTTGTATAAACCTTAGAAAAATCAAAAAACATGGTCGAATCATTCTTACCTATTGCACCCCACTGAGCGCCTTCTAGTAATACTAGATCTGGATCTCCTTGGAATTCGATGCTTGCATATGCATACTCATCGATGGAGATGATATGCCACTGGAACTAGGTGAAGAATGTAGTCAAGAACACAATGATCGATTGGCTTGCATGCCGACCCATGATTTCTAACCATCTCTGCATTTGAGGATCTCTAGGACTAGATATATCCAATGTTCGATGTTGTGGTTGCATCAGTGGAATCCGTTCCAAAGCAAAGGAGATAAGGACTGAACCATAGCTGAAATTTTTCTTCCTTCCTCCCTTTGCTTTATTCAGTTGTTCCTTTATTTGAGATAGAGTAGCTTCAACCCAGTTGAAGACAGTTGGCTCCAAGCACTCTAGCACATACTGCATATATGATTGGTTCGCTACATGTAGTGTAACGATGCCAGCAAGTTTAGAAATCGTGAAAAGGATGGTTCTCAAAGGAAAATCCTAACATCCTGGATGTGTTCTGACCCTGGATAGCAATACTGCATAACATGATCCCTCACTGTCTCTCCTCCAATGGTAGACCTTGCGAGAGAAATGGGAAAACCTCTCCTCGATAAACTTGTGAGAAAATACACATCCTTAACCGTTATGAGAACCACTTTTTTCTTAATGTGAAATGCCTCTGTCGCCGGATCCCATGCTCGAACTAAGAACTCCAAGAGTTTTATTTGTTCCCTCATTCCTGGAAATTTGAATTACTTAAGTAGTCCACAATCTCTTAAGGCTCTTATAGTACTCAGATCATTCAAGAAAATCATATCTTGTTCTTCATGTTCTCTTTCCCTCCATGTAATCATCATTGTAATCTGACGGAAACCTGAAAAATCAACCATAAGATCCATTAGATTCCAATCATTACAAAAAACTAGGAAAATTTTAGACACAACATGAAAACAAAAAACTTGAACTGCACCCAACTTACTCCCTGGGCTAAGACAATGTGTTTCATATTTAGGTACCCTTCACTGTACCTGCTATTCAATGCAGGTTTCGATATTCAGGGATGTGTTGCCCTCATTTTGGGAAAAAATTACCCTAAGGGCCTCAAAACCCTAAAAATTTGGAAAGAATGGAAATGAAATGAATACTAAAGGAAAGAGGAGGTTCATGGCACTAACATGGATCAAACAACAACGAAATATATCCACAGAAACGACCATAATCAATGACTAAAGTTTGGGGGAAAATTCAAGTTTAGAGCTCCAAAATGCAAATGGTAACTATCGAATGGTAAAAATCAATAGTGAAACTACTTTTTATAGTCATTTAATTGTTTTCAAGTTAAATTTACTGCTATGAATATAGTTTTATTATGTTTTTATCATGAAATAATTATTTTTAATCCATTTTATGTTGTTATGAATAGGAAATACAACTGATGAATAGATTAGTCATGTAGATTTATTCAAAGAATGACTTGACCACAAAGCATAATTTTTCTCCTTATTTTTCGAGCTTTGTTAAAAATGAAAAAGGATTTGAAGCACAATTTTATCTCTTTTTCGATCTTCAATAATAGTGAAAAAAGAACCCTTGGAGTCTTCTTTCAGCTCTTTTTAGACTCCAATAATGTGAAAATATTGTCGAGCACTTGTCTTTTCGAGCTCGTTAAAGTAAATGAATTGATATCTACTCAGCATAAGTTTAACCCTTTCCGGACTGAGATGGATTATTTACAAAAAAGGAATACCTTGGTTAAACATGAACAAAGAGGTTCACTTAGATATTATTTTACACTTTTTCGGATCTGAGTGAAAAATTTTCAAAAAATTACTTTTGGAGTTCTCTTTCATCCTCTTTTTCAAACGCTCTAAATATGAAAAAGGACCGCACTATCACTATTTTTAAGATTGTTAAAACATAAAATAGTGACGGGCTTGTTGATCATGGCAAGAATTGAGTTTCATTCATTGCTAGACTCGTTAAATTATAAAATAGCGATACTTTATTCACCCGAAGGGTTGAATTATAGATCAATAAAATGTTATCCTCCTCAAGCTTCTTAAAAAAATAAAGAGGTACTGGTCAATAAATGATTGGGGAAAATTTCGAAAAAGTAAGAAAAGTTTCTTTTTGGTAGCAAGTCGCTCTTGAACATGACACTTCTTTCACTCCTTGTCCGTGACTTTTTGGGTTGGTTATATCATCTTGACGGTTCATTCACACCTATGTTTCATCATACCTTCACTTCGGTTTTGGGTCAATGATGCCAACTCATCATAGTGTCGCTAATATCTTCAAGAGAAGTCATCCAGTGATTAAAAACTCATCTGTCTGCAATACTCATAAACATTCATTTTCATGACCATCATCCCTGAAAATTGGTATATCAAGTCATACCCTTGTCTTTGAAATCAGTAACTCCTGTTTTGCAATAAGATGACTTCCTGTCGATGAAAAAAAAATATCCAGGAAGTTAGTTTAGATTCCAATACCATGAGGCTTGTTACAACATCGACAAAATCCTCGCTTCCGAACCTTTGACCGAAATACTTTTTTTCGCGTTCGAAATCAAATCATCTATTCACACCTTACAAAATGTATTGCAGTACCTTGAGGGCCATTGACATTAATGGTGGTTCTCTCGCATTTGTTAAAAAACTCACATCATTGGCTGGTAATCAAACGATGTCTTTCCATGTTCGATGACAAATCATATATTCGCATGGCTAGACTTATACCTGAATGATCGAGTGAACAAGATAAGAATAACCCAGATCTCGTTTCATCCATCCAGGCTGCGATTTCAGGATTTTTGTACACATCATCTATACGATGACCTTACATACAAATTTTCATCCAAACATGGGCCTATATTCATAGGTATGTCTGCGTTTCGGAAAATTTCTAATGTCGATGACTTTCTGAATTATGTACATTTTATTAGATTTTTCTATGTGTTGAACATGGGAATGCCTACCCTCAAAAATTATGATCAAAAGAGGATATATCATGATGTAATGTATTGTAATATTGATGCAGGTGACTAGTCTTCTTCGTTTCCAGACTCATCACAGTGTAAAGCATCTCAATCAAATTTTCTTATTATTTGGATCTCATGCTTTAGGGGGCAATTTTTATAGGTCAATTTGGGCACCATTCACAATGACCTGGTTAACTGGGCATCATCTCCAGGACCAATAATCAAGGGTCTATCATTCCCTATCATTTCAGTTGCTACATGCCCTAAGACAAGAAACAAGACAAATCAGGAAAGACTTTCATCAAGCAAAGTTTTCATGGTTTGAAGCTTATTATTTAGCATATGAGATCTCACCAACGTAGGATCTAAGGGGCCTAAGTTCATTGCATATGTAGGTAGCCCCATGCAAGGCTTCTCTGCAAAGCACTTCCCAACATTCACAAGTGCGTTGGTCACATTAGGAGCGAAATTCTCATTGTTCCGGAATCTCCACTTGGCCAGTACCTTCTAGAAGAGTTCACATGTGTCAAGCTTTGGATCCAAGTGTCCATTTGAAAGCTACATGAATGGAAACATGTCTTACCTATTTTCGGAAATTTATTTATTGCAAAACAACCTATATTTAATCTATAAATTGAACACAGATCTAAGTGTTTGAGAAGGAAGAATTTGAGTAGAGAAATGCTGGAGGATTTTCAATTGAGATCTACATTTGTGAAGCTGCTACTAGAGATATTTATACTATGATGAGGCTTGGGAAAAATGCTGGAAGGTCACTTCAAATCAGTCACTAGGTTGTAACCTCTCCTTCTATCATCAATAAAGAGTACTTTTTTTTCCCTACATGAATCTGTATTGGCTTTGATTTTCTATATTGTAAGATCTTGGTTGATGTATGTGGTTTATGCTTTACTGATTTAGCTAACTAAATTGAATAGATATATATATATATATATATATATATATATATATATATATATATATATATTATTGTATCTTTTGTTGTTTCAGTGTTCTTTCTTGCAGGAAGCATTCAACTCACAAACCGCTTGAATTTGAAGCTTCAACAGAAGAGACAGAAGGAGCCATTTGGAAGCAACTGAACAAGTATTTATCCAATACTCTCTGTATATCTATTCCAAGTTAGGAAAAATAGTCGTATAGTCTTTCACCTATTGTTCTAGACTAGCACCTATTTAGGGAAGTGTAATTTATCCATAGATTACAATTCTGGCCCAACACTTCCCTCCACCATCACATTGGGAAAAAATCCCAAGATTATGGTCACTAAAATAACCAACGGAAACAAATGTACATGGGGGAATAGTCTATGACCTGATATACATGCAAGGGTAGAGTATCAAGCTCAATCCCCTTGAAGGCTCCTCGACATGATAAATTCAATTTTTTCTAACAAGTGACCCCAGGCTCCTCGACAATGATTAATATGAGGTTTACCATTTTTATTATGTGCACATCTTCTATCTTTTCCAATGAGATAGGTACGATTACCTCACTGGGTCCGACATGATCTCGTGCTTGAATATTTTAAGAAGAGATTCCAAGAGCACAAATGCAACAATTGGATTTTCATACCGCAAGATTATATTTTTTTTAAAGCTATTTTGGAATGTTTATTACAACCTATTCCAAAACACTAGACTAAGCTATGTTGGTGGAATGAGCCCTAGAAAATGTAAAATATCTAGATTGATTTTATTAATCGCGTTGTATTAATTTGGTTGTTGCTTAAGACAAAAGGTATGGATTTGAAACTTTAATGATGTTTGTGACCCGACTCAAAAGTACTCTAAATGCATCTAAATGAGAAGTGAATCTCTTTCTTTTCAATGAATCTTATTTATGGGAAAGTTGAGAGATTTATCAATTTTCAAAACACAAATTCTTTCATTCATAAACAAAAAAAATTTAGAAAAGAAGAAGATTTCATGAAGAACTCAATTTGCAAGAATGATCAATTAATATTTTGAAATAAAATTCCTTTAACAATCAAATCAAAAACTACAATTCAATAAACAATACATTTTCAAAGAAAAACAATCTCTAAGAACTCTAAAAGCATAAATTTCAAAATCAAAGAAAAATACAATTTTGAAGTCTATCTAGAATGTTTGAGGATGATTTCTCTTAATTGTGATTAGTTTAAGAAAAAATTCTACTTATCTCAGAAGAAATGAAAACATCCAAAAATTATTTGGTGTTATATCAGGCTTTAGTTAGCTAGAAGCTCCTACAGATTTGCAAATGAAAAAGAAATCAATTTTCATAAAAGTAAGGTTTCTAATAATACTAATGGCTCAAAAAGACAATATCATAAATACCAGTAAGTTGAGACAAATGAAGGTATATTTTTTATAGAGCAGCAATAAACTAGGGAAAACACTCACTTATAAAATGCAAATAGGATGATAAATCACACAAATGAAAAATTTAATGAAAATAAATTCTCACACAAGATTTGAAAACTAAGATAGATTAAGGTAAACATAAAGAATCGGGTTATCTAGCTTTAGAAAAGAGAAATATTTTTTTTTCAAAATTTTTCTAGGGGTGCATAGTTTATAGTGGAAAATAGAGCACATGTGCACCGAATTGAACTAAAAGTTGCGCAGGTTGTTTTCTGTTGAAAACCACACAGGTAAGGAAATAACCTGAAAAAAATAAATAATAAGCTTTCTTTTTTACTGATTCTTAAAATTTATCTACCCAACTAGACTCATAGAAGTTAAAATCAGAAAACTTTAAAATTCAAAATAAAAATAAATAAATAAAACTAAGCTCTAGATTCCCCAGTATGGTCGCCATTTTGTTATGTGGATTAATCCCTCTTGCGGAAAAGAGCGATATCCCTAGTACTTAAACGAGTAACTAGAAACAAAGATCAATTTGGAAACCTTTTCCTCTAGATTAATTTCATTTCAGAATTATTATAATAAAGTAGAGAGGACATGCCCCTACCTTGAAATCCAAACTTTTGATGTAGTTGTTGGGCCAGAATTGTGAATTACGGATAAATGACGCTTCCCTAGACAGGTGCTAGTCTAGAAAAATAGGTGAAATACTATACGAATATTTCTCCTAACTAAGAATAGATACACATAGAGGATTAAAAGGTTACTTGTGATCCAAGCACTTCTAAATGGCTTCTTCTGTCACTTCCATTACAGCTTCAAATTCAAGCGGTTTGTGTGGAATGCTTCCTATAAGAAAGAACACTGAAACAACAAAAGATGAAATAATATAGATATCTAGTCAATTTAGTTTCTAAATCAGTAAATAATAAACCATACACATCAACTAATATCTTGAAATATGGAAAATCAAAGTTAATAAAGATGCATATAGGGAAAAATAAGCAGTATTCTTTATTGATGATAGAAGGAGAGGTTACAACCAAGTGAATGATTTGAAGTGACTGTTCTAGCAACTTCCCCAAGCCTCATCGCAGTATAAATATCTCCAGCAGAAGCTACACAAATCTAGCTCTCAATTGAAAATTATCCAACATTTATTTACTCAAATTATTCCCTCTCAAACACTCAGATCTGTGTTCAATTTATAGATGAACTGTAGGTTGTTTTCGAATCAATTACTTTCCAATAATAGGGAAGACATGTTTCCAATCTTGTAGATGTAAAATGGACACTTGGACTCGAAGCTTGACACATGTGAACTCTTCTAGAAGGCAGTGGCCAAGTGGAGATTTCTGGAACAATGAGAATTTCACTCCCAATGTGACCAACGCACCTATGAATGTCGGGAAGTGCTTTGTAGAGTAGCCTTGCATGGGGCTCCCTACATATGCAACTCACTTAGGCCCCTTACAGCCTGTGTTGGTGAGCTCTCATATGCTATATAAAAAGCTTCAAACCTTGGAAACCTTTGCTTGATGAAAGTATTGCTTGATTTGTCTTGTTTCTTGTCTTAGGGCATGTAGCAGATGAAATGATAGGGAATGATAGAGAATTTATGATTGGTCATGGAGATGATTTCTAGTTAACCAAGTCATTGGGAATGGTGCCCAAATTGACCTATAACAATTGCCCCCTAAAGCATGAGATCCAAATAATAAGAACATTTGATTGAGATGCTTTACACTGTTATGGGCTGGACATGAAGTGGAGTGGTCACCAACATCAATATTACAATACATTACATCGTGATATATCTTGCTTGATCATAATTGCTGAGGGTAGGAATTTCCATATTCAGCACATAAAACAATCTAATAACATGTACATAATTCATAAAGTCATCTTCATTGGAATGTTTCCCAGATGTAGACATTCCTAAAGATATAGGCCCATGTTTGGATGAAAATCTGTATGTAAGGTCACTATATAGATGATGTGTACAACAATCCTAAAATCGTAGCCTAGAAAGATGAAACTAGATCCAGGGTATTTTTATCTCGTTCACTAGATCATTCGGGTACAAGTCTAACCATGTGAATATATGATTTGTAGTCGAACATGGAAAGACATTGTTTGATTACCAACCAATGATGTGAGCTGTTAACAAACGCGAGAGAACCACCATTAACTAAAATGGTCCTAAAGGTACTACAGTACATTTTATAAGGCGTGAATAGATTATTTGATGTTGAACGACAAACAAAATATTTCGGTCAAAGGTTCGGAAGCGAGGATCTTGTCGATGCAGTAACAAGCCTCATGGTACTTGAATCTGATGTTTCTAAGTGAACTTCCTGGATATTGATTTGTCATCGACAGGAAGTCACCCTATTGCAAAACTGGAGTTACTGATTTCAGAGACAAGGGTATGACTTGATATAGCAATTTTCAGGGATGATGGTCATGGGAATGAAGGTTTATGAGTATTGCAGAAGGATGATTTTTTAATCACTGGATGACTTCTCTTGAACATATCGGTGACATTGTGATGAGTTGGCACATTGACCCAAAACCAAAGTGAAGGTATGATGAACCATAGGTGTGAATGAACAATCAAGATTATTACCCAACCCAAACATTCACGGACATGGAATGAAAGAAGTGTCATGTTCAAGAGTGAATTGCCACCATAAATAAACTCTTGCTCATTTTCCCCAAATTTTCCTTGGTCATTTTTCGACTAGTACCTCATTATTTTTTAACAAGCTTGAGGAGGATAACATTTTCTTGATCTATAATTCAACCCCTCGGGAGAATAAAGTATCGCTATTCAATAATTTAATGAGTCTAGCGATGAATGAAACTCAATTCTTGCCATGATCGACAAGCCCATTGCTATTTTATGTTTTAATGAGTTTAACGACAGTGATAGCCTGGTCCTTTTTCATATTTAGAGAGTCTAAAAAAGGGGTTGAAAGAGAACTCCAAAAGTACTTTTTCATAAATTTTTCACTCACACCCAAAAAGGTGTAAAATAATATCTGAAACAACCTCATTGGTTATGTTTAACCAAGGTATTCCTTTTTCGTAAGTAATCTATCTCAGTTTGGAAAAGGGTTAAACTTATACTGAGCAGATATCAATTCATTTACTTTAACGTGTTTGAAAAGACAAGTGCTCGGAAATATTTTCACAGTATTGGAGTTTGAAAAGAGCTGAAAGAAGACTCCATGGGTTCCTTTTTCGCTATTATGAAAGCTCGAAAAAGAGAGATAAAAGTGTGCTTCAAAACCTTTTTTGTTTTTAACAAAGCTCGAAAAATAATGAGGAAAAGTATGCTTTGTGGTCAAGTCATTATTTGAATAAATATAGACGATGAATCTGTTCATTAGTTTTATTTTTTGTTCAGAAAAACATCAAATGGATTAAAAATACTTGTTTCATGATAAAAACATAATAAAAATTCAATGAACAGAACAAATCAATGAGTACAAACTAACTACATATTTCCTAATGTTCCTTTTGCAAAACACACATTATTCTACATGGAAATGCAAAATTTTCTTTTCAATTTCTTCAATGATAAAAATGCAGAAAGGAAACTAGGTGACTAAATCAACAATTCAAATGCTTTTTACTTTCGAGAAACAAAGAATACAAACAACAATTTCTTTTTTGAAGGAAAAATGAGGATTTCAATAATAATTTCTCCTATCAAGGAAATGAAGATTTTACGACAATTTCCTATTTCGAAAGAAAACTATTCTTAATGCGAGCATAAAAAGTACTTTGAAATCAACTTGTCAATGACAAAGAAAAACTTTTTTAAACAAAAATTGAACAAATTTTTAGTCAAAGGAGCATGAAGTATATAGAGTCACTGGTCAATTGAGGATAAAACTTTTCAAAACACAGTAGCAAACAAAACTGAAGCAAATTGCAAAGGAAAATTCAAGGGAATTTGGGTGTTTTTAGGAGTCAACATAGTCTCCAAAGGGGGACAGTGCTCTGTAATGCAGGCTAGGAGGTGAGACAGTGCTCTACGAAGAACTGTGTCTTGTCTAAGGGTGCATTGCGCACAGTATACAAAGAAAAATACTACTTTTTAACTCATTGTTTTTGCAAATTTGACTTTGAAAATGTTTAATATTTATAAGTAACAACTATTGGGTGGGTAAACAAAGAAAAGCATAGGCTTAAACACCTAGAACTAAGATAAATTCTCCCCAATGGAGTCTCCAGTTTGTTGGGCCAGAATTGTGAATTACGGATGAATCATGCTTCCCTAGACAGGTGTTAGTCTAGAACAACAGGTGAAAGTCTATACGACTATTTCTCCTAAATAAGAATAGATACACAGAGAGGATTAGAAGGTTACTTGTGATCCAAGCGCTTCTAAATAGCTCCTTCTGTCGCTTCTGTTGCAGCTTTAAATTCAAGTGGTTTGTGTGGAATGCTTCCTCTAAGAATGAACATTGAAACAGTAGAATATGCAATAATATAGATATCTATTCAAGTTATTTTTATAAATCAGTAAATCATAAACCATACACATCAACTAAGATCTTGCAATATGAAAAATCAAATGCAATATAGATGCATATAGGGAAAAATAAGCAATATTATTTATTGATGATAGAAGGAGAGGTTACAACCAAGTTACTGATTTGAAGTGACCCTTCCAGAAATGTCCCCAAGCCTCATCACAGTATAAATCTCTCCAGCATCAGCTACATAAATCTATATCTCAATTGAAAATTCTCCAGCATTTCTTTACTCAAATTCTTCCCTATCAAACACTTAGATCTATGTTCATTTTATAGATGAAATTTAGCTTGTTTTGCAATCAATGACTTTCCAATAATATGCAAGACATCTTTCCAATCATGTAGATGTCAAATGGACACTTGGATCTGAAGCTTGACACATGTGAACTCTTCTAGAAGGCACTGGCCAAGTGGAGATTCCGGAACAATGAGAATTTCCAATATATTCATTGCAATAACTTTAACATGAAAATAATTAAATGACAATTAAAAAACAGTTTCACTAATCATTTTCATCATTCCATAGTTACCATTTTCATTTTGAAGCTCTGAACCTGATTTTACCCCCGATCTTCAGTCATTGATTGCGGTTGTTTCTGCGGACATATTTCATCAAAGTTTGATCCAAGTTAGTACCATGAACCTCCTCTATCCCTTGGTATTCATTTCATCTCCAATTTCTGCAAATTTTTAGGGTTTTAAGGCCCCTAGGGTAAATTCTATGAGAAATGAGGGCAACGGACCCCTGATTGTCGAAACTTGTGTTGCATAGTCGGTACAGTGAAGGGTACTTACTTGTGCAATGCACTGTCTCAGCCCAGGGAGTGTGTTAGGTGCAGTTAATGTTTTTAGTTTTCATGTTGTGCCCAAAAGTTTCCTTGTATTTTGCAATGAATGGAATCTAATGGATCTTATGGTTGTATTTTAGGTTTCCATTGGATTAGAATTATGATTACATGGAGGGAAAGACAACATGAAGAACAAGATATGATTGCCTTGAATGATCCGGGTACTATAAGAGCCCTAAGAGATTGTGGACTACTTAAGTACTGAAAATTGTCGGGAATGAGGCAACAAATAGAACTCTTGGAGTTCTTAGTTCAAGCATGGGATCTGGTGATAAATGCATTTCACATTAAAAATAAAGTGGTTCCCATAACAATTGAGGACATGTATTTTCTCACAGGTTTGTTGAGGAGAGGTTTTCCCATTTCTCTCACAAGGTCTGTCATTGCAGGAGAGATAGTGAGGGATTATGTTATGGAGTATTGCTATCCAGGGGCAGAACCTAGCAAAGATGGAAAAATAAACATCCGAGATGTTAGGAATTTACCTTTTATAACCATCCTCTTCACGATCGCTAAACTTGCTAGCACCGTTATAGTACATGTAGCGAAAAGATTGTATATGTAGTATGCACTAGAGTTTTTAGAGCCAATAGTATTCAACTGGTATGAAGCTGTTCTATCTCAGATAAAGGAACAAATGAACAAGGCAAAGGGAGGAAGGAAGAGAAATTTTCGTTATGGTTCAATCCTTATCTCCTTCGCTTTGGAACATATTCCACTGATGTAGCCACAACATGTAACACTAGATATATCTAGTCCTAGAGATCCTAGAATGCAGAGATGGGTAGAACTCATGGATCGGCATGTATTCCAATCCACCATTGTGTTCTCTACTTCATTATTCACCTATTTCCAATGACATATCATCGCCATCGATGAGTATGCATACGCAGGCATTGACTTCCGAGGAGATCCATATTTAGTATTACCAGAAGGCGCTTAGTGGGGTGCAATGGGTAAGAATGTTTTGACCATGTTTTTATTTTTATTTTTATAAGGTTTATACAATGTTTTTGTGTTTTTATTTCTTTCCAAGACTAAACTAAATGTTTTATGTAAAGCAGATATCAGTCATGTTCAACCAGTAGAGGAACCAGAGTGCGACGCAGATGCGCCAGCATAGAGGGCTTTCGGGAGAGCAGTCCTTGAGGACCTTGATATGGCTAATACTCTTGCTGAGCTTCAGCAGCACATAGAGGGTTTGAACTTAGAAATTTTGGATTTCTAGGTCAAAGAGTTACCCATGTGACTGCAGGGAAACACTATTGGGGTTCCTAACCATTGGATGTGGTTTCTCCATAGGATTTTTAGATCTATAGCATGTTACCATGAGCACCACTAGTTTACTTGTGGTGTTTTGCATACATTTTGAGGTCAGATGACCAATGTGTCTTGGGCACAATTTTTGTAAAAACCTATAACTACATATCTATGTGATTTCAAAGTTTTTCCTATGTTTATTGTGCAATCCTATTCAATTATGTGAATCTTTTCTTTACATATGTTGAAAATGTTTGTCTAAAACTTGATTAGCTAATGAATTAGTTAATACATTGAAATTTTTGTAAATATGTTGGTATTGAATGTGTTATAACCAAAATAGGACCTGATAGGTTGCTAGTCAGGTTACCTCAGTGTAAATATTTCAAACTATATTTTTAGTTAAGGCTTAGCCTCCTCAACCTCAGAGGGCTCTCTCACTAGGTTTAAGATTTTGAATTAAGGATTAGATGGCTAACTCTAGGAATAAGTTTGATAAAGTGTATGACTGGTTGAGATAATTATCAAGAAACATCTATTGGGAAATGGAGTCTAGGTATTTTCCCACAAAACATCAACATTGGCTTAACATGGAAGTCAGGGAATTTCAGAGTTCTTAAGTGCATCAGTGAAACAAAAACAGAGTGAACAAAATACAGTTTATAAACATATGTAGGAAGTTAGAAATTTTTCAATGAATTCTAAGGAACTTATTTTTATACCACTACAAATAGATAGATAAGGAAATTCATAGTAATATCACACATTAAAAAACTCTTACTGAATCCTCAGTAGTAAGCCAATATTTGTATTATGATAAAAACACATAGTCTGCTATAATCACATAGTCTTCTTGTTCATGAAAATTTCCAACCTTGAGGAATTTGACCTCATATCTCTTATATAGTCATTACAAAATTGGATTCTATTATCCATCTTCAAAGGAATTCGAATTCTATCTTAGATTGACACCTATTTACTCTAAAACTGCCTATTAATTACATGTGACAATTAACTGTCTGTTCTAGAGTCCTAATACAATTAGGAGTAAAACTCTTTCTTATGACTGAAAAAACCTTATCTAAAAATTAAATATTATGTTTGACAACTTCTCCTCCTAATATTTGACCTTGATGATTTCCACAACCTTGCTGTCATATTCGGTTATCTTATCCCTCATCTGTCATGAAAACTAGGAACATGTTTCCTGCAATATAGTTGTAACCTTCATTTATGCTACTTGAATCTTTTATTGAAAAAATGGACCTCTTTAGAAAAGTGATATGTGTTATCACTCCCATATAACCATTTCCTTCCATTTGTGTAAAATTAAGTTCCTAAGAGAGTGTGAAGAGATCTGATATGTCTGTGCTACGAAAATATTAGCTGTTTTCGTAGCGCAGTAGCTATGTTTTTGTAAAATATCTCTCAACATATAATCTCCTTTGCTTTAATAGCTAGAACTTAATTTCTAATTGATTTACATCTTCTAACAGCATAAAAAATTAAAAAACCTTGTGTTTACCTCTTGGAAGCTTATCGAAATGTTTAAAACTTCACCTAGAGCAATTTTGTAGCGCTCTACAAAACTGTTGTGTATGTCACCTACAATAGTTTCGTAGCGCGCTACGAAACTGCTGTGTGTCTCCATATTTACATAGTTTCTTCATCATATTTAAACCTTGAGAATATATACATTATTTAATGATGAATTTGATGCTAATGGACTTTGAAAAAAATATAAGTCAACTTTGCCATGGTTTCCAAAAGTGATGACCTTCTCAAAACAAAATTATATGAGGGATTTGTCACTTACTGTCTTACTTCTGCTATAGCTAACTTTCTTCAGAGTTTTCTAATTGGATTTAAAGATCCTCAATGTGCCTCTTTAACCTCCTACTAGTATCCCTTAAATTTAAATTTACCCTTCTCACAAACTTGGCCTCTTTGATTGCAGGCAGGGTCTAGGTGAAAAAATGAGCTTCACTGTTGATTGTTTTAGGATTTGAAACTCTTTCAAGTTCCCACATAGATTTAATTTTGTCAAATTTTATCTTATCCACCACATTTTTTCTTACTTTCTTCTCAAGCCTAGAAATTTGAAGATTAGATAGTCTTGTTCAAAACTGCTCTTTTCTCTTTGTGTATGGAAAGATCTGTTTTTGTCCTCTTCAAGCATAGGTGATGAAAGGTACATGTGTTCCTCATAATATTTTGAAACTTCTCTATATTTTTTCTAATTCCACATTCAATCCTTGCAATTTTTTTTAATTCCTATTTAGAGGCCTTTTGGGCTTGAACACAAACTCTAAAATTTCATTATTAAAATCTAGTTTTTTGGAAGACTTGATCTTCTTCGATTTCCCTTCATCCAAATTTATAAAATCTGCCTACACTAAAAGAGATTACTCAATATCAATAGCTTGTAAAATATCATTCAAGCTACTCTTTAAACCTATATCTTCTTCTGAAACCACTGTTTTTCCTTTTTCCCTTGCTATTTGAATTCTAGTCAACCTTTTCTGAGCTGTTTTACTGGTTGAATGTTCCTGCACTACTTTCTTACCTTTGGTTATCCTCCTTTGTGCAAGTTGAGGGGTTTCTTGAAAAATTAATGGTGTTTTAACTTGACAAACCTCTTCGATCTTATTTCTGCAAGGTAAATGATTCCAGATGGTGATTTTTTTTTGGCCCTAGGGCTAACACCTGTTCCATATGTTTCCACCCCAAATCCACATAGAAACAAAAACATTGACCATTCTCTATTCACCCTCTGAAGCTCATGAAAAACTATTAATTTGACAAGACCATGATGGAATAATTAATTTTCACATGACTGATTTTTCATCTGCACCTTATCTGCCATATTTGAATGTTGGAGAGTACGTTAGCATATGTATCCTTGACATAACCTCTTGGCACTACTTTGGCTAAATCTGTGTCTACAAACTCTGGCTTCAAAAAGATTTTACAAGGCTCCATTTCAAACTGGAAATTCTTGAACCACCTTTCTTCCCCTCTTGGAATCTCTGTAACTAAAGAAATAACTTCACGAGAAATTGGTAAATTTAAAAATCCAAATTTTGTATTTGAACTTGTGAAATTGATGGAAAATTCTTTTGTGACTTAATTATGACCTCCCTGTAGCTTTTTGAAGAATCTCCAGCATCCTACTTTCTTGAAAGCTTCTTCAACTGATTTATCCTTAGTGAGAGCTTCTATGCCTTCGGGTTCCTTTCTCAAACAATGGCCTGATTTGTGGTTTCTTTTTTCCTCCGTCGTATTTCACTTGGAATCCATGTGGCTTCAGGAAACCTGTAATAAACTAGCTCGCTTGATTTAAAAGAAAATGGCTCGCTTGATTAAGGGTTTAGCCTCACATGATAACTGTTTCAGCCTCGCTTGATAGCTGGTTCAAAAACTCTGGTTTATGCTTACCATGAGCTTTTTATTCGAAGAAAAACATGCAACAAGTATTTTTGCATGAGAAAATATAACCAAGGAGAACCATCTCATTTCAAATTTTAAAATGACAGATGATAAATGACCCTAACGAAAATCATGATGGATGTGAATGGTTTCATGTGGGAGAAAGGATTCGTGGATTGCCACCTACTCATGAAAATTTAATGAAATTTGATAGATTTGACAGTTGGATAGGATTGGTTACAAATCCTCAATTTCGTAGCATGTGCAATGTATTTTTAGGGTTTTTCGCTACGAAAAGACCAGCATTTTCATAGCACAAAAGCAGTTTTTTACACTGTCTGTGCTACGAAAACATGGTTTCATGGCTTATTTGAAATTTTTTGCAAAGTGACTAAACACATGATTTCTAAAACATGAAATGGGACCCTCAAAATGTGAAACAAAGTTGTTAGACCTTATTTGATGATGGATATGAACCTCTAACCTTATGATTTATACTCTAAAAACATAAAAATGACTTAACCCCTATTCTAAGACCATGAATTAGGAACAAATACAAACTATCCGAGTTTGGAAATTTTTTATAGTGATAACAGAATGAAATCAAAATGTCTTTCCAAAAGTTGAACTCTTAAGAAGAATCTCAGAAGTCTTGGATTTCTAATAGTATAAACACTAGTAAGTTGTAATACCACAAGTTGTGAGTCTAACCTTATGATTATGTGGTTAGTACCAAATGAAATGGCATCAGAGAGAAGTTTTATCAACACGCTATACTCATCGATATTGTTTGTTGATCTACAAATAAAAATCCCTTGAAAACTCATTAACTAGTTGTTCGGAGTGAAAATGGCCCACATTGTAGAGGATAGATTCTGTGTAATACAACTAGCACCATCAACATATCCAACAAATGGTTCTAAAGATTCAGACATCTGCAATGAAATTTTAAAGTGGATTAATAACGTCAAGAAAACTTTAAAAAAAAATTAAGATAGTGAATGCAAATCAACAACATATAAAAAATTTAATAAAAAAATTACTACGCTCATGATTAAGCATAGTAACATTTAAGATACAACCCATTACTAGGTTTTGCCAATGGAATCCCATCGTAATCAACTAACTCATAGGCACCCTTAACATGAACTCTTTTGAAAATAATGGGTTCATGCCATAATGGCTCGAATTTACCTGTACCTACTACATCAGCTTCTTGATCATAAAGGCGGACCAAGTTGCCCTCTAAGTAGTTGCAAGGCTAGAAATTTTTGTCATATTGCGCCTTTATACGCCTCTTATGCACTTTTTTTTCCAATTGGGCTTCACGAAGCATTTCATCAAGATGGATGAGGTTAAGGAGATGTGATTCTTCTTTTGAAGTGTCAGGTAACAAGTCTATCGTGAGTTTTAACGATGATATTTCACATAGGATTGGTAGGATATCTTCCACACCATACACCAATTGAAAAGGAGTAAATCAGGTTGCGTTTCTCACCGAGGTTCGATACACCCACAAATCGGAGTACAAGATCAAATTCCAGTTCCTTTTATGGACTCCTATCATTTGTTGAAGCATTCATTTAAGAATTTTGTTAATAGCCTCAACTTGTCCATTTGATTGTGGATAATAAGGAGTACAATTATCATGCGACAATCCTGACTTGGTAGTCAATTCAGACATCATGTCGTTGTGAAAATGATTCCCATCATCTATAAATATGGCCTGTGGAACTCCAAACCATGCAATAACATGGTTAAAGAAAAACAATGCAATTGTTTGTCCTGTGTTGTTGAATGTAGGCATCGCCTCGGCCCATTTGGTAAAATAGTCGACTGTGACAATAATATAACCATGCCCCCAAGACGAACGAGGGTTACAGGTCATGAAGTCAATACACCATTTCATAAATGGTCCAACAAATGCAACAGGTTGCATTGGCGCTGGCGGTTTGTGGATTTTACGAACAAAAACTTGGCACGCATGACAACTTCTGACTGTGAGGATGCAATCTCGAAAAATAGTAGGCCAAAATCAACCAGCACAGAGTATCTTCTACATGGTAGCATATCCCGATAAATGTCTACCGCAAGCCCCAGCTTGACAATCATTTAACACTTTTTCGGCCTCCTCATGACTGAGGCACCTCCTTAAAATTGTATTGACACCATGACGATAAAGTGTGTCACAGACGATCAAATAATATCTGGCTTGGTATCAAATACATCACTGTTTAGATTGAGATGTATTAGGTTGAAAAGTTTGGGTTTGGAGATAAATGATGAAATCCCCATACCAAGGATTAGATGATCAGATCAGAAATAGAGACTCATAAGGAATTGATGGGTTTGGCATAGTTGCAGTGCTATAAGAGGGAAGGTCATAGAGAAGCTCAGCCAAAACCAAATAATTCTTTGACTTGGATTTGATGAATTCCAAAACAAATTCCTATAAAGTGACAATACATCTTGAATATTTCCCCCCCAGAAATTGACGTGATAAGATATAAGTCATGGGGTTGCAATCCAAAACTATTGTTGTTTTTTGGAGCAAGATATAATGACGAAATCTTTGGACAGCTGGAACAGCTACCAATGCAAGATTTTCCATGTACGAGTACTTAACTTCTGTATCATTGAGATTACGACTAAAATAATAGATCAAATGTTCAATTCCATCATCTAATTGGACCAAAACCATAGCGATGGTCATTTCAGCCATGTTGATATATAGGAAATAATCATTTTTATAATTAGGAGGATACATTAATGACGCTCGGACAAGAGTCTCCTTGACAGCATCAAAATAAGCTTGCGCAACTTGGTCCCAATGGAATGGAATCCCATTCTTCAATAATCCAGTAAATCCTTTAGCCATTTCGGCATAGTTTGGAATGAACCTTCTCATGAAGTTAGCCTTTCCTTGAAGTTTCTATATCTGAAGTAAATTTGATGGCACAAGAAAATCAATAATGCCCTAAACCTTCAATGGGTCTATTCGAATTCCCTCTTTTGAGACTATGAATCCAAGAAACTGATCAGAACCAACCCAAATCACACATTTATGTGGATTGAGGCATATTTTGTAGTGTCGACAGCATAAGAAAATGGCTCTCAAATGCATCGGGTGATCAGTTTGATTTCGTGAATGCATTAGTAAATCATCTAGATATGGTTGAAAAATGTGCTTGATGTTGTTGAAAGCATAATCCATTGCTCTCTAAAAAGTTGCCCCAACGTTCTTTAAACCAAATGGAAGTTTCCTATAAGCGAACGTGCCCTAGGGAAAAATGAATGGTGTCTTATGTTGATCACCCGGGTGGATATTGATTTTATTGTAGCCAGAAAATCCATCCATGAATGAAAATATTTTTCATCCAACACAATCATCAATATTCTGGTCGATAAAGGGATTAGGATAGTTGTCTTTTGGACAAGCCTGATTAACATCTTGATAATTGACGCAAACTCTAATGGTTTCTTATTTTTTCATAATAGGAATGATATTGGAAACCCACTTAGTTAGCGGAACAGGGTAAATAAAACCAACACACAAAATTTTTTCAACTTCTGCTTTGATGGCAGCGGCTTTCTTTGGATGAACAGGACGAAGCCATTGACGCACCGGTTTGACGTCAGGATACATATTAATAGTGTGTTCAACTATACTAGTATCTATGCCTAGAATTTCCTCGTAAGACCAAGAAAACACGTCATGAAATTCATGAAATAAAGAGCGATATGATTCAAGTTCTGATGGAGAACAAGATACACCGACATGAATATTTTCTACAATGCCAGGTTTGGTCGAAATATCGATAGAAATGGTTTCTTCAATATTTGATAAATTTTGCTCAGAATCAATTGCATTAATTGGAAAATAAATTGAAAAGAAATTTTTGATTGATGGGTGATTTAGTTCACTAAGATTGTTTTCTTCATAATCAGAAAGATGGGAATGATGATGATAATCTTCCCATGGTTCTCCTTCGGACATCATAGCTTCCAAAATATTTTCATCTGTCAAAAAAATTGAGGAAAATGGATCAGATGGAGTACCAAAATCTAAGGAATGATCAACCCAAACACTCAATGACGATGATTTTGTATTTTTCGCCCAAGCCAAATATATTGATTGCTATGCCAGCGCAATAGGGTTGGGTGGTAAAAATTCATCCAACGTAGAAATATTAGAATCACCCGTACTCTTCCTTAAGCTAGATAGAGTGGAAGAGATCATGTACCAGGTCTCTATACTTTCAATTTATGCCGATGTCGTAGGCGACGGTAATGCAAATATTCCCATGAGAGTGGAATCCTTTAAGAGTCCTACACCAATGTTCTGAATTTCTAGTTGTGGTAAGTGAACAAATGGAATTCTCCCAGTTACCTGCGAAGCAGAGGCAAACAAGGATAATTGATTAATGGCTGTGCTTGTACCTTTATATGGAAATACAATCATTCTAAAATATGTAGAAACAATTGTAGTCATCGCATATACCCATGGTCTTCCATGTACAATATTATATTCAAGGGGTCCGTCAATAACCTCAACATCAATATTCATTTTTTTCCCCCTAATTCAACATGCAGGTTATTAATAATACCACAAGGTCTATATGTTGTTCTATCAAAAGCTTTCAATGTCATTGATGATTGTGATAATCACGGTGAGATAAGTGGCTTCCAACAGTTTACAGACATAATGCACATACATTCTCCCTCATCAATAATAGTGCGATCAACAAGGTGATTGAGAACACTTACTTGTATGGAGAATGCCAATTCTGCTAGTAGCTGAGGTACATAACCTGTATGATTAAAGACATCAAGATTAGAATTAGTAAGATCAATTCCACCAATGGCCAACAATAAAGCTTTCTTTTGGGAGGGATAATTATATAATACCTGAAGAGCAGACATAGATGAATGGGATTGAGCCAAATCTTAAACTATATTATAATTTTTTGCAGCTCTTGCTCGAGGATTATATATTGATTTATGAATTACTCCCTTTGGTGGCTTAATTATCAATTCAGGAATAACAGTAGGTGGTACTGATTCAGTAGATGGATTCATTGTTGAGGCAGTAAGTTGATTAGTGGTTGGACTACCATAGTCTTTATTACCTGTTGACACTAAAATATTTTGTGAAGGTTTTGTCATGGATAACATTAACACTTGGGAACTAGGAGCAGGATCCGTAGCAACCAAATTAGTGTCCGGATTTGGAAATGGGTCTCTCAACACAACTGATGCATGGGAAGTCTTGATGATTTTTGAGACTTCAGCATGGTGAGGACAATCTCTAAAAAATTGTTTCTAATTATATATTATTCATGGATAATGAGGTTTCCGTGGTCCAAATGATTGATCAGATGATATTTCTTGTGGGTTAGAACTTTGTTGTTTCTTTAATTTCCCCTTTTTCTTACTTCCTGGTTTCTTGTCACTCTTGCCTTTTTCAAATGACATGGCATTAATTTCAGATGTAGGAGCAGGATCATATGCAGTAGCATGGTTTGTTTTTGCAGTGCCTATCAAGCCATCTCCAACATGAAATTCCTTTATTTGAGGAGGAACATTGAAATTATATCGCAGCGCATTCGGAATTTTTTCATAGAGTGTGCTGGACTGAGTGTAAATCAAGTCTAAATATTGGGCACAAGAGATAACTTACTCTTCCGTGAAGACACCACCCTTAGCCACATCCTTAGTTATAGATGGTAATAGGGACTTAATGAACCATTCAAAAAGTATTTGATTTGGAACAAATGTCTTAACCATTCGTCGATGATGACACCACTCATGAATATGATTAGAAATGTGAGTAGCATTAGTCTATTTGAAGTTGTTTAAGAGTTCCGTTCTAGTGTCGTATCTAATCGGTAACTGGAAATGGGTCAAAAAGACAGTAGCTAAAGTAGTGAAATTGTCAAAAGAAGCTCTATGTAACTCTGTACCATTTAGCAGCCAGACCTGTGAGTGTACGCTGAAAAAGACGTAGTCGAATAGAATCATCATTAAGAGAATCTGATGAACACCATAAATGATAAGTCATGACATGAGTCGACCGATATTCTCAAGGGTTTCCATTTAATTTAGGAATATCGGAGGGTAGTTTATGGGGTATCACCGGCCACCAAGGAGCATAATTGATAGAATCATTTGTTAACCAGTTTAAATCTTGTAATTATAAGGTTACAACAAAAGGCAACTATTTACTAAGGTCAGGTTGAGCATAGCTAGGGTAAGATGGAATTGCTTGAGCAATAGGCCTTCGAGCACCGGCATACGGAATCTGTTGCTGGTAACCCAGATAGGGGTTGCTTTTCATAGAAAATGCTTAAGGATTCTATTGACCAAATCCTGGATATGATACTTGTTGAAATGAAGTTTGAGGAATTTGCGCCTGAGGTTTCCAAGGGGTTTGTCCACCAATGTTATAACCCAAATTAGGATAACTTGGATTCGGCTGATATGTATAACCAGGTTACGATTGTGACATCCCATAAAATGGTAGACCAACTTGTGAATAAAATATTCCTGATACAGGTTGTTGTAAATTAACTAAAGGATTTTGAGTCTGTGGACCCAACATTTGATGATGTTGAGTTCAAGGACCCACTTGATAAGGTTGATGTACAATATTTTGATTTTGTAACATGGGTAGATATGTATTAGCAAGTGGTAATGAAGTGGTTGTAACAAGTTGAACCAGTTGCTACGAATGTACAACCATTTATGGTTGGATAGGCAGAGTGGGCTGCCATTGAAAAACATTCAATTCAATATTAGTTTGACTAAAAAGTGACGGAGTACTGTCATATTGGGCGACCAGAGGTTTCCCCCAAGCATGAGGAGAATAATAAGACAGAAAATAATTTTCTCCGAATGCTTGGAGTCCATTTGATATGGTACTTAAAGGAATTACCCAAGAGGACCGACTTGATACTTCCCTGATGATGTATGTAATGAATCAAGTCATTCAGTACTAATGGTAGGACTACGAGGATGATGGAATTGGTAAAGTCCATGGTATTGAAAATGTACCAGAGAAAGAGAAAGATAATGATTTGTAACCTGTTGGGACCATAGGGCCATCATGAAAATATGACTATGGTGAAGTTGTGAACATCAAAAAATTAGTGAGGGTAGGAGCTGACATAATTGGAACAACAGACCCAACCGAAGTTGTTGGTTCAGACATGGTTGTTTGACCAAAAGTATACCCTCAGAAATTGATGGGATATTGAGTGGGAACAAGATCAACAAAAGAATATGGAAATGATTAAGGAAAATACTGGTACAGGTAAAGGTACCCCGCAAAATGTGTTGGAGTAAAAGGTGTATTGCCTTGTGGGATTTATTCAATCACAATTAAACTAGGTGGAAGAACTTCACTGTTAGGCCCAAAATATATTTTAGATGTTTGACTGTGTGATATAGGAGTTTCAGTGGCTACATAAATTTATGGGATGACCAAGGTAGGAACAACTTCTGGTTGTTCAACTTTAGGATTCAAATGTTTTGGCAAAGAAGAGATAGGATCTGGATCAATTTGTGATTTAACAACGTCGGGTTTAGGAGGTATGGTCTCACTGATTAGATGGATCGTGACCATGGGTGGCTGTGAAGACTCAGTGTCGACAACAGTAGATGAACTGGGATGTGTAGAAATAAATTGAGCTGACCTTGGTTTAAAATATGACGTTTCACCAGAGGTACGGATTGTACTTGATTCGGTAGATCGTGATCGCCTTCGCCTACCAGAAGTTACTTCTGGTGGTAAAGGTGCTTTTAAAGCTAATGTATGTGAACGACAGGGGATAGGATTTTTTTCTTCCATGATTACTGATTTATTTTAACCAAAAAAAAATAAACGAAAATAGGGTAATGCTAGGCAAAATGGTTTACCAAGAAACTATGGACTGAAGAATACCTCCTAGAAAACCAAGAAGTACGGGAAGGAAATATCCCCGAATGATGTGTTCGGTGTAACAAAATTTCAAGGAGGCTGACTTGGTTCACTATGGATAGATAACACCTAAGAGTTGTCCTCCCAAATATACCCGAAGGTACGTGGAGGCCCAAGTTTGTATTAGTGTTGTATGATGCGAAACCACACAGTGAGAGCACCGCTTTATACTTATTGTACTGTAACACGGCCTGATGTACCCTAAAGTACATGGATGAACTATGATATACTTACATACGTGGAGTGAGGTATCACACTCGGAATGTATCACACACAATTTAATGACAACTGCTATGTTTTACGACGTTGGATCACGTCTCTAGCCTAGAGCTTCTAAATGTTATTGTTATGGTTCCAATGCTTTTTTAGGTAAATTGAGGTTAATTTCATGTTGATCTTGCTTACAATTTTCCTTTCAAAGGTTCATCGCGATGATGTGTATGAAATCCCTAAAATGCAAGCTAAAAATGACAAACAATCTTTCAATTTCAATTTCTTCAATGAAAAAACCTAGCTACTAAGGGAAGAGAGCAAATAATTTGTGAGAAAAAAAATCAATGAACAAAACAAATCAATGAGCACAAACTAAATGCATATTTCCTAATTTTCCTTCTGCACAACACACATTATTCTACATGCAAAGGAAAATTTTTCTTTTCATTTTCTTTAATTTTATAAATGCAGAAAATAAAATAGGTGCACCAAATCAACAATTCAAATGATTTTTAATTTTGATAAACGAAGAATACAGACAAAATTTCTATTTTGAAGGAAAAATGAGGATTTCAACAACAATTTCTCCTATCAAGGAAATGAGATTTTACGAAAATTTCCTATTTCGAAAGAAAATGATTCTTAATGCGACCATAAAAAGTACTTTGAAATCAACTTTTCAATGATAAATAAAAACGTTTTCAAACAAACATTGAACAAATTTTTAGTCAAAGGAGGAAGAAGTATATAAAGCCGCTGGTTGATTGGGGATCAAAATTTTTGAAACACAGCAGCAAACAAAACTGAAGTAAATTGAAAAGGAAAATTCAAGGGAATTTGCATGTTTTCAGGAGCCAACGCAGTCTCCAAAGGGAGATAGTGCCCTGCAATGCAGACTAGGAAGGGAGACAGTGCTCTGCAAAGCACTGTGTCATGTCTAAGGGTGCGTTGGGCACAGTATAAAAAGAGAAATACTACTGTTTAACTCAATGTTTTTGCAAATTTGACTTTGAAAAATTTTAATCTTTATGAGTAAAAACTACTAGGTGGATAGACAAATAGAATTAGAGGCTTAAACACATAGAACTAAGAGAAATTCTCCCTAGAGGAGTCGCTAGTTTGTCGGGCCAAAATTGTGAATTACGAATAAATCATGCTTCCCTAGGCAAGTGCTAGTCTAGAACAATAGGTGAAAGACTATACGACTATTTCTCCTAACTAAGAATAGATAAACAGAGAGGATTAGAAGGTTACTTGTGATCCAAGTACTTCTAAATGGCTCCTTCTGTCGCTTTCGTTGCAGCTTCAAATTCAAGTGGTTTGTGCAGAATGATTCCTACAAGGAAGAACACTGAAACAACAGAATATTCAATAATATAGATATCTATTCAAGTTATTTTGCTAAATAAGTAAAGCATAAACCATACACATCAACTAAGATCTTGCAATATGGAAAATGAAAGCCAATACATATGCATATAGGGAAAAATAAGCAGTATTCTTTATTGATGATAGAAGGAGAGGTTACAACCAAGTGACTGATTTGAAGTGACCCTTCTAGCAACGTCCCCAAGCCTCATCACAATATAAATCTCTCCATCAACAACTACACAAATTTAGCTCCCAATTAAAATTTCTCCAGCATTTCTTTACTCAAATTCTTCCCTCTCAAACACTCAGATCTGTGTTTAATTTATAGATGAACTGTAGGTTGTTTTGTAATCAATGACTTTCCAATAATAGGAAATACATGTTTCCAATCATGTAGATTTCAAATGGACACTTGGATCTAAAGCTTGACACATGTGAACTCTTCTAAAAGGCACTGGCCAAGTGGAGATTCCAGAAAAATGAGAATTTCGCTCCCAATGTGACCAACGCACCTTTGAATGTAGGGAATTGATTTGCAGAGAAGCCTTGCATGGTGCTACCTGTATATGGAACACACATAGGTCCCTTAGAGCCTGCGTTGGTGAGCTCTCATAGGCTATATAATAAGCTTCAAACCTTGGAAACCTTTGCTTGATGAAAGTCTTACTTGATTTGTCTAGTTTCTTGTCTTAGGGCATGTAGCAATTGAAATGATAGGGAATGATAGACCCTTGATAATTGGTCCTGGAGATGATTTTTATTTAACCAATTCATTGGGAATGGTGCTAAAATTTACCTCTAATAGTAGTCTTTTTCCCTATTGCTCCAATGTGGTTTCTCTAATAAGTAGAATCTACAATCAAAGACAAGACAAAAGGATCAAAGCATGTACAACATATAATAATAAGGAAATGATAATCCAACTTAGTGATCAAGGACTATAAGTATTGATGTTATTCAAATAAGCATAGAAACAAATCAATGAGAAAAAGAGATCCATATGTATTATCTTGAATAAAAATATTAATCTTACAACCTGATGCCTTGATGTCGTGCAGATTTATCTCGAGGTCCTTAACAATCATTTTTCCTTGGGTATGATAAGCCTTCCTCTCTGAATACCAGCATGGAGTTATAGAAACAAGGGTGTGATCATTCTCATGCCAAAAACAACTCACTAGTGTAGAAAGTATGTACTCTTATGAAGTCTCTTCAGCTTAGAAACTGTATATATCAGCTTCTATTATTCACAATATATGTGTGTCTACCCTTCAACCTGAAACATGAGATCAATTTATAATGAAATGGAGGTAGTTTCAATTCCATGAAGAGGGGGATGGATTCCTCTCATGAATGGATTTGAGCTCCATGGACCAAGGGATAAGCTCCATGAGTGGAGCGATAGAGCTTGAACTAATCGTCACTCTAGAAGCTTCTAGTTGTGAGAATATTCAACCATCTAGGCTTCTAGAATTTACTTCTTATTTTATTTTCTTTTCATGGGGGTGTGCAGGTAATAGTGGAAAAAAGAGCAGGATTTTCTGTATTTTATGGACAGAACATCAACGCATGCGTAGGGAAAGGCTATAAAAACCACACAGGTAACCTTTTAAAGGTTTTACAAAGCTTCTCTCCAATTTCAAGACTTTATTTAGGAATATTGGTGTTTTTGACCTCTAAGGGAACATGATATAGGTGGTGATGGACCCATGTGAACAGTAAAATTTCATGGTGAAAAAATGATATGTAACATAGGGATAATGGGAATCTCTTTAATCTATTCATGCGCATCACTAATTAGATGATGAGGCATTTGAATACCTTAAGAGAGTCATATTTACTCCCGCCGTTTACCCGTACTTGATTGAATTTCTTCACTTTGAAATCCAGAGCACTAGGAAGAAATCACATTGCGTCTACATCCACAGGGACCATTGCAATTCTTTGTTTTAATTAAGCAGTCGGATTCCCCTTGTCAGTACTAGTTCTGAGTTGACTGTTCATCGCCTATGGAAAATCCCCCGCGAGGGGCATTCTATACATGTATCCCAATCAAAATGTGAATGCCCACCCTCGCCATGATAGAAGCTTAGGCAAACTGGCGACAACCCATGAGTTGAGGGCACAGACCCCTAGGCCCAACCCTTAGAGCCAAGCCTGTTCCCAAAGTTACAGATCCATTTTTCAGACTTCCCTTACCTACATTGTGCTATTGACCAGAGGTTTTTCACCTTGGAGACGTGATGTAGTTATGAGTAAGACCGGGCATGAACAATACTCGGTCCTCTAGATTTTCTATGGCTTTCGAGGGTGCACCAGACACCACAAGACATGCAGTGCTCTTCAAACTACTGGACCCTATCTCCGAGTGAATCGATTCTAGGATGGGAAATCTGTTAAAAAGAAAAGGTAACTCTTCCTGGGGCCCCCGACGATGTCTCTAGATTTCATAACGTTGTTTCCCACCACCATGTATTATTTTGGGAATATTAACTCGATTCCATTTTGATGCTTGTGTAGGGTGCAACCTTGATACAACGCTTCCCCATCTCTTAGGATCGACTAACCCATGTGCAATTTTTGTGCACAAGGAACCTTTCCCCACTTAAGTCTTAAAATTTCTCATTTGAGTATTTTCTACTACCATCAAGATCTGCACTAGGGGCTGAGCCATGCAAGCTCATGCCCAAGGTTTCTCAACAAGCCCCGTGTCCTCCTACTCATTAAAGCCAGGAAAGTGCTCTGACGGTCGAGTATAGGTTTTGCGCTTCAACGCCATCCATTTTCAGGGCTAGGTGATTTGGTAGGTGAGTTTTTAGACACTCCTTAGCGGATTTCAAATTCCATGACCACCGTCCTGATGTCTTAATCAACCAACACCCTTTGTGGGATCTATGTTAGCATGCAATTCAACACCGTAACTCAACTTTTGGTTCATCTCGTATTGCCATTTCTGCTTACCAAAAATTGCCCACTTGGAGCTCTCGATTCCATGGCACGGCTCAATGGAGTAGCCACACCCAATTACCTATTTAATGTTTGAGAATAGATCAAGGGAATTACACCCCCGATGCCTCTAATCATTTTCTTTACCCAATAAAACTTGTGCATGACCTGTAGCTATCCTGAGGGAAAATTCAGAGGAAACCAGCTACTAGATGGTTCGATTAGTCTTACACCCTTATACCCAAGTCAGATGAATGATTGGCACATTAGTATCACTACAAGCCTCCACCACACTTTCCACTGGCTTCACCCTAATTAGGCATAATTCACCATATTTTGGGTCGCAACAAGTGTGACTACACTCGAACCCTTCGCATAAGCTCAAACTCGGTCGACGACGCACTCCCCTAGAGAGGGGATCTTGCCTATCAGCTTCCTTATGCCTCACATGTTTTCAAACCCAACAACTCACACACATGTTAGACTCCTTGGTCCGTGTTTCAAGACAAGTCAAATGGAAAACCCTCCAACCAACACCACGAGTGTGTACATGCACATGGCTCACCACAAGGGCATGTGCTTTGTTCCTCGACTACCGGAATGGAAAACTAGCAAGTGGTACTACACCCACGTTTGTGACGATGCAACAACCTGTGTTGGTTTCCACGTCAATTCTAGCAGCAGACCAGCCTGAGACATTCCACATCCGACTGAGACACATCAACAACCTCCATCTACTTCCCTCCTAGCAATTTTAGGCACTCTTTAACTCTCTTTTGAAATTTCTTTTAATATTTCCCTCACTGTACTTGTTCTCTATCGGTCTCTTGCCTGTATTTAGCCTTGGACGAAATTTACCACCCAATTAGGGTTGCATTCCCAAACAACCCAGCTCACTAACAACGCCTCATAATGTGGGAGGGTCCAATCCTAATGGGGTTGTCACCCTCTCATGCACAACCTGCCAAGGGACTTGGCCCAGGTTCTCCGCTTAGGAAACTTCTACAAACTACAATTTAGGTCACGATGCCACCCGATTTTCATGTTGGGCTCTTTCGAGTTCGCTCGCTGCTACTAGGGGAATACATGTATGTTTCTTTTCCTCCGATTAATTATACGCTTAAACTCAGTGGGTGTTCTTGATTGAGCTTTGGTGGAAAGTTGGAGCTAAATCTGTCCCACCCAATGGGAGGACAAGAGAGTGCAAAGAAATTTCCATGGATGCCACACAAAGACCACATCAGCTAATGTCGACTACGCAACTAATGGGACAAGGTCACCTCTTATCGACGCACACCATGAAAAATTTTCTACCACATTTCAGCCAACAGCACCGCATTAGGCACAAACAACCACATCCACTGCTCCCTAACATATTGCAAGGAGTGTGTTTGATTAGTATGTGATGCCTAGACAGACGTGCCCTTGATCAAAGCCTCAAGCGCAAATTTCATTCAAAAACTCGATGATTCACGGGATTCTGCATTTCACAATAAGTATCACATTTCACTACGTTCTTCATCATAAGAAGATCTGATGTATCCATTTCCGAGAGTTGTTTCCATGTGCTACAAAAAAATTGCATCCCCACAAGAAATGGCTAAAAGCCAACCCAACATATCATGCATCGCAACAAGAAATAAGCCCCCTTCCCCCTCAAGAAAAACTGCACTCGATAATCCACTCACTAAAGGGAAGGCTCAAACAAGCTCCCGAGACCCCATGCCTTTTCAAAAATTGGGGAACTGCAAGGAACGATGATCGAGAAGGACTACAGTGGCCAACCCAGGAGCTCCCACTACTTTTTGGCCTTCTTGAAGACACAACCGCAACAGTTCCCCCCTTCCACCATAATGCTACTGGGGGCCAACAAGAGGAAGGGAAGGGGAAAAAAGACATATATTCATATAACAAAAAATAAAGAGAAGTTGGCTCTCATGCCCTCACAAGGGAAAGCTCAAGCATACAAATAGAAAGAGCTTTCCAAACCCCATGCCTTTTCAAAATGGGTATAATTGTAAATAACAATGACCGAGAAGCACTAGGGTGGCCACCCCAGAAATCGCACTTCTTTTAATCCTTCATGAACATCAAACCACTACAACTCCCCCTTTTTTTCTCCATAAATCTAGGGGCTGGAACGAGGAAAGTAATAAAAACACATGAAATAAAGAGAAACAAAATTATCCACCCGCTCAAAGGAGGAGGCTCAGAATCACAACGAACTTCAATCGGGAAGGAATAGGGTAGTTAGCCCGGTAGCTCACACTGCCCTTAATCCTTCGCGAATCCTCAATGATTCACCATTTTCTCTGTAAAGCTAGGGGTCGGAAGGAGGAAGGGAAAAAAGAAACACGAAAAAAGAAAAGAAAAGAATAAGAGAACCAAAACATGGTTTCCAGCAGAGAGGATGACGCTCAAACAAAAAACAGGCTTTCAAGGCCCTATTCCCTTCCAAAAGGGGTGGAAACTGCACAAATTGACGATTGATAAGGACTACGGTTTCCCCCTTTTCTCTGTAAAGCTAGGGACAAAAAAAACTCACAAGGGGAGGCTAAAACAAAGTACAATATTTCCAATCTCCATGCCTTAGAAAAAAGGAGGGAACTACAAAGAATGACGACCAACAATGACTAGGGTGGCCAATGCAGGATTTCGCACTGATTTTCATCCTTCTTGAACACTGACCCACAACAATTCCCAATTTTCTCCATAAAGCTAGGGAACGAAAGGGAATAAAACATGAAATAAAGAGAAAAAAAACCTCACCCACATAACACTCGTGAAAAAAATCCAATTTCATAGAAAGGGGGCCGAATTTCAAGAAACATTAGCAAAATAGAGGGACACCATCATGCGAGGAGATGTTGGCTTAACCAAAAAGAAAGAAAACAAGGAACCCAATAAAAACCATCCCAACCTTTCATACCCTTCCACATACATCATGGCACAACATCCTTTCTATCTATATAGCATAACAAGCGGCAATAAAATATCCAAGCATACAAGTCACAAACTAAACTTGACCACTAGAAAATATGAGGGCCACGACAAGACGAGTGTCTGGAGCACAGTACTACTAAAAGGTAAACGAACCCCCAACCCACACAATTCTTTAGACAAAAAATGAACTAATATAAAACCCATCTCGTTATTGCACGCCTCCATGTACAAGACACCCAACAACCTTTCCAGCCAAAAATTCAAGGGGGGCCAAACAACTGAACTCCAAAGAGGAGTTTTCACAGGCTGACACTCAATGATGGATAAATCCAAGGGCCAAAAATACACCAATGGTGCAATGTCACACCCTAAAAGTAGGGAATCCCCCAAAGCGCACACCAACGCTATTATAAAAATCGACACATCTAAGAAATGGCCAAGTCACACAAAAAACCCATAATCAAAATGGAGAAACAAGGACATAAAATGCTCCTATTTTCCTTGGAAGGGGGAGTGGCTCAAGAAAGGACGAGGAATTTTGTCAACACAAAGGCAAAAGAAAATAATTCTACCTCATTCCCATTAATGGGGAAGCTTTCACTTTTGATGGAGCTTGGCCCGAGGGAGGTCTTTTTCATTAACTATACCCAACCCTTCCTTGAGGGCATATCAAGGAATAGTCGAGAGGCGTATGGTGGCTAGCCCAATGGATTGCATCGCTATTCATCCATCCCATATTAACCTTGCCCTGACATTTTATCCTCACAAAAGGGTTGAGGTAGTAAGCACACATGCAACCACACCCTTGAACTAACCACCAACAAAAAAGCTCGCCCAAGCAACACATAAACTATTGTCGCCTCCTTTTGGAGAGAACCAACTATGGAGGCCCACATCTTTCAATGAAGAAAATACCAAGCACCATCGCTATGAATGAGTCTAAATTTTTCCATCATATTTCCCAAGCACCTCGACCACAGCAACCTTGCCCCACCAAACATATTGTTGGAGAGGGGGCTCTCGAGAAATGAGCTTCTGAACCCCATAGAAAGAACACATTAAGGGAAAGAATAAAAAAGGATGGGACAAGCTAAAGCATCACTTGCAAGTATGGGAAACAATAAGCATGAACTCAATATAGGCAACTAACAATGTTGCAAGTCTCTTTTGCAAGAGGTACCACCTCGACAAGCATCATACCTGCTCTCCTCAAGGAACACCACGGGTTCCTAGATTACAATTGAAACCCACACAACCCAAATGAGTAAACAAAAACCATGCTATCAATGATCCTTCCATAGGGTCACCTACAGTAACATTTTTACGACTTCTCCTTCCTCTAAATGATAATATTCAATGAACTTCTCATGACGGCGAAAACGATGAACCATCGTCAACGACACAATATGAACACTTCACCAGATCATTCAATTGGTACGAGCGATGGGTGGTGTGTACAAAGGGTAGGGACCTAGTCAACATCAGTTGATGACACACACTTACTAGGAATTCCTCATTTAATATCAATAATTGCAATGGTATATCCCCATCATGATGCAATTTGAGAATATTTCCTAATCCTCTCGAACTAGGAAGAAAAACTCATTGGCTGCATCGATGTAGTGTGCGTGTGGCATAGAACATCTAATGGAATCACATACATGTAATTGCCTCAAAATTCCATGGCCTAAATGGCCATAGTCCCTCTAAGAATCTGGCCACGAAGGGGAACCTCCGTGTAGTTAGTTACCAGGCTAAGGTCTCATTTGTTATTGGAATTAACCAGAAGAATTGCCATGCACCACCACCCATAGAATAAATAAAGAGCTCTCAACCTACCAATCCCTAATATGTATGGACCTATTAGGTTTCCCCATGTTGAGTAAAATTAAGTCGTAGGCTCCACTCCTGGTGGTTTCCTTCTGTCAATTCCTGTAAGTTTCAACCTTGCGACCATATGCCCTTTGGAACCCAAACTCTCTGATTTCTGAGAAGGTGCTTATGGAGTCCTTAGAGAAACATCTGTCGATTCTTGGTCGGCATTATTTATGGTTGACTCTAGGATGGCATCTGATCGTTTTTAAGCCCCCAAATTTAATTCCTGATTAATGAAAACATCCTTGGAAAATGCTTTCATAGTGGTCCGTATTTCATAAATACAAGAATTTCCCCTCTAACAATGAAATACAAATTCCCCCGACAATCCCTACTAATCATTACTCTAGTCCCAAAGGCCAACACAATAGGACCAGACTCCTATCACATTATTCCATGCTAATTTATTTAGAGCATAAGCTTGCTTTGAGCACTCTAAGTTTTTCAAGGCCAAGAACACACCGCCGACAAAAGGGACAGAAGGGCAGGTGCACACCAAGTAAGTGGACCAACCTTTACGATCCAAGATCCAACTACGATATTTCTAACTACAACAACTTAAATATATGCTATTAGAGCTAGAATTACCACAGATGCTGACACTAGACTTTCCCTCCTATGGATCCTCGTTAAGGGATTTAGATTGTACTCATTCCAATTACCAAACTAAATGAGCCCAATATTGTTATTTATTGTCACTACCTCCCCATGTCAGGATTGGGTAATTTTCACACCTGCTTCTTTCCTTGGATGTGGTATCCATTTCTAAGTCTCCCTCTTCAAAATCAAACCCCAATTCTCCATCACCCATCACCACCATGGTAGGCCTCTATCCTACCATCGAAAGTTGATAGTGCAGAAATTTGAATGAAGAATTGCCAACACAAGGGTTGTACAATCTGTCGAGTTATCATGATTCACGAGAGATGTGGGCAAGCCTGCACTGGCCTTTTATCTAAAAATTCATCCCTTCCAAAGAGTCAAGACCTCATGGACATATTAGCTCTATAATTACTATGGTTATCCGAGTAGTATGGTACCATAAAAAATACCTTAATTGACTTAATGATCGACCCACAACTTCACAGTCTGAATTATTTCATACTTAGACATGCATGGCTTAATATTTGAGACAATCATATGACTAATGGCAAGATCAACTAGGTAGCACCCTCCCACTTCAAAGGGCATTAAAATATCTCTCTTACCAAGAGCCAGCCTGAACACCCATAAGTTCAAAGAGAGGTCAAAATATCATGTAAATATTTTATACCTTTCACCTCTGTCATCCCCAAGAAGGGATTAGAGCCCACAAACACTACATGCCAAGGAAATGCAAAATAAATGTTGACATCACACTCGATGGATAATGTATGCAAGACCACAAAGAGAAAAAATGGGTCATTGCAATGAGTCACATTTCATCGAGGCCACCTAGGAGTTGGAAACCACCCCCCAACCAACAAGAATGGAAAAATTCTTGTCACCTGCGACAGCTACAATGAAAAGACAAGGGGGAGAAAAAAAACAAGACTCTTTTAGAAGTTCCCAAAAAACCCTCCCCGCCCAGCACCAAGGCCACCTAGGAGTCCACCTACACAGTGGCAATAGTTGACGTCGAGCGCCTGCGGTGACCTCGATGCAAATACAAATAAAGGAAACAAATGGAGAACAACCAAACTAACTAACTCTCTCTCTAAAATTCCTCCCTATCATCCTCCCCCCGCACAGTGGCCACCTAGGAGTCCACCTGGACAACAAAAAATATGGACCTTGATCGCCTGATCACCTGTGATGAGCTCGATGTGAAGGAAAAGTAAGGAAATAAAGGGAGAAGAACCAACCCTACAGTGTCTCTTAAAAATCCCCCCCAACCCTTCCCTCCCAGCAATGAGGCCACCTAGGATTCCACCCCGAAAACAGAAATAGTGGAGCTCAATCACTTGATCTCATGTGACAACCTCACTGCAAAGGAAAAAGAAGGAAGTAAAAGGATAATGACCAAATCGACAACCTCTATTAGAAATGCCTCCCCGACCCTCCCCACCCTACATTGAGGAAACCTAGGAGCCCAACCGGTCAAAAAAAATAGTGGACCTCGATCATTTGATTTCCTGTGGCACCCTCAAATAAAAAGGAAAAGGAAGGAAATAAAACAAGAACTACCGATCCTGCAATCTCTCTTAAAAATTCACCCCCAACCCACCCCACGCCCCACCGAGACCACCTAGGCATCCACCTAGACTACAACAATGGTGGACCTTGATCACTTGATCGTCTGCGACAACCTTGATGTGAAGTCAAAGGAATAAAATAAATACAAATGAGGAGTCTTGCTACAAAAGGCATGAACATATTTGAACAGGAGGAGGGATCAGGTAGCCCCGCACCCCACACACCCTATGTAGAAGGGACCTAGGAGATTGCCCCACCAACTTACCAACAAGACAATGAATAATTTTCACCTGCATCCACATCGACACAAAGGAGGGAGGTCGAAGCATTCCACCTTGAAGTCCTCCTTCCATATATATCCCCCACCAACAATGTAGCAAGCCTCCTCCCAATTGGACCACAATATCATACACGATCAAAACACGAAATACCCATCACCTTGTTTCTCAACATTGGAAGCCATAAAATTCTACTTTGCATGAAATATGAATGAAAAAACTGACAAATCGATTAGACATATGGGCCACCACATCTATCAAAACCTCAAAGCTAACGTAGGGACAAATGTCGTGCACTCTGAAAGGAATTCCAAAGCTTAATTTTACAGCAAGTAGAACTGCTCCTAACATCGCCCAATGGAAAAATCAAGCAAAATGGCCAGCTTACAACAAAACCGTACCTCATTCCTCTTAAATGTATGTTTCTCAACCCACAATGCTGACATATAAACAGTATAAGCATAAGAAACCAGCAACTTAAAGAGCCAAACAATGAAGAGGATATTCATCTCAAGGAGCCACACACAACAACCCATCCAATTTTGAGAACACAAAGAAAAAGGGGAATTGTTCAAATATGCCTCTAAGGAAGAGCATGACCAACATTACCACTCATGTTCTACTGAGTGGGAATGGAGAGAATATGAAATTCGACAACCCTACAAATGACCCAAGGCCATTCTTCAGACACACCCAAACAAGAAACTCAATTAGCAACCCACCTTTCACATGCAAATCCAACCCCTCCCCCCACCAAAAGGTTAGGAGGTGAAAAATATAGCAAAGAGCCAACTTCACGAAGCCAACAAGAGAAAATTCAACCTCTCCCACACACCAAAAAGTTAGGAGGTGAATAATATAGCAAAGAGAAAATTTCAATGGAGCTAATGAGCATCCAAGGGGCACAACAGTGACATAGATGGGTGGCCAATCATCTAAAGGAGCCACATACAAAAACTTCAACCAACTCTAAGAACATAGAGTGAAAGGGTAACTATGTTCAGAAAGGCCTCCCAGGACAAGCATGGCCAACATTATCGCTCATGTACTACCGAGTGGGGATTGAGAGAAGATTAGAGTTGGTAACCCTACAAATGACCCAAGGAAATTCTTCAGGCACACCCGAACAAACAACACAATTAAAAATCCACCATTTGCATGAAAATCGGACCCCCTCCCCCAAACCAAAAAAGGAGGAGGAAAAAACTATAGTGAAGAGACGATTTCAACGAAGCGAACGAGAGACCAAGGGGCACGAGAGTGACATAGGTAGGAGACCAATTTTCTCAAGGATCCACACAAAGCAACCCCATATAACTCGAAGAACACAAAGCGGAAGGGGAATTTTCTTCACATATGCCTCCCAGGACGTGCATGGAAAAAATTATCGTTTATGTCCTACCGAGTGGGGTTGGAGAGAATATAAAAATTAGCGACCCTAAAAATTACCCAAGGCCATTCTTCGGGCACACCCAAACAAACAAATAAATTACCATCCCACTTTTCACACTAAAATCCAACCCCTACCCCCACACCAAAAAGGGGAGGAGGTGAACAATATAGAAAAGGTCTGATATCAATGGAGCCAACAAGTGACCAAGTAGCACAAAGAGCCAATTTCAACGAAGCCAAAGAGCGACCAAGAAACATGAGAGTGACATAGCGAAGAGCCAATTTCAACGGAGAAAACAAGTGACCAAAGGCCACAAGAGGGACATAGTGAAGAGTTGGTTGGAATGGAGCAAATGATTGACCAAGGGGCACGAGTGAGGCATAAGAAAGTGGCCAATCATATCAAGGAGCTGCACACAAAAACCCCATCCAAATCTAAGAACATAGAGTGGAAGGGGAGGTTTGTTCACATATTCCTCTAAGGATGAGCATGGCCAAAACATTACCGCTCATATGCTACCAAGTGGGGATAGAGAGAAGAAATTCGGCGACCCTAAAAATTACCCAAGGCTATTATTCTGGCACAGCTGAACAAAAGAACTCAATTACCAACCCACCTTTCATATGAAAATCCAACCCCTACCCTTGACTAGAAAGGGTATAGCTGAACGATTGAATGAAGGCTCAAAAACATGCACAAGGAAAACGAGTGGTCACAACTTAACAAATTTGATACGGCCATCCTAAATCGAAACAACCCAAACCGAAAGTGTTTCATTGGGTGCCTCAAATGAAATTACCTGACTTGAATGCATTTCATCGAGCACCCTCACATGGCATAACACAATGTTCCTGACCGAACGAAGGCATAAGGGAGAAAATGGCTAACAGGTCGTGTTTGTGCTCAACCTAGTCTCCTAAATTGAGTTCATTAATTGTCAATAAGGGTTGGTAAACTGCTAAAGTGTGTTGCACTATATGTGCCTAGGTATTTGTTTCTTACCACGTTGTGTTTAGTGTTTTCTGATGTTTTTGGTTTATGGTTTTATGTTTTCAAAGGGAAGGAAGTAAATGCTGGTGAAAAGAAGCTATTGGCCTAAACTATGGATGGTAAATAACAAATGCAAATACTAAAACAGAACAAGGCCTAACTATGGCTAGCAAACAACAAATACAAAGCTTGATAATGACTTCAAGGAAATAAATCACAACATGAGCTTAAACTTGTCCAATTCATTCATTAAAGATGTTTTGGAAGAGCTTGAGAAATGGCCAAGTTAAGTGTAAATGAAGTTCTCCTAACTAAACAATCAAACACTCAACTTACAATGTTACAACATCTCATCCATGATTAAAGGTCTATTGGAATATATTTGGAAAAGAAAATTTGTAGCATAGTAAGACTTCTACTCTAAACTAGCTCCTAATTCTGTTCTGAAACTCAGTTTAACACTACTAGGCCTCACTCAAAAGTTATAGATTTCTTTTTTTTGAATAGTCTTTGAGAAAAGGCTTGTTTGTGAAATGGTAAAAAGGTTGCAAAATACTCTAGGCCTTAGACTGATACTACCTTTTTTCCAGGTAATTATGTATTAGTATGAGTTTGGAATAAAATAAGTTTCGTAAATAATGAAGATCGTGGTTTTTGAATTTAACAACTAATACAATTTAAAATGCGAGGGATAGCAACTAAACTAGAATGTTAACATAGTGAGCTAAGCTAAGACTAAAATAGGATGCTACTATTCTACAGTAAACAATGTTAAACTAAAAGCCATTATCAAACTTAAAATGAAATGAAATGACAGAGCTGAACTAAATGCAATCTACCTCCAGAGTTCTCTAACTAAATTAACATACAGCTAGTCTATGGAATTCTACAACCCATTTTGTTCATTATGAATGATATTTTGGAAGAGTTTGTAAAACAGTCCTGGCTGTATTATCCAATGCAATTGAACATAAACATAAAACTGAAAGCAAATACAACTAAAATATAAGACACCACAGCTACTTCTTACTCATTGTTATGATATTTTGGAAGAGCTTTGTAAGAGTAAGACTGGCTATGCCACTTAGTGTAAACAGAAATTCAAAAGGAAATGCAACTAAAATCTGAGACACCATAGTTGTTTCTTATTCATTGTTATGATATTTTGGAAGATCTTGTAAGAGTAAGACCGGCTGTGACACTTAGTGTAAGCAAGCAACTAAAACCTACAATACCACAGTTATGCCTTATTAATCATGACAATATTTTGGAAGAGTTTATTAGACTAAGTCTAACTATGATAATTAACGAAAGGAATTGCAACTAAAATCTACAACACCACAACTATGCCTTATTCATCGTAAGGATATTTTGGAAGAGTTTATTAGAGTAAGTATAGCTGTAATGATTAATGAAATCAACTATGAACATAAACTTCAAAAACTTGTCTAAGCTAGAAACGAAAACGAGACTAAAATACTTATCTACTTTATAAACAAGGCTGCTCCAGAGGTAGGGGCCCTCTACCATCAGAGTAGCACAAAATCTAGTTCAATATCGACTCAACGCGTTCAAGGAAATGTTGCTTCTTTCATTAAAGAGGAATCACTTCAAAACAGAGTATTCTCGGACTTCAAAAAAATCTAGCCAAAATCTAACCAAAATCTAACCTTGTCTCTCGGTTTCCCGAGCTACATTTATAGAAAATTTACATAACAGAACTTGAGATAATACAGGGATTACTGTCTTTCCATATTAAAATCGAACTAGAACTCTAAAGGTGGCATCGTAATATGACAAAGGACATCTAGACTGTCCTTGTCCTATTAGTAGTCTATCTCCTAGTTTGAGTTCCCACATGCATAACCACGTACAGAATTCTGTTCAATATTCATGGAGAGAAAAAAATTATAAAGGCATGATGTGGAATATGACCATGTGTGGGTTTTCTCTGAGAGGACATCTGGAACCTGCTTAAACATGAAGACGGCTGCAGAATTGGCAACTAGCTACAAAATGTCTGCATTCTGTAGCTAGTTTCAGTTCAAAAAGTACAATAATGACAAAATCATAAAAACATAGCAAGTTAGCCATGATATTTATTCTTAAAGAAATTTTAACTAATTTCATTGATCATTTGAGCCTGGGATTAATAATGGAAAAAATAAATGGAGTGGAATGTGGTGGAAGAAAGAACATTCTTGAAGCTCATCATACCCCCACTGTTAGATTCTTGCATGTCCTCATGCAACTATTCCATGAACTCAAAGACCTCTGAAAGAACATCCAACCCTCTTCTTCTTCTTTGCCTGGTAGTTAAAGGCCTTCTGGGCTTCCTGATGACTAACTTGAACCTTAAATTGGTAAGTGCCCTGATTAACTTTTTGTTTCTCTTTTTCAATTTTTCATTGGCCTTTTCCACTTTGTCCATTTGTAGAGACAGGGTTGAGTTCATACTGGTTTTTAGTTTAACTTTCTCCCTCAGAATATCATTCTCAGTCTTGATATGTCTATTAAGTACTTATAGCTCGTATTTATCTCTTCTTAGCACATCTATTTCGGACTGTGGAGGACTAGGGGTTCTATCTCTACTCTCTGAAGCTTTTCTCTCCAATGTTTCAACATAGTTGTAAATTTATTGCTGTGCAAGATCAATTTCTGGAACTTCTTCATCAAAATCCTCCTCAATAGGTGTTTCTTCATCTTCTATGTTTATGACTTCAGTTTGTTTAACTTTTGTTTTCTTTAGTATTCCCCTCAGCCTGTGGCTCCTCCTCGGTTGAGATGGCCCTTCTCCTTTTTCTCTGGCGAATTTTCTTATGATCCTCTCTTTCTTAAGTTGCTTCTTAATCTGAACTAATTTTTTAGAGATCATTTCTTCACTGCTTTCCTGTATTGTTTTACCAGTTTCAGTTTTGGAGGATTTCGATCTTCTGCTTCTTTTTGTAGGTTGATGTTCAGGTGAAGGTTCTTTTGGTTCCTCGAAGTGATTTCTCACCAAGAATTCTTTCCAATTATCCCCTATTTTGCTCAAACGATGTTCAATAAAAATCTTGACTAAACCATGGTGGTATAAGGTTGTCTCCAGAAATTGAATTCTCTTTTGAACACTTGAAGCCATTTTCTTTAAACTTTGAAGCAAGAAATAGGGCAAATAAAGTTCTTCTTCTAGGAAATGCAGTATCAACCTAATATGGTAAACATAGAAAGTACCATATCTACCTTCACAAGTGATGAATTTTTGCAGGATAAGCAACATGTTCCTCCATTTGTTCTTTAATACAGAACTAGGGATACCCTTTTTAAAAACTGTGACATCCATAACTGGTGACTTGCGTATCTGCTTCCATGCTTCGTTATGGAATTCTCTGTTCTTAAACCACATTTCTCCTTGTCTAGGCAGTCCTATTTCTTCTGCAATAAAATCCTCTGTGACAATGAATTTAATATCTCCAACTTCAACCTCGGCCCCATTAAAATATCTTGCAAAAGTTTTAGTAACCTCTTTGTGGAAGCCACTGAATTTTTCAAGGAATTGCAACCATCCTTCTTGTTGTAAGATTGATCGGATTTTGGGATAGCCTTCCAAGTATTTAGTGCCAACTGATTCTATTCTCATGATGAGGCCCATAACTCTTCTTCAATCTTCAATTCACCAGCCTTCTGCTCACGATGAGAATGGTCGTTAAAAAGTTGTTTTTGCTCCCCAAATGTTTCCTCTGTTCACGGTGACAATGGTTGTTACAGAGATACCTCTGTTTTGCAGAATGAAATGGTTAAGATTTGGCTACGGGAAAGAGTTATATGGAGTGGTTACGGAATGAATTAATGAGGTGAGGTGAAGAAAACGAATCAATGAGTGAAAATACCGTGGAGATATTTTGTAACAAATTCAAAAATCATCATTAAATGCTTAGTGACATGACTAATCCAATCACTTCAGCACTTTAACCGTTTAGATTTTGATATGATGATCGGGTATGGGTTTTTAAATGGTGGAACAGAAGGAGTTTTATCCAATTTTTTTGCGGGAGGTTTGTTAGGCAAGATCAACAAAATTAATTAAAACACTTTTTGAATAATATACAACTAAACTACGCTAAATTGTTTCATGATATGTCATTATAATCACTTCATACCTTTGCCTTTGCTTTGATTTTCTTGTGATCTTCATATGCTTTGCTCTCCCTTGAAAATCATTAGTTTTTGAGTCTTCATAACCTTCTTGATTTTTCTTGTTCATAGATATGCAGGATCATTTTGTTGCAAATCAAATTATTACTAGCCAGTACTTTCAGGCTCTCTGGCTGCAGAATGTCTGCCTGGCTGCAGAATGTTTGACTAGCTGCAGAATGTCCAACTGATTGCAGAATGTACCTGTAGAGGACTTGAAATATGGTTTGAAGTTGGAATGATGAAAGTTTGTATGAAATGAATAATGAAATATGGTAGGATGGAGTATGAATGAAATGAATAATAGAGTGGAATGAATCACAACTTATGAAATGGAGTGAAAAAGTGCCCTGCAATTTCTGCTGTGTATTATTCAATTGCAGAAAGGAGATCAAACTTAAAGATCTGAAATGGAAATGAAGTGGACCATGAAGTGAAATGGATGAAGTGTGGATGAATGAATGGAATAAGATATGATATGAATGAATGGAATGAAATGAATGAAGTATGGAATGAAATGAAGTGAAATGAGATGGATCATAAGTGAGATGGATCTGCACTTATGATTTTGTAATAGTTTCTTGCAAAAAACAAAATGGAAAAGTTAGAGTGTTAGAAAGATTCTGATTTCCACTCTATATTTTCTATATAAACATGCCAATCAGTGATTGGTTTTCATGTCTATACTTTATTTATTTTTTATTTTTTTTTATTTTTTTTATTTTCAATATGTCTGACTTCAGAAAATTCAATTAAGTTGATGAAGAAGAAAGATTCTTCTTCATTAACTTCACATCACTTTTTTCCTGGAACTTCTTGACAAATTCTTCTCTTGAGAGTGGTTTGTGATACAGCTTCAATCTATGACCATTCACAAGAAAATTAACCTCTTCTTCATCTATTGTCCTGATTTTTATTGCTCCATTGTCAAAAAATTTCACAATTTCATATGGCCCAAGCCAATGTGTTTGAAATTTACCTTGAAAATCCTTGAACTTTGAATCAAAAAAGAGAGCCCAGTCACCTTCTTTGAACTTATTTTCCTTGATGTACTTGTCATGCCATCTAGCCCTCTGTTGTTGGACTATACTGGTTTTCTGAACTGCATCTTATCTGATCTCATCCAATTCATTAATATGCCCCAATCTATGTTTTTGTGCCTCTGATAGATCAAGTCCTAGCTGAACTGCCATTTTGAAAGTTTGAATCTGGAACTCTATGGGAAACAAAAATTGCTTTCCATAAACAAGTTCATAAGGAGTATGGCCTGTTGTGCTTCTCCATGTAGTTCTATAGGCCCACAAGGCTTCAGGAAGCCTATCTACCCAATATTTTCTATGTAAATGGATAGTCTTTGTTAGGATCCCTTCAATAACCTTATTAGTAGATTCCACTTGACCATTTTCTTGTGGATGATAGGGAGTAGATTTTCTGTGTCTTATTTTGTACCTCTCCATCATTTGTTCCACTAGCCTTGATGTGAATTGAGCTCCTTGATCTGTAACAATTTCCCTTGGGACACCAAAACAAGTAAAAATATCCTCAAAAAGAAAATTAACTACAGATGCTTCATTAGCAAAAAGTAATGGCTTGGCTTCTACCCATTTGGTAACATAATTAGTGCAAAATAATATATATCTCTTTTGTCTTGATGGAGGACGAATAGGTCCTACAAAATCCAAAGCCCATTTTTCAAAAGGTTCAATATGTACCTGAGGCTGCAATGGCATCTCACCTGAAGGAGAAGGTTTCCCTACCCTTTGGCAACTGTCACACCTTTTGACATACTCTTTAGCATCTTTAAACAAGGATGGACAATAATATCCTAAATGAAGGATCTTATAGGTTGTCCTCTTATCAGCAAAGTGTCCACAACAAGGTTCATCATGACATGCTTTGAGAATCTCAGGCATCTCATCTTCCCGAACACATCTCCTAATGATAAAATCTGGACCTGTTCTGTACAACTCATTAGCAACCCATGAATATTTTGCACTGTCATAAATGATTTTTCTTTTCTCTCTTGCATTCATTATTGAAGGAAATTTACCTAAAACTAAATAATTAGCAATGTCAGCAAACCAAGGAGTCTGAGTAGAAATTGCAAAAAGATATTCATCAGGAAATTGATCTTCAACTGGAGTGTCATCTTTGATGCTTTGGAGTCTAGATAGGAAATCAGCTACTGTGTTTTGTTTTCCAGGCCTATCTAGAATGGTAATGTTGAATTCTTGTAAAAGCAATAACCATATTATGACTCTGCCATTAGTAATTGATTTGTTCATTAAGTATCTAATTGCAGAATGATCTGTGTGAACAAAAGTTTCATAGCCTATTATATAGTGTCTGAATTTGTTTATGGCATGAACAACAACTAAAAACTCTTTTTCAGTTACAGTATAGTTTAACTCTGTAGGAGTCAAATTTTTACTGGTATAGTAGATGGCATAAGGAATCAGGTCTTTTTGTCCCAATACTGCTCCTAGAGCTGTATCTGAGGCATCTGTTGAAATGTGAAAAGGTAACTTCCAGTTAGGTCCCCTTAAAATAGGTGCTTCAAAAATTTTTGTTTTTAGGGTCTTAAAGGCTAACTGGAAATTAGAATTCCAATTGAATTCACAATCTTTGGTAAGCAATTTAAAGAGTGGAGATGTTATCTTGGTGAAGTTTTCTATAAACCTCCGATAATATCCTGTAAATCCTAGAAAACTCCTAACATCTTTTTGACAACTTGGAATAGATAAGTTAGAGATGACTTCAACTTTTGACTCATCAACTCTAATCCCATCCCCTGAAATGTGATGCTCCAAAACAATGCCTTCAGTCAACATCATGAAACATTTCTCATGACTAAGTGAAAGATTTGCTTCTTGAAATCTCTTTAAAACTTTTTCCAAGTTTTCTAAAGCTTCTTCAAATGTGTTTCCATAAACTGTGAAATCATCCATATATACCTCTACACAATCATGTGTTAGATCTGAAAAAATTCCTAATACTGCCCTTTGAAATGTTGCAGGTGCATTGCATAACCCAAATGGCAATACTCGGTAAGCATAGGTACACCAAGGATAGGTAAATGTGGTTTTGTCTTTGTCCTCAAGTGCTACTTGAATTTGATTATAACCATTAAACCCATCTAGAAATGAGAAGTACTTTTTGCCAGCTAAAGTGTCTAACACTTGATCTATGAAAGGTAAGGGAAAATGGTCTTTAAGAGTAACTTTGTTTAATTCTAGGTAGTCAATACATACCCTCCATTTCCCATTTTTATTTGGCACAATTACCAAAGGAGAAACCCATTGACTATGTAAAATAGGATAGATAAAGTTGACATTCAAAAATTTCTGCAATTCTTCTTTAACAATCTCCCTAAGATTTGGATTCATCCTTCTTTGAGGTTGTCTGATTGGTTTACAATTTTCCTCTCCGTAGATGCGATAAGTGCAAGTATTATGGCTTATCCCTTTCATATCAGTGTACTCCCATGCATAAGCAGAAGAATGTCTCTGTAAGATCTTGACTAGCTCTTCTTGTTGAGATTTTTCTAGGTTCTTGTTTATGTTTAAAGTTTTGCTTGGAAATATCTCACTTGTAGAGCTGCCAAATTTATCCATAGAATGAAGAGACATTTGTCTTCATGAAAAAAACTCAATGTTGGATCCTTCTTGAAATGGTTCATGTTTGCATTCTAAAGAGGACTCAAAGTTTTCTAAAGTATTCAGAACTTGACTATCTTCACTAATTTTTGAAATTGTGAAGAGAGGTTGTAAGTCTTCTTCATCCTCTATCCATTGAGTGTCATATAAATCTGTAATTGTCTTTGCTGGAGGATACAAATTGAATTTCTTAGTTAAACTACCATTAGATATGTACATATCACCGGATCTACAACTAATGAAAGCATCAGCTGTAGCTAACCAAGGTCTTCCTAATATAATAGGATGTCCTCCTAGATTATTTTTAGGAGTTATGATCATGAAATCCACAAGGTATTCCCAATAATCTAGGGACACTGGAAGATCTTCTATTACCCCATCAGGTTTGATCACAGATCTGTTTTCCAATTGTAATAATGTGGGTGTAAAGAGAATATTAGGAAGTTTCAGTTTATCCATGATTTGTCTACTCATGATATTGATTGCTGCTCCTAAATCAATGAGTGTATTTTGGATCTCAATTCCATTGATGTGAATTTTGACAACTGGATTTCCTGGGTCTAGATACTTTGGAATAGAAATCTTACCCATCATAATGTCTGCTATTTTTCCTGCCAGTTGAATTTTCTTTGTCTCTCTTATTATTTTTCTTGTTTTCTTCATGCTCAACTCCTTTATTGTCTTTGCTAAAATTGGGATTTCCTTGATGGCTTGTAATAATGGAATCTTAATGCAAACATTTCTTAGCTTATCTAGGAAATCATAATTAGGCACCATAATTTGTTTTTCTACACCTCTATCAATTTTTAATCTTTCTGGAAAGGGAGGTGTAGGAGTGGATATTGATGGCTGCTCTAATACAGGAGTTGAAATTATTGGTTCTTTTTGTTTTGATTTTTCAATGTTTGGGTCCTGAAAAGATGTGTCTTCTTCAAGACTTTTATTTTCTCGTAGAGAATCTTCCTCAGAGTTGTCTTGTTCTTGTATAATCACAGAAGGTTTCCTCTTTTCAAGTATTCTTCCAGACCTCAGTTGAACATCACTAAGGTCTAGAGGAGTAATTAAATAAGTTGGAAACTGTTGGCCTTCTATCATGTATATATTCTGAGGATTTTTATTGTTGGGGTTTGGTATGGGTTGAGCAGGCAACTGATTTGATTTCTGAGGAAATGGTAATGGAAGTGGTTGATTTTTATGTTGTGGATTTTGAGGATTTTTTTGAGGATTTTGTTGTTGAGGAAAATGTGGATATGGTGGATAGGATGGTGGATACTGATAGTTCTTAGAGTATCTTCCATAGGGATTTAATGCTCCTTGTGCCCAAGCTTGATATTGATTTTGAAATTGGGGCCAAGATTGCTGCCAAGAATTCCAATTTGGTGGAGGTTGATTATACATTTGATCATGAAATCCTTATGTTTGAGGTCCTTGCCAAGGCCTTGTAGAGACAAAATTGAGAGATTTTGTCGAAATTGTAGGAATTTCCTCTTGAAAGACAGCTTTAAGACCAGGAAGTGAAGGAAAACTCTTGGTATCATGTTTTTCTGAACAAATGACACATGTCTCTACAACTTTTGCATCCAAAGGACATTCTCTCAGGGCATGCTTCTTTCTACATCTGGGACAAAAGATTGCTAAGGCATCAGATTCAAATTTTTGCTTGTTTTGTAGCTTAAGGGTGTCCATTTGTTCACTAAGACTCCCTAAGATGTTAGATTTGAATTCATCAAGCATATGGCCTATTTCTTCCCTACTTACTGTCCCAGAAGCAGACTTACTTACCCTTGCAAGAGCAGGGTCTCTTGGTCCTTTCACAGTTTTATATTTCCCTCTTGAACGGTTGATACATAACTTAGATATTTCAGGTAATGTGAGCTGAGATATATCCCCTTTTCCCATCATGTTAAGGATATCCAACCATTCATCCCTAATTTTTTTCAACAAGAGAGCTTTTAAGGTGTCTTGATCTAAGTTTTCCATTTTTGCTATTTTGATGTTGTAATGAAATCTCTCCAACAAATCTTCCAAGTTTTCATCCTCTTTTTGTATCATCTTGAACACTTCCCCCTTATGATTAAATAGCATACAATAATCCAAATACCTTTGTAGAAATGCTTGTTTCATGTCTTCTCATGTCCTGATAGAACTGTTGATCAAACTCATAAACCACTTCAATGCTACTCCTTTCAATGTTGAAGTAAATAGTTTAAGTTTTTGAGCATCTTGTAAGTAGTCATAAGTTCTACATAGGACTTCAAATTAAAATAGGAAGGTTTCAGGATCTTCAGTTTTTAGTTCGTAGAAGTTTGGAAGGACAAAGGGTGAAATGTTTTTCATGGTTGTATTGGTTTCTTCGTCTATTATAGGAAACCCAAAAGAGCTTCCCATTTCTCTTCTACCTCTTCCTCTACCTCCTTCTCCTTCTGCACCTCTACCTCTACCTCTACCCCCTCCAAATAATGTGTGTTCTCCATTAAAGACTCCTCCTCCCCCTTCTTCTGTCATAGTTGATTTTTCTGTGGAAGTGGAAAAGTTTGTGTCTCTAGCAGGGGTCCTTGAATCTTCTTCTAAGACAGGCTCAGTGGATAAAGTGGAAGGTTTTTCTAATGGAATATCTGATCTTAAATCTCCTGGAAGTCTAGGATCAGTAAAAGATGGAATGTGGGTCTGAGTTGGAGGTGTATTGGCTCTTGGTCTAGGTGAAACAAGTGGTATTTTAGGGATCAAGCTTCTTCTTCTTATCAATCTACCCCTTTAGTCTCTCTCTCTACGCATATAATTTTTTTTGGGAGTTAAGAAACAAGGCTACCTAGTTACACTTCCTCGGAAACAGCGCCAAAATGTTTGTGCTCAACCTAGTCTCATAAATTGAGTTCATTAATTGTCAACCAGGGTTGGTAAACTGCTGAAGTGTGGTGCACTATATGTGCCTAGGTATTTGTTTCTTACCACGTTGTGTTTAGTGTTTTCTGATTTTTTTGGTTTATGTTTTTATGTTTGGAAAGGGAAGGAACTAAATGCTGGTGAAAAGAAGCTATTGGCTTAAACTATGGATGGTAAATAACAAATGCAAATACTAAAACAGAACAAGGCCTAACTATGGCTAGCAAACAAAAAATACAAAGCTTGATAATGACTTCAAGGAAATAAATCACAAGATGAGCTTAAAATTGTCCAATTCATTCATTAAAGATGTTTTGGAAGAGTTTGAGAAATGGCCAAGTTAAGTGTAAATGAAGTTCTCCTAACTAAACAATCAAACACTCAACTTACAATTTTACAATATCTCATCCATGATTAAAGGTCTATTGGAGTATATTTGGAAAAGAACATTTGTAGCATAGTAAGACTTCTACTCTAAACTAGCTCCTAATTCTATTCTGCAACTCAGTTTAACACTACTAGGCCTCACTCAAAAGTTATAGATTTCCTTTTTTTGAATAGTCTTTGAGAAAAGGCTTGTTTGTGAAATGGTAAAAAGGTTGCAAAATACTCCAGGCCTTAGACTGATACTACCTTCTATCCAGGTAATTATGTATTAGTATGATTTTGGAACAAAATAATTTTTGTAAATAATGAAGACCGTGGTTTTTGAATTTAACAACTAATACAATTTAAAATGCAATGGATAGAAACTAAAATGGAATGTTAACATAGTGAGCTAAGCTAAGACTAAACTAGGGTGCTACTAGTCTACAGTAAACAATGTTAAACTAAAATCCATTATCAAACTTAAAATGAAATGAAATGATAGAGTTGAACTAAATGCAATATACGTCTGGAGTGCTCTAACTAAATTAACATGCAACTAGTCTATGGAATTCTACAACCCATCTTGTTCATTATGAATGATATTTTGGAAGAGTTTGTAAAACATTCCTGGTTGTATTATCCAATGCAATTGAACATAAACATAAAAATGAAAGAAAATACAACTAAAATCTAAAACACCACAGCTAATTCTTACTCATTGTTATGATATTTTGGAAGAGCTTTGTAAGAGTAAGACTGGCTATGCCACTTAGTGTAAACAGAAATTCGAAAGGAAATGCAACTAAAATCTATGACACCACAACTGTTTCTTAGTCATTGTTATGATATTTTGGAAGAGCTTGTAAGAGTAAGACCGGCTGTGACACGTAGTGTAAACAAGCAACTAAAACCTACAATACCACATTTATGCCTTATTCATCATGATGATATTTTGGAAGAGTTTATTAGTGTAAGTCTAACTATGATAATTAACGAAAGGAATTGCAACTAAAATCTACAACACCACAGCTATGCCTTATTCATCGTAAGGATATTTTGGAAGAGTTTATTAGAGTAAGTATAGCTGTAATGATTAATGAAATCAACTATGAACATAAACTTCAAAAACTTGTCTAATCTAGAAACGAAAACAAGACTAAAATACTTATCTACTGTATAAACAAGGCTTCTCAGGAGGCAGGGGCCCTCTATCACCAGAGTAGCACAAAATATATTTCAAGATCGACTCAACGCATTCAAGGAAATGCTTCTTCTTTCATTAAAGAGGAATCACTTCAAAACAGAGTATTCTCAGACTTCAAAAAAATCTAGCCAAAATCTAACCAAAATCTAACCTTGTCTCTCGGTTTCCCGAGCTACATTTATAGAAAATTTACATAACAGAACTTGAGATACTACAGGGATTACTATCTTTCCATATTAAAATCGAACTAGAACTCTAAAGGTGGCATCGTAATATGACAAAGGACATCTAGACTGTCCTTGTCCTATTAGGAGTCTATCTCCTAGTTTGAGTTCCCACGTGCATAACCACGTACAGAATTCTGTTCAATCTTCATGGACAGCAACAAATGCTAAAGGCATGATGTGGAATACGACCATGTGTGGTTTTATCTGAGAGGACATCTGGAACCTGCTTAAACATGAAGACGGTTGCAGAATTGGCAACTAGCTACAGAATGTCTACATTCTGTAGCTAGTTTCAGTTCAAAAAGTACTATAATGACAAAATCATAAAAACATAGAAAGTTAGCCATGATATTCATTCTTAAAGAAATTTAACTAATTTCATTGATCATTTGAGCCTGGGATTAATAATGGAAAAAAGAAATGGAGTGGAATGTGGTGGAAGAAAGAACATTCTTGAAGCTCATCAGGCCGCATGAACATGCACAAGGCACTTGGGTGGTCACAACTTAGAAAATTTTATATCACCACCCTCAAATGAAACGAGCAGACCTAAATTCGTTTCATCAGGCGCCCTCACACGGCATAACAGGGTGTGCCCGGCCGAACTAACGCACAAGGGAGAAAATGACAAACAAGACACACGAACGTACAGAGAGCACCTGGGCAGTCACAACTTAGCAAATTTGGTATGACCTACCTCAAACAAAATGACCTAACCCAAACGCGTTTCATCGTCCACCCTCACATGACATGAAACAGAATGCCAAGCTGAACGAAGGCACAAGGAAGAAATTGACAAATGGGCTGAACGGACGTGCAAAAGGCACCTGAGCAATCACAACTTATCAAATTTGAAACGACTGCCCTCAAATGAAACGACTCGACCCGAACGCATTTCATTGGGCACCCTCACACGGTGCAATAAGGTGCACCTAACGGAACGAAGGCACAAGGGATAAAATAGTGAATGGGCCACATGAACGTGCACAAGGTACCTTGGTGGTCACAACATAGAAAATTTGATACGGTTGCCTTCAAACAATCGACCCGACCCAAACGTGTTTCATTGGGTGCCCGACCAAATGAAGTCACATGGGAGAAAAAAAAAAATGAGCTGCACGAACGTGCATAAGGCACCCGGGCAGTCACAAGTTAGAAAATTTTATATTTCCACCCTCAAATGAAATTACCTGACTCAAACGCGTTTCATTGGGTTCCCTCACACGACGTGATAGGGCGCGCCCGACTGAACAAAGGCACAAGGGAGAAAACAAAAAATGAGCCACATGAACGTGCACAAGGAACCCTGTCAGTCACACCTTAACAAATATTATACAACCACCCTCAAACGAAACGACCTAAATCAAATGAATTTCATCAGGCACCCTCACACAACGCTACACGGCGTGCCCGACTGAATAAAGGCACAAGGGAGGGAATGGAAAATGGGCCGCATGAATGTGCACAAGGAACTCAGGTGGTCACAACTTATAAAATTTGATATGACTGACCTAAAATGAAATGACCCGACCCAAACACGTTTCATCGGGCACCCTCACATAGTGCGACATGACCCGCTCCACAGAATGAAGGCATAAGAGAGAATATGGAAAATGGCCCACACGATCATGCACAAGGCACCTAGGTGGTCACAACTTAGGAAATTTGATACGACCGCCCTCAAACGAAATGACCTAACCTGAATGAGTTTCATCTAGCGCCCTCACACAGTGTGACACGACGTGCCTGACCGAACAAAGGCATAAGGGAGAAAATGACAAACAGGCCGCATGAACATGCACAAGGCACCTAGGTGGTCACAAATTAGCAAATGTAATATGTCTTTCCTCAAAGAAAATAACCCGACCTGAATGCCTTTCATCAGGTGCCCTCACATGGTGCAACACGATGTGCCCGAATGACAAAGGAACAAGTGAGAAAAAAAAAAATGGTCCACACGAATGTGCACAAGGAACCCGAGCAGTCACAGCTTAGAAAATTTGATACATTTTCCCTCAAATGAAATGACCCAACCTGAACGCATTTCATCAGGTGCCCTCACACTGCATGATGCTACGTGCCCGAGCAAGCGAAGGCACAATGGAGAAAATGGAAAATGGGCCACACGAACGTGCATAAGGAACCCAGGCAGTCACAACTTATCAAATTTGATACGGCCGCCCTCAAATGAAACGACTTGACCAACACGGATTTCATCGAGCACCCTCACACGACGTGACAAAATGTGCCAGACCGAGCAAAGGCACAAGGGAGAAAATGGAAAATGGGTCGCAAGAACATGCACAAGGCACCTAGGTATTGACAACTTAGAAAATTTGATACGACTTCCCTCAAACAAAATGACTTGACCCGAACTTGTTTTATCGGGCACCCTCAAACAAAATGACCTGACTCGAACGCGTTTCATCGGGCGCACTCACATGATGTGACACGACGCGCCCCACTGAACGAAGGCATAAGGGAGGAAATGGAAAATGATAGTCATGAACATGCACAAGGCACTCAGACAGTCAAAACTTAGCAAATTTGATATGGCCACTCTCAAACAAAACAACCTGACCCAAACGTGTTTCATTGGGCACCCTCACATGGCCCGCCCAACCGAATGAAGGCACAAGGGAGAAAACATAAAATGAGCCACATGAACAAGCACAAGGCACTTGAGATGTCACAACTTAGAAAATTTGATACGGCCACCTTCAAATGAAATGACCTAACCCAAAGATGTTTCATCGGGTGCCCCCACATGGCACGACACAACACGCTTGACCAAACAAAATCACAAGGGAGAAATCTAAAAAAAACCCTTACGAACATGCACAAGGCACTCGAGTGGTCACATATTAGCAAATTTGATATGGCCACCCTCAAATGAAACAACCTGACCCAAACTCATTTCATCGGGCTCCCTCACACGGTGCAACACTGTTCACCCAACCGAACATGTTTCCTTGGGCGCCCTCACATGACCCGACCCAACCTGACCCAAACACGTTTCCTTGGGCACCCTCACATGACCTAAACCAAATGTGTTTCCTTAGGCACCCTCATGCGACCCGAACCGAACACTTTTCCTTCGGCACCCTCACACGACCCAACCCGACCTAAAGGAATGCACAAGGGAGCAAATGGAAAATGGGTCACACGAATGTGAAAAAGGCACATGGGCAGTCACAAATTAGCATTTTTTATACAACCTCCCTCACATGAACAAAGCTAACCCAACCCAAACAAATTTCGTTGGGTGCCCTCACATGGTTCGACACGACGTGCCTAACCGAACGAAGGCACAAGGGATAAAACAACAAACGGGCTGCACGAACGTGCACAAGTAACCCTGATGGTCACAACTTAGAAAATTTGATACGACCACCCTTAGATGAAACAACCCAACATGAAATATTTTCATCAGTCGCCCTCACGCAGCGCTCCAAGATGCGCCCGAATGAATGAAGGCACAACGAATCAAATGGAAAATGGGCCGCATAAACTCGTGGGTCATCATCCTCGACTTGTGGGTCTTATAGGGGAAGTTTCCATTTCAACAAATGTATACTTGGGTAGTGTCGATTGATCATGGACATCAAAACCTTACATTTCTCACAGTTGAGCATCTGTCATTATGGCGGGGCAAGGAAACCCAACCTCCCCCACACTTGGACGGCTTCTGTCGCATCGAGGCATGAAAACCTCAAGTTTTGGAGACAGGTCAGGGAAGAAATTTCCATCACATCATCAAATGGAAGCCCCATGTTTGCCAGAATTGTTTAGTTCTTCATCGTGCCACATAATGGAAACCACAAGTTCCATAAATTTGTGTCATTTTGGTCATGTCGTGACATGGAAACCCAATTTCCTTGCACCAGGGCCACGATTTTCATCGGGGCGAGAGATATAAACTTCAAGATTCCCAAAATTACATAGTTTCTTTTTTTATGCTCGTGTAGAGTGCACCTTTGATACAAGGCTTCCATATCTCTTAGGATTGACTAATCCATGTCCAAGTGCTGTTCACATGGAACCTTTCCCCACCTCAGTCTTCAAAGTTATAATTTCAATATTTGCTACTACCACCAAGATCTGCACCAGGGGCTGATCCACCCAAGCTCACACCTGATGTTTCTGCATGACCCCCACATCCTCCTACTCATCGAAGCCAGGCAATTGCTCCGATGGTCGATTATAGGTTGCACGCTTCAGCGCCATCCATTTTCAAGGTGTTAATTTGACAGGTGAGTTATTACACACTCCTTAGCAGATTTTGACTTTCATAACCATTGTCCTGTTGTATTAATCAACCAACACCCTTTGTGGGATCTACGTTAGTGCACAATTCGGCACCATGACTCAACTTTTGGTTCATCCCACATCGCCAGTTCTGCTTACCAAAAATTTCCCACTTGGAGCTCTCGATTCCATGGCATGGCTCAATGGAGTAGCCACTAACTCTTACCTATTTAAAGTTTGAGAATAGGTCGAGGGTGTTACACCTCCAATGCCTCTAACCATTTTATTTACTCGATAAAAATTGCGTGTGAGCTCTAGTTATCCTGGGGGAAACTTCGGAGAAAACTAGCTACTAGATTTTTCTGTTATTCGATCACCCTTATACCAAATTCAGACGAAATATTTTTACGTCAGTATTTTTATGATCCTCCACCATATTTTCCTCTGGCTTTGCCCTCCTCATTCATATTCCACCATCTTTCGGGTCCCAACAGGTGTGCTTGCACTCAAACCCTTCACATAAGCTCAAGGTTGGTCGACGATGCACCCGCCCCCTCCCCCATAGAGAGGGGATCTAGCTCGTCAACTTCCTTGCACCTTGTAAGTTTTCAAACCCTTCGACTCGCACACATGTTATACTCCTTGGACCGTGCCTTAAGATGCGTCGAATGGAAATCCCTCCAACCAACACCATGAGTTCGTAGGTGCACACAGCTCGCCACAAGGGCGAGCACTTCGTTCCTCGATCCTTGCAACCGAAAACTGACAAGTGGTACTCTACCCATTATTTTGATGATGTAGCAGTCCCTGTTGGTTTTCACCTCAAGTCGAGCAGCTTATGAGCCTGAGTGGTTCCACATATGACTGAGATGCATCAATATCCTTCATCTACTTCCCTCCTGGAAATTTGAAGCACTCTTTAACTCTCTTTTCAAATTCATTTTCAACTTTCCATAATGGTACTTATTTTCTATCATTATCTTACCCATATTTAGCCTTGGATGGAATTTATCACCCAATTAGGGCTACATTCCCAAACAACCTGACTCACCGACAACACCTCGTGATGCGGAAGGGTCCTAGCCTGACGGTGTTGTCGCCCTCTCAGGTGCTCCCTTCCAAGGGACTTGGCCCAGGTCTGCCACTGAGGAAGCTTCTACAGACTAGAATTCAGGTGACACATCCATCCTATTTTCATGCTGGGCTCTTCCCAGTTCGCTCGCCGCTACTAGGCGAATCCTTGTAAGTTTATTTTCCTCCACTTAATTATATGATAAAACTTAGTGGGTGTTCTTGCATGAGCTAAGGTCACAAGTTTGAGCTAAATCCACCCTACCCAATGGGAGGAAAAGAGAGAGAAAAGAAATTTCCATGGATTCCACACAAAGCCCACACCAGCTAACGCCAACTTCCCAACCAAGGGGACAAGATCATTGCTTGCCTACGCACACCACAAAACATCACCTACCATATTTCAGCCAACCGTACTGCACTAGGCATAGACGACCACCTCTGTTGCTCCCTAAAATATTGTAAGGAGCTCGTTTGATTGGTATGCGACGACTAGAGAGACCTACCCTCGACTGAAGCCTCTAGCACAAATTGCATTCCAAATATCTATGATTCATAAGATTCTCCAATTCACACTAAGTATTTCATTTCACTACATTCTTCATCATAACAAGAGCCGATATATCCATTGCCGAGAGACGTTTCCATGTGTTACCAAAAAATTTCACCCCATGAGAAATGGCTAAAATCCAAACCAATGTAAAATGGATTGCAACAAACAACAAACCCCCTTCCCCCTCAAGAAAACTGAACTCCATAACCCACTCACTAAAGGCAAGGCTCAAACAATCTCCCCAGACACCATGCCTTTGAAAAAATGGGGGAAATGCAAGGAATGGTGATCAAGAAGGAGTAGGTTGGCCAACCCAGGAGCTGCCTCCACTTTTCATCCTTCTTGAAGACCCAACCACAATACTTCCCCCCTTTCTCCATAATGTTGTTGGAGGCTGACAAGATGAAGGGAAAGGGAAAAAAAATATATGCATATAACATAAAAGAAAGAGAAGGTGGCTCCCACCCCCTCACAAGGGAAATCACAAGCAGAAAAACAGGAAGAGCTTTCTAAACCCTGTGCCTTTTCAAAAAGGGTAGAATTTTAAAGAACAATGACTAAGAATGAATAGGGTGGAGACCATGAAACTCATACTTATTTTCATCTTGCACAAATTTCAAAATCCTACAACTCCCTCTTTTTTCATCGTAAAGCTAGGAGCTAGAATGAGGAAAGTAAGAAAAACACATGAAAGAAAGAGAAACAAAATTGTCCACCAGCTCAAAGGAGGAGGCTCAAATAGAGAACAAACTTCCTGAGTCTCGTGCCCTCACAAAGGGGGGGGAATATCAAGGACCGATGATCAGGAAGGAGTAGGGTGGCTAACCCGGGAGCTCACACTACCTTTCATCCTTCATGAATGCCAATGCAATGCGAAAAAATAAAAAAAAAATCAAAAGAGAACCAAAACATGGCTGCCAGCAGAGAATATGAGGCTCAACACAAAATAATCTTTCAAGGCCCTGTGTCATTGCAAAAATGGTGGAAACTAGACATATCGATGATCGAGAAGGACTAGGGTGGCTACCCCAAAAGCTCGCATTGATTTTTCATCCTTCCAAAAATACCAATCCACGACAATTCCCCCATTTTCTTTGTAAATCTAGGGACCAAAACGACTCACAAGGGGAGGCTCAAACATAGTACAAGATTTCCAAGCACTATGCCTTAGCAAAAAATGGGGAAATATAAGGAATGGTGACCAACAAAGACTAGGGTGGCCAACCCAGGAGTTCACACTTCTTTTCATCCTTCTCGGACACTGACCCACAACAATTCTCACTTTTCTCCATAAAGATAGGGACCGACAGGGAAGAAAATGCCATTAAATAAAGAGAAACCAAACATCACCCACATAACTCTCGCGACAAAAATCCAATTTGGGAGAAGGGGTACCAAATATCAAGCGACACTAGCAAAACAAAGGGCAACCACCACACGAGGAGATGTTGGATTAACCAAAAATAAAGAAAACAAGGCACCCAATCAAAATCATCCCACCTTTCTCACCCTTCTACATACATTATGGCACCACATCCTTTCTATCTACATCGCATAACAAGCAACAATCAAACAACCAAACAGACAATTCAATACCTAAACTTGACCACTAGAGGAACCGAGGGCCATGACAATACGAGTGTCTGGAGCACGTTACTACTAAAAGGTAAAATACCCCCCAAACCACACAAGGATTTAAACAAAAAATACACTAATAGCAAACCCACCCCGCTATTTCACCCCTCCTTGTACAAGACACTCAAAAGCCTTTCCAACCAAAAATTCAAGGGGGGCCAAACAACTGAACTCTAGAGAGGAGTTATCGTAGGCTAACACTCAATGCTAGTTAAAGCCAAGGGAGATAAATACATTGGTGGTGAAATGTCACACCCTAAAAATATGGAAGCCCCGAAGTGCACATCACAATGCTATTGCAACAATTGACACATCCAAGAAATGACCAAGTCTCGCAAAAACCCACAATTAAAATTGAGAAACAAGGACATAAAGTGCTCCTCCTTTCCTTGGAAGGGGGAGTGGCTCAAAAAATGACAAGGAATTCTATAAAACCCAAAGACATGAGAAAATAATGCTACCTTGTGCCCATTTATGGGGAATCTTGAAATTTTGATGGAGCTCGGCCCAAGGGAGGGTTTTTTCTTGAACTAGACTCAACCCTTCTACTAGGGCATATCAAGGAATGGTCGAGAGGACTAGGGTGGCCATCCCAATGTATTTCACCACTCTTCATCCATCCCATATTGACCCCACTCAAAATTTTACCCTCATGAAAGGGTTAAGGTAGTAAGTGCATTCACAACCACTCCCTTGAACCAACCACCAACAAAAAACCTTGCCCAAGAAACACATAAACCACCACAAATTCCTTTTCGAGAGAACTAAATATGGAGGCCTACATTTTCCAATAGAAAAAAAACGGAGCACCATCTCTTTAAACGAGTCTAAATTTTTCCATCGTATTTCCCAAGCACCTCAACTGTAGAAACCATGCCCCACCAAACAGACCATTGGAGAGGGGGCTCTCGAGCAACGAGCTTCCGAACCCCATACAAAAATACATTAGGGGAAAGAATAACAAAGGACAAGACAAGCAAAACCATTGCTTACAACAAGAGTGAACTAAATATAGGCAACTAAAAATGTTGCAAGTCTCTTTCGCAAGTGGCACCACCCCAACAAGCCTTAAACCCGCTCTCCTAGAGACACAACAAACAAGCCTATATTACAATCTGTTAGCCACCTAAAATTTTTTTTCAAGCAAACAGGTGGCTAAATATTTTCTGAGCCTTCAAGAGATAGATTTCCTCTGAAAATCTCTCATTCTTGAAGCCTTTGTGTGCCCTTTGCCTTTGATAAGATCTTCACTACTGTTTCCATCAAGAAATCCTCACTGTCTGTGAAACAATTATACTCAGAAAACCTACATCTACTCCCTTTATCCCTGCAAAATTCCCCACTTTGACCCCTTTCTTCCCTTCTCAAAGTTTCCCCTATACCCCCCAAATTACCTTCCCAAGTTTTCTAAATCATCTAATTCCCCTTAGAAAACCATGTGAAATCCCTTCATTTGGTTAAAAACCCCTTTTTTCCCCTTACCGGAACCCTTCTCTAAGCCTTAAAAACACTATTTTGGCTTAAAAATCACTTATTTTTCATTACAGGTTTTATCTCCTTTCGACTTAGCCCCTAACCACTTCCCCTCCATGAAACCCGACACCAAGACCAAGTGCTAAGCCCTTGAGCACTTATCGGAATCAGAAGTTGTTGTGAGCACCTTTTCCTTTGTAAAGAGAAATATTCTGATGTGAGAGTAAATTTTTCTATTTAGCCATGGGTGCAATACCCACCGTCGATCTGTAAAGATCCGACGGTCTGCACAAATCTCACCGTGCGCCCACCTCATTCCTTTGTTGCGCTCCGATGGCAATCTCCACCATTGATATTAAATAATCCAACGGCCATCATAGCGCTGCTCCAATCACCAATCGCAAAGTCTCAAAGGCGCCACTTTCATTTCCCCGATTGTTCGACCTCGATTACATCCTGGCCATTGAATCCACAAGAACCAACAGCCAGGATTTGATCTCACTCCGCCCCTGTGTCCCCAATTGGCCATTCCTGAACCAATCGCAACCATCAATCTTCTGCCAATCCGATGGTCTATATGTAATCGCAACATCATACCATCAGAGTTTTTGGCCCCTTCCATCCTCCTGTGCAATTAGATCGCAACCGTCTATCTCGTTTGATCCGATGGACCTCCTTTCTCCCGCTCAATCGTTCAGCCCTTTTGCCTCTGTCCCCTGTTTTAATCTCTGCCATCCATCCCCATCAATCTGACGGTCAAAATTCCTCCCACTCATTAACATGCCCTTCTGCCTTCACTTTCCATCTGGAGATCTCAGCCGTCCATTGCATAGATCGGACGACCCACATTAAAACCACTATTGACCTGTCCTCACCTTACCGACCGCGCACGTTCCAATATCGCGCTCCATCCATCACCGTTAGATCTCACAGTCCTAGATCCGACGACCAGCATCCATATCGCATGAATTTAGTGCCCGAAGGTTAACAATTCAAATTAACACGATAAAATTTGTTTTAAAGGGACACGTGTCGGGCAGCAGAGCATATCTCTTTTTTTCAGCAAAATTTCAAAACCACTTTGAAGTCGCGTGAAAACAATTGTTTTCCCCAAAAAACCAGTTCCCCTCTTCTACCTCCGACAACTCTTCCCAAAGAACTTGATTTTTTATTTGTATAGATCTACGACCCTTATTCCACCGCACTCTCATTCATATTATGTCCACCGGGCTCTCCAAATGATTTCATCGGAGCATCTCAACCGTTGATCTCCTCCTGAGATCTAACGATCTGTATTCAAAATCTCCATTTTCCTACTGGTCCCACCATCTAAAGCCCCATTTAATTTGATTTCCATCAATTTCCTTTGTAATTTTCCCAAAGTTTAAACTTTAGTGTTTTACACTAAAGATGATTTTATTTCGCCTAACCTCTAAAGCCATTCCACCAGCAAATCCTGACAGTCGATCACCTCCATCTAATCTAATCGGACGGTCCACATCCATTCCTCCACAAGACCTTCATCAGGCCATTTTCTTGCCATTATGCTGCAATTTTCACTATATTCTCCACTACAACCATTGTTTCCATTGCTGTACTGCCATTCCCACAATCCTCCACAACATCCACCACCACTCCCGGATGGATTTTCTTAACATGTTTGTGTGTTTGTGCAGGGTTGCAGATGACGAAAACCGTTGCTGCTCACAGTCACTATCATAGTGACACAGAGCACAGAGAAGGCCATTTTCTGAGCCAGAGATTGCAGAGTGAATTCTTGGGAAGACTCCTGAATAAAACATCCCATTAAAGGACCAGTTTTTAGCTCTATAAAACCATCCAATGCCATTAAAACTCCATTTCAACAGAAAAAGATAGTCATAGGAGTGGAAAAGAGTATCAGTTAAGGAAATTAAAGGATTAAGAGCATTTATTGAATATTAATGATTATAATCCAAAGTTTAAAGCTCAAAGAGACAGCACAAAGACCATAAAGAATACCAAGGCATTATTCAGCCTAAAACACTAACCTGAAAGTAAATTAAAAGCATTTTAGGAAAATACAAGGACATCTATCAATCAAAGAAAGCCTCCACTGCCACAACAGAGGCCAATTGAACCCTCTCCAACACCAAAGGCCAACCTCTCCAGGTACCAAAAGACACTTGTGGCCTCAATGAAATCAAAGAAGGCCTAATTATTACCAGAACAGAAGACATTCACCTAAAGACGGCTGAACAATTAATACAAATCCAAATATCTTATTTCTAATTGTCGGCAAAGTTATTTTAAAAGATAAAAAATAGCCCAGAAGCAAATTTTTTCGACCATTAGGCCTCAAAATGCAGAAATAGAGTTATGAAGTAGAGTTATAGGTTGAGTGCATTCCTGCCTTATGTCTTGCCTAGTTTTCAAAGGCCAGTAATTGCATTTATTGTGAAATTAATGATACTTGACCCATAGAAACTCTCCCACTTCCAAATTTTCTTATAAGTTCTCCTTGAGGACCACATTGTAACAACTGGTCTCTGGATATCTAATTGCATGTAATATTTTTATGAAGCTACTAAAGTATTGTCTGCAATTGAAGATACATAAGATGAAATGATAAGTTTGAAGTTGTAGAGACCCACCGCGCTTGCTGATTGTAACTGGTTTGAACATCAGATACAAGCTGTTGATTTATGGGATCCTAATTTATGTCGAAGGTGATGTTTTTCTCATTTTCAATTGTTTTTTCCCTTTATATTTCCATTCTTTCCACTTTTTCTGATAAAGAACAATAAATATAGAGCTACGATTTACTCTTGACAATACCCTACTCTTCCTGATAAGCTCTATCTATATTTTTTCTTCCTTTGAAAGTTTTCCTTAAGAGTACGTTGAAGTAGGTTGGTTTCGAAGCACTTGCCTGATCTTAGATTGCTCTTTATGATTATCATCTGTGTTTTCTTATAGAATAGGCTGAACGCAGGATAGGTTAAAAGTCCTTACTTGATCTTAACCTATTCTAACTGCTTTTTAATGTTTTGTAACTGAAATTAATTCAATGCAGGATAGTTTAAAAGAACTTACCTACTCTAGGATTACTTTTATGTTTTATTTAAGTGTATGCCAAAGCAAGATAGTTTCAAAGCACTTACTTGATCTCAGGCTGCTCTTTTTTCTTCACTTGCTTGTGTTAGCTCCCTGTAATTTGCAAGATTGGAAAATACAAACTTCAGAGAGAACACTTGAACCACTTTGGGATTCTAGGATCTAGCCCTCCTGAATCCGGAGAGGGATCTCTCCTATAAGCGCAAAGATTGATTTATCTTTAAAAGCTTTTATGGTATGATATTAGGCTAGTTATTAAGAGCGAAGGTTTTTGTTTTGTTTTGGATGGTTAAGCATGATTTCTAGTTGAGTGGAAAGTCCTAAAATGAAATAGTTTCAAAAGTATGAAGTTGCAAGCAATCAGAACAAATTTTGGCTAGTTAGATAGATATAACGCTGGTTTTTAGTCCATTGGGCTATGGAGTCATAAAAGGGCTTTAATTGTGCAACAATTTCAGGAGTGGTCAAAGGGGAAAGTCATGTATATCACAAGATCTTTGAGATAAAATGATGGAATGGAAACAATAAAAGTGTTGGAGGGGTGGAAACAGACAATAATTTCAACTAGGATTTATCAGTCTATCCAAACAAGAAAATTCTTTAAAGTAATTGTTTAAAACCAACCAAAGGACAGGGCTAACCATAGACTCTTTGGACAAGTTCGTATTAAAGTTAACTCAACAGGAAAAAAATCCAGTAATCCACATAATTACTTTTAGAAAGGATAAAAACAGATAAGACAAACGAAGTGCAGCCTAAGATCAGATAAGATACTTTTAAATCTATTATGCTTTCAGCATACTCTTAGGGAAATTTTCAGAACTACCTTTGGAGGAAGAATCTAGAAAACATGGCACACCATCACTTTTCTAGTCTAACTTTACTAAGAAAATAATGAAAAGAACATTCAAGAACAACATTTAAAGTAAATAGTAGGATGAGGGAATGCCAACATTCCTAACTGCTTGAACTATATTAAATAATTCTTAAGTACATGATTTGGAGGAAAACATTGAGATAAAGCTTATTAGTTAGAGAAGGGTATTGTAAACAGTAAATTCTAACTCTATGCTTGTTTTTATTTATCAAAGAATAATGGACAAAATGACATACATGAAAGGAAAACAACAACACAAAAAGGAGCACTTCACCAGTGATATAGACCAGGATCCCAAGAATCAGCTTGTATATTGATGTCAAACCAGTTACATTCTTCAAGTCCAATGTTTCAGTTCAGCAATCATCTTGAATTCTTAGCTTAACTTATTTAATCACAAATAGAGATTCGAGAGCCTCTGAACACTATTTACAGGTTAAAAATTTGAGCACAAGTATATTTCAAAGTTCTACAACCAACCCTTTAGAATGAGCTCCTCGAGAAGATTTTATAGAAGAATGAGGAGGTCGAATGAGGGAAAATATCTAAAGGTTCAATTAATACATTATTTAATGCTTCTCGGCCTTTGAGGGGCTCAATGGAGAAGTTTATAGATATTTATCTATATTAACTGGATTTACATTAAGTATTAAGCTCATTGGGGAGATTTTGTTGACTTTCAAGCTTTGTGTCATATTTTGTAATAACTTTGTTGATATTTTGCAATAAGTTCTTTTGGTCGAATTAACTGTTCAGCTATATTGGGGAAAATATCTTCTGTTCTAGTCATTACTCGGCCCTCTGTTGAATTTTTTGAGGCTGCAGGTGGCATTAGGTAGCTGAGAGGATTCAATTAGCCTCTGATGTGCTAGTGGAGGCTCTCTCTGTCTAGTAGATATTTTGTTTTGACCTAAAATAGGATTAATTTTCTCTTGATATGTGTGTTAGGCATAATTGGGATTAAATCTCATCTTATGTTATTTAAATATGTTTAATTTAGTGGATTAGGCTTTTGATTGTTGATCTTAGCCGTAATCCACCCTAAACGGTATAATCAATGTTCAATTCTTCATCTCTGCTGTGGTGGGATCCTTTCACACTGATACTCTTTATTTGATTTAATTTTTCTATGTCTTGTTGATGTGCAGATGTTTAGAGAGGCTTTTATAATGTTTCCAGAGTTCATGGGGCACTAGAAAATGCTTATGGAAAACCCCGTGGAACAATCCCTTTTATGAATAAAGGCCTGCAGGGTCGTCACCCTTGGCCTCTATTTTTCTTTTAACATAATGGGAAGACCTTTGAAACCTACAAAATAAAAGAAAATTTAATAAAATCCTACTTATTTTTTGGTTTAAATACTTTAGAGGTTGCAGTTAGGTTGCGGCCGTTGGATGAAAGCATCCAACGACGGATATTGCTTGCGGAGTCAGATGAGAGGCGATTTGGAACAAATGGTGGGGAAAATTAAGTTAGATCCATTGATCTTGAAAATATAAACAGTTGGGATTTTTCAGGGTAAATATAATGCAGAGGGCCACATTATAATGGAAAGGCGGAAAATACAAAGATAATTGGTTAAGAAACCTTTGGCGGAAGTTAAAGTATTAAAACGAAATTCGACATTTCCAAACGATCCCGGGTCGTTGGATTAGCTTGGCCCACAGAGATCAACGACTAATGTTGATCTACGCAGTCCCTTGGAATATGGCGGAGGGCGATATGTAATTCTCTCATTGAATGTGAGCCATTGATCTGCAGAGATCAATGGCAGGGAGAAAATGTGATGAAACACAATATAAAATGGGGAAGTAGTTTCGGATATAGAAAATAGCGGTATCGCGCAGCGAAAATGTGGACAAGAGGTTTTCTCTTTTGGAATGTGATATATTTTCCTGGGAAACATGTGGCATTTAAAAACTGCCCATATCACATAAATTCTGAGAATTAACGTTTAGGCTTAAATCCACATGAAAATGCATGTTGGTCGTTATATCTGCGACATCAGATCGGACAGCTGTGATGGAGTGCGATATCGGCAAGATGCACGTGTAATAACAGGTGGGGGTAGGAGAAGGCAGTCTTAATTTGGGTCGTTGGACCAAAAAACGAACGGTGGAGATCAAATCTGGGGTGGGTAGGACCCAAAGAAGTCAAGCTTATCGCGCTTATTATGAGTCGTTGGATGAAACGAATCAACAGTGGAGATTTGATCTAGGGTTAAATGGAATAAAATATAAAGCGGAGAATGGGTCAGTATGGGCCATTGATCTGTAGAGATCAACAGCTCAGAATGCCCTGAAAAAAATTATAAAGCGGGTCTTCATAATTTTAACCAAGGTCACAACATCAATCTGGACCATCGGATCTTGACACGTGGACGACCCAGATGCAATCAGAGGTCTGTGATTGGTGGGGGAAAAAACAGAATAGGTGCCGATGTGATTAGCTATAGACTATTGATCTGAGGGCCAGATCAATGGTGGAGAATGAGTTTGGATGAGGTCACAGGTGGGGGATGAGCTTTGTGATGGAGTGATAAGAGCTTTCGGATATGGATCTAGCTGGTAGATCCAATGGCTGATATTACATTGGGAGGCCACCAATCGAGAGTGGGTGAATAAAATATAAAATGCACCCAATGATATCTTGCGATGCGAGATGGCGCAGACCGTTTGATTGGTTTATGATCAATGGTTGGGAATGGGTCTAACCAATGAACAGGTGGAACCCTTTATAACATAGAAAAAATGAAATTTTATGAAATACAAAGGATTTTTGTGTCGGGGAGGGGTTATATATAAGGTTTAGCACCCAATTTTGGGGCCTCAGGGTATCTGCAAAAGGATGAAAGGATCGGGGGTTTATATTGAAAAGAGCCAATTAAAATCGGAACAAAGGTGAGGGCCTTTCAAATGCGCCCGACGAAAACCTCCGATGCGAGACTGTATTGACCGTCAATCGAGGAAAATATCAATGATCCTTTTCATTAAAATCATTGAACTGGCGAGTTTGAATACAAACATAAGAAAAGTGGTTTTTTAAAAAATAAAAAGGGAAGTTTGTATCAAGGAAAGTTTATTCATAAGTTTAAGTGCCTGATTTCGGGCTCTTGGGTTATATGAAGCAGCAAAGGGATCAGGGGTTATATTCAAAGGGGTCAATCGGATCGGAGGTTTCAACGTAACAAATAGGTTTGCACCCATCGATTGTTCCGATGCGATAAGTGCCATTGGGACTTAGCGCTTAGTTCCAGCTCTAGGGTATATGGTGGGGAAGTTGTTTAGGGCTTATAGCCCAAAGGGGCTTAGGCCCATAGTTAAAAATACTATTTTTTATGATTTTTTCAAGGTTTTTTAATGGATTTGGGGATTTTGGTAAGGTTCAAAAATGAGTTTTAAACCTTATAAAAGGGATTTTATGAAAAGAAAATGGGAAATAATGGAAAATTGAGGAATTTTATGAGGAAAAAGGGGATAAAAAAGGAGGTTAATGATGATGGAAAGGGGGAGTGAAAAATGATGAAAAATGGAGTTTTCAGTAGTCTTTTTCTTCAGGGAAAACAATAGAATTTCAGAGTTTAAGAGGGAAACAACGGTGAACATTAATCAAAGGACATGATGTCTTCACAATACTTCAAGAATTAACAATTTTTCAATGAAACTTGTTTCTTGGAGGCTTCAAAAATGATTTAGCCACCTTTTCATATATCAAATTTTATAGGTGGCTAACAAGGGCTCCACATGGGGATGGTGCCTTCTTGAAGGCATCAAGAACTTCAGACTTGCATTCTCTGGGGGCTGATCAGTGCCTCATCCATTGGGTTGCAACCTTCCTTCACTTGGATGATCTTCTTCTGTTTTGAAAATTTTAGCAGCCATAAAAAAACAATGGAACTTCATCAACAAAATATTTCTACCTACCGAATCCTACTGATCTAACATTTTTTATCCTTTTAGTGTGCACTTGGATTGGAAAACTCTTTTACAAACATTTTATTTTTTGGAAAGCATAAAACTAATCTAATTCTATTTCTTATTTCTCCATGAACTCAGATTAAACAGTTGATTTCATAAGCTTCTCTACCTAATCGACTATTTGTTAGGATTAAACAGTCTAACAGATTTTTATTCACTAATTTCTAAAACAAAAATTTAAAAGAATGCAAGTCAGGATTGAACAGTCTAACTTGTTGCTGAGCTATGGCATGAAAACAAGCTGCACATAGATATTATTTTGCAGAAAATTAAATCAAAATGGTGAAGGCTTAAGATCTGAAAATTATAAGCACGACCTTCTCTTTTCTTCAGCTCTATTTTTGAGTTTATTCGAGCTGTTTTTTCCTTGTTATATGATTTAGATTTTGAATTTATTAGAACCAGTTTACCTCTAATTTTGACTCACAGTTTTAAACAGATTGGATTCATTATTCTTTTGGAATCTTATGTTCGGATTTTGAGCTTGTTTGAAACTTTATTTTTCTATCCTAATCAACCTAACTAATTAGCCAAGATTAAGCTATTTGGAAAATCGAATTCACTAACCTATCAATAGTCAATTTAACACTAATTAGTCATTATTAGGATGTATGACTAACTAGGAGTGTGTTTTTCAGGAGTGGCATTTGAGCTTGCACACTTTCAAACTTTGTTTCTCCTTTTTGGTATGGGGCTGTACCTTTATTGTTTTTACAATTTGCCCTCTTTTCTTTCTTTCACTGTTTTTGTATTTTTTATTTTTCTTGAAAAAAAAATTCAACAACTATCTAATTTCTCAAAACTGAGATATATGTACATTCCTATCTAACCTATTCTATCTTGGAGTATTTACATTTTTCATATGATACAAAAGTTCCAATGTAGCCAGTTGAGTAGTGTCAAAAAGAAGAGGAAACTTTGGCTGTTTATCAAGGGTATCCATAGTAAATTTTGAATATTAATCTTAAAAACGAAGGCTATCATAGAAGGTGACTACTTTTCATGTCTTTGGCTCTTGCAAAGGATCCACACTTGACAATTTGAGCCAATTTGGACTTCCACACACTCTTCCAAAGGATCAATGAAGAAAAGATGAAGGTTCTCTTCCTTTTGGTTCTCCATATCTGGTAGATTGTCTGCTACCAAGACTTCAGCTTTGAGGAATAAGTTGTCAGTATGTAGCTTGGAAGTATCATCATCCTTAACCAGCAAAATAACAAGTAGTGAAATATCTTCTTTTTCTAAATCTATGCTTACTTCTGATATAAATTCAAGTTCTTTGAATGGCTGATTGATATTAGTGAAGGGAGAATTTTCTTCTGGAAAACATGGTATATCCTCAGTAGGATAGTCTTCTATTTGTTTTTCTCCTTCAAATTTTTGCTATTACCTTTTATTTTTTGGGACAGCTGGTCCGAATTTTTCTTGAATCGTATATTGTTTGCTCTTCAAAGGTCTTAGACATGTACTAGCCACAACGGCTAATCCACTAGCAAAACTATTTTGGTCTTTAGGAACACGGATAAGTTGGAATTATTTGAAATATTTTAACAAATCGATGGCATCATTATTATAAGTGTTAAGTCTAGGATGCCTAATCATGCATTCTTCTTTCACTTTCCTAATTACCAATTTTGCATTTCCATGAACTGTTATCTTTTGGGCTCCTGATTTCTTTAACAAATGTTTCCCTAAGAGGAGTGTCTCATACTCTATTATGTCAGTTGTGCATTGAAATTTAAATTTATATGAATTGACTTCAGAATAATTATTCTCTTTATCATAAAGCCATATTCCTGCACCTGCATTAGTTTTAGTACATGACCCATCGAAATTCATATTCCAAAGAGGACTAGTTTTAGTTTTATCATTAATTTCTTTGCTATCCTCTTTTTCATGAGTGCCATTGGATTGTTCTATGGAATAGGCACCATGTTCAAGACTGTCTGGTTTAGATGATGGTTTGGAGGGTAGTTTCTTGCTTAATATTTCATCAATTTGTTCTTATGTCAAAGGAGAGATTTTTCTTTCAGCGTAAACAGAAATAGAGCTACCCTCTTTCTTATGATCAACAAAAGAAATTTTTGCATCTTTACAACAAAGTTCTCTACGTGAATGAGCAAGAGTATTTGTTTTGCAATAAATTTTAGAGACTGACTACTTATTAATAGTCTGATCTATCTCTTCCTCTGTCAAGGGGAAGATGTTTCTATGTTGCTTTGAACAGAAGTACAACCATTCTCTGTCTCTTGTAAAGGCTGATTTTGAGGCTGGATGTTTTCTTGAGCCCCTACTAGGGGATCTTGACCTGTGCTTGTAGGGAAACTTTGAGGATTTTCTATTGTTTCCTAATATTCTTGCGTTTTAAAAAATTGCTCATTATTGTTATGATATTCAACTTGTATATAAGGTTCATGATTTATTCTCTCTTCATTATCAGGATGCCACTCTTGCTGTATAATCTGAAATGAGTTATAACACAAAGGAAGGTTTTCTATATGTGTTGGTGTCTCCTCAATTTCAGGTTTTATGTTTTCCAAATGGCTACTTTTTTCCTCAAAACACTGCTAACTATTATTATTCGCATTCTAGTCTTGAAGATGTCTTATCAGCATAGTACAAGACATAGGAAGACAATCAAAAATTCCTTGACAACCTTATTTATTGCTTCATTTGTAAGTTTGCTCATCATATTCTATCAGGTGTTGATCATAATACATATCTTGGTCACTGTCTTGATCTTGAGGTGATTGGGATTGTGTTTGATCAGGGGAAAACATAGCTTGCTCTAGATTATCAATATTCATATTAGCCATCAACCTATCCATTCTCTTTCCAAGAATGTACATCATCTTTTCCATAATTATTAGAAATTTTTCTTGATTTTTTTCTCTATAATATTGTTCATCATACATGTCTTGTAGTGCTGGATTTTGTGTTTTCTCAACGAAAGGCATATGTTGCTCTGGATCACCAATGTTTAGATTAGCCATAAACCTATCCACCCTTCTTCCAAGCATGTACATCAATTTTTCCATCATGACCATATGTTTTTCTTTTGGGTCTATATCTAAATCCATGTTTGTAAATCAGAAAAGAGGTGATTGTGTCTGTTGAATCAGTTCAAGGTCTTCTGCCAGTGGAGTCATTTGGTCTTTTGGGAGTTTCATAGTGTGGAGTCACCAGGTGGAAGTTTTTAGCTCTTTTGGAGGTAAAATGTTTTACGGTCCATCACCAGGTACCAATCTAAAATGTTTTTGGGTTTTTTATGAGTTTTTTTTTTATGGTTGTTTGGGAAACTAATGAGTCTATAAAAGCTTGCTAAGAAACTATGAACTCATAAATTTTCCCTAGTGAAGTCACCAGAAATGTTAGTTCTCGTGGCTCAACTAGATAACACACCAAATAACCTTGAAAAAAAGGGTTTTTTGATATCTTAAGATTACCTAAAATGAAAATAACTCAGAAATCCCCAGTGGAGTCACTAGAAATGTTAGCTCCTTGTAATTTGCAAGATTGGAAAATACAAAATGCAGAGAGAACACTTGAACCACTTTGGGATTCTAGGATCTAGCCCTCCTGAATCCGGAGAGGGATCTCTCCTATAAGTGAAAAGATTGATTTATCTTTAAAAGCTTTTATGGTATGATATTAGGATAGTTATTAAGAGCAAAGGTTTTTGTTTTGTTTTGGATGGTTGAGCATGATTTCTAGTTGAGTGGAAAGTCCTAAAATGAAAGAGTTTCAAAGGTATGAAGTTGCAAGCAATCAGAACAAATTTTGGCTAGTTAGATAGATATAATGCTGGTTTTTAGTCCATTGGGCTATGGAGTCATAAAAGGGCTTTAATTGTGCAACAATTTCAGGTGTGGTCAAAGGGGAAAGTCATGTATATCACAAGATATTCGAGATAAAATGATGGAATGGAAACAATAAAAGTGTTGGAGGGGTGGAAACAGACAATAATTTCAACTAGGATTTATCAGTCTATCCAAACAAGAAAAGCTTTTAAAGTAATTGTTTAAAACCAACCAAAGGACAGGGCTAACCATAGACTCTTTGGACAAGTTCGTATTAAAGTTAACGCAATAGACAAACAATACAGTAATACACATATTACTTTAAGAAAGGATGAAAACAGATAAGACAAACGAAGTGTAGCCTAAGATTAGATAAGATACTTTTAAGCCTATTATGCTTTCAGCATACTCTTAGGGAAATTTTCAGAACTACCTTTCGAGGAAGAAGCTAGAAAACAGGGCACACCATCACTTTTATAGTCTAAATTTACTAAGAAAATAATGAAAATAACATTCAAGAATAACGTTTAAAGTAAACAGTAGGACGAGGGATCACCAGCATTCCTAACTGCTTGAACTGTATTAAATCATTCTTAAATACACGATTTGGAGGAAAACATTGAGATAAAGCTTATCAGTTAGAGAAGGGTAATGTAAACAGTAAATCCTAACTCTATGATTTCTATTGTTTATCAAAGAATAATGGAAAAAATGGCATACATGAAAGGAAAACAATAACATAGAAATAAGCACTTCACCAGTGATATAGACCAGGATCCAAAGAATTAGCTTGTATATTGATGTCAAACCATTTACATTATTCAAGTCCAATGTTTCAGTTCAGCAATCATCTTCACTTCTTAGCCTAACTTATTTAATCACAAACAGAGCTTCATGAGCCTCTAAACACTATTTACAAGTTAACAGTTTTGAGCACAAGTATATTTCAAAGTTCTGCAACCAACCCTTTACAATGAGCTTCTCGAGAAGATTTTATAGAATAAATGAGGAGGTAAAATGAGGGAAAAGATCTAAAGGTTCAATTAGTACAATATTTAATGCTTCTCGACATTTGAGGGGCTCAATGGAGAAGTTTACAGATATTTATTTGTATTAACTAGCTTTACATTAAGTATTAAGCTCGTTGGGGAGATTTTGTTGACTTTCAGGCTCTGTGTCATCTTTTGTTATAACTTTGCTGATATTTTGCAATAAATTGTTTTCGTCGAATTAATTGTTCAGTTGTATTAGGGAAAATATCTTCTGTTCTGGTCATTACTCGGCCCTCTGTTGAATTTTTTTAGGCTGCAGGTGGCATTAGCTAGCTGAGAGAATTCAATTAGCCTCTGATGTGGTAGTGGCAGCTCTCTTTGTTTGGTAGATATTTTGTTTTGACCTAAAACATGATTAATTTTCTCTTGATCTATGTCTTAGGCATAATTGGGTCTAAATCCTATCTCTGTTCTTTAACTATGTTTAATTTAGTGGATTAGGATTTTTATTGTCGATCTTAGCCATAATCCACCCCAAACTATACAATCAATGTTCAATTATTTGTCTCTGCTGTGGTGGGATCCTTTCACACTGATACTCTTTATTTGATTTAATTTTTCTGTATCTTGTTGATGTGCATATGTTTACAGGGGATTTTATAATGTTTCCAGCATTCACGAGGCACTAGCGAATGCTGATGGAAAGCCTCGTGGAACAATCCCTTTAGTGAATAAAGTCCTAGAGGGTCATCACCCTCGGCCTCTGTTTTTCTTTTAACATAATGGGAAAACCTTTGAAACCTACACAATACAAGAAAAGTTAATAAAATCCTACGTATTTTTTGGTTTAACTACTTTAGAGGTTGTGGTTACTTTTCATTCGTTGGATGAAAGCATCCAACGACGGAGATTTCTTGCGGAGTCGGATGAGAGGCGGTTTGGAACAAATGACGGGGAAAATTAAGTCAGATCCATCGATCTTGAAAAGATAAATGATTGGGATTTATCAAGGGAAATATGATGTAGAGGGCCACATTATAATGGGAAGGTAGAAAATACAAATAAAATTGGTTAAAAAACCTTTGGTGGAAGTTAAAGTATTAAAATGAAATTCGGGGTTTCCAAACGATCCTGGGCCGTTGGATTAGCTTGGCCCACACAGATCAACAGTTGATGTTGATCTCCGCAGTCCCTTCGAATATGGCAGAGAGCGATATGTAATGCTAAGATTGAATGCGAGCCATTTATCTGAAGAGATCAACGGCGGGGAGCAAACGCAATGAAACACAATAGAAAATGGGGAAGCGGTTTCGGATATAGAAACTACCGGTATCGCGCAGCAAAAAGGAAGAAATGCGGTTTTCTCTTTTGGAACGTGATATGCATTCCCAAATGACACATGGAATTTCAAAACCACCCATATCGCGTGAATTCTAAGAATTAACGTTCAGGCTTAAATCTGCGTCAAAATGTGCACTGGTTATTAGATCTGGGGTGTCAGATCAGACAGCTGTGAGGGAGCATGATATCGGAAACATGCGCCTGTAATACCAGGTGGGGGCAGGAGAAGGTGGTTTTAATCTGGGTTGTTGGATCAAAAAATGAACAGCAGAGATCAAATCTGGGGCGGGTAGGACCCAAAGAATTTGGGCCTATCGCGCTTATTATGAGCCGTTGGATGAAACGGATCAACGGTGGAGATTTGATCTAGGGTTAAATGGAATAAAATATAAAGTGGAGAATGGGTCAGTATGGGCCATTTATCTGCAAATATCAACAACTGATATTACCCTAAAAAACATTATAAAGCGGGGCTTCATAATTTTAACCAAGGTCACGACATCAATCTGGACCGTCGGATCTGGACACGTGGACGACCCAGATGCAATCGGAGGTCTGCGATCGGCAGGGGAAAAACAAAATGGGCGTTGATGCGATTAGCTGTGGACCATTGATCTGAGGACCAGATCAATGATGGAGAATGAGTTTGGAGGAGGTCACAGGCGGGGGATGGGCTTTGGGATGGAGTGATAAGGGTTTTCGGATATGGATTTGGCGGGTAGATCCAATGGATGATATTAAATCGGGAGGCCGCCAATCGGAAGTGGGTGAATAAAATATATAATGCGCCCAATGAGATCTTATGATGTGATATGGCGCAGACTGTTTGATTGGATTATGATCAATGGTTGGGAATGGGTCTAACCAATGAATAGGTGGAACCCTTTATAACATAGAAAAAATGAAATTTTATGAAATACAAAGGATTTTTGTGTCGGGGAGGGGTTATATATAAGGTTTAGCACCCGATTGCGGGGCCTCAGGGTATATGCGAAAGGATGAAAGGATCGGGGGTTTATATTGAAAAGAGCCAATCAGAATCAGAACAAAGGTGAGGGCCTTTCAAATGCACCCAACGAAAACCTCCGATGCGAGACTGTATTGATCGTCGATCGGAGAAAAGATCGACGGTCCTTTTCATTAAAAACATTGAACTGGTGGGTTTCAATACAAACATAGGAAAAGTGGGTTTTTATAAAATACAAAGGGAAGTTTGTATTAGGGAAGGTTTATTCATAAGTTTAAGCACCCGATTGTGGGCTCTTGGGTTATATGAAGTGGGAAAGGGATCAGGGGTTATATTCAAAGGGGCCAATCGGATCAGAGGTTTCAACGTAACAAATAGACTTGCACTCGCTGATTATTACGATGCGATAAGTGCCACTGGGACTTAGTGCTTGGTTCTAGCGCTAGGGTATATGGTGGGGAAGTGGTTTAGGGCTTAGCCCAAAGGGGCTTAGGCCCATAGTTAAAAATACTATTTTTTATTATTTTTTCAAGGTTTTTTAATGGATTTGGGGTTTTCAGTAAGGTTCAAAAATGAGTTTTAAACCTTAGAAAAGGGATTTTATGAAAAGAAAATGGGAAATAATGGAAAATGGATGAATTTTATGAGGAAAAAGGGAATAAAAAAGGAGGTTAATGATGAAGGAAAGGGGGAGTGAAAAATGATGAAAAATGGAGTTTTTAGCAGTCTTTTTCTTCAGGGAAAACAACAGAATTTCAGATTTTAAGAGGGAAACAATAGTGAATATTAATCAAAGGACATGATGTATTCACAAGAATTCAAGAATTAACAATTTTGCAATGAAAATTGTTTCTTGGAGGCTTCAGAACTGATTTAGCCACCTTTTGATATAACAAATTTTATAGGTGGCTAACAACTTGTTCTCCATTTTTCTATCTGTTTCATTCCATAAATTCAACTTAAGAGATCCTTTGACATAGGTGACTTGCCAAATGGATTACTCTTGTACCTTGTTGTCCAATTAAATTCTCTTATGACTCCATAGCCCAATGGGTTAAAGCTGATTTCTGCCTATCTTATCAGCTGAATCATCCCTTCACTTGCATACAATTTCACCCTTTATTTGAATTTCCTTCACCTTCTATATCCTTGTCCAACCAAAAACAAACAAAAAAACAAAAACCTGTACTCTTCATAACTAGCCTAAAATCACATTTCAAGCCTTAAAAGTCACATCTTTTAACACAATCATAGATAGATCCCTCTTTGGATTCAGGTAGGCTAGATCCTAGAATCCCAAAGTGGTTCATATGTTGCCTCTACAGTTTTTATTGCCAAATTTGCAAATTACAGAGACCTAAAATTCTGGTGACTCCACTGGGGAACAAGAGCACATTAGCCTAAATTTGGTAGTAAATCACTATGGTGGACAATAAAAATCCTTTAATACACCTTATACCTTCCACCTGGCGACTCCACAGTTCTTGAATGACCATATGACTCCACTGGTGATTAGTAGGCTTGTTGATTATATTTGTTTTCACAAGACTCCACTGGGAGACTAGTTTCCATTACAACATCAACGATTCTAAAGGAAACACATAGGATTAAGCTTCTTTGTTTGAAGATAGTTTGCCTCTTTTGAGATTTTCATACATACTGGCTTCAAGAACAATCCATACCAGAGCTTATCTTAATCCATTCCCCCCCCCCCCCCCCCCCGCAATAGTGGACAACCCTGAGAAGATTCTTAGGAAGCCTTCTTCATCTAGGAACCCAACTATTGCCAGACCCATTTATAAAGATAATTCAACACCTGAAAACCTTACAACTCTATTAGAAACTCAGTTTGATTTAGACTTACCAGGAAATTCACCAAGAACTAAGTCATTCGCTAGCTTAGATCAGACAAACTTTGAGCCTACAAACTCACCTCCTAATAGTGCTCATCTTATTGGTGATAGAGGAACCCCTCCATCTACACCTCTTGATATACATTTCATTCAAAACTTGGGTCTCTCTCACCCCAGATATTCTCAACAATTTGTTGGTGGTCCTAGCATTTCTATCACTCATATACCTACTACTCAAACCCATCATTTACCTCCACAAAACATCATCATGGCAACATGGTATGCTCCCTTGGTGTTACCACAACCTTTGGCTCCTTTACCCAATGAATATAAATCTAAAATTCCTCATTTCACTCGGAAATAATCCACTACATCTCAACACCATGTAGATAGGATGGAAGATGCCTTTGACTACATGGAAATAGAGGATGAAATAATTAAGATGTGGATCTTTTCCCAGAGTTTAGGAAGAGAAGTGAAGAAGTGGTTTAAATTCTTACCTCCTCACAACGTCAATGATATACCCTCCTTGCTCCAAATATTTATAAAAAAATGGGAAGTCAGAAGTAACCCTCTCCAAATCTTAGCAGAATATAAGAACCTGAAGAGAAATCAAGGAGAGAGTGTCCAAGACTACTCTACTAGATTTAACAATATCTACAATGCTCTTCCACCACACATGAAACACCCCCAAGGGATCGCCCTAGTGAAATAACCTGAGGGCTTTGATGCTGATATGGCCTACTAGTTGAGGGAGAGAGATTATAACACATTGGAAGATATGCAAAAAGGAGCAGTGCGTGTAGAGGCAAACTTGATTGAGAAAAGAGCCAGGATGAGGGCCGAGAAGAAGGTAACCTATAGAGATGAAAACATAGCTTCTTCATCAGATCCCAAATATGATAGTCTAGCCAAAAAAATGGAGAGGATGGAAATAATGATGGAGAAATTGGTCATCCAGGCAACAAATCAGAACAAAAACCAAAACCAAAACCATAATCAAAATTTTAGGAGAAACATCCCCTAGAATAGACAAAGAGACTCTGATCAAAAGGTCATCCCTCCATTCCAAGATAATTTTCTTGATGAGGATGAAGGGATAATAGAAGAATCGGAGGGGACCACCATAAATATGGTAGAAGTGGATGAAAAATATCACACCTTTTCCATAGAAGAAAACTAGACCTCATACTCACATTGGGATGAGGAAGGGTTGGAAACTGAGGACTATAGGTTAGGATTCAAAAATTCCATCATGCAGTTCCGAGAACAGCATGACCTCAGGAGAAAAAAGAACACAGATAACTCTAAACCAAAAGCTTCTAAAATCACCATCAAGAAAAGACCTGAAAAGACTCCTAAAGTGACTATTGAAAGCAGTAAATCAGCAACTGAGAATTCTGGTAAAAAAAAGGTAAGGACACCCAAACCAGTGACAAATCAAGTCAAAAATATAGCAGCACTAGCATTGCAGTTAATGCTCCTAATAAAATAGTTTCAAACATTGTACATACTGAAAAATAGCAAGCTGATCTTGCTAATAAAACGGTGCCCAACAAGACAGAAATGAACCTCTCAAAGAGTCCGTCTCCTTTTAGTTTGGAGAGTGAAATAGCAAAAATTAAAATTTTTGTCCCCCTCACTCAGTTGGCCACCCAAGCTGTATATAAGAGTCAAATTTTGAAAGCTTTAAACTTTGGAGAAAACAATTACACTGTCAATTTAAACGATGATCAACCAGCTCTCTTGTTTGGCCCAAAAATTTAAGGGAAATTTCAGGAAGAAGTAATACCTCCTTTCTATGTCAACCTCAATATTCATAAAAAAATCCTACATAATGTTATGCATGACCCTGGAGCTTCACATAACCTTATGCCAAAGGTGATAATGGAAAGGCTAGGCCTAGAGATAACGACACCTTACAAGGATTTATATTCTTTTAACTCTAGCAGAGCGAAGTGCCTTGGCCTATTCAAAGACCTTTGTGTGAATTTGACTCAAATCCTAGCCAAATGCATGGTCATGGAAATTGTAGTAGCTGATGTAACTCCTAAGTATGGCATGTTGCTGTCAAGATCATGGGGTGCCAAGCTGCAAGGTACAATGCAAATGGATGGAACATATGCCACTATCCCTGTCTTTAACCAGCTTGGAAGACTATATAGAGAGGTTAACATGAAATTCATGGTTAGTAGCCCAGAAAAGCCTGAGAATTCCCCTCTTTACTCTGTCCATACAGATCTGGACTCTTTTATCCTATATAATGATGAATCCATAATTGAGCCAAATCTAGAAGACAAAAATTCAAACAACCAATTAGAGGCCCAAAATATAGACACAATGGTAGTCCTAGACATAGAGGAAGAAAAGAGAGAGAAATTTGACTAGTGTGCTGAGACAAAAAACCAGAGTGAGCCAGACCAAGGATGAAACCAACAGATTACCCATCACTCTGAACTCCATGAAAGTTCTGAAAAACAAGTCACAACACAACATGGTGCAGACCTCAGAATCCAACATAATGATGAACATGACATTAAGGATGAAAATTATGTCAATCCTAATAATGAACATGACATTAAGGAGGAAAATGATGTCAATCCTACAAACAATCCCTTATGGTGCATGAAATTTGATGGGTATTTCACTAAGAAGAATGCCGGAGTAGGGGTATGGTTGTGCAATATTGAAAACGATCATATTGAGAGCCATGCCTTCAAGCTAGAATTTAAGTGCACAAACAACATTACAGAGTATGAGGCTCTCATCCTAGGATTGCATCAATTGAAAAAACTAGGGGCCAAGAGAATAGATTTCCTAGGAGACCAAGAATTAGTCATCAAATATCTAAATGGAGAGTATACTACAAAGCATCCTAGATTAAGGGAATACAAAAACAATGCCATCGATTTTCTGAAAACATTTGTAGAGTACGACCTTAGGTTTGTTCCTAGGAACCAAAACATAATTGAAAATGGATTGTCCTGCACTGCTAGTTCATATCAAAAAACACCTAGTGAAAAACAAATCATTATTCAAACAAAATATAGACCTACAGTGCTAGATAGTAAGAAATATTGGCAAGTCTTTGAGGCTGACAAAAAGATAGAATATTTCTTGCTCTACAGGAATGAATTTGAACTATCCGATTTAGATTCTAAATCCGATGAAAATTGTTTAGGTGAAGAGACACCTGATGACAAAAAACCATCCCCCAACGCAAAAATAAACTTGTTGACCGAAGAGTTCGAAAAAAAAACTGAAGAATACTCGAAGTCAGATGGAGAAGACATTGAGGTGCTGTAGTCTAAGGACAAAAGCATACCTAGAGGATTGGCACCTTTAGAGGACCTTTTCGATTTCAACTATGAAGCAAAGAAACCCGCTATAGAACACACTGAATCAAATGTTGAAGAATGCAATATAGGCAGCAAAGATAAGCCTAAAATTATTAAATTATCCAAGTCTTTGCCCGCCCATATCAAAAAAAAATACATTGATCTATTCAAAGAGTTTGTTGATGTGTTTTCTTGGAGCTATGAGGACTTAAAAGCTTATGACACAAATATTATCCAGCATAAAATCCCCTTGAAAGAAAACCAAAAACCATTTAGGCAGAAGCTACGCAGAATTAACCCAGTACAACTACCTTTAGTGGAAAAGGAAATCAGGAAAATGTATGAGGCAAGAATCATAGTTCCTATGAGGTTTTCTAATTGGATATCCAACCTTGTAGATGTGAGGAAAAAGACAGGAGAAATCAGATTGTGCATTGATTTCAGAAATTTAAACAGAGCCTCTATCCTTTACCCAAAATGGAACACATCTTACAAAGGGTAGTTGGCTCAAAAAGAATTTCCCTATTATATGGCTTTTTGGGGTACAACCAAGTCTTAGTACTTCTAGAGGATCATCTTAAGACAGCCTTCACAACTCCTTGGGTCAATTTCATGTATGTGAAAATTCCTTTTGAACTAATGGATGTTGGGGCCACTTTTCAAAGAGCTATGGACATTGCATTTTCTGAGGAAATAGGACACTTCAATGTAATTTACCTTGATGACATAACATTTTATTCCAAAATTGATGAAGAGCACCATAAACATCTAAGGAAAGTCTTTGAAAAGTGTAGAAGGTTTGGGATATCTTTAAACCCCAAGAAGACAATATTTGGCCTGCAACAAGGTAAAATTCTTGGCCATATTATATCAGAAAAGGGGATTAGAATAGATCCAAAAAGAGTCAAGAGAATACTACAGATTATCCACCCAAGGAACATAAAAGAATTGCAGTCATTCGTTGGGAAAATTAACTTCTTAAGGAGGTTTATTCCCAACTTAGCAGAGCTCCTTAGGAACATGACTAATATGCTTAAGAAAGAAGTGGGATTTAAGTGGATTGTAGAAGCCAAAAAATCCTTTGAATTGGCGAAACATGCACTCACTCGAGCACCAGTTCTAATTAGCCCATACTTCACAAAATATTTCCTCATTTTTTATTTTTCATTAGAGCATATGGTGGCTGCTATCCTATTGCAGAAAAATCTAGTGGGAAATGAGTAGCCAATAGCATTGTTTAGCAAAGCACTAAGAGATGCACCCTTGAAATATAATATCATGGAAAAAAATGCCTATGCCTTGGTAAATGCCTTAAAGGACTTTAGGGTGTATATTCTGCATTATCACATCATTGCTTATGTGCCTAACATAGTGGTAAAGCATATCTTGTCACAAGATCCAGATGGAAAAAGAGGTAAGTGGACTATAGTAATACTAGAGTACGATTTGGAAATCAAACCCACAAAACTCATTAAAGGTCAGGGCTTAGCTCAATTAATGGCTGAATCTAATCTACAAGCCCTTGACATTAACATGGTAGATGCCTTGGATGAGCATGAAGGATTTCCTGCTCCCACTGCTGAATAGCAGTTCCAAAACTCACCTTGGCATGATGACATCTTGTATGTGCTTACAAATATTAATGCTCCTCCTGATTTATCAAAGACTAAGACAAGGTTTTTAAAGTTGAAAGCTAGGAATTATTGCATTTTAAATGAATGTTTATATTGGAAAAATACTAATGGTTTACTGCTTAAATGTTTTCCTGAAGTTGATGCAGAGAGGATCAAGCATGAATTCCATGAAGGAGAGTGTGGAGGTCATCTCTACTGGAAAACCACAGCCAATAATATCCTTAGAGTTGGCCATTACTGGCCCACCCTCTTCCAAGATGTCCATAAAATGATAGTTTCCTGTCACAAGTGCCAAATTTTCAAGGGAAAAAGAAAGATCCTTCCCTTACCATTACAACCGATCACTGTTGAAGCTCCTTTTCAATAGTGGGGCATATATTTCATAGGGGAAATCCATCCTGCTTCATCTTCCCAACACAAATGGATTCTTACAGCCACAAACTACTTCAAAAAATGAATAGAGGCCATCCCTTCTAGGAATGCCACAGATTCTGTTATTATAAATTCCTTGAAGACCATATCCTATCTAGATTTGGTTGCCCTAGGAAGATTATTACTGACAATGTTTCTGATTTTTGTTCCAAAAATATGATTGATTTATGTCACAGGTATCAAATTGTCCTTGGTCATTGTACTGCTTATTACCCTCAGGGTAATGGGCTTGTAGAATCATAAAATAAAATTTTGGTGACCATCAATGAGAAGCTGCTTGAAGAGAATAAGAAATCATGGCATAAAAATTTGGTGGGTGCTTTGTGGGTAGACAGAATGACCACAAATAAATCCATTGGAATGTCCCCTTACCAGCTTGTTTATGGAGTAGATGCAGTGTTTCCTACTAGCCTAGGAGTACCAATGATTAAATTGGTCCAAGAGATACAGTCAGAAGAGGATAGCATGATAATAAGGATCAATCAAACAATACATCTCCAGCAGACAAGGGAAGAAGTCTACAACAGAGCTCAAAAGGTACAAGAGAACATCAAAAAGTTGTTTGACAAGAGAACCAAGGCTTGTGACTTCAAAATTGGAGATAAAGTGCTCAAGTGGGATTCAAGGAGAGAATATAAGTGTAAGCATGGAAAATTTGATAGTTTGTGGCAAGGTCCTTACATTATTCAGTCCACCATTGGTCCAAATGCCTTTTTTCTACAAGAGCTAGATGGTACAGATCTGTTTGGGGGTCTTGTCAATGGCGGGATGCTCAAGCATTACTACTGATGATTTCCAATTTAAAATTTTCATTTCCATTGTAAATACCGTTGCTTTGTTCAATTTCACAAAAATGAAAAAATAAAAAGAAATGAAAGGAAAGGTTCAGACAAACTTAAAACTTGAACCTTTGATGTTTCAAATAATGGCTCAAATCAGCCCAAAAACTGATCCAAAGAAGAGAAAGTTGGTTCTAATATGCTCAAAACCTGAACCAGAAAAGAAGGAATAAGAATCAACTCTAACAAACTCAAAACCAGAGCTGAAATAAAGGAGATGTGTCAGCTCTAACAAGCCCAAAACCAGAGCTGAAATGAAGAAGAAAAAGTGACTCTAACAAGCTCAAAACTTGAGTCACAAAGGAAAGAAGGATACTTCAAAGTCTCACAATTCCAAACCTTCAAAATTTTGGTTTCAAATTCTTGTAAATTTTAGTTCATGTGCAATTGTCTTTATGCCATGAATCCACAACAAACCAGATAGTCTAATCCTGGTTTGACTGTTTTTAAATTTCTGTTGTAGAATGTAGAAAAGAAATATGCTAGACAGTTTAATCCTAGCAGATATTAGTGTAGGTAGAGAAACTAAGAGGCCAATTGTCTAATATGGTCTCATGGAGGAATAAGGGTAGAAATAGATTAGTTTTTTCTGATTTCAATAAAAATGAATGATGTAAAAGGTCTGCAAGTCTAAATGTACGCTGAAGAAAAAATGTTAGGAAAAGTAGGTTGGGTAGGTAGATTTTTTGGGAGAATATTACTGTTGATATAATATTTTCATGATTTGTAGAAGCTGATCAAAGAAGAAAAGTATGGTTAAATATCAGGCATCTGGCCTACTTCCAAAGAATTGAAATTTGCAGTTCTTGACATCTTCAGGAAGATGCCATCCCCATGTGGAGCCACTGTTAGCCACCTATAAATTTTTTTCAAGAAAACGGGTGGCTAAATATTTTATGAGCCTTCAAGAGATACATTTCCTCTGAAAATATCTCATTCTTGAAGCCTTTGTGTGCCCTTTTCCTTTGATAATATTTTCACTGCTATTTCCATCAAGAAATCCTCACTGTCTGTGAAAACATTATACTCAGAAAACCTACATCTGCTAACTTTATCCTTGCAAAATTCCCCATTTTGACCCCTTTGTTCCCTTCTAAAAGTTTCCCCTTTAACCCCCAAAATCCCTTCCTAATTTTTCTAAATCATCTAATTCCCCTTATCAAACCATGTGAAATCCCTTCATTTGGTGAAAAAACCCTTTTTTCCCCTTACCAGAACCCTTCTCTAAGCCTTAAAAACCCTCTTTTGGCTTAAAAATCACTTGTTTTTCATTACAGGCTTTAGCTCCTTTCGACTAAGCCCCTAACCACTTCCCCTCCATGAAACCTGGCGCCAAGACCAGGCGCTAAGCCCTTGAGCGCTTTTCAGAATCAGAAGTTTTTGTGAGTGCCTTTTCCTTTGTAAAGAGAAATCTTTCGATGCAAGAGTAAATTGCTCTATTTATCCGTGGGTGCAATACCCATCGTCGGTCTATAAATATCTGACGGTCCACACAAATCTCACCGTGCACCCGCCTCATTCCTTTGTTACCCTCCGATGGCGATCTCCACCATTGATCTTAAATAATCCAACGGCCATCACAGCACCGCTCCAATCTCCAATCGCAAAGTTTCAAAGGCACCACTTTCATTTCCCCGATTGGCTGACCCCGATTGGATCTTGGCCATTGAATCCACAAGAACCAATGGCCAGGATTTGATCTCACTCCGCCCCTATGTTCCTGATTGGCCATTCTCGACCCAATCGCGACCGTCGATCTTGCACCAATCCGACGGTCTATATGTAATCACAACATCATACCATCAGAGTTTTTGGCCCCTGCCATCCTTCGGTGCGATTAGATCACAGCCGTCTATCCCGTTTGATCCAACGGCCCTCCTTTCTCCCCCTCAATCATTCATCCCTCTTGCCTCTCTCCCCTCTTTTAATCTCCACCGTCCATCCCCATGGATCCGACGGTCAGAATTCGTCCCACCCATTAACATGCCCTTCTGCCTTCTCTTTCCATTTGGAGATCTCAACCATCCATTCCATAGATTAGAAGACCCACATTAAAACCACCATTGACCAATCCCCACCTTACCGACCGTGCACATTCCCATATCGTGCTCCATCCATCACCGTTAGATCTCACAGTCCCAGATCTGACGGCCAGCACCCATATTGTACGAATTTAGTGCCCGAAGGTTAAAAATTCAAATTCACACGATAAAAGTGGTTTTAAAGGGACACATGTCAGGCGGTAGAGCATATCGCGTTTTTTTAGGAAAATTTCAAAACCACTTTGAAGTTGCATGAAAACAGTTGTTTTCTCCCAAAAACCAGTTCCCACCTTCTGCCTCCGATAGCTCTTCTCGAATATCTTGACCGTTGATCTATATAGATCTATGACCCTTATTCTACCTTGCTCTCATTCATATTATGTCCATCGAGCTCTTCAAAGGATTTCATCGGAGCATCTCAACCGTCGATCTCCTCTTAAGATCTAACGATCCATATTCAAAATCACCCTCCACCTACCGGTCCCACCATCTAAAGCCCCATTTCATTTGATTTCCATCAATTTCCATTGTAATTTTCCCAAAGTTTAAACTTTAGTTTTTTACACTAAAGATGATTTTATTCTTCCTAACCTCTAAATCCATTCCACCAGCAAATCCCGATCGTTGATCACCTCCATCTAATCTAATCAGACGGTCCACATCCATTCCTCCACCAAACCTCCATTAGCCCATTTTCTCACCATTACGCTGCAATTTTCACTATTTTCTCCACTACAGCCACTGTTTCCATTGTTGCACTTCCATTCCCATAGCCCTCCAAAGCATCCACCACCACTCCCGCATGGATTTTCTTAACATGTTTGTGTGTTTGTGCAGGGTTGTAGATGGTGAAAACCATTGCTGCTCATAGTCACTATCATAGTGAAACAGAGCACAGAGAAGGCCATTTTCCGAGCCAGAGATTGCAGAGTGAATTCCTAGGAAGACTCTTGAATGAAAAATCCCATTAAAGGACCAGTGTTCAGCTCTGTAAAACCATCCAGCGCCATTAAAACTCCATTTTAATAGACAGAGACAGTCACAGGAGTGGCAAAGAGTATCAGTTAAGGAAATTAAAGGATTAAGAGCCTTTATTGAAGATTAATGATTATAATCCAAGGTTTAAAGCTCGAAGAGATAGCACAAAGACCATAAAGAAGACCGAGGCATAATTCAGCGTAAAACACAGACCTGAAAGTAAATTAAAATTGTTTTAGGAAAAGACAAGGACATCTGTCAATCAGAGAAAGCCTCCACCGCCACAACAGAGGCCAATTGAACCCTCTCCAGCACCAAAGTCCAACCTCTTCAGCTACCAAAAGACACATGCAGCCTCACTGAAATGAAAGAAGGCCTAGTTATTACTAGAACAGAAGACATTCGCCTAAAGACAGGAACAATTAATACAAATCAAAAGAGCTTATTTCTAATTTTCAGCAAAGTTATTTTAAAATATTAAAAATAGGCTAGAAGCCAATTTTTTCGACCATTAGGCCTCGAAAAGTAGAAACAAAGTTATGAAGTAGAGTTATAGGTTGAGTGCATTCTTGCCTTATATCTTGCCTGGTTTTCAAAGGCCAAGAATTGCATTGATTGTGAAATTAAGAATACTTGACCCCTAGAAACTCTCCCACTTCTAGATTTTCTTATAAATTCTCCTTGAGGACCACATTGTAACGGTTGTTCTCTAGATATATTATTGCATGTAATATTTTTCTGAAGCTACTGAAGTTCTGTCTACAATTGAAGATACATAAGCTGAAATGATAAGTTTGAAGCTGTAGAGACCCACCTGGATTTTTTATTGTAAATGGTTTGAAAATCAAATACAAGCTGTTGATTTATGGGATCCTGATTTATGTCGATGGTGATGTTTTTCTCATTGTCAATTATGTTTTCCCTTTATCTTTCCATTTTTTCCACTTTCTTTGATAAATAAAAGTAAATATAGAGCTAGGATTTACTCTTGATAGTACCCTAATCTTGCTGATAAGCTCTATCGATATGTTTTCTTTGTTTGAAAGTTTTCCTTGAGAGTACATTGAAGCAGGTTGGTTTCGAAGCACTTGCATGATCTTAGATTTCTCTTTATGATTATGATCTATGTTTTCTTATAGAATAGGTTGAAATAAGGATAGGTTAAAAGTCCTTACTTGATATTAATCTATTCTAACTGCTTTTTAATGTTTTCTAACTGAAAGTACTTCAATGCAGGCTAGTTTAAAATCACTTACCTGATCTAGGATTACTTTTACATTTTTTTAAGTGTATGCCAAAGAAAGATAGTTTCAAAGCACTTAATTGATCTTAGGCTGTTGTTTGTTCTTCACTTTCTTGTTCTCCATTTTTCTATCTATTTTATTCCATAAATTCAACTTAAGAGATCATTTGACATAGGTGACTTGCCCCATGGATTACTCTTGTACCTTGCTATCCAATTAAATCCTCTTATGACTCCATAGCCCAATGGTTTAAAGCTGCTTTTTGCCTATATTATCAGCTGAATCATCCCTTCACTTGCATACACTTAACCCTTTATTTGAACTTCCTTCACCTTCTATATCATTGTCCAACAAAAAACAAACAAAAAAAACAAAATCCCGTACTCTTCATAACCAACCTAAAATCACATTTCAAGCCTTAAAGGTCACATATTTTAGCACACTCATAGAGAGATACCTCTCTGGATTTAGGAGGGCTAGATCCTAGAATCCCAAAGTGGTTCATATGTTACCTTTGCAGTTTTTATTGCCAAATTTTCAAATTACAGAGACCTAACACAATCGAAACCAATAGAACCCAAAAAAAAAAACAAAAACTGTGTTATCAATGATCCTACCGCAAGTTCACCTACGGTAACCTTATTACTACTTCTCCTTCCTATAAATGATAAGGTTCAATGAACTTCTCATGATGTCGACAGCGGCAAACCACCATCGTCAATGAAATCCGAACACTTCACCGGATCATTCAATTTGTAGGAACGACGGGCAGTGTGTACAAATGGCAAGGACATAGTAAACACAAGTTTATGACACATGCCTGCTAGGATTTCCTCCTCGAAGACCAATAATTGCAATGGTTCTATCTCCATCACAATGTAATTTGAGAATATTTCCTGATCCTCTCGAACCAGGAAGAAAAACACGTTGGCTACATCAGTGTAGCGCGTGTGCGGTGCAAAACATCTAAGGGCATCATAGAAATATGATTTAATCAAAATTCCATGGCGTAAACGGCCATAGTCCCTCTACGAAGCTGGTTGTGAAGGGGAACCTCCGCGTAGCTAGTTAGCAGCCTGAGGTATCGTTCGTTATTGGAATTAACCAGAAAAATCACTCAACCAACTAAGAACGGCAATGCACCACCACCCATCGAATCAAGAAAGAGCTCTCAATCTGTCAACCCTTACTATGTATAGACCTAGTAATTTTCCACTCCTGGTGGCGCCCTTCCGTCAATTCCTTTATGTTTCATCCTTGTGACCATACTCCCCCTAGAACCCAAATAATCTGATTTCTTAGAAGGTGCTAGCAGATTCCTTAGAGCAACATCCGTTGATCCCTGGTCGGCATCGTTTATGGTTGAGACTAGGATGGTATCTGATCGTCATCAAGCCCCCAACTTTCATTCTTGATTAATGAAAACATCCTTAGAAAATGCTTTCACAATTTTCCATCTTTCATAAATCCAAGAATTTCTCCTCTGAAAATGAAATACAAATGCCCCCGTTAGTCCCTATTAAACATTACTCTGGTCCTAAAGGCCAACGCAATAGGACCAGACTCCTATCACGTTATTTCATGCTAATGTATTCAGATCATAAGCTTCCTTTGAGGACTCTAATTTTTTCAAAGTAACGATGCCGAAGACACGACCCAGCTAGTTAAGGCTAGGAGCACGATACAGACAAAAGGTGTGGAAGGGAAGGTGCACACCAAGTAGGCAGACTAAACTTTACAACCAAATATTCAACTAACTCCCTATGTCAGGATTGGCTAATTTGTGCGCTTGCTGCCTTCCTTGGATGTGGAAGTCATTTCTCAAGCTCCCCCTCAGGAATCAAACCCTAATTCACTATCACCCATCACCACCATGGTAGGCCTCTATCCTACCATCAAAATTTGATAGAACAAAAATTTGAATGAAGCATCACAAACATAGGGTTGTGCAATCTGTCGAGTTATCATGATTCACCGAAGAAGTGGGAAATCCTGCGCCAGCCTTTTATCTAATAAATGCATCTCTTCCAAAGAGTTAGAACTTGGTGCTTGTATTAGCTCTAGAATTACTCCGGTTATCAGAGTAGTATGATACCATCAAAAAACTATAACTGATTGATGAACGATCCGCAGTTTCATAGTCTGAATTAGTTCATACTTAGACATGCATGGCTTAATCCTTGAGACAATAATATGACTACTAGCAGGATCAACTAGGTAGCACCCTCCCACTTTAAAGGGCATTCACAGATCTCTCTTACTAAGAGCCAACCTGAACAACCATCAAGTGAAAGAGAGGTCAAAATATCATGTAAATATTTCATACCTTGCACCTCTTGCATCCCCAAGAGGGGACTAGAGCCCACACACACTACATGCTAAGGACATGCAAAATAAATGCCAACATCAAACACAATGGACAATAGATGAAAGATCTACAAAGTGAAAAAATGGGTCACCCTGATGAGTCACATTGCACCGAGGCCACCTAGGAGTTTGTAACCCCCCCCCCCAACCAACAAGAATGGAAAAAGCCTTGTCACCCATGACAGCCACAATGAAAAGACAAAGGGGAGAAAACAGAAACAAGACTCTCTTAGAAGTGCACCCCAAACCCTCCCCGCCACACACCAAGGCCACCTAGGAGTCCACCGACACAACAAAAATAGTGGATCTTGAGCTCCTCTGGTGACCTCAATGCAAAGGAAAATAAAGGAAAAAAATGGAGAACAACCAACCCAATAAAGTATCTCTCTTAAATTCCTCCCAGCCCTCCCCGCCCTACACCAAGGCCACCTAGGAGTCCACTTGGACATCAATAGTGATGGAAATCGATCACCTGATCGACTGCAACGACTTTGATGTGAAGGAAAAGTAATGAAATAAAGGAAGAACAACCGACTGCATAGCGTCTCTTAAAAATTCCCTCCAACCCTTCCCACTTAGCAGTGAGGCCACCTAGGAGTCCACCCAAATAGCAGAAAAAGTGGACCTCGATCATTTGATCTCCTACGGCAACCCCACTGCAAAAGGAAAAGAAGAAATTAAAACAAGAATGACCAAGTTTACAACCTCTATTAAAAATTCCACCTCGACCCTCCCCGCCCTGTACTAAGGCCACCTAGCATCCCACCTAGTCAACAACAATACTAGACCTCGATCGTTTGATCACCTTTGGCACCCTCAATGCAAAAGGAAAAAGAAGTAAATAAAATAAGAATGACCGAGCCTACAAACTCTCTTAAAAATTACCCCCCAACCCTCCCCATGACGCATCGAGGCCACCTAGGATTCCACCCGAACAGTAGCAACGGTGGACTTGCCAACTAGAAAATGAATAATTTTCACATGCAGTGACCTCCACACAGAGGAGGGATGTCGAAGCGTTCCACCTTGAAGTCCTATTACGAGATACAAACCCCAGCAACCATGTAGCAAGCCTCCTCCAAATTGGACCACAATCTCATACGCGATCAAAAAAATAAATTCCCATCACCTTCTGTCTCAACATTCCAAGCTGCAAAATTATACTATGCACAGAACATGCAAGGAAAAAACCAACCACTTGATCAAACATATGGACCACCACATCTATGAAAGCCTCAAAGCTAATGCAGGGAAAAATGACATGCACTATGAAATGAATTCCAAACCTTAAATTTACAATAATGAGAACCACTCCTCAGATCGCCTAAAGTAAAAAGAAAGAAAGAATGATGGCTTACAACCAAAAACCTTCCACATTCCTCTTAAATGTATGTATCTCAACCCACAATACTAACATAGAAAGAGTAGAAGAACAAGAAACCGACACCATAAAGATCCAAACAATGAAGAGGACATTCATCTCAAGGAGTCACACACAACAACCCATCCAATTATGATAACAGAGAGAGAAAGTGGAATTGTTCACATATGACTCCAAGGATGAGCATGGCCAAAATTACCGCTCAAGTGCTACCGAGTGGGGATGGAGATAATATGAAATTCGGCCACCCTACAAATGGCCCAAGGCCATTATTCAGACACACTTGAACAAGAAACTCAATTACAAACCCATCTTTCACACAAAAATCCAACACCTCCCCCCACCAAAAGGGGAGGAGGTGAAAAATAGCAAAGAGATGAGTTCATGGAGCCAAGGAGAGAAAATCCAACCTCTTCCACCCACCAAAAATGGAGGAGATGAACAATATAGCGAAGAGAAAATTTCAACAAAGCCAATGAGGGACCAAGGGGAAGGAGAGTGATATAGATGGGAAGCCAGTAATCTCAAGGAGCCACACACAACAACCTCATCCAACTGTAAGAAAATAGAGTGAAAAGGTGACTCTATTCACATATGCCTTCCAGGACAAGCATTTCCAACATTATCGATCATGTCCTACCAAGTGGTCATGGAAATAATATTAGAGTCGGCGACCCTACAAATGACCCGGACATTCTTCCGGCACACTCCGCCCAACCAAAAAGGGAGGAGGAAAACACTATAGAAAAAAAATGATTTCAATGAAGCCAAAGAGGGACCAAGGGGCACAAGAGTGAGATAGGTAGGCAACCAATTGTCTCAAAGAACCACAGAGAGCAACCCCATCTGACTCTGAGAACACATAGCGGAAGGGGAATTTTCTTCACATATGCCTCCCAAGATGAGCATGGCCAAAATTACCGATCATGTGCTACCAAGTGGGGATGTAGAGAATATGAAAATCAATGACCCTACAAATCACCCAAGGCCTTTCTTCAGGTGCACCCAAACAAGAAACTCAACCCACCTTTCACATGAAAATCCAACCACTGCCCCCACACCAAAAAGGGAGGAGGTGAAAAATATAGCAAAGAGTTGATTTCAACGAAGCCAACAAGCGACCAAGCAGCACAAAGAGTTGATTTCAATGAATCCAAATAGTGACCAAGTAGAACGAGAGAAACATAGCGAAGAGCCAAATTCAATAGAGAAATGAGCAACCAAAGGCCACGAGAGGGACATAGCGAGGAGCCAATTTCGACAGAGAAAATAAGAAACCAAGGGGTACCAGAGAGACATAGGAAGGTTACCATTCATCTTAAGGAGCCACACACAACAACCCCATCCAACTCCAAGAACACAGAGAAGAAGGGGAATTTTTTTCACATATGCCTCCCAGGAAGAGCATGGCCAAAACATTACCGATCATATGCAACCGAGTGGGGATGAAGAGAAGAAATTCAATGACCCTTCAAATGAACCAAGGCCATTCTTTAGGCACACCAAAAAAAAAATAACTCAATTACCAACCCACCTTTCACATGAAAAGCAAACCCCTACCCCCGACCAGAAAGGGGATAGCTGAACAACCGAACAAAGGCACAAAACATGCAAAAAGCACCCAGGTGGTCACAACTTAGAAAATTTGATATGACCACCCTCAAATGAAATCACCCGACCCTAACGTGTTTCATCAGGTGCCTCAAATGAAATGACTCGAACTGAACGCATTTCATCGTGCGCTCTCACACAGTTCGACACGACGCACTCGACCGAATAAAGGCACAATGGAGAAAATGGAAAACAGGCTAGAAGAATGTGCACGAGGCACCTTGGCAGTTGCAACTTAGCAAATTTGATATGGCCGCTTTAAAACAAAATGACCCAACATGAAGGTGTTTCATCGTTTTCCCTCACATGGCACGACAAGCCGCGCCTGACCGAATGAAGGCACAAGGGAGAAAACTCCAAACTAGTCGCACGAACATGCATAAGGAACCCGAGCGATAACAACGTAGAATATTTGATACGACCACCCTAAAATGAAACAACCCAACCTGAACACGTTTCATAGCGCGCCCTCACACGGTGAGACACTACATGCCTAACTGAATGAATGCACAAGGTAGCAAATGACAAACATGTCTAAGGAATGTGAAAAAGGCACCCGAGCGGTCACAACTTAGGAAATTTGATATGACCGCCCTCAAACGAAACAACCCGACTCGAATGCATTTCATTGGGCGCCCTCACATGGTATGACACAACGCGCCCGAATGAAGGAAGGCACAATGGAGCAAATGGAAAATGGGCCGCACGAACGTGCACAAGGCAACTGGGTAGTCACAACTTAGCAAGTTTGATACGGTCACCCTCAAATGAAATGACCCAACCCGAATGCTTTTCATCAGGTGCCCTCACACGATGTGACAGGATGCGCCCGACCGAGCGAAGGAACAAGGGAGAAAATAGAAAATGGGCCACAGGAATGTGCACAAGGCACCTGGGCAGTCACAACTTAGAAAATTTGATATGGCCACCCTCAAACGATACGACCCTACCCCAACACGTTTCATCGGGTTCCCTCACATGGCACGCCCGACTCAACGAAGGCAGAAGGGAGAAAATGGAAAACATGCAACACGAACATGAACAAGGCACCTGGGAAGTCACAACTTAGAAAATTTGATATGGCCTCCCTCAAATGAAATGTGACCCACACACATTTCATTGGGCAGCCTTGCACAATGTGACAGGGCCTGCCTGACCGAATAAAGGCACAAGGGAGAAAATGGAAAATGGGCTGCATGAATGTGCACAAGGAACCCAGGTGATCAAAACTTAGGAAAATTGACATGACCTCCCTCAAATAAAACAGCCCGATGTGAACATCTTTCATCGAGCTCCCTCACACGGTGCGAAACGATGCACCCGACCAAATGAAGGCACAAGGGAGAAAATGGAAAATGTGCCACACGAACGTGCACAAGGCACCCGGGCGGTCACAACTTACCAAATTTGATACGGCCACCCTCAAATGAAATGATCCAACCTGAACGTGTTTCATCAGGTGCCCTAACACGACGTGACATAATGCGCCCAACCAAATGAGGGCGCAAGGGAGAAAATGAAAAACGGGCTGCATGAACTTGAATAAGGAACTCAGGTGGTCGCAACATAGAAAATTTGATACAACCGCGCTCAAAAGAAACAACGCCACTCGAACGCATTTCATCCGGTGCCCTCACACGGTGTGACACATCCCACCCAGCTGAATGAAAAAAAAAATGTACACAAGTCACTGGGGTGGTCACAACTTAGCAAATTTGATACAGCTGCCCTCAAACGAAACGACCCGGCCTGAATTCATTTCATCGAGCACCCTCACTTGGCACCCAAAAGAAGGAACAAGGGATCAAATGGAAAACAAGCTGCATGAACATGCACAAGGCACCCAGGCAGTCAAAACTTAGCAAATTTGATATGATCACCCTCAAATGAAATGACTCGACCTGAACGCGTTTCATCGAGTGCCCTCAAACGAAACGACTTGACCCAAACACTTTTCCCTGGGTTCCCTCAAATGAAACGACGCGACTCGAATGCGTTTCATCAGGCACCCTCACACAGCATAACACAACATGCCTGACCAAACGAAGGCATAAGGGATCAAATGGAAAATGGGCGCACAAAATTGCACAAGACACTCAGGTGGTCAAAACTTAGCAAATTTGATACGACCACCCTAAAAAAAATGGCTTGACCTGAACACATTTCATTAGGCGCCCTCACACGGCATGACACAACCCACCTGACCGAACGAAGGCACAAGGGATAAAATGACAAATGGGCTGCACAAACGAGCATAAGCCTCTCGGGTGGTCACAACTTAGAAAATTTGATATAGCTACCCTCAAATGAACCGACCTGACCTGTATGCGTTTCATCGGAGCCCTCACACGGGAAACATGACGGGCCCAACCAAATGAAGGCACAAGGGAGAAAGTGGAAAATAGGTTGAACAAACATGCACAAGGCACCCAGGTGGTCACAACTTCGCAAATTTGATACAACAACCCTCAAACGAAACAACCCGACCCGAACACGTTTCATCAGGTGACCTCACACGACGCGACATGGCACGCCCAACCGAACATTTTTCCTTGGGAACCCTCACATGACTAGACCTGACACAACCTAAATGTGTTTCCTTGGGCGCCATCACACAACCCAACTTGAATGCATTTCCTTGGTGGCCCTCACATGACTCGACCCGAACGCATTTCCTCGGATGCCCTCACACGACCCAACTGGAACGCGTTTCCTTGGCTGCCCTCACACGACCTGACTCGAACATGTTTCGGGCACCCTGACAGGACCTGACCTGACCCAACACAAATGGGTTTCCTTGGTAACCCCTACATGACCTCACTCGACCCGACACGAAGGAAAGCAAAAGGGAGCTAATCACAAACGTGTCGCATGAATTTGCACAAGGTAGACGAGCGGTCACATCTTAAATTTTTTATATGGCCTCCCTCACACGACCCAACCTTACCTCACTTGAATCCGTTTCCATGGGCACCCTCACACGACCTGACCCGACCTGCCCGAACGAAGCGAGAAGGGAGAAAATGGAAAACTGGTTGCATGAACATGCACAAGGCATACAGGTAGTCACAATTTTGAATTTTTGATACACCCTCCCTCACACGACCCAACCCTAACATATTTCCTTGGGCACCCTCACACAACCCGACCCAACCCATCCCGACCCGAACACATTTACTTGGGTGCCCTCACATGGCACAACCCGACCCGCCCGAATGAAGGAATAATGGAGAAAATGTAAAACGAGTCACATGGACGTGCATAAGGCACAAGGGAAATAGAACTTAGCATTTTTTATACGAGCTCCCTCACACTACCCAACCTGACCTGGCTCGAAGATGTTTCCTTAGGCGCCCTCACACAACATGTCCCGACCCACCCAAACAAAGGCACAATGAAGAAAATGGGAAAAGGGTCACATGAATGTGCACAAGGCACACGACTGGTCACAACTTACCATTTTCTATACGGCTTGCCCTCACATGACCTGACCCGACCTGACCTGAGCGCATTTCCTTGGGTGCCTTCACATGACTCGAGCCAACCTGACCATGCCGTACACATTTCCTTGGGCACCCTCACATGAAACGACCTGACCTAACCCACTTGAACGTGTTTTCTTGGGTGCCCTCACAAGGCACGACGTGACACGACCCAACCGGCCCGAATGAAGGCACAATGGAGAAAACATCAAATGGGTCACACGAATGTGCACAAGGCACAGGAGCAGTCACAACTTAGAATTTATGATACACCCTCCCTCACATGACTTGACCCAACCCAGCCAAAATTTGTTTACTTAGGCACCCTCACACGACACAACTCGACTCACCCGAACGAAGGCACAAGGAGGAAAATGGGAAATGGGTCACACGAATGTGCACAAGCCACATGGACAGTCACAACTTAGAATTTTTTATATGAAATCCCTCGCACAACTTGACTCGACCCCACCTGAACGCATTTCCTTCGGTGTCCTCACATGACCCCACCGGACTTGACCCTACCCGACCCGCCCGAACGCTTTTCCCTGGGTGCCCTCATAAGACATGACCCGATGCTATCCAACTTGCCCGAACATATTTCCTTGGATGCCCTAACATGACATGACCTAACTCGACCTGAACCACCCTAACACACTTCCTTGTGCGCCCTCGCACAACACGACCTAACCCAACCTGTGTGAACAAGTTTCCTTGGGCGCCCTAGCGCAACACGACCCGACCGAACCCGCTCTAACACATTTCCTTGGGTTACCTCATATGACCTGACCTAAACACATTTCTTTGGGTGCCCTCAGATGACTTGACCCACTCAAACATGTTTCCTTGGGTGCCCTCACACGACACGACCCGACCCGAATGGAATTTCTTAGGTGCCCTCACATGACCCGACCTGACCCGCCCGAACGAAGGCACGAGGGACAAAAGGACAAACGGGTCACAAAAACATGCATAAGGCATAGGGGCAGTCACAACTTATCATTTTTTATACACCCTCCCTCACACGACCTGACCTAACCCAACCTAAACATGTTTCCTTTGGTGCCCTCCCACGACATGAACTGACCCTCCCAAATGAGGGAATGAGGGAGAAAATGGAAAATAGGTCACAAAAACATGCAGAAGACACACGGGCGATCAGAGCTTAGCATTTTTAACATGATCGCCCTCACACGACTTGGCCCACCCCACCCGAACGCATGAACCAACTAGCCCGAACGTACGTCTTGACCCGCTTGAATGGAGGACGTGAACAACATGACCCGACTCGCCCCAACGCACGACCCGGTATGCCCTAGCGCACAACTCAAAAAACATGACCCAACACGTTCGAACACATGACCCAGAGGGCATGACCCGACCCGCCCTAGCAGCACTACCCAAACTGCACAACCCGACCCGCTCGAACGAGCACAAGGAACACCCACAATCACCACTTAGTATTTTTGACACGGCCACCCTCACACAACGCAACCCAACCCGACCCATCCAAACAAGTTTCTTTGGGCACCCTCACATGGGTGATGAACTAACACCACTACCAATTCATGATAGATTATATCAGAGCTCGATTCAGGGTAAGTTGAGCTTTGTTGAAGATGGAATATTGAAGCACGAATACAATGATAGGGCTGTAGTTGGTATCGAAGCTAAGAAATTATATTGGTTGGTCTCAATGAAACATTGGTAGGGACAAGACATTGGTCAGGGTCGAAGCTACATAAAAAGACATGGAAAGTTGGGAAAAATGTTAAGGGAGGATTTTTAAGACCTTGTACAGGTTGAAGTTTTTGTCACTTCATCGACCATCATTCATCGCATGTCCACCAAATGCTTCCAACGTCGTCGGTTAGCACCCTCGACTCGTGGGTCTTACATACTCCCCTACTTAAAATAATACTATCATCCCCAATAGTTCTACCATCATCGTCGCATCATATCATCGTAATATATCATGGCAACTTTCGTCCCAATGTATCATCGCACAATATCGTCGCATAAACCATCAAGGTTCATGTCTAACATATCCAAGGGAAATATCTCCTTAATCCATGATCATCAACACATCTGTCACAATCACCACGTGCTATACCATCGTGGGAAGTCAATCTATCCATCATGGGCACATGCTACTACAACATATATAATGTCAACCCATCATATATCGTCAATATCAAGAGAATCTCTCCATCGAATACTCTAACCAACTCAACATAAAAAAACCTTCTATGTGTCTAGCATAAATCTGCACACTTCTATAACCCTTATAAATCAAACTTGTCAGGTGATAATTCCAAAAATACATTCTCATCGTGAGAATGCACATCCTCATACCCTGCATTAGTTCTTCCTCTCACATCCTGTCACATCCATCAATTCAATCAATAATTTTTCCCATACGAATTTAAAGTAAGCCATGTTCAAGTCCATGAAAAGCCCTTCATCTCATCCGGAACATGCTTTCCATCTAGCAAGCCATCTCTATCTGAAATGTGTTTCCCACAATGCCATTATCCATGTGCTATTCAAAAGACAGTCACAACTATCAAGCATCATCCATGTGTGAGAGGTCCTCCTAAAATCAAGTCAATAAAATCCTCTCAACAATGTTCTATATTCAAGTACATGAATCTATGTTCATCCCATATTAAATATCCATCCAACATGCGTACCAAAGTTAAGTCAAGAATGCTCAACCCATGCCCCAGTGTATACCACCAAGGCATCTCATCGTTGCATCTCCATCAAGATCGAAAGTGTCGGGTTGATCATCTCCATCAAGTGATTCCTCACAAACTCACCCCATAAATTTGCTCAAAGGTATGCATTACATAATTCATCAAAAATAAGACCAATCTTAATCTCAGCTGCTTAGTTAACCAGATACTGCAATATCATTATAGTATGAAGCCTCCAATGAATGCAACTCCATCATGAACTCCCATGCATCATCCTATCCAAAGTGTTGGCAAGAATACTTATATTAGCCATGACTTCCACCGCAACTTGTTATCACCCAACAAGTTATATGAATGTGCTTATAGGCTACTCATAGCTTTCTCATCCAACCAATGTCTTCTTGCTCAAAATGAACAACATCCATCATCCCATCTATAAAATATCTTCATGTAGCACCAACAATCGATCCTACACAACACCCTTCTTGACACTCCTCCATGATGCTCATGAGTTGAACCTAGTAGGTGCACTTGCATAATGTCTCAACATAATGTCCTCCCATGCCCTCATGTAAATGTACATGAATTTGGCTTCCCATGTGTCCATCAAGAGTAGAATAATCTCAACTCTAGTCATCATCATGTGTATATTGTATAGGTTAAGTGCCCTTGGTCACTTATACCATCATCATCATGAGTACTTCCTTCAAGGCTTCTCCCCCACTAAAGTTGCACCAAGGGTTCCTTATTGGTTGTAAGCCATGAAGAATTCTATCCAAACAATGTGCCCTACAACCAAGGAAGTACATGAGTCATGTCGGGCAGCTAGAAAATTTCCATGTGGCTAAGCATGACCCATATCTATCACAAAGATCATCAAGTTCCACCCTTTTCACAGGAATTTGAACCTACTAGAGTGAGGTCAAAAATTTCCCTATCAAGGTCTGCAACAAGAAATGCTCCTTTCTTCTCCAATGTACAAGGTTCCATCATATTCATCAGAGGAAAGGTCCTCCATGGTATTGGCAAAGAAGTCATCTTCTTTCTCATCCCTACATACAGTCCATCTCCCAAATGCTCAATTGAAACACAATTCATATATTCATGAAGATTCTCTAAGAGAGTGTCCTCCATCCTCATCAATGTCTAAAATGCTTCCAATCCTGGTACCACCTGCTCATCAATTTACTCCTTGATCATTGTCACTTTTGCAACATTTTCATGTGGTTAATCCACCAGTTCCTACAATGTGCTTGGTCTAGGTTCAACTTGTTCCACAAGTTCTTCCTTGATCATATTTGCATCCTCAACATCCTCCCAAGAATCATCCATCAATGATTCTTGCAATGTGCTTGGCCCCGGTCCAACCTGTTCATGAAGTTCATCCTTGACTTCTACCACATCTACAACATCCTTTTGAGAATCCTCCACCATCAATGCTTGAAATGTGCTTGGTCCTGGCCTAACTTGTTCATCAAGTTCTTTCTTGATTTCAATCACATCTACAACATCCTTTGGTTTTGTCATAGTGGGCTTCATGCCACCATGATTTATATTTCGAAGGTCTCTAAGTTTGAGAAGCCTATCAAATAAATTCATTCACTCTTCTTCCACCTTTTCTATTTCTTCTCGAAGAATTTTCACTTTCTCAGAGCCAATCCTTTTCCCGAAGTTACGGATCCATTTTTCCGACTTCCCTTACCTACATTGTTCTATTGACCATAGGTTGTTCACCTTGGAGACCTGATGCGGTTATGAGTATGACTGGGCACGAATGGTACTTGGTCCTCCATATTTTCAAGGGCTGGAAAGGGTGCACTAGACACTGCAAGACATGCAGAGCTCTTCTAGCTATTGGACCCTATCCCCGGGTGAACTGATTCCAGGGTGGGCAAGCTGTTAAAAAGAAAAGATAACTCTTCCCAGGGCCCCTGACGATGTCTCTAGATTTCCTAAGGTCACCGCCTGCCACCATGTATCAGTTCAGGAATATTAACCCGATTCCATTTCGATGCTCATGCAGATTACATCCATGATACAAGGCTTTCGCATCTCTTAGGATTGACTAACCCATGTCCAAGTGTTTTTCACATGGAACCTTTCCCCACTTCAGTAATCAAAGTTGTTATTTGAATATTTATTACCACCAAAAATATCTGTAATGGGGGTCGATCCACCGAATCTCATGCTTGATTTTTCTCAACGACCCCCATTTCCTCCTACTCATCGAAGCCAGGCAATTTCTTTGACAGTCAAGTATAGGTTGCGTGCTTTAGTGCCATTTATTTTTTAGGCTAATTGATTCGGAAGGTGGATTGTTACACACTCCTTAGTGTATTTCGACTTCCATGACCACTATCTTGTTGTCTTAATCAACCAAAACCCTTTGTGGGATCTAGGTTAGCGCACAATTCGACACTGTAACTTAACTTTATGTTCATCCCGCATCACTGGTTCTACTTACCAAAAATGGCCCACTTCGAGCTCTCAATTCCATGGCATGGCTCAATGGAGAAGCCATGCCCTCTTACCTATTTAAAATTTGAGAATAGGTCAAGGGTGTTATGCCCCTGATGCCTCTAATCATTTTCTTTACCTGATAAAACTCGCATGTGCGCTCCAGATATCCTAAGGGAAACTTTGGATGAAACCATCTACTAGATGGCTCGATTAGTATTTCTCCCCTATACCCATGTAAGACAAATGATTTGCACGTTAGTATCGCTATGAGCCTCGACCAAAGTTTCCTCTGGCTTCTCCCTGCTCAGGCATAGTTCACCATCTTTCAGGTCCCAACAAGTGTGCTCGCACTCGAACCCTTTGCATAAGCTCAATGTCAGTCGACAATGCATGCCCCCTAGACAGGGGATCTCACCCATCAGCTTCCTTGTGCCTAACAGGTTTTTAAACATGCCGACTCGCACACATGTTAGACTCCTTGGTCCGTGTTTCAATATGGGTCGAATGGAAAGCCCTCCACCCAACACCACGAGCGCCCAGGTGCACATGACCCACCATAAGAGCACGCGCTTCATTCCTCAACTGCAAAAATGGAAAATGGATAGGTGGTACTCTACCTGCGCTTATGAAGATGCAACAGGCCGTGTTGGTTTCCACCTTAAGTTGAGTGGCGAACCAACCTGAGTTTTTCCATATCTAACCGAGACGCATTGATAGACTCCATCCACTTCCCTCCTAACACTTTCAAGCACTCTTTAAATATCTTTTAAAATTAATTTTCATATTTCCCTTGTGGTACTTATTCGTTATCGGTATCTCACCCATATTTAGCCTTGGATGAAATTTACCACCCAATTAGGGTTGCATTCCAAAACAAACCGACCCACCGACAATGCCTCGTGATGCAACAGGGTCCCAGCCTAACGAGGCTATCACCCTCTCAGGCACCCCCTTCCAAGGGACTTTGCCTAGGTCTGCTGCTGAGGACGCTTCTACAAACAACAATCTAGGTGATATTGGCACTTGATTTTCATGGTGGGCTCTTCCCATTTCGCTCGGTGCTACTAGGGGAATCGTTGTACGTTTCTTTTTGTCTTCTTCATTATATGCTTAAAATGAGCGAGTGTTATCAACTAGGCTGAGGATGCAAGTTTGAGCTAAATCTGTTGTACCCAATGGGAGGATAAGAGAGAGAAAATTAAGTTTCAGGGATGTGACACAAAGCCTGCATCAACTAATGTTGACTGCCCAACCAAGGGGACAAGATCACCGCTTACCATCACATACCACGAAAAATCGCCTGCAACATTTCAGCCAACCACACCGCATTGGGCACAAATAACCACCTTCGCTACTCTCTAACATATTTTAGCCAGAGCATTTGATTGGTATGCGAGACCCAGACAAATGTGCCCTCGACTGAAGCCTCAAGTGCAAATTGCGTTCAAAAACTCGATGGTTCACGTATTCTACAATTCAAACTAACACATTTCACTACATTACTCATCGTAACAAGAGCCAAGATATCCATTTCTGAGAGTAGTTTCCATGTGTTACCAAAAAATCCCACTCCCACAAGAAATGGCTAAATTCCAACCCAACGTACAACATCACAACAAACAACAATCCCCCTTCCCCTTCAAGAAAATTGTACTCCATAACCCACTCAATAAAGGGAAGGCTCAAACAAGCTCCCCAAACCCCATGCCTTTACAAAAAGGTGGTAATTTCAAGGAACGGTGATCGAGAAGGACTAGATTGGCCAACCTAGGAGCTCCTACTCCTTTTCATCCTTTTGGAAGACCCAACCGCAATACTTTCTCCTTTTCTGTTGATCAGTGGTTTTCATTGATGTCAACCCAAGCAGCACCAAGGGCTACCCCAATCTTGCATGGTAATTTTGACCTAAAAAATTACTATATTCTGGGTCAATAATATTTTTTATGGCTTCTAATTATCGATATGTTTCTGTTGATATACGGCACACCATGTAATTCTTCACGGTTTGAGAGATATTCATGTTTGAAGTTTTTAACCACAGTTAGTGGGATAAAAACCCATGGGGTTGTGGCATGGGGCATTGAAAATTCAATAATTAATCATTTTTGAGCTCCTAAAATCCCTCCCACATTCACCTGTTGAAGCTCCTCTCAACCTAAGCATTTGTATAAATTGTGATCCTTATATCCTCCTTATGTAGGGATTTCGCTACCTAAAACAGGTCATCATAGAATTTTCTACAAAGCTTTAGAAGTTTAAATTTGGATTGGGTGAAGATAAAATCCTAATGAATCTCTTCTAAAAATGTTAGATCAAGGTGCACAGTATTTTCGGAGATATGATTTGTGGAAGTCAGTTTTTTCGCATGCTCCTGAACTTCATCTCAAAGAAGTGACCTTGGAAAAATTGTCATAACTCTCTCTCTGAGCATCATATTGGAATTATGTAAAAAAATTTCTCTATATCAATTTCAGAGCCGAATGAATAAACAGTGACATGTGGCACATCATACAAGTTCACTCTACTGAACCAGTCCATAATTCTCAAGTTGGGCATAACACTCCCATGAAGAATCCAAATTGGGTCAGATTTGTGGCATTGGAGACAAAACTCAGAGGACTACTACAGAACTGAAAATAACATATCAGGGATCTGAAATAATATAGACACACTAGATTCAATATCGAGCTCCTATAAGGAAATAAAAATCTCGATCATGTGTTGTCAAGGGTTGCAAAGGACCAGACTGTCTAGGGCAGCAAAGAAAATCAAGGTGCAATAGAGGGTATCATGACAAGAGGAACAATCAAGGTGTAGAACAACAGTAGGAATTTCATCACATGAAGACTTCAAGTGGGCAACACTGCATACAGTCACTGTAAAGGTATCATTGTACTAAGTCATTGTAAATACATCATTGTAAAAATTGTACTAGTGTTTATCTACCAAGAGTTGAAGAGGCAGTGTTGGGAGGTCTAGGATCATCATTAGGTGGTTGTGTCATAGTTGGGCTTATGGTCTAGTGTGTCTTCTTCTTCTACATCATTCTATATCATTGTAAAGTGAACCATTTTCCTTGATACAGAAGTCCATTCTTCTTTAATTCTTCTATAGGGTGGTAGGGTGGTGTTATGGTGAGTTGTAGCTCATTGGGTGTTGGGGGATCATTCAGTCGACTACTAAAGAATCTCGAGAGTTGGAGTAGCCATCCAGTGGGAGCTGGAGAAGAATGATTTTCTAGATTCTAGGGAGTTGGAGCTTTATTTTCAATTGGAGTTGAATATTAAAGAATTATTAGAAAATAATTCAGGTGGTTTTTTGTCTGGGAGAGGGTTTCAACATTAAAAACTGTGTTAATTTGTGTTCCTTTCGTTTACTTTTATCATTATAAAAACACTGATAATAATTGAAGATTAACTAATTCTCTAATTGAAAGGAATACTGTTTCATCCCCCCTCTTATTATTTCCAACAAATGGTATCAGAGCTTGGTTCCTTCAATAGTAGTTTAATAGCTGGGAGGAGGTCATGGAGCATACCAAGAATGGTGTACCTTTGTTCAATGAAAATAATTATGCACTCTAGAAAGTAAGAATGGAGGTATATCTCTTGGCGCAAGGTTATGAAGTATGGGACACGGTTCAAAATGGATTTACATCAACTGCTGATGAACAAGGTAAGAAGAATTTGGTAAATGTTGCAAAAGAAAAGAATATTATTCTCAGTGGACTTATTTAATTTGCTTATCATAAGGTGTTGGGTTGTAAAAATGCCAAAAATAAATGGGACAAGCTTGAGAATATATATGCAGGTGACTCAAATGTCAAAGAAGAAAAGATTCAAACATACAGATCAAAATTTGAGCAACTCGAAATGAAATAAGATAACAACATTGCTGCATACTTACAACACGTTGATGAAATAAGCAACACTTTGGAAGGATTGGGAGAGCCTGTATACGAGAAGACTATTATACGAAATATTCTTAGAATGTTACTAGAGAAATTAAACCCAAAGGTATCGGTCTTAGAATATAGTGCAAATCTAGACAAACTCAGCAAAGAGGAATTAAATGGAGTTCTCATAGCATATGAAATGAGATTTGATGAAGAAGAGGGTACTTTGCATCTATAAATTGTGTTTTCTGCATCTAGGAAAACCAATAAGAAGAAACAACCTTCAAAGGCATAGACCTACACCTACAAGTGTGAAGAAAAGAAAGATGATGAAGAAGGTATTTCAGATGGACAATATGCTTACTTTATGAGAAAACTAAAAATTGGTAAGGAAAAATTCAAGGGTAAACTTCCATTGATATGTTTTGAATGTGGCGAGGTTGGGAATTTTGCAGCAAAATGTCCAAATAGAAGTGATGGAAACTCAAAAGAAAAGAAAGGCTTTAAGAAATTCAACAAGAAAAGAAAAAATAAAGGATTTAAAATGAGCTTTCTCTTTAAAGAAGATATCTCATCATTCGATGAAGACAATTAAAATGAGGAAGAAGCCAATGAGAGAGTATTGTTTATGGCCTAGCACATTAAACAAGAGGTATCAAACAACGAAGAAGAAGGGATGACCATAGAAGAATTTTCTAAGGAGGCAATCAAGCTTATAAAAAATCTCAAGGCTAACAATACCCATTCCAATACACTTTAAGAACATGTTCAAGGTCTAAAAATTGAAGTTGAAGAACAAAAATGTATTGAAGAGTCACTTCAAAAGAAGTTGGAAGTAAGAAATCAAGAAAGGCAAGAATTAGAAGCCAAAGTAGTCTCATTGTGTAAGGAAGTGAAGAAGGGAAAAACTGTCCAAAACTATACCAAAAACAAAAGGGCATTGGAAGAACTCATCAACAATCAACCATATTACAACGACATAACTAGCCTCAGTTACGAAGAAGAAGAAGCAGAAGCTTCTACAATAAAATACAATGAACCTATGAGATCTGACATGCATGTAGATTTCATTGGACAAGATTCGCAAGAACATCCTTGGAAGACGAGTCCTCGACGAATATTTCCCTCAAGGTACCAACATATTTTTCATGAATATTGTTTTTCATGGGAAAATTTGGTCATAAATATGTAGAACGTCACACGTACCCTAGGAACCAATACAATTCCAGGAGATTTGCCAAATATGAACCTCTAAAGGCTCAAAGAAACATCAATAGATTTGAACATTTAAGAAATAATATGGAATGTTAAAAATGTCAGAACTTTGGACACATAGCTAGAGACTGTAGACTTGAAAAACCTCCAAAATAATCTTCGAAGCCACAGAATGAATGAACATGGAAGAAGAAGAATATTAATAATTCTGCTCTCCCTCTCAAGGCTCAAAACAAAAAAGATGTGTGGTATGTTAATAGCATTTTCTCAATGCATATGACTGGAGATAGAAATAAATTTGTATCTCTAAAAGAGAATAAGGATGGAACCGTGCCCTTTGGAAATGACAGATATTCAAATGTTATAGGATCAGGTACCGCCATTCTCAGAAGCAAAGATGCTCTAGCCAAGAATTCTCTATTGATTGAAAACATGAATCACAATCTCCTCAGTGTTGGAAAAATGTGTGATCAAGGACACACAACACTATTCAACTCCATAAAATTTGAAATCAGGAAAGGTAGGTATGGTGAAATTGTGGCTACAACAAGTCGAGCTCCAAATGAAATATATGTTCTAGATGAAGCAAGTAAAGCACATCTAATAGATAAAGAGGATGATATAATATTTGGTAGCAATGATGATCCACTAAGTAAGAACTTTTCTACAAATATGCAAAGTGAGTTCGAGATGTCTTTACTTGGTGAGCTGACATACTTCATAGGGCTTCAAATATCTCAGCAAGAGAAAGAAATATTTATATGTCAAGCCAAGTCCATCTAGGACATTCTCAAGAAATTTAAAATGGAAGATTGCAATCCCATCCTTACTTCGACTCATAAACGACTCATCTAAGGATGTAAATTAAAGGTTGTACAGATCTATGATTGGTAGTCTTCTATATGTAATAGTCTCCACGCCAGATGTTATGCAAACAGTTAGACAAGTAGAAATATTCCAAGCATCTCCAAAATAATCACATATTATTTCTGTCAAAATAATTCTTCGATATCTAAAGGGAACAATAGAATATGGCTTATGGTATCCCAAGGGTAACAATCTCATTATTCAAGCCTTTATAGATGCATATTGGACATGAAGAATTGATGATCAGAAGAGTACTTGTGAAGCATTTGAATATCTTCACTAGAAGCTTGGGATTCTCCCATGTTCTCATTAGATTTTCCTTATTCAGAATATAAAGGGGGAGTGGAAGTGTGTACTGGTCCATAGGATGGTTGCGTGCCAGGGGGAGTTACAATTTTCCATTGATGTCAAATGGAGAGAGAATGTTGTAGGACGAGATGTCATGATCGCAGGGGGAGTTATTGCATTTCCATCCATGGCAAAGGGGGATATTGTTGATCAATGTTTGTCATTGATGTCATCCCAAGAAAAACTAGGGGCTACCCCAATATTTCATGGTAATTTTGACCTAAAAAATTACTATATTATGGGTCAATAATATTGTTTATGGCTTCTACTTGTCGATATGGTTCTGTTGATATATGGCACACCATGTAATTCTTCATGGTTTTAAACATATTCATGTTTGAAGTTTGTAACCCCAGTTAGTGGGCTAAAACCCCATGGGGTTGTGGCATGGGTCATTGAAAATTTAATTATTAATAATTTTTAAGCTCCTAAAATCCCTCCCATGTTCACTTGTTCAAGCCCCTATCAACGTAAGCATTTATATAAATTGGGATCCTCATATCCTCCTTATGTAGGGATTTTGCTACCTAAAACAGTTCATCATGGAATTTTCACTCTAATGATTTTTCTACGAAGGTTCAAAAGCTGAAATTTTTATGAGGTTAAGCCTCTTGAGGAAGCCCCTATAAAAATTTCAGATCAAGGTGCACAATGTTTCTTGATATATGATCTGTGGAAGTCGGTGTTTTTGCAGGCTCCTGAAGTTCATCTCAAAGAAGTGACCTTGGGAAAATCGTCATAACTCTCTCTCTGAGTATCATATTGGATATATGTAAAAAGTGGAAGATATTTCATGGAATTTAGTTTTCTCTGTATCAATTTCAGATTCAAAAGAATAAATAGTGACACGTGGCATGCCGTACAAGTTCGCTCTATTGAACAAGTCCATAATTATGTCATTGTCAGAGATTGGGCATAAATATCTCTTGAAGAATACAAATTGGGTTAGACCTATGGAATTGGAAATAATACTTGAAGGAATAATAGAGAGAAAAAAATCACATATTGGGGATCTGAAATAACATAGATACAATAGATTCAATATCGAGCTCCTAGAGGGCAAGAAAAAGCTAGATCATGTGTTGTCAAGGGCTAAAAAGGAACAGACTTTCTAGGGCAGAAAGGAAAATAAAGGTGCAGAAGAGGGTAGCATGAAAAGAGAAACAATCAAGGTGTAGAACAAAAATAATAATTTCATCACATAAGGACTTCAAGTGGGCAGCACTGCATACAGTCACTGTAAAGGTATCATTGTACTAAGTCATTATAAATACATAATTGTAAAAATTATACTAGTGTCTATCTTCGAAGATTTGAAGAGGAAATGCCGAGAGGTATTGGATTATCATTAGGTAATTGTGTCATAGTTGGGTTTATGGTCTACTGTGTCTTATTCTTCTACATCATTCTATATCATTGTAAAGTGGACCATTTTCCCTGGTACGGGAGTCCATTCATCTTTTATTATTCTATAGGGTGGTAGGGTCGTGCTAGGTTGGTGCATGAAGTCACCAATAGGTTCAAGCCTGTGAAACATTCACAGTGGTACGGTGGTGCTAGGGTGAGTTTTAGCTGTGTTGGGGTATCTATTCAATTGACTACTGAAGAATCTTGGGCATTGGAGTGTCCATCCAGTGGGAGCTGGAGAAGAATGCTTTTTTATTTTCTATGAAGTTGGAGCTTTATTTTCAATTGGATATGAATATTAAATAATTATTTGAAAATAATTCAGGTGGTTTTTGTCCTGGAGAGGGTTTCCACATTAAAAAATGTGTGCATTTGTGTTCCTTTTGTTTATTGCTATCATTATACAAACAGTGATAATAATTGAAGATTAACTAATGTTCTAATAGAAAGGAATACTGATTCACCCCCCCTCTCAGTATTTCCAACACTTTCTCCATAATTCTGCTATAGGCCAACAAGAGGAAGGGAACAGGGAAAAAAACATATATTCATATAACAGAAAATAAAGATAAGGTGGCTCCCATCCCCTCGCACAAGAAAGATCAAGCAGACAAACAGGAATAGCTTTCCAGACCCCGTGCCTTTTCAAAAAGGGTAGAATTTTAAATAATGATGACCGAGAAGGACTAGGGTGGCCACCCTGAAACATACACCTCTTTTTATCCTTCAAGTACATCAAACCACTAAAAATCCCCCTTTTTCCTCTATAAATCTAGTGGCTGGAATGAGGAAAGTAACAAAAACACATGAAAGAAAGAGAAACAAAATTGTCCACCCGCTGAAAGGAGGAGGCTCAAACAAAGAAAAAACTTCCTAAGCCCCGTGCCCTCTCAAAAGTGGGGGAATCACAAGAAACTACAATTGGGAAGGACTAGGGTGGCGACCCCTAGAGCTTGCACTGCCTTTCATCCTTCGCGAATGAAAATACTCAACAATTCATCCTTTTCTTCATAAAGATAGGGGCCAAAAGGAGGAAGGGAAAGAAGAAACATGAAAAAAAGAAAAGAAAAGAAAAGGAGAACCAAAACATGGATGGCAGGAGAGAAGATGAGGCTCAAACACAAAAAAAGCGTTTTAGGGCCCCATGCCCTTGAAAAAAGGATGGAAATTGCACAGATCGACGATCGAGAAGGTCTAGGATGGCCACCCTAGGAGCTCACACTGATTTTTCATCCTTCCAAAAATGCCAATCCACATCAATTTCCCCTTTTCTCTGTAAATCTAGGGACCAAAATGACTGACAAGTGGAGGCTCAAACACAGTACAAGCAAGCCTTGTGCCTTAGAAAAAATTGGGGAACCGCAAGGAATGATGAATGACAAGGACTAGGGTGGCCAACCCAGGAGTTCGCACTGATTTTCATTCTTCTCAGACACTGACCCATAACAATTCACACTTTTCTCCATAAACCTATGGACTGAAAGGGAAGAAAAAAACAAGAAATAAAGAGAAACCAAACATCACCGACATAACACTCATGACAAAAATCCAATTTGGGAGAAAGGTGGTCAAATTTCAAGCAACACTAGCAAAAGAGAGGGCCACCACCATGCACGCAGATGTTGGCTTAACCAAAAATAAAGAAATCAAGGCACCCAATCAAAACCATCCCACCTTTACACACCCTTCCACATACATCACGACACAAGATACTTTCTATCTACACAACATAACAGGTGGAAATAAAAAAACCAAGCAGACAAGTCACAACCTAAACTTGACCACTAGAAAAGATGAGGGCCATGACAAGACATGTATCTAGAGTACGGTACTACTTGTTAGCCACCTATAAAATTTGTTATACCAAAAGGTGGCTAAATCATTTTTTTTTTTAGCCTTCAAGGAACAAATTTTATTGCAAAAAGTGTTATATCTTAAAGATACATGAAGGCATCTGGTCATTGGTCTAAATATTCACTGTTGTTTCCATTTCACACTAAAATTATGCTAATTCCATTGAGAGAATAATGCTGTAAAATACATTTTTCCCCCTTCCTCCACTCAGAAATTAACCCTCATTTTTACCCTTTATTTCCCACAAATTTCCTCTATTTTTCCATTATTCCCTTTTTTCCTTCACAAAAACCCCTTTATAAGTTTTAAAAATCCTTTTTGGACCTTATAGAAACCCTTAAATCCCTTTGAAAACCATTGAAAATCCATAAGAATCCATGTTTTTATTTAAACCAAAGACTTAAGCCCCTCAGGCTAAGCCTTAAACCACTTCCCCTCCATGTGCCCTAGCGCTGGAACCAAGAGTTAAAGTCCCAAGCACTGAATCGCATCGCAAATTTTGAAAATGGTTAGATCAAAAGATGAAGCCCCGACCTTCCGATTGCGATAGTCCATTTTCATATATAATCCCCAGACCTATCGCATTCCATACATCCAAAGGCCCCACAGACGGGCACCATGCATTTCATATATATAAACACGCCCCGAAAACTTTGCATTTCATTAAAATTTGGATTTTGTTAAAAATTAAAGGGGTTTCCACCGTTGCAAGCATTGAAGTAATATCCACCATCGATCCAAGATGATCAGATGGACAATGCATCATCGTATTGGCAAGTTTTATCGGGCGCATTCTGTTCCAACCTCCGATTGGCGATTCTCTTATCAACCGTCAGTCGTTGATCTCCTCCCCCCTTTCCTTTGATCCAACGACCCACAATTGCTCCGATAATTAACCTTTCCCCCACCTTTTGAAACCCTTCGATTCACTCCCCATCGCCAATCTAATCCTCAGATCGACGGCCAGTGTTCAATCGCATCGGTGTTTCTCTGTACATCGGCGCCATTTAAATTTTTCCCCTCAAAACCATTTTCCCCATTTCTATTTAGATTTTATCACGCGCGCCTTCTGCCATTGATCTCTACAGATCAACGGCCCAGATCTAATCTAGCTATACACCATTTCCCTTTTCCTATTCCAAAGGGTTTTAACACAAATCTCCACCATTGATCGCCTCGGCAGATCTCATCCAATGGCCCAGATCCTTTCCGGAAACCCCAATTTTCCTCTTAACCTTTATCACTGTTGATTAAGGTTTTTTACCACATTCCTTTGTATCTTTCGCCATTTCATAAATATATGTGACCCCTTCACATTTTATATCCCCGACTGATCTCGATCGTCGATCAACATAGATCTATGGCCCAGACTTAATCTCCCACTGTTTGATTCGAACCGCCTTCCTTTGACCCCCATAAGCAAATCTCCATCGTTGGATGCTGCCATCCAATAGCCACACTCCTCCCCACACCCTCCAAAGTAGTTTACCTAATAAACGTAGTATTTTATAACATTTTTGTTGTATTTTGCAAGTTTCAAATGGTTTATCCATTGTGTTAAAGATATGCTGAAGGCTGGGAATGACGATTCCCGTGCCTTTGATTCATAAAAGGAAACCATTCGCAGAGTTCAAACTCCACGTCTCGTCGATGCTTCATGGGCATTGATGCCTTGTGAGCCCTACGCAGCACTGCACATCAACAAGACAAAGTGAATTAAAACAAAATGAAGAGCATCAATTTCAGAGACCCAGGCACAGCAGAAACGAATAAATTAAGACTGTTAACATAGTTTTGGAAGGATTAAGGCATTTATTTGATTAATAAAAGTCTCGATCTGTGAATAAAGATAGTTTGAAGACCAGAATACAAAGGTTAGGCTTAATTAAGCCTAAAGACATAGAATTCAAGTTGATTAAAGGTTTTCTAGGTTTAAATAATAATATCTATTAGTCCAAAAAGCCCGCGCTGCCACATCAGGGGCTAATTGAATCCCCCAGCTACCACAGAGCCACCTGCAGTCTCAAATAAAATCAAACGATGCCGAGTAATGACCAGAGCAGAGAATATCTGCTCCTTACAGCTAAATAGTTATTTCGAATCAAATAAGCTAATATAAACTATCAGCAGTTTTATTGTAAAAGATGACACAAAACCTTAAAGTCAACGTAAGCTTCCAGCAAGCTTAATTATTTAATGCAAACTAATTAATATAGAAGAAATATCATAATGTTCTCCATTAAGCCCTTCAAAGGCCGAGAAATAGTAAAATGTATTAATTTAACTTAGAAGATATTTTATCCCATTCCACCTCCTCATTTCTTCTATAAATACTTATGGAGAAGATCAGATAAGGGTTGGTTGATCACTAGTTGTAATACTAAAACTCTTTGAAATAATACATAGTCTATTGAAGTTGAAGAACAAACTGAAGTCTTGGAAGCCTTGATGATTTCATTGCATGCTTGTTCCTAAGAAGGCTCTATCATTGGATCCATGAGCTTGGCTGTTGGTGAAGTATTATGAACTGTTGAATGTTTTCCCCTGTTTCCATTATGTTCCATAATTTCTGACTATAGTAGTTTGAAATGTTTAGGCTAAGAAATGACTCCTAGAAGCACCTTAGACCTGTTCATCCTTCATTGTTTCATGTTTTCTTCTGCTGAGGTATTTTAGAGTCTTTAATCTCTCTCTTTAGTCCTCATGCTTGTTTATTTCCATGATAGTTTGAATAAGATGGTCTCAGCATGATTTATGGTTCTCCCTTCTTGTCTGCTGCCACTTAATGGATGTTATTGAAGTCTCCCTTTGAAGTATTTTTGTTTATAGCGAGCTAAGGAGGTTTGTTTTGTCTTGCCCTTTGTCCTTTCTTAAACAATTGTCTTAAATGTCTTTGTAGTTGTAATCATATATGTGTTAGGTGTTCCCTCTTCTATGACTGCAATTATTAGTGAATCTTTTATGTTTTCTAAGTCATTTGAAATAAAATATTTGAGGAAATAGGGTGTTCCCCGAATCTTAGATTTCATTTTAAAATTTGTTTTTAAATCATTATTTACTTAAAGGTGGGATTTGTAGAATTCATGGTTAGCCCTGTCTATCAAATAGCTCTTTATTGTTAAAATTTTGTTTTCAAATTCCTGTTGTTGAGAATTAAACTTCTCTTTCCAAATCATTGATGTCCATCTCATTCCAAAAACCAAAGGATCCTGTGGCCAAGTTAGATTTTCCCTCTGATATCCCATATCCATTGATAAGTTTGTCATGACCTCTTTTTGACTCCATTTCCCAATGAAGCTACCACTTCTTCTTTCTACCTACCTTTCCTAGACCTTTCATATTCTGCTATATCAATTCAACCAAACAAACAATCAAACACCTACACTTAATAACTAGTCTAAAACAAATACTCTAAGCACACAATATAAACCTTTGCAAACAAACATTTGAGAGATCCCTCTCTGAGAACAGGAGGACTAGATCCTGTAACTCTAAATATTAGTTCTAATATTGCCTTGTATTTTGATTTTCCAAACTATAAAAACACGGGACACCAACATAATGGTGATCATGGTGGGACATTGAGTAAAATCTTCAAAATTAAACACTCACTGTCTAGTATAACATAAGTAACCTTCTTCGAGCACTACCAAGCATAACGGTAATCATGATAGGACTTATTTTGAATTAGTGACAAACTAGGTAACCCTTAGGATTCTCTTAGAACCTTATCAAACCTTGAAGGAATCAGTTACCAAGCCATAAGAGTGAACTCTGTATGTTTTGACACCCTAGCTAAGTGTTAAGTCAGATTTAGGACACTCTCATAACCTATAAGATCAAGAAACTCAGAAAAACCCAAAAAACATTTCAGTTTGGCTTCATAATAAACTTGTTGGTGGACCATAAAACCTTTTACCTCCAAAAGAGCTAAAAATTTCCACCTGGTGACTCTACAATCCTAAACAGACCTTAAGACTCCACTGGGAAGAACCATAATATTTTTAACATCATACAAACTCAGTTAGAAGGCTTTACGATTAAAGTCTTCTTCTTTTAAAAATATCAGCTAAATTCTTAAAGATTGTCATATTTGGTTAAACATTTCCTTTAACTTGGTTCGAAAAACACAGCATAGTGGCTCCTAGAAAGATTCATACTAGAGCGTTCCCTGACCCAAACCCACCAGAAATAGTTGACAACCCTGAAAGTATACTTAGGGAGTCTCCTAAGATTAAATTTTCAACTATTTTCAGATCACCCATGAGAGCTAAGTCAGTCCCAAAAAAATCTTGCACCTCTACACCAATCACAAGTTGACTTAAGAAATCCTTTTAGAACTAGGTCGCTTGATGATATAATTCAGATAGACTTTGAGTCTTCACTTTTATCCCCATAACAAATTGAACATCCTCGTAGTAGAGAAACCACACCACCTAATTTACATTTCCTTCTCAATTTAGGTGTCTCTCATCAAAGATCAGCTCAACAATCTATCCTCGGTACATCCACATCTTTCCATCCTACATCCACTATCCAAATCACTTCATTTCAGCCCACTTTCCCTTTCACAAACCAACCCCTTGTAAATCCACCTTTATTTCCAGCCATGGAAACATGGTATGCCCCATTAGTGTTACCACAACCTATGCTTCCCTTACCAAATGATTACCAATCCAAAATCCCTCATTTCACTGGAAAAGAGTCTACAACAGCTCAACATCATGTAGATAGGATGGAGGATGCTTTCGATTACATGGAGATAGAAGAAGAAATTGTGAATATGAGAATCTTCACCCAAAGTTTAGGAGGAGATTTAAATAAATGGTTTAAAAATTTACCTCCTAATAGCATAAATGATATCCCTGCCTTGCATCAAACATTCATCAACAAATGGGAACTCAAAAAGAATCCTCTCCAAATATTAGCAGAGTACAACATCGTCAAGATAAATCAAGGGGAGAGTGTTCATGACTACTCCACTAGGTTCAATAGCGTTTACAATGCTCTTCCACCTCACATGAAACCTCCTCAAGGCATGGCTTTGGTAAGGTATCCCAAAGGCCTTGATGCTGAAATTACTTATCACTTAAGGGAGAGAGATTACATAACCTTAGAAGACATGCATAAAGGAGCTGTGAGCGTAGAAGAAAACAGAATTGAAAAAAGAAATAGGTTGAGATCAGAGAAGAGGGTAACTTATAAAGATGACCCACTACCCTCAACCTCAACTTCTGACACAAAAATCGACAACCTAGTAAAGGTAATGGAGAGGATGCTTGAAAAGATTAATTTGAATGATAGAGTGCCCCCAAGAGAACCTCAAAGCAACCAAAATAGAAACAGAAATCGGAATTATAGAAGAGAAAAAAATCAAGACAAACAGAAGGAAAATGACCAACAAATTAGACCTCCCTTCCAGCAAAACTATGTAGATCAATATGAAGAAGATAGGGAGTTGGAAAGGTTGGAATAAGCTCATGTAAACTTGATTGGATCAGATAGTGGGGATGATGTTTTCCTCATTCAGGAAGAACAAGGTTTCTTCTCTGATCACAGAACAAACACCTATGAAGATTTTGATGACTATAGATTGGGTATTGAAAATGCAATCATGGAGGTGCACAAACAATACGATATTAGGAGGAAGGGGAACGTAGATAATTAAAAGGATAAGAACACTAATTCTGCTATCAAGAAAAACACAGAAACTCAGCCCAAAAAGACAACAGAAAAAAACCAACATTTTGACCAAGAAACCAGACATAAACAAAGACAAAAGTGTCCAGCCAAATGTTGAACAGAGTACCCCTAGCATTTCAGCTAGTGGTCCTAATAAAACTGTCTCAATTACCAGTCCAAACAAGGTTCAACAAATCAAAATTGCTGAAAATAATTCAATTGAAAAGACAGATTTAAATATGAACAAGTCAATTGTTCCTTTCATCCTTCAGGGAGAGATTGCTAAGATAAAAATTACCATTCCCCTAGCTGAACTAGTAACCCAAGAAGTGTACAAAAACCAAGTTTCGAAAGCTTTGAAATTAGGAGGTGATACTGACACCTTGAACTTGACAGATGACAAACCTGAGTTGTTGTTTGGTCCAGAAGTTGAAGGAAAATACCAAGAAGGCGTTGTCCCTCCCTTCTATGTTAGCTTGAACATACACGAGAAAATTTTACACAATGCCATGTTAGATTTAGGAGATTCACACAATCTAATGCCCAAGGTGGTAATGGAAATCTTAGGATTAGAAATTACTAAACCATACAAAGACTTGTATTCCTTTAACTCAAGAAAAGTCAAATGTTTGGGTTTAATCAAAGATTTGTGTGTTAACTTATCCCAAATCCCTGCTAAGATTTTAGTCATGGATATAGTTGTAGCTGACATTCACCCTAAGTATGGCATGCTCTTATGAAGATCTTGGGGAGGCAAGCTTCAGGGAAGCCTTCAAATAGACATGTCTTATGCCACCATCCCTGCTTTTAACCAAAATAGAAGACTATACAGGGAATCTCACATGAATTATATGGTGAGAAATATAGACAAACCAAACAACTCTCTAGTCTATTCTATTCAATCAAGTTTAGATTCCTTTATCTTATGTAACGAAGATGAAATCACTCAACAAGATAAGGAAAACATAGACCCAATCAGTTCACTAGAACAATCAAATCTTCCCTCGAATCAAATTCGAAACATTGATAATCAACATCAACAAGAAAATGAAAATGAATCAAATATACTTTGGACAATAAACTTTGATGGATCCTGTAATAAAAAAAGTGTAGGGCAGGTGTTTGGATTCAAAATATGAATTAGATTTTTTCATATGAATTAGATTTCCCATGCACTAACAATATTGCTGAGTATGAAGCACTTCTCCTAGGGTTACAATTTCTTAAACAATTAGAAGCCCAGAGGATACCAATCTTAGGAGATTCTGAACTTATCATAAGACAAATCTAAGGATAATACTCTGCTAGAAATCCAAGGCTCAGGGAATATCAGAATTCTACCCTTGATTTATTGAAAACCTTTGAAAAATATGAACTGATTTTCATTCCTAGAACACTGAATCATATAGCAAATGAACTCACCTTCAATGCCAGCAATTGCCAAATACCTGAGATAAACGATCAAATTAGCATAAAGGTAAAACACAGGCCTGTTGTGCCTGATAATGAGGATCACTGGCAAGTGTTTGAATATGAAAAACACATAGATGATTTCTTAAAATCAGAAAATGATTTCGACATACCAATATTAGAATCTAGCCAAAAAGAAATTTTTTTGTATATTGAACAAATCCCAGAAGTTGAAATGACATATTTTGCTGATATAAATCATTATGAGGATCCTTTTGAAGAAAAGATAATTAACAATGCAGACCAAGAAGACTTGGAAGTTTTAAAATGCAAAAATGATAAAATTCCAAGAGGTCTCACACCTTTAGAACACATTTTTTATTTTAACGATGTAGCCAAGGAACCGTGAATAGAGCCAATGGAAACAAATGTAGAAGAGCATAACATAGGCAGTCTAGAAAAACCCAAGATGATTAAACTATCCAACACTCTCCCGGCTCACATAAAATTGCAATATATAGAGTTGTTCAAAGAGTTTAGAGATATTTTTGGTTAGGGATACAAATATTTGAAATCATATGATACCAGCATCAGCCAGCACAAGACTCCCCTGAAGGAAAATCAAAAGCCTTTTAAACAAAAAGTAAGGAGAATAAATCCTCTCTTACTACCTTTAGTTAAGGCAGAAATTGAAAAAATGCATAATGCTGGCATCATTGTACCAATTAGATATTCAGAATGGGTATCGAACTTAGTTTTTGTTAAAAAGAAAACAGGGGAAATCAGGCTCTGTATTGACTTCAAAAATTTAAACAGAGCCTCTTTAAAAGACAACTACCCCTTACCCAAGATGGACCATATACTTCAAAGGGTATCTGGGTAAAAAATGATATCCCTCTTAGATGGGTTCTCAGGTTACAACCAGGTGTTAGTGCTCCCAAGTGATCAAATCAAAACTAATTTTACCACACCTTGGGACACCTTTATGTATGTTAAAATGCCTTTCAAAATAATGAATGCAGGGGCCACCTTCCAAAGGGCCATGGACATAGCCTTTTCTGAAGATATTGTCTATTCCATAATCATTTACCTTGATGACATAATCATTTTCTCAAAAACTGATGAGGAACATTTGATTCACCTGAGAAATGTTTTTGAGAAGTGTAAGAAATTTGGCTTATCATTGAATCCCAAGAAGACACTCTTTGGTCTACAAAAAGGTAAACTTCTTGGCCATATAATTTCAGAAGAGGTAATGAAAATAGATCCTACAAGGATAGATGGCATATTACAAATCAGTCATCCAAGAAGCCTCAAAGAGTTGCAATCTTTCATCGGAAATATTAATTTTCTGAGGAGGTTTATCCCTAATCTTGTTGAGATATTAAAAAACATTAAAAAAATTCTTAAGAAATATGTCGGTGTAAAATGGACTTTACCAGCTAAACAATCATTCAAACTGGTCAAACAAGCTCTTACTCAAACTCTAGTCTTTAGTAGTCCAGATTTTACCAAAGAATTTTACGTATTTTCTTTTGCATATGAGCATACAATAGCTATAGTTTTACTTCAAAAGAATGACTTGGGACAAGAAAAACCAATATATTTCTTTAGTAGGGCCTTAAAAAATTCTCCTATTAAATATAACATCATGGAGAAGCAAGCCTTAGCATTAGTGAAAGCTTTAAAAGACTTTAGGGTCTATATTTTACGCTCTCACATAACTGATTTTGTTCCACATACTGTTGTCAAGGACATTCTAAGTCAAGACCCTGATGGTAAAAGGGGAAAATGGATTGCAACTATTCTTGAGTATGACTTAGAAATCAAGCCCACCAAAGTAGTTAAAGGGCAAGGATTAGCAAAACTTATGGCTGAGTCCAACTTCCAAGCACTAGACATGAATATGGTAGATGTGTTGGAAGAAATAGAAGAATCTACTGCTCCTTTTATTGAAGAAACATTTCTGAATTCTCCTTGGTATGCTAACATTATTTATGTGCTTTTATATTTAAATGCCCCTCCTTCATTGTCTAAAACAAAATCTAGATTTTTGAAACAAAAATCTTTTAGTTTTGCATCTTAGATGGGTTATTATATTGGAAAAATGTTGTTGGAATTTTGCTTAAATGTTTACTTGAAGATGATGCAGGAAAAATCATGCATGAGATGCATGACGGAGAATGTGGAGGACACCTCTACTGGAAGGCCATAGTAAACAAAATTCTTATATCTTGTTACTATTGGCCTACCCTTTTCCCAGACACTCAGAATTTGGTCATGTCTTGCCATAAGTGTCAAATCTTTGATGACAAAAGAAAACTTATTCCCTTACCCTTACATCCTATCAGAGTTGAGGCACCTTTTCAACAATGGGAACTAGACTTCATTGGGGAAATCCACCCATCCTCCTCAGCTCAACATAAGTGGATCTTCACAGCCACTGACTTCTTTACCAAGTGGATAGAAGCTATACCCTCTAGGAATGCTAATGAATCTGTAATTATCAAGTTTCTTGAAACAAATATCCTATCCAGATTTGGTTGTCCTAGAAAAATCATAACAAACAATGCTGATGCTTTTAAATCTAAAAATGTGGTTGATTTCTGTGACAAATACCACATAACCTTGGGCCATTCCACTTCTTACTATCCCCAAGGAAATGGATTAGTTGAATCTTCCAACAAGAGCCTCATCAATATCATTAAAAAACTGTTGGAACAAAATCAGAAATCATGGCACAGTAAACTGGCTCATGCCTTATGGGCTGATAGGTTAACTATAAAGAAATCAACAAATATGTCCCCCTATCAGCTAGTTTATGGCATGGATGCATTCTTTCCCACCTCATTAGGAGTTCCAGTCATGAAGATCCTTCAAGAAGTGCAGGTTGAAGAGAATGATATGCAGAGGAGAATCAATCAAACCATCCATTTATAGCAGACCAAAGAAGAAGTTTATGAGGGAACACAGTTGGTCCAAGAAAACATGAAGAAGCTATTTGATAAGAGAACTAAGATAGACAATTTCCAAGTTGGAAATATTGTTCTTATGTGGGATTCAAGGAGAGAAGAGAAGGGAAAACATGGCAAGTTTGAAAACTTGTGGAAAGGTCCCTATATTGTTCATGCTGAAAGGGGTCACAATGCATTCTTCTTGAGAGAATTAAATGGAGAAGATCTTTATGGAGGTCTAGTCAATGGCAGAATCCTAAAGCATTACTTCTACCAGTAATCATGAGTTTCAAATAATTTTATTTTTTCATTGTAAATATCATAGTCTGAACATTGCATTCAAGGTTATAAAAATCAAAAATACAAAAAAAAAGAAAGAAAGAAAAGAGGGCAGATTTTAAAAACAAGAAAAGTATAGCCCCATACCAAAAGGAGAAACAAATCTAAAAGTGTGCAAGATCAAATACCACTCCTAGGGAACACACTTCTAGTTAGTCAAACAACCTAATCTTGACTAATTATTTTTAAATTTTCTGCTGATAGGATAGTGAATTCGATTTTCCAAACTGTTTAATCTTGGTTTATCAGTAGATAGTTTAGGATAGAAATTAAAGGTTAAAACATGCTAAAAATATGAACCTTAGTTCTCAAAGAGAAGAATGAATCCAATCTATTTTAATTTCTAAGTAAAAATAGATGTAAAACTGGTTCTAATCAGCTTAAAATCTGAACCAGAGAAACAAGAAGAACAACTCATATAGAAGTTAAAACAGAGCTGAAAAAACATAAAGGTAGTGCTTGAACTTTGAGACCTTAAGCCTTCCATTTTGATTTAATTTCTGCAAAATAACATCTATGTGCAACTTGTTTTTATGCCATATATCAGCTACAAGTTGGACTGTCGAATCCTAACTTGTATGCTTTTAAATTTATGTTGTAGAATTTAGAGAATAAAAAATCTTTTAGACTGTTTAATCCTAACAGATTAGTAGATTAGGTAGAGAATCATATGGACTCAACTGTTTAATCTGATTTCATGAAGAAATAAGTAGTAAAATTATATTAGTTTTATGCTTTCAAAAGAATAAAATGTTGTAAAGAGAGTTTTCCAATCCAAATGCACAGTAAAAAATAAAAAATGTTAGATCAGTAGGATTGGGTAGGTAGAAAGCTTGTTGATGAAAGATCCATTGTTTTTATGGCTGCTAACATGTTTCAGAGCAAAAGAAGATCATCCAAGTAAAGAAAGGTAGCCCAATGGATAAGGCACTGATCAGCCTCCCAGAAAATGCATGTCTGAAATTCTTGATGTCTTCAACAAGGCACCATCCCCAAGTGGAGCTACTGTTAGCCACCTATAAAATTTGTTATACCAAAAGGTGGCTAAATCATTTTTTTTTAGCCTTCAAGGAACAAATTTTGTTGCAAAAAGTGTTATCTCTTAAAGACTCATGAAGGCATCTGTTCATTGGTCTAAATCTTCACTTTTGTTTCCATTTCACACTGAAATTCTACTAATTCCATTGAGAGAATACTGTTGCAAAATCCCTTTTTTCCGCCTTCCTCCACTCAAAAATTAACCCTCATTTTTACCCCTTTATTTCCCACAAATTTCCTCTATTTTTCCATTATTCCCTTTTTTCCTTCACAAAAACCCCTTTATAAGTTTTAAAAATCCTTTTTGGACCTTATCGAAACCCTCAAATCCCTTTGAAAACCATTGAAAATCCATAAAAATTCATGTTTTTATTTAAACCATAGACTTAAGCCCCTCCGACTAAGCCTTAAACCACTTCCCCTCCATGTGCCCCAGCACTGGAACCAAGTTAAAGTCCCAAGCGCTGAATCACATCGCAAATTTTGAAAATGGTTAGATCAAAAGATGAAGGCCCGAACTTCTAATTGCAATAGGCCCTTTTCATATATAATCCTTGGGCCTATTGTATTCCACCCATGCAAAGGCCCCGCAGATGGGCGCCATGCATTTCATATATAAAAACACGCCCCGAAACCTTTGCATTTCATTAAAATTTGGGTTTTGTTAAAAATTAAAGGGGTTTTCGCCGTTGCAATTGTTGAATTAATATCCACCATTGATCCAAGATGATCATATGGACAACACATCATCGCATCAGCAAGTTTTATTAGGCGCATTCTGTTCCAACCTCCGATTGGTGATTCTCCGATCAGTCGTCAGCCGTTGATCTCCTCCCCCCTTTCCTTTGATCCAACGGCCCACAATTGCTCCGATCATTAACATTTCCCCCACCTTTTGAAACCCTTCGATTCACTCCCTGTCGTAGATATGATCCTCAGATCGACAACCAACGCTCAATCGTATCAGCGTTTCTCTGTACATCGGCGCCATTTAAATTTTTCCCCTCAAAACCACTTTCCCGATTTCTATTTAGATTTTATCACGGTGCCTTCTGCCGTTGATCTCTGCAGATCAACGGCCTAGATCTAATATGGATATATGTCATTTTCCTCCGCCTATTCCAAAGGGTTTTAACGCAGATCTCCATCGTTGATCGCATGGGCAGATCTCATCCAATGGCCCAGATCCTTTCCGGAAACCCCAATTTTCCTCTTAACCTTTATCACTGCTGATTAAGGTTTTTTACCCCATTCCTTTGTATTTTTTTCCATTTCATAAATATATGTGACCCCTTCACATTGTATATCCCTACCTGATCTTGACTATCGATCAACATAGATCTACAACCCGGACTTAATCTCCCACTGTTTGATTCCAACCACCATCCTTTGACCCCCGCAAGAAAATATCCACCGTTGGATGCTGCCATCCAACAACCACGCTCCTCCCCACACCCTCAAAAGTATTTTACCTCATAAACGCAGGATTTTATAACATTTTTGTTGTATTTTGCAAGTTTGAAATGGTTTATCCATTGTGTTAAAGAAAGGCTGAAAGCCGGGAATGACGATTCGCATGCCTTTGATTCATAAAAGGAAACCATTTTCAGAGTTCAAACTCCACGTCTCTTCTATGTTGTTAGTTCCCAAATCCACCTCAGGCTGAAATAAGGCAGAAGAAGGACAACACCAAACCACGCTCAGCCTCGTAGCTAGCGCTACGAGGACAGGAGAGGGCTCTCTCCGGGTCAATCTCAATGAAAATATTCAAAGGGGATTGAGATGACTGAAAAAACAACTGATATTAGGCTAGATAAACAAATAGGAGGGTTTTATTTTGATTTTTAGGGGTTTTGTTGAAAAAAGGGAAAAACAATTTTTGGGCTTGGGGATGAGGCCAAATCTTGCAGAGTTCAAGTTGGGGCAGGTTAGGCAATGGATTTGATGTCTTATATCGAGTGAATGGATGGAAAATAATTCTGAGGAGCTGGAGAGGGTAAGATATTACAAGGATCCTCTTAAAACTGACGAAAACATGTAAAATTAAACAAAAGTCTAAGGCAGAGGACCAACAAATCAATGAATTCTACCTCGAATACTCATTTGTTTAATTCAGAAGCATAGAGAAGGATGGCATACATATAAAATTAATGAAACTTATGATTACATGAAAATAAAAATCATCAAAACTCAAAAGCCACAAAGATCCCAACAAGTGCTGCAAAACTTTGGTCTTTCCTTTGCCAAAAACTGAAAATGTATGTACAATGAGGTGCCAAACTTTTCCCAAGTATCCAACCCTGAAAATGTCTCAGAAAATACAATATATAAACAATTATAACCCCTTCCCATGCCTCTAGGGGTCGATCTCATGCTTCTAGGAGCAGTTTGAACCAATTCTAAACATGGAGCTAAAATCTAGGCACGCAAACAACTTGCCTCTATAAGCTAGGAAACTGATCCATTCACTTGATTTTCACTTTTTAGTGAATGAATCATCTAGAAAAATTAAATACATGCCAAAATTACATCATGGTTACCACATTACATCAAGATAGATCAATTCTCTCATGAAAAAGTAAAACTAGTCAAAATTGGCCGAATTCGTGAGCTGGAAGGTGAAAAATAGGTTGATTTCCTCTATGTGCCGCGCTCAAAAGCTCTATGCGCTGCACTACTTTGGACCTATTTTTGGAGCACTTCACAAAGTCCAAATCGAGCTCATGATAGCTCGTTGGAAAGCCCTGGATATCTACTATCCAACCAAAGTGGAAGTTTTCAATTTGGAGCTCATTTTCCGCTCCAAAACTTCAATCTCCAAAAATTACTTCCTGCTGATGCAAAAGGTGGCAGAAAGGTGATTTTCATGGTGTTTTTGGCCCTTAAGACCACCCAGAATTTGATGAAATGCTTCGGCCATTCCTGAGCATGCATAGATTACCATGAGAAATCCAAAAATATCAATTTTTCCTCCAGAAGGTGTCCCAATCATAAGCGCGCGTCGGGTGGCGCGACACATTGGGTGGCGCGACGCGTCGGGTTGAAAACCCTGTTTTGCAACCAAAATTTTCAAAATGAAAAAATATTCTCCAAATTTGCCGAAATTTGGAGTGAAGGCCTCCCATCGTGTCTCATGCTTAGCCAAGGAAGCTTCGCCAAGATTCGGAGTGGATCCAGCCTCTCTCGACGTTTCAGTGCCTTTCTCAACCTTGCGTTAAGGATCTTCATTTTTTCTCTACAAACGTGTGTACGGGCCCAATAGTGAGTCTTCATGTGTCTGAGCATGTCTTTGTCCCTATTGGCCTTTGCCAGGAGCTTCTCCAAATGAATGTTGATGTGTGTGAGGCAATTCTCTCGCTCAACCGGTGTCATGTCACCTGGTCTCTTCCGAGCCAATGCACGGTCTTCACAGATTTGCCGCAACTCGATGAGTGTGTGTTGATCCTCCAGCTGTTTATTACGCTGCTCCAAATAATTTATAACCCATTGATCTCTCTGCAACTTCATGGTTAAAGTTTCAATCTCAGCCTTTTGTTCCTGGATGATCTCTTTCAGTTTCGAGCTAGGAGATCTCACATCAACATCGATCAAAACAAAATCAGTATCCTGGCCTCCCGAGGGGCCCTCATCGTGCATAGGCCTCTTGCCTCTATCCTAAACCTGTACCTATGCTAATGTAGAAGGCGAGACCCCTTCCATGCCATGTGGAGATAGTACTCGCGCTACTGATGAAGTCAACGAGACCCCTTCCACCCCTGGTGGAGATAGTACTCGTCGTGCTACTGCAAATAAGGCTCTGGCACCTCTCTGATATGTAACTGCCACTGGTGCACTGATAGGCTCAATCTCAAGAACATCAAACTGGTGTGAAGGCTCTCCATCATCATGAACTATCTCGGGAGGAAGCTGTGGCGCTGCAAAGAAGTCATAGGAAATGAACTCATCTCATGTGATGCCCTGTTGTGCGAGATGATGTACCACCATGATCTTGATGAGCGCATAATGGTAAATGTTGTTATGATGTTGTGCTGGGGTCTTCTTCTACACAAGGATCGTCATCCGCTCTATGTTATGGTACATGAAGTATGGAATTCTCATCAACCGCACTCTCATGAAATGCATTAACAGCCGGATATGATACGCATACAAGCGTGAAAAGCGCCGTTCACAACTGAAGTACCTAATGATAAGTTTCATAAATGGTGCATACTTTTCCTTCAGAAATCGGAATGGAAATACCCTGCTCAGCTGCCTCAAATATTTGAGTTTGATGTAAGGCTCATAATATGCTCTATCCAACTATTGTCGCTTATTCCACTCTTCACCGATGTTTGGTATCCCGGTCGCCTCAGAAATAGTCTCTGGTGACAAATTGAAATTCACTCCAGAAAGTTTTACACGACCATTATGAAAATGTAGGACAAATAGGCGAACTAACTCATGATGATGCTGAGTTTGGGCAATCATCTCACAATAATGGAAGCATGACTGACGCTGAAAACAATCCATTGCAAACGGGCAAGCCTGCAATTGTGTCAAAGAAGTGGGCTCCTCCCTGACATGCCTGCCACTTTTATGAGATCTCCTTGGCACATTAAGCTCGATAGATGAATCACTGTCCTGCTCATACCCCTGCTCATATGGTGAATCTGACTCTGACATGGTGCTGAAATGTGTTTGTCAACTGTCTGCTTGGCTGATTAGAAAATGAGCAATTGGTGAATTTGTTTCAATGCCCAAATGGTCACATATATATCAAAGTGCTATAAGAAACAACATAGTGGGAAAAGGACTATCAAGTGAGTTTTGAATGTGAAGACAGCCACTGTTTGACTGTATGGGGATTTGGGGATTATAAGTAATGGGAATGGGTGATAGTGATAGAGTGATAGTGATATGGGGCTAATTTAGGGACAAGAGTCAATGAAATGGAAATATAAAAGTGAAATCAAGGACATAAGCCAGCTCTTGAATGTTGTGGCAATCAAGAGTTTGTCAATGAAGGGATGTAGTAACAAGTGATAGGGTTTGGGAATTAACACATGGGATAAAGGGTATAGGGATATGGGATAGTGATATCACAATGGGACTGTGATATGATAATATGGTAGTGACAGCAGTGATGGAATAGGAGAGAGACTGTGGGACTGTGGTGTATAATGTGACAAAACTAGTAGTGACAACAATGATAGTCAATGGTAGGAACATACATATCAATGAAATGAGAGTTTAAGCACCAAAATTCACGTTTTGAACCACCTCCTTTTAAACCCTTGGGAGAAAATTTTGATGTGGATATAGGGTTAAATATTTCACCATTCAAACACCAATATCTTCACTTCTAAACACATTACACATAAATAAAATCACTGCACCGGCCTTGTGGACTTACTTGGAGGCGAATGAAGTGATTTGAAATGAGTTTTGGAGGAGCAGGTATGAATTTCGGCCTTAGGGCTCTATGCGTCGTGCCTATGGAAAAAGACATTGTCAGTTTCGGCCCAATGCGCCGCGTTAATTTGGTGCGCCGCGCCTCTTTCCTATGCGTCGCGCTCAGTCTTTCAACACAGTCATGACCCTTCTAAAATGTAGTTTGCTCTTCAACTTTGAAATTCGACTTCTCAATGGGATTTTCTGAATGAAACTTGATACAAATGGTTTAAATAGCTTTGAGAAATATCTTATAGACATGGTTTTAATTTTTGCTTCCTCAAAAAACCATTTTGTAATGTTTTTTTTGACTTTTGGAACTTTTCATTTGATTTCAAGTTTTGTCTTTTGCTTTCTCACTGATTTTCTGAGTTTGGAGTGATGAAATTATTTGATTTTTGCAGGGATATTGGCATTGATGTTTTGAAAAGGAAAACCAGAGCCTGCTTTGAAGTCTCCATTGTAGAAAAAATACATCTTATTACAAAAAAAAATGAATTCGACAATTTCTTATTCAAAACAGAGTTTTGAACAAGAAATGTCCTCGAAAATGTTTGATGATGAAAGTTTTGAATTGAGAACTTCTTTGAAAACCATCCTCATGGCCTGTGGGCATTTATTAAACATGTCAAAAGACTGAACCCTAGACTCAAAAAATAAAAGACTCTTTTTGACCAAAATAATCATTTATGACTATGAATGACATGAACTGAACTTTGATGGATTTTGAGGAGTTCGATCAACCCAGCAGGTACAAGCATGAGGGAAAACAAGAAAACCAAACCCTTCCGTCAGTCAATGGCATGTCCGTAGCAGAATGTAGATGAATGAGTGAAATGAGACACCTAAACAATGAAATGCAAATAGAGAAATGATCTCTGACGGAGGGCTGCAAAGTCCGACTCTAACATATGCTTCATGGGCATTGATGCCTTGTGAGCCCTGCGCAGCACTGCACATCAACAAGACACTATGAATTAAAAAAAAATAAAAAGCATCAGTGTCAAAGACCCAGGCACAACAGAAACGAAGAAATTAAGACTGTTAATGCATTTTTGGAAGGATTAAGGCATTTATTCGATTAACCAAAGCCCCGATATGCGAATAAAGACAGTTTGAAGACCAGAAGATAGAGTTTAGGCTTCATTAAGCCTAAAGACACAGAATTCAAGTTGATTAAAGGTGTTCTAGGTTTAAATAATAATATATATCAGTCCGAAAAGCCCGTGCTATCACATAAGGGGCTAATTGAATCCCCCAGCTACCACAGAGCCACCTGCAGCCTCAAAGCAAATCAAAGTAGGCCGAGTAATGACCAGAGTAGATCATATCTGCTCCTTATGGTTGAATATTTATTTCGAATCAAAGAAGCTAATATAAACTATCAATAGAGTTATTGTAAAAGATGACACAGAGCCTTAAAGTCAACGTAAGCTTCCAACAAGCTTAATTATTTAATGCAAACCAATTAATACAAAAGAAATATCACAATGTTCTCCATTAAGCCCCTCAAAGGCCGAGAAACAGTAAAAATGTATTAATTGAAATTAGAAGATATTTTATCCCATTCCACCTCCTCATTTCTTCTATAAATACTTATGGAGAAGATGAGATAAGGGTTGGTTGATCACTAGTTATAATACTGAAACTCTCTGAAATAATACATAGAATGTTGAAGTTGAAGAACAAACTGAAGTCCTCATGCTTTCTTATTTCCATGATAGTTCGAATAAGATGGTCTCAACATGATTTATGGTTCTCCCTGCTTGTCTGTTGCCACTTAAAGGCTGTTATTGAAGTCTCCCTTTGAAGTATTTATATTTATAGTGAGCCAAGGAGGTATGTTCTGATCTTGCCATTTGTCCTTGCTTAAATAGTTCTCTTAAAGGTATTTGTAGTTTTAATCATAGATGTGTTAGGTGTTCCCTCTTCTATGACTGCAAGTATCAGTGAATCTTTTATGTTTTCTACATAATTTGAAATAAAATCTTTGAGGAAATAGGGTGTTCCCTGAATCTTAGATTTCATTTTAAAAGTTGTTTTGAAATCATTATTTGCTTAAAGGTGGGATTTTTAGAATTCATGGTTAGCCCTATCTATCAAATAGCTCTTTATTGTTCAAATTGTGTTTTCAAATTCCCGTTGTTGAGAATTAAACTTATCTTTCCAAATCATTGATGTCCATCTCATTCCAAAAACCAAACGGTCCTATGGCCAAGTTAGATTTTCCCTCTGATATCCCATATCCATTGATAGCTTTGTCATCACCACTTTTTGAATCCATTTCCCAATGAAGCTACTACTTCCTCTTTCTACCTACCTTTCCTAGACCTTTCATATTTTGTTGTATCAATTCAACCAACCAAACAATCAAACACCTGCACTTAATAGCTAGTCTAAAACCAATACTCTAAGCACACAAGATAAACCTTTGAAAACAAACATTTGAGAGATCCCTCTCTGATAATAGGAGGACTAGATCATGTAACTCTAAAGATTGGTTCTGATGTTGCCTTGTCTTTTGATTTTCCAAACTATCAAAAAATGGGACACCAACACTATTGAAGGGTAAACAACCCCCAAACTCACACAAGGATTCAAAAAAAAATTGCACTAATAGAAAACTTGCCCCGTTATTTCACCCCTCCGTGTATAGGACACCCAACAACCTTTCTAGCCAAAAATTCAAGGGTGGTCAAACAACTGAACTCCAAAGAGGAGTTATCATAGGCTAACACTCAATGCTTGATAAATCTAGCAGCCAAAAATACACAGGTGGTGCAATGTCACACCCTAAAAATAGGGAATCCTAGAAAGAACACACCGCAAAGCTATTTCAACAATCAACACATCCAAGAAATGACCAAATCATGCAAAAAACCCACAATCAAAATGGAGAAACAAGGACATAAAATTCTCTTGATTTCCTTGGAAGGGGGAGTGGCTCAAGAAAGGATGAGGAATTCTCTCAACACCAAAAGTATGAGAAAATAATGTGACCTCATGCCCATTGACAGAGAAACTTGCAATTTTGATGGAGCTCGGACCGAGGGATGGCTTTTTCATTAACTAGACCCAACCCTTCTGTGAGGGCATATTAAGGAATAGTCAAGAGGACTAGGGTGGTTAGCCCAACATATTGCACCGCTCTTCATCCATCCCATATTGACCCCACCACGAAATTTTACCCTCACGAAAGGGTTGAGGTAGCAAGTGCATGGGTAACCACTCCCATTAACCAACCACCAACCAAAAATCTCGCCCAAGAAACACATAAACCACTGTCGCCACCTTTTGGAGAGAACCAACTATGGAGGCTCAGATCTTCCAATGAAAAAAAGAGCGAGCACCGCTTCTATGAATGAGTCTAAATTTTTCTATCATATTTCCCAAGCACCTCAACTACAGCAACCATGCCCTGACAAACATACCATCGGAGAGGGTGCTACCGAGAAATGATCTTCCGAACCCCACAAAAAAAACACATTAGGGGAAATAATAACAAAGGATGGGACAAGCACAAGCAATGCTTGCAAGTATAGGAAAAACTAAGAGTGAACTCTACATAGGAAACTAACAATATTGCAAGTCTCTTTTGCAAGAGGCACTACCCTGACAAACATCAAACCTGCTCTCCTAGAGAAACACCACATGGGCCTAGATTATAATCGAAACCCACACAACCCAAATGAAAAAACAAAAACCCTGCTATCAATGATCCTGGCACAAGTTCACCTATGGTAACCTTGTTACAACTTCTCCTTCCTCTAAATAATAAGGATTGATGAACTTCTCACGACGTCGACAACAACGAACCACTAGTGTTGACGAAATCCGAACACTTCGTTGGATCATTCAATCAGTAGGAGTGATGGGCAGTGTGTACAAAGGGTAGGGATGTAGTCATCACGAGTTGATGACACACGCTTACTAGGAATTTCTCTTTGAATATCAATAATTGCAATGGTCTATCCCCATCACGATGCAATTTTAGAATATTTACCGATCCTCTCGAACCAGGAAGAAAAACTCATTGGCTGCATTAGTGTAGTGCATGTGCGGCCCATAACATATAAGGGCATCACAAACCTATTATTCCCTCAAAATTCCATGGCCTAAACAACCATAGTCCCTCTAAGAAGATGGCCGTGATGGGTAACCTTCGCGTAGCTAGTTAGCAGGTTGAGGTATCATTCGTTATCGAAATTAACGAGACAAATCACTCCACCAAATAAGAACGGCCATGCAGCACCACCCATAGAATCAAGAAAGAGCTCTCAATTAGTCAATCCTTACTATGTCTGGACCTAGTAAGTTTCATCGTGTTGAGTCAAATTAAGTCGCAGGCTCCACTCATCATGGTTCCCTTCTATCAATTCCTTTAATTTTTAGCCTTGTGACCATACTCCCCCCAGAACCCAAACACTCTGATTTCTCAAAAGGTGTTGGCAGAGTCCCTAGGGAAATATCTGTTGATGCCTAGTCGTAATTTTTTATGGTTGATACTAGGATAGTATCTGATAGTCTTCAAGCCCCCAACTTTCATTCTTGATCAATGAAAAAATCCTTGGCAAATGCTTTCGCAGTGGTCCGTATTTGATAAATCCAAGAATTTCACCTCTAAAAATGAAATATGAATGCCCCCGATAGTCCCTAGTAATCATTACTCTATTCTGAAGGGCAAACACAATAGGACCAGAATCCTATCACATTATTCCATGCTAACATATTCAGAGCATAAGCTTTCTTTGAGAACTCTATTTTTCTCAAATTAGCAGCGTCGGAGCCATGACCCAACCATTTAAGGCTAGGAGCACACTGCCGACAAAAGGGATGGAAGGGAAAGTTCACGCCAGGTAGGCGAACTGACCTTTACGAGCCAAGATCCAACTACGAATTTTATAATAGAAACAACTTAAATATATGCTATTAGAGTTGGAATTACCACAACTGCTAGAACCATAATTTCCCTCCAATGAATTGTCATTAAGGGATTTAGATTATACTCATTATAATTACCAGAATCAATGAGACCAGTATTGTTATTTATTGTTACTACCTCCCCATAGTAGGATTGGGTAATTTGTGCGCTTGCTACCTTACTTGGATTTGGTACCCATTTCTCAGGCTCCCTCTCTAGAATCGAACCCTAATTCTCCATCACCCATTGCCATCATGGTAGGCCTCTATCCTATAATCAAAATTTTATAGGGAAGAAATCTGGATGAAGCATGGCCATCACAAGGGTTGTGCGATCCGTCAAGTTATCATGATTCACCAGAGAAGCGGGCAAGGCCGCGCTGACCTTTTATCTAAAAAATGCATCCATTCCAAAGAGTTGGGACTTGGTGCATGTATTAGCTCTAGAATTACTATGGTTATTCAAGTAGTATGGTAGCATGAAAAAAACTATAACTGATTTAATGAGCCATATGCAGTTTCACAGTTTGAATTAGTTCATACTTAGAAATGCATGGCTTAATATTTGAGACAAAAATATGAGTACTAAAAGGATAAACCACGTAGAACCCTCCCAGTTCAAAGGGAATTCAAATCTCTCTCTTACCAAGAGCCAGCTTTAACACCCATTTTTGGAGAAAAAGGAGGTCCTAGGGCAAGAACGAGGTTCAGGTTTGAGCCAACAAGGTTTCTGTAGTATTCTAGGACAAGGCCAACATTTTCACCCTACTCAAAGGAGTAGGGAGTCTCACTCGAGGCATTTCATGACCTTAATAATACTAGAAGCTAGATCATGTAGAAGAAAAACACGAGCATAGATAACAACTATAGAGATTTAGAAGCCACATCTATATCCTAACTCTAAGAAGGATTTATCGTTCATCAGGACCTGTTAGAACACTAAATTAAAAATTAGTTATATGCATATATTCATCATAATCATTTAACCATCAACCATCAATCAACTCGCAATATCAGACACATAGTAACAGTTCAATTTCATTAACAATATCATATCATCATATGTGTGCTCCATGGAGTCTATTATAGTATAGATCAGTAAAAAATACTTCACACAGAGCTCTCCTGAGGCTCTGCTCCTACTCGGCCTCTTGCTGGACTGACTAACTAACTAACCAAATCCTACACTGATTGATTGCTTGCCTATTTATTTTTCACCGACTGAAATTGTCAGTCCTTGCTCCGTTTTATTCTCTCACTGGGAGTTCTGCTGATTTTTCTTGCCCCCCACCTGTGCCATTTGTGTTGTTCTCTACTAGTGTCATGCCACCTGTCTTCTGGCTTTCTACAACCATGACAGCTCCCTGTCTACCTTGATTGCATTATTCCACCTCTCTTCCAGCTCTCTACATCTCAAAATTGTTCTATCCAAAAACAAAAGTCCCCAACAGGCCCTGACCACATGCTATTGACTCGTCTCGAGTAAATTTTTCCTCGTTTTTGCAGCTTCCAGTGGTTTGTTGGCTTCCAAGGTTAGCCTCCTTTCTCTTGTTGTTTCACCTTGTCAAAAAAAAGGCCCCAACTTGGGAACCTTGCTCAATGTTGATGTATTGAGTTTTGTGAAGTCAACTATTTCCTATTACCATTCTTTAATCAAGTGCTCTGTTTGAGTGACAACTCTTTCATCCTCTATTTCAGTCACCACAAGTGGTAACTATTTGACAACCTCTTGTATCTTTGCATCCTCTTTGACCGCCATCTGTTGTATTACCTCAACCTTCTATTTTACTGGTTTCCTTAGCTCTCTGAGAAGTTATTTTGTGGCCACTGAGTGTTCCTCAATTTTCTATATTTTGGTTTCAAGTGCATCTTCTCGGTCATACAGTTTTGTTTGGCCCACCGGATCGCTGGCTTCTTGAATTTCCTATAATATTTTCTGAAGCTATACTGAAATTGGTTGTGCCTTCATTGTCAATGAGTTGGAACATTCGTGTAATTGCTCCAATAGGCTATAAGCCTCTTTAACTATCATCCAAAATGTTTCCCTTATTCCATTCACCTACCTCTATCTCTTTGTGACATTCTCAGCATATATCATGGAAGGATCTAGCAATGTTGACCTGGCTATGAGCGCTTCTTTGAGTTCCTAGTTTTCTCTGCTCAAACTTGTGCATGTCATATTCACTCGAATGGATATTTCCACCATTGAGCATGCCGAAATATCCTCTGGTGTTTTTCTATCATGGGCAACAACTGTTCGCTAGAGGTCTTGAAAGATCTTTGTCACTTGCTCCAACTGCTCCTATAGGGTATTCTTCTCATTTCTGAGTTGATTTCTCTCATCAGTAAGTAGAATCACTTGTGGTTGTTGCAGCTCGAACCTGTGTTGGAGGTCATTGTGTACTCCTTCTGCCTGTTGTGCTGCCATATGGATAAAACCGTATAGTTGGCTAGCTCCCCAACTCTGTACATTCTCAATGCCTATAATTTCCTGGGTTGACTGCATTTCTCTATGTGGCTTCCCACTTGCGATGGATTTCTCTAAGTGTTCCAGTGGAGACATTGGTTGATCCGGTTGTGGTAGCTGGGGTTCTAGAACATTCATACCAGTAGATGGTATGAACTGTTGCAATATTAAATTTGTTTACCAGAAAGGGTTTAGCTCTGGTGGGGTGGGTGTTGTATCAAAAGTGAAAGACCGTCCTTGAACTAATAGCTTTAGAAAGTGCCCTATCCCACCGTGCTTTGGTCAACCTCGGGTACTCCAATCGTACCCGAGTTAACTTCTGACTCATTGTCGCCATTTATTTTGGTCCCTAGTTTTATTGGATTTGAAATAGTTTCTGAGGTGGATGGAGTGTGGGTGGGGTGGTCCTTAGATGTGAATGAAGTGCATGGTGAAGAAATGTACGTATGAAGTGGAGATGATGTTTGAATGTTTAGACCTGAGAATGGGTCAAACACAGGCAGTGTAGAGGTTGTTTCAGTGGAAATCTATGGCTCTTCTTGAATTAGTACACCTATAGCTATAGGCTGGGGCTAGTCTTCCCCTGTGAGATCAACTAATTGTTTGGGTGCCATAGTCTATGCTTTCTTTGGCTTGGCTGCATGTACTGGAGGCTTGGTTGCCTTAGTCTTGCGAATTGGAGTGACCTTGGTTAGCGACATAAAATTAAATGTGGTGGATGGTGGGGTAGTGATGATTGGGTTGTCTATGGATGGGGATGCATATTTCAATGTCTAGAACTGAGAAATTTTTTGAAATATAGTAGATGTGCTCGTAAGAGTTTATATTACCAGGTTGAAGCCTTTTACCTATGTGTCGAGCTGGTCTAGTAGTGGTCATAGTTGCGATTGTGATATCCTCTATGCTACCTCTTTCGCGGTCTCTCCTGGGAGTCATTTTGGTAGCATTTCCTCAAATGAGTAATGTGGGATCCTTATTCTGACTTCAATCTCCGCTCTTGGCCATGAAAAAACCTCTGTGTGGAAGGCTTCCTCCTGTACTTGGAACTTCAGTGGCTGCATCTGGAAAGTGGTTTCACCCACGGAACTAGGTCGGATATAAGTATTCTTGTACATTAATACGAATCATATTTGTGGCGAGTATCTATCCAATATGTCCTTTGGAACCCTTTGCTGGCTCCCCACGACATTGACCATCTGTTTGTACCAATATGTGAAAACCTCTTCATTGAATTCTTTGATACGTGGATCTCCTGATACTCTCCATGGTGTGAAGCTTAGTGCCATTGGTTATTTGTTAGTGACTTCTACAAGCTGTATGATCCCTAGATGATTCCACTTCCACATTGAAAAGGCCATGATGATATAACCATATAAAAATCTCGTGGCTCGCCTGTAGTTGTCCTCACAGGCCGCAAACAGCTCATTCAACACGAATGTGCACCAGTTCAACTGTGCTCCTTGATGTAGTGTTCTGTGACTAAGATTGTGTCCAGGGTGCATTCTCCTTTAGTGTAGTTCCTCAATGCTTTCCCAGTTATTAGATACCATGAAAATTTCACCACTAGGTTGTTGATGAGGTCGATTTTCTCTTTGTTTCCTCCTCTTCTAGTCTCAAACTTTTTGTAGTAATCACAATCCCCTCTCTTTTTGGCTCTCTTAGACACATTTTGGAAGGTCATTGAGAGATGTATTCCCTCCAATGATAATCTTGTAAGTCTATGGATGTCCTCTATGTGAATTGGGATCCCCCTCCCAAGCCACAATGATGTGTTCTGAATTCTACTCATCAAGAACTTCGTACACTGCATTACTGCTCTCATTGTTCCAAATACTGGGAGGCTCCTAAGGTTTAGTATATTTGACCTCTCAATACCTCTGAATTATGGGTTCATCCTTGCTGCTTCACCTCCTCCCTCCATTGCATAATTATCAATATACACTTGTCTCTTCATGGCCAGGAATTGATATGAATCAGTGAATTATGTATCTATTAACAAGGCATTATGATACTTATCGATCAACAACTCCATCCTTTGAATTCTTGCATCGAGCTCGGGCTTAACGAGTGAGGTTGATACCTTTTTCATTTTGTTTCTTTTGTTGTACACTTGAATTAATGTTTCTAGTATATTATTGTGAGCTTATACTACTAGGCTATTTATTTTAAATTCTGTTTTTGATCTACTGCTTTGATATTTTGCTTCTAAACTTGTGCTTGTCTTTGTAGATGTTTCTGTTTCTACTAACTCAGAATTTTCTAGCATTCCGATGCTTTCTTCTTTCATACAGGTTAAGTAATGTTACCAGCACGAATGAGGTTCATATGACCCCATAACTAATTAATTCTTGTTGTCTTCCCCGTGGCTATAATCATGCAATTACTTACCATGGTGAGGTGTATTCTAACATTGCTAATGCTGGCTTTGGGAGTCAAGGTATACATGATGCGTAATAATTATGGCTTAATATGGAAACTTTATTATGGTATGGGGGTTTCTAATTACGACAGTTATTTTTCAAATTTAGGTGATCGTACATACAAATAACAGTATGATGGGTCATTATGACTGAATGATATTTGAAACACTTAGGCTATCTGACACTGTAGACTATTTCCCCCCTCGACCACAATTGGTTGTGATGTAGTCTCCGCAACACAACAAGTGTGATTACTGTTCTGCGCTGCTGTGCAAGATTTTTATTTGGGATTCCTATTCTAATGGGGTCAAAAAGCGTAAAATATGGTTATTATATGTCTCATATTGGGTGCGAGAGAGTTATTGACTCTGTCTATTCTACTCTAGTCTACTGACTACTCTTGGGTGCAAGAGTTATTTTAATGAAATAATGTGTAGAGCTTACTCATGGTAGGGTTTTAGGCGTGCATCATTCACACATCCTTGTAGTACTTTTCCATCTAGTTATGCCAGTCTAACTGCACCTGAGTCTTTAATATCTATAACATGATATGGTCCCATCCAGTGCATTCTGAGTTTCCGTGGGAACTTCTAGAATTTTCTATTGTATAGCAGGTCTTTTCCTTGAATGGTGAATGTTTTTTTCTTGATGTGAGAGTCATGCCAAGATTTTTGTCTTTCCTTTTGTATTGCCTGATGGAAATCTCCTAGAAATCTATTTTCTTCAATCTCTTGCAGTTAATGGACACGTTCAGTGATTGATTCTTTGTCTAACATATGAGTAGTTTAAGCAATTAAGAGGCTTGGTATGATAAAATCGGTTGGTATTACTTCCTCTTGTCCGTATACCAACTGGAATGGAGTTTGATTGTGCAGTCTCTTCATGGTTGTCCCGTATTCCCACAATGTGGTTGGTATCCTTTCATCCCAGTCATCACGGTTGTCATTGCATATCTTTGTTAGTCCTTTTTCCAATATTTTGTTGAATGACTCAATTGTTCCATTTTCTTTAGGGTGATATGGGCCTCTTTTGTGGTGTTGTACCAGAAATTTGTCCAAGAGCAATTTAACTGTAGAATTTATAAAATGTGTTCCTTGTTTTCTTGTTAGACTCCTCAAAAAGTTGAATCTACTAATTATGTTTTTGAATATAAATATGGTTGTTGTACTTATTGTACAGTCCCTGACAGGTGTTGCCTCTGCTCATATTTTGAGATAATTTATTGTGCTAATTATATACCTTGCCTGCTATTGGTGAAATTGGTCCTATGAAGTCAACGACCCATTTTTCAAATGCTTGCATATCCCTCAAAGGGTTTAGTGGTAGCTCATCCCAATGTGACTTCCATCTTGTCCTTTGGCAGATATCACATTTTTTCACATATGCCTTGCTATCTTTGTGTAGTGTGGGTCACCATAATCCTGCATGTAGTATTTTCATTGCTGTTGGTTTTGCACTGACATGGCCTCCTGCAACTCCATTGTGACACTCCTACAAGATATCTTCTCTTTCATGATCTAGGACACATCTTCACAAGATACGATCCAATCCCATTTTGTATATTTGTTCTACTACTAGTTGATATTCGGTCGCTTTCACTACCAGATGTCTATTCTGGGTTGTCGTGTATTCTATTGGACATTCTCATGTGGCCATATATGTTTCTATTTGCTTGAAATAATCTGGGATGGCTTCTAATCTTAAGATATCAGCATCTGGAAGCTTGTCATCCACGGATCCCTGTTTTCCCCGTTCTCCAATCTTGATAAGTGATCAGGACCCATGTTTAGCCTTCCTGGTTTTACTATTACCTCAAAAGTGAACTCCTGGAATAGCAGGAGCCATCTACAGATTCTTCCTTCAAGCATTGATTTTTTTACAATATATTTCAATGTTGAGTGATCTGGGAAGAATTTGAACATACCTCCCAATAAGTAGTGATGAAACTTCTGTAGAGAGTATACCATAGAAAGACCCTCTCTTTATGTGGTCATATAATTTCTTTCAGCTATGGGTAACTTCCTACTTGCGAAGTACACTAGATGATCAATGGAATTTTCTCCTCACTGAGCTAACACTGCTCCTAAAGCAATGCTTGAGGCATCAATGTGGATATGAAACTGTTTACCCCAATCAGGATGGATCAAAATGGGTGCACTTGCTAGTTTCCCTTTCAAAGTGTTTATTGCTTTTGTGCATTCTTCATTCCACATGACTTCTTATGATTTCTGCAACAATTTTTTTAATGGTGTGGTTATCTTTGCATAGTTTCCAATTAATATTCTGTAGTACCCTATGTGTCCTTGTAGTGATATCGGTTGTTTCACTGTTTCTGGTGCTTCAATGTTTACAATGAATACTACCTTTTTTGGGTCTACACATACACGCTCCTTACAAACAACATGTCCCAAGAGTTTTCCAAAAGGTACTGAAAATATACACTTCTTAAGGTTGAGATAAATTTGAAGTTGTCTACACCTATAAAAATTTATTCTGAGTAGAGTGGCATGGTTCTTTAGTAAACTTTGAACTTTCCAATCATCCATATATACTTCGGAAAGTTATGGATATATTCTCTAAATGATGCTATCACTATTGATGAAAACATGACTGGTGCATTCTTTAGGCCAAAAGGCATGACATGGTATGCAAAATATCCCCATTCTATTGTGAAATTAGTCTTCATTTTGTCTTCTTCGACTATTCTTCCCTGATTATATCTTGAGAAGACACCTGTGAATGAGTATGCTTCGTTTCTTGCCACATTTTCAAGAACCTCCTCACTAAATGGAGTTGGAAATGGATCATGAATTCATGCGTCGTTGAGACTTCTCTAGTCCACACATACTCTAATTTCTGATTTCTCCTTCTTACTTTGTATTACAATGGGACTAACCCATTCTGCTTCTTCAACTGGAAAAATAAAACCTACCTTCAGCATTTTATCTATCTCTGCTTTAAATTTTTCTTTTACCCTTGGATTCAAGCGGTAAGGCCTATGATTTACTAGCCTTGCGTCTGGTTTCAAAACTATGTGCATTTCTCCCAGATCTCCCTTAATCCCTTTGAGCTCTGCCACTGAAGATAGGAACAAGTCTTCATATTCCTGTAATAGGTCAAATATTTCCTTTTTTGTCTCTATATCCCAATAATCTCCAATAGATGAAATTTTGGGTTTATTTTCACTCCCAATATTTTTCTTCTTCATCTTCAAAGGTAATAGGTGCAATCCCACTGTAGTTGGTTCTTCCTGTGCTTCCCACTCTCTTTCTTTCTCTTCAAAGTATAGATGTTGAATATTCTCTAAGTCATCATCATCTATCTCCCAATCTATCCTTTTACATGCTACTGATTCTTTGACTATCTTCTTTGATAATGGTATGTCTTCATCTTCCTAAAGCTCTAGAAAGAACAAAATACCCTTTTAATTTCTTAGAGGGCATATGTGAGTTGTTCTGTATCTCCCTCGAAAGAAAAAAATTGTGTAAATGTTTCCACAATTGCTTCCCAGGTACCTGTTCCACTCTTCTTCTCTTTTATTAGGTACCAAGCCTATGGAATGGTGTACAATGAGTGTATAAAGTTGTGCACCCACAAAGATTCTGGATGCCCTTATTTCCTCCACTTATACTCACAACTTATTAAGTGTGTCAGGGGGTCAGAGTCCCCTTTGTATTTCTCTTTGGATTGCGGTCCTAAAGGTTCATGGAATCTATTTCTTAATGGTCTGGAAATATCTTCCCATCACGATAGGTAGTTATGATGGGTATCCCACCACCTTGCAGATGTGGATTGTACTGATACATCCATGAGAGGGATTCAGTTTTATACTGGTAATTTTTCTTCCACTTTAGTAATGAATGTATTTATAGCATGCATATTGGAAAGATTTGGATATCCTGTTACCTCGGTACCAATCCAGTTGACACCAAGAATGTTGGCACATATTTTGGTGTTAATTTCATATCCTCATTATTTTCAATCATCCCATGCTAATTATGATCCCAATTTGAAACTTTGAACACTCCTCCAGCTTATGTTTCCTCCTGCTATAGGATTCATATAGTCTTCTATCATTCCTACTGTCATCTGGTATAGTTGATCTAGAAGGTGATTTTCCTCTCTGGTGTCAATATTCTTTGTGTATCGAGGTCCTTGATATGGGTCCAATGGCTGAAACACTCTAAATTATCCATATTTGAATATCATTAATTCATTCTTTAAATCTATCACCACATAGTTCTCGAAGGCCCAATCTATCCCTAGCAAAGAAGGATAGGAATCCTTGTCCCCCATGATGTCTATTACTTTGAATTTTGTGTAGGTATTCACTCCTGCAACATCAACCTTGACTTCTTCTAGTCTTCCAATTGGTAAAATATAGTATTGATTTTCCATTTTGAGATGTATTGGTGAATATGTTATATTTGGTTTCCCCAGTGCTTCCCATGTATTTTGAGGTAGAATGTTGACATCTAATCCGAGATCAAGCATTGTATCTCTGATTTTAAATCCCATGACCTGAGTGTTCATGCGGAACTCCTTTCTAGTTCTTATTTTGTTTCTTTTCACCCTTCTTGTGTACTTTTCCATTGAATTCCCTTAGTCTCCAGGTTTTGCATTTCTTTCTATGACCAATTCTAGATGTTTCTTTAGTTGCTCCAGCATTGGTCCATTGTTTACGATCTTCGGAATATTCAGAACCCTTCCTCACTTAATTTACTTGTATGGATTTCCTTCTCTCTTCCGTTGGACAAGTGCAGAATTTCCATACTTTGATGTCTCCCTATCTGGGAAAAATTTTCCACTGCCTCCTTAAAATACTTCTTCTGTTTATCTAGGTTGAAGGTGTTCTTTGGATATGCAGGTTTAATTAGCTTTACTAGGTCCATGTCCCACTCATCCTCCCTTGTTTTATTTCCTCCCCATGTTACTATATCTACACTTTTCATGGGATGAGCTCCTGCTATTCTCGGTTATGCATTAATGAGGTTAGCTCCCATTTTTCTGGTTCTTCCTTCCCATCTCTTAATCAGCTCTAGGAAGTATTTAGTTGCATGCATGTTAACTCTGCATTGAGAGCACCATGGTCTCCTAGGTAATGGAAACTCCCTCGCTACATGCCCTTCCTGATCCTAGTTATAGTATCATATTGGTCCTCTTCCTCTGGTTCTTCCACCCCTCATTCCCGCTACTCACCCCCTTGGAGCTTCATTGAATCTATATGACAACCTATCCAATCATTCTTCCAATGCATCAAGGGCTCTACATTTCTCTGTATTATGCATTGTATAAGTACAAAATTCATAGTATACATTCTTTGAAACATTAGAATATTTTACAGAAATGGAAATAGTCGTGGATTTTAGTGTGAATCTTTCGTCGGAAAAAGACCACTTTAGCTACGCATAACAAATAGCCCTAACATCAATTATGGCTTCCAATATCTTTAAATCTGCAATTAGTTGATCCAAATAAAGCTGCACAAATCTAGATCTAAGCATAAAAGACATTAAGTAGTGAAAATGAAATGTTGCTCCATGCATCCAATAGACAAGACAAGAATAATATATTTGAAAGAATTTTTATATTAAAGGGGCACCTGAGAGGAAACAAAGAGAGGTGTTTCCAATTCTCCTTAATGGGATGGGTTCTTGAAAGTCCTCAGCATTCTAGATCTAAAATTTCTCTCTCTTGTTGGTGTAGAAAACCCAGAAAAACATAGAACTCAAAGGGAGCTCACAAAGCAAATGATGGAAAATGTGACAATAATAATGGCTCAAACTCAGACCAAGAATATAGATCCAGAGTGATCTAATATGCAATTAAAGGTGACTAATGAATGGAAAAACCCTTCTATTTATAACAAAATATTAGGGCGGTCTAGAACTTGGTGCATGAATAAAATATTATTAATCAAATTCCAGAACCACCTTTTAGGAATATTTTATTATATTTGTTGGAGGGGAAAGGATTTTTTACTTGGGTCAATTCCTTTATTTATAAATAATAAATAAATAAATGGTTTATTTATTATTTTAAGGGAATGGTGGAAATATAATTAAATAAATAATTATTTATTTAATTATTTATAAATGATTTAGTCAAATTTAACTAGGAATGTTATTTAAATAAGGATTAAATAACTTATTCCTAGGAAATAATCAAATAAATAAGGATTTATTTAATTAATTTCCTTGTTTTGGGTTAAATATGACCAGGAATAATAATTAAATTGATGTTTAACTAATTATTCTTTAAGGAAATATAAACAAATATAGATTTGTTTATTATTTCCTTTTGGGGTTTCCTATTTAGACAATAAAAAACTTAATAAAGGTGTTTTACTAAGTTATTTCACATAGTGAAAGAAATTTTACTTAGGGTAAAATTGGTATTACATGGTGTACTTTGGTCCATCTAATGATAATAGGTTAGATGAACAAAAAATGGTGTAACAGTGGAGGATGACCAATACCTTTTCATATTTCACAATAGTCAGTTTTTGTTTGATTCTGCTGGTTGGGTAACCCTGGTAAGTGGGGTTGTGGTTGGTATATTCCTTGAGTATTTATATGTGCCACTCCCCTAACAGGTGGAGCCACCTATGTTCCAGTTGATGAAGTTCCAACATTTTCTCCTCTCAAATTCAGACATTCTGTGGTAACGTGTCCTTTCATCAAGCAGTGTGTGCACCACACGTTGGGTCTTGCAGATCATACCAGTTGGATGTCTTTTAACTTCTCCATTAAAATAGCTATTTGATGTTGTATTCATAGTATGGAAGGATCTTGTACCGCTACTCCTACTCTGAAATTCTACAAGTAACCCGCCATAGCTTCTATCTTGATGGCTTGCTCAAGAGCATCTTGAAGATTATCAATCTTCTATTGAATCAGAGGGGTCCCTGTCGACGGTAGGAGTGCTTTGATGAACCAATCCCCCTGGTGATTCAGATAAATTGGGTAGCTTAGCTTTCCAAATGCATCTTTAAATATTCTTATGAAATACTAGGCAGCTTATTCTTCCTGCAGCTTGATTTCCCACAGTTCAGACAATCCCTATTGATTCATCTGAGGAAATTTGAATTCTTGGAAAAATTCTTTCTTCACATCATCTATTGTTGAGTTTTGGTGTACTTCTAACCATTTAATGAACCAGTGTAAAGATATTTCTCTTAGAGTGTTTTGGAAATGAATTAACTTGACTGAATCTGGTGTCTGTCATGCTCTCGAAAATGGCCTCGCAGAGGTAGTAGTTATGCTTCACATTGTCGTTACCTTTTCCAGAAAATTCTGGGTATCAGGTGAACGATCCCACCATCTTTCCTTGTGTTTGTGGTACTAAAACAAAACCGCTACTTCCCAGCTGAGAGATTGTACTACCATCACTGTTGCTAGTAGATATCTATATTGTGGATTTAGTACTACTCCACTAGGGGACGATAGATTACTAGGGGAAGGTTAGGAATAATTCTACTTGAAATTTGGGGAATAGGATTACCTTGCATTATGGATGCCAGTCTCTCTTGGAATAGTTTCTCCATCACAACATGCAATTCCACATCAGACTCTTCCTCAGGGTGCGTGTCCTCCTCATTGGACTTATATCATTTTTCTCTTCGGGTTGGGCTCCTATAAAATTGTCTAACTTCCTTAATGGTCCCTCCCATTCCTTGGGATCCCATTCGACCTTCTCTTTCATCTGTCATCTGTGGCGCCTTTTCCTTGTCCTATCATTTCTTCTCCTACTTCTCAAACTCTTTCGTCACACTTTCTCACCACTTCTCATCAATCTGCACCCTCTGATGTGCTCTTCGCTCTCTCAAACTACTGGAGATTCCAAAATCCATACCCCTATTCCCTCCATTTCCTTTCTGTAGCATATTTCTGTCAACTCCTTCCCCCAGTACTAGAGGTTTAGGTCTCCATCTCAAGGCTTTGGAGTGACATCAGTCCCTCGTCCACCATTAATTCTTTAATCCAAAATGGGATTTCTTTCAACAGTTCTCCCCGCAACCCGGATCTAAATATTTCTTTGAATTTTGTTAAATATTGGTAACACTCAGCTAAAAATTCCACAATGTATCCCTCAAAGGTATATTGCACCCAAAAATATGTTGCTCAGGTTAGATCTGTATCTAACTGATGGAGTGCTACTAGATTTGTGTGCATCCAACTATGATAGACTCTATGCGATCCTCCTAGGAGTGACTTGATTTGAAGTCTCTATAGAAAATTGTAAAGCACTTCGGGAAACTTTCCCCATAAATTTTTATATAGTTCACTCGCAGAATTAGAAAATAGGACTTGATATTTGATAGCATTTTCCCTGTGTTTCTGAATTTCCTCATGTTGCGATATGAATTGATCCAAGTGATTCTACCACCAAATTCGTAGTTAGTTCTCGGAGATCCACGATACCATGATATCAATTCTAAATGAGTTTTCAGGTCCCAATAATGGAAACGTTTTTTGGCAACATCCAAGTTCAGGTTTGAGGCCAAAAAGTTTTCTGTAGTAGTCTAGGACAACGCCAAAATTTTCACACTACTCAAAGGAGTAGGCAGTCTTATCTGAGGTGTGTCGTGGCCTTAATAATATTAGAAGGTAGATCATGTAGAAGACAAACATGAACACAGATAACAACTATAGAGATTTAGAAGCCACATCTATGTATTATCTCTAAGAATGATCTATCATTCATTAAGACTTGTTAGAGCACTACATTAAAAATTAAATATATGCATATAATCATCATAATCGTTTAACCATCAATCAACTCGTGATATCACACGCACAATATCAACTCAATTTCATTAAAAATATCAAAACAACATACATGTGCTCCACGTAGTCTATTACAGTCTATATCAGTACAAAATACTTCACAAATAGCTCTCTTGAAGCTCTTCTCCTACTCGGCCTCTCGTCAGGCTGACTAACTAACTAGCCAACTCTTGCACTGACTAATGGCTTGCCTAATTTTTTTCCACTGACTGACACTATCAGTCCTTGCTCCGCTTTCTTCTTTCCCACTGGGAGTTCTGATGAGTGTTCTTGTCTCCCGCCTCTGCCGGTGCTGCACCACCTGTCTTCTGTCTTTTTTCAACTGTGAAAGATCCCTATCTACCTTGATTGCATTCTACCACCTGTCTTCCATCTCTCCGCAACTCAAAATAGTTCTATCCAAAAACAAAGGCCCCAACACTCATCAAATCAAAGAGAGGTCAAAATATCATGTAAAGATTTTATACCTTGCACCTCTTGCATCTCTAAGAAGGGATTATAGCCCACACACACTACATGCCAAGGACATGCAAAAAAAATTCTGACATAAAACACAATGGATGATGGATGCAAGATCCAAAAAGCGAAAAAATGGGTCACCTCGACAAGTCACATTGCACCGAGGTCACGTAGGAGTTGGAAACCACCCCCCAACCAACAAGAATGGAAAAAGCCTTGTCACCCACAGTAGCCAAAATTAAGAGATACTGGGGAGAAAACAAAAACAAGACTCTCTTAGAAGTGTCCCCCAAACCCTCCCCACCCCGCACAAGGGCCACCTAGGAGTCCACCCACACAGCAGCAATAGTGGGCCTCGAGCGCTTGCGGTGACCTCAATGAAAAGGCAAACAAATGAAACAAATGGAGAACAACCAATCCCCCAAAATCCCTCTCTAAAATGCCTCCCAACGGTCCCTGCCACCTAGGCCACCTAGGAGTCCACTCAAACAGTAGCAACGATGGACCTCGATCACCTAATCACCTGTGGCGACCTCAAGGTGAAGGAAAAGTAAGGAAATTAATAGAGAAAAACCGAACCCACAGAGTCTCTTAAAAATTCCCTCCAACCCTTCCCACCCAGTAGCAAGGCCACCTAGGAGTCCACCTAGATAGCAGTAATAATGGACCTCGATCAATTTATTTCCTGTGGCAACCTCACTGCAAAGGAAAAAGAAGGAAGTCAAAGGAGAATGACCAAGTCGACAACCTCAATAGTATTCCGAAATTTTCACATGATATTTGGAATCTTATAGTTCTTAATAAACTTAATTAATTAAGTAAATAAAAGGGTGGAGGGACCCATAATCATCAAATATGAATAAAATCCACTGTTTATGTGTGTATGTTAATATTCTAGATCTAGATATAAAATCATGGAGTAGTGGAGTAGCTCCATTAACAGAGATCATGTCTCGTTTATGAGATAGATTATGGAGGATGAAATAGTCAAATAAGATCATGGATCTTAAAAGTAAAATCATGAGGATCTTTGATAAGGTCAAATGAGATCATAATGCATTCAAAGAAGATCATAAAGCACTTATGATAAGATAGTTGAGTAAGTGACGCATTTAATGCAAACATGATGGAGAGGGCGATCACCCCATGTGAACATGAGGGTCGACATGGATCAAAAACATAGTCAATCATGGAGACATTGTTCCACATGTATATCATAGTTTTGGAGTGGGCCTAGGTTATGAAAATCTCATATCTATAGAATGAAGGTGATGGCACATTGGAGGGCATAATTTGGATTATTCATTTCTTGATCTATTTAGATCTAGATTTTTCTTAGGAAATTTCT